>OX457005.1:18442968-19769652 GCA_949752705.1 Callimorpha dominula
TCCATCTGTCTATCGTCACAGACTTTCTCGTTTATAATATTAGTAAAGTCGGTAAGAATCATTCTTTGAAACCCATCTAATTTCTTTAAGCCTATTCCTTTCTTTAATATTGTCTTCTCACACCTTCTTACACGAAACAACAGTTACGTGGGACACAAAACAGTAATCAGTCACCATTAGGCCGATGTGATATTATCACTTACTTGAATCAGGATATTAAAGCTTCTTTAAACCGTATCAAATAATATACTTTGGATAAAAACTGACATTAAAAATTCCTATTAACACCAAAATGCTCTAAACCAAGGTTAAGGTAATGTCCGGGGAGCGACATTGCATAATGGCGCTCGACTCAATTCCAGGGAATGTTTCACAAACCCATTTTAAAATCCATTCCGTTTCTACGTATGTGTACACAGATACGTACAACGTAAGTGTGTTCAGTTTATGTGTGATTTTTCTGTTTTCATTTCGCAGAACGATTGTCGTATATGTGATTATTTATGTTTTCAGTAGTAAATGGTACTGGAAAATCTTTGATACAAAGTATGTTCACCGGAGATGGGAAACCTGATTGAGCATGAACTAGAATTATTTCTCTTGCAAACATGTTTATACATTAATTATAAGCTGGTTGAAGTTGCTCTTACATTTATCATGTTAATTATAACTTAAAATAACAATTGAAAAAGTAACAATCAGAACCCGTTTTAATTAGTCATTGTATTTGCATACTTTTTTTTTTATGAGATAGGGGGCAAACGAGCAGACGGGTCACCTGATGATAAATGACTACCACCGTCCATGGGCACCTGCAACTCAAGAGTTACAAGTGCGTTGCCGGCCTTTAAGGTGGGAGTAAGGGAAGGGGGAACATTGGGAGAGGAGGGGAGAGGGAAGGGTTAGGGCCTCCAGTTACCTCAGTCACTCGGCGAAAAGCAATGAACACATTGCCACACTGCCGGTTTTTTCCCGTGGTATCACTCCGGTTGAGCCGGCCCATACGTGCCGAAGCATGGCTCTCCCACATTCCATGTTTAACTAAAGAGCTTTTCTCACTGCCTGATTCAATTAAGTTGGTTCTAACATCAAAAGTAAGAACAAAGGTGGTTATTAGCACATTATAAAGTCGAAACTGTTGCGCACCGTATTATTGAGAGTTGTTAATGTGTTGACTTTCTGAGTAGGTACACAGTATTACTAATTAAAAAGTTTTGCTTTTCTGACATCCTTATTATCCCCTGTATTGCTTCAAAAGCAATTAAATTATCTTGACTACTGTTCTACTTGACATTATGTCGTGTTAGTAAGCATGTTGTAGGTGGAATAGCTACCACTGGCTCGCAACACGATTAATTGGTGTTATTAAGAGGTATGATTCGGCAGTTTCACGGGTAGATAAAATTGTTTGTTTCCCTATTAGATATGATTTGAAACCAGAATAAATGAAATAGTTTTTTACAAAATTTGTCAGGTGAAGTGGTAACAGAAAACCAAGAATAGCTGGGGAAGAAATATTCTTGATTCGCCACCGTAGAGTGGAAAGCACAACGTTGGCAATATTACATAGGCTGAGATAGTCCTTTCATGTTTGGGTCCGGATGTCTTAATAAAAGCTGTTCCCGGATCCCTCCTACTTAAGGCAGACCGCAGTACGGCACACCGTTTGGTTTTAGTCGGTTCGATTCCGACACACCACCCAACCGAAAACCCCGGTGGGGTGACGGCCCGAGGGGGTTTCCACACGCACAAAAAAAAAAAGTCCTTTTTTTGTTTGATAACACAGAAATGACTACACTGGTATTGCAGATATTCAAAAATCCAGGGAACCGTATACCATTAAACCCCCTGCTTGTTCGTCAACGTAGTGAACTATAAACATGAAATATATTATATCACTAGCTACCGGGTCACGCGTTGCTGTGGCTAAGTAATTTGCAAAAAAAATATATTGTGACTAGGAATTGAGACAAAAATTATCCTATCTCTCAAGTTGGATCAAACTGCACACAGTATGAAAAAAATTATTTAAATCGGTTCATTAGTTTAGAAGTTCACCGCGAGAAAACAACATGACACGAAATTTTGATATAATTATGTAGATAAAGTAGTAATTATAAAGCGATAAATATAAAATAATCGAAATATCCCTTCAATATTTAAACCAAACTTCTAACAAAGCTACAAACAAGTATAATATCCAAAGAAAAGATCATGGCTGTCTTAAAACCACATCAAAGATCTCCAGGAACTTGTACATTAAGATGTATGACATAAACATCATAAATAAATAATACTATACTTTATGAATTGCTTACTAACGTAAGCGAAATAGTCTAAATATTTGAGGCAACTTTGAAACGCGTACGCTAATAATACGCCTCATATTTCAGAGACTATTAGGATGACACACGAATACTTAGTTGTGTCAACAATATGTACGTTTTTTTCGTTTTTATACAAGTGAACTATTCATGAACGGCTATCATAAACCTATTTACACCGCTAAGAAACGAGAAAAGGAGGAAAAAGGCCTTGTGAAACGGGATTCTAGACATTCTAGGGTAACGCCAAAGTGAGGGCTGGACGAAGTGAGTACACCAATTAATATATTCTATATTGGTCTATTTTGTGACTGTTTCCTGTGACATATTTACAAATTATAATTATTACAGTACTGTACAATGTATGTGTATTATGCGCGAGCAGAGAAGACCTCAGTTGTTGGACTTTCTACTAAATATAAAGCTATTGTTTTAAACTTTGTTAACATACGACGCTTTCACTCATTTAATCAAAACCGTTAATTACTGATTTCGCACATATAATATATAACATGGTACACATAGCTTTTCTTTCTATAAATTTCTGCTAATATTTTTGCACTATTTGTGACTCTCTGAATATTTTTAACTGACTTCAAAAAAGGATGAGGTTCTCAAATCGTGGGAATCATTTTTTTTATGTATGTTTATGAAGACGCCTGAACCAATTTAGAAAATTCTTTTTTGTTTCATAGGGTGTACTTCCCAGATGGTCCCATTTAAATTTTATCGAAATTGGTGAAGTGGTTTCTGAAAAATTAACAAATATCTAAAAATTGTATACATGGATGATATTTTCGTTTGCTCCGAAACCTCGCTGTCTCATTGGAGCAGTGCGTTTAGTTGGCCTACCCATATTATATTTAAACAAAATACAATTATCATGATTTAGGCATATTGAAGTCGGTGATACTTTTTTTAAAAAGATATCTGGATAATGTTCAGCGTTTACGTAGATTTTATATTAGTGACGTTAATGCAACAAACTGTTGCATGTTGTTGCACTGTTGTTGCAAACTGTATAAATGTCAAATAAAAATAATAAAATATATCAATTTAACACAGTACTGAGTTCCTCTAAAAACTTTGCCTCCCTTCAAGGATACAGCTTATCAAGATAAACTTCCCACCATGGTAAGTTCTCCCATAAATCACTTTATAGTAGAAACAAGAGCTAACATCAGATTAACAGCCGCTAATCTTCAACGCGCCTTCAAATCCTATTTAAATTTGAGATAGACTTTGTAATAAATTACGGTTCAAAATTAATAATTTCTCGGTGTTTACGATTCAAGGAGTCATAAAAATGCTCTACTGGCAACACCTGAAGTTGACTTTTCAATAATTCATAGTAGCTTTATATTGTTTTTGGGCGTGACTAAATTTATGATCAAATTAATAATTTATGTTAAATTGAGTATTAAATACGGTTGTTCGTTTAACTGTATATTTATGAAAACCTATTCTAAAGTTATTATTGAGAAAGGGAAGGAAGGACTGGAAATAATTATAGGATACAATGTTTTTACGTTTATAATAAATTAATTGTTGATAATATTGAAATCTCGTTCCCTTTATAAGGAATTAGCTAAGCGACTGATCGACACTTCTCGTGACCAGAAGGCGGGCCTTCTTCTTGCACAGAGAATTAGCATTGCCATTCAACGTGGCAATGCTGCCAGCCTTCTGGGAACACTGCCAGTAGGCAACGATGCGGAGGAATTTTATGACGCATGCATGTAAATCACTACATAGTATAAAACAAAGTCGCTTTCTCTGTCCCTATATCCCTATGTATGTATCCCTTAAATCTTTAAAACTACGGATTTTGATACGGTATTTTTTAATAGATAGAGTAATTGAAGAGGAAGGTTTATATGTATAATAACATCCATTATATAGTGGAGAAATACAGTTATTTTTGAGGTTTCTAATGTGATGTCGTAAATAATTACATACCTACTGGATCGATTTTAATAATTTTTTCAGTGAATGACATAGGCTATATATTTTATACCCGTGCGAAGCCGGAGCAGGCCGCTAGTAGCTTATATATAGAAATAGATAAAATTAATGTATATATTTAAAATGGTTAATTGTTGATAATTAACTTAGAACTACAAATATTTCAATCTGTAATCTTGTAAAAGTTCTACGTATTTGATTTCTTTTCTTCTTTCAGAATTAATACGTGCCATTGGAATGAGAGAAAGTTTTTAAGGCATTAATTTATACTGCAATAAAATTACATGTCTCGGTTTCACTTACAAATACAGATTGAGAGAAACTTTCTATACAAATGAAATGGTTTTATTAAGAGTATTTATTGACGTGATAACGTCTTATAAATCGATGAACGCCGGCTGCACACACGAAAAAGCATGACTCATTGTCACGTTCCGCCTGAGCCGAACGTGCAAACGAGAGCGTGAAACAAGCGATAGAGAGACACGATCGACCTAAGCGTTCTGTTTGTGACGTATCGTTTTTCTTATGACGTTATCACGTAAAATTATCGTCCGTAAACCGACTTTACAGACAACCAATTTTTTTTTATACGTGTCTAAACTTAGTTAAGAATTTAAGATTCACAGTTATTTGAAGTAAATATAAAGGCTTAAGAAAAGAAAATACCCAAATTAAATATAGTAATAAGAAACTACTTCGTTATTGAATTTTATATTTATTTTAATAATACCTTCCATACTTTTCACAAACGTTTATGAAGTAGAATTCTTATAATATACATCTGTAGTATAATGAGTATCGTCTTATTTATATAAACAAACATTCAAATGAACATCAATAAAATTTCTATGAGGATATTTAAACAATAAAGTAGGTTTTTCGTCCTTTAACGCGTGTTACATCGCAAACCAGTTGTCAACCAAAGTAACATTGTCAGCCGTATTTAGTGTACCGTATTGTCGTCAAATTTCGCCCTTACCTTGCAAGTTACGAGCAAAATTTGACGACAATCCCTAGCAAAGTCTGAGTTTGTTTGTCATCATAGCATATAGACGCTAATCGCAAACCACGCCAACACAATTTTCAACATTCTAATAAACGTAAACGTGGAAGACTTTTGGGGACAATATGTACTTTTTTACATAAAATCTTGTAGATAGGATGTTTCAAGTCTTCAAGATTTTTCGACGGAATGCTTTAAAGATTATATTATACTAGCAGTTCCCGCGCGGCTTCGCTCGCGTGTACATATTTATATATTTTGCGCGGGACACTAATAATTTTTCAAAATAAAAGTTAACTTACTCTTTATAACACCAGCTATCTGTCAGTGAAAGTTCTGTGGAAATTGGTCCATCCGTATCGGATCAAATCTATCGGAACAAATAGACAGACAGACAAAAATTTTAATAACTGATTCTTAGGCATAGATATCGTGCAAATAACTGTATGAGCTTAAAAAAAAACTATTATTTTTTATAATAGAAACATACACTTTAATTTTATTTATTTGTATTGTATTGCTTTAAAAAAATATTGACCAAAAAAGTCTCTAGACCCTTGCTGTAAGTTCCAGAGCGCTATAGCGTTGACTGACTTTACCAAATGCGATTATGCTATTAACGAAGATAGTCATATATATATGTCTGTGAGGGGCTCGTGGCTAAGTGGTAACCGAATAGGTTAGCACATTACAAGTTTAAGTAATACTAGCCAGGTCGTCCCAGGATGGGTTTACTATTCCATTCCGTGCCTCGGAGATCACGTTAAGCCGTCGGTCCCGGTTGCTAAACGAACATCTGTAGCATTTGTTACGGGAAGCTAGAGCCCTAAAAATTTCTACAACCCAGTCTAACTTCATGACTTATCGCCTAGTACTTGGGTTGTGGAAGTCTGATGGCAGTCGCTCCAGGCAGGCAGGCAGGTGCGGAGGATGATGTGTGATATGTGTCTGTATGTTCAGGTACCTACCCAAAATTCTAAAATCCAAATCTATATAATAACTATCACGATCAGCTCACCAACGTTGGTGTTCGTGTGTAACCTCTCCAGGTTTAATCCTCTGGCTTTAGCAAAGCGAGATTTACCTACTTAACCAGAATTTAACTATAATACCTGCACCGGTATGCACCAAAATATAACGGACTCCGGACATAGTTGAGTACAAACTGCTGACGTTGCGAAACTCGCGTTCTGCAACCTCGCTGCTTATATTTTACTTAAGTGTTTAGTAAAATAAAATGTAGCATTACAGTTATTTTTTCTAAAGTAGCTATTTTTATGTATGGTCAGGTCCGGTTTATTTTGCTGTGTAGTACAAACTTTATTCCTATGCCGAAAGGCAATGTTCCCCGCATTTCGCATCGAAGTCATCTGCAAATCGTAAGATGGCCAATGTAATGGGACCTTGTGGCATACCCGTTTTTACGACCTTGTGATTAGAACCACTGCCTAGACTAATTGATTGACTGATAAAAATATTGCAACAGATCTGAATAATCCCTCGGGCATTTGGGACAATTACAGTTTCCATAAAGGCCACCGTGCAAGACCTGGTCAAAGGTTTTAGCTAAATCTAAGCTGACGGAATCTCGTTGCCTAACGCCTATTGGCGTCTAAGGTATGCAGGTTAATAAGATATTTCTGTTAACGTAACCGCAACTTAATATTCCCAATCAACTTAACACAACCAGTTGAATAAAACAATCTCTTTTTTTGCCATTAACTTGATATATAGCAATCATTCCATCACGCTACCGTATCCATGCTGTATTAATGCCGCGACCGTATCGTATGTCTGTGCGGTGATGCATGGCGAACATTCATCATGCGTCCGATAATATATATTTCACGCCTATCTCGGTATCAGAAATATAGAATGTCAGAGGCAAACGTTATCGTTTTGGCGGTTCAATTGTTTGGGGAGTTTTTCATAATCGTTATTAATCAATTGTTTATATAAATGAAACAGTAATAAAATATACTTAAATAATTAACGGGGTTTTTTAAAATATTTATTACACCTTTAAAGGAAAAAGGTATTCGATTTTAACAATATTTTTATCTATTTGCTACAGACTTCTAAGAAAGAAGTTTGCAATTTGTCAGAATATATATACAGGTACATATGAAGAGAGTAGTAGAGAAGTAACTGAAGTAGGTCTACTTCTTTTATGTCTTTCAACGGTTTTCAGCATTTGAGAAAAATCATTCTCTATTTATAAATTTACTTAAAGTATGAATATGTTTATACCTATGTGTACATATCCAAACCATCACAAAAAAATCCCGTTTATGTAATCGTTAATTCAAAATTTACTTTTATCTTTCCTTTTCTATTTTAATGGTATTTTATTGGTTTGGTATTTAAATGGTGTAATATGTGACAAATTAAATAATAATATTTGCATGTCTTGATGGCAAAACATAGCGGAATAAGATTTATTTATAAGATCACATTGATTGGAAATACCAATGTTTTACAAATAAATGATTTGATTGATTGATTGATTTGAATGGGTAATGTTAAAAAGTAATGGCTCTTAAAAAATTTAGCATAAACACAACTATTAAAAAATAGTAATTTTTAAATTACTTGTAAAATCATGAACGTTTTAACATTTGCAACACTTTTCTATGGCTTCAACGTTGAATCATTATGAAAGTAAAGTGATTATAAGTGATTTCACGCTTGTAATATTAACATATATTTAGGCTATCAATGCCTAAATCACGTCATCATATGATCTACGATCTAGTTAACTATCTAACCCATCATTACCAATGCTATAGTCTTAATAAGTAAACTAATTAACCACCGCGTATATGAAGTTAAAACACGGATAAAAGATACAGTTATAATAGCATTTTCCTTTCCAAAACTTACTGGAAACAAATGAGTCTAGAAAGAATGGTTCGTCAGTTCGTAGCAAAACAAACTCGACCCATTGGACGAGTTCACGAATTGCAAAATAAATATTTTTATCGTCATCTCGTTCCATTCTTGTATTTTTTTCAAATGTTAGTTGATTTAGCACAGTCAAGAAGAAACCATTTTTAAGTATTAAAATAAAAAAAACTAATAATATATGATAATCAACTTCAATAAAAATATTCTGTCCTCATTCATTTTATCATACTATAAAAAATCTCGGTAATCAACGATGTTAATATACTTTTATTGTAAAACACCATAACCAAACGAAAAATCATTTAAGTTGTACCAAAACAGAAATTGAGGATATCTAAAATTCAGGGCCGTAATAACCGTAAAATCAATGATAACACAGAAAAAATAATGCTAAAACCTAATAACAACAAATGTTTAGTAGCCTTGAATAAAACTCTTAGGGTATTATTTTCTCAAATCAAAATGTAATAGAAAACCTTACATTTCATTGTTCGATAAAAAAGTCTGAATTTTATATTTTCATTTACTAAACATAAAAAGTTATATAAATTTATAGCCCTTCTCAGAATGGGTAAAACAATACTGGTACATTTGAGTTAAGGTCTAACTATTAGCGGAACGGATCGAATTTGATTTAACTTCAGATCTTTCAACACTTTAATATTATTTTTATAGTGCCCTTAACATGTTCCAAAATAAAAATACTTTTTTAAATGCTCCAAAAAATAAAAAATAAATTAAAACGGTTTACAGCCAAACACATACTTAAAAGAGACATTATACTAGAGATAGCCTGGTGGATGAATTTCGACCACAATTCTTTGGTTTATTTTATTGGCCAGTACAATTTGAACTTTCCTTGTATAGACATACTTACCAGACAATATATATATCATAGTGGACGCCTGTAGTTTCTTGTACCCGTTTTTATAAACTAGATGTGTGTAGAAGTACATACAAACTTAGTATTCCATAAAAATGCGTACAAAAAAAATTCGGGCCCGCAGCAGGCCCGCAGAGGTAGTTTTTGTGTTTTTTTAATTTTTGTGAAAATCTGCTCCCCCAGTCTGCCCCTTTGGGGGAATATCCCCCATTTACGAACTTAACCTTCATTTTTGGTCTGTTGATTTGTCTTCCAAGTTTGAAAGCAATCGGTGCATAATTGCGTCCTCTATCGTGCCGTTCAAATTGAGGTAGAAACATATATACATATATAATTATATATACTCCAAAATATATATATATATATATATATAAGAGATTTTAAGTAGATTTCGAAGAAAAGTCTACCTATTGGTTTTGTACCAGTTGTCGAGTTTTCCAAAAATTTCTTGACAGGAGGTATATAAACTTTTTAACTGGCGTTGTTTAACGTACGTTACGAGGGCGGCACTGAAAATTTCGGGAATCATGGAAGTGATACAACATTACTATTTAAAAATGTATTTATTGCTTTTCGAAGTATTCTCCGCGAAATTTGACACATTTTTCCATACGATGGAACCAATCATTGAAGCAACCATTCCATTCGGAAGTTGGGGTCTCCAAAATGGCCGTTTTGTAGGCGTCCACAGCTTCTTCAGGTGATGAAAATCTCTAACCACGCAATTTATTCTTTATTTTAGGGAAATTATAGAAATCATTAGGGCTTAGGTCGGGGCTGTACGGCGGATGGTCTAATAATTCTATGTTTTCTTGCTTTAAAAACTCTTTTGTTCTGTGCGCGGTGTGAGAACTCGCATTGTCGTGATGGAGGATGATGCGGCGGTTGCAGTTCTCTTTACGGAGTTTAGAAACGACCTGTAGCAAACAAATGCTAGCATACCATTCTGCATTAACCGTTCTTTGTCCCTCAAGAGAAATAGTCGCAACATGGCCGGTTTTGGAGACAAACGTGGCCACCATTTTTTTTGCAACACTCCGTGAACGAACAATTTTTGTTGGCTTTAACTCATTTTCGAACACCCAAACTCGTGACTGGTTTTTTGTTTCGGGTTCGTACGCGTATATCCAGGATTCGTCACCTGATACGATGTTGTATACAGCATTTCACGATCCTGCGTGGAATCTTTCGAGAGTTCTGACGCACCAATTAACGCGAGCCGCTTTTTGCTCTTCACAGAGCGAATGCGGTATCCATCGGGAAAACAACTTTTTAACACCGAATTGTTCATGCAAGATTATTTGTATTTGACTCATGCCAATGTCTAAAGTTGCCTGAATTTCGCGGTATGTCACATGTCGATCTTCCTCAATCAGCTTACGCACAGCATCAACGTTTTCTTGGGTAACTGCAGTTTTTGGACGGCCTTGACGGGGATCATCACTGAGCTTGACACGTCCACGTTGAAATTCAGCAAACCAGCGATAAATTGTGGTTTTGGATGGGGCTTCATCACCAAATGCAGAAATCATCCGGTCAACACACTGTTTTTGCGTTAAACCACTTCGAAAGTCATAATAAATCATCACTCTTGAATTTTCTGGAGTCATTTTCTCAACGACAAAACAAGTTTGACAAAACCTTGTGACAAGACCGAGAATATTTTTTTAAATAAATAAATGGTATTCGATTTTTAAAACCAAGGAGTTTTCAATTAAAAAGATTTTAATATGACAGAAACATTGGAAATATTCCATTCCCGACACTTTTAGTGCAGCCTATGTACATATAGAGTGAAAAGGTTCTTAAATTTAATATGTACCTTACATTTGTTTTTTATATTATAGGGGGCAAACGAGCAGACGGGTCACCTGATGGTAAGTGACTACCATCGCCCATGGACACCTGCAACTCAAGAGTCACAACTGCGTTGCCGGCCTTTGAGATAGGAGTACGTTCTTATTATTCTTATGGCTGAGCTCTTGGCAGACGCCATTGTTATGCTGTGTTGCACTTGTTTTATTGTGATTCCTTTTTACATTTCACCAATAAACGTAAGTGAAGTTGAAGTAAGCTTAGAAACATAATGTATAATTGTAAGGGATTTATAGATAAGTGTAAGCTAAAGGCATATTCGGTATTTAACTAACAACAAAGAGAGAAGTTCAAGATTTCCTTGTTTAAACCTATTTATTTGTATTGATAGCAACGGCATTACATAAACAAGTCTATCTAAAGCCATTTATCATTCCGAAAACTCAATTACTACATAACAACATGAACAGGGACAATGCCGTCAATCTATTCACATTCGAATACCACGTGGTCCTTTCTCACGAACTCTTCAATTCATCCCCATTGAATAAACCTACGTACCTCCATGTTTGTATTGTGAACATTCCTTAGGGATTGTAGTAGTTATTGTGAATTCTAGTTCAGTCGTGTGTATTTGATCCGCTCAAACAATTGTGTGAAGGAAGTCTGACGTTGCGTACAAGTTACTATTGAAGGACCATATAAGCGTGGGTGTATTTAATTAGAGTAACAAAGTGTGTTGTATGTTAAAATAATGAAGCGTTAACAAGTAAATTGAATATATCGCGTTGACGGGTCTTCTACGATTAAATTTCAAGAGTAAAGCTATTTAAATAAATTTGCGGTAGTTTGGTTTAAACTTAGTATGTATACACGTTATTCAAATAAATTAAAAACAATATTATCACAAAGACAGTTTGCAGTAGTATTGTAAATTTTGAGCATAACTACGATTGAGGTAAAGTAAAGGTTTTTTGGTTTGTTCAACGATAAATGTTAAGGATCGCTTGTAACCGTAGGAAAGAAATTATTAGGCACCTTTCTAACAGTTTCCTCTTCACTTATATGGTGTACTTGACTAATATAGAATTGATTAAGTCTCTGATATTTATATGACTGGCCTGTTGATCTAGTGGCAGGCCTATGCCACTCGATGTACTTACGTGCGCTAAACAACTACCGGCCGCACGGCCGCTGGCGGCCCTTATACGCAGTCTCGCGCAGTGGGTTGCCGATAGCTGTACCGCACGCTCACGCTTTTATTTTTGAATTTTTACGTAATTCGAAATCGTATTTTTATACCTTTAAATACAGACAAATTGACATGGTTTCTGGTAGTTTATGTACTGTACATGGATGTAGATCTAATAAGAGACAAAATTAACAAAATCTGTAATTGTTTTTGTTTTCAAAAATATTTTGTTCTATTTTGATGTTTTGGTTTCTGTTACAAATAAATAAAATAAATTGTACTCACGTAATTAGATTGGGGCGGGTTGTTCCACATGAGAATGGTTTCCATAGACCGCCCGATCCATCACCTGTATTTGGTGAGAATTCATTAGATATTATTGTCACCTAAAAGAATTATTCAGCGCATAATATATCTGTTTAACGTATTGATTGGTAGATATTTTCGCACACATACAAAGACACGTCCCAAAAACACAAGCGACTAAGGGAGGCAGAGCCGGCTCCACCCTTTTGGTCACCCACTATCACAATCCACCACTCACAAGCGTTGATGCTTGTTGTCACATACAGCCATTTAAGCACTAGGTACATCTAGCACACGCACTCTGTACCTAGTACCTACCTAGAGTTAATACGGTTTTCACTGTCACATAGAGTTGTATTTTAGATAAGGATTATTATGCCCTTCCTTTAATATACAAATACCTACTTAATTCGAATTATACAATTTATTTAATAAATCAAATGTTTATTTTGAATACAATTAGTTAGTTCTGTAATAAAAGTAATTAATAATGGTTTACCATTCTTAATCAATATTTATAATAGTAAAGAAAATACGTAATTTTGAAGTGGTTTTAAGATTCTATTTATGGAAAAATATTTAGTACTTACCTACAAATAATTACTAAATATTACTAGTACTTATATTACTAAATACCTTATCTTTATAATTTTACTTTATTAGTTTATATTTATAACAATGTCATAACTACGAGTACAAGAAATAAACTCTTTTTTTTATCCAAAAGCAAAACGCCACCGCGTAGATTTGGTCGGCACTATTGTCGTCAAGGAAAAAGGGACGCATCTACTCGTGTAGTGAATTCCAAGCGTTTAGTTGGGAAAAGATTTGGATGTAGGTACTCAACTTAAATTAAGGAGCATCAACAATATACATAATATACATATGCAACATTGTTTTTTAGATTTATCACTATATCACATTTATACTAATATTATAAAGCTGAAGAGTTCGTTTGTTGAAGCGCTAATCTCAAGAACTGCTGGTTCGAATTGAAAAATTCTTAAAATTTTGTGTTTGAAGGACTATCCATTTATAGAGGAAGGCTATAAATAGGCTATATAACATCACGCTACGACAAATTCTTTAAGTTTCTTTTCTCGAATAATTTATTGATGTTTCTCGTTAGAGGTTTGGTTAAGCAAGGTCGCGTGGCTTCGGCAATAAGTTTTTCACAGAAGCGATTTGTTGTTAAGTGTTTCGTATTAGTAAACTTACGGGGACGTGGTATTAAGTGTTACACTTTTCTAAGTCAGGTAACACACCCGATTTTTTGTGTAATAGAACTTTACTTAATTAACATAGCCTTTTTTTTATAAAAATATAGATATTTAATATTACATAAAAAGAGGTAACCCTAAACTCGCTTACGGCAACGCAACCATGCGCTATTGCGAGGCAATAATAATCGTGTTTTAAGAACATTAAAGATCATTTTCGCATGCAGGGGTCGGCGTTCGGAAAGAGTAGGTAATTAAAACGGTATGGTAGGTATGGACGTTTTTGTAGGGAGTGATTTATCTGTTACGTAGTAACTACTTAGTAATCTGTGCGAGTGATTAGTGATCCTGACTGCTGAGCCAGAGGTTGTGGGTTCGATTCCCACCCAGGACAAATATTTGTGTGATGAGCACGATTTGTTCTGTGTCTGGGTGTAATTTATCTATAATATGTATGTATTTAGAAATATATAAGTATGTTTATCAGCAGTCTGGTTACCGTAGTACAGGCTCTGCATAGTTTGGGATCAGACGGCCGTGTGTAAGATGTGTTCAATTATTATTATTATTATTATTTCTGATAGCTTTAAGGTTTATTTTGTTCTACCTAGGAAGTTAAAACAAAAGGAGGAATTCCTTTTGTTTTAACTTCCTGATAATACTCGTCTTAGACGGTTTTTTTTTTTTTTTTGAGTAGATTATATAAAGTATAATACAGAATTTGGCTGTCTTAACTAGTAAAAAATTTGTTTATTTACGCTATAGTAAAGTATTATACTTCTTCACGTTATCTAGCATTGCCCGTTATTATCTGCAATGTAAGGGTGAGTGTATGTATATATGTAACTAACTATAATAATCTGAAATTTATCCTCTCCTGCCGGGGTTTTTTGTCATGGGTACAATTATTTACTACTTAATAAAATAATAATACTCTAAAAGATTTTAGTTATGGCTTTGTGTCGAAAGGTGTACATTTTACCATCTACAAATCCTAATCCGACTATGGGAGTTCTGATAGGTCTATTGAATAAAAAGGTTCTGTTTGATCGTTTCCAACATTCATCGTCAATTGTGTGTGATTGTGTAGAATCGCTTCGTATCGAACACGGCGCACGACTTTATACTGATTTTATTATTGTATGTTGTACTTTGCCGCTACCCTCAATATGACAATCTATTGTATATTCCTTGTATATACTAACACAGTGTAAATCAAAATGTTTTTTACAAATATAATGTTCTGGCCACATCAAAACCTCTTATTTATTTCATTAAAAATAAGGAAAAACTATAGTAGAGGACAAAATAGTAAGTTAATAAAAATGAGTTAATAGATATTGTTATGACTAGTAATATTGGGGCCGCAGTGGCGTCATGCTATTAGTCCGTCTGAAAAATTGGTCCGTCTCAATGGCGGTCAATGACTAGGTCGTAAAAAGACTAAGCGTGCATTATAAGTGATAACGGCCACTTGATTGCTGATCCAGGTACGACCAACATAGCAGTTACTGTCTTTAGTGAATTTGATAGTTTATAGCACAATAATTTTGTACCAAAAAAACGTGGTCCGCATGAACTCGGATCGTCGTCTTCGCATTTGGTCGTGATACTGCTAGAAGGACTTCATTTACTGTGTTGTTCTATCAAATAGTTCCGTCCTGATTCATTTATGATATTAAAAATCATTTTACAGCTAACATGAACATAAGACGCCAAAGCTTAAAAAATTATAAAAAAATACCTAAAAACGCTTACAGTAAAACCAAACCTTACTAAACGGAATTTCTATCATAAAATATCTTAAAATCTTCCCACCACTTTAGCGAGTTGATAATCATTTTTGAAAAGTGATTTTATTCTTTACTTAAGAGAACTAATGAACCGTTACTTTGCGTGCACCCCGCACCTCCCTGACACGACTTCAGCAGTAGCAAAAATGGATGGAGATCATTCTACTTACACCCACTTTCAAATTACGTTTCTAAATCGATTGCTAATTGGCACTGGTGATAAAATTACGAGGTATTTTCTTTTATGTGGCAGGACACAGTTAAAAAATTGTATTTTGGTCATTATTTTAACGTTAAATCGCTTTAAGCAAGGTTATTGGTAGATGAAAGAGAGTGAGAAAGAGATACGAAGATATATAAATTGCTTATTTATTTTCATAAATTACATTATGTTGCATAAATTGAACAGTTTACAGATGCGTAGAAAAGTAGTAATTTGTGGGTGATCTGGAGTCCAAACTAAGCCATATTTTAGAGCTCCAAGCCCCCATTTCAGTATTGTATACATAATTGTCAACAGGAATAATGACACGCATGTGTGTCCGTGTGTGTGTGTATGTGTCCGCGTGTGCGTGTGTATGTGTGCCTGGGTATGTGTGTGTGTACGTGTGTGGGTGCGTGTGTATGTGTGTGTGTGTGCGTGCGTATGTGTGTATGTTTGTATTTATGTATGTAAATTATTATACATATAAATACGTGTATATATATGTAAGAGGATAGACTAACGTGCAAATAATTTTCACGAGCCTTTTCTTTTACTATTAAACCAAAAACGTATTCCATAAACAGTTAAATTAAAAAAACATACACACGGTGTGTATGAAGATAATAGATACCGGGTGTCTCCCGCACGTTGATAACGCTATAATGGAGCTCTTGCTGTCTGCCCAATCAATTATCAAAACTAACTTTCTATGTCCTGACTAATATAATAAATGCGGATGTGAGTTTGATTGTTTGTTAAGATTTTATGCCCTAATTAAACAACCTGTCATCATGTCATATTGCATCCACGTCGTCAGGGATACAAATAAGAATGTATGATAACTTTTATGTAGAAAAAAGAACTGTTCACGATAAAGTGGAAAGGAAAAGTGCATAGGTAGCCTCTCACTTACGATTGAACTATAGCAACGTTGCTTAATCTTTATGATTGATTGATGTGTGTGAGCATCGTCTGGCTTCATTAAAAATGGACATGTGTTTCACTGCAGGTATATCCTTTGTCGATCTATTTATTTAAAAAACGATGTAGAAAGTGGACAATCAAGAAGATTTGACAGCACCCTGAAAGTTGGATTGATTGACTAGAACTAATATAAAGGAGGTATAAGCTTGTTTAATAATAATTTGCTACGCTGTAAGTAAAGCTACTGAGAGAAAAAATTGTAAGGAATACGCATAGACGTTGTTTTTCAATGTGTGTTTCAATTGTGCGTGATTACCAAAAGTATCAAAAGGAAGCGGCTAGTAGTTTTTGTTTATTTAAGATATGCTTACGGTTTTACTCACTAGTAATTTGTTATCATATATCATACAGCATAATAATATAAATATATGAGGTGACATCCTAAGGTCAAAGGAATTGAGTAATCAGAGTATCATAAACTTATTCCAATACTTTAAGAAGTGTTCTACACTTAATGTAAGTACCAGTTTACTGCTATATTATTATACTATTTATACATGCATATATAGAAAACTCAGTGTAATAATACACACAGAAGTTGTCATTCAGGAAACAGTTTCATTGAACCGAGTATGTAGCGGTTGACCGAATAACCGATTTCCGGATGTACGCTCGACCATATTGCTCCTATCTAATTATAGGATAGTTCTGCTATTGTTCTTTAGTATCTTGGCGTATAGTATATTGGATGCGGTGTGGGTTATCGTTTGTAGAAAGATTTATTTGGGTAATTTGTAAAGGGAGCTTGTAAGAAACCTTTGTTCATTATAAACGATTTTTTTTGTAAGATTCGGTTAGACTACAATGAATAACAATAGTTTATCGATGAAAAAGAATAATACTTCTTAGAAACGAAAAAATGTTTTCGTTCAGAACTTGCTTTACTGTACTGACCTTAGGAAAATTCGTGATTTTATATTAAAACTTCAAACAAAACCGTCATTTAGGATGTAGTTGTTTTAGAATAATAGGAAATAAAATAAATACTATTATATGTAATTTGTCTTTGAAATTCTAGACAATTGGCGCCAGTCTCTTAAAAAAATAAATTCTACAGCAAACTCTATTAGAAGAATAAAAAATTCCATCCATACAATTTCACTCGAGCGCAGGCGTTTTGTCAGCCAAAATGCCAAGTCGCGTCGACTACACATGGGTTATTTATTTTATTAACTATGTATTTTTATTAACTATTCTAGATGTAAACTTTGCAAAACTAGGAGAATATTATGGAAATATCTCAGGTTTCCTCACTATATTCACCTAACTGGGAATCGAACTTGAACCGCTGGTATGGGAAGCTAATAATTAGACCATTCAGCTATCGCAGGTTCTAAAGTGCATTCTCTACAAAGTTTTAGAAGTTATCATCATCTATATTGCTTAAAAGCATATTACTTTCAAGGTAAAGGAATTATCTTGGCTATCAAAGTGATTAATTATACGTCAATATCCGTGCGATTCCATTTTTTCATGTTATTTCCAGGTCGTTTTCCGGCTCCATAGAAACCATCTCGTTTTTCCTTGTGTTTGATGTAAGGTGATTAATAATCTCACGGACTACTGGCTACTTAATCTGTTATAATAAATATGTTGAACCTAGAGATGAGCAGATAAACCAAACACTGAATGATCTGGGCAAGCAGATAGAGCATCTGAAATCAGCGGCAAATGATCCATCTTATGAACTATTGTCGACACATGACATACATCAGTAAGCCATTACGTACACAGTGTTGGGAGTGGCGGTATTGGCAGTAGCAGTGTTCCTGTGGAAGAAGAGACGAGCCGTCAACAGAGTGGGCTGTTCACAAATCGCAGTGGAAAGTGTAGTGTTTTCGCGTCGTCAAAACACGGCTGACTGTCAGTCTATTGACGTCCCAGTGGACTTGATTTGCGTCAGCAATCTAAGAGACCAATCAACTTCTCCCATACCAAAAAGATGTGTTTTTCTAAAGGACCTGCTGTAGTTTCGTGCATCTTTTGGCCCGGGAGGATGTACGGGCTAATGACCGTACATTCCGCTCGGTCAGCAAAATAAGTAACAATATCAAGTGTGAACTAATTTAGTGTCAGTGCACGTTTAGCAATAGGACGGTACTCATAACAATATAGCGTAGCGGTTAGAATCATATATTTTATAACATTATTTGTAATTACTTGAATAATAGCTGTATCAATAAATCATCTAGTATTGTCGAGTAGTATCATTACCATTATTATCTATCAAATCGTGTACGGAGTAGTGTACGGAGATCGTACATGTGTCATTAGCTCACAATGTGCCATAAACTAATCACTAAGCCTGCAAAATTATGACATAACTTACATCCACCAATATATATATATATATATTTTATCTAGTAACGTGGGGGTCACACATTACTAGTATTCTTGTTAACCCCTCCAGCTAAGCTAAATGCTTGTGTTAAAAGTGGGTTTACGTCGGTAGTGCACTGGGTGGGGTTCGAACCCGCAACCACTCGATCGCAAGTCCAACGCCTTAGCCATTACGCTACCGCCGCTTTATTCACAAATAATGCTATGAGATCTCACAGTGCTCACGTTCTTTAGTGAAAACGACCACTCTGCGAATGTCAAAATCGACGCAAATGTGGAGTCGAATTTTAGTATACTGAAACAGGAGATTAAAAATAAGTATGTCTTTATATTGGTTGGTACATAATTTAAAGAAGAAATAAAGTGACAAAGTTACAATAAACAAAAGTGAATATTCCTACCTCTTAAAAGTTATATTTATACCGCTTGTATGTTTTTAAATCCAGAGGCGTAGACTTTATAATAAACCATATTTTTCATACGCAACACACAAAAGAATAAAGATAGAATTAAGATAGATTTAGGTTAAAATAATTGTATGTATTGCTTTGATGTAGAAAATTTGAGTGAACTACGCCACATCAAAATGACCAATCACAGACTTGTATTCAACGCTATGAGTCCTCCTAGCTAATATATTTTTGGGTGTTCTTTATGAATTGGATGACTTGATATAAGGAGCGCACAGAAAAATAACGTTCTTTGCATAGTGGTGTTTTATTACTTAGCCAAGTATGTTTCTTTAATACATGTGTTAATTGGTAAAAAGGTACATGGTTCGAAAGTATATAAACAGTACTCTCAGCAATACCAGTGGCGTAATCTGGCGCAATCTTATGTCTTTAAAATTATATGTTATCGAAAAATATATACAAATATATATATATATATTTTATGTTAGCCTATTTCTTTAACCGACTTCAAAAAGATGGAGGTTCACAATTGGACCAATTTTTTTTTGTGTGCATGTTTAGTAGGTCGATGTCAATAATTCTTTTTTTAATTGAATTGTTTGGACTTCAAGGTTAGTCCTATTTAAATCTGAAAAAAATATTCTACCTATAAGGGTGGAAATTAAAGGCTGGAGAATACAGCTTCTTACAATATATCATGATTAAGGCGTATTGAAGTCGGTGACACTTTTTTAAAAGTTAATTATGTATTTATTTATAGTTGTTGTTCTTGTTTCTAAAATTACTAATAGTGTTATTATAATATTTTCTTTCTGAGTCGTGTATTACTATAAATCATGTAATACTTTTTCTTTTATATCATCTTCTCTTTAATTACATAAAAACATCGTCTACTTTAACAGATTTACCTGCAAAAAGTGAGAGAGGCGGATATATCTAAATTCGCGGCCTCACCCTAATTGTTCCACGGACGTAGACAAATGGCCTCCCGGATTGTGACGTCAAATATCCATCGCATTGATAACGGGCATCACAGAACAGTCAGAAGTACATCCATCAATTTTAATAAATATTTGTGGGACACGTGATCAGGTTTTGACATTCGACTCCAAAAAGTTTACCAGCATATTAAACTTACGTAGTTCGATACTTAAAGTAATATAAAATGTTAGTTTGGAATTTATAAGGGAGGGGCTCGTTGAGTAGTAGCCGAGTAGGTTAGCACATTACAAAGTTAAGCAATACCATCCAGTCAGTCTTAGGATGGGTGACCATTCTTAACACATTGACACCACCGTACCTCGGAGAGCACGTTAAGTCGTCACTCCCGGTTGCCATACGAACAATTGTGGCATTCGTTACGGGTAGTTGGAGCCCTAAAAAATTCAACATCCTGGTCTAACTACAGGTCTTCGATATCGCCTAGTACTTGGGTTGTGGAGGTCTGATGGCAGTCGCTTCACGTAAAATAGAAGTTTGACTGGCCTGTTGGCCTAGTGGTTAGTGACCCTGACTGCTTCGCCATAGGTCGTGGGTTCGATTCCAACCCGAGTCTGGGTGTTCTTTGTGTCCGTTGTTTCGTATGTTTGTAAATTCCCCTGCTACACAGGAGTCATTCCTTATGCGGGAGTTGTCTATAAAAAATCGGCCGTATCGTCGTTAGACCGAAAGCAGACTCTAACTTAGTAAGAAAAGGCGCGGAGGAGATTAATGAGTATGGAATTTATAAGACGAAAATTATATTAATATTGGTGACGTGGTTTATTTGCGTGCTCGATAATCGTAACTATAAATATCGAACTTTCAACTCGGCCTACCTCGTTAAAGTTAATTAACCTTGCATTGATAATCATAATTTTCTGTAGCTGAAGATGGACATCTTTAAGGCCCTACGCATTTTGGAAACTGGAAGTTATAGATCGACACAAACAGGCAGTAGATTTTGGTGTTTTTCACCTAATTTACCTTGACAATCCAGTACATGCTGTGGCGTCTGTTTGTGCCGATCTATGATTTTAACTCTAGCTTCAATTTAACGTTCATAAATGTCACTTAGTGTCTTAATTCAATAAATGATTTTGAATTTGAATTTGAATTTGAATTTGAATTTTATAGGATTTAAAACGTGCTATCTAAAAAAAGAAACTGTATAAGTAATTTGTAGTCAGTATTCCAAAAACTAAAGTCTATAATTTCAAGGAACAAGTCGAAAGTAAAACCTTTAAAACACATTTTTTTATGATAGTTGGATTGTTTTTTTTTTACCGACACCAACTTGGGCCCTAGTAGTATAGCTGGGTTCATAAAGAATTTTTCTAAACGACCGACAGAATATCTTAGAAAAAAAAATGGCGGAGATAATAGTAATAATAAAAACTGACGGATGGATAAGAACACCATCAGAACGTTTTCCTTTGCACCCATTTTGGTTACTAAATGCACTGATGCCAAAAAAAAAAAATCAAATTTAACCAGTTAACGTTAATACAAATCAAAATAATTACCTTATTTTTGGATGGATGACATACATACATATATATTCTAACACCTTATTGCCGTCCAGGGCAGGACGAGAGACGACGGAGCGCCATTTACCAAGATCCTGACAAACAGTTTACGCCTTTCCACCAAAAGAAAGAAAAGATAATTTATTGCAAGAACCTCAGCGTACATTTTTCTTCTTTTTTTTAGTCTTTGTCTAGTCTATAATTTAAATACACATTGTTATTACATATTAACCTACTTCACAAACATCATTTTTTAGTCTATGACTGCTATGTCTACAATGTATCATGTAGATGTGACGTCGTCGCTCAACTCGACCATGTTCTGGGCTGCATTTCTCAATGGGGCTACGAGAATCTGGTCGAGTTCAACGCCAAGAAAACACAGAACGCGCACGCGTTCTCTGCCTAAAAGTCTCCATTCCTTCCCGTTCCGACTTTTCAGAGTACTCAACTGCCATTACAAGGCAGGCTAGATATCCTGGGCATGGATATCTGCTACGACCTCAACCCGCGCGAGTAGGTTGAGAGCGTCACTAAGGCGGCCTCGCGGAAGTTAGGTATTCCAAACAAGGTGAGACGGTTCTTCTCGCCTGGGCATCTATATCTTCTTTATAAGACCCAGGTTCGCTCGTGCGTGGAGTAGATAGATAGATAGATAGATAACACTTTATTTGTACATTAGCAATACAGTAGAAGATACATTTTCATAATTACAGTAAACAGATAATGTACAAAGGGCGGCCTTATTGCTAGATGCAATCTCTTCCAGGCAACCTTAGGATGGATCAAAATGATTCGGAGAGATAGTGGCAGTTGGTGTTATATTTGAAATTTTAATTATTAGTAATTTCTAATAAATATGAAACTGTTCTCACCTTTGCGATGGAGCCGTGCAGTATCTGTTTGACGCTCTCGACCGGTTGCAGCGGCGAGCAATCCGCATTGTCGGCAGTCCTGAAGCCACCGAGTCCCTTGAGCCTCTGCAGATGCGTAGATATATCACCTCTATGGCAGTCCTCTATCGACTTTATCATGGGGAGTGTTCTGAAGAGCTCTTCCAACTGGTCCATCCTTCTCCCTTCCTCTACAGGACAACACGTGCCGGCCTCGGAAGTCACCTTTTCAGAGTGGTAGACATACGCTCTCGCACTCATCGATTTGGGTCTTCCTTCCTGTGCCAAACAGTTAAAACCTGGAACTCACTACCAGCGCACGTGTTTCCGTCCGACTATGATCCCGGGTCCTTTAAGCGAGGTTTGAAAAAGCATCACACTAGGCCGCCATAGTGCTGGTCACCATGCTGCACTGTCCTTGTTCGCAGTGTGGATGGTGACCACCACTCTTGGATTCTGCTTGTGCTTTCCATCAGGCGGAGCAGAGTCATTTTGGCAGCTCAAATATAAAAAAAAAGTGTTTTTCTTGACCTGGTAACATGTGCATATTCCTTCTTTTTTTAATTGGTAATTATAATGGTAATGACATTATACTAAAGTTTAAAACACATTTAATAAGACTTGTTTAATTTTTTTCTTGATCAAAAAGTTTTGAATATCACAGGGTCCATAGAAAAGGAGAATGACCCACTTACATACATAAAACATTTTTGTTGGTTCCATAAGCGACTAAAATTTAACATACGACTACAAACATGCTGTAAAGTTATCCTTCTGCAATAGTGTTTTACAATGACACTAAGCAGAATAGGGCTTCAATATTCCAAGCCGGATCGATAGCACCCTGAGTTCACTGTAAATTTCTTTTGCCCTGAGATTTGCACGTTCCCTTTGTAAAGTTTCGTGAACAGTTTCTTTTATATTGGGCTCTGGTTAATGAGCTTCGGTGACGAAGTATCTTCGGCTTCGGAATTCGGCTGATCTTTCAAGTTTTGAATAGGAATAAGCGTGACAATCTACATAGAATTTAAGGTTGCAAGAGATTTGGCTGTAAATTGTATCTCAATTTTATGTTAATTTATTTGCTATATTTTGTACAATCAGCCAATTTTAATACTATCGGCAAGCAAATGTACTTGGTTGGTGCTGGTATGGGTTACTGTTAACAATGTCACTTGTGTATCGCTAACCCAAGCCATATTGTTCCTTTAAACCGTCGTAGACGTTTCGCGAACAGATGCTTCGAAGGTCAGGTTTGTAGGTATCTAGTATAGTGCTTGTTAGATGCCTTACGAGTATAAGTATATATCAGATCTATGGACATAACCATAATCTCTACTCAGAAGCTTTTCTTTTGCACCAAATGCCATCGCGTTGTCATGTCGCTGCTACAATGCTGTACACACTCCATTAGAGTACAAAATGCAGTATCCACGTGAAAGCTTCATCAGTAGTCGCACGTAAACGTCAGCCCGTAGAAGAGGAAGCCATATCGCTTCTACAGACAATTCTCGGATCGCGGCCTCTTTGTAAATATAACCTTGTAAAATTAATAAAGATTATATACAACTTGCAATGGAAAACATGGGCAGGTTGAATAACTCTGAAATCAATTTGCATTGAAAAATATACTTGTATACTAACCAGCCATTATGAGAAGCTTTTCAATTTCCCTTAAAAACTCTGTTAACAACTTTAACAATCCAAACTGTTTAAGATAGCAACGAAGCCGCACCTCAACTTGAAACAGTTTGTTTCAAAAACACGAATACTTTAATCAGGAACAAAATGTTTCGTTTGAATGCAACTTGCGTTCGAAATTGTTATGCAGCACGAATAATAATTAATATTATTTAATTTATTGGTGAACCGTACCGTACCGTAAATTTAGATTTTGCGAATAATATCTTTAAAATCTAGGATTATATTTTTATTACATATAAAAAAAACATATGTTCTTGAAAAAAAATTATATTTATAGTAGCGACTACCCTGTACGAATAAAACAAAAAAAAATCGACAACTTAAGACGTCCCTGTGAAGAAAACACTTCCTATCTTGTCTAATAATTTCACATTGTTAACCGACTCCAAACAGGAGGAGGTTTTCAATTCGACTGCGTTTTTTGTTGTGTCTACGTTACAGCATATCTTCGCCATTTGTGTACCGATTTTATTCGTTATTTGATTTAATTAGTTTTACTCAAGCTTGATCCCGATTCAATTTGAATAAAATAGTCCCCTACCAAAGGTGAAACTTAAGGGAGGAAGGGATGAAGAGTGACTACAGTTTTTTTATAATGTATCATAATTTGGAATGAAGTTGGTGATACTCTTAAAAGTTAATTATAACCCACAATAACTCGAACTTATGTGTCTAGTAATAAAAACAAAGAACTTTTAAACGAAGTCGCCAAAGCCTTTAAGCTCTCTAAACCGGCCCTATGGCAAAATTCGCCACCTCCCTGCCAAAATTTCAAGTCTCTAGTCCAAAAAACTAAGGACTTTTACATAAATTTGTGTGCATAATTTAAAGCTATGAGTACAAAAATTGGTTTTTGTACTTCCATATAAACTTGCGAGAGCCCTTAGAACTCCTAAAAAGATCTGCCAAGGACTACGAATTGTAATAAGCGGAGTTACATGAATACAATAATTAACAAGATGTATTCCGTCTTGTCATATAAAATTTACACTATCCTAGAAACTCCCCAGCAGGCAGTGGCGAATGAAGGTCTCGATTTGTCATTTATGTTTTGCCCTACGCGGCCGAAATAATAAAAGCATTGAGTTATCCTACTTCTGTATTAGCTACGGCATCAAGCTTTCTGTTAATGATTTTGGATGTGTGATATACATATATTATTATTGATTTTTTTGATTCATTGTTGCTTTAATTTCGATAGGAATTGCTGTGCCTTAAACTCACAAGAAACATGGTAACTCTATTTGGAGTTAGTTAAAAAGTAACGTATTCAAATTATTGGTAACACAGAATTTTTTTGTTATCTCAATGCCTTGAGAAACACCACAGAAATGAGTTTACTTAAAAAAAGTACGACCAATGTTATATATTCCTTTAAATAATAAAAAAAAGTTTAAGGCTTATCTTCCAAGGCTATCTTCATTAGAGCCTGGTTAACTGTCTTCTTCGCCGGCAGCAATTATGGCCCATGTTAATCAGTTGTATTATAAATTATGATAAAATTTCACTCTTACATTTTGAGTAAGAAGAGTAAGTCGCCTCGCCCGGGTATAGATACGACCACGACGCATTATAATAAGCAGGCTAGGTATGTATGCTTACTTATGATAATACCAAGCAAATATTTCTTGAATATTGTTTGTTTTTACTTTTTGATCTGATTTGTTTTTTCGCGTAACTGCGAGGGTCATTTTTATATTATTTACATTACAAGCAAAATACAGTGTAGTCAGTTATTAGATATAGTTAGTACTTATGTCTTTTACTTTAACAACTATGGTGGGCTCAGGAATGGATCGAATAAGTATTATTTTCACATTATGTATTGTGTACACAGCGAGACACCCATAGATCTACCAGGTTCCTTCGTGTGCTTTATATGGAAACTATCTTGCCCTATGGAACCACCAGAAGTACATATTTTGGAGGAGTTAGATCTACTTCCCAACATAGGAAATCAGTAATTGATCAATCATTCATTCTAATTAGAAACAATTAATGTACTGGTAACTAGCAATACCTTTCGTAAGTGGTATTCATACTAATTAAGGACATACAGGTAAGCGTCCTACCAGAGTCGTTGGCGCATGCTACCAACGCGGTAGCATGCTGAATTATTAAAGTGATAATAAACCACTTCTTAAAGATTAATCATAAATGTAAAACCACACCGTGTACGACTGACGAGTCAAATAGGCTTCATAAAAAAAAAACGTTACTTCAAATACTTATCCATAACATTTTTAACTATCTTTTCGATAAGACCCGTCGTTGTCACTTTTAACAATCGACGCCATAAAAAGTCCGACCCACGTCAAACGCGGAAGAAAATTAGGAGTGACATTACGCGCCTTTATAGAGTGTTATATTATTTGTAGGAGACGGCTTCCCTGTCAATGTCCATGTCTGTCTTGTTGTTTTGTGGTATTATAACTGAAACGATTTTAAATCCTTCAAAGTAATCCATGGATTTGTATGAGGAATGGATTTTTAACTATTAGAAATTAAATAAACGATTTTTTGTGGTAGTACCTTCTTGCCTTCAAGTAGTTATCAGTAGGTTATTCACCTACACTTTGAGTAACAATTTCATCCTTCTTTTGGTATTAACATACTTGATTAAAATAAAAGCTTGGAATATCTCACATTGACCTAACTCCCTAAATGTACAGACAAAACAATTGAAAATTTAAAAAATCCTGGACTTAACAACAAATCCAAGAAAGTAATCTAATCGTTAAGTTTCATCCAAAAAACACAATATCTCTGTTATAACTTGGCGAGGAGTTGGGTATCCTGATTCCAGATGATGTCGCAGCAGGTCCTGAGCTGTTGGTAACCTTGACCTGTTAAGGTTACCATATTACTGTAATATCATTGAAGCCACAAGATACTACATTTCAAATCGATCAGACCAGTGCAAGGTACTCACATCTCTTAAAGAATTAAAAAAGAGCTGATGATGTTCAAATGGCTGAACAGATTTTCTTGTATTATAGCTAAGAACACTCTCGACCAAGTCATTTTTTCAACCAAAAAAAAACCACAGACAGCCACATACACAAAATTATAACACCTATCCTTTTGGTGTCGGGGGTTAAAAGGTAGATGTTTTTATTACTCGTCACCAGTACGCACTAAAATAGTATTCATTTAGTAATAGAGGTTAAAGTATTCATGTAATTTTTAACCTTGTGATTTGAAGAAATAAAAAATGCCCATCCATCAGGAACATATTACATTTCATCCGTGGTGTGAAAAGGGTTTAGGCATAAATTTCTTGGACGCTGATAAAACTCAGATCTTAAATGGCTTCAAACTATAAACAAATCCAAGAATGTTTTCTATACCATACATTTCTACAAGTGCTGCACTTGGCACGAGACCGCTCGAGAACTTTTAGAATTTAAGAACGTTCGTATACTGTAAAGAGAGTGAAGTTAAACTGTACTTGCTGTGATGTTTTCTTATAGCGTTTATAAAACGCACAGCAGTGTTTTAGAAGGTTTATCTATTTTATAATCTCAATTAGAGTGTTTGACTATAACGACACCTGAGTGTGCCTCTTCATTCTCATTAGCATTAATACACAAATGTGTATTTAGGTGTCCCTTTTTTGTATTTAGTAATATTCTAGGCAAAACTTACACACAGGTAGTTACGTACACATAGATAGCTTCTTCTTCTACGTCTTCCAGACGTTTCTTTCTTTCTTTTTAATAGAGTTTTTATGTTTTCATATGATACATAGTAATAATAATAACTATAACTTGACATGACAAACTCCTTACACCTCAAACACGGCCATCTGATCCCAATGTAGGCAGAGCCTGTATATATTACTAAATACATACATATCTATATATAAATGAAAAAGAATCCCTATTTACCTTGGTCACGCCGTAACTTGAGAACGACTTAACTTATTTCATTCATCTATTTCATGTTTTCTAATATTTTGTAGAAGGTTCTTACGGAACGAAATATTAATAAATTTGGATAGATACCACCAAAATTTGCAAACAACAGTTATAGATAAATTACATTCAAGCACAGAGCAAATGATCGTGGTCATCATAATTATTTTTCCTGGGTGGGAACCGCAGCCACGATCTCTGGCTACTATTTTCTTATCTGTGCTCATACTACAAGCTCTGCTTAGTATGGGCCTAGATCCCGTTATGTAATATATGTCCCAGGATATTATTTATATATTAATACGTGATGTTGACGTCTTTTTACACTTTTTGTGTAGAGGACTGTGACATTTGTAATACTAAACAGCATGGCTAGAATTTTAATCAATGTGTTATAAAATTAAAAATGATTAAAAACGACTACACAAAGCTACAAGGGTCCAGAACATAGTGGTACTGAAAATCTATACAAGGCAGTTTAAGTTATACTGGCCAATGATATAAATTGAAACATTCAAAACTTAATGCATTATGGTCGATATTCGACCACCAAGCGAACTCTAGTTTATTTTTAATGTTTTCTTTAAAAAGACAACTTCCGCATTAGGAATATTCCTGTGTCGCAGGGGGCTTCACAAACATTCAAACAACGGACACAAAGAATACCCGGGCTCTGGACAAATGTTTATGAATCACACACATTTTTGTTTCGTGTGGGATTTGAACCCACAACACTCGGCGCGGCGTAAACCCTCCTAGCTTACCTGCCTGCACCTATATTACTGAATACTTTTCAGATATAAAATAAACTTTACCTACTTACCTACCCAATGCCTGTGAGATATTTATATTCAATATAAATATCTCAGTACGAATACTTCAGCTGCTGAGCCCTCACTTCTTTAGGTATTTTTAATCAACTTTAAAGGAGGTACAGGCGCTGTCGTACAATCCATATGTATATTTGTATGTATTTTCTTAACTAATGAACCATTTATCATGATTGTTTCACTAACGTATTTAACAATTTTTCAGCCAGGTTTTAGTATAATACATTAGATATTTATTAGTTCTCTTTTTTTCACAATCAATTTCTGAGCTATGTGAAGCAATACACGCTCTAATCAAACGGGAAGCGGTTACGTCGTCCCGACTTTTTTCTTGGAATTTAATTCCTGACCATAAGCCCTCCTGCAGTGATGCATTATCGATGCGAAAATTCTAAGGCGTTGTGATGTTCACGAGTTTGTGCTTGTATACGTATGTCGTATACCACTAATTAACCACAAATACCCCTTTCAGTTTAAGCGCTCGCAGTGTCCATTAGCCGTATGTCATGACAAATTAAAACGACGCATAGTATATAGTCCAGTCTTGTAAAAAACCGTTCTTAGGACTTTATTGATATTATTATCGGTGTCATTCTATTGTCCCTTGAGCAAAGCTAGGGTGCATCTTTAGTTACTAATATACAATAATTAGATAGAGATAAATTTATATAAATATGTCAAAATCCCACGCTGATGAAGTCATAGAGTGGCATAATACACGTCCCTCAACGATTCCGTTCCTTCACAAAATATGTGAATAAATGAACAAGGACTCAACGTATTTATTTATGATGATATCTCCAAATACAAAGAAAGTTTTTTCTTTATTTATACATCCATATATCGTGTTTCTATAACTCTAAAATCACTCTACCTCTCTTCGTCTTAAATGAGGAAGCCAATGAAAGTGTTGTAACTATAAATAATCCGACCTAATTTAACCATGCCCTTGCCTTCCCTGTGGATTATCATAAACACAGCCATTCATATTAGGGGCTATATACATGTCTCTTTACATGCAACTTAGTTAATACGATTACTGAGATTTATTCTTAGCAGTATTTATGTACAAAGTTGGTATGTAAACAGTAAGTGGGGCCGTATCTGACGTTGTATCTAATCAGGGTACGTTTGTGATTAGGGGACAAATGTTGAACTTGAATATTTATTTTGTTTGGTTATTAGATTTGCTGGCATGGTGACGTAATTTTAGGTACACTCTCGGGGGACTAGCATCCATATCATCCTCCGCGCCTTTTTCCAAAAAAGTTCGGGTCGGCTTTCAGTCTACCTTCGATATTTTACGTGAAGCGATTGCCATCAGACCTCCACAAGCCAAGTAATAGGCGATATCGATGTTCTGTAGTTAGACCAGGTTGTCGGTTTTTTTTTATTGCTCCAACTACCCGTAACAAATGCCACAGATGTTCGTATGGCAACCGAGAATGACGGCTTAACGTGCTTTCCGAGGTATGGAGGGGTTTCAATGTGTTAAGAATGGTCACTCATCCTAATACTGACCTGGCTAGTATTACTTAACTTTGTAATGTGCTAACCTACTCGGTTACCACTTAGCTACGGTAAGCCAGGTTTTTAGTAGTCCAGTAGCCATTATTACTTTTGAACTTAATAACTACCACTCTCTGTAAATAATTTTGATTCATCCTCATGAGGCCTGGAAGAGCTTGCATTTAGTAATATGGCCGCCCGTTGTAATTATCTGATCAACAAATCTTTGTATGATACGTAGTTCAATTATAGTAATGCTGTATACATTTTTATCTTTCATTATAAGGAGGGGCTCGTGGCTAAGTGGTAACCGAGTAGGTTAACACATTACAAAGTTAAGTAATACTAGCCAGGTCAGTCTAGGATGGGTGACCATTCTTAACAAATTGAGACCCCTCCGTGCCTCGGAGAGCACGTTAAACTGTCGGTCCCGGGTGCCATACAAACATCTGTGGCATTCGTTACGGGTAGTTGGAGCCCTAAAAAAGAAGTCCGACAACCTGGTCTAACTACAGAATTTCGATATCGCCTAGTACTTGGGTTGTGGAGGTCTGATGGCAGTCGCTTCACGTAAAATATCAAAGTTCGGCCGTATCGTAGTTAGATTGAAAGCCGACCCCAACTTAGTTGGGAAAAGGCGCGGAGGATGATGATTATAAGGAAAACGTTCTTCAAATTTCACGTCTTTACAACCAGCGGTTTAGGCTGTGCGTTGATCCATCAGTCAGTCAGTCGGGACAAAGCCTTTTATATATATAAATAGATTGTTTATGTGAAAATGTCTACGTTTGCACATAGTATATGTTATGGTTATTAAAGCACTCATTTGATCTTTACTCAAAGGCGGTTCATTGAGGAGGCAGCTGAGCGGAGTGATGACAAGAATATATTCTTCTTATTTTTATTAAAAAAACAAGCCTCATGTGCATTTTAATAAAGACATATCTACTTACTTTGTATATTGCTTCATATAAGAACTTTATATTAAAACCAAAAATTATATACCTAAACCTTCCTCATGAATCACTCTGTATATTAATGAAAACCGCATGAAAATCCGTTGTTTTTATATTATAGGGGGCAAACGAGCAGACGGGTCAGCTGATCGTAAGTGACTACTTTCGCCAATGGTCACCTGCGACTCAAGAGTCACAAGTGCGTTGCCGGGCTTTGAGATAGGAGTACGCTCTTTTCTTGAAGGTTTGAAGGTCGTATCGGTCCGGAAATACCGCAGGTGACAATGTGTTCCAGAGATTGGTTAAAGTTCAGTATCTTTTCAGTTTTTTCACAGAATAGACAGACAGACAGACGCGGCGGGGAACTTTGTTTTATAATATGTAGTAATTCGTAATCGTAATTCGTGTCGTAGTCAATGAATATCCCAAGAGGACCTGTCATTGAATGATACCGTGACTTTTGCATTAGCAAAATGAAATCAATTCGATTTTTATTACTTAATACCTTCAAATAAAAAAGTCATTATTATTGATGCTTTATTGTGAAAGTAATAAAACATTTTCTGGTTTATAAGGAAATTTTATTAAGTTCTAACCACCTTTAATTTTTAGGGTCGGTAGTAAATCGAGCTTTTATTTTCGGGAATAAGGAAATCATTTCTTAACAGCTATCATTAATTTTACTGTCATTATTGGAAATATTATTAGATTATTATTCACAGGTTTAGCTAGTACCAAAAAGCTAAGGTTTATAAGAAAGTTTTAAATACATAAATACATTTACATACATAGTGTTTTAAGAATATTCGTAGCTTTTAATACCTACAATAACTTTCTAAATTTACCGAAAAAATTAATATTTCGTTAGAGAGAGAAATTATTCAATAAATTAATATTAATAGCTATTTAATAGTTTTTAGATTAGGTTCAGAACTTACTAATTCCAACATTACATCAGAAAAAAATAATTTGTGGATCAACTTAAAACCTAACGTTCATTTTTGTCCTTTTCATCAAATAACTTGCCACTATTACAGAAGTAGCACAACAATTTGTCCGTTCATTTAAAACGAACGCTACGAAATATTCTACGATGCTATGAACGCTACGAAATATTCTACGATGCTTATGAACGCTACGAAGTATTCTACGATGCTACGAACTTTATGAAATATTATGAAATACTGCATCCACTTAAGTTTGGATGTTCTAAGAAGTTGTGAGCTATAAAGTAATATTGTCAATACTATAGTGGTTCCCAAGTTTTAGAGAATAGAGGCACTGTATAGATAATGAAAACTCGCTCATTAAAAACAAATTAATAGAAACTTTCGGATGTATGCAGTTAGGTACAAATTTGGTATTCAAAAAATGGATTGTCTTTAAATAGTGTAAACTATTATGTGTCAAATCACCTAAACATGAAAATTTATTTTGTTCTGCCCACGGCTTATACCAAAGATATAAGGACGCTTGACACATGTGACGACTTGGTGTAAGTTTCTGTTTTTATTTTTATATTATTTGTTTACATTATGGTGGTGCATTAATAATCATTGTTTAAAGGTATAAATTGGATGCGGACTTTTGCATTTCCTTGTACACGGCCTTGCTTATGTCATGTGTGTATGAGGTTGAGCCAATGATAGCTCACGAAGGTGATTTGAGTTTTTGAGCTCGCCACTGTGAACTTAACCCGCCTTATGGTAAGCTAGACTGAACTCCAAAGATTTTTTTTAAAGACTATTCCCGCATTAGGAATATTCCTTTGTCGCGAGGGGCTTCGAAAACATTCAAACAACGGACATAAAGAACACCCTGAAATGGGACAGTTTAGAAAACCAATTTGACATAAAAGAAATCATTTTCTAGAGAGAGACAAGAAAATAATTAGGACAACAACTATTAAAACCTTCCCTCCATTTTCAAAAGAGTTCCTTTTTCAAACTTTACTTCATTTGTAAACATAACTAATGTATTCGAAAAATACATGCAATTTCACAACACATTCACAAAGTTAGAGGTGAATTAAATTACCCAACTAAAGCTTCAAATGAAGACAATTTTTAATATTCTTTTCAAAGCCACCTTAATTATAATTTCCTTTGCAATGCAACCACATAAATAATTTTGCAGATCCTGCAAAGCTATGACAGCCATTGCGCTACGTGTTCTGGGTTATAGTTTGACATCGTATGAAAATACATCAGTGTATTTGGCTATGTTAAACAAATAAAGCTTGGTATTCACGAACAGCTCAATCCAGGCAAAGACTTATTTTCATTTGGCATATGGTTGAAGATAACCTTAAGCTTCTCTTAATATTAAGTAGTAGTAATGAACATTATCGAAGGCATTTTAATCTTTGTAAGAGTTCGTTATGCATTCCACAGATTTTTAAGATACAAATTTAATACTGTAAGCTGCTATTTGTGGAATACCTTCTAATACTAGAAAAATGTAAAGTAAGTTTTGTAGTTTATTGTCAAGAACATGATTTATGAATACTATCTATCACAACCACAACAAAGAAATGAATATATGAATTATTTTTCATTGACGTCGTCATTCACTTATATAACATGTTTTGAAAAAAAAAGCATTTCATCCCAGAAATTAAAACAGCTTTTTACGAATATTTTAATGTAAAACATCTAATGCGGAGGGTCAGACCGGCTGTTGGCGTTGCTATGCGTCGCCACGCCATTTAATAGTATATATAACGGGTAACGCGGTGTGGCGCCATTTTTTTTATGTTTTAAATTCATATAAATGTTTATTTAATAAACAAACATCCTTAAAAAAATTATTGCATAAACTATCCTTTTATGCATAGCATCTGTACAAAATAATTTCGAAGTTTCGCATATGCCAGGCGTCCCGGGACGGCTCACTTTTTTATCTTATGTATAAACTGGCAAAGTTTAAAAAAATATTCTGGTACATGTAAGAGTTATTAAAATAATTAACTTGAGAAACCTCACACAGAGTCGCCTGATTCCTAACTAGGCAGAGTCTGTACTGTGGTAACCAGACTACTGATAATCACACTTATATATTACTAAATACACACACATTTTAAATAAATTACACCCAGACACAGAATAAATAAACACTAAACCAACAGGCCTGAATAACTTTAAGATTAGTAATCTAACGAGGCAAACCTATCACAATTAGGACTCTGTTTTTCTCTTTTCTGGAAAGTTCTTAATTACTTTAGAAAAGTTTCGTATACTGACAGTCTGTCGCCATTACGGTAAATATAAAAACATTGAGGATGTAGCTGTTGGTGTGTCGAGGCCCTAAACGTAGAAAATGTACTTTTTGGATTTAGAATTTAATATGCCTTTCTGTAATGTTCTAGTTTCATACTTTGTCTTACTATACTTTCTTTACGCGTTTTAATTTCTACTCTAAGTTCACAGTGTTACGATTCACAGTTCATTGTAAGGAATAAAATAATTATTTCGGCATTTTTATGTGTTACTGTGTAATGCGTGGGTAGTTTTGCAAATGGTGTGTGACCGTGAAATTTATTTGTTCCCTGAGCGCCGCTAGTTTTTCCTGTCCAGTAGTTGGTGCCAATACTTTTGTGAGAGTAATTGTCCTAATTAAGTGAAGTGTGAGTCCCTAAAGAAGAAAGTAGAGTATGATATGGTCTGCAAACTTTGTTGTTTGAGGCGGCTGTTTCTTTACCATTTAATACGTGCAGAAATAGACATTACAATAGGTCGTATAATTGTTTTATTGGATTTGTTTCTCGAGTTTTGTATTGAGAGATATCATGATATATGTATGTTGTAAGTATACTTGAACTCTCTAAATTAGTTTGTTATGTGTGTGTGTTAGGTAATGTCTGTGTGTGTATGTGTGTGTTATGTATATCCATATGAAAAAAATTTATTTCAAACAAAACGTATTTGTGAACTTGGAATTCATTGAAATTACCTCCATAAATACAATTTAAGCGGCGGTTGTGTAATGGCTAAGGCGTCGGACTTGCGATCAAGTGGTTACGGGTTTGTACCAAACCCAGTGCACTACCGTCGTGAACCCACTCCTAACACAAGCATTTAGCTTAGCTGGCGGAGTTAACAAGAATACTAGTAATGTGTGACCCACGGTACTAGTATTCTTTTTTCAAAAACAAAATAAAATAAATAAATACTTTATAATTAGTTTATTCTGTACTGCGTGGCGTTCATTTCATTCATATGTATTATATTCTTTAGTAAACTCTAAATATTAACCAAAGTCTGTGAGTTTTATAGGAAACAAATAGCAGAAATATCTTCATAACCGCATGTCTATAGATATAATTTGAATCATTACATAATTGCATTTATTTCCATATGTATAATTGTATAGTTATGTATTTTAGTAAATGATACATTAGTTGTATATGTATTTATGTGTGTATATGTATGTATACTTAAATATATATACTTATTAAATCACTACATATTATAAGAAACTTTTGTAATTTATTATTAAAAAATTAAAAACAATACACGAAAGTAACGAATTAGAGAAAGCAAAAAACAACCCCAAGACTTTATGGCAAGTTATTAAAGACATAACTCATTCTCAAAAAATACGTAACAGTTCAAGTGAGTAACTAAAGTTGTGTGACAATCCCCAGACATCAGTTAATGAAGTTTCCAAATATTTTTCAATATAGGTAAAAATTTAGCGTCAAAAAAAATGGCTAGAAATATAATCAACAAACCCGCTCCTATGAAAAAGCCCTACCTACCACCAGTCAACTCATTGCTCTTCCTCGCAATAGATGATGCTGAAGTCGAATCACACATCTTACAACTACGTAACAATTGTGCTATTAGTTGGGATGGGATACCATCTTCTATATTAAAGCAATGCGGAGAAACCTTGATACCACCAATTACATACATATTTAACCTCTGCCTGCAAAATGGAGTGTTCCCAGACTTCCTTAAAAAGGCAATCGTCCACCCTATTCACAAGACTGGAGACAGGAACTGTGTGAGCAATTACAGACCCATCTCTGTTTTATCCTCGATGTCCAAAATCCTAAAAAAAATCATCAATAAGCAGCTATGAACGTTACTTAACAAATATTGTATAATAGCCAAAAATCAATACGGTTATCGTTCTGGGGTTTCGACAGAGGATGCAGTTGTAGCTTTGACAGAATTTGTCACAAGGCAACTGGGCCAAAAAAACAAAATGTCTGGGTATTTTCTTGGATCTCGCAAAGGCATTTGACACGGTTTCTGTTCCCAGGCTTATTGAGAAACTAGAATGTCTCGGTGTAAGGGGCATAACGCTAAACCTATTTAAGGACTATCTCCAAAATCGCAGACAATGTGTTAAAATTGATACATACCTCAGTGGTGAATACGATGTCGCGTACGGAATACCGCAGGGCAGTATTTTGGGGCCTACTCTGTTCCAAATTTATGTCAACGATCTCTGTCAGATGTCCCTACCTAATAGTAAGATCTATGCTTACGCTGACGATACTGCAATCGTCATCTTCGGACCTACGTGGACGCTCATCAAAGAAAAGGCAGAATTGGTTCTCAGACATATTATGACCTGGCTAAACCATAACTTGTTAACTCTAAACCTCACTAAAACTGTTTACATGCCTTTCGCACTACGACGCATTACGAGGCCTCCCGAGACATTTACCTTAATGGCACACTCGTGCAGAACTCCATCTAATACATGCTCGTGCACTTGTCTCACAAGAACAGACACGGTGAAGTATTTAGGGGTGCAAATAGACGATGGCCTTAAATGGGATAAGTAAACGAAGATCGTCACCAATTTGTACCTTCAAAGCACTTAGAGAATCTGCCTGCCTTAACACCTTAAAGATGGTACATTATGCGTTGTGTCAATCTGTCATTGGATAGTGCATTACGGTCTGGGGAGGTGCTAACAAGACACTTTTGCTTGGAGTGGAGAGGGCAGAAAGGGCTGTCCTCAAGGTCCACAAGGAAGCCGTATAGATACCCAACATCTCAATTATATGCAGATTGCAACGTACTAACGGTCCGACAGCTATTCGTGCTTCAAACCACTCTAAGGAAACATAGTAGTCTCTCCCCGCCAAACCCTGGAAAACGCAGAAATGTGCCGTTGGGTGTTCCACATAAGACCTCTTTTGCGAAACACCATTATTATGTATTAAGCTCATATATTTATAAAAAAATACAAAGGAAACTTAATATTTTAGACCTAAATAGACAAAATGTAAAACTCAAACTTACACAATGGCTGCTAAACCAGGACTACTCCAGTACGGAATCGTTATTGGTCTATCTCGTATAAAAGAAAACTATTTATTTATCTCTACGCATTCGAACGCACACACACACACACACACACACACACACACACACAACACAAATACATATTATATTCATCCAGCATTCAAAACTGAATTCATGCAACTGAAAGCTTACTATCCCCCTTAAAGGGCGGCAACGCACTTGTGACTTGAGTTACAGGTGCCTATGGGCGGCGGTAGTCATTTACCATCAGGTGACCCGTCTACTCGTTTGGCCCCTGTACCAAAAAAAAAATATTGTCATGACTGAATGAATATGAAAGGATTCTGAAGATGATTGTATCCCCATAAGTACGTAAATCAATTACATCTCTTCATCCTCCAATAAGCACTTATTCAATACCATTAATAGATATTTATGTAATAAATATCACTCATCTTACTCTAAGCCAGTACAATAAACTATTAAGGGTATATGTTGTGAACTTTTACGAGATCTGATAAATGGATTCTATTAACTTCTTTGTATGGTTGTCCTAATATTATTTAAGATCCATTGTGTATGTAATCGTTACACGATGGAGTGTATTTTCTCTGATTGCGTCTGTACTCGGATGGATAAAAATAAGGATGTTATTCAATGACTTGTGAGTCTGTGGACAAGTCCACAGACTCACAAGTGGCTTGTGGGTGTTAATGTTGTAATCACTATTATAAAACAAAGTCCCCCGCCGCGCTGTCGGTCTGTTCTTGAAAAACAAAAATATACTAAGTGGATTTTCATGCGGTTTTCACTAATAGACAGAGTGATTCATGAGGAAGGTTTAGAGTATAATTTGTTAAGATTTTGTGTAAATTGATTGAAATATGTTGATAATTGTTGAAGATGTCTCTGCTACCCGTACGCAGCCGGGGTGGGTTGATAGTAGTATAATAATACAGTGAGGTCGTGTAATCAAGGTTGCTAATATGAGAGGCTTAGTGCTTGATAGGAATATATTTCAAAGGTGAGCTTTTATTTTATTTATTAAGATCCGTCATTAGCAAATGCTCAAATAATTTACATTTAATTAATATATACAAGAAACAATTTTATGCTAAATGTAAATACATAAAAATTAAATGTACATTTGTTATAATCGTAAATCTCATAAGGTTCTCGAAATATTTAATGAAATAATCATTGTAGCTGATTCACAAATAATAGATACGAAATAATCACAATTAACATACGCAAAAACAAACTAAATTACTCAGATTTCTTGAAAATAATTTAATAAATTATCATGTTAACAAAATGACATGATATCATTAGATAAATAAAAACATGTCTCTTTGGATAATAGTTATCTACAGGGTTTACAATTCGAGAAAAAAAATATTTTTTACTCCGATAACTACGATCATCTCATTACTGTCTGAACGGCGCGGCGTGGCGCGGCGATAGCGTAATGGCTTAGGCGCGTCAGACTTGCGATCCAGTGGTTGCAGGTTTGAACCCTACCCAGAACACAATTCGTGAACCCGCTTCTTAAACAATAATTAGCTTAGCTGGAGGGGTTTACAAGAATACTAGTAATGTACGACGATTCTTACCAGCAGCCATTCATTAAAAAAAACTACTATTCGTGGTATTTTTATACCTATGTGGCTATCGGCTATTAAATACTGCATACATTTGCCATGGCCACTTGTGGTTTCTAATTTAATACGCCTTGTAAGATGTCCGAGTATAAATATTCCTGAATGAATGATCAAGTATTTTTTATTTTATAAGTATAATATTCCAGAGACGCGATTATTCATTTAAACCTAATTTTCCCATATAATCAGTACTGATATTTCTCGTTTTATTAGTGGAATCCCTGATGTTGCATACTTTTATAAAGTAAGTTTTATTTCAGAGTATTCTTGAACGTGGGTGTTTAAGTTTGTGTGTGTAATTCCACACACCCAAACCATTTTTGTAACCTTTGAGAGGTCAAGAAAGACGTATAGCAAATTTACTAAAATGGAGATCAGGCTATATCTCCAATTTCACTAAACCGATTTAGATAATACTTGCAGCATATATTGGTGAAAATAACATTACTATGTTGTAGAGCGAGTGAATACCGTACTGTACCTACGTATGTTTGTAGTCCTAGATCCCAGTAATTCCGAGCTTCCAAGGTTGCGAACGTGGATATCTGGATCGGCCGCAGTGTTGCCGTTTTCAGTAAATTTCCTACTGGCCTTTAACAAATAGATTGCTTTATAGAAAAATCTATTTTTCTAATTTTATTGTTATACGAGTACCTATATGTGTTTTTAAGTTATAATATATTAGTATATTGTTGAAATAAAGGCACGCTTTACTAGTCTTTTCACATAAAAAAAAACATGAATTACCTTATATCCCCATATTTTAAACCAACACAGTGCCGCCATGCTAATCAGATTGCAGGGGTTGTAGTCTTAATTATGCACCCCTAATTACCCTCCATGTCCCTTGTGAATATTAACTGTACTTGCGTGTAACATTATACTAAGTTAAAGGCGGAACTTACATTCAAGCGTACACTTTAGCACACTAAAATATGTTTAGCAGTGTTAGCAACAATCTCACCACTAATACTATAATCTATCAAATTCACTCAATAACAGTAACTGCCATTTCGTTCGTCATCTCGATCAGCACTCAAGTCAATCTTTATCAACTTATAATGCATACCTAGCCTTTTTACCATTCCACCAATGTCAGGCCGACTAATGGCGTGAGCTACCAGTGCAGGTAATATTTATGTATTTTTAATGGTTCAAAAGTACTTCTAACTACAAAAAAACTGGCCAAGTGCGACTCGGACTCGCGCACCGAGGGTTCCGTAAAATAATTTTATTGTATGATGTAACTAAAAATTTACGGGTAATTTTTCCTTTATCTGTGCTATAAGACGTTGCTTCGTACCAAATTTCAAGATTCTGAGTTCACGGGAAGTACCCTGTAGGTTTTGATTCCCTTGCGGTCTTGACAGACAGACAGACGGACGGACAACAAAGTGATCCTATAAGGGTTCGTTTTGTCCTTTCGAGGTGCGGAACCCTAAAAACAGTCAAAACTACTTTTGACTGCACAGTTTGGTCAAAAGTAGTTTGGACTCCAACATATTATATAAACACATTTTTTTAATTATCAACTTTGTACACAAGAGTTATAAGATAACATTTCAAAATGAAATAAATAATAGGAAGTATGATCATTCGAAAGTGGTTAAATTACTAATATGTAATAGATATGTAAAATAATTATTATTATTTATTTATTCCCAAAATGTTTACAATTTCCTTGCACAGCATAACAATTTGTGTAAGTATCACCGTCGCGAAAAAATTACAAAAACGGCTTTCATTAGATACTTATCACAATGCAAAAGTCAGTTCATCATAAAAATGCGAGATTAAAGAAGCAAAAAAAAATGTACACTTAAAAAAACCACTCAGAATGATGGTCTGAATATACTATTCCAAGATCCGGTTCGTGTCCCGTGCGTGATCCGCGCGAGCCTCGCTCAACTAGAGGGGACAGAACCATCTGCACCTCATAGTGGGGTCGCCTGGTTTAACAGGCGGCCAAGTCTGCCGGGGTTCACAGGGATTACCTTTCTAGGGTACACCTGAGGCCCCGGCTCTGAGACCCGATGACGAAACACTGTGTGGTTTTAGTCGGTTCGAGTCCGACATAATATCACCTCGCCGTTTCGCCGTTAGGTCCTCCGGAAACCTCACTCACTCGGTTCTGTGAGACCGTGATACCAATCCGGGCCGGGAATGTCAAAGTATATTAAAAATAATGTTGTACATATTATTATATTATATGTGTTTAAAACACTGTACACATTAGACGCGATTCTGAGAGCCGCTACAAAAATTGTTAAGCAATTATTTTATTTTCCATGAAATGTTTATTGTAGAAGTTTACAGAAAGTTTCATGATAAAGTGTTGGTAATTACAGTAAATAACATACAAAGCATTCTCGACCTCATGCACTCAACTATAAAGTCATTTATAGATTGTGATGGTGTGTGGTGTCTGTGCGTACATTCAATTTTGGTTTCAAGCTTATTACTTTTTAAGAAGTATAAATGGCAGCCATCCCGTTGAAAAATTGAACACTGTATTCTGTTAAAATTGAACACTGTATTCTGTTAAAATTGAACACTGTATTCTGTTAAAATTGAACACTGTATTCTGTTAAAATTGAACACTGTATTCTGTTAAAATTGAACACTGTATTCTGTTAAAATTGAACACTGTATTCTGTTAAAATTGAACACTGTATTCTGTTAAAATTGAACACTGTATTCTGTTAAAATTGAACACTGTATTCTGTTAAAATACTCTTTTCCTATTAGGGTGTTTGTATTTATATTTGATTTTGTTGTAAATTTCAATAAGTGACGTGCAAGTGCGTGCAAGGTAACATGTAGCTCTTTTTTGTTTCTTTTGCCGTTATTTTTTATTTTGTATTTCTTCTATATATATATTTTTTTTATTTTTATTTTTTTTTATGTTTTATCACGTCGTACTGTAAGCACTTTAACGTCACTTAGAAATAAATATTTTTTCTATCTTTCTTTCTTTCTGTTGTAAACATTTTGATTTATAACGCCTGTATTACCCGACTGAGCAACAAGGAAGGTTATGGTTTTCGAATGTAAGTATGTATGTATGAGATTACTTTGTCACGCTCGCGCGGTTTAGAATCTAAACGGTTGAATGGATTTCGATATGTGAGGTGTCATTTGAATCGTCTTAATAGGGGGAGAGAAAGGGTTTAAGATATCAAGGTGACGTCCGCAAAAAAAAAATTAAGTAAACTTTGTTAAATATGTCAATATTACGATCATTATGTAGAACTTAAATAGTAGATTACAAAACTATGAAACACTAATATGAAATGTTTACTAGATACGAGTAAATAGGTATCTACAGGTAAATTGCGTTGGGCCTCGCAACACTATCGGGCGGTGACTATGGGGAACGAACGAAGCTTAAACAAAACAAAAAAAAAAAAAATTAACTTATTTAAGAAAATACAAAATACAAATGCATTACATAAATAGTAATTGGTAACTGATAAGAAAAAAAACAAGCTTTGTATTGTATAACGCATCATCGGTGATGGAGACATACGTTGCCAACCTTGTTCCCCCTCCCACAGTGATCTGGAGACCTTACTTATTAGTAAGAATATAAAAGAGCAGCAGGCTAACTGTATGTACACAGCAGCAATCGCAAATCAAATAAAAGAGAGAGAAAGAGAGAGAGAGAGAGAGTTCACTCACACTAGTTCCTGACCTGACCAAATCGACATTAACGCTAGTAAAGCCACGGGCAAAAGTAAGTTGGAAATATACTTCACCATTCTTCTCGTGCTCACATCTTCACCGATTTTAACCTCAGTCCGCAAATATATTTGTAATGAAATTTTTAGTAGTAACAAATATCGACCCATATTTTGGGTATTTGTCCCGTGCAAGTTTCCGGGCCACACACGAGCAAAGTTCGCCACAGCATTGGAAAAAAACTTTAATGAAAAAAAAGGACAAATTCTTTTTTAAAATAAAACTGAAGGAGGCTTTTTAAATTACTATTTGGTCAAAGAACCTCAAAGGGTTTAAATACCTAAGGAAATTGAAAGGAGGAACTAAGCAGTAGCCAGATAATTACCTAAATAAACAACTGGAGTCTACGTTGTACATTTTCTCCTTTGTGAAACTAAGGATTGCTCAAGCATTTCCTCTAAAAATCAAAGGCATTTGTTTAAAACTTTGTTATAATAATTTAGCGAGCGGTCGGTGGATTGTTTGTTGGAATATTTGAGTATTGTTTGTGACTTGGACTGCAAAAAGTTATTTTACGTCTGAAATAAGGGAAGTACCTATTAGGTTATATTTAAAACTAGCTGCGCCCCGCTGTTGCAACCGCGTAGGTCCCAGTACCGTGAGAATATCGGGACAAAAAGTAACTTATGTGTTAATCCAGGTCTCTAGCTATCTTGATACCAAGTTTCTTCGCAATCGGTTCAGTAGTATTGCGTGAAAGAGCAACAAACATTCATACATCCTCACAAACTTTCACGTTTATAATATTAGTAGGATGAATATAAAAAAGAATCTACATTTATGAATTTGGAAATCGGCTTAAACAACGAAAAATAAAAGCAGATCACAGTCAACCTACTTTTGTTACTTATACGCTAAGAAACGTGTCCCATGTGATGCTGAAACTTTTATGATCAGTGCCAAAGAAACTTGATCGAAAGCTCCACTGTCTATCTATATATATATTTTTTTTTTTCTATGGTATAGGGGGCAAACGAGCAGACGGGTCACCTGATGGTAAATGACTACCGTCGCCCATGGGCACCCGCAACCCAAGAGTCACAAGTGCGTTGCCGCCCTTTAAGGTGGGAGTAGGAGAAGAGGGGGGAAGAGTGGGAAGAGGGGAGAGGGGGGATAGGGGAAGGACGGGAAGAGGGGAGAGGGGGGATAGGGAAAGGACAGGAATAGGGGAGAGGGAAGGGTTAGGGCCTCCGGGAACCTCACTCACGCGGCGAAATGCAATGCAATCATTGCTTCACTACCGGTTTTCTGTGAGGCCGTGGTATCGAGCGGAGTCGAGCCGGCCCATACGTGCCGAAGCATGGCTCTCCCACGTTAATATATATATACTGTTTAACAGGATGTTACTCCAAATGACGGTAGGCTACCTGTCCAAATTGGCCTAATTAAGGTTTAAGGTATCAGCAATGTAGGTACTGGAAAGATTCCAAGTCCAGAAAAGGAATATTGAAAACAATGTTTATTATCCCACATAAATTTAAAATGATGTTGAGAGAGATTTCCCTACATAGGTGTCGCGAGTACAGAACTACCATTTATACTCAAAGGGTAAGTCCAAGTCAAGCCGAATTCAAGACCACTGTGATAGAGGCAGAACAGCTTAAGCATTACACAAGAAATAAGTAGAAGAGGATAGTTAATATAAAACATTGATTTGATTTTGGCCAATACTGGGTAAGTAAATTAGTGTATTGTCGATTTCCGGGACAAGGTTTTTTGTTCAGGATTTGTTAGTTGCAATCCTGGTATTCGAAATCGTTCCGGAAAACAGCTGGATTTCACTCACTTGTCCTTACCTAAAGACAAACAATGCTTTTATTTTTGTGGTATAACACATTTTTTTTTTGCGTATTATGCTTCTTTAACATGTATCAAAACGATCACAAAAAAGTTTATCCTAATTTGGATAGGATGCACTCTGCCAAGTCAACCTAAAAAAATAAAAGAAATCGCGGAGTAGCTAGTTAGTCGTCCCTTCGAAATTATACATATTATTCTTGACATGTTTTACATAGTTTTGCGATACTATAACAAAGTTATTAAGCAAAAGTAGACTTAACTTTTAATTTTCGCAAGGAAATGTCACTCTGTAGACAAATTATGAACTTGTGACCTTTTAAATTAACCAAACCAATTTGGTCTCGATACATTATAATTTCCCTTAGGAGTTACAGCCCTTGGTTGACGTTTTTCTCTGTGCAATAACACAGAGCAGAATGTCAACCGAGAGCTGTATTTAAAAGTAAAATCATTAAATGTACTCGTAAAGACATTTAAAAAAAAAGTTTGGAATTAAGTACATAACTAGCAAATGGTAAGTGGTGTTACACGTATTTATAGCCCGTTATAAATATTTGTAGCGTCCGTGGATTGCGTTGTTTGTCTCTAAAAATACAATACCTTAATTAATTAGTTAACAAAAAAAAAAAAATAAAAAAAAAAAAAACTGTACAGTATAGTCCATCAAAGGTTGTCTGTAAGAGATCGCAGACTGCGATAAGACCACCCATTGTTCTGATACTTAATATTGTATTTTTCGTATGTATCCAATTTTTTTGTGTACAATAAAGTATACTCTATTTATCCATCTATCTACAAATCTTGCATAGCTTTATTTTGTTTTTTTTAAATGGGATAGATCACCAGGGCTTTATAAGTGACAAAAATGTTATTTTTAGAAACCTGTGTGGAATCGGTCAATACTCGGTGGTAAATACTCGTACCGACTTAAACCACTCGATGTTCCGTCACGGGGTCTTATTGCTGGAACCTCATGTGTACCCTAGGAAGAAAATCACTGTGAATCCCGACAGACTTGGCAGCCTGTCGATCAACAAGCGATTTCACTAAAGGTTATGTAGGTAAGAGTTGCGTTACTCCTTGTTTAGCAAGTTACGATTGTGAGTTGATAATCGCAATGTAATAAAATAGGAACCGAAAAAAAATATCTTTTTATGCTACTGCTGGCAATAAATCTCATAGACTGTATGATAATAAATCGTTACGTTTGCCTGTAAACATTCCCTAAACTGGTGAAACTTCTTCGATGTCTCCAATTCTGCTCTGGTTACAGTCACCGGATACTTACAAGCACATACAATAGAACTAAAGAAGAATAACATGGGTTGTTAGTCTAAATTACTAACTGAAGTGAAAATATAAAAAAGTCACAGACAAACATACAAAGTGATAGATATAAAATCTTTTACAATATTAATAAAAACAAAAACATAATACAATACTGCTTATTAAAACAAAATAGTCTTAAAACTCACGATAACTTTTATTACGAAGATGTACCGGTAAATAACATGGTCTTAATTAACTGTGGAGGAATGCCTCAAGGCAATTTATAAAACAGGTATCTATTTAAATGTATTCAGACCTTTTTTGAGCTGGAAGGGTAAATATCTAATACAAGAATATAAATACAGGGTAAATATTTATGACTGAAATAGGGATGTCATTCGCGCATTCATCTCCTCGACCGGCAACTCCCTGGAAGTTGTCACCAGAAGTTTTTTTTTTTACGTTTGGACACCGCTATGGGGGCAGTGTATCAGAATCGAACTGAATAAAACCACACAGTGTGCCAAACTGCGCCTACAATAGAATGAGGGGGGGGGGGGGGAGGAGGAGAAGGAGAAGGTTAAGATTGCGTTAAAATTATAATTACATAATTACGGTAAGAATTTCATTAATAGTGTCAATAAATAACAATAACTTCTTAAAATTAATTTCTTATTACATGCCTCCCAAATAGTAATTTTCAAAAATTCAAGATATTTATCTGAAATATTGCGAATACAGATAGCAAATATACTACGACAGTAATTCTAAAATCGAATTGTTTATTCAAATTAAATTAAAATTATTATTATTATAACATTTTTTTTTTCTCCGCCTCCCAACTTGTTCGAATAGAAAGTTAGGCAATTCAGTATGTAATACCTATTTCGTAATCGCGTTAATTCCCGTATATATACTTAATTATTATTACAATGAAGAATTGAAAAAAAAAACATATCATACTGGACAGAATAAGCTGTACGGCTTCCTATGCGAACAAGTTAGAGCGGATTCTACGCTCGAATCAACTATGTTTACGCAATCATATATTCAGGATAGGGTGACCAAGAATTTTCCTTTGTTCTTAGAACAGGACTACTGAAATGAGATAAATATTTGATGTAATTGTTTAAACTAGTAGGAATTGTGGTTGTTATTTTGTTCAAAAGGTCAAGCCAGTTACTTAGCTAACTAAATTTCAGTTTTCATACGATCTTTTACCAAAAGAGTTATAATATAATAAATTGTAAATGAGGACAACTCATTATATATTACTTATTCGTAGAATCTTTAGGTTTTTATAAAAGTTGTATAAATATAAATATTATAATATATATGTATGATAATAATTATTATGATTACCCAGATTTTGCCTTGGGTAGAGGGGGCAAAAATTTCTGAAGTCTGACTCCCCACGTTTCTTTACGCTTTAGCCATTCCCCACATTTCTTGATGCTACTATGTATTATAGTCCAAAATGGAATATTTTATAGGACTTGGTAAGATAATTCCGATGAAACTACGTTCTTTCATTCAAAACGTTCTTATGGCTACCTCAATGGTCTTCCTCAGGAGACCACCTCCATCGAACCACTTCATTGCATTATAGTCAACGAAACTCAAAAACTTAAGTGAAGCTAACAAAGCAAGTAAACTATGCAAGTCATTAATCTTGCATACCTAAGAGCTCCCTTTAATATTTTCGGTGGTGTTGGAGTATCCAAGGATCAATCCTCTAGATCTGTGAGATAGTCTTTGGCCTGGCTCTTTTGACTGTCTGATAAACAACCACACAGTTCACCTGATGGCAATCTGTAACCAGTGTCTTTACATCCTCGCTACACCAGTGATGTCACTTATGGATTGCTAACCCTATTCTGCCAACCTTATCTAGCTAGCCGCAGATTTTGGTCACCCTACTTAAGAGGTCCCTCCTTCTCAACAGCACAAAATAGCGTTATGCATAATAGTTGGTTAAACATCGTCTTCTGTAGAGAAGAGACACTCCTGCAGTCGATACAAATAGTAATCTGCAAGGCCCTACCTATTTATATGCATATGTGCTAGCTGAATTTCTAACTCTTTTGTGTTTTTTTTTACAAAATATGTAAAATTATCATTTAAAAAAAACGCGTGACCAACCACATTATTCATAGTTAAAGCTCCAAATTTTTAATGTTGTGTTTAGAACGACAACTCTTGAGCGAAAGTTTTGTTCTAAAGATTATTTAGTCTATTCACTGCAACAATATAATTAATATTGTTCCAACAGTTGATACAATTCATACAGAGCCTTATATGTACAGTCATTATTTTCGATTATTTTTTCTTAAACTGTCGGCAAAGCAAGAAAAGCATTAAAGCTTACGTTACTTAAAATTACCAGGTCTTGGAACAGTTCAACGAAAATAAAAATACTTTGAATCCATCAATAAACAATTCGTTCGCCTCTAACATAATACAAACAGAGGTTCTTTAACAAACTTTACCTTACCGAATAAAAACAACGTACATTTGTTCAGCACAAATATTGTTGATGCCAAGTTAAAGCCCTTTTCCATTTCACCCTTTACCGGACACTTTGCCACACGCCCTGGACATTCGGTTTACTTTTCGAACATAAACAGAACTTTTATTCAGAATTCGGTTATGTTAAAATTCACTTACTGTTTGTTACGTTTTGATTTTTTGGCAAAGTTTTGTTTGTTTCGTTTGAAATTTTGGTAAAAAAATTTATTTGTCTTAAACACGAACTAATTGGCATATCGAATACAATTAAATAAACCCAAAAGGTTGTCACTAGCAACCGCAGTGACTATAAAGGTACAAGTCCGATACGAGCTGCAGTTGCAGTCGACCGCATTGTTGCCTGCGGCCGTTTCTATTCCGCAACGGACCGCAGACCGCACATGTGGCGGCTGTAGATCTCAGTCATTTCTATACCTTCGCACGAGACAGAAAAATGTACAACGCTGTCGCTCTGCCCTCCTCGTAACACTGGTGCTACGGTCGCCCTGCATGAAATCACTCTCAGAAATTTATAGAAGCCAATAGTGTCGCTTACAGTTTCCGGTTTGCAGTCCATCATGGACTTGAACCTTAATAATTAACTAGGGTTGAGTTAATGGGTTAGGGATGAGATGATTCAGCACTTTCTTGGTTGAATTGGTCTGTTATAACTACGGAGCAGATACAACAGCTTTATACTACAGACGACCGCGGCTAGTAAGTACTATACAATTGTATTTCTGCTATTGCGTAGAAACTCCATAGCTATATGGGGCTTTTGTTCAGGCTTAGCTTTAACAAATAGCCACTTCCGATCAGGTAATAAAGAAGAATTGTAGCACAACATTTAGCGTAAATATTTTATTCTTTTTTTATATGAAAAACGATTTTTAAAAAATTTGCTTGTTTTTCCACCATTGTGAAACCGAGGTTATCCGTTTCAAAAAGATTACATTTTACTCTTATGTATTCTAACACGTGTACGGGTCTAAGTACCTCACCTTGAGGGACGCCAAGTTTTTGTATGAAAAAATCTTTAATACAATGTTATTCAACACGCACGCTGCTTATAATAATAATAATAATAAACGAGCAGAAAATGGAGGTTTTATTATCATCACGTGGCTCTAAAATTTATACTTAAGAAGTATAATAAGGTTACTGTAGGCGAATAACACAAAGCCTTTTGCTATGTGGCTATGCAGATTTTTTACGATTCCCTGCTTCCGAAAAGAGCAAAATTTCTCCCAGTAATAACATAAATTTTGAAAGCCTTTATACATAAACAAAATTTCCATTTATTTTTGGTATTATCTCCCATGGAAATAAACATGAGATTGTTTCTGCCATTGGCAACATTAATGGGTTTAGTTGCCGAAGTAACAATATGGTATTATATAACGTAATAATGTCTCTTGGTGTAGTTAATAGTTGTCTATGTTTACTGGTTTTGATAGACAGTCCCTAATGCGATAAAGGATTTGTGCCGAAGAAAACGTATATTATATCGGTGTGATAGATATTTTAGCTGTCCACAATTATTTAGGACATTAAAATGCGATGGATTATGGTCCCTCTTCATCTCAGGGAGAGAGCGCCACTGTGCTACTGTTTACATCGTGTCCATATAAAAGTGCTATTAAAAATAATATTAGTGCAAGGAAGTTAGTGAAAGTGTGTAGATAAGTTCCTAAAACTATAACCTGTAACGACAATATGAAAACAATCGTGGAAAATAAGTGTATCTTAAGGATTTTTAAAAAATAACATTATAACGAACTTTTTTTGTGAAAGTGCATTACAGAAACCTAAACCAAATCATTAGTAATGTTAGCAACCAATACACTTTATATAAAGAAATTGTGAAATATGCTAAACTAAACTATAAATATAACGTGAGCTTAAACCGTCGTATATAGATAAATCGAAAAAAATTGTTACTAAAAAGTGCAAATCATCTTACAAAACACCTGGTTACGCTATCTACTGGCAAACACAAATACATCCGACATATAATAACAAACTATTGACCCAAAAGATCAAAGTGTTACACTATAAATCTGACAGAGGGTGCTGTTAATAGATAACAATTACAACCGAACATTACTCAATTTATGATATCAACCCATATTAGGGCGATACAGTCTAAGTCTAAGAGAGGGCGCCGCTGGCAGGTTACTACAATATCAGTTGAACGTCACTCAATCTACAATATCTAACCAAATCAAGGTGTTACATACTAACTCTAACAGAGGACGCTGACAGTTAACAATTTTATCGGAAGATTAATTAATCTACCATAACGTATCATATCGACGTGTTATCCTTAAAGTTTAACGGAGGGCGCTGTTTTTAATCTTCAGTAGAAATATACAAAACAATGCCAATGATATCTAACTGCGCTGGATGTAATCAAACAATACAAAGTGCAGAGTCATTAAAATGCGCACTATGTAAAAATTCTTACGACCTTGAGTGTGCAAATGTTTTCAGTAAGCAATTTAAAAATTCGATGACTGAAAATCAGAAGAAAACATGGAAGTGCCAAGCTTGCCGCTGTAAAATGCCAAAAGCCGACAATTCGAATACACCTATACGCCCCCAAGATCGAGAAACTATTCAGACAAAACACACGCCAACGGATACAAACAATATTACTATAAGAAAAAGAACTACCATCCCCAAAAATGACACTAATTGCTCAGTGGACTTAAGTATACTGGGTGACACATTGTATTCAGATAACAACGAAATAACGACACAAACCGATATAAAAACTGAACTGACACTAACAAATTTAAATGAAATAATTATACAACGTTTGAAGGATAACAATACATTATTAATAGCTGAGCTGAAAAACACAATACAGGTAGAAATAAAAAAATCTATCGATCAGCTAAGAAAAGATATAGATAAAAAAACAGAGGTCTTATCAAAAGAAAATGAACAAAGAAAGGCCGACATAAAACAGTTACACTCGTACATTCAGGAATTAAAAACACAGAATGAAAATCTGCAAAAAGAAATTAAAGAGTTGTCAACAAAAGCACAGTCGCCTGAAGTAATGTGTGCCGAAAACAATTTAAAAAAAATAGTCCTGTTTGGTTTTGCTGAATACCCCCAAGAATACGAGTACGACCTACACAATAGACTTATCGAACTTTTCCGTGATACCATGAACGTAGACTTGATGGGCTACGTGGAGCATATGTATAGGGTAGGAAAATACAAAAATAATTGCCGGCCGCTGGTTATAGAATTACTAAGCAAAAGGATGGCAAAATTCGTTGTAAACAATGCCCCTCGCCTACAAGGAACAAGACTGTTTATTTCGGAATTTTTAGATGAGAACACACGAAAAGAAAGACATCTTCTAAGAGAAGAGATGATAAAAGCACGAAACAGGGGCCAACATGCTATTATACGTAACAACCAACTATACATAGAAGGTAGAAAAATAGATATGAAGCTAGACGTTGAAAATCAAAATTGCACTAAAATATTTCAGGGGAAAGAGAATAAAATAGTACAGCGAAATAGTACCGAAACGCATAGCAGCCTAACAAGTTCAAGCCGAAACTCACTAAACAATTCCTTTCGTAAAAATAGACCCACAATATAGAGTATTATTTCAAAACATACAAGGCCTATATAATAAATTACATCTCTTGGAAGCACTCACTGAAAAAAACTCAATGTATATGGCGATATGTATATCTGAAACCTGGCTATCACCGCACCAATTAGAAACTGTACATATTAACGGTTACAAGATCGCAGCCGCATACTCAAGAAGTAATCGCATTCGGGGCGGAGTGTGTATCCTACTGCAAGAAAACATAGAACAAAGGGAAATAAACGAAATTACAGATATGACTGTCGAATATATTATAGAAGCATGTGCATGCGAACTACCTAAACAAAATTTAGTGTTAGTGTCTGTATACTGGAATGGAAGGGAGGAAGATACATTTTTGAATCAAATAAAACAAATTCTAAAATACATAAACAATAAATATATAAAATCAAATGTAATCATTGGCGGAGATTTCAACATTAATGTATTCAAAAATAACTTGAAATCAAATCGTTTCTTAGATCTCATGATGGAATTCAAATTTACTCAACACGTAAAATGCCCTACACGTATATGCAAAACAATATCCTCATGCATAGATTTAATATTTACAAACTTTCACCAAAGCGGAACATTAACGACGGTAGAGGAGCTAGGGTTTTCCGACCATTGTGGCGCAATTCTACACATAACACTCCCCAAACAAATAAAACCAACTACCTGGTACACTAAGAAAAGATTATATAATCAAATTAATATGAAAAAATTTAAACAGAAACTTAAGGACCAAAATTGGAATGATGTTATAAAACCGAATCAAAACACTAACGAAAACTACTGCGCGTTCAATAGTTTATTGATAAAAGCACTAAATGAATACATTCCACCACGTATAATCAAGTTAAGATCACAACACAAAAGGCATTGGTTAACAGTAGGTATAAGGAAATCTTGTAAAAATAAAAGGCTTTTAAAAATTCTAACGTTAAAAACAAACAACCCAATATTAACACAGTATTATAAAAATTATGAAAAAATATTAAAAAGAGTAGTACTAACAGCAAAGAAATTACACTATAAAAATAAAATATTAACATCTGAAAATAAAGTTAAAACAATGTGGAGTGTGATAAACGATCGCACCAACAAAATTATAAAAAAGGACAAGCAAAATATACAGTTACAAATCAATAAAAAAATTTCTTCAGATCCTACACATATAGCTAACTACCTTAACAACTTTTTTACATCCATAGGGGGCAAGACCACCTATTCCACTGACAAGAAAATAAATAATGCCTATACGACTCACTACACAGAAAACACTATGTTTCTCAGCCCAGTCGAACCCTATGAAATTAACTACCTCATAAGATGTCTTAAAAACAAGAAAAGCCATGGTATAGACGAAGTCCCACCTATTTTAGTAAAATACTGCGCTGATGAATTAACATTACCCTTTTATAAGATAATTAACCAATCATTTGAAGAAGGTGTATTTCCGGATCTACTAAAACAGGCTTTAGTAAAACCGATTCACAAAAAAAACGCCAAGAATGAACCTGACAATTACCGCCCGATCGCCCTCCTACCTACAGCCTCTAAGCTCTTTGAGAAAGCCATGAGTAACCGCATATACTCATTTTGCGAAAAATATAAAATATTTAACGAATGCCAAAACGGCTTCCGTAAAAACAAATCAACTATCCTGGCAGTATTTAAATACATTCAGGAAGCCCTAGACATCTTAAATAAAAAACAATATGCAATAGGAATATTACTAGACATGTCCAAGGCCTACGACAAAGTGCAATTTGAAATCTTGCTTAACAAATTGTATAGAATTGGAATACGTGGTAAGGCACATGAATGGCTTACATCATACTTGACAGACAGACAACAGTTTGTAGAAATAGAATATTTTAATGAAATAAACAATAGAATAGAAAACATCCGATCCGACAAAATAAACATTACAGCTTCAATTCCACAGGGTAGTGTAATAGGATGTCTATTATTCCTCATATATATAAACGATCTACCAAAAGTAATAAATGGACCATGTGTTTTGTTTGCAGATGACATCTCCTTATTAGTATCGTGCAAAACGAATGTAAACCTCAACGAAGACCTAAACTTGTTACTTGCCAAAACAACTGGTTGGATGGATGAACATAACCTCCAAATAAACTTTAACAAAACAAAAGTGATATCCTTCCATCCATACCAAAAGATACCTATAGATATAAATCTCACATTTCGAGGAATAAGCATAGAACAAGTAAAGGAATTTAACTTGCTCGGTATCACTATAGATTCCCATGTCAACTGGAAGCAACATGTACAAAATGTTAGGAAAAAATTATCAAAATTCGCTTACGCCTTGCGTGAAATCAAAAAGTCGACAGATTTAGCTACAGCACTTGTCACCTACTATGCCTACGCCTTTTCTTGGCTGTCTTATGGAGTGATATTGTGGGGTGATAGTACAGATGCGCCTACCGTATTTACCATACAAAAGAAACTAATAAGAACTTTAATGAATATAGAAGAAACAGACACATGTAAACCTCACTTCCAGAATCTAGGCATCCTAACATTACCCAGTATATACATCTTAGAAATAAGTAAATTTGTCCGAAAATATCCGGAACTGTATAGTAAACGGGAAGACAAAGAAACCAACATTTCCTTAAGACACAAAAATAGATTAAATCTACCACCTTCTAGATTAATAATGCATTCTCGTAGTCCTTTGGTCATGTCTATAAAAATCTATAATAAACTACCAATTGACATTAAAAACGAGACTAAATTTAATGCTTTTGTTAATAAATTAAAACTCTTATTAATTAGCAAGTGCTACTACAGCGTAAAAGAATATTTAGAAGAAAGATAATATATTTTAAAATAATAAATTCACAAATTCTATTATTCTAAATAAGGTAATCAGATTGATGACTATTAAAATAATAATAAATAATCGATCAAATAATAAAAATAATAATTGAATTGAATAAGTAATAACAACTATTAATACTATATTAAAATTATTAACGAATCTATCAATTAATAATATATACAATATAAAAGTATCACAATTATATCCTACCATATACATTACACTGAACGCTTATTTTAAAATTATATATGTTTGTATTATCTTCCTCTCTCCCAAACAAACTGTGCTGCGCCCGACAGGGTCCATAATTGTTACTCCTTAAACTGTTATCACCTATGTATATACATTATGGAAGCAATAAACTATTGAGTATTGAGTATTGAGTATTCTTTCTGTATTTACGTGGCCCTGATTTCACTTGGTGGTAGGTAGTCTAGATTTGGAGCTTAGCTTTAACGGTAATAAAATAGCATCAAATTATAATTATATTATATAATATATATTATAGCATAAAAAGAGATTTCGTTGTACTCATTTTTAAGAAAATTTTGTTCACAGAGGTGCGTAAAATTTGGAATTATTAAAAATTTTCGTAAAAGACTCGTAAATTCATCGTTTTAAAACTGTTTTGATTAGGCACACAGAGACTTACATAAGGTATTGTGTGCCTAAACACATATAAAACCACGTATGCACGCATTATATTATTTTTCATTGCAAATGGAGCTATCTACGAGTATAAGCTATATAGATTTGTAAATGTGTATTCAAACACTCGTAGACGATTTTATATAGCTTATTACTTGTTATTTCTTACACAGTATGACTTGTGTTCTTGGATATAATACATAATTCATTTCACTAGCATAGACAAAGTTGTTTCAAAGCTATCTCATTGTGTAATAAAAATATAAATACGTAATGATGTGATATTCAAACTTCAAACTACTTGGGAGTAATTCTACGAAATGACTATTATAAAGACATTGAATCAAGTCAATAGCTATCTCCTTTTAATAGAGATCAATATCAAATTATGTCAATTTCATCAAAGCAAACTTATCCTTTGGCACCGTTTGTGCTCCAGCTAAACTTTGCAGTTATCCCATGCCGAGAATTTTTGAACTAGAAGCTCAATAGTAAGGCTAGGTTATAACCTCTATATTAAACTAGGCGGAATTTAATTTAGACTAGATTTTGCCTTGGATGTTCTTGGTAAGAATTTTGAATTGGATGGAACAGAATATAATAGAAATGTTTGCAGTATTGTTAGAAAGAACAGGTATTCTGAAGCTTGTTGGTTAATTTTATAGTCTTTCTCATATTTGTTTTAATTACTGAAGTTAAAACAGAGTGACATAAAACTGCATAAAACATTTTGACTAATACTAGGTACTATTATGAATTTGTTTAAAAAATAACAGTTTTGGAGGAGCGAAGGTGTCAACAAAATCCTGGTAATATGTTATTATATTTATTCAACGAGATGTTGTCTGGTGGAATAACGCGGAAAATAATAGTTAACTTTTCGTAAAGTAAAGTACAGTTGCACCCCCATAATAATTTATTTCGACCGTCACAAAAAGTAATTACTTTCAGAATTGAAAAATAACATTTATTATTACCGCCTTGTCTACTTTTTGTAGAAATTGAACTTTTCGAGATAATATTGTATTTCCGAGAAACAGGTTTGGCGTTATTTCAATATCTTTTTTATTAACGACATCATGACTAATTTTTTCAAGATTGTGAAAACGACATTTTTAAATAAATTATATTTTTTTTTATTTCTTCTATTGGTGGTGTTAAATTATTATTAAGTAGTTATAATGGATTAGCAAAATGTAAGATATTTGATATCTTATATAACTGTATTAGATAATCATGATATCTCTATTTAAAAACATAAATCAGCTGCATAGCATAAAACCTAATAATATTGTAAGAATACATAGAAAACTTGCAATAGGCACATAGTAAAAAATACGGATTTTTAAAATATGTCTCAACAAAAAGATGAACAACCCAAAAATTCAGAAAAAACTAATTCGCAGACCAAAGTAGGCAATGGAGGAGAATCGACCAGAATAGGAAACCATGGCATCGAATGGAAGAGGCCTTTGTCAATGGACAACCTGACGAGTAAAAAGATGGGAGACAAGAATGATTCAGAATATGAAGTGAATAATGAACTGAAAATACATGTGATCTAGTTATGAATAGTTCGAATAGTGTATTCTTTATTTATGTTGCAAATTGTATTATGTATAATCATAACAGTTACCTCCTGAGACACAGTCCCAACAAGTTCAGAAGGTATGGAACTACATTGCTGAGTAGCCTGAAATGAACATAATTTTAGTGGAAATACCATATTTTTCATTAATAATGTACATTTGTGCAACCACTTGTATGAAGTTATTTTTAAGGCCTATTTGGAAATAAAGAATTTGATTTGATTTGATAACTTAAAAATTTAAAATACTTAAACTCGAAAATACTTTCAACGACTAGAAAAGAGCTAATAATCTTCGAACGGATGAACAAATAAGAAACCACACTCAAATTGGTTCATCCGTGGGGAGCTATGATGCCACAGACAGACACACAAATACACATGTTAAATTAATAGTATCCCTCGTTCTTATGTCGGAGGTTAACAAAAATGAAAACGTCAGTGAAATAAAGGCTATTATAATTCTAAAAAAGATACAACGGCATATCTTGCAAAATGTAAACTGCCCTTTTGAAATTATCTCCAAAAGACTATTTTTTAACTCTCTCTCTCTTCGTCGTGGTTTAATTTTATACAAACTTATTGCAAGTACGTTGTTTTGTGTGGTTAGTATTACATACACCCACGCCTACAGGTGTAGGCAGGGTAAGCAGAGGTGATGAAACACCCACATTATGCCAACTATAATTTGGAACCGCTCACGTAGTAGGCAAGTCTAGTGCCGCCAACCGGGCACTTTTGAGAAATAAAGATTGGAAACTTGGGGGTATATTGGAATAGCAGTGGAAACGTAGCCCAGAAGGGAAGGCAATTGAAGGAAATTGATATTTCTTGAGAAAGTCAGAAAATCTGTAACTTCAACGCCTCTAACTAAATAATTTTATAGTAGTACGATATAATTTTATTACATTCCTCCTTCTGTGCTACACATAACGCCTCTATTCTTCTTAGGAAGAGAACATTAATATTTTGGTTAAAGAAAAACTTTTCGTGAACTTTACGACCGAAAAAAAAATTGTATAATAAGTGATGACAAAGTATGATATAATATTTCCACTCTGATAGTTGACAAACTTACTAGTGTAGTTGCATTATATTCTATTTTAAGGAAACTTAAGATCATTTTCGATTGATGAATGCTGGGTTACTTTTGTTATACAGTGTGCCACATACGATTATGTTGAGTTCAAAGTGGCACGATAAAGTGCAGTATTTTGTGCCAATTACATTTTAGAGACGTTTACGGTATATGAAATTTAGCAAATGCTTTGAAGTATCAGTATTATATAATTATTACATGTATTAGAATAAAATATCTTTTTAGTTAGCTGCGTAACTGCGGTATTTATTCACAAAAGGTACAGTTACTGAATACACATCAAGTAGCTCTTAAAATTACTTTTATATGATAGCATTTTTAAATCTGCACTCCAAATACCACTGTATTCAGTTTCCAGGATTTATACAACTTCAGACATGTAAGTGAGGATAAAAAAACAAAAAAAAAGTATGTAGCTAAAACAAGTATATTAAAAAATATGTTAAGGTGCATTCAATTTGCGCAAGGATTTCATGAATCTGCTGTGATTATCCTTAAATATATCCAAATAAGAACAAATATTATAATATTGTTTACACATTCGAAACAGTGGATTATTTTGAGACACATTTTTATTGCTTGTTGGTATTGGAAACAGCTGCAGAGTACGCACAGATCGAGTAGGTACCTTGAAGTATAACTGACTTAGGAGCGTACCATTAAATGAGCCATTCAGGATTTTATATAAGGTGGACATGTGTGACAAAAAAAAGATAGAAGAGCATCTATCTCTTTTTTATCCAATCCAAGCATGTTAAAGTAACGAAGTCGTGGAATATTCAGGCATTTTACGTCTTAAATCGCATTTCATGCATAAAGCTCTGACAAACCGCCTCTGTATAGGCTCTATACGGTCTATATGATTTTTATACATCGAAGCCCACACGGGTGCTCAGTACTCAGTACCCAACATCTAACTAAAGCATAGTATAGAGTTATCAGTGAACTGGTTTGACTAAAAGGTTTTGCATTCCGGAGCATGAAAGACAACATGTGGTTGGCCCTATTACCTGATCATAATGTGGTCTGAAAGACATAGTTGAGTTGAAGATTACCCCTAAGTTGCAAATTTCCTTTACCCTATCTAGCAATTGAGCGGTGTTTTGCTTTTTATAAATGATATAACCTGGGACTTTTTTATATTTAGCGAAATAAGATTCTCTTCCCACCATTTGACAACAATATTAATATCTGGCTGGAGAGCCTCACAGTCTCGGTGATTAGAGATACGTCTGAAAATTTTAATGTCATCGGCGTAGGCTAAGCATTCACTATCAATTTTACTTAAGAAGTCATTGACGAATAACAGGAACAACAGAGGCCCAAAATTGAGCCTTGGAGGACCCCGAAGTCGCCAAAAATGGAATAGATTCGTACCCACTCAGTGCAACAAGTTGAGTTAGCTTTGATAGATAGGATGTGAGCCACCTATACAGTTTTCCACGTATTTCGACTCTTGACCCTTCGAAAGCAAAGAGAGAGCAAAGCAAAATGGTCAAATGCTTTAGAAAAATCACTATATATAGAGTCTTCCTGCTTGCAATTGAAAAATTCACATATATAAGTAGCAGTGTAGTAGAATTTGCCAAATCTCGGGAAATATTCCCTCTTTAGGAGAATTGTTAAATTTTATAGATTCGCAAGTACTCGGTAGTCGCCTGTGCTACAGGTTGCGGTGCTCGAAAATTATATAAGGAATGGAAGCGAAAGGAAGGTTTAACACTTTACAAATTAATAACTAAAATATGTGACAGATGGCGTTACCAGTGGCAGAGACAGTAATATCAGTGCTGGATACATCAAACGAACGTACATACATATTAGATTTTGAAGATATTCTTGAAGTCAGTAGTTTCTTAACTACGACTTCAAGAATTAGCCATAAGGAAAGCTGATCACAAATGTAAATAACGATAAATGAAAAGTGGTGGTGTAAGCTGATCCATATCCAACAACCTAAGATTTTCCGTTACAGTTTTATAATATTTTACTTGTAATAATGATTTATAAGGTATACACTACATTCATTCGAGGATAGTGACAGTAATGTATAAAGGTGATTGGCTTGATGAAAATAGAACACTTTTTCAGGTTGTTTTTTTTAATGCGTCATTGTACAAAATTGTGATACAGACTGTAAAATTTTGTACGTCCGCCATTCTCCAAATCCCGATCACAAACCATCACCTTCCTTACTCCCTCTTTTAACCCCCGACGGATATAATATAAAAAAAAAAATGATGTTATGTTTGACCTGTGTCTGTCTGTAGCATCGCAGCTCCTAAACGAATGGATCGATTTATGTGCGTTTTTTTTTTGTTTGAAAGGTGACTTAATCGAGAGTGTTCTTAGAATATAATTGATGAAAATCTGTTCAGTCGCTCGAAGATCATTAGTTCTTTTCCAATCGTTAAAGAGATTTTCGAGTCGGACATTTTAAATTTATGATAATTAACTTCCTTTTAAGGTTTCCTTAGAAAGATCTTAATTTTTTTTTATGGGGTAAGGGCAAAGGAGCAGATGGATCATCTGATGGTAAGTGACCATCGCTTCTCATGGGCATGTAACTCAAGAGTCACAAGTGCGTTGCCGGCCTTTAAGAATAGAAGTGGAGGTAGAGGGTTTTGGGATAAAAGGTAGCCTATATGTTAATCCAGGTCTCCAGCTATCTACATACCAAGTTTCATCGCAATCGGTGCAGTAGTTTTGGCGTGAAAGAGTAACAAACATTCATCTGTCAAAAGTTTCACATTTCACAAAGGATTATAGCTGACGAGTACTTATATAGTATCACCAGTAACCATTTGTCACTTGAGGCGAGCCATATGACTTTGACTAAATTGAACTACTGCCAGTATTTTTATATAAAGCTTCATGAAAGAGGTTTTATTTATAGTTATAAAACGAAGACGAATATAAAGGTAAAGTGAGTATCATCATAAAACTTGTTATAAGTGCTCGTGTGTAATATAAAGAAGCAATTTTTGCTCAAAACTTTTCTCTAACTCCATTATAAACGATCTGAGCTGTAATGACCCATTCTTGCCTAACGCTATCTAGAATAATGCTCTAATGACACTAGATGAAGTTGTCTACCCTGGAGTAGAGTAGGGTAACTATAATTTAAAATAAAGTAGGATTTTCCTACAGATTTAATGACGAATGTAAAGACGAGAAAATTATGAGCTGATAGAGTTTAAAACGTTAAGAATTTTGATAATATTCTTCTATATTAATATACTAGTAACCCGCCCCGGCTTCGCACGGGTAGTAGCTACTTCTTAAACAATCATCATCATATTTCAATCATTTTACACAAATCGTAATTTGTTAATTATACACCTGAACCTTCCTCACGAATCACTCTGTCTATTGGTGAAAACCGCATGAAAATCCGTTTAGTAGCTTTTAGTTATTCGCGAACAGACAGATGCAGTGGGGGACTTTGTTTTATAATATGTAGCGATGTAGTGATTAATACGTTACGACGTTCTTCGTAAGCATTTTTAAATTCGAATTTCAGGCACTTAAAGATGTTAACGATATATGTTAGAAGTTTTAAGCATATGCGTAAAAGGCTACAAGCTTAGTATAGTATATGTTGATATATCATGGTACGAAAAGTCTATTCAAAGATAGTTCAACTTATTCTGGTCAATGATGTACAACAAAATAGTTTTAAAGTTATAGTCGAAGTTCAATCACCAGGCGATCTCTATTTAAAATTATCAATAAATCTATCAGTGACTACAATCACTGAAAATATATCAAAATAGTACTTAGGGAATTATATTCGATTATTTATTAAAGGCGTTCTTAGTTTTAATATTCAGATCTAAATTTCACGGCTATTTACAAAATTGAAGAAAATTCCAAATAAGTTTCGTTAGATTTTAAACTTTAAAGCATATCCTATAAATAAAAACCAGGAAAATTATAAGAAATTCAAACCGGTGTTATGAGACGCTAAACATTAAACAATCCGCTTTCCACTCCATACCAGTAGCAACTGTAAAAAAAAACCTTTCTTGATTCCTATTAATTTTAATTGCTTATGATTAATTTAATCTACCTTATGACAAACGAATTATACCTCAACACTGTTATAAAAAAATAACTATGAGATTAAACAGGTGACTAACGAATAAATCATAAATACCCTATATTACCCGACTGGACGTGTACCCCCCCTATCTTTTACAACATAGTTAGAACCGCGGGACGTTCATTATAAAGGTGTAGCTACACCGGTTATCGGCCGCGAGTCATCAATCTTGCTTTCTCCGTGATGTCGTACGTCCATTCAGAATACCTCGTGTGGGATGTATTCATGCTACCTGATTAATACTTTTAAAATTGTGTACAAGTATGAAAAGTGTTTATTTTGATATATTGATATGCTTTGAAAATCAAACAGTGGGAAACAATATTCAGTTTGACTGGCTTGTGGGTCTAGTGGTTAGTGACCCTGACTGCTATGCTACAGGTCGTGGGTTCGATTGCCACCTGAGTCTGGGTGTTTTTTGTGTCCGTTGTAAAGTTTAAGTATTTGTAAAGTCCCCGGCGACACAGGAGTAATTCCTAATGCGAGAGTAGTCTTAAAAAAAAATTAGTGTGTGTTTTTTTTGGGATAGGGCGCAATCGAATGGGCGGTCTTATCGCAGGCTGCGATCTGTTATAAACAACCTTTAATGGATTAAACTATAAAATTAATGAGCAAATTGTGGTGCACAACTACAAGGAGACTAAGGATATTTTATTGGTGTTTTATTGATGTAGAATAACTATTGCATGCATTTAAAATAACAGAATGTGAATAAGAAAAGCTGTGCCATGCCGTAGGTAGTTTACGCATATTTAGACTTCACTCTCCTATTCTCCTGTCACTCTTAAGCCTTGCCTGCATCCTCTGGAATAATTCTACAGCTAGGCTGAAAATGAAGGTTTTTGTGCTGGATCCATTCTAACGTCTCGAGCAATGAGAACGACAAAAATATCTTTACAGAAAATAAAAATCAATAAAACCAAATCCTCACACCCTTACACCTGCTGTCACTGTGAACTTTTCGATCTTCTCGTCATTTATTAGACTTTCGTCAGAAGAAACTAGAGGTTGTTAAATACTCACCTATATCCAGTCTTATTTGGATTCAAGAGATCTTCTCGGTTATTTACTGCATACAAAAAAAAAATTGATCGTAATAAAATAAAGATCTCCATGCTTTCTCACGTTAGTCTCCAGCAGAAAAGCTAGAATTACTCCTTTAAAGTATTTGAATTTAGAAGAAGAGAGAGCTGAAAAATATTTAAATTAAGTTTCTATGCAAGTGTACAGGGCGAAACGCCATATTTAATTTTAAAACGGTACTGTGAGCGATGAGCGGATGCGGGAAGCAGGGGGTGAAACAAAGTACTTCTGCCATTCCTTTGTATTCAGATTCGCTTTTGGGCTTCCGTTTTCACCTAAAACGTAGTTTAATAGAGATATTTTCGCTAACACTTTTTAATAATAATATTAATATTTCATTTATTCATTTATAGTTGGTATAGGTAATAAAAGCTGTTCCCGGATCCCTCTTACTTAAGGCGCAGTACGGCACACCGTGTGGTTTTAGTCGGTTCGATTCCGACACACCGCCCCACCGAAAACCCCGGTGGGGTGACGGCCCGAGGGGGTTTCCACACGCACAAAAAAAACAAAAAAAAAGGTTATTACAGATCTTCATCCTCCGCGCCTTTTTCCAACTAAGTTGGGGTCAGCTTTCAATCTAACTACGATACGGCCGAACTTTGATATTTTACGTGAAGCGACTGCCATCAGACCTCCACAACTCAAGTACTAGGCGATATCGAAGTTCTGTAGTTAGACCAGGTTGTCGGACTTTTTAGGGCTCCAACTACCCGTAACGAATGCCATAGATGTTTGTATGGCACCCGGGACCGACGGTTTAACATGCTCTCCGAGGCACGGAGGGGTCTCAATGGTTATGGTTCACTATTTCGGTAATAATGGCTTACAAATAATAGATATATACTGTCGCGGACTTTTAAAAAAATATACAAACACCGCACATCAGAATATCTCGCAGATGACAGTTTTTTCCCGACTTACTTAACACTTATCGTTATATTTTGGCCAATATACACAATGTCTTCATAAATTATAGCCTATGTGTTATTCTGACATATAAGTTATATTATTGTAAAGTTTCATTAAAACCCATACAGTAGTTTTTGCGTGAAAGAGTACCAAACATCCATACATCCATACATCCACACATCCATACATCCATCCTCACAAACTTTCACGTTTATAAGATTAGTAGGATACATAACTGTGCCTATTGTATCTGTATCTACATAATGAGTATTATATGGACGTGTTCGATTTTCAACCTTATGCCTAACTAGGACAGTGTACGACCAGATAATTTTATTAAATGTACTACACTTTTAGGTAGGTAGGTATTAAGTTGGTCATGATCGCTTAATATAGTAAGTACATAGGTCGGCGGTAACTACCACCGACACATAGTAAGTTATTATCTGGCAGTTAGGATGTAAACATAACAAAGTTAATTGATTAACTGTGTGATGTTCCACTTCGGAATTATGTTTAACACCTATGGCTTTTCAAGTAAAAAAAAATACATACACAAGAAACATGAACAACTTGAATGTTCTATATCTGTAGATGGGCTACCTGAATACTTATAGGCATACTTATCCCACTAATATTACAATTATGTGAATTTGTTTTTTTGATGGATGGATGGATGGATGTTTGTTACTCTTTCAAAAACAACTGAACCGATTGCGATGAAACTTAGTATGTTAATAGCTGGATACCTAGATTAACATATAGGCTACTTTTTATCTCGTTATTCCCACGGGATCGGGACTTACGCGGGTTAAACCGTGGGGCGCTGCTAGTACTATATATTTTTACTAATACTTATATATATATACATATATATATATACTTATAGAGAATATGAATGGAATGTATTTTAAAAAACAACGACTTATTGGTCAAACTAATCGAAACTACTAGTCGAATAACGAACGAACAACGAACTAATCGATTCTAAAGGCATGCTATTGATTAACAAGCAATCCCACGTGTTAACTTCGATTGATTTCTTATTCAAGTAATAAATATATACATAGAATATATACTCGGAGTTGTAAATATTATATAAATCCTATTTACAACTTTATCTAGACACGCGGCAGCGTGCCGTGTCAAGCCAAGTTCAAGAAAAAGGACTGGCGACGCAGCAGCCACATATTATATGCTGATATGATTGTAAGAAAAATCTAAGTCTTTGACTGAGCAAAAGATTAACTGGATTGTTTACAATGACTCATTAACATAGTCCCTAATTATCAGCATTTGCAGCAAAATTTGACAACAACAAATACTCTCAGTGCTTCTAACATCAGTTCTTCAAAAAGCTATAATAAAAACTTTCTACCTATAAAAACACCACTACTTTAGATAATTCAAGTGAGGTACTTGGCAAAATAGTTATCTTTTAGTTGTTGTAAGTCTGGTGGCTTTTAGTGTCCATTAGTTATGTGTGTGTAAATGTGAATAAACAACTATTTCTTTAATGCTCTTCTGGGATACTTTATGATGTGTTTAAAACATTCAACTTCCAAATTTCAAAGTTGGTTTAATGAATGCTAAGGATAAATATTTGTTTATTTTATTTTTATTAAATCACTGTAATCCTTAGCGGCATTGATAAAAGCGGTACCTTTTTTTTTTAATATTAGTTTCTCGAAACTTAGATGGATAGATAACAGTTTATTTGTAGATTAGCATTTCAGCGGAAGATACATTTACATAACTACATTAAACAGATAATGTACAAAGGGCGGCCTTATTGCTAGATGCAATCTCTTCCAGGCAACCTTAAGATGGATCAAAATGATTCGGAGAGACAGTGGTAGTTGGTGTTGTATTTAAAATTTTAATTATTTGTAATTTCTAAATATGAAAACAAAAATATATAAAATAATATTCTAAATTAAGTTACTTTACCTACTATAAATACCAATAGGTATTTATCAATATACATACATACTTGTTTTAATTAAAATTTGTGCTAACAAATTCTTCCAAATTTGTTAGCAGATCTTTGATGCTTCTCTTAGACGTTTTCCTGAAAATCAAAGACACACGTAAAATATTAAACTCGAACAAATTTACTTCGTGCGAGAGCCAACATCGCTGTTTTAAAAGCCGCGCAATCTATCAAACAAGAAAAATCAACATGGAATATAAATATTTTTGACACGTGACCCAAATGAGTAATGGATGTTTGCTGAATGATAAAAAGTGAACGAGTGAGTGAACGAAAGAACGATTTTACGGGGTACTAATGAACCATTTTCGTCATATCTATCCGTACGTTTATCTAAATTTGTTCGTTCGTGTACCCCTCCCAGTTGTAAATATTATATCGTTTTTATATGGCAGCGATAAAGTTTTTACATAGGCGCGCTGGGCATGCTTCCTCCTGTTTATGTCTTGAATATGAAAAGGCATATTTTTGCTACTAAATGTTTTTAGTTACAATGTTTTAAGATGTACCTTACTGTTCTATTGTAATTTAAGTTTTTTCCTCAGACTGTATCTTGTAATTAAGTGTCTGACATTATGATTGTGGTTACCAGACTGCTGATAAACATATATACTTTATATACTATACATATTATAGATAAATTACAACCAGACACAGAACAAAGGATGTGCTCATCACACAATTATTTGTTTTCATGGGAATCAAATCCACGACCTCTGGCTCTGGGGTCAGGATCACTAACAAATAGACAAACAGGCCCGTCAACATATGCATAACCTACTGCTCTTATCAGCAGACTGTATTATGCTGTCTTTGGAGAAGGAAATTCAACAGCTCAACGGATTTTCTTGAATTACAGATAAGAACACTCTCGGTAAGGTCACTTTAAAAAAATATCAAATCAAAATCGGTCCATACGCTTAGGAGCTATGATGCCACACAGATACACACACATTAAGCTTACAATACCCCTCCTTTTTGCGTTAGGGGTTAAAAAGTCAAAGATATCACTTTGTGAGTAAAATTTTACGATAAAAAATTCATCGTCTTCTTGACAATTGAAAGTGTACAAAAGGTGCGTTAGTCTGCAAACATCTTTACATTTCAACAGATTAAGCCCTTAAGTTATTAGGAATGGAGACCCTTGCCTAGCAAACTGTAAGAATAACGATAATGATAATAGCATAAGCCTTTATCTTAATGTTCACTGGCAACACTCAATGGAGGATTAAGTCATTGAAAAGATTTACGCGTAACTAGACTTTTTAGTTCAGTTAACACAGGACCTAAGTGGCGTGTATGATGAATAATAATGATTTTTTAAACCACGTCGAAGAAAAATAAAATCAAAATCAAAATTCTGTTCGTGGGAGAGCCATGCTTCGGCACGTATGGGCCGGCCCGACCGGAGTAATACCCCGGCCTCACAGAAAACCGGCAGTGAAGCAATGCTTGCACTTATCATCAGGTGACCCGTCTGCTCGTTTGCCCCCTATCCCATGAAAAAAAGAAAAGAAAAAAACCCGCTAGCAATATAATACATACACGTCCATAATTTAGGTGTGCTCATTATCACACTTAATGAAGAAACCTCTTTTCTTTCAATTTAATAAAAAATAACTCTATTTACAAAACACTACATCAGTTTCTTATCATTCATTATAAAGGGAAAAATAAATTAAAACAAAAAAAAATAACAACAGAAGTACACAGCAGCTGTTTGTCTTCGAAATGGCTTTTAGATCTGCTATATTTGGTTATGGATTGGCTCGTGGCTAAGCCAGGTCAGTCTAGGACGGGTGATCATGCGGAGGTAGGGGCGGTTGTTCTACGGATCCGTTCCAAGAACACCGCCCCCGGGCCAGACGGGATCCCTGCCCGAGTGTTGGCCCTCGCCCTCGACCACATGTCCGACCGCCTCAGGGAAGTGTTCGACGCTTGCTTGGCGTCCGGGCGCTTCCCTGACTGCTGGAAGAGCGGGAAGCTGGTCCTTTTAAGGAAGCCGGGACGGCCTACCGACTCGGTTGCGGCCTACAGGCCCATCGTGTTGCTGGACGAGGCGGGTAAATTGTTCGAGAGGGTCCTCTCTGCCCGCATCGTCCGGCACCTGTGCGAGGTCGGCCCCGATTTGTCGGACGCCCAATTCTGTTTTCGAGCGGGGCGTTCGACGGTCGGTGCTATGTTGCGCCTGAGGGCCGTGACCGAAGAGGTAGTGAGCTGTGGCGGCGTGCTGTTGGCGGTGTTGTAGCGGATAGTTTCCTCACGCTAACTAGCCTCTCACGGGAACCAAACCCGTGACTAGTAAAAATAATAATGTAGCACAAGCACTAACTTCTGTTGTATAAGCACTAAGTCTCTGTCGTACAACACTAAGTCTATGTTACACAAGCGAAGCGAGTAATAGAAGTGAAAGAAGTAAGTAAGAGTGACGATAGGTGAAATGAAGAAATATTAATGTTCAACTGTAAAAGCGTTTACTAAAAAAGGTTACAGTAAAGGCAAAAAAAGTATAAAAGCTCAAAGCACATCTATTCACGCGCGCGTCCGATCCGAGTGTGTCTTGCCGGCGTGTCCTTCGAACGTCCTTCGCAGTCGCCTGCGCTTGCTCCGGCCGGTGCATAAACAAGAATCGTAAGGTTTGGAGTTGTTTATGTGCGGTAGCGTTTTATAATATAATTTTATTATAACATAATGGTGGTGGCTAAGATATTGTCCGCCACAGTGTCGCTGGACATCGCCAACGCGTTCAACAGTCTGCCATTTAGCTGCATCAGGGAAGCACTCCACTATCACGGAGTGCCAGGGTACCTGAGGCGGCTAGTGGCAGACTATTTAGAGGAGCGTACCGTCATGTACGAGGACCGAAATGGAGTTTTGAGTCGTCGGCCCATGTCGTGCGGTGTTCCGCAGGGTCTGTCCTTGGACCACTCCTGTGGAACATGGGGTACGACTGGGCCCTTCGAGGCGACTTCCCCCCCGGGCTCAGCGTAATCTGTTACGCCGATGACACTTTGGTCACAGCCCGGGGGGTAAACTTTCAGGAGGCGGCGTGCCTGGCCACCAGGGGAGTCTCTCTGGTGGTCGGGCGCATCGAGGCGCTGGGTTTGCGGGTGGCCCTGGATAAGACGGAGGCCCTGTTATTTCATGGGCCCCGTCGTGGTCCACCCCTGGCGCCTCTATCGAGGTCGACTCGGTCCTCGTACCGGTTCAGGCCCACATAAAATATCTGGGCCTGATCCTCGACGGTAGGTGGCGCTTCGACGAGCACTTCCTGCAGCTTGCTCCAAGGCTGGTAGGCGCTGCGTCCGCCCTTGGGCGACTCTTGCCCAATTTGGGTGGACCCAGCGTCGCTACGAGACGGCTGTACACGGGGGTTGTCCGGTCAATGGCACTGTACGGTGCACCGATGTGGGCGGAGGCTCTGACCGCCCAGAATAGGGCGCGTCGGGCCCTCACTGCAGTCATCGGAGTAGATCTGTCGCTACCGGCTGTCATTCGCTGCATGGCCGGTAGCGACAGGAATTTTACCGCGGTCGCAACCTTCTGTGAGGAAGTCATCTCGCAGAAGGAGGCGGCGGAAAGGGTCCGGGAGGACGACCTCCACTCGGACCTAATTCGCCGCCAGCGAACCGGCCGGCGGAGGCGCGCTTACCAGCGCCTCATGCCGCCCTGAGTGTGGCCGCGGGTGGACGGGACGGGTTTTCCCCTTCACCCGCTATAGTGGCCCCCCGCGAGGAGGCGGCATCCGCGTGTGCCTGGACGTCGCCTAAATGAGTGGTTTTTACCCGAAGGTGGTGCCCGCGCTTTTGCGGGCTGGCGCTAGGAGGGTTCCGGATGTCTTAATAAAAGCTGTTCCCGGATCCCTCCTATTTAAGGCGCAGTACGGCACACCGTGTGGTTTTAGTCGGTTCTATTCCGACACACCGCCCCATCGTAAACCCCGGTGGGGTGACGGCCCGAGGGGGTTTCCACACGCACAAAAAAAAACAACTTATTACCATTACATAGCATTGGTGCTTGATACTTTATTTAATTGTTTAAACAAGCATAAATTAAGAATATAAAATACCCCTGAAAGAGTTCTTCGAACGGAGAATAGATTTTCTATAATTTAGAGAGAGAACATTCTGGATCATGTCACCTTTGAAACAAAAAAAAAACTAAATCAAAATTGATCCATCTGATGACACAGACAGACACACAGATACAAACGATAAACTTATAACACACATCCTTTTTGCTTCGGGGTTTAAAATATATTGAAACACGTAACGCAAGAAACTAAAGACTTAAAAGAAAAAGTCATATACTACAACATACAAAGCGGCGGTATCGTAATGGCTAAGGCGTTGGACTTGCGATCCAGTGGTTGCCGATTCGAACCCCACCCAGTGCACTACGGTCGTAAACCCACTCCTAACACAAGCGTTAAGCTTAGCTGGAGGGGTTAACAAGAATACTACTGATGTGTGACCCACGTTACTAGTAATCTTTAAAAGAAAAAAAAAACCTCTCTGTTCAAGTTAAAGTCCTTGACAGATCTAGTTTAACTAAGTTTACCTAGAACCACTTGACCTTCATTTACAACGTTATTCGAGCGAGGGTTTGAGCATGGGCAAGAATACATACACTGATAATAATACTGTACTAAATCATACAACAAAGGCCTGCTTAATTCTTAATTTAATATATATAAAACCTACAAAAATATTAAATGAACCTTATTATTTTTAGGACATTGCCAAACGATTACCGGATGGCTTACGGTGCCGGTGAAAGCCCCTAATTATAATTTATTTACGGCCACTTAATCATTGCTGCCAGTTAAAGAAACAGCTTGTTAATGCATTCCGACCCAGATTACGTTGAATAATTAATAAATATTCGTAATAAAGGCTCTATTTTAAGACTCATTAAAAGGTTTTTGGAGAAAATTCTCAGTAAATTAACCTCTGACAAAGAATATAATCGTAAGTTAAATCCAATAGGACGAAATATACGTTTACACGGTAATTTTGCTACGATTTCTCGTAGCCAGCCGTAGAAAATTTGCTCTACGATTTTCGTAGCTTATGAGACGTTTGAGAAACATGATGCATTGAAAGTCCCTGCAATTTTAACTAAGTAAAAAAAAATTTGTCTCATCATTTCGGAATACTTTTAAAAAAAATTCCAAATCAGTAGATTTTTTTTTATTTTTTATTTTTGTTGTTCCTTTCTCCCCCTATAGTTCTGACATTTTCTACATATATCTTCACTTAGATACCTTTTAGGGGGCAAACGAGCAGACGGGTCACTTGATGGTAAATGACTACCGCTGCCTATGGGCACCTGCAACTCAAGGGGAAGGGGGAAGGAGGGGGAGGGGGAGAAGGGTTAGAGACTCCGGTAACCTCACTCACTCGGCGAAAAGCAATGCACACATTGCTTCACTGCCGGTTTTCTGTGAGGTCGTTGTATCACTCCGGTCAAACCGGCCCATACGTGCCGAAGCATGGCTCTCTCACGACAACGTACCTATACTTACATTCTTATATAATAAAAAATATACTTGACATCGCAGCGACTAGAGATAATAAACCTTTACTAACTGACTAATGAAACTCCGCAACTTTATTAAATAATCCAAGATTTTCCCTTACCAAGGAGTAAGGGAAACTCTAGGATTTGAATGAACTTAAAATTTATTACAGTCTCGAAGTTTCACTAATTGTACTGAAGACAGAAGTTCGTGGAATTCGATAATGGATTACAGAACTCAAAGCTATCATATCACTTCAATCAACAGATTTCTTACGGTTTGCCCGTGCTACTACCGCAAATACTATCCACTACTCAAAATTATAATTTTTCATCAAACCAACAATCAATCAAGAAGTGTAAATAAACGTGGAGGGTGCTTTAAACCCAAAATATCTTAACTCTTTTTGCAGTAGTTACTTATAAAAAGCTTAATATATTTTCTTAAAAGTGGAGTTTCTGTTAGACCGTTATTTAGTATGACAATTGCAGGCCTTTGAGACGGGAGTACGCTCTTTTCTTGAAGGTTTGAAGGTCATATCGGTCCCGAAATACCGCAGGCGACAATTTTTTCTAGATATTGGTTGTGCGATTCGGCGAAAAATACCTGGAGACCCGCACAGTGGTGGATTGCCAATAGGGAATATGCATGTATATTTTTTTTATCTTTTATTGACTTGTTCCATCATTCTACACTAACAAAAATAAAAATAACCTTGGCAATGTTCAAATAAATTTTTAAATTAACATTGAAAACATCGATAACATTTAATCTGTTTGAACGCCGCCATATTTCGTGGGCCTTGGATGACGTCACGTTTCACGCTTAGTGTTTGTTTCATAAAATTACCTAAAGTGTTACAGTAATTTTATACCGATTTCCAGTTGAAATTACTATTTATTGTAATTAATAGACGATGGATAAAGTTAAAAAACCATTTTATAAGTATTGCCTTGTCCCTAAGTGTAAAACACTATAAGAAGTACACCCAATACAGTATTTTTTCCTAATAATGTAAAATACGAAAACAATGGTGTACATTAATGAGAAGAGATGAAGTATCTTCAATATCGTGTTTATATTGTTGTGAAGATCACTTTAATGTAAGCATATTACAATTTAATTGCTAGTATAGTGTGAATTAGTCAGCAGTAATTTATGTTTGTTTTAAATACCAAGCAGAAGGCAACTTGCTTGTCTACTTAAACTAGGTAACAAAAGTCCAATAAAACTTCATGAATATAACTAACTATACATATCTTACAAAACAAGTATTATAATAATTACCTTGCGGCTTTCACTCCTTTAACCTCAGCGGACGTAAAATCTGGATTTGATGCAAAATATATAGTCATCATGAATGCACCTATTTTCGGTAGATTGTCCGATTGTGCTTTGACAAAACTACATTCAGTCATTGTCCTAGATGATTTCTAATATCACTAGAATGCTTAAATTGCACTAGCTAAGAGCAAAAACCACAGAAACACCTATCTTTCTCCGTAACACTACGATAATAGGCGCCGATAAATGACAGAACGTGGAATGTCACGTCATGTTTTGTTTCGACCAATGGTGAAACGTTTTGCAAAGTTGAATTTCGCGCCCTTATTTTGCATATTTTAATTAATATTTTTTGCAATTAAACACGAACTAAATAAGAAAATAATTGGCATAATATCTGGACAATAAAGATTCAAGGGAAAATTAATCAAGTAAATTTAAACAACATGCATATTCCCTATTATCCAGGTGATGGGGATGAAAGTTTTGTCGCGTTAAACGATGGTGAAACGTTGCGGCCGGTATAAGTAAGAACAATTCCTCGGAGCACTCCCCATGATACATGCGATAGAGAGTGTTACAATATGTGAATAAATTTTACATACGTACAAACACTCACGCCTGGATCCCTAAAGGGGTAAACAGAGGCGCATGGGCGTACCCAGTTTTTAAGAGGGGGCAAAATTGTGTTCGTTATTCCAGGGGGGAACTATTTTTTCTTGTGTGGAAACCCCCACGGGTCGTCACCTCACCGGGCAATGGCAAGGTGGTATATTGGACTCGAACCGACTAAAACCACACAGTGTTCCATCCCTGGGTCTTCGCCGGGGCCTCAGATGTACCCTAGAAAGGAAATCCCTGTGAACCCCGGCAAACCTGGCCGCTTGTTCAGAAAGCGACCCCACCATGATGTACCTGTCTAATCTAATTTAGAAAAAAAATTATTATGAACCTCAGTGGTATAAAGATTTTGTAAATTTTTGTAAAAATCATGTGTTACTTTGTTAATATTTATTATTATTAATATTTATAATATTATTGTGAGTACTAGTTCATTTTGACTAGATTACTGTATTAGATTTTGTGGGTGAACTAACCTTATCAGAGTTTATTCGTTAGAACATGATTGTGTGTAATATAATATTGTACAGTGTATACACTTTCTTGTTGAGAAATACCACTTAAATGTCACAAATGAAAGTTGCCGTTATCTAAATCTGTATTCCTGTTGTGATATAAATAGGTATAACAACAGATTTATTGCTTTAACTTTAGATAGATGTTCTCACTAATTCAACATTCAGTCAAATAAATTTGCAGAGGAAACCAACAAGACAGTTTGTACAAAGCAATCAGTAACAAAACCCGACACTGCGAGGTGGCGGTACACAATGCCGAAAACGCGGCAAGTCGCGGATTACGCGCGTAACACAAAATCTCGTCACCGGCGGCTTACTGTAACTTAACCCGTCAGCTTGGAGGTTAAGGTCGCGTTCAGACTGAAAGGGAAAAGTTGTTGAAATTTTAGATGGCGTTCTTTGTTAGCAACACTTGTCTTTTAGAAAACAACTAGTTTTTGCGCGCAGCTTCACTCGCATGCAAGTAGTTTTTCCATCCTTCAGGATAGGGAAAGATACCCTATGACTTTATCTGTATCCCTGGTGACATGTATCCAATATTTCATGATTATCGGATGAACGGAACGGCGGCGCATAAAATACGAACAAACATACATTGTTTTTTTTTTATATAATTTTTATTATTAATAAACACGCACATATATGTAAAACGTTGTGTTAAAAGTTCAAAACGATCAGTAAATAATTGCAGGAGAATTGCGATTTTGACAAACGTACAAAAAACTATAGTTATGACTATATATTTTATGTCTGCAGTACAGACATTATGCGGCTGATCTTGTTCCTTTATATTAACAGTAATTTAGTCAGTTGTTTCATAATCTCTTTGGTAATGGAAACCTTAACCATCCTTGTTAATAATTGTCTACTGAGCCATTTATTGCGAAGTATTAGAGCTAATCAGTACATTCAATCGATAAACGAAAAGGGGAAGTAAATGACAACTAAGGCCCTTGTTATAAATATACATATCAATATTTCTTTGCTCTTATAAGTGCGTGTTTATAATATTTGTGTTACGAAACCTCAACAATCATCTTTAAAAGAGACTGAAAGGCCATGAAATTCGTTTAGATAGGAAGAACGCTAGCACGGTCAGTCGCAGGCTTCCATTTAATTAAACCAATAAACCTTTATGGAGGAGAGATAGCGAACGGTTCACTGACTTATATATATCCCAGACCGATCGGCTAACCTTGTCTTCAAATTATATAAGGCGAGTGTACGCTTTCGTTGTCTGGAAATGCGGTCAAATACAGCCGATATGTAATACAGTCCGTTGCACTCTCAATCTGTAACCCTGGTCGATTAATGAGAACGGGGACTATTCGCGGCCACAAGAACCAATTTACGGTTTTAGGAAGTCGAGAAAGTTTAAGAAAATGTTTTTAAACCTTCTCGAAGTTGGTAATACTTTCATAAAAGCTAATTATTGCTAGTATAAGCTAACATGCGTATGAACCAATCTTTACGCTACATTTGCTTATTAATAGCTACATTGTAGACAAAACTAAACGTTTCACTTTAAATTAAAGCCCCATAAAACGCGGCGTGGTGTTGACTTAAAATTAAATATTCATGAGATAAATTATCGCGTGTTCTTCAGTGTGTCTACCGCCTAAGTCTACCAGGGAATAAATCAAGGCGCTCTGGTACAAATGACCTTAATGTCAGGCGATGTGCAGGTGCCTCAGTAATGAAGGGTTAATGTGTTTTGCGGAACGTATTAGATTGTGTTTTGTTTACCAAATTCATATGTTGTAAGTGTGGGTAGTTACATAGAGTAGTGGAAGGTTCAAGATAAAGTGGTGACTAAGATGAGCCGTGTGCATGACGTGGGTTTATCTTTTGTTCAAAGCTTTTATAAGTAAATTGAGAATGTAAATATGTGACACACCGGTAGAGTATTTGTTGCAATGTCTGAATTCGTTATTCGTCTGAGAGTTTTTATGTAAGATATAAAAGTACAATTAAAAATTGTTTAAGATTTTTCTTTTCCTAAAATATCGTAAGTACACCTACCTATATATGTGCGAAAATATAATATATATATATATATATATATATATATATATATATATATATATATATATATATATATATATATATATATATTAAAAATAAAGAAAAATCTTAAACAATCTTTCTTACTTAAACAATCTTAAGCATTTATTCAACATCACATATATATATATATATATATATATATATATATATATATATATGTTGTTGAATAAATGCGAGAATTACATTTACTTTTTGCGTTTTCAACAATTATGTCTAGCTATATTATTTCGATACAGCACGATGGACTGACGACCTGAAGAAGGTGGCTGGCAGCGGATGGATGCGGATTGCCCAACATCAGGGTAGTTGGCGCTCCTTGGTGGAAGCCTCCATCTAACAGTGGACGGCGATAGGCTGATGATTTGTTAGAATGAATATAATCATGATTTTCTTTGATAAGATAGTATAACACTAAAGAAAAATTTAAAGGATAATTCATATTACACCATTAATTTTTTTATCGTATTACGTATCGTGGGCAGAATCTAGTACAAACGGCCCACAGTATTTCTATTCATTAATATTTTTTACTGCGCCGAGGGGCAAGAGCCCCGGTTTAGCGTAACACGAATCATCTAAAATTCGGATAGATGAAATGTACCAACATTGAATATAATATGTCATTTTGTTTGTACTTATGCGAGTAAGTATAATTTATAAGAGTGGCTCAAAGGACCCACTTAGACACACATATCTATATTGATAGATAGGTTTACCTGACGTGACATTATTATTCTATCGGAGTTTTTAAAACAATAAAATAAGCAAACAATTACATCGTATTTTTCACTGAAATAAAAACCACCAGCTGAAGAAGTACCTGGTTAAGGTCCTTCTTCAGAAAAAGACAGCAAATATTTTTAATTATTTTTGTGTACGCTTGCGACTTTAGAACCTTTGAATCGTTTACAATTAAGCAGTTTTATACAAAAAAAACCTCATAAAAAGTTTAAGACCTGAGTCTTATATAAAGACATACACACGCACACGCAAACTTACGCATTCTGCACGTAATTGACGTAGTCTTATAATGTTAATATTTAAAGAAAGGCACTACCTACTTATATCATTCGGCACAATGTTCCCCGTAATACAGAATTTTCCTAGCACGGGAACAACTGTTTAATGAGCATTTTATATTGTTATTTTTCTTGTGTGATCTATATAATATGTAACTGTACTGTGTTCTTGATGGCAATAAATTATATTTTTGTTATTAACTATTCCTATTATGCTCCAATAGCAGGATTTCTTAGATGTTAACATTGCCCTCTCATGTAAGATTTATCACAAATATTAAACAGTCGGAAGAGTATTAACTTGGCAGTTGATAAAGATCAATAACTTGGTGTCCTGAAATACAGGCTTTAGGCACTTGTTTCTTACAATAGACTAATAGTACCATCATCATCATCAGCCTACCCTTGTCAAAATTATGTTTGGGGTCGGTGCAATATATTTTATTCTTCCATTCTACTCTATCGTTCGTCATTTCACTGCTTACTCCCTTTCTAGCCATATCTTCTTTTACACAGTACATCCATCTTTTCTTTGGTCATCCTCCTCTCTTGTACCCGTCAACATCCATACATAAAACTCTTTTCATCACATGTCCAAACCACGATAACCTATTGCTCTTCAGCTTTTCATCCACTGATGCTACTTTCAGGCTCCATCTAATATATTCATTTCTCACCTTGTCCATCCTAGTCACACCATACATCCATCTCAACATTCGTATTTCAGCTACGTGCAGGCGTCTCTCGTTCGTTCTCTTTGATGGCCTACTTTCAGATTAAGACAGGACAGGACTAGTTTGAGAATATTGCCATAAACAAAAATAAAATGTAAATATTATGTAACAAATATTTATAAATGTTAGGTTGTATATTATGTGGAAAAAAATATTATTAATAAAACGAAAAATATATGACGCTTCAGCAATACAAAGTGATTAGGGCAGGAACATAGTGATAAACGACGTCATAAATTGGTATCTGTTTGGTTAAAGGCGTGGCAGTAGAATCTCTTAACCTATATTTAATTTATAGTCTCCATTTAGACTGGCCTTCTGGCTATAGTATAATAAGTAATAGTGGTTAGTTGACCCTGACTGCTATGCTATAGGTCGTGGGTTCAATTCGCACCTGAGTCTGGGTGTTCTTTGTGTCCGTTGTTTGTATGTTTATAAAGTCCTCCGCGACACAGAAGTAATTCCTAATGCGGGAGTTGTCTGTTTATGAAAAAAAAAAAAATATCAGGATCCCATCATCAGATCCTGACTTTTTACTTACTGTTTACTTTTCATAACTTTTCGTTGTAATCGAACTAAAACCGCACGCTATGCCATACAGCGCCTGAAATAAGAGGAGTGAGGAGTCTGAGAACGGCTGCTGTTAACACACCCGGCAGCTCACGTAACTTAAACTAATTCGAGCTTTTGAAAGGTTAACAACCTTTCAAAATATACATACTGTGCCTACCACTATACGTGGAAAATTCCGTGATGCATATACATGTTCTAAATGCAAGCCTCTTGTCAGGTTTCTTCAAGTTAAATAGAAAAATTTTCTAAGCACAATGGTAATGTACGAATACAAAACTCGTATAAGCCGTTTACAAATGTTTAATAATATATTGCAATGACTAAAGTAAATATATTCTATCTGATTTGTTGTTTGCACTAGTGAAGCGATGCATCGGATTACGAGAATAAATGGAATGGATGAACGAGGTATTCTGTTTGTACAATGAAAAAATAAACATGGATTATTTGGGTTTAAAATATTAATTTGTAAATAACTGAAATTCACAGACGATTGAGAAATTAATGAACGAAAGGAGTTCATCGATAAATATACTTGTTGAAATTTCTGTGTTTTGAAACAAATATTGCAAAATATGTTAAATTATTATGCGTGTTCAGAAGTGAAACAAATATCGGCCAAGATACCATCACAACCTCTAAATGCAGCAACTTGTCTTCCTTTAGTGCTAGTAGTTCTTATAAAAAAAATTGTTAAAAATAAATTAAAATTGTTGATGAGCAAAGAACCAAGGAAAGACTACAGGCTGGAATTATAAATGTTTTTAAGAATGGCTTAATATGTAACAGTTTTTAACCTGTTAAGCATTCATTCTAATTTTTTTTCATCTAACAGAGTTGGTCAAATAGCTTACTGTTTTTACGGTGTATTTTAAATTAATTAATCAATTTTTTTTTTTCTTTTCATAAACTACAGAATGGTTATTTTTTTTATAAAATCCTCTCCAACTCAACTTTTCATTGTATGGTTCATGTACTAATGTTGTATTTCCAGTGATTGTAGAATGGCTATCATTATTAAAAGTGACATTGGAATAGTCGTAAATCATGATCGATAATGTTTCGTTCGAAAATTATTATCAGCGGTTATCTTGATGTTACGCCGAATTAATATTAGGTTGAGTTCAGACTTACCGACTAACTGAATCAAATTAAGCTGTATTTTACATGTGTGAATTGGGACTTAACAATGGCAACATTTATAAGGTATTCAATATACCTTTTCTGATTACCCAACGTGTCAATCGAATTTGCACCGATCGTATTCACGGTTCACAGGTGACTGAGAGTCCACTCGGGACCACAATCGTGGTCCTGCGATACGAGCGTGCACTTTGATCATAGTCATGATATTATGGATCGAAACTTTGATTAAACAAAAGGCATCGTACCTTATAAATATTACTACGATCAAGTCCCGATTTATACATAAATCTATTATGCAAAGGTCGCAATTAATCAAGAGATAGCTATAAGGGGAAGAACGAATTAGACTTTTGACATTAATATGTGTTTTTACGATTTAGCTTTCTTGCGATGGTGAAAAACTCTTTCTTTATAAATGGAAATAAAATTATCTAGTAAACTTGCACGAATCTGCCTTAAACACTTTGCGGTAATCCATTTGCGCGAAAGAAAGAACAGAACCACATTTGCACGAAAAACTGTTAAAAGTCCATTACCGTCACAGGCCTACGTAAGATTTTTCGAGTGAAAGTAAGTATCGCGAATGGAGCTACAGTATTTATATTTTGCTGATAGTTACTGTTATCATAACATTTAGCAAACACAAGATATTGTCGACGATGCTCTGTTTTACGAGGCTTTTATTTCTAAGGGCTTCCTCCTCACAAACTTCCCGTTTATAATATTAATAGGATAGGATATACGGTTTCACTCACGTGTTTATTACCATCATACCATACCAGTGTTACCATCCCTACAGTATATGTGATAATTGATAGGCGAATGTGTGCTTTAAACCCAATGCAAATATAGGGTCAGGAGATAATTTTCAGAAAATATTGAAAAAATAACTTTTTAACTTTCGTGTTCCATGATGTAATTATGTATTTAAACGGGAATTAACGCGATCACGAAAAGGTACCATACCTCTAAATTGCTTGACGTTTCGACCAGATTGCCCTGGCCGTGGTCACACTGTGTGATTAAATACATAATTATATTGAAAAATTGCTTTTTGGCTTAGCAGGGTAGCCTGCAGAGTTGATTGGTTGAGCATTTGATGGTGTCTGTACACGCCTTCAGAACCGGAATTATGTCACGGCATTAATTACCACGATACACGCGTATCATTATTTCAGTAGCATTAGGATGTAATTGGATAATTTTATTACTCGTAATGGCGGCTTACGTTTCAATTACAAATGAGTTTTATCTTTCTGAGTATTTTTATATATTTGTTTATTATGGTTAATCGAAAAAATATTATTGATGAAAAGATGTATTCACGGTCTTTTAGCATTGGTATACATATTACCTATGACGCTATTAATTCGCAATATTTCATCATTGTTAAATTAATATCTATATGCAGTGTTATGGACTTTAGACTGTTAGGGTTGAATGCATTGTGGGTTTATTATGCATTTTAGTTTGTACTTTATTCTTTATTGTTTATTAATAATTACTCTTTATTTAATTTACAAATGCAGCCAGCAATTAGCAATAAGTACCTTATTATAGTTTTTGTTTAGACTTGATAAATTAATTACCTTTTATAGAATCAGTTTATGTTTGTAATCCAAACTACTTTATGTCTAAACCAGTTTCAACGGAAATATCAATCATCCTCTAATCTCTTATATTTCGAGGTTAAACGTTTGCAAGTTTGTATAGGACCGTATTCGAGTTTATAATACTCTGTAAAAGGTTACGATGGATTATGAAATAATTAAACTTAAAAAAACAACACTCTGGAGTGAAAAAACCTAAGGGGAAATCTTCAATAATTTACTTCACGTGTCATATTGCATCAATTCCCTTGACAAATCATATTCCTCGAACATTATGTTAACATTGTCAGTTCCAAAACAATACGCTATCTCCATAGTGTTATGATATATATTCATATGAACGCGCAAACAACTAAAAGTTATATTCTGAGAATTAAATTAAAAATAAAGAAGTGAGACGAAGTTGCAAATTAATTATATCTGTGACAAGTGACAATATCTATCAAGAGCTCGCCCTTAAGCATGGCCTTATCGGTCGGAAGCTGCCATACCACAAGTACATGCCTGAAGCTGTACTGGAAAACGACCGTGCCAATTGATCGATGTCTACAAAAACACACGCAAAATATTGACCACTGTAAGTTCCACCCTAAAAAGTTATGAACCCAACATGAGCATAACACATGCAATCAATGGTTTTACAGGGCCTTTTCGGTAGATTTAAACTAATTCTCCAATCGGGCAACCCCGATTACGAACCATCACATAGGTCTTTAAGCTAGTAAATATAAATTTTTCAAAGAATTAACTTTTCTTCTTTACATTTAGTAATAGTAATAACTTGTGATAAACTAGGCAGAGCCTGTACTATGGTACAAAGACAGACTGCTGTCAAACATACTTATATATTATTAAATACATACCTTTATATTATAGATAAATTACACCCAGACACAGAACAAATGATCGTGCTCATAACACATCACATCATACATCACACATCATATTTGCCTTGGGTGTGAATGGAACCCACGATCTCTGCTTTAGCAATCAGAATCACTAACACCCAGGTTTTCTGATCGTTCCGATCAAGTCACATGTTTGAAATTCGACCCACTCCGATTATTGGAAAATTCAACAAACTGATAACCAAATTTTGTGCGCAGATTTCCGGATCAATTATTTTTGTAGATATAATTGATGAAATTGAGAAGAAATCGCACTAGAGTTGACAATCACATAATACCTACTCGTACTACCATGTATTTCTTGTACTAGTAAAAGAAAAAGTCTGTCATTTGCATAATTTAAAGTAGTTACAACTAGGAAGATCTGTCAGAAGATTGGGAAATGCATTTAAAATAGTCTAATCGAGTAATAAAACATTTTAGACCAGTTTAATTTGCTTCAGAGGAGAATTGTCTGTGCAATGGATCTGATACAAAGCCATTTGAAGTCCAAGCAAGGTATGTCCCACTGCATTTTAATATAAAGTTAGGCAAAGACATTTCATTTGCTTTTTATTAGATTTGGAATACTTGATCTATGACTTTAGCTATTTTATTTAAAAGCGTTTGTACAATTTAAATATTAAACAACCACAAATTTTGTCCGTAGGCTTTTTACCGTAAAGTACTTTTTTTTTAAATGAAGTGGTACTAGAAAACAAGCAATCATTACCTGAAACAAAAACCCGATTGTGTGAAAAATACTGACTAATAAATGTATAAGTTGTATATTATTTTTATAAGGAACTTTATTTGTTTGTTTAAAACTTTATGCACATAGAGTACAGAGGCGGACTTAATGCCATAGGCATTCTCTACCAGTCGACCTTCGGTGATGCAGAGAAAACAGGAAGTAGGTGCAATAAAAAAAAATATTTTAGTTTATTAGGTAAATATGCAAACTAAATATCAGACAATAAATATTTAAAGTATATAGGATAAAATACATATCATAAACATACATACAAACATGTACACAAACATAATATATACATACATACAAATAAAAACATAGTAACGATTTAGATGACTTTACCAGGTACCCAGAGACAATCGCGCAATAAAGACAAATCTAACAACAACTCATTTATCAAAATCAGTTCAGCTGTTTATTAGTTACGATTGAAACATAAGGACGGACATACAGATCAAACACATATCCCAAGTTTGCTTTGCTCTAAGTAGACAGGATCATTGTTCAAATTTAAACCAACGTTTTTAGTAACACATTTTTTTAAGCACCCTAAATACGGTTTCCCTTATGAAAATACATTAGTTAACTGGAACGAGGCGTTGAATGTAAATATATTGAGTGATAACTAAGTTAGCCAACGCGCTGTGGGAGACAGAGTTGAAGTTTATGGTAATGAAAATAGTGTTATACTTATAACCGTATAAAATATAAAAACCGTATAAAATATATTTTTCTTTTAAGTTTATTGTTTTCCTATCTGCATGTGACTAATGTTTTTATTGTAATAGTCACAAAATGTCAACAGCGTTAACAATTTTTCAACCGTTATTTCATATATGTTACACCGCCCTGTCTGGCAATATTGAAAATAACATTTTAATGATATTGTGTGTTATATATATATAAAAAAATCAGTACTTAGAATTTAAGAAAAGTTTTTTTTTTCATTATATAATAGAATTCAGAATGCTATGAAATTCTTATCCAACAAGCAAGTCAAAAAAAAATAAGAAACAATATTTGAAAAATAGTACGTAGGTACATACCAACTTTATATTAAACATTGCCTGTTGGTCTAGTGGTTAGTGACCCTGACTGCTAAGCCAGAGGTCGTGGGTTCGATTCCCACCCAGGACAAATAATTGTGTGATGAGCACGATCATTTGTTCTGTGTCTGGGTGTAATTTATCTATAATATGTATGTATTTAGAAATATATAAGTATGTTTATCAGCAGTCTGGTTACCATAGTACAGGCTCTGCCTAGTTTGGGATCAGACAGCCGTGTGTGAGATGTGTGGAGTTATTATTATTATTATTTAACGACGTTTTCCTGGAACGACAGTTTCAATTTGAAGTACAAAACCTCCTTGGTATTTATATTAAACATCTAAAATGCTTACCTACATAAAGTGCTCAGCTTTTGGAGGTTGTCTATACAGTTATTTTTTGCTACATTGCCTTTTTAAGTTGACGAAGGAAGAGAGTCTTTTTCAAAGTTTATATGCATTTAGTAAAAATCTAATAGTTATATTGGTGGTGGTGTTGGTCTTGAAAAACGTTTGAAATATACACTTTCAGGTTGAAATTCATGACGTTCACTGTTATACGTAGTTGAAGATGATTAAAATTGTTTTTTTTTTAACTATTTATGGTGGGTACGCTTGTAAGAACACATATTAATATGGTTATAACGGTTTTTGCCTGAAAGACGGCAAATATTTCCATGTATGAATATCTGGTTTAGTAGTCTTGGAAGTTAGGGTTTCTATGTATAATTTAGGTGTTTAAAAAAATCCAAGTATATTTATTTCGGGGTTCTATAGCCTACAAACAACAACAGTCTGCTAGTACTATTAAAAGCGGCATACAGAGCAATATTAATGACGTTCTCAAATGCTAATTTGCTTGTATTTCTGTGTATAATAAATAATGAAGAGGTTAGCTTTTAAGATACGTACGTAAATAAGCCTGACTCTGTCTAATCGGGTACAGACCAAGCAACCGAAAGCTAGTGAAGACTGAAGATTAAAACCAAGCGAATAAATCAAAACGGTACGTTGTCTGCGTTCGTTTTTAAAAGACGAAAAAAAGGAGATTCTCAATCCCGTGTATATATATATGTATATATATACGTATACGTATGTTATATATTTTATCCGTAGTGTATGAACCGATTTTGATGATTATTTAGATTTTAGATTTAGATTATTTTTTAGATTTATTATGAGTTAAATAGGCTATATCTCAAGGGTGGTCCCATGTCAAGGAACTCAGGATCTGATTATGGGTTCCTTATAGAATTGGGGAAATCCTCGAAACGTATAGGCACGAATAGTGTTTTTGTTTACTTTTCATAACTTAATAGGTATCTGAGCTGATGATGGAAACCATACCTTCAGTACCAAGTAAGATATAAAAACGGTGGTTTTAGTTCCACTTAATATGTGTAACATGCATTACTTTCTACCATTATATTTTTATACAAAGGAAAAATAACCAAAGGAAAAAGCAGAGACGCGTAATTGTATGTCACAAAATATATTTTTCAAAGTAGTATCTCTATTGAAGAATACTGTTGCCAAAACTGAGAAGTGGGTAGTGCTTGTTAAGCGCTTTTCTAGGGTAAGGTATACAGTAAGGAAATATTATTCCAGCCAAAACCTGCTGTGCCTTCCCTCTTTCATGCATTTGACCATGTCCATGTTATCAGCCGTAGGTAACTGAAGAAAAAAAGAAGAATATACTGCATGAGCTGTAAGCACTTTCTGGTAAATAAAAGGTTTTTTTTAAACTTAAATCATTAATATTCATACAAAAAAAAAACGAAATAACGCTTAAAAATTGATAAATGCTTTTAATCTGTAAACACTTTTTGTTCTTAACCCTTTAGGTAATAATTTCAAATAATGCCCGCACCCTTATCATAAGTTGTAATGTACGTATTTCTTTATTGTGGGTTTAAAAGGATTGTAACAGACTCATTAAAATCCGTTCAGTAGTTTTTGATGCGCGTTCGGGTAGAGGCAGATTGCATAAAAAATAAATCGCTTTGGCTTCGTTCCCAAAACGTAACGAATATTTATGTTACGTAAAGATTTTCTTGTTTTTTTTTTGTTTATTCTTCGTTGTTACAATCCGTATTTGTCTGAATATTCTTATTTATTGGTCATGATGTTTGATTTGTCGATATTAATAATATAGGAATCCTCGGAGAATCTTGGTCAACAGATTTGCTTGCACAATGTTCGATGATTTTGTAAATGTAGGCTATACAAGACGAGGATTATGAGTATGTCCCTAGCTAGATGGTCCTCGAACCCGGTTAAAGTGATAGGCAGCCATGCAGTTAATACTCAAAGACATAGTTTGATGCAGTGCAATGCAGAGCTGAATTTGTTTTGTTTTATTTCTGTCGGTGACAAGCAACCAAACATTTAATACAAGTATTAGACTGGCCTGTTGGCCTAGTGGTTAGTAACCCTAACTGCTATTCCATAGGACGTGGGTTGGATTCTCACGCGTGTCTGGGTGTTTATTGTGTCGGTTGTTTGTATGTTTGTAAAGTGCCCTGTGACACAGGAATAATTTCTAATGCGGGAACTGTCTTTAAAAAACAAAATATTTGATTGGTTTTGTAATGTACCTATGAAAAGTTACAGTCGCGGCTATGTGCTGTCTATTCATCCAATAATGTGCCCTACGCTTAAGTTTGATTTTGCCCTACGCTATGTTTGAATGCGTCGTTTGCCTACTAGCTTTCACTTAGATTTAGGAGAGTCCCAATTTCAGCAGAAAATGTTGCAGTGATGATAATCAAAGAGAAGAGATCTCAAAGTTGCTTTAGTAATTGCTGTTATATTGAGTGAGAGTCGTACCTAATCTAATAACGTACTAATTTGTATCATGATAGTCGCGTAAACTCTTCTACCCCAGTTCTATTTAAATTTAAAACCAACTTGAGTAGACTTTTTATCTTAAGAACAAATAAAACAAATTGACACATGAATATCATCTCAAAGGGCTTGTTCTATATCTTCAAGCTCCTATGTTAAAATCAAGTGTTGCCCTGTTCTTGTTTGAGAACACTTGAGTCTTATAGGGCGCGAATGAATAGACCCACAAATCCCACTTAACTTTTATCCCCGGAGAAGCGACGAATGCTAATTCTCACCGCCACCGCCGGGGGGTCGCTTCCCAACTTTGGGTGTAAAACGGTGTAAAAATGTTTAACGGTATAAACTTTCAGACGATGCCATTAGTTTTTGTAGTTTAATACAATTTATGAGTCAATAATGCAGAAACTGTTTTGATCAAATTGTTTACACCCATATTCTAACTCTTTAAGTATAAAATGATTTTCTAAATAGATTTTACTAAGTAATTAATTATTTATGTAAGTAATTCTTTATTTTAAAACCTAATAAATATTTAAATAATTGTGGACACTCTAAAGTTGAGTAGATTATTATATAGAATAGATTATTATTAAAATAAGCGGTTAACTAAAAGCAAGGTGCATAGATTTGTAATATGGCTGCAGAATAAAACTGTCCACAATAATTAAAGAAAGAAAGAAAATACATTTATTCATCTCTGTGGGAGAGCCATGCTTTGGCACGTATGGGCCGACTCGACCGGAATGATACCACGGCCTCACAGAAAACCAGCCGTGAAGCAATGCCGAATGAGTGAGGTTACCGGAGGGTCAAACCCCCCTCCCCTCTTTTCCTTATTCCCACCCTTCCCCTACTCCCACCTTAAAGGCCGGCAACGCACTTGTGATTCTTGAGTTACTAACTAAGTTGCTAACTTGCTAACTATATACATAATATTTGTTTGTTTGGTATGCTTTCCCGACTTCACTACAAAATAAATAATATAAAAATAAATAATAACAATAACTATCTAAAATTTAACATATCAGTTCCCTTTACTGCTTATGTAGCGTCTTGAAACCTCAAACCATTCCTAACGACACCCTGGAGACTGCTGCTCGGTCGCTAGTAGAACGGGGATGATTGCGAAGCTAATTCACCAGAACGCCTTAGTGACTTTATAGCAACGCACTACCTTAATTAAATGCAAACTATCAATAGCATGGTGTAATGGCCAAGTATACTACAACGTAGTGTTTTGTTTTGATATAGGATTGTAGATTCAAGTAGAGTCTGTGCGGAAAGAGAACCGTCGTAGGATTTGAGGTCGCAGCAGTGGTAAATAAACTTTTTACACTGTTATGTCATTATTGTTTACTGTATCGTACAGTATTGTTTACTATCGAACTACAATGACGTAACAGTGTTGTCAACATAACAAAAAAGATGATTTAGCACTGTTACGACCCCAAATACTGCAACGGTTCTCTTTCCGCGTAGACTCTAACGGTTTTACTGGATATAGACAAATCAATAATCAAATAGAGTAAGGGGAAAGTAACCATTATTGGGTTTTTCGTTTTAAGATTCTAAATAGCAGCGACAGGTCTGAGTCCATTAGATGGCGTCAAGATCACATATCTCAAGACATTAAGTATACATAAAAAAGAAATATGGAACTCCATAATTAAATATACTTGTCATGGCAGCATAACAAAATCTTGGCACAGTGCATAGCTGTTGGAATTGCGCTCGCGAGAGTTAGTCGACATTCATTTCATTTTTAAGAGACCATATCTTTCTTGCCCACATTACCCCGTTATGGCCCATGAAGATGATAAATATGCTACTCGCTGTAAATCCGAGAAATAAAATCCAAAATAGTTCTTGAATTCTGCTATGATCACCGACAGAAGTAAATTGTTTTAGGCAGTTATTAATATAAAAAAAATACATGTTACTATTTTTTTTTCGAATTTTGTGTTAAAAAAAAATGCTACCTCGCTTTAACAGATAAAGAAGAATAGAGAGACTTTAGTTTACTTACAGAACAGAAAAACTGTTAGTATAATAGATGATAAAACAGTTCACTATTTAATAAAAACGAGTAAATAGAAATTATTATGACTAGTTATACCGGTAGTGCTATGTTATTGGTTGGTTGACAATAGTGGAGTGTTAAAAGGACAGGCATGCATTATAAGTTGATAACAATCACTAGAGTGCTGATTGAGGTACGAATAACATAGCATATATAAGGAGGTGTACAGGAGTAAGGGGTAGGCACAGGCGTATTAAACACCTACATTTTGCCACCTATCTTTATTTATTCACACACACACTTATTACATTAGTTAGACTAAGACAACGTATCTCTGGCCCCCACACTAGGGTACCCTGTATCGTGGGGTCCAGGCCCTTCCGTAAGTTTGATAATAGTATAAAAATAATGGAAGATAGTGCGTGTATGTGTGTGTTCGTCATAGATGTAAGTTCGTGTGCGCGTGATATTAAATACCAATGTTTAAGCTGTTCGGTATGGGCATAGTCTTTTGTATTAGCCATTTCTGGATGATGATTTTAAGACGGAATTATGTCAGGTTTATTGTTTTGTTTGTTTTAAACAATTTATTGTATAGAAGGGGTCCCATAAAATACTATGTTCATCATAATATTTTTTTCTATTAGAAACGACAAACAGCTTTAACTCTTCAGCAACTTCTATCTAGATTCATTATGTGCTAACACCTACCTGTGATAACAGAAATACTATTCACTAGGGACATACCATACTAAAACAATTTCTATTAACACGTTAATCTAAATCTGTTCAAACAATATTACTCCAGCTAGATTTACCACAGGACTGTTATTTTAAATTCGCATTTCTGAATTAGATTGAGCTGAGTTAAGTTTCATATAGTTCCATTTAATTCCGAGTAGAAGTTGGAGACTAATATTTGCCCAGGTAACTGTTTCGCGTTGTTCACATACTACCTAAGTTTCTAGGAGTAGCTTAAATTTAAAATAGCTGAATATTTTACACAAGTAGGTACACCAGAATTTTGAAGAGAAATATCTCTACCCGACATGACTTGAAGGGGAATAGAGTCATCTTTAAAGAAATGTGTGATAGGTATATTGCTGTTCCTAGTATCTGTAGGAACCAGTGATTTCTTACCGTAAGGAATTGCATGCGATTTATTTTTGTTAATTTAAATCGTGGATCTAATACAATAACTTGAATTTTAAAACATTTTATAGATTTAAACCGAGATGACATTATATTCAATAATGACCTATCTGGCGGAGCATTAGAATATTTGACTACATCGCCAGTGGCCGCATATTCAATTCCTACTCAATGCAGATACATATATGCATAAATATGTCTGCATTTTCTGAAGACCAATAAAATTGCCAACAAATCCCAATCCAGAAACTCCAAGCTGACTCAATTATTCACCGGCTATTCGTAGTGATTCTAAAATAAATTTTACTATAATTTCCTTTAACATGTTACATATATGTGTAACAGTAGGCATTATATTTCAACTCCTATTACTAGTAGATTACAAAGAACCTTTACCAAAACAAATATCGCTCATACATTACAAATATTTCTTCAAATATATACGCACACTTAAACAATTATACTCTCTTACAAATCTGATCCAAATACGTCTCACATATCTGACGTTTCTCACATACATACAATAATAATACCAATATACTGATATACCAACATATGGCTTCCACGAGCATTTGTCCAACAGATCTGAATTTATTTCAGTTTTGTTCCGTATCTAGAGATATAAATATAATATTGATTCGTGTCAGAAATATCAACAATAATATCAGCGGAGAACCTATACAGGTATCTTGAACAGCACTTGTTTTCTGGATGAAAGAACAAGGGTACATAAAAGAACATATTATTATCTTTTATGTACCCTAGATAAGGTGTATGCAAAGTTTCATGATGATCAGTGAGTTGTTACGGCGTGAAGGACACAAACAAAAAAGTGTATTGACATTCTAATTTGTAATATTAGTAAGGATGTTTGTTTATATTTGTCTGGTATGGTAAATAGAATAGAACATAATAGTATAGTATTTAATACATGAAGTGGAGTGGAGTAGAATGGACTAGAGTGCAGTAGAGTGAAGTGAAATGTAATAGAATAGAATAAACTTAATCGTAAACCTTTACAAGATAGACCACAGTGAGGTGACAGAAGTAATTTCTTAAAAAGGGCGGGCTCATCGCCAAGCTATTTATTTCAGACAACCTTAGGATGGACAAAAAATACCGGTAGTTTAGATTCTTGTTTGTTAAGGCGTACCAAAGAAACCTCATACTAATGTAATACAAAAATACACGAAAAACATAAGCCTCCTTCTTGTTTTGTTATTAAACTAAGAAGCAGTAACGCAGGCGTTGTCTTTTCTGTTACCAGTTTTTATGGTTTATCGTTATCAGAAATTATATATATTTTATTATAGCTTATAATCACAGTATTATCTCGTACATAGCATATTTTGACCAAACCGTAATCCTAACCGGCAGAGGATGGGTTAGTGACTCTTGAGCCTAAAAGGAAAACAACTTCTCATATAATTAACTTTAATGCATCATGAAAAATTGTACTAAGCTGTATTATTACTCCTTAAATTTCCATCGTTAGAGGTGGAATATTTTCTTTAAATTTAAATAGGACCATCCTTGAGTACAAACAATTCAATAAAAAAAAAGAATTATTGAAATCGGTTTACGAATGGTGAAGATATCGCATAATATAAACAAAAAAACTGTCTAGCTGAGAAACTCCTCCTTCGGTCGGTCGTCTTCGGATAAAACCAATCAATACCCAGAGAACTTAGAGCAAAGAAAGATAAACCGTTACCTAAGAAAAAAATGTTTATAATCACTGATCGGTATAGGTATATGTTTTTAAAACTAGAAAGTGTTACGTCAGTAAATAGAATAAATTATGTTAAACTTGCAAGTAATATTCAAGTCATGAACTGCTAAAATGAGAGCCTCTATTAATATTTCTTGCCTCTCGTGGATCACTCGCAGGTCGTCGTCGACTTGGATATTAATGGTCTTGAGCGTCTTTGGACTTGGCCGTACCATTTTAGGCTTTTCTTTTTGAACTTAGGACACTGAATACATAATATACAGGTACAGTCAAAGTACAGGTTAAGTCGCAATTCAGGTCGCACAGCGCTATTTACCTACAGTTATATATTTTTTTTTAAACTTTATGCACATTTGGTACATTGGTGGACTTAATGCCTGAGGCATTCTCTACCAGTCAACCATTGGGTGATGCAGAGAAAAGAAGAAGTAGGTGCAAATAAAAATTATGTTAAATAATTGTATTATATTATATATTCACCTACAAGTTGCTTTTCTTTCTATCTCATAACACATATTCTGTTCTGACGACGCCACTACGTTAGGGTTGTCTATTTTTAGGAATTAATAGATCTAATAATTACCAGTAAGTTATGTGCATATTACTCTATTATTGTGAACAAATATACCTAGGCTAAGTACTAGTAACTCGATAGTCTAGATACAAAAAAATTACGTGATGCAGCGCGTGAGTGAGCATCGAAAAAACGTGCGGCCTGGACGGTGCGCGACGACCCACTGAATTTTGGCACGTTTAGTCGACCCGACCGTGTACTTGTAGCTTACTACCCACATTGTGAAGTGGACCTGGCCTCCTTAGGAGTGGATTTTTGTAATTATCGCTCATGTCTTTCATCCTCGCCTAATAGTGTTACACCCACATACTATCGCTTTTTTTTAGAAAAAAAATACGTAGTTTGTGTATTCATAGTAACAAACCGGCCAAGCACGAGTCGGACTCGCGCACCAAGGGTTCCGTAAAATATTTTTATTATAAGTAAGTATTATATTATAAGTAGTAGTATTATAAGTAAGTAGTATTATAAGTAAGTAAGTAAAAATTTACGGTTTTCGCAATTTTTCCTTAATCTGTGCTATAAGACGTTGCTTCGTACCAAATTTCAAGATTCTGAGTTCACGGGAAGTACCCTGTAGGTTTTGATTCCCTTGCGAGTGTCGAAAATTTGCGGAACTTTGCAACATAAACGGCTGTATCTTTCGATCGCGTTGGCTTAGAAGTTTGATTTTTTCACAGCTCTAAGGGACAGTAGACCTGAGTATTTGATATAAATTTCAGCTTGATACTTTTACGCGTTCCTGAGAAATAGGGGCTTGACAGACAGACAGACCTTGGAACGGACGGACAACAAAGTGATCTTATAAGGATTCCGTTTTTTCGGGTACGGAACCCTAAAAAGCCAAAAATTATACCTTTACCAATTTTTACATCAAAGCAAACGTTTAGTGCAGTGAAAAAGAAGTTTAGAAACCATGTAAAAAATGCAATATAGAAATAGAATTAGGTTTAAATTCTTAGCTTAATCCTATTTTATTTTTGTCTAGAATTAAAACAAGTCAGCCAATTTTTACAAACAATTGCCTTTGAAGCTTACATTAAACGAACAAAAAACAACACACATATTTTCCTTTGTTCTGAACCAGAAATGTGTAGCGGTACAAAACGAACGAAAGGTTCTAACTATTTTCTTAGTATTCAATGTTTCCCTAAAAATCCTCACACTGAGATACGGTTTCCAAGCCTTCAAATATTTACCTTTACCTCAAACACTTCCCGATTGTGCCGACAAATTCTAGACGGAATTGACTCAGACACATCTATACTTGCGACAAAGGTTTGTTTGATTAGAAGCTCTAGTGAAATGTGAACGAATAGTTCTGAAACTTACACGTGTTCTGAAAAGAATTGACTCTGCTAACATTGATTTACGCCACTTTTCATAGTATTATAAGCGCATATGGATATTTGTGACACAAAGGTAGATATGTAATTTTTCCTAGCGGAAAATAATCAAGCTCTCATGGGAGAGCCATGCTTAGGCACGTATGGGAAGCTCGCCCTAAACTTTCCCCTCCCCCTCTCTCCCCCTCTTCCCCCTTTCTGTACTTCCACCTTAAAGGCTGGCAACGCACTTGTGACTCTTGAGTTTCAGGTGCCCATGGGTGGCGGTAGTAATTTACCATCAGGTGACCCGTCTGCTCGTTTGCCCCCTACACCATGAAAGCTAGGGCCCTCAATATATTATAAATCCTACGGGGATTCCAATTTGTTCTCCCTAAAAGTAGTTGGCTGCTAATGCAATGATATTTCGTCACCAAGAACTCACTGAGATCTTGACCGTACTCTTTTTTCATTTCTTTGTACTGGACACATTCAAGATACAAATTGGCATCTTAACGTTGTTGACGGAGATTCTCAGGGGTGGAGGAACATACCCTGTCTTACTCTCCACTGACAGTAAATATATTATAATCAATAAATATATTATTTACATCCTAGGAGTTATATAACACCGAGTATATTATAATAATTACATTAAGTATTAGGTTTATTACGATGCAGATGACTGTCAGCCATTTTTAACGAGAGGTGAGGGGTGTTATAAGTTTGACGTGTATGTGTATATGTGGCATCGTAGCTCCCAAACGAATAGACCGATGCGTTCTTTTTTTGTTTGAAAGGTGACTTGATCGATGTGTTCTTAGATATAATTAAAAAAAATCTATTCAGCATTCAGAAGATAATCAACTCTTTTCTAATCGGTAAAAGGATTTTTGAGTCGGGGGTGTTTTAAATTTTTAATCTATGATTATGGGTGAGATATATTCGTCCCCAACCTACTCGTACATAGAATACTAATCCTGAGAGAGTTTGCTCTTCTCCAAGTGGATTTAGAAGAAGAACATGTATATGGTGCTGTAGATATTTTTCAGAGAGGGCCTCTTTGGATGTATGATTAGATATTAGGTATTATTCCCGCTGATAGATGAGGTGGGAAACGTGGATGTGACACATCTGATGTATATTATATCCTCTTCTGCTCTTCTCTCTTCTTCTACTTGGTATCAGAAACCAGACGGCCATTAAGTGAAAACTTTAGGGACTAATAAATATTTCTCGTTCTACATCATGTTTTTAATATTACTTAATAATGACTTACAGTAAATCGTAGTTCCATTTGAGTTCAGGATTCTAAGGTAATCAAACCCCATTTCCTGAATTCCCCATTTCAAACTTCATTAGCTAGCTATTCGAGGAGTGAATTTTGAAGATAAATTTCCACCATCCTGCAGCCACTCCGACGTCCTGTTAAATTAAACTAATATAATATGAATTTGATTGGATGCAATCTGCAATGATTGACCTATATCTGACAAACTTCACTGGGCTGTATATGTAATTTGTAAGTCAGTTCATTAAGAAGATAGGTCCCATGGAAATGTATCATCATTATAATCAGCTTATCCATGGGACGACGTTCTGAAGACTTCCACAAGGAGCAGTCTTGCTTTCATCTAATGGCTCCCTGAAATTTTGACTAGGTCTTCGTTTCATCGCGTCGTTGAGGACGGGACATGTTTTATAGTCATTAAATGCAAATGTACATATTATTATGTCTTAATAGTAAATCTTTAGTTATCACAAAAAAAATACAACTCTCATTAATACTTTTTTACAATAACTTTCTACGGTTAGAAACAACTGATACTGGTTCCCAAACTTCGCTGACTCCTGTACTTTTAACCACCGACGCAGAAAGGGGGTCATAAGTTTAACGTGTCTGTGTATCTGTCAGTGGCATCGTAGCTCCTAAACGAATGGACCGATTATGAAACGGTTTTTTGTTTGAAAGCTGACGTGATCGAGATTGTTCTTAGCTACTATTTGTGAAGATCTTGTTCAGACGTTTCAAGGTCATCAGCTCTTCTCTAATCGTTGAAGGGATTTTCGAGTTGGGAGTGTTTTAAATGTATGATTATGGGATACAGTGTTCAATTGTGTTGATAAAAGGTTTCATTCAATGGTGTGGTGATTGTCGTTGCTCTTTTTGAGATATATCTTTATAGGAATTTTGGTATTGGGTTAGATCGTGTGTGCTTGTATGTATATATGCGTGTGCGTGTGTGTATGTGTATCGGTTTTGGTGTGTATGCTTAATTTTATGAGTGCTATATCGACTTATTCATCAACACAAAAACTGTTTGAAATACACATTCAATCAACCCAAAATTAAAATCATATTTTTAATTACAAAAAACCATTTCATGCATTTCATTCAGGCAGGTGGTATGCTTATTTCATAGTAGTTTTCCAATAAAGTTAAAGATCGATGATGTTTAATGATTAACCGTTAGTTTTCATAGATTAAACGCTTCAGAAAATTAATTTTTCATATATATCCCCAAAAACTTTTTTTTTTAAAGCAACTCTGTAGACTTTACGCAATAAAATCAATGTTAGCCTAAGCTTTAATAACGTTTCACATATCGTGGTTTATATTACTTGACACCTATAACAAATGTATTTGTTTTGTATACGTGAAACAATTTATGATATTCCGTATATTTAAAAGATTTGTAGTTATTCGTTAAAAAGAAACGACATACAACAGATTACGAGTATTTCTTTTCTGTAGAAAAAAATCTTCTCATGTTGACTGAAATATTATTGCATGGAATCAAATTGGCTTAAATGATGATTGTTCCTACAGTTAAACTAGAAGACCTGAACACCCAATTACACTAAATTCCGACAAATCAATTCCAAAATTTACGTAATTTTTTTGTTATAATGATTTTGATATTCTAAATGTAAATAAGTGTTTCAAGTTTTTCGGATATCCAAATAAGCAAATTTCCGCTGCAGTAGATGCTGGCCTAATTTTGAGCCCTTTATGTCACGTCGGTGTCAGCGACATGTCAGTGGACCTCCCCGAAATAAAAAGTTTTATTCCTTTACAAAATAATATACTTATTTATTAAATAATATTGCAATTAATATAATACAGAAAGCTATCTAAGCTACAAAACATTTACATGTTAACAAATGGACCTGGAGACAAATTTCACCAGTAATTCATTATGGATCAACAATTTACAATATGTGCGAGGGCAAAGGTCAAGCTCGCTTGTCATAAATCTATGCTCACAGACAATTGGGCTGGCCAAGGCCAGCAGGCTTATCTTAAACATGATTTACATTTGCGACGGGGTCATGTTAAAACATACTCGTGATGTAATTTTTTGTGTGTTGCATGAGGAATTATGCGATGACGTAATGTAATGGTTTATTTAAATTTCAACGTTATTTTATTGACTGTGAAGTTAAAATTTACAAAACAGCACACGGTATAACTGGTTGTAACTAAGTAAGAAGTAATAAGAGGACCAGCGTAGAGTTATATTTCTAATAATGAGTAGAAATGCCACAGATTTATTGGTAGGAGATAGAGTGGGTAACGTATCAGGCGATCCGTGTGTTTGTTTATGAACTTTGTATTGTAAAAAAAGCTCTAGCTTTATTTTTAAACATTAAGATAAAAAGCAGATGCTTATTCTACTAAAACAATAATAATAAAAACAAAACATGAATTGAGAACCTCGCTTTATAAAGTTGTATAAAACAGGAGATGTGAACACAGAATACATAGATTACGTGTGTGTATTATTATTTAGCATTCACGTAAAAAATGAAATATTGAAGAACCGGTACATGCTTAAATAAAACGGGATACATAAGTGCCGGAGTGGCTTTTGGCCTGGAGACCACTTTATACTACAGTACACACCATCCGCAATTGCTTGCCAAGTTTTAGTACATTCTAACACATGTAGGACACAATATTGACGCAACAAAGTATCATAATACTAAAACAGCTATTTCGAGAAGACACGACTTTTATGCCAGCGAAATGAACAAAACAGCTAATAACGATGTTTTTACAGCTGACCAAATGCAAAATTTGCTATTCAATGCTATAAAAATGTTAAACGTACCTAACATGTGATATGACACCTTTTTTTTGCCGGGAGGCGATATGTATAAGTGGTCGCCCAGAGGGGCCAGAGGTCGAAATCCGACCGTAAATTCATTAAACAATTGAGAACCGTAGTAAAATTGGGAACGGTTTTTGTTCCTTATTCGGTAGGAAGTTAAAAAGCCGTTCCCAATTTTTTTTCTTATATGAAAGAAAAAAGAAAATACGTTTATTCTGGCACAACTTAATGAGACGCTAACGGAATGATACACTTAATTAATGTTTTTGTTTTAAAGACAGCTAAACCACATCTAAACATACAGCTGTGTTTTAGGACATAAAGTTTAAATTTACAAGACGGGGAGTAATCATCTCACGATCGCACCAAAATCAGAGCCCAGTTTAGCTTTGTGCCGGCCATCGAAGACACTATAGCTCGTTAATATCTTCTTAACAAAAAAAATCGGTTGAAAAACAGAGTGACTGAAGTCTTTTGTATTTAACTATTTATTCTTAGATACAAAGGACAGCGTGTTCTTCAATAAATTGTAGTGTTAAACATTGTTATATTATATGACAATTATAAAACCTCTTACTTCATAATGAATATGTGCATTAGAAAGATTAAACACAAATATTAAACAATAATAATATCTATATGCCGAAGCTAATGTCAAAGCTGTCTGTCAATGTTTTGATAACCAAAGCAATTCACAACCGAGCCAAATTCCCGTATGAGGCACGCATGAGAATGAATTCTGGGACTTATTACATAACGCTATCTAGTCTAACAACACGCATTACCTTTAAGGGCTCTAGAACATGAATAAATATACATAGATAATTTTTTTTGTAAATACGTTACGCAACTCAGAGCTCATTTCACTTCTAAAAAAATGATAACTATGCGAGCGATCAAATACCACAGATACAGGTGTCTATGAAGCTGGTGTAGCCAAGTCATAGGGCCGTAATAAAACTTACACTATATTTTTTTGCTAATTATTTGCAATTTTTTTGCCAAAGAATAGATTTTTTTGCTATAGCCATTTCCGAAAAGCAATGGTCCTGCTGACTTCATACTTAAGCCAGCGTAGCCAACCCTATATCTTCGGATCTCTTACACTTATCAAAACAGGCTTTACGGCATATTTTTTTGCTAATTATTTGCTACTTTTTTGCCAAAGAATTGATTTTTTTGCTATAGCCATTTCCGAAAAGCAATGGTCCTGCTGACTTGATACTTAAGCCAGCGTAGCCAACCCTCTATCTCCGGATCTCTTACACTTATCAAAACAGGCTTTATGGCATATTTTTTTGCTAATTATTTGCTATTGTTTGCTAAAGAATTATTTTTTATACGCACGTACACTTGTTTGAGGGAAAAGTAGGTATAGCACACCTTACGCTATACATGTCGAATAATCACCAAAATATCGTAAAACTGATTCGTACGTATTACTTTTAGTTTATTTATGTTCAGACGAGCTTCTGTGAGCCATTAAGTAAGCGTAATACCCAAATTTAATAATTACTTACTTCCGATAAAAATATAGGTTATGTAAACTTCTTTGCTCATACCGGTAAAACCAGAAGATATATAAAATTCCGCTTTCATTTCTATTTTTATGGTAATTCTTACGTGGGAGAGCCATGCTTGGGCGGCGGTAGTCATTTACCATCAGGTGACCCGCCTGCTTATTTGCCTCCTATACCATATATAGAAAATAAAAAAATTCACTGCTTGTTTAATAAATAATACATTGTATAATATGTTTTAACTAATCGAAACTTTTTAGGTTATTTTTTTTCAATTGGAGTTTTAAAATTTCTTCCAGAACTATAAGAAATAATTAAGAAGAGAAGATTTTGATTTTGTAATTTTACTTTTATTTTATCCAAAACATTAGAATAATTATTTACAACCAAGCTGGACACAGATTTGGCCTTGTACTTGTTATTAAGTGGATTTGAAATTTCTTCCCAAATTTCATCGCTTTTCGATACGACTGTTGAATTTTTGAGAATCTGGTCGCTAAATGGCAATATGATGCTGTGAAAATGATCTCTAGACACACTTGCAGGGCGGCCTCTACCCATTTTGGCACTTTCATACATACAAACTCACTACTTTATTTATAGCGCTTACACTCAATTACTAAAAACAATTATATGAGTCCACTTTAAACAGAAAAAACACAATTACACAAACTCAGATAAAAAGGGAATGACAGTCCGCGAGCAACATGTGCCCAGGCCTGCTCAGATCTTGTCGATACTTGTACACACATACAACTTATGTGAATCAACACGGTAAAGCTCATTAATTAAACGCTAATTACTTAAATGCTAAACGCGTAGAATCTTATTCCTTACTAGCAACCCGCCCCGGCTTCGCAAATGTAGTAGAGACATCTTCAATAATCATCATCTTATTTTAACCATCCTCTCTTCATGAATCACTATTGGTGAGAACCGCAGGAAATCGGTTCAGTAGTTTTTCAGTTTATCGCGAACAGACAGACAGACAGATAGACGCGGTGGGGGACTTTGTTTTATATTATATAGTGATACGATTGAAAGAAATGAGGCCTCCATGACAATGATACTTAAAACTTATTATACTATTTTATTTTGAAAAATAATCTACTGTTTAATGAAATTAAGTTAAGTGAAATTAATAAAATTTAATTTTTACCTTTAGTGTAGCATTGACGTGTAATGAAAGTGATCTTATTAGATGAATAATAATATTAGATAGTTTAATAATATTAAAATGAGAGATTATTAAGTAAATATGATGTAAAAACCATGTCATTACCACATAAAAAGTACAGGTATATTAATGAGGAAATCCAGTATTAATATCCCAAAAAATTCCCTCGTTTTTGAAGAAAAATTTGTTTTGATGCACAGCTTCGGGACTGGTCTCATTTTACTCGCATTATTATGTAGTATAGTAGAAATATCGTGAACATGAGTTTCAGTGGAGGTGACACGCTTTTATTGAGTTTTAAAACAATTAATATTAATATATATATATAATGTATATATACCAAGTTAATTCATCATCAGAGGAGCTCGTGGCTAAGTGGTAACCGAGTAAAGTTAAGTAATACTAGCCAGATAAGTCTAGGATGGGTAACCATTCTTAACACACCTCTAATGCCTTTCTCCCGTCTTCCCACTCTTCCCCCCTCTCCCCCTCTTCCCCTACTCTCACCTTAAAGGGCGGCAACGCACTTGTGACTCTTGAGTTACAGGTGCCCATGGGCGGCGGTAGTCATTTATCATCAGGTGACCCGTCTGCTCGTTTGCCCCATATACAAAAAAAAAAAAAATTGAGACCCCTCCGTGCCTCGGAGAGAGCACGTTAAACCGTCGATACCTTCCATCCAAACATCTGTGGCATTCGTTACGGGTAGTTGGAGACCTAAAAAGTCCGACAAACTGGTCTAACTACAGAACTTCGATATCGTGTCGTAGTTAGACAGAAAGCCGACCCCAACTTAGTTGGGAAAAAGGCACGGAGGATGATGACTAACCTCAATCATCACATTCTCACACTAATACATAAAGGCGAAAGTTTGTGAGTGTGTGTGTATGTGTGTGTGTATCGCAAACGGCTGGACCAATTATGATTAAATTCGGTATGCAGGAAGCTGACACCCTAGATTAACACATAGGCTACTTTTTATCGCGATATTCCCACAGGATCGGGACTTACGGTGAAACCGCGGGGCGCTGCTAGTTGTAGTAAAAATCGACTGTAATTTTCTCCGTAATACAGTTTTCCCTTAAGGTCATTGTATATGTAAGAATATAATCTTCCAGCATGTTTCTACATATTTTGTTTCTAATAGTTTTTAAATTCAAAATCTTCTCTTCTTAATTATTTTTTTATAGTTTTGGAAGAAATTTTAAAACTCCACTTGAAAAAAAATAACCTAAAAAGGACGAGAATAGGGGAGAGGGAAGGGTTAGGGCCTCCGGTAACCTCTCTCACGCAGCGAAAAGCAATGCCAGCATTGCTTCACTGCCGGTTTTCTATGAGGCCATTGTATATATAAGAATGACCATAAAAATGGAAATAAAAGCGGAATTTTATATATCTTCTGGTTTTACCGGTATGAGCAAAGAAGTTTACATAACCATATTTTTATCGGAAATAAGTAATTATTAAATAATTTGGGTATTACGCTTACTAAATGGCGTACAGAGGCTCTTCTGAACAGTCTTCAACATAAATAAACTAAAAGTAATACGTAAGAATCAGTTTTACGATATTTTGGTGATTATTCGACATGTATAGCGTACGGTGTGCTATACCTACTTCCCTCAAACAAGCGTACGTGCGTATAAAAATAATCCTTTAGCAAACAATAGCAAATAATTTGCAAAAAATTAGTCGTAAAGCTTGTTTTGATAAGTGTAAGAGATCCGGAGATATAGGGTTGGCTACGCTGGCTTAAGTATCAAGTCAGCAGGACCATTGGTTTTCGGAAATGGCTATAGCAAAAAAATCTATTCTTTGGCAAAAAAATAGCAAATAATTAGCAAAAAAATATAGTGTAAGTTTTATTACGGCCCTATGACTTGGATACGCCAGCTTCATAGCCACCAGATACAGGTTCTCTAACAAGATTCACTGCAAATAGTGGCATTAGATAGTACTTTATAGTTATGCAAGTGTAAAGTATTTAATAAGCCATCGTAATAATTAACCAGACCATACAATGCATGTCTTGTAAACATATGTTGTAATAATTTGATACAGAAACTTACTGAAGTTTCTGTAACTATACAATGGTATAGTGTCTGTGGTTCATTACTAACCACAACGGAGTGTATTAGACTTGTGGTACGTGTTCCACGCGCAGGCTTGCGAGAGTAAAAAGGATACGTGAGCAAGCTACGCATTTCAAAATAACTACTTTTTAAATATTATCGTTTATTAAAGTGCCATTATTATACTTTAGAGCTCATATAACCGCGTTGTGCAGCACTGAACCGCCGAAATAGGCTTCGCCGCCCGCAGTTACGCAGAAATTTGCGGTGTACAATGCGCCGCACATTGCAGCGTTATGACGTACACGTACACTCGTTGACAACAACTTTAGTTTAGTTGTAGGACTCTTGGAAACCATACTGCTCAACCCGGTAGCAGTTTAAAAACTAATGTAATGTATACTAATGTGTGGTGTTATGTCTACTTAATAACAAAAGAGCAATACGCTTATTGCGATCCATGACTGACACACGTCTATCGACATTCACGTATCACAAAAAAATGGTCACTTCACAGTACGGTTTTAGAACGCGCGGCAATGCAACGCAACGCTAGTGCTATCGCTACTGCGGGCGCGATGCGTCAGAAGGTAAAACTGTGCTAACCTACAACAAATTTAAGTACATTTGTTTGTTGGGATTTTTTGAGCTGGTAAAAAAATTATAATATATAAATATGATTGAAGATAGCTACTATACTCCTAAGATTTGCTGTAAGATGACACCCACGTTCTAAGAAATGAGCCATATTGCAAAAAAAACATAATGAGTATACATTTCCAGTGAAGAGAGAGTGAAGTAAAGTGGCAACTCAAGGTGTTCGTCGCTATTTATCTCAATAAAGTCTACACCCGGTGCGCGATGACGTAATAAATAGTGAAACTGGTACAGACTTGTTTTTACGCTAAGCTGTGGGTGAACTTTGGCGAAGGTTGTGATATACTGTGGTGTAACAAAAGAAACAAAATATCGTTCTTTAATTTTTTTTCTACCTTAATTTATCTGTACATACAAATAAATAAAATTGAAGTTTCTGTTTGTAATGTCATAATGACAGTATTTTACAAAATGCATCCGAATGTTTACACAGTACAAAAATATAAATAAATTTAAATATTTAAATTTAAATATATAATTTAAAATTTAAATTTAAATAAAAAAATTTGTCAGTTTGTTTGTTCCGGCTAATCTCCGAGTGGACTAACTTCCACGGGACTTTCACTGGCCGATAGCTGATGTTATAAGGAGTAACTTAGGCTACTTTTGTTTTGGAAAAATAATTGGGGTTCCGCGCGCAAAATATATAAAACAAACAATTATACTGTCAATATTATGCAACTGAAGAATGTTCATTTCTAAATTTTAAGAAGTGTGCCAGTCAATCTGATAAAAACCGATGTCACATTATAATATTCCAGTATAAACCTCAAAAAAAAGCAAATTTTTTTAGTAAATATAAAGTGTTATATAGTTGTTATAATGCTTTATTTACCCCAGAATATTGAAGAGACATAAATTTAGTTGCATCTAACATCCAACGTAATGGTTTAAAATGTATTTGTCTTCTCTTTGTGAAATATCTCGTATCAAAAGTTAAACATACATACATTATGTTTACACTACAAAACTAGATAACACTATAATGTAGTTACTAAAAAAACAACAACAAACTATTTATGCTAATTGAATAACATCATTAATTAAAATTGTAAATCTTTTGATATCTATTATGAGGCCTTTGTTCGACACATACATGATTATTGTTACTTGATCAATATAAAAAGCGTCGGTAGCGTAATGGCTACGGCGGCGGTAGCGTAATGGCTACGGCGTTGGACTTGGGATCAAGTGGTTGCAGGTTTGAACCACACTCAGTACCCTCCTTTTTTTTTTTTAACCTAACCTAACAGGTTTTAACCTCTTAGAGGACGCGCCAGTTCCTTACTCGTGCGGCGAGAGCAGGGGTAGCGAACGAAGGTCCACTATCGACCCCCCCTGCCGTCGCACGCACGTGTTGGTGGAGCCTCTGTTTAGAAGACAGAGGCCCACCGAAGCCGCCCACTCCTCTACGGCTTCGCCCCGTGCGTCCGTCCTGGGGGAACCCCACGCAACGGACTTGGCGTTGAAGTCCCTCCCACCCAATACCCTCTGCTAACACAAGCATTTAGCTTAGCTGGAGCTAATATTGCTAGTATACTTTTTTATAAAAAAAATTAATATGTACGAGTATATATATACCCATATATATATAGGTAATAGGTATTAATTAAAACATATCAACCTCATAATCCTACTGATATTATAAACGTGAAAGTTTGTGAGGATGTATGGATATTTGTTACTCTTTCACGAAAAACTGTGTGTGACACGATAGCTAGGTTGTTCATAGTTGCCAGTTTTTATTTAAACATATTATAACGATGGGCAAAGAAAAAAGGAAGCCGAGAAACTCTAAGTTGCCTGCAGCTTGGTGTGGTTTCGCCGGGACTTTCTTGAAGATTTAAAGTGAATTGAAAGTCTGTAACTAATTTATTAGCGATCCCAATACAAGTTTGTTCACAGCTATCCAGAATTTCATTTGCATTATCGTATAATTTAAGTGTGTGCCCACACAGGTGTATTTAGACCACTGTGGGCACACATAAGTACCTTAGTATATAATAATATGTAAAACATTATAGACCTCAAAAAGTACTAAGTCTTGAAAGACGCGAATTTCTCATTTTGATTTTTTCATCATAGTCTTCTGAAATCACCCTGTTTGTAAATCGAAAAGCTAACACCATACTAATTGGTACCGATCACTACTTACCTAAACAATTAACTTCTTCAGTAAACCACATTTAAGCCAGCACCCAATTTATCTATTGGCTGAAGACATAAAACTTACGTACTGAAGCACAAACGGGATTGATAAAAAGGTCAAAATAACTCTCGCAGGGATGCCCTGTAGTCTTCGTTCAAGTTAAGCGTTGGACACACGGTTTTACTAAATATATATTTTTATACTTCATATTTATCAGTACTCTGACTTGAACTATGACTTCATGTTGAACAAATGTATACCAATATAAATTGGCAAATTAAATTCCTGCTGATTGAAGCTATTTATTTATTTATTAGATTAACCAACAATTAAAACACTTGTTCTCTCAACAAAGGCTTTGTAATTAACTAATGTGTTATCATACATAACTATTGAAATAGGGGGCCTGGTAATCTGTGTGACAGGGTTTCCTAGTACAGATACCAGTCTCCCACAAAGGATCAACTTTTATTTTACAATATATGTATCTTGTTAGATTTAAGGTACCGTTGTGGCAGAGAAAATAAACATTATTATTATTAAAAAAAATATATTAAACACTAAACATTACCATATTACTACGATATGAACTAAAATTGTTTGAGTGTAACAATCACTTACGGAATAACACCATATGCACAATAAATTACGGTTCTTCAAAGCAGTTTTTCAAATTAATTACCTGCATATGCCTATTTAAAAACAATGAATAACAAATTCTTAGGAATAACATTGAAATAAGTGCAAAAATAGAACACAACAATGAGTCATTAAACATTTATATGTAAATGAAAATAATTCATAATGAAGACAGAATTGAGACATTATATATTAGGTGTATAAATGTGGAAATTGATTAACAATAGTTTCGTAAAATTTTCCGATACCGTCCAGGTTTTAATGTATCAAATCACTACTACTCCTCAAAATTTTGTATGATCTAGGTAATTGTGAGTAAGAACCTGAGACCGTTCTTTCCAATGGTGGGCATAACGGCGTTATACTATCAATCTTGTTTCTCACTAGCCAAAAACTTCTTTTCAAAAACACCTATTTGATCAATAGCACATGATAACCTCGCCTATTCCCAATGAAGTAAAACTAAAGAATTAGATTTCCTGCAAGTTGTATGCAGGACTATGTTAATTTGGACTAGTCTGGCTATCTTCTGCTATGAACTTCAAACTAGATACTCTCTGTGCGGCTTCGGTATTGGGTTATCGCACAGTCATTTCTCTCTTCTTTCGCTTTGCTGGGAACAAGGTTGTTAAAATTAGGCTCTTCAATAGAAGCAAACAATTTACTTTACCCTGCAAATAGTATATTTTCGAAGCAAACTTACAATAAACATATATATGTAAACAATTGGCATGTAGGTTTAATATTCCACACACGATATAAATAAGTTCAGAATGGTTTGTCTAGACATCGGAGCATGCCTAAGGGAGACACCGAACAAATATATGTAATTCTTTATGCATATAAAACAAAATGTAGAACTCACAGTAGGTACTTGCGTTGATATTAAAAAAATCTGGGTTTACTTTATGTCTTTGACGGATTATGTTCCAAAGGAGAAGTTTTCTTTTTAACCGACTTCAAAAAAGGAGGAGGTTCTGAATTCGTCGGAATCTTTTTTTTTTATGTATGTTCACCGATTACTCGAAGACGCCTGAACCAATTTGGAAAATTCTTTTTTTGTTTCAAAGGGTTATACTTCACAGGTGGTCCCATTTAAATTTTATCGAAATTGGTCGAGCGGGTTTTGAAAAATCAACAAATATCTAAAAATTTTATACATCGATGATGTTTTCGTTTGCTCCGAAACTTATATATACGTAACTTATGTAACTTATGTATAATTTGTTAAGATTTTGTTTAAATTGATTGAAATATGTTGATGATTGTTGAAGATGCGAAGCCGGGCGGGTTGCTAGTCCGATATAAAAATCACGACTCAGACTTTAAGCAAACTTACATTATTTTTTCGAGCTGAACACACAGAAACTGCTTGATAATATTAATAATAACTTTTTAATAATATTGTGCTATATGCTATAAGGATACATATATATCAGCACTTAGAATTTAAGAAATGTTACCATAGATTTTATGTAACTTGGTATCATGGTCAAAGCTAGCAGGTATGGCTAACTTCAGAGTCGTTAGTAATGCTACTCAATAAGACACATTTTGTTAGTCAGAAAATAAGTAAGGTCTGGCGGCTCTGGAATCTTCCTTTATTAGCATTATAGTGCTAAGAGATTTTCGAATATTGTATGTCCAAGGAAGTAGTAGACACTGCCGTGGTTCACAGGGATTTCCTTTCTAGGGTACAACTAATGCCGGGGGCATTAGGAGTCCGTGACGGAACACCGTGTGGTTTTAGGCGGTTAAAAATGGAGCATTAGACGAACGACGACGATTCGGCCGCCGAACTGGATACCAGTTGCCCTTAATATGCAGCGCAATGTTCTGTATATTTCACTGTTTACGTATGTATGTTTGGCCTAAGATAGATCCATGTTAATTAGTAGACCGGAAACCTTAACCAGAAACATAAGCTCACGCGAGCCCAGAAGAAAATGACTTTATTTAAAAAAACACCTAGGTGCCACCTGCTAGAGATGGAGCGTGAAGCGTGTCTGATGAATGGATCTTCAGGTAGTTACTCTTTTTTAAGATAGCCTGTAGAATCTGATAATCCCATTAATATTATAAATGTGAAAGTCTGGATGGATGGATGTTTGTTACTCTTTCACGCAAAAACTACTAAACCGATTGCGATGAAACTTGGTGTGTATATAGCTGGAGACCTGGATTAACACATAGGCTACTTTTTGTCCCGATATTCATACGGGATCGCGGCTTACGCGGGTGAAACCGCGTAGCACTGCTAGTAATATACTAGGGGTGATCAAAAAGTAATGATAAACGGATATTTCTAGTAATAATAAAATTCTAAAAAAATATTTTTTCAACTCCCTAATCCTTCACAACTTCCCTGACAAAAAATGGTATAAATAGGACGTCATTTTTAAAATATACATTCATTTGAATACTAGCAGTCGGAGTGATAACATCAAAATGGAGAAACATGAAGTGCGAAGCGTCATCAAATACCTGTGCTTGAAAAAAATGTCCACCAAAGACATTCATACTGACTTGGTGGAAACATTGGGAGACTCTGCTCCTCCATATTCTGCAACTGCACGCTGGTGCAAGGAGTTTAAGATGGGAAGAACATCCACGGAAGACGAACACCGCGAAGGCCTCGTATAATTATACGTTACTTGACCGTTTCTTTTGTCATACGGGTCGAACCACATCATAAATATTTTATTGAAGAGAGTTGTACTCTTCTGTTTTAGTAAGAAGTTCAAACGAAATTGGAAACGAAACAACTTATTTTTGAGAACAATGTAGAAGTTTTACTGAAACCCTTTGTCTAATCCATAATATTTTATTCTCTTTGATTTCAAACAATGTTAATATTAGAACAACTAAGTGCCCACGTGAATTCTATGATATGTTTATTCAATTGTTATTTTCTAATTATAAACCTAAGAATAGTAATTTAATTTTATTAAACTTAAGAGAATTATTTAACAGGTAAAACATAAAATTTGTTAAAGGTTTGACGATTTTATTTATGGCTTGATTTTACTTGTTATATTTGTTAAATATACCACTTCTAAAGCTATAAATAAATTGAATCATTTTATAAGTAACAGTCTCACAAACACTGATATAAACTATTATATAACAGTATATATAACAGTTACATCAGTTGTCATTGGTTAGATACAGATATGTTGATACAACTGCAAGCCGTGTCCCGCCATTTCAACTGCGTTTTTGGTCACTGCTACGTAGTCTAAGGGTCATATCCTAAATCGATACTCCATCTAATTAAAAAAAAAAAATTACTGCGACTAGTATTTCAGAAATTAATGCGTTTAAACAAACAATAAAACAAAAACTCTCCAATTTTATTGTATTAGTATAGATAAACGCACATTAATCTAACAGCAAAAACTAATAAACACGATACGGTGTCAATACAATAAGTGATATACAAATATTTTTCATCACTTTGATTGAAGTGGGTTTAAGCGTAGTGATAGCTTGCGTATTACCCAGCTTATAAGCAATCTATTTTTTATTGAAGACACAAAATCAATGCTTATTTTGTTTACTTATTGACACAATAATTAAATTCTATTAATATAAAAAAGGAGGCCAGTCTTAATAGCATGGCATAGGTAGGTATTGCATTTTTGGAGGTTTAGCTGGAGAAACTTAGATTTTTTAATTGTTCACTTTAATACATTTATACATTATTTGCTTTTCACAGCGTTCAAGCCTCCAATGTGTACCCTTCCTACAAATATAAAATAGTTTGCAGCAACGACACCTACCCAACGGCGCGTCCCTAGAGAGGCGGCCCGAACACTGTTGATCTCTTTGAAAACTTGTCCCAACTTGGAGACGAATTTCAATAAAATACATTCGTTATCCTTTATATCTGCTTTTGTTTATAATTTCTTTGTTACTTACTGTTGATTTGGGTTTGAAGATTAATAATAATTAAAGTTAAATGGTTTTACTTACAGATGTATTTCGGAGATGATCGTCTAGTTTTGGTTCCAATGGAGGCCCTATATCCATGATGTGGTTGTCTGTTGCAGGCCGCCAAGGTCTGCAGGGGTTCCCGGAGTCTTCCTGCCTAGGGTATACCCGGGTCCCCTGCAAAAGATTCACTTGTGACGAAACACCGTGTGGTTTTAGTAGGTTCTATTCCGACATACCACTTTACCGTTTGCTCCGGTGAGGTGATGACCTGTGGGGGATTCTACACAAAAAAATAATAATTTGTATGTTACATTTCAATTTAATCAGTTAAGCAGTGTGAGCGTTCATGCACATAAAGTCACCACATAAATGTTTTTTAATGTATCTGCGATCTTTCTCACTTCTTGTCAGTTTTGCTGTTATTATTGTCTTAAATTTTTGAATATCGTCAGTCATATACATACAGAAATTGTTAATACAAATACGATAAATGTTTTATTGCTATCAAACGCAGATAATTTTCTTTTAAAATTGCAATAAATTTTTAATTATCATGACAATATTTTGAACAACATGGCTAATATTAATTCTGTGTAAACTAATATCAAAATACCCGTCTATCTTGATTAGAAAACTGTTATAACTCAAAATCCTACCTACCTCGTTAACGTCCCAAAGAGGCTTGGCCGAACATGACAATTTCAGTGCTGGTAACCATTTTGACATCTGTCAAATTGTTAAGAAAACAATTACAACAGGCCCTCCATTTCGAACATTTCTAATTATTATTATCGTTGAAATGTGGTCTGGCTTAATTTATAAGTAAAAAAATCGATAATTTGACTTTGAGTTGTATCTGTACTGAAGAACGGTAAATGTTATTTCTGTTATTAATTGAACATCACACTTATGACATTTGTTGGAATTAGAACTCATTCAGTAACATGTTTTATTTATATAACACTATACAATCTGGTAGACGAGGCTTAAACTAGATGTTCTTTTTGTTTGAGACTTGAGATTTACAATGCAATTTTGATCTGATATCGTACAGACATGTTAAACTCTAGTCCACCAAAGTAATAAAAAAAGTATAATTCAAATTGTGTCATCTGATTACACACCATCATGGTTTGAAAATTAGTTTTAGGCTCTTTAACGATTTATGTAGAACCTATCAAACGTATTCCAGTTTCCTTCAACCGTAAATACAAATTACGTTAATATAAATTATCGATGAACTTGTTACGGTAAAAGCAGAGTTGTTCCTAGAAACACGAGTAATATCTTTACATAAATAAGTATGACAGTTACTGATATAAAGTACTGTTCAGGGAATACATTAATAAATTTAGTAAGCATTTATCAGTAACTTAATGAAACCACTTCAACTTTTGAAGTCTGCGAGTGAGGCGGTAATTGATCAATTAGAGAATGAAAATGTTGTTGGCAATGTACATTTGTACAAGTGAGGTGCTTTAAGCGCGGCGACAATTAAGAAATCTTAGGATTGATGTTCTAACAATACCCTCCTAAGAAAAAATAAGTATGTATATAAATAAGTATTACAGCCAACCTTAATGTGCAAAATGCGCTTTGTAACAGTATACTTAAAATGTCAGTTCTTAAATAACAAACAATTTTACTTGATACAGGTAGATAGTATTCTGAAATTAATTAACAATTTGTTAATTTTCTGTTGTTATGTCATCCCACTATATATCCTACTAATATTATAAAAGTGAAAGTTTGTGAGGATGTATGGATGTATTGATGTATGGATGTTTGTTACTCTTTCACGCAAAAACTACTAAATGGATTTTAATGAAACTTTACAGTAATATAGCTTATATATCAGAATAACACATAGGCTATAATATATGAAGATATTGTGTATATTCGCCAATATATAACGATAAGTGTTAAGTAAATCGGAAAAAATCTGTCATCTGCGAGCTATTCTGGCGTACGGTGGGAAAACTGTAAGAGTTACAAGAATATAATGTACGGTGGGATTGTTTCTCCTAAATAGTTCTATAAAAAAATTCGCGACAGTATATATCTATCTTTTATGTGTAAGCCATTATTACCAAAATAGTGAACATTAAATACAATAAAATTTGATTTTTTATTTCCAATTCACATTTAGCAGTAACAAATTAATTTTTATCAAAATAAATACTTTCATCGCTTCTGAGATTCAAAGTAGATAAACTTTGTCATTTAAAGTACGTAATTTGGTCAAATAGTTTAAAAGTTACGACTATAATATAAAACTGCGGTCGAGGAGGGGGGGGAAACATCGCAACGGTTGTGTCCATAATGGGAATTTGCAAGACACTAGCGATTTGTTAAAAGGCTCTGTATACATACATTTATATAATATACTAGCAACCCGCCCCTGCTTCTGCTTCATGAACTACTCTATATATTTCAATTTATATATTAGTGAAAACCGCATGAAAATCCGTTCAGTAGTTTTTCAGTTTATCGCAAACAGACAGACAGACGCGGCGGGGGACTTTGTTTTATAATATGTAGTGAAGATATTGAATGTGAAAAAAATGTGAAAGTTTGGATGGATGGATGGATTTTTGTTACTCTTTCACGTCAAAACTACTAAACCGATTGCGATGAAACATGGTACGTAGATAGCTGGAGACCTGGATTAACATATAGGCTAATTTTTACTCGGATATTCTCACGGGATCGAGACTTACGCGGGTTAAACCACGGGGCGCTGCTTGTTAAACATAATAACAGAAAAAGCTCTATAATTTGATCTTGACAGTGCAACTTATGGTGGTGATATGGTGGTGGTGAAAAGCACCATAACTTAGATTTGGTCCATTTGTCTTATCATTTTAACTATCAACATGGAAATTGCTTAATGTTATAAATCTAGCCCATACTCCTAGTACTACTCACTGTTGTAATCCGCAGTTGCAAAATAAGACACTAAGTATGATTCTTGAACAGTTATAATAGAAGTAATTTGGAACAGCTATAACTTTAACATAGAAGTACATGGAATTTTACTCGTTATAGACTGGTCATTTCTGTAGTAAACTCTCACTGCATGATTGACATACTCTGAAGAGTTTTACTCCTAAAATTCTCCAAGTTTGACCTTGTTTTTAACCAAAGTGTCAACAGAGCCTCTTCAAACTAATAATTCTAAGACGCCAAGCCATCGTTAGAGTACGGTCATTCTAAAACTTAGCTATTCAAAGTTAAGACAAAACCTCTCGGCATCCCTATGGTCCAATTATAAGTTATTCTCAAAGTTACCAGACTTAGCTAAGCGATGCAATGCATGTACAATGTTAGCTCTAAGCCCTCGCTTATGCATAACTTATGTATAAAGAAAATTTGTCTCGACTTTTATGACATGTTTGTTAAAATATTCCAGAAAATGTAGCGAACACTTTTCTTTTCCAACACCACAATGAACCCAGTCCAAACATTCAATTTATAACTTATAGCTTCAGTCTTCCGAAAGAGCTTAAGAGTGAGAGAGAGAGAGCACAGAATTTAATTAAAATTTTGTTCCAAGTTTCATCGCAATCGGTTCAGTAGTTTTTTCGTGAAAGAGTAACAAACATCCATCCATCCATCCAAACTTTAACATTTATAATATTATACTAGCTGTGCCCGCGACTTCGTTCGCGTTTTTTTCGGAAAACAGCAATTTGTCGCTTATTGCATAGTACCTCTTTCTCCAGGCAGTATTTCTGATACTGTATTGGCGGTGAAACAACCTGGAGCATACAAAAAAGGTTGTTTTGGTTGCTTACACGTGATTTAACGACATAATTTGGCCGTGGTAACATTACTCATTTGTTTTTCGTGTGGAAGCTCACCTCATCGGGCTATTGGTGAGCCCATATATCAGGCTTAAACCAACTAAAACCACACGGTGTGCCTCACAGCACCGTTTATGAGTTGACCGTCGGTACGGCGACGTTTTGCCTCCAATGATCTACCCAGCGCTGGCTAGCGGACGGCAACTGGGCGATGTCCAGACACCCACGGGAGACTCTGCTTCGGGTGAAGAACATAAAACTCGTCTCATACACCCACGGCCACTCTTAGAGTGGAACTCGAGTGAAAAGGTTCCACCTGGAAGTTTTTCTACCGAATCCAAACCGTCACCTCCTCCTTGCGCGAGAGTTATTTTCCTCGCAGAAAATCTTCATAAAACAACTGTGACGACCTAACATCTCGATTCGTCCGACCGATTGGGAGACTCTTGCTGTAGTCAGTCAGTCAGTGCTGCTTCCTAGAAACTATGGGCCCCCTCGGTATACCTAACAGATAAATGTTTGCTTCTGAGCTTTGTTTAGTCACGGTGTAACATAAGATTTCACACTACTGTAACCGGAAAATAAATGGTCTGAAAGTGTAAAAAAAACTTCACCGGTTACATGACAATATTTCAGCTTAGATGTAATTTATTTGGCGATAGTGTCTGCCATGCATTTAGTATAGTAAAATACTGTAATACTAACAAACTTCATTACATTAACAACTAAGTCATAGATGCTTTAAATAAAAATTATTTTCTATTCTAATATAATCATGTTGACGGGAATCAATGCGATCACGTATTTAAAAGGTATGACATACCTTTGCTTTGCCGTGGTCGTTGCCGTGATCACAGGCCTGTATAATACTTTTAAATACGTGATTGCGTGAATTCCCGTCAACATAATTATACTATCATGGAACGCAAAAGTTTAAAAGTTTGGATCGTCTTTTTCTATAACTTTATTTATACATATATGTATATTTACTGGACTGGTCTGATGGTCTAGTTGTTAGTGACCTTGACTGCTGAGCCAGAGGTCGTGGGTTTGATTTCCACCCAGGACGAATTATTCACTGTCTGGGTGTAAAGTATCTATACTTATAATAAATCTGTAGCGGGATGAATTCTGTACATTGAATATATTAAAAAAAATCGACTGAGGGGTATTAAGATATCGATACTGATGCCGAATATGCAATTCAAACAATTTTTGTCTGTCTGTCTGTCTGTCTGTCCGTCTGTCTGTCTTTCTGTCTGTCTGTCTGTCTGTCTGTCTGTCTGTCCGTCTGTCCGTCTGTTTGTCTTTCTGTCTGTCTGTTTGTATGTTCACGATAAACTCAGAAGTTACTGAAGGGATATGTCTGAAACTTAGTATGATAATAGTTTGAGTGCCTGCGCAGGTTATAGGGTACTTTTTATCCCGGGTTAAACTTTGGTTCCCACAGGAAAATCAATGAAAGCTGTAATAACATTGTAACGTTAGTAGAACGTATATACTAATTTTAAACTGAATTACAGCGAGCGTTTAGCTTATCTGGTGTGCAGTACGTAGTTGGGTGCCGGATCGAATCCCTTTTTGGCACCCTTTTCTGTTTTTGCAATTTTTTTTTAAATATATAAACTAATTTACTTTTTTGAATTAGGTATCGTTTTTAACCGACGAAAAAAAAGGAGGTTTTGAATTCGACCGTTCATATGCATATTTTTTTTTATGTATGTTCAGCCCTCTCCGTTATTTATAAACCGATTTTGATTATTCTTTTTTTGTTAGATAGGGTATACGTCAAGGGTGGTCCCATGTCAAGGAAGTCAAGATCCGGTGATGGAATTCTTAAAAACATGATTATATTAGAATAGAATAGAATTTTTATTTAAAGCATCTATGACTTAGTTGTTAGTTTAACTTAACACTTTGTTAGTATTACAGTATTTTACTATATTAAATACATGGCAGATACTATCGCCAAAAAAATTACATCTAAGCTGAAATATTGACATGTAACCGGTGAAGTTTTTTTTACATTTATAGACCATTTATTTTCCGTTCGGTTACAGTAGTGAGAAATCTTATGTTACACCGTGACTAAACAAAGCTCAAAAGCAAACATTTATCTGTTAGGTATACCAAGACTGACTACGGCAAGAGTCTCCCAATTGGTCGGACGAATCGAGACGTTAGGTTGTCACAGTTGTTTTATGACGATTTTCTGCGAGGAGAACATCTCGCGCAAGAAGGAGGTAACGGTTTGGATTCGATAGAAAAACTTCCAGGTGGAACCTTTTCACTCGCGCTCTCATGCATACGCCAAGAGTGGCCGTGGGTGTATGAGACGAGTTTTATGTTTGAGTGAGTCTCCCGTGAAGAGGGTGTCTGGACATCGCCCAGTTGCCGTCCGCTAGCCAGCGCTGGGTGGATCATTGGAGGCAAAACGTCGCCGTACCGACGGTCAACTCATAAACGGTGCTGTGAGGCACACCGTGTTGTTTTAGTTTGTTTGAGCCTGATATACAGCCTCACCAATAGCCCGGTGAGGTGAGCTTCCACACGAAAAACAAATGAGTAATGTTACCACGGCCAAACTATGTCGTTATTTCACGTGTAAGCAACCAAAACAACCTTTTTTGTACGCTCCAAGGTTGTTTCACCGCCAATACAGTATAAAAAATCCTGCCTGGAGAAAGTGGTGCAATGAAATAATCGACAAATTGCTGTTTTTCGAAAAAAACGCGAACGAAGTTGCGGGCACAGCTAGTTTATAATATGTATGTATTTAGAAATATATAAGTATGTTTATCAGCAGTCTGGTTACCATAGTACAGGCTCTGCCTAGTTTAGGATCAGACGGCCGTGTATGAGGTGTGTGAAGTTGTTATTATTATTAATGCGCTGAAATATATTTATGAATTTAATGGCTGCGAGAGGCAAAATAGCTCGTTGGCATAGTCAAGAACCAGCTATTTTTTTTCATCATCAGCTCGGCTACATGATGTAATGATTTCTAAACGCATATACCTGATAAAGTAATGAAAAGTAAACAGAAACACTATTCGTGTCTACAATTTTAGAGGGTTTCTCTCAATTTTATCTGAATTCCATCATCAGATCCTGACTTCCTTGACATGGGACCACCCTTGATGTATACCCTATCTAACAAAAAAGAATAATCAAAATCGGTTTATAAATAACGGAGGGCTGAACATACATAAAAAAAAGAAATATGCATATAAACGTTCGATTTGAGAACCTCCTTTTTTTTCGTCGGTTAAAAACGATACCTAATTTTAAAAAGTAAATTAGTTTATATATTAACAAAAGGTCCAAACAAAGAAAAAGTGTCAAGGAAGGATTCGATCCGGCACCTAACCTAGTAGAATTCGTACTCTACACCAGATAAGCTAAACGCTCGCAGTAATTTCGTTCGAAATTCGTATATACATTCTACTAAAATTTGTATGTTATTACAGCTTTCATTGATTTTGCTGTGGGAACCAAAGTTTAACCCGGGATAAAAAGTACCGTAAAACCTGCGCAGGCTCTCAAACTATTATCATACTAAGTTTCAAGCATATCCCTTCAGTAACTTCTGAGTTTATCGCGAACATACAAACAGACAGACAGACAAAAAATTTTTGAATCGCATATTCAGCATCAGTATCGACCGACTTAATACCCCTCAGTCGATTTTTTTTAAATATTTTCAATGTACAGAATTCATCCCGCTACAGATTTATTATAAGTATAGATATTAGTGAGATTGCTTATTTCCATCTATTTTACAATTTGTATTATGTACCGTGCTTATCATTTTCATCCCTTTCATTTATTTTCACTGAATATTACAATATTACAATTCAGACTTCACCAGCCTCATGCATTGCGCCCTTTTTCTATACCCTAAAGACAAAATATAAAAAAAGGTAATGATTCTGACTATTGTGACCAACATGCTCATCAATTTATCTTAGAAAGTTAATTTGGTAATAAAAAGAAATAGTAGATTATTTTTTAATAATTTTTTAGGACAAAATATAAAAGAGTTAAAAACTCTTGCAAATGGTTGTAATTGTTTACGACACTGATCTCTTTTTTGTGTACTATAAAATAATAATGTTGTATGTAAAATACTTGAATGAATTTATTTCAAGTGTAACGTGTCCTTTATTACTTATAATCTTACTCTTCAGTTCATTCCAACTAAGGCGGCAACACATTCCACCCATTTGATGTACAGCAGTGACCTTGGCCTATAAACGCTTGTAACATCGGAGCTATTACTCGGGAACTACAGAGCCCGTGAAAATATAGGGTTCGTTGTTCTACTTGCTGACAACGCAAGCCATAAAGTTGCTTCTTTCAGTACAGTTAGAGATAGGGTATTTAGAACATTTTTATGGACTTTTTGAGTCGTATCTCATCGTGAAGTACATATTAACAGCTTATTAATGGACTTCAAAAGAGGAAGTAAAGGAAGTACTTAAAGGGACTTGTTTTAATATATTTACCGATTTATTTGAGATCTTTCTGTCGGTTTGTGAAAGTCTTTCTTTAATTTTTAATATTTAGTTTAGAGAAATAGTTATTTAGACATTTATTTCTTGTCAAGATCCATGAAAATGTCTACGCAACACATACGGTATCAGAATACTCTACATAAACGCTCACTGTGTATTTATGTAGTGTCGATCGGTTTCATTCTGAAGATTTGTTCTATGGTTATATGTTTTCATTTAAAGTATTTTTATTTAATCTTATACATTGCCATACCACACTAAAATTAAGACAAGCTCCAGTAAGTTTTAAATACTCGGAGTTTATATCGGAGTTTCTATATTAATAATGATAAAAGAAGTGGCAGTCTGTTGCCTTTGCCTATTCCAAATATACAAAAACAAAACGCGGCGGTAGCGTAATGGCTAAGGCGTCGGACTTGCGATCAAATAGTTGCGGGTTTGAACCCCACCCAGTGCACTACTAACGAGAATACTAGTAATGTGTGACCCACGTTACTAGTATTCTTCTTTTTTTTTTAAAGAAAAAGAAAACATTAAAATCGGTCGAGCCGTTTCGGAGGAGTTCGACCACAAACACCGTGACACGAGATTTTTATAAATTAGAAAGACAACTCTAAATATCTATCTTTACCGTACTGTACCTATGCTTCAAATTGTATCTGAATTAAAATATCAGTTAGTTGTAAACAGTCCATTTATCCAAAGATACGTACAACTATCAGCTACGTACAACGACACTCAAAATTCGTATTAATAGTCTATTTGTCTTGCATTCGACCGTTAAGACCGTAGCCGGGGACTGTCTTATGGTTTACTTCTTCATGCATATTCATAAGCCATCCAACAGATCGGTTAGGATCCCGCCACGACAATGTCCTATAAATGCTTACATAAATGCTCGAATCTTTGCATTGAATATAATATTTTATCTAGATAAGGTTACAATATTTCATTTCGAATTCGAAGATGAAGATAAAATATTGTAAACGGATTTTTTTTTTAAACTAAATTATATTAGAAGCCTTAGTTCTCAATGAAGCGGCGGTAGCGTAACGGCTAAAGCGTCAGACTTGCGATCAAGTGGTTGCGGGTGAGTGGGTTTACGTCGATATTGCACTGGGTGCAAATGCTTGTGCATTTCAAGCGAAATGCTGGAGAGGTTAACTAGAATACTAGTAATGTGTGACCCACGGTGCTAGTATTCTTTAAAAAAATATATTTTAATTGGTCAAAGTGGATTGGCCGAGACAGTGCGGCTAAGTCATGAAGACTCCCGAGGCCGCCTGAAGCGAAATTAAACTGTTTAAGAGGTGGCCCAGATCTGCCTTAATGCTCGAGGACTTCCTACCTAGGAATACCCCCGTCCCTTGCAATAGACTTACTTGTGACGGAACACCATGTGGTTTTAGTGGGTTCAATTCTGACATACCACTTAGGAAGTCAATATATTTGTAACATATTTAATTCATTGTTTTAATGAATTAAATTGACCATAGAACTTTTACCTCATTCTTAACTTCAAAAAATAAATATGTAGGTTTTTAATTCATTTTGCTGTGTTTTATGTTTGTTCAGCTATAATTTTTTAAGACGTGTTGTGTCTTATTATTTATCTATATTTTATTAGAACGGAATTACTTCTTGGGTAGTTCCATATAATTTCAGACGTTATCTGATTTTGGAATCTTTTCAATTTGATAAGGTATCTGCAAGACATTTAGATGAATAAGTTTTTAACTGATTTCAACGCTTTTATGGACTCGTTTTAATTATGTAGTGTATGTTTAAATAAAATATCCCGTATAATATATAAATCGTAGTTCAGGAATAACAAAAGCTAGGGAAGGTTTTTAAATTAAAACGATTCAATTTAGTCGGTTGTACTTAAAAAAAAAAGACATTTATATTTAGAATTATTGTGAGTATAACACGAAACATATAAAACAGTATTTTATTTTAATAGTAGAAGCTTACGAATGATATAGAGCTTAGTACCATTACTGTCGTGTCTTTGAAGGGCTTAAGACTTACTGCCACATATTCGTTATAAATATGTATCATTTATTTTCTTAAACTACCAATAAATATGTATCTTTTTCTTTTCTCACACTGGCAATACATGAAAACTACTTTCGATACAATCTATCGTCTCGTGTTGTCAATAACATATATTATCTTGATAATCTTTGAGATTGGTCTAAACAGTATACGAATATATACATCTAATGGCGTCCATAAAAATTCATGAAGGTAAAAACAATCTCGTTCTGTGTGAAGATTTGATGCGTTTTGTCAGAAATGGAATATTTTGATACAGAAATTTATATGCGGCTGTATAATATTGGTATTAGGCGGTAGTGGTAGACGATCTTGAATAAATATAATACTTGCACATGACTTAATAATGCATATTTAGTTCTTGAAAAGTATATTTTTTTATGTATAGGGGGCAAGCGAGCAGACGGGTCACCTGATGGTAAATAACTACCACCGCCCATGGGCACCTGCAACTCAAGAGTCCCAAGTCCGTTGCCAGACTTTAAGGAGGAATGAGGGGGAGAGGATTGAAGAACGGGAAGAGGGGGAGAGGGAAGGGTTAGGGCCACTGGTAACCTCACTCACACGGCGAAAAGCAAGTCAAACGTTGCTTCACTGCCGGTTTTATGTGAGGCCGTGGTATCACTCCGGTCGAGCCGGCCCATACGTGCCGAAGCATGGCTCTCCCACGAACGAAATCACGTTATTTAGTTACGTGATTTGTTTATAATGGAATCTGCTTTGTGTTCATCTGATGGTATTATTTGGTGCTTCGATGGTATCTATACAAATAAACATCAAATGCTATTAGGTAGCGCATCACTTGATAATGCCAGCATCATTACAGAATACCACCATTTGGAGAATAACAGTAATGACAACGTGTGTAATAGGTACGTGGCAACCCTATTCAGCCTATTCAGTAATACCACAGAATACATAATAGTACCATAGTAATACGATTATTGGTGAATAGGTGCAATCATGATGGTTTAGGGCAGTGTACGGAGAGGCAGGTCGTGTTACTAGTTTTTTCCTAGGGAAACGTCAAGATTTTTATTGCAGAGGAGAAATGTATTTTTTATCATAGTACATAGAACATTCTTTTCTACATAAACTAGTACATAAATGTAAAAGGACTTTAATATTCTAGTTTGGACTCAGTGCTAATAAGGATTTTCCCGCGTGTCTTTGAGTAATGGTAGCCTCTGTGTTAAAATTTTAATTAAATCTTGTCTTTAATATAGTTCTCTTTTCTCCCATTCAAATTAAAATTCTGGGCTAAAGCAAAGCTAAAACACTCTTAGGCAAAGAGATTTTGAATAAAATGTTACATGGAACTTCTTTCGATTTTTCTTTGATGGACCAACTATTAAAATTTCATATTTAAAGCACTTAATTTCGCAGTTATCTTTCTAATGAAACAGATTATTATCTTTATGTTTTAAGTTGATTAATAACTTAAGATTTACGAATAAATATTATATTAAAAATTTATTAAGGTAGCAAAGAAGCATACGAGTTGGGTAGTCGCCGTGACCAGGGATACCTTGTTGTAAATAAATCTGATTTGTTTGAGCTAGAAAAACGCTAGCCTTATGCAAGCCTATCTAACTTTATGGGTCTGGTCAGTTCCAGTCAATAGCTTTAAGAGAGTATTAAGAATTTACAAAATCAGATTGCATAATGTATGTTTGTTACTGTGAATGTCCGAAATTGCGAAATGTATTTCTTGTTATAAAATCACCAATTGCAATGGTGTAAGTCTAAAATTGTTTCAGTAATTTATTTGAATCATTCATACACCGGTAAATGTTAACATACACTAAGGCAATTCCGCGAATCTTCTAGTTTCAGCGATTTACCATATAGAATGTAATGAAAATGTTATCAAAATAACTAACAACAGCTAGCTTGGTGCATGTTGACAGACACCAGTGTATCTTAACATACACACTACACAGCAATTCGAATATTCATAGTAACATTTATACTAAATCCAATGCTCGGAAAAGAATCGATCGATCAAAATCGAAAAAAAAAAAACAAATAATGAGCTTAAAACTAAGAAGTCGTACAAAATGATAGCAAAAAAAATATTGAGGTTTTCAAAAATATATAATACGTCCAAATTGAGCCAGCGAAAGGAATGCTGCTTATTTCTTACTTAATGACTACCTATTAAATTTCGAACGATGTTCGCATTTCGTTTGAAACAAGTATATCATTTTATTTTATTATCAGCTCGTAAGAAAGTGAAGTACTGTCTACACTATACGTTCAAGAAAAGAAGTGCCTGGGCAACCAGTGTTTTACAAATAAATACACCTATATGGATAAACTTTAAAAGGAAAACCACATCTGAATACAGAATTGCTCGTTTGAAATTAAAATAAATATATATTACTTAAATTAGAAATACTATCAAACGACACTTTTCCTAATTCAAACGTAGGTTAACGTTACATGAGCGGAAGCAACAAACCGCTTCAGCTCGTATAACACACGCTAACTGACACCATCGCCACATTGTCTAACATAAGCAGGGCCTGGATTTAACCGCCGTGCGGATAAACCCTTGCGGATATTCAAGGTACAGCAGATATATCCGAGAATATTCCACTTTATAGCCACCGTCAAGCCTCGCCGAGTATACTGCATATTGGTATCACATATTGCTAAGCAAATATCCGATGCGACAAGCTATTCGTTGTTTATAGGTTTCCATCTTCGGTGTCTTTTGTTTGGAATATATTAGGGTGGTATAAGTTTCAAGCGTAGCGTAGATGTGATTGGGAATTTTATTATTCTTTAAAGTGTGATTACGACCTTATCTTGTCAATATATTTCAATGGTATCTGTCGTTATACGGACGGGAATTAAAGCGATCACGTGTTGAAAAGGTATTACATACCTTTGATATATCTGACGTTTCAACCAGGTTGCTTTGGCCAGTCAGCCTGTGACTTCGAAACTGTAGAAACGTCAGGCAAATCAAAGGGAAGGTCAGGGTGGCCAAATCCGTCTTCGGGGCAAAATCGTCTGATGATAATTAAACCCATTACAATCGAGCTGCTTATTTGGTAGCAGTGTGGGTAAAGAAGCATTACTTTATATTACAAATAAAAATTTCTAGTTGGCGTAATTTGGTTTAGAACAGAGTAAAATATGGCTTCAAAGAGTCGTAGATCTGGGTTATTAACATTAATAGACTTTATAGGTTGACGAGCTCTCAGCAAAGTGATTCGATAGACGGACAGATAGACAACACAGACAGCTACAAAACCCTACAAAGAAGTACCGAGTTTTAGGGCAGGTATAAGTATTCTTTATTTATATTATTTAGAAGACTTTTTTTAGTTATCTATCAAAAGATTTATATAGTAGAAATGATTTTAGCCTCGTCTACAAAGTTCTTTGAATTCACAAATGCAAGTCCGATTCCAAATGTTCCTATGTAATATTCATGCGCTCTCTGACTACGCATTTGTTCCAAACAACATCAATGAATATCTTGATTATCTTGAAGATTTCTACTATTTTCGATGCATTTGAAAACAAAATTGATAAAACTAAACTAGTCTTTGACGTCTGCAGATCAAATGGATATACAAGAATCTTCTTTGTTTTTTTGTTAATAAAATTCTTAAAAAGGTTGAACGTACTTTAGCGCAATTAATGCCAATATATTTTTACTTTTGCATTGAAAAATATTGTGTACATAGAACTATTGAATGGTAAAGAATAATCTATACTTCGTCAATACTTATCATCATCATCGATGACATCATATTATGTATGGCAATTAAATAGTCGAGATTATGATAAAAAAAAAAATGCATAAACGTCACCAATATTTTTATGCAATGTTCAACAACTTTTTTTGGATGGACAAAAGACTACAAGTAACTTGAGTCATACATTACTAGTGTTCTTGATAATCTGACACACCGCCCAACAAAACCCCGGTGGGGTTGCCACACACACACAAAAAGCAGTCTATTTACGTCAGTAGGGTGATGCATGAATCGGATCAAATATCTGCCCTATACGCTGCCGTCTTTTACAATTAAACTTATCACCACAGCGTGCCAACACCAGATTTTTTATAAGCATATCTTTATATCCCAGAAATATTCTAAAAGTTATATTTGGTGAAGATTTTTGAATTTTTGTTATTTAATTACCATTAAATTAAATTTCTATAGATATGGTAACCAAATAGCTTTTCAGATCGGGTACATATATTGGATTAACAAACAAGCTGACGGGAATTGAAATCGCCGTATATTTTGTAAATGAATTTATTTTCGGCTACAGTTCCATTGTAGCTTCTCTTATATGCATTTCTTATTTATCTGTCATTTATTCAATCTATCTGTGAGGCAAAAACTCGATTATATAAAAAAAAATATATTACCGTTAGGATAAAATTAAGATTATGATTGAATGAAACTTTTAATAAAAAGATTATTTTTCATATAACATTACCGTATAGCACTCGAAATCATATAATAAATACTGTACCACAATATGTTAAAGGCCACGCTATTGAACATATTTCTTTACATAATAATAATAACTCCACACATCTCATACACGGCCGTCTGATCCCAAACTAGGCAGACCCTGTACTATGGTAACCAGACTGCTGATAAACATACTTATATATTTCTAAATACATACATATTATAGATAAATTACACCCAGACACAGAACAAATTATCGTGCTCATCACACAATTATTTGTCCTGGGTGGGAATCGAACCCACAACCTCTGGCTTAGCAGTCAGGGTCACTAACCACTAGACCAACAGGCCAGTCGCAAATTTGTGAATTAATGAGTTTTCATAAACGTGTTAACTAATAAACAATTAACTGAAATTTTTAGCACTGTAACGGATTCGATGCATGGGTGAGCCATAAAAAGTCAACACGGTAACTTGGAAGTGTGTATATTATATTGTATACTTTTCAAAATATAATAAATACAGCGTATCAGCAGGCAATATTTTAGTACATGGTATTCCTTAAGACCAAGTGGACAAAAGGGTGTTATTACTTTAGGAAATCCCAAGGAACTATTCCAATTAGGACATGGCCCTCGAATGCATCCCAAGCTAGGAGAGGATACCAAAAAATATATTATACACAAAATAAGTCTAATAAAGTCATTAACACCGACTTATAAAAACTATGTCATTAGCCCAACATCTAGGTTTTTACAATTGATCAATGAACTATACATAAAGATTTTGGGATCGAAACCCAACCCATAAGTACAGTAACGTGTAGAACAAAGCTTACCACAAGAAATTAGTGTAATTGGATGGGCTAATAATGATAGATATGATTAGGATGCATTAGTTAGTAGATCGTCGGATGATTCTGCAGCGAGTCCTACGACGAGGTGTCTATCGCTGTCAGACCTGGCCGTTGACGCAGCGTTACTGCGGTTGTCATCGGGGGTCAGGGCACTGTTTATAGACGAGGGATGTCAATCCGACGAATTGTTGAAAAACCTTAGTTTAGATTTTAAATGTTAATAGTGTTTAACACGCATTGTTGTTACAGTACCTAATTAAAGCGTGCTATGAAAGTACTTATTACATTTGCTTATTTTTGACATCACTTACTTAATAATGTATTATTATTAAATTTCCTTTAAATTTATAAACTATTATAGTAATTAAATGCAAGAAAAGTAAGGAAAGTAATCAAAATCAAATCCACGTACGATTTTTTTATATCTTTCATTAATACTAAGCATAAAACTTATAAGGTCTGGTTTGTCCGTTCTGACTTATTGGCAAGGTCTAAGAAATTGGATGTTAAAGGAATATTTATAATTTTTAGGGTTCAGTACCCCTAAATAAAAAGAAAACCCTGATTGTATCACTTCGTTATCCGCCTGTCTGTCATAATCATTTTTCTGATCCTTCTTGATACCTTCACTCGTTCCTGAGAAAAGTCTCAGGAACGTGTGGAGATATCAAGTTGACTTTAATATTAAATATTTATAACTGCGGTACTTAGAAGCTGTAAAAAATTAAGATTCTAAATGATCGCAATCAAAAGATACGATCATTTATGTATTAAATTTTAATCAATCTTAACGCTTCACAGGTAAATAAAATGCTAAACTTCGCATTGACCTACAATCATAAAATTTGGCGAATAGCACAAGAAAATAATCTGAGAGTCGTTGATGTCTTGTTTTTTTATGTTATAGGGGCAAACGAGCAGACAGGTAACCTGATGGTAAGTGACTACTGCCGCCCATGGTCACCTGCAAATCAAGAGTCACAAATGCGTTGCCGGCCTTAAAAGTGGGAGTAGGGAAAGGGGGGAAAGAGGGAGAGTGCGAAATACAATGACTTATAATACTTAAGCCTATATTTCCTAGTGTGTCAATGTTAGCTACAACATTATTTGCCTTTAGTACTTCAAAAACAGAGTGAACGTATTTTGTTCATTATATATATAAATTTACCATTTCCAGATCTTAGACCGCTTTTTGTTAATTCTTAAGTTTTTTACTTTTGAAATAGCAGCACAAAGTTATATTTAATTTAATTTTATTCGTGTAAAGTAATCCGTTTCTCTCAGATTGTTCAAAACAACATTATGCGCTAAACGACTGTTAGTGAGGTATGATAAGATATTAAATATTGTAGAAGAAGTATTCGAAATAACCTACTCCACTGAGAAAAACCCTCCACCCTACTGAAGACCGCGCTTAAACTGCACTGCTTCTTAAATCTTTATATATTATATTAAGCAAATATTCTAAATGTACGTGTTATTTTTCAAAATATTTTGACGTACTCAGTTTGATGCGATCTTTGTTTAAAACCAAACACCAATTAAATACAAACAAAACGAATACAATTTTGTTTGTATTTAAATCGGGTGATTGAGATCATGTTGGGGTAAATTGGCTATGAAAACAATACCCTTTTTTAAAACCATATCCATTGTTTCGAATGCTCTGACCCTAACGATAAAAAAACAAATAGGTGTCAAGCCGCGTTTTTTATTGGTTTTTTTTTTACCGTGGCAAATTAACTTATGAATTGCCATATTTGTAACGAACCCAAAATCATTTCTATCTAAAAAAAATAGTATACTTTTTGTGTACATCACTTTCTATAGTTCAAATTAGTTTATATTATTCAACCTTAAGACACCTATTCCAATTAGACCACAAATTATTATATTGTCTCAAAGAGCCAATAGCGGTATTGGGACCGCAGATAATTATAACAAAGCCGAAACTGGAATCAAGAGACGCGATGCGGCATAAAGAAGACGGCTCAATTAGTCTGTAGTAGTGATGGGACATCCAATTTGCTAATGCACGGAACACAATGGAATACAAATGAAAAAATATTGCAATGCACCTGTTTCTTTGTTTCTATTGCTTTTTCATGAAATAAATTCCCTTAGTAATGGAACTTATTGAACTAATATGATATTTGGGTCTATGATGTTATTTATAACGTATTTCTTGGTAAACAAATCTCAGCTTTAAACGTTTTAGTACGTACTCTTAGATCTCAGTTCACATAATATATTGAATAATATAATATATACGTAACTCTTTGGTGAAAAAAAAATGAAATATATTGTAAAATAGTAATTGAAGAAACTTGAGAGGGAGTTTGGTTTCATCTCTGTATGTCAAAATACGAATACATTGATACTTGACTGATGCCTTCGTTGAGTTTGACAACCAAAAGGTGTAGACTGGATTATAATTCCCAATCACAATATAAGGCATACTAAAATTATGTTAATTAGTTATTTGTAAAATATCCTTTTTACAGACATATAATCAACATTATGTTCTCTAATTTTGCTTTCGCAACTTCTTTTGAGATATCTTTTTTTTTTTGGCATGTTATGGTTAACAATGTAAAATAAATAAATAGGGCTGTAAGATTTTTCTTCACTGGGACTTCACCGGCTTAGATTAGTCAAAAGGTATAGATTTATTTCAGGATTTTTTTAAATTTTTTTTTTAAATCTAAAGCTGGTATTGGGCATACACCTAGATTATAGGCAGAGGCAGTCGGCCAAGAACGGATTGTGCAGGGCTAAATTAAAGATAACTGAATCTACATGTGATTTGTTTTCTTTTCTACGAATAAAACTTTAGGAGTTAAATTTATATTTATAGTCTAAAGAACTAAACAGAAGTAACCAACAGGTCTCTTATTATGAAATCTATAAAGTGACATAGGCCATGAAAAGTTTACATAATTCTTTATTATACCATATGAACTAATCCCTTTAATGTTATCCTTACTCTGTGGGTGGTTATTTATAAAGTACTAGACTATGCCGCTTTGCTCGCGTTAATTAATGTAAATTCTGACAACGTGTATGCAAATTTTCTACATGAACGATTGAGTTGTTAAGGCTTGAAAGCGTAACAAAGAAACAAACCCACATTCGCCTTTTTCAGATTAGTTAGGTTGTAAGAACATTGTTCTTGTTAGGATTATTACATCACCGTTTGGACAAGGAACATTAGAATGACAGTTAAATTATACTTAATTATGTATTTATAGAGGGGCTCGTGGCTAAGTGGTAACCGAGTAGGTTAACACTTTAAAAAGTTAAGTAATGCTAGCCAGGTCAGTCTAGGATGGGTGACCATTCTTAACACATTGAGACCCCTCCGTGCCTCGGAAAGCACGTTAAATCGTCGGTTCCGGGTGCCATACAAACATCTATGGCATTCGTTACGGGTAGTTGGAGTCCTAAAAAGTCCGACAACCTGGTCTAACTACAGAACTTCGATATCGCCTAGTACTTGGGTTGTGGAGGTCCGATGGCAGCCGCTTCTCGTAAAATATCAAAGTTCGGCCGTATCGTAGTTAGTTTGAAAGCCAACCCCAACGTAGTTGGGAAAAGGCGCGGAGAATGGAGAATGATATGTATTTATACGGGTAATAACGCGATCACGAAATAGGTATTACATACGTTTGAATTGCCTGACATTTCAACCAGGTTGCACTTGTCGTGGTCACAGGCTGACTGGTTCAGCGGTGCACGCCCTCGGTCGTCAACACCGTGAGGTAGAAGTTTCTTTATGCACCATATTTTTATACCACATATTTTTAATACTTTTGTTTCGCCATGTACCGTCAGATACTATACTAACAGTGTCCTTATTTTGGTGTTTATCCGACTGCGCATAAAATATTTCGTGATCGCGTTAATTCCCGTGTAAATACATAATAGACTATATCATGGCCCACGAAGGTTTAAAAGTTATGACAGTTAAACTAATAACAATCTAAGTAATCCATAAATGAGTACATTTATGATTTAATTTTTGTTTTGTTTAGCTTTAATTTAAGTTCCATATATAGGCAAAATGGAATAAAACGTCAAAGTCAAGGAGGTCCTATGTACCTACTCCCCTCAGGGAGCAAATTCTTCATGACACACTCAGTAAATTGCTAACTAGTGAGAGAATCTCTCATCTGTTTTTCGGAATTGTGAGCAACCTTGTCTACTAATTTCACGAAATTAAAAAAAATAATTCGTGCAAAGTAGGTGGTAAAATTGTGATATATTCATAAAATGTTAAACATTAATGGTCGTGAATTGATATGCTAAACGTCTTGATATCTATTAAATTCCGTTTTCTTTTGTCTTAGAACAAGAAGTAATGACAACTAACTGACATTCCTTCTACTACTCCATCTTATAAAAATGTATTTCCTTATAATTTAAATATTTATATTATAAAGAGTTTATATAAAGAGTCTTTGGTTATAGTTTAAATATTTTAATTCAAGATTAGTGTATTTATATCATAATAATTATTTTAATCTTGTTTCATACTACTGTAGTCGTAACGTCCCGTGAATACCGTCACATTTCGAGATAATTGGACGTCACTAGATCGAACAGTTCCAATGAACCCTTACTCCCTCGTGTATTGCGAGCTTCTATTAACTGCTTTGGTATATTTGTTTTATGTTTTTATTCGATTTTGAAGTTATTTTTTTAAATTTATTTATTATATTAAATATAGTGATCTGCATATCAACTAAGATTGTGCTTCATAATTAGTTACTATTACTTTTAATATGAGTAAGGAAATACATCATGGAGTATAATATTATTTACGTATTTACGGGACACGTGGTCACAGGCTAAGTCAGCCTGTGACCACGGCCAGTGCAACCTGGTCGCAACGTCAGGCAATTCAGAGGTATGTAATACCTTTTCGTGATCGCGTTAATGCCCGTAAATACGTAAATAATATTATATTACGAACGCGAAAGTTTAAAAGTTAGTACATCATGGAGTGATCTCTTTTTTTTTGTACCATTAAAGTACAAGATTTACAACGCTAAATTTAATTTAGAAGTTAGACCACCTTTGGATACATAGCTTACTAGCTGTTGCCCGCAAATTTTGGTGGAATCTATTCCACGTTAACCGTTAATGTTCCGTAGTAAAAAGTAGCCTTTTTGCTATTCCAGATTAGTAATTCTGTAACTATATTATTAAGATAAGTAAGATTCAAAACAACTCTTTTTATTAAATATATTCATATTACATGCACAAAATAAAAAAAAACTGAAAGTCAGAATCGGGTCCCATTTTAATTTGAATCGTAGTCCTGGTAGCTTTTCGACTAAGCCTGTTTATTAAATTCTTGTCAACGACGTGCATGGAATTTCTAGAATGTATTGAATTTCGAATATAGAAGCTAAAGCTTTGACAGTAAATTACAATACAGTTAGTAAAAAGTGTTTATTAAATACTAATTTTATACCATTAATTTAAAAAAGTACAGAATTGACCTTATGGTAAATTATCAACTTAATTTTCAATGATGCTTTAAAAAATAATACTCAAGCGTTGCCAACGTCATAAAAAAGTTGAACAGAAGTGATGTTGAGGTCTAGTGATCTCTTCTATCCCAAGAAATAAGTGGCGGGCTGTTGTCACTGCATACCCCGAAAGCAGAAAGGCGTAAGTTTATGCATATATGTATGAATATAATACGTTGTTTGTTTAGCTACTATCTTATCTAGAGTATTAAGTATAAAATAAAAATACCCTGACTCAAAAATCAACGATTAGATTAGAACTGATGGTCTTCGAACGGCTGATCAGATTTTCTTGAAAAATAACTAAGAACACCCTCATCACATTTCAAACCAAAAAAAACTTAATCCAAATCGGTTCATCCGTTTCGGAACTATGATGCCAAAGACAGACATATTAACACACGTTTAACTTATAACACCCTTTCTTTTTGCGTCAGGGGTTAAAATGTAGTTATTGCTGTTCTTTTTAATACCCTCCTCTGTGATAGAAAAAGCTTATTAGTGTTTGAACACTTGACAATGTGACTGCACTGATGGCGCAATGGTTTAAATGGTCACACGGGACAAAATTTTGTGTGATCCACAAATAGTTGTCCCGAGTCTGGGTATTCTTTGTGTCTGTTGTTTGAACGTTCGTGAAGCCCCGCGGCACAGGAATATTTCTAACGCGGGAGTTGTCATTTTGAAGAGTGTTTGCGAAATTTCTTAACGATCGGTTGAGTAGTTAAGTCGTGAAAGTGTAACAAAGAAACAAATTTTCAAATTTATAATATTACTAGCTGATATCAGCGACTTTGTTTCCGTAGAATTTATACTTCAAGTAGCCTATCTTTTATCCCTTTCAGTTTTTTTTTTATTCGGGAACAGTATTTTTTTAAGATGATAGGTCTGTCTTTGTCGTCATCGTTTCCAGAGAGACGGACAGAGTTACTTTCGCATTTATAATATTAGTATAGATTTATGGGTAGTTAGGATTTTATTTTTTCTTTCACAACATTTGTCATAAGATATATGTTACGAAACAAACCGCTCATACGTAGTCAAATAAATAACGAATTGCCATAAACCACACAATGATTTTTTCCTTCATTACCTAATAAATTTTGTTTTATCTACTTTTTACACAAACATCTAATATTATTGGTGTCCAAAACCGCAACAAAGAGCTGTAAAGCCGGTTATCCGTATGAGAACGACCGGATATAAATGAGAGATTTTCTGGATGTAAAGCCCAATCTGTAACTGAATTGCCGGTCGTAACTCAGGTACAATTTTGACGGTTTGATGTTAAAAATGTTTCAACGTGACCCGGTTAAGCCGGTTCACATGTTTCAAAAATAATAAACATTTATTTTCCACATGTGTTTTTTGTTGCTAATTTAAATATGTTGGAGTGTTCGAGATGTGTAAAAAACAAATGAGAATATATTTTTCCTGTCATAAAAATTAAGTACGTTGTTATACCAAAAAGTTTTTATCAGAAGCCACAGGCATTATTGAACCAATATCCATTAAAAAAAATTAGAAAAAAAATACACGGACATTTGGCAGAGATAAAAAGTGATTATATTGAGGAAGATAAAGGATTGGAATTTTTGGATTTTTTATGCTTATCGACCAGATTTTTTTAGGTAGATTTTTCGAAGAAAAGTCCACACACATATATATATATATATATATGTACATCAATTTTACCGGCACGATAGAGGTCGCAATTATGCACCGATTGCTTTCAAACTTGGACGACAAATCAACAGGGCAAAAATTAAGGTTAAGTTCGTGAATGGGGAATATTTCCCCAAAGGGGGGACTGGGAGGCAGATTTTCAGAAATCAGTTTTTTCAGCATAACTTTTTTCCTATGGAAACTTTTTGGACCGTTAAAATTAATAGCATACCCATAGTAAATACGGTTTTTTTCTTAATATGAACCCTAAATGATTCCATCCTAACTGTAGCTCCGAAACTGTAAACTGAAAGCTAATTTTTTTATTTTACTCTACAATGTAGATTAAAAAAGTTTTTAATGCGACTTATATTTTTGGAGATAAAAATTAAAAAAAACACGAAATCTACCTCTGCGGGCCTTCTGCGTTCGTTCGTTATTAATGTGTTAAAAACTTTAGCAAATAATGATGACGCGCGTGGATGACTTTTGTTTCTTGACCGTTTTGTTGCTTTTGTGCAGGCTAACATCAAGAAATGCACAAACTGTCGTCGACCAGACATTCAGTTACATTATATACACTTCCATAGGAAGAGCGTCTTTTGCGTGACTCTTCTCTCATTAGTTCAATCTATATATATGTAGGTAAATACATGTAGTTTATCATAATATGTCGTGATATTTCTTACATTTTTATTGACTGGGTAAGAGTAAAAAACAGCCAGTTTGACAAATCTAATTCTTAAATAGAACTATCTTTCTTTCTACAAGATTAACTCTTAAAATACAAAACTTAAAAACTGGCAATATTTACTGATAGTTGCAAGCAATTCGCACAACTTACATGGATATTTCCAACTTCCTTCACTTTTTACTCTTGACCTTGACTGAGGTCTTCACGCAACAGTTTTCAGAGCATTGATACCGAATGTATGCTCACTTTAACTGAACTAAACAAAGAGTCAAACCAAATTCGAATGTTGAGCGCGCCTGGCCTGCTAAATGCAAGAAATATTTCAAATTAAATGTCCAATTAAAACATAAAACTATGTCAATAGCGACGTAAATTGACAAGACAAACTAGAGTACCAATTATCTAACTGCTACAAAAATATTCTCACAGTAATTTGTAGAACACTTGAACTTGTCTTTCAATTCGATTAAAAGAAAATTGTCTTCTGACCCGATTGAATTAGTAAAATTTGATAGTTTTATTAAATACTAGCAGCGCCCCGCGGTTTCACCCACGTAAGTCTCGATCCCGTGGGAATATAGGGATAAAAAGTAGCCTATATGTTAATCCAGGCAATCGGTTCAGTAATGTTGGCGTGAAAGAGTAACAAACATCCATACATACATGCATACATCCTCACAAACTTTCACGTTTATAATATTAGTAGGATTCATTCATACTTGTAAAAGACAATGCGAAATATATTATAATAATACGTAATAGAACTTTTGCTCCTGCAAATTAATGTCTACTTCATTGTATTCTTTAAGAAAGTTATATTTATTTTAACAGAAATTAACGCGATCACGTACTACGTACTACATATCTTTGAATTGCCTGACGTATCTACCAGGTTATACTGACTATTTTCATAATCAGCCTGTGTATTATAATACTCGTATTTTAACAGCTACCAAGAGTTTTTCATATAGAAACCAAACAATTAACCTAAAGTCGATACCTGCCCAACATACCTTCACCTGGCTTTAAAAGATAATTAAAGACCGGGGATTTATAGATACTCGCAATGAAAAATTGTTACTGTTCCCCGCTTCTCTTCCCCGTTAAAAAACTCAATCCTTAAAATATTTGTTGTTTACAGAAGTTCATAAATTAACTTGAAATTTTCTATAAAGCTTTAAAACGTCATTCCATTTGGTAGTTATTTTACTCTTTACGATTTAATTTTTATTTCCATAATTGGATCGATTCATTAAGACTTGGTAGGGATCGCAGGACGTCGGTGGATGCAGGCCGCTTTCAACCGGTCTTCTTGGAGGTCATTAAGGGAGGCCTACGTCCAACAGTGGACGTCCTATAGCTGAAATGATGATGATGATGATGATTAAGACTCAAATGCCATTCAAGATCTTGTATATCAAGAAAATCATAAAGTCATGGCTTTCATTTTTGCACAGTAAATGCTAGGAAAACGTGTGCCTAAAACATACAACGTGGTTTACCCAAGCAGAGGAATGTGTATACTTTTGGATACAAAACCCTCCGTAAACTGGAAGAAAAAGATACACACAGCGCTGACAGCGTTGACAGAGCTAGGTTAACTTTAAAAAAAAAATAACACTTACTTCAATGTACCTAAATCATGATACATTCTAATAAACTGTTACTTCATCCCTATTTACCCTTAAAGGTTGAATATTTTGTTCAAATTTGAGTACTTGAGTACAACCAATTCAATAGAAATAAAGAATGTTAATCCTCTTTCACAACTGGTTGCGAAACTTAGTTGTCATAGCGGCCGAAAGGGTTTGAAATTGGTTCGCTAATGGCGAAAAACAAAAACAGCCGAAAGGGAACCTCCTCCTTTTTGAAGTCGGTTAAAAACAAACACGGTCTTGTAGTTTTGTAGTCAAATTGTTGATTAGCGAGAGTCAGGGGAATAAAAGTTTTAAGCCTTTTCACCATTGCCATATATCAAAAATCATAACAAGAATGTACAAATTTAAGTTTTTTTAAATCATGTATTCTGCAATCTAATAATTATCTGCTTTATGGAAACTCTCTCCTCTGAATAACTACAACTATAATAGTTTATATTCCAGAAAAACTATTGTATGCGTGGCCTTGAACGCATAATGAGTGTAGTACCTTTTCCAAGACTTTCACAAATCTCTGGGATTAGTCTCATCGATATTCATTAATTGGCTATTTACAATCCAGCTCGCTCTTGTCGACCGTACAAAAAATATCGAAAAAATGGAAAACGAAATTTAGCTTTAAAATTGGAACCTTGATTAAATTGCCATACTTAGTTTTAATTTATCTGGCTATAAATTGACAATTGTTTATTGGATCTTAAAAGGTTTATTGGCTAGCTCGGTTCGCCCTTGCGACCTCCTTAATCAATCACGATGATGTTTCTAGTTAGACAATCTGAGGAGGTATGTTGAACCTCGTTAAGGAAAGACTAATTTAAGCAGCTAGTGGTTTCACGGTCTCATTTTCACTCAGGCTTATTTTACTTGTACAAGAAACGATATCAGGGTTTTGTAGTGTAATTATGATTCTTAACAAGAGAATATCATTGTTTTTTCCGCTCAGCGCAAGTATTTGTGTTTATGGATGAATATCTTTTTGGATTGTTATGTGTATTTTTTATGTGTCATATGAATGCAAATACAAAAAAGTACTTAAGTTTATTCTTGTTCTAGAACAATCTAAGTTTAGTATGGTCTAGAATAGCGAAGTGTCAATTTATTATTTTTACTACTCTAGAAGTAAGTACCCTAAAACTGAACCTTAACTAAACAAGTGCATCAATATGCAGGAGCAATCCCCTGATGAATAATTTTGTACTGTAGTTTAAAGTTGGTATTGTTAAATCTATTTCTCAAGGCAATCTTTGGAAAAGATTGAAACACCCTCGCAAAAGGGAAACACAAGTCGTTGCCGCATTGCCGTGCGATTTACCAATCACAAATACAAACCCTCGCCCCTAACAAAATCTCAGTTAGCCATTCAAACTTTCTAGACCATTGGCCATCCGCAAGGGACTCGAGCAAAAAAATATACGCACATTGTACATAAAAAGTTTTTATAAAAAATATTGATTAGAAAGGACATCTCAAACGTTAAAGGGAAGATCTTCAATTCCTTCGTAATGTCTCTGCTGGCTTCGAATCGAAGTAGGTCACTGTATGTCACATTGATTGACAGATAGCATGGCTGCGTTTTAGGGTATATCGTTCATGCAGAAACAAGGCACCGTTTACTTTCATACCCACTAGCCCTTACATCTTGGATAATCATAGGGCTGCCACGAACTTTTGTAACCGATCAATCTAATTGTATACCATAACTAAGTATAACCCTATCAACACGAAGAAACATACAAAATATTTAGAAATTTGTTCGTGGGAGAGGCATGCTTCGGCACGTATGGGCCGGCTCGACCGAAGTGATACCACGGCCTCACAGAAAACCGGTGACAGTCATTTACTTTCATCCTTTCATGTGATCCGTTTGCTCGTTTGCCCCCTATAACATAAAAAAAATATAAAGCAGAATTTATGCATGATATGTAGATCATCATGATGGTGTGTGTCCCTTGGACAAAATTTTCAACATTTTTTTGTCAGTCACAAAACAAAATTTGCCAAACAATATGGTGTTTACCATCCAAGTAGAGAAGCGCTGGGATATCTCATATTTTTAAGCACACTACTGAAGACTAAAAGTCAAAAGTAACTTTTAGTTTAAGCTTTTGACCTCGTGCATCCTTGACTACATACATCACACCTTTTTTCAGACGACTAATCCCTCTCAGCAACTGTCCACTTTAACGTCTAAAAGGGCAATTCGTCACCCACAGCACCACTTAATAAATTCTGTTCACAAAACAAAAAGCTCGATATAATCTACAAAGCTATATCATTTTCAATGAAGCCATGAAAACCACGATTACGTGGAAAGTTGTTTTCAATAGTTAGAGTAAATTGTGTAGATCCATAAGGGTTATAAGGAAACTCCGTGGTAAAAGCAAGGACTGTATAATTATTATAAACGAATTATCGTTAATATAAAATAACATAAAATAAAAGGATGATGACGCAGTGATTTTGACAAATGTCGTCGTCGTTTGACTCGCCGACTCCCCGCGCCCCTCGGCTCTCTCCGCAGGCCATTAGCCGGAGTGATATTCTCGACAGTAGTAATTGATTCAGAAATTATATATCAGTAAAATCTGGTTAAATCAGTTTAATTGACTAGACATGATTTATTTTACTTCCATTCTAGAGAAGACCATAATTAGATATCTTCTTTTTTTTTGCTGGGGAGTAGGGTGATAGAGCTCTAATTGATGCGGAAGAGGTTTGACTATGCACAAATAAGACCAAGTATATCAGGTACCGGTAACTAAGAAAGACGTGATCAACATTTAACATATTAAGATATTCATAATCTCTATGCTGTTAATACATTCTGCTGGATAATAAAACAAATAGAAAGACATTTTGTCAACAGTGTGAACAGAGATATCAGTATACTTCGGATCGGCTTGATCCCATGACGATATGTAAAGATGTAGCTTCACTCTGCATTCTCTATCGGTTGTATTATCCGAAGAATTGTTCAAACTTATACCCTTCCCTTCTCTATCACTTGGATAATTCACTCCACCACAGTGCGCTTCTCAAGAATCTTTTTGCACAATCAATCTGTAAAACAAACTGTCACCTGTGGTATCAGGTGATCCGCCTGGTCGTTTGCCTCCTATCCCAGAAATGATATTTACCACCTTATGGTACAGCCTTTGCAAAAATATAGAAACCATTATTTGCCTTGAACTACACTACTTATGAAGTGTAGGATTACAATTTGTTTAACTATTAATTGTATAATTAGACAAATGAAACTCATAATCGTATTTATCGATCTATTCTATCCCATGTTAGAACAGGTGTCTATTTTATTTTAGTCTACTAGATAATAAGTGAAATTATTCTCGCTCTCTTAGAAGCCCAACCTTCACGTAGGTGGGGTGAATATGACAAATGATAGTAAACATTACGATGGGAATTTATATCTTTGACAGATATAGGTGATCCTCCTGGGATAAACGTGATACTTTCGAATAGAAATATAATATTATAATACCTACTTCGGCAACAGAATATTAAGTGTGAAAAGAAATGGTAAAACTATTTTACTTGCGTGCTGTAACCATTATGTTGAAATCGATTTAATATATTTTTAGTTTTTTAGACGTCTTGTATTAAGGATGAATCATGCCCTGGACAATGGATGTGGTTTGGTCATTTAGAACATAATTTTCGTGTTGAATTATATGTGGATTTCTTACTAGAGTCGTACCGTCCGGGTTTGGTAGACGTAATATAAGATCATTAATGTTATACTACGCTGGGCTATTCAACGTCAAAGTTTGAAGTTTAACTAAAAAAAAGACAAATTTGTAGTTAGATGGGAGAGCCATGCACGGCACGTCTGGGCCGGCTCGACCGGAGTGATACCACGGCCTCGCAGAAAAACCGGCAGTGAAGCAATGATTGCATTGCTTTTTGCCGAGCCAGTGAGGTTACCGGATGCTCTAAACCTTCCCTCTCCCCTCTCCCACACTTCCCCTACTCCCAACGAACCTTTGACTCTTGAGGTGCAGGTGCCCATGCGGCGGGAGTCATTTACAGTCAGATGACCCGTCTGCTCGTTTGTCCATATACAATAAAAAGAAGATACATTGTGTGCTATCAATACATATTAATTACAAGTACGGTGCTTATCAACTTTGCTTGATTAGATAAATACATAACAGCTGACAGATTTATTGATTGGTTACTACACACGCCAAAATATATTGATCCTAATAGACCCTCTTCATGCAACTTAATTTTGAGCGATACAAGATGATCGTTTAGATCTCGCGAAATGATTATATTTATCCCATGAGCTCTGAATATACTTAACACATTGTTATCCAATCACTTTATACTATATCAGTTAGTACTGAAACGATAATTTCGGTCTTGCCAAAAGCATCAACTTGAGTTAAGTGGGTTCAACCCTCACACGGGACCTTTATTTGAGTGAGTTACAAATTATTTATTGAGTTTTAGTGTTCTTCGTATCTCTTAATTACATATTTAGTCTTCGGGACAGTGACACGAGTTATCAAAGGTGCCTGTCTTTGAATAAAAATAATCCTTATTCCGACACTCAAATAACGCGATAAATTCTTTGCAATTGATAGTTTTTTTTGCAATTGAAAGCTCATGAAAAAATGGTATTCATTAAAATTGAACTGATTGACATAAAATTGGTAAAGGAGGAGGTTATTACCCAAGTTTTTTCTGTTCATCCGTAGCCTTCTATCAGACAGGCTGTAAGCTACTGGTGTCGCCACATCTAAAACTCTTATTTATTTATTTTAATAAAAATAGTGGTAAACTATAATAGATGAGTTTTATCATCTATTATAGTTCACTATTTAATAAAAATGAGTTAATAGACATTATTAGACTAGTTATTGCTACCGGTAACGCAACGCTATTAATTGGTTGACTTTAGTGAGGTTATATAAGGCTACGCATGCATTATAACTTTATAAGTTATTAACAATCACTTGAGTGGGAATAGAGGTAAGAACAAGAAGTTACTGTTATTGATATTCTTTGCCTACTTATTTGTATAAATCCTAGTCTTAGTCTTTAGTCCTAGTTTTAGTCGTTCTTAAAGTCTAACAAATAAAATTACACCTACTTAAGTAGTAACAGAAAAAGTTAAATTACTATTTATTTATTTATTTATTTATTTATTGCATTCCATAATATATATTTACAGGTGGTAAGCTTAAGAGTAGGTATCAATTATGGACCCTGTCGGGCACAGCATTATTAGGAGAGAGGATGAGCTGTTTAGTTATGCTTAAGTTAAGTTTAGATGCAAACTAGATACATTTATGATGAATAAATAATAAACAAAATCAAGTGTTTATAGTAGAATCTTTTGATGATTTAGGCTATTGAATTTTTTATTGCACAATAATATCACAGTATTTTAGTAGTTATTAAATATATTATTTTATTGCAGAGTTATTAATTAATTAATATATGGTAATATGAATTTAAGTCAAGTTTCCTATACGTTTGTCCTATGATTATATTAATATTAAATAACAATTATTATTTTAAAATCATATTTAATTGTATGTCTATATATGTGTGTAATATTTAGTTACTAATTATTTTGTAGCTACTTTTAGATATTTAGAATTTATAAGTCATCTTCTAGGTATTCTTTCACATTGTAGTAGCTTTTATTTATTAGAAGTTCCTTTAACTTGCTGACAAAGGTATTGAATTTATTCTCATTTTTTATTTCATTTGGTAGCTTGTTATATAATTTTATTGACATGACCAATGGGCCAGAGGAGTGTATTGCTAATCGTGAATTTGGAAGGTTCAATCTATTTTTGTGTCTTAAAGATATTTTGGTTTGGATGTCTTCGCGCTTTGTGTAGTGTTCTGGATATTTCCGGACAAGTTTACATACTTCTAAGATATAGATACATGGTAATGTTAGAACTTTGAGTTCTTGAAAGTGTGGTTTACAGGTGTCGGTATTTTGTATATTAACTAAAGTTCTTATTAATTTCTTTTGCTGAGTAAATATTGTGGGGGCGTCCGTACTATTACCCCACAGAGTTACTACAAAATACTAAGAGAGGCTTTGGGTTAAACCGCGAGTGTCGGGCGTGGAAGGCAAGTGATTATAGCTCTTCGCTAGAATAGCTTTAGCCACGTAGTAAGCGCTTTTCTTTTAGCCTTTCGTAAAAAGTTAATTAAAAAAACCGCTTCATATAATGTTAGACAAGATAATATGAATAATGTATTTCAGTAAGCAACGGTGGTATGCGTTTGTGCATGTATTAACATGAATTTAAATATATTTACAACAAAAATTTATGTCGGTGTATTGTTTAAAAATGTTAATCGTATGTACCGTGCGACACAATTGGGCTTGTCAACTCGATTGAAGTCACGACGAAAATGAGAGCAGAATAATTCATTTATATGTAACTAGCTCTCCCGCGGCTTCGCTTGCTTTTTTTTTTTAACTTGACACACGGCCGTCTGATCCCAAACTAGGGAGAACCTGTACTATGGTAACCCAGACTGCTGATAAACATACTAATATATTTCTAAATACATACATATATTATAGATATATTACACCCAGACACAGAACAAATGATCATGCCCATCACACAATTATTTGTCCTGGGTGGGAATCGAACCCACGACCTGTTGCTCAGCAGTCAGGGTCACTAACCACTAGACCAATATTTCAGTCGATTTTGTCAATTAATTCGTGCGTCTCTTGGGAACAGTGCTTTTTTTCTGATTGAAAGATAGCCTTTTCTGTGCCCTTGACAACATGTGCACAATTTCATGATGATCGTGTGAGTAAATAAGACGTGAAATCGTAAAAACAAACAAATTTCTATTTAATTATAATACTACCTGTTGCCTACGACCCCGTTTACGTGGAATTTTTGGTTAAATTTATCCCACGGGAACCGTACATTTCCAGGGATAAAAAGTAGCCTATGTGTTATTCGAGACTTTAATTTATATCTGTGTCAAAATTCAGTCAGATCGTTTTTGCATTAAAAAATAACAAACATCTATCCATCAGTCCATCCTCACAAACATTCACCTTGATTACTTTGGATAAACCATCGATATTATTATAAGTACTTCATAGCATTATTACAGATCAGAGTTAGGAGTTGGCCGATTGGAGGTTTATGACTGACAGTGTCAACTACTTTTTGACAAATTTAAGGATCTGAACCACTAGCATTTTGCTGATGTCTGATTTGCTGAGATCTCGGGACAACAAACAGGTACCGATACCACGTCTACTGTGGCATTTATGGAGACACTGCAATCTAAACTCTAGTAGAGTGTAGAGCAAAAGCGAAGCAACATCTCGAATTAATGTCGATGCTCGAAGCCTCGTGTTGGAGACCATAGTTCTGTACATGGTAGTGAAAATATATTTATGGTATTCTGATTATAAACCAATATGAAACTCATATGGCAATCCAGCTGGAATGAGCTAACAGTTTTACCAGCGTAAGTTTATAAAGGCACTAAAGTTAATTGTAAAATGTGTATGTTGAGTATAACTCCTCAGCCGTCCTAGATTACAAAAGCCCTGGTGGTAGAAGTAAGTTACAACATTGTCAATAAAATAGTCTAAGTTTTATGCACTACCAATACGGTTTAACTCTAAAAAATTAGAATAAATTTTACAAATACATTTTATTTTACAAAATCAACGGACAAATTTTATTCTAATCAAAGTTCAAGATTATCGGTTGATTCTCAGAAATGGCCAAAAGATGCGTAAAATACATAGAAAAAAGCAGTCCAACTGAGAACCCATTCTTCTTTTTAAAGTTGTTTAAAAGGAGAAAACCTTTTTTTACAGTTACAAAACTTTGTGTCTGTAGTTCCTTCATCTTACCTTCCTCCAAATGCTTGTTCCCATTTTACAATGGCGTTATCTTCTTGATATTTATGTGACGTGGCGGTATTTCACATTTAATAAAACAAAATAAATTGTTTTTAAAAACCGTTTTCATACTTTCACAGCTAAATTAACTTGAGGTTTATTGAGCTATCCATTAACTCGTCTGTAATTAAAAGTATCAAACGTTGTATCAAAGTATGTTTCTCTATTACCGCAAGTTATTAGTTAAAAATGAAAATTCTTAGCTGAAGTGCTGTTAAATGAAATTTTATAATTAACTTACTTGCAAACTTAGGTCTCAGTATTTGATTAAAATATGTCAAAAGCAAGCAAGCAAGATATTTGAAAAACACTTTAAAATCTTATATTATAAAAATAAGAGCAAAATAAATTAATTCTAATCAGTATTCCTGATTACATTTTGTGATAAAAGTATAAGTTTAATTTCCAACCTTGACTATTCATTCTTTCATGTTTTGTTTGTCTTTTTACTAATATTTATTATATTAAACTTTTAAAACTATTTTCATGTTTTTTTTGTGAAATGGCATAGGCGTTTGTCTTCCAACTCTTCTCATGGAAAGTGACGATCAAGATGGTACAGTCTGTCCAAGAGAAACCTATTCAGTCTACACTTGAACGTTCCAGGATTATAATTGACAGGAAAAATAGATTCAGTCGGTTCATCCCACACCTTGGCGACTCGAACCAAAAAGAGCGGCGGTAGCGTATTGGCTAAGGCGTCGGACTTGCGAAAGCGGTTGCGGGTTTGAACCCACCTAGTACACTAGCGACGTGAACCCACTCCTAACATAAGCACTTAGCTTAGTTAGAGGGGTTAATAAGAAACAAAGTAAAAAACAAAGTATTTAGTTCTTAGACTTTTTGGTATTTCGACAATAAAAGATCCTCCGTCTACTTCTAGTAGTCCGATAGCGGAATGGTGAGGGATCAATTAATTCTCAGAGAGCTTCCGCACACTCACTAAAGTGAATCCTATAAAAAACCAATAAGCTAGCGCTTATTACAGTTACAGTATTGCCTTATTTCATTAGATAAATAAATTCTACGTATACACACAAGACAGCCTTGACTATACCAAATAAAAATAGTCATAACGTAGTTCATATGTTTGTTTTCTCATCAGAACTAGTTCAGCTTAGTTACCATAACAAAATTTAAGGATTTAAATTGCTCAACAGTTTGAACGTAGTATACTCATACTAAGTTCAAGTGTTGAGCTACTGGTATACTGTTTTTATGTAGTGAACGATAATCCTAAGTTTTGATTTAACCAGAAAAAGTTAACATCACGGTAGACCTTCATACCGACTACAGGTACTTTGAGGGACTTAAGTCTTACAAAAAGACAAGTACGGCTAACGGCGATAGGTTTTGCCACTTTCCATCAGGTGAGTTGGACGACAAATGCCTATGCCATTTCTCAATAAAAAAGTGTGTGTGTGTGCATAAAAATTACACCACGTTGACATTGACATATTTTCTGAAGGCCTGGTAGTACGCAGGCGCAAAGAGAAAGATTATAGGAAACACTGATACTTGTATTCTATCTCATTCTCTCGCAGGCTAAATCCTATTTATGAATATGTTTGTTTCTTGATCGTGAGGCTTTTTCGTTTTATCTAATTTCAAATCACAACGATTTCTAAAGAAGTTTCACTTCAAAAAAATAACTATAAATTGCGAATCCAGTCGACATTTTACATTTTGATGTTTATACAATTTTTTTTCAGTTTTCAACTTTTGATTGAAGCTGAATATTTTTTATGAACCAATAATTGTGAAAAATTCGCAAGAAAGCATTTACATATTATATATAATATTACCTACGTATGAACGGGAATTAACGCGATCACGAAAAGGTATTACATACCTCTGAATTGCCTGGCCTATTGTAAGTCAAATTGCCTCTCCTACTTACGATCTCGCGAAGCATGTTGCGTCAGTATTGCAACCACTTGTAGGCAAAACACCGTCTTTTGTGAAAGACTCGCGGCACTTCATACAAATTATAAAAGATCTCAAGTTGGAACCTGATGACGTCATGGTGAGCTTTGACGTGGAATCACTTTACACCAATGTTCCAATAAAAGAATGTATGGACGTCGTAAAAGACCTGCTGAGAGACCACGAGTTGCCGTTCAATTATATTGATCTACTTGAACATTGTCTAGAGGGCAACTATTTCCTTTTCCAAGGTCAACATTACCTTCAGATTGATGGTGTCGCAATGGGTAGTCCTGTAGCCCCTGTACTAGCCAACATCTGGATGGAGCATTTTGAAGAGAAGGCGTTGAGTCTCGGCCCGAAGACCGTTAGGCTTTGGAAGCGATTCGTGGATGACATCTTTAGTATCGTCAAGGGAAATAAACAGGAAGTAGATCAATATTTACAACACCTCAACTCCATTCACCCCAAGATAAGGTTCACATATGAGGTGGAGGCGGATAGGTCATTGTCATTTTTAGATGTCAAAGTAACCGCGAGGTCAGATGGGTCCTTGTCGCACTGTGTGTACCGCAAGCCTACTCATACGGATAGGTACCTACACGCCACGTCTCATCATCATCCCCGACACCTGCAGTCTGTTATGACTTCACTCAAGAACAGAGCATACGATCTTTGTGACCCTGAACATTTGGAGCGAGAGCTGGATCATGTTCAGGAGGTACTTAAAAGTAACGGATATCAGGTGAATGGAACACGGAAGCAACCGACAATGAGACGCAAGCATCCGGAGGTGAACAGACAACCAGCCTACATGCCATATGTGAAAGGAGTAACGGATAAGATCGGCTCCGTATTAAAGAAATACTCCATTCCGACAGTATACACACCAGGCATAAAGGTTCAAAACATCGTGGGTACACCGAAGGACGTCTTGCCGTTACAAACTCCAGGTGTCTACAAAATAAACTGCAGCTGTGGTAGTTCCTACATAGGCCAAACAAAGCGGACCATTGCTGAAAGGGTCAAAGAACACATCGCTGCTGTGAAGAACCGACAGATTAGCAAATCAGCGATTGCAGAACATGCACTCGAAGCGGGCACCAATCACTGGATTGAATTTCACCGTACGCAAGTCCTCTCCACGGAACGTCACTTTTACTCAAGAGTTGTACGTGAAGCGATTGAAATTAAAAAACACAAAACTTTCAATCGGGAAGATGGTTTCAAATTATCTACAGCGTGGAATCCAGTGATAAAAAACATGCCACCTCGCTTTTATGCGCAGTCGGGTGAACACCAAAATAGGGCCACATCGGTTTGCTTACAGAATAGGGACACTGTTAGTATAGTATGTGACGGTACATGGCGAAACGAAAATATCAAAAATATAAAAAAAGTGGAGGTGGATGAAGAACCTTCTACCTCACGATGTCGGCGACGGAGGGCGTGCACCGCTGAGCCAGTCAGCCTGTGACCACGGCCAGTGCAACCTGGTCGAAACGTCAGGCAATTCAGAGGTATGTAACACCTTTTCGTGATCGCGTTAATTCCCGTTCATACGTAGATAATATTATATCATGGACCGCGAAAGTTTAAAAGTTAGTACATATTATATAGTATTAAAGCCAAATGTACACAAAAATGCTATAATAATCATTTGACCATTTGCTACTCTTCATGTTAGAACCTAATTACTTTAAAATAAACTCTATTATGTATGTCTTTACTATGCACAATTGCACAACATTTCCATTTACTACATTTATAGAAAATGTCTTTATAATACTATTATGCCAGTTCATTTCTAACTGAGGATGTGATAAGACGTATAAAATATATATAATCAACGTAGTTCAAGCTGTACACTGCAGTAGTGCAAAGCTGGGAAATAACCAAGCGTGGTCAAGTAAAATTTAGTATGTATCTGTTTTAGAAATGAGATATCGTTGCCGCAACTCTAGCTGGCTTTAAAGGAATAGTATTATTTCTATTCGTGTAAAAATATGGAGATTGCTATGAACATGAACATAATTTGAACATAAAATTCATTATTTAGGACCATGTATACACAAAAATATGTGTGATTGTCGATCTGGAATACTTTAAAGGACATTTAATTAAGTCACAATGCATCTAATATTATAAAGCTGAAGAGTTTTTTTGCTTGAACGCGATAATCTCATGAACTACTGGTTCGAATTGAAAAATTCTTATAGTGTTGGATAACCCATTTATTGAGGAAGGTTATATGCTATATAACATCACGTTACGGCCAATAGGAGGAGAGCAGTGACCATAAACGCAGGTGAAACTGCGGGGACGGCTAGTTATTATATACGAATATTATAGTTTTAATATTATTGTGTGAAAATGGTTGTCATGTCCCTCTGACACAAAGGGAGGATCCTCCAACCATGCTAGGTGATCATGTCTGGCGGAAAGCGGCCCAAGGGTTGATGTTAGGAAATTGGTTATATACTAATCGGTGCGGGAACTTTCATTGCGGGATGCAGGATGACTTGTTACTCCGTAGTTCAGCGTGTCTTCGTTAGATGGCATTGTAGTATGTTTTTCGCTGTATGTGGAAGTCGCAACAATTATAAAACCGGTTTCCTTTTATAACCTATTATACCTACAACCTTTTATATATATTTGCGATTCCTATTTAAAATACTCATTCTAAAAAATAATAAATGTTCAATACACACAATCATTTGTTTATACAATAATTTGTTTTAATTAAACCTTATTTCAAATCTAGGTATTTTTAAATTGCCAGGAGTAGGAATCAGTCAGACAAATGTCGCATTCCAATAATCACGAATCTGTCACAACTGACTTATGCCGCGTTCTAATAATCAAGAAACGATTCGTTTTGCTTACGGACGGGAAAATTTCGTTGAAATTTCAGTAAGCAAAACGAATCGTTTGTGGAGCTAGTTGCTACAGCAATACGTAAATTCGATGGAGAAGAACAAGTAATAAACTCCAAGGGCACACTTTTTCGACAGGTTTTTTTTTTATTTTCTAGTTGCATTGGTTATAATTTAGAATTGTATGTGACGACAATTTAACATCATGTTCGAAAATCTAAACAGTTTCGGTAATTACTACAACAGTCTGAAGACTATTTACTTTAAATTCTTTTGCAATTAGCAGCAACAGCATGCAATCATAGCAAGTTGTCGTTAAACACCTCCCTCATAAAACACAAACATTTTGGTTTAGTTGACGTGGCTAATGAAAATATTAGTGATGTGTGTTCCTTTTGAAACCTCATATTATGTACAAAAGTATTTATTTTTACTGGTAATACCGTACTGAGATATACGCCGTTTGGTATAGTAAAGGAAAAGAAACAGAATAAAATATAAGGTGGCTACCCTTTTAAATGGATTAGGATATAAAATGTGATGGTTCTGATACCCTTATATTAAGAACTTTGTTTCTGTGTTTGAGCCGGTGACATCAAACGTAGAGAAAAACAATTTTTTTTATTAAAATTTGCTGATGTAAACACTGGTCTTTTATCATATATATATACGTAATAAAAGGACTCAGAGCCTCGATGTGGTGTTAACATAATATATAACTATATTGACTTTTTATAATTTAGCTGCTGTGTTCTGGGTTCTGCCAGTATTTAAGTTAGGAGTAGGAGGGCAAGAGGGGGAAAGGTCAGAGTTAAGGCCTCCGGTAACCTCACTCACTCGCCGAAACACTACAGTATCATTGTTTCATTGCCAGTTTTCTGTGAGGCCTAGGTATCATTCCGGTTTAGCTAAAGCATGGCTCTCCCACAGTTAAAACGTTCGTTTGATTCTTGAGGACATCTGAAAACTCTAAAATGATTAGAGATTGCCGGGTGATCCAATTTTAGACATACTTATCTCTAATTACATTTTTGAAAACATTCAGTTGTTTTCTACACCCACTGCACTACCGGTAGTTCATGTTGCTCTCATTTATAACCATCAGTATCCTGTAACTGATGCCTGCTATCACGTTACAAATCTTACCTCACCATTATCAGAAATACATGTTGTATTGCAAAGTTCAGAGATTCCTTTCAAATAAATGAACATCTCTAAAGAAGATAATGTTTTTTGACGTGATAACGTCTTAAAAAACGATGGACGCCGCCGGCTGCACGCACGAAAAAGCATGACTCATTGTCAAGTTCCGCCTGAGCTGAGCGTGCAAGCGAGAGCGTGGAACTAGTGATAGAGAGGCACGATCGGCCTAAGCGTTCGGCTTGTGAAGCATCTATCTCTCTTCCACTGTTTTCTTATGACGTTATCACGTAAAATTATCGTCCGACGTATTATACTCTACAGACAACCAATTTTTATTTTTGGATTTCAATTAATAGTCTCTATTAATTGAACTAATAATAGACTCCAAAAATTCATCTTAGATGTACAATCTCGTTTATATTGCACTTTTGGTCGGCAGTCAGATTTTCAGCTATAAATGAAATAACTAAAAATGCCCTGCATCATTCTTTGTATACGAAATAAACCCACAAAGAAGTTCTCTATATATGTAAATAATGCTATCAAATGTCACGAGATCAAAATTAAATACAAAGATACTAGTTTTCGACATCGGGAATTCCACACTTGAGGTCATTACACACATCAAAACCAGCTGAAGAAAAATCGTCCACATATATTTTTAGTGCACCATAAATTGAGGTATTCCAGTAACGTGAAGTACGCGTACGAGTCTTAGGGATCCGTATATGAATAGAAAAACTATGGAAAGGTTTTTGCAAGGATTTAGAATTTCTATAATTCCTTTCATCCACGTTATTATGTGAATCAGGATCAACAGTAGTGACCCAGGAACACACCGCTTTAGAGACAACAAGTAAATAGACTAACTATTTACTTGCGATAACTTTTTTTTTGTCAAAATTAGAAATTCATATCACTCACAAACGTAGCAGGAGCCCAAATACCAATGATAGGTGGACTAATACAAAAGAGAATATACAACTGATTCGTTAAACTTTATAAAACCTAAGTGAACTGAGCTGATGTTTGATTCGAATATACATAATATGTATCTATTTCAGTAATGCGTAGCGCATGGAAATTGATCTTGATATTTCTTTATATAATATCCGCATAGTATATCGTTGAAGTTGCTACTTAACTATTAAACATATCTTCATAGAGAGTGTTGGCAACCCAACAAAGATCCACCAGATGTTTCCGGGTTTATTTTTGTCCATAGTACGTAACTTAGATATAGAATATTGTATAGATAGATTAAGACACAACTTGCTTCGATGTCTTACTGTAACGTGCTCTGGAATAAACAGTTATTTTATACTCCAATACCAAAGTTTCAATCTTTATCCAATTCACAAGAATCAGCACAATAATACACGCCTACAGAGAGTGCGATAAGTGGTTGGCTATGTACAAATGACACGATACTTGCATTGTTGATACCAGTAGTACTAAAAAAAATAGGCAGTCATTTAACTACCGACAGAAGTGACAACTTAAACGAAACGACTAACTTAAAACGTCACATTAGCAGGTTAGTGACATTAATTCATAAGGAGCTGACAGAACTCAATGTTTAGATTAGCGCCCTTTAGTGGATCTATATAATAAATGTATTGTTAGCGTGACGGTCACGAGTTCAGTGCTTGTTCCTCATAGCAAAAGTGCGCTAACGTGCCTAAAGAAGTTTTCACTTCAATAAACAATCAACAAATCGTCCTACTGAACCACGTGTCCTCCTCCGATACACACTTTACCGTTGTTGTATACCTCACGTGGGTTACAGCCGTAATGTTCAGGCCGGAGCCGTTAGTAAAGTGTACAAAATATATTATTCTTTTATTCTATCATGAATCATGATAACGCATGGGACAATATATGTTCATATGCAAATCGTCGCAGAACGTTTTGTTGCTTCCTTGTTTTATGCATGTAAAATATTAGAAGACATATGTATTTTAGTGAATAGTTTATTTTTTTCGAAGAATGAATCAGAGTTTGAATTTATTAGAAATCGAATTGCGATTTCCTTGGCCTTGCATCTCGAAGTTTGCAAAAATTGAAGCGTTTGGGACTTGTGTACGGCTTATTATTAAAATAGTACCTACGTACTCTCTACCTATTTTACTTTACTGAATATATTTAACTTATAATAAATGATAATTGAACACAGTAATGGTTTTATTCAAAACCGATTAAAACGTTTAAACTTCGAAGTCGGTCTTTTTACGACGACGGTGTTTTTTTATGGATTACGGAGCAAAGGAGCAGACCTGATGGTAAATGACTACCACCGCCATTAGCACTTCCAAGTCAAGAGTCACAAGTGCGTTGTCGGCCTTTAAGAAGGTACGTTCTTTTCTTCAAGGTTGGAATGTCGAATCGGTACGGAAATACCACAGGCGACAACTTGTTCCACATATACTAATAAATCGTCATTAATGTTTTCAAATCGTTCTAAAGTAAGTTTGGTTTTTATACCTATCTGAATGTTGAAACATTCACTTAAAATTACCGTACTTTGAAAGACATTCATGGCTGCAGTGATTTACCTCATCCGTGGTTAAGAAAAACCACACTGCCGTCTAAAGCTATATATATATTTACACAACGCGTTTGTATTTCACAAAGCTATTTATGTTTGAACACTATCTTATCTTCTCACTGAAACCTTGTGAAGTTTCAAGCTACCATGTGTAATATGTATTATACTGCACTAGTTGGCCTGGGTGCAATAATACGTTTGATAAAAGCGCACCATGATAGCTAACCTTGAAACTTCTGATAGTAGCATTCAGCTTTTGCTTAAGGCTACACATGCAGACTATTTGAGGTAACATTGAAAGCACAATCATATTTCTAATAAATCTTACTACCTAATATATACGGGCGAATTTTTTTTTTTATGAAATGCAACTCGAGAGTCACAGGAGTGTTGCTGGCCTTTAAAAAAAGGAAAAGGGGGAGAAGAGGGGAGAGGGAAGGGTTAGGGCCTCCGGTAACCTCACTCTCTCGGTGAAAAGCAATGAAATCATTGCTTCACTGTCGGTTTTCTGTGAGGCCATGGTATCACTCCGGTTGATCCGGTCTATACAATACGGCGAAAAAACAAAAATATTTAAATTGTGCTGCAACGTATGTTGTTGGAATAATGTATATATATTAACAGCTCAGTGAGTTGTCACTGTGTCATTTGATTAAAGTCCTTGTGTGACTGGAAAGTAAGTGAAAGGACTGACACCAGACACAGAACATTATACTATAGTATTTATCAATACTCTGTTGACAGTGGGGTCTAGGACAGTAGGGCAATATGGCAGTCTCCAAGTTAGTAGTTGAAAATTGTTTAGGTTGCCATGAATCTAGTTTAAACCTATACTTAAACTTATACTATATAGAGATGAATTTATACTACAATTTAATGTAATTTTCTTCAGAGATAAAAGTACACTCACCAAATGAATTTTGCCGAAACTCTAAGCAACCAACGCTTAGAACATCCGACTTCAAAAGTAATATGTTGATAATCATCTCGTATCATATATAACCGCTTTGATGTCAGCGTGGAAACCTATCGAACCGTGAATCGCTGGAATTGTCTCTCTGTCGTACAATTGAATAAAATTCTACTCGTCAACAAGCCGTATGTTTTATAACGTCTAGATATAAAATATGAATTTTAATCTATAGTACTCGTATATATATATTATCATACATTAATATTATAGCTGTCTTCAATATTATTTAACTGTACTCTGAATGAATTCACAAGGGTAGCTTACTGTAAATGATCCCTACCCTTAGTAAACTTAAGTATGCTACTACACTATTGTATTAGGAGGTAACCTGTGATGATAGTTGTATGTGGTAAATAAATAGATAAATTAATAAAATACTAGCAGTGCCCCGCGGTTTTACAAGCGTAACTCCCGATCCCGTAGGAATATCGGGATAAAAAGTAGCCTATATGTTAATCCAGTTTTCCAGCTATCTACATACCTATAGTTTTATCGCAATCGGTTCAGTAGGTTTGGCGTGAAGGAGTAACAAACATCCATCCATCTATCCCTAAAACCATCCATCCATCCATCCATCCAAACATCCAAACTTTCACATTTATAATATTAGTACGATAAAAAGTAGCCTATATGTTAATCCAGGTTTCCAGCTATCTACATAACAAGTTTCATCGCAATCGGTTCAGTAGGTTTGGCGTGAAGTAGTAACAAACATCCATCTATCCATCCATCCATCCAAACCTTCACATTTATAATATTAGTGGAATAAAAAGTAGCCTATATGTTAATCTAGGTTTCCAGCTATCTACATAACAAGTTTCATCGCAATCGGTTCAGTAGGTTTGGCGTGAAGGAGTAACAAACATCCAACGATCCATCCATCCATCCATTAAAACTTTCATATTTATAATATTAGTGGGATAACTTTGATTTCTCAACTTCGTCTTTTGCGAAGTTTACTTGTACAGAAACTAATAATCGGGATGTGTGGACAAATTTTGGGAACTGCTTTTATTTCGTAGCAAGACCTATTTACGGCAAAAACTATATTCCATTAAAAAAAAAACCTTTCAGTTACTTTTAACTTTCCCGGTAAAACAGTCGCATCTGCCAGGTGACTTTGATTTCATCACTAACTCATAAACTGACAGGGCTCCAAAGATAGTGCTGTCTTATTTGTATATTGCCCATTTCGTGTGCTATTTTATGTGTTAGAGTGAACATACACACTCTAACACACACTACAGCACACGAAATGGGCTCCGGTTTTCAATTACATTTTCAATTACATTCTTAATATTTCTTTTTTCTTTTTTTAATCTATTATTGCCTCAATTTCTTTTATTGCTGCGGGAGGGCCCTGTTGACCTGTGATTACAGGTTTTTTAAACCTACTTCAAGCACCAGACTCTCACAAAGTTAACTGATTATTGTGGCATCTCTGTTAAAATAGGATAAAAACTTTTGTGAGAGTGAATAAATAGATTTATTATTTATTATTAGACAGTGGGGAATAATTAAGTTGCTTTCTTTAGAATTGAAATTTATTTAAATAATTTAAGAATACCTGTTCAAAACCTTCAGCCTTGACCTTTAAAGCTTAACACCTCAAAAGACACAATTTACTTACCATCCATCATTGACAATATTTTTGACAACAAGAGACTCCATACAAAACTCATTACTTTAAAAAGCCATCAATCAATTTTCCATTTTATTCACCGAGTGATAAAAGCGAAGATCGATTGAAGTACAATGTGAATATGTAACTAAAAGTACATAGGTACGTACATATATGTCGATGATCGCTCAACTCATATGTATACATGATACATTTGTGGTAAACGATCCAAGTACGACATTATGTCACTTCAATAGACCTGAGAATTCGCGTGCGGCACGCCTAACGTTCCTTGTTCATAAAGATACGGGTGAGAATTACGTGCGGGTCATTAACGTCTAATGTTCAAATGTTTTAAACAAAGTTTAATGTTACTTCCATTGCGACAATAAAACTTTTTACTTAACTTATAAACTTATGGAATATAGACAATTTTAATATATCTATAAAGCTAATAAATATATAATATCAAAGAAAAGTTTTTTGTTTGATTGCTTTTTTGTTTAAACGCGTTCACTCTGGAACTATCAGTCGGATCCTTTTGTATTGGATAGAGAATTCATTAAGAAAGTGTATCGGCTATGTCCTATGTAAGATCACGCTACGACCCCTAGGAGCGGAGCAGTGACCATAAACGTGGGTCTAACTTCGGGGATCGGCTAGTTTACAATAAAGAAAGATATTTATGACGTTATAATAAAAAGTATAAAGTATTTATATGGGAATTCATTTGCTTAAATTAATTAAGAACTAACTACTGCTAATATGCGGCCATAGAAACTAAAATCTTTTACTGTCATTATATCCACTGAAGAATATTTTAGCCAAGTTTCTTCATTAGCAGAATGGAAGGACACTCATAATTTTACAGACCAAACTCTATTGCGATGCTATTTACAGTCGAATTTAAATTATATAATTCTTTTAAAATTAGTACTTTCTATATAATTCTGTCTCAACGACAGCGGCACCGTACATGATACTCTCCCGTGAATTACACGACACGCGTGCATGTGAAAGGAATTCAGCAAAGTAAACTCAAGTTGTACGCTTTTGTGAGCGTGCTCCGTGTATGCGTGGGCAATGTCGCGAAATTACACTGAATATATTTGGGTCTGAAGTTCGCTTATAATAGTGTATGCTAGAAACTATACACCTTATCATGTCGTGTTTTGAACTAAATAATATTTATTGTTCGATTTCCAAAAGTCAAACGTTTTATGAGTTTTTCATATTTTGTAACGCTAATAAAATAAACTACACAGAGATTGACTTGCCTTCGACACGAATACATGTAAACACCAATCGTCACATTTTATACGAACTTAAAGAAGTATATGTACTATAGATATTTTGACTTATGACTTGCAACTTGCAAGGCATAGTATTAAAAAAAAATAGGTTTTGGAAACAATGGTAACTTTTTACTGAGGTTATGTAATTTTTTTCACCTCGAACACTCATATAAGGTAGTTTACGTACAAACTTTGGCGTAAACTATAAATACTGTATAAATAGAAAAACCTTAAAGCTCACTGACAGCACACCAAAGGCGACAAAGTATTTTTAGAGTTTCGTTCTAAAACTTAAACTCATACATCTAAAACTTAAATTAAAAAAATAGTGTAAGTGTTTGCATACTATACATGCTGTATTTGAAAATTGAACACCTACTTAAATGACTGAAAGGGTATGACTCTAGCATGCAGTTACAATAAGAATTAAAAAAAAAACTATCCGTTTACAAGTTTTCATCAAAGTATGTGGATGTAAGATAATCTGTAAAGTTAAAGATTTTAAATAGTACATATTTTTCTATTTTGGATTTTTTCATTCTGTTACTTCGATTGCAAGTTTTGTCCCATAAAAGTTTTCTATCCTCCACGGAAGTTATAAACTCTTCAAAGTCAATTTTTTTCATGACTTCAAGAAGCCTGTGCACATTCCTAGGTGGCCGGCAATAATAACAATAACGCAGTATAAAACAAATTCTATTGGTGTTATTGCGACAGCACGCTGTTTAGGTGGCGTAAACACAACCTAGATGCGCGGTGACAGCGTGGCAGCGGCATCGTCGTCCCGAGCACGTAATTAAAAAATTAAGAAGTGTGGGTTCGCTCAGCTGTTTAAGTAATAAGTTAGCAAAATACACTGTCGAGTGGTATTGTTTTGATTCCCACATTTTACACTTATAAGTAATTTACAGATAATTAAATTTGGGTCAGGTAGTCTCTCAGTTCCCTAATTACAACAGAAAAAAAGCAGTATTATAGTGTACTACCTTAAACATTGTAGCGTAAATGTGTAATGACTTTAATTTACTAACTAGTAGGTACAATTAGGGTAGAACTGCTCGAGACGTTAAGTAGCGAGATGTTTTCTCAGATGGGGCTGAGAAAATACCTCGCTAAAATAGCACTTATAATGGTGCCGATTCTATTGTACACTCGACTAAACTAAAACCTGACTTAATTTCTTCATATGAAATCAACCTAGTGTTCTTCGTAATAAGGTATATTTGTTACTAGCATCTATTTCTCAGCGCCGCTAAATTTCACTAAAACCTGTCAACGTATACTCAACTTTATTTCCATGCAGCGAGAGTCTTCATTTATTCAAACGCTGTATAATTGCCGTATAAAAATTTGTTCAAAACGAACAAGGATGACGTGTTTTTAATCTACACCTACGAAGACGCTTACTAAAAACACAGTGCAAAAGAGATGGCATTCAACGAATAGCGGCTCTCGCTACGTGGTATTAAAGTTTATTTAAGCGTATCAGACTTTAGTCGACAAATACATTGCTTATTTCGATAGCGACATATGTTACCTACTTGTTTCAATTTGAAATAAAACCTTGTTTTGAAGTGTACAAGGTTTACATTTTATATGAAGAAAATTTAGTGAATTCTAATTTAGCGAGTGAAGTAACAGAATTGGGACCAATATAGAATTAATGTCTGATAGTGAGCAGGGTCAACAGAGCTACAAAATGGTGGAGTTAAAGCTGACAACGTGGAATAATACTACTGATGTATAAGTATTTTCAAGCAATCACTGTGTGTTTAGTGCCATCATTCATAGAACTTTTTATTTGGGTTTTCTTTTCAAGAGTATTTTTAGTTTCTTAAACTATAATGTAGTCAACATTAAAGTTTAAGAAACTAAAAAAACACTTTACTAGCAAACCCAACTAAAAATATAAAATGTTGTTGATTGAACTCGTTAAAAAGCGTGGAGTGCTTTTTAATATATTTTTAAAATAACTCTACTCTTATAAATATAATGAACTATTTGTAATATTTGATGTCAAGCACCCATGCTTTTTTACACTCAAAAATTAATTTCTACTTTTTAGTGTTTTAAACTATAATTTTATTGTCTTTTGTCATAGAACCTTGATACGTGCACAATTTCAAGTTAATTGGACGTACTGAAGTTGTTGAAAAATTACGTAAAAAATTTCTTAACATACATAAATACAGACGAATATGTACACAGCGTGTAAAACTTGTTAAAACGCCATTACCATGACATATTTTAATATACAGAGTAATGTGTTCCCTCTTAACTCCCGTATATTTTGACGTCTTAATAACAGACATTCAGACAGACACTCAATAATAAATTATTAAACATTATGAATTGCTGTTTAAAAATATTTCAACTTCATAATACTATTATTCTAATAACCTCACCAATAATTAAAAATTCAAAAACACCTGTTCAATGTAGGGTCTTAAATATTAAAGTCAATAGCATACGTTCAAAAGTGAGGCTTAGACGATGTAGAACCACCTTAGGTGTACCAACGATAAACAACACAATAGCAAAAAGTATTCACTGTCCAAAAGCATTTAAGTTGAAAACTGCTTGCCAGCTATTTATGTTTTTCAAATGCCGGTGATATTTTATTAAATAGTTATTTTGACGTCAAACATTAGAGCCGTCTTTTGTATTATTCAAATAAATTTGTTTGCAGTGTATTTCGTATGTTGAAAACACAGTAATGTTGTAAAGGTTTTTCATGTTGTCGTGAATATTTTATTTTTTTTACTGAAACAGCCACACATATTAAAGTTATATGTTGAATTTTTATAACTTTACTTATTGCACTTACCTTCCTTAGAGTTCCGTAAAAATATCAACCAGATTTATTTAGAGAGCTAACAGAAAAGTAAGTCAAGTGTTCGTGAAAATCTTTGTAAACAGTTTTATCTGAGATGCCTGATAAATAAAAGTAAGTTACCCTAAAAAAACTATTACAATTTTAAATATTGACCGCTCAGGATTATAACGTATGTTAATACATTTTCGGAATAAATCGGCTGATTATTGTTTTGTTTTATAGCCATTGATTGTTCTTTTTCCTTCTTTTTTAAACTTTCAAATTTTGATATAAAAACGAGCTTATAAAAATGCAACCGTGCATCAAAACCTTCCGTTAGTCTCTGGACTGCTACGCTTGCAAGTTTTGCTAGCATTCCTTAACATTATTATGTGGAATGAATTTGTGTTTAAGTACGAGTATATACAATGCGTACTTGTAGCAATTCATAATCCTACGTATTGACACATCTTTGATTCCTATACACACGAATTACCAGTCGACCTACGAAAACTCTCCCAGTTTTGCGTGCAATATTACATAACGCGTAGTTTTAGTTGGTTCGATTACAATACCCCGAACCTCCACTAAACCCCGGTGATAATGATGGTGAAATGATGGCATGCATCATTCACATTCATAAAACAAAGAAAAGAGTGGTTTACTAGTGTTCTGGGCGAGTTTCGAAGATGCAGCCTTCGATCCCACCCATAAAGTATATTATAGAGTTGAGTTTTAGATTTCGTTACATATGTACATAAAGGAATTAAAAACTCAATGGGTCATTTTAAAGAGCAAGTGACTGAAACTATTTTTCCGCTTAAGAAAATAGTATCTTATGATGGGACCACATCAGCGATACGAATGATCTCTTATACGTCTTATGTGTGCTATTTTTACGAATATTCTATGCATCTGCTGCTCTCCTCTTACACAGTCGGCAGAAATATTTTTTATTTGTTTGTATTTTCAATGACTTACATCTTTATTTAGCATTAGCACATAATTTATATAACAAACAAGTAGTTATTATATATAACTTCTAAAAAAGCACGTGAAACGAGAAGAGAAGAAACGAGAGACGAAGAAATAAAACTTATTTGTACCGAATAAAAATCAAATAACACCCATCTATTCATTCTTGATAAGGAATCCCTGATGGTATTCAACCCGGGGATTCCGATGAACTGAGCTGCATCAACTGGGAGGGAAATATTCTGTGCCTTCCTTCTACAAGTTACATATTTAAAACAGTCCCTTTTCTCAGTTACATATAGTATAAAAATCTGAGAGATTTAGAGTGGCGTCTTGAGGTAAATCCCCACAGCTGTGTAGAAAATTATCGACCTTCATTTTATTATCTCTAAACTTTAAATAAGAAACTTTACCGTACATCGGGAAGAATTATACGATGTCAAGCCCCCGAGCGAATATAAATCTTAAAATACGACAGGTTAACAACTGCACAAGGTATTATAAACCCTTTAAAAATTCTTTGATCCTCTAGTCACTCAGTTGGGAGTACTAAGAAAGCTTCTTTAAAAATTGGCTGTGTGGAGCCTCGTATGGTAACCTCTAAAACTTTTTAAACTTTGCTATCTTTTTGACAGTTTATACTCAGTGGAAGTATACTTGAAGCAAGAATTTTATATCTTTATGACGTCATAAAAGAAATGTAAATAGAATAGAATTATGTAGGTAAGTGGAGCCACAATTCCATTGAACCAGCATGAGAATAAAAAAATCTAAAAATCTGGGTTCCATAATTTTTTTATTTGAATAAATGAAAGCAAATAAATCATTAACAAGAAAGGGCAAGATATTCCAGATTAGTACTTCGAGTATTTGTATGTACTTTTATGTAGGTGTTTAGTATCAAGAAGACTATGGTGTAGTATAACATATTTATATGTGTTTTTGATAAATCTAATTAGGCAAACAAGTAAACAAGCCGTTTATTGGAAGGCGGCTTCTAGACACTAATAACTAAGTTTAGTCTAGCTTTTTTTATTTTTTTGGGTTCAATTCCTCAAAAGGAGAAAAGAAGAAAAGAAAACTCACATACGTACATACTCGTACATACATAAACCCTGAAAACATTACACTCTTTCTTTCGTCATGAGCGTAAAAATCTTAAAAAAATTTTGTTTGCTTACAGAATCCTCGCTCCGCGAGTCAGACTGGCACTTGTCCGGTTTCTTTTAGTATTGAGCATCTTCCCAAGTGATCTCAACATCACAAAACCAGCCCAGACTTTAATATTTCCTTAACGAAGGGAAATAAAGATTATCTAATTGTTGTAAGTACAACTTCACCCAAAGAGCACCTCTTCTGACATACATTAGCCTGTTTACCGTAGCCCTTGTTCCAAGGATGATGCCGTATACCTCATATGATTCCTCAACCCACTTAACCATGATAATCGTAAATTCTTTGGATACGCACGCACGCGCGGTGTGTCCTGAATAACAATGCGACTTTCGTAAGATAACGCACGGAATTCAATTACGTCTACTCGACTAACGTGCATGCTACTTATATGTTTTGAAAAAGCTTACATTTTAATCTATCTCCTCCGTCATTTATGGAAGTAAAATAACTTCATTCTCTAAAGGAAAACTGTCTCGTATTGGTATTTTTTTGTTATAGGGGGCAAACGAGTAGACGGGTCACCTGATGGAAAATGACTACCGCCGCCTATGGACACCTGAAACTCATTAGTCACAAGTTAGGGCCTCCGGTAATCTCACTCACTCGGCGAAAAGCAATGCAATCATTGATATACTATATAATAAATCTATCGGTATTCAGTTAATACCATTGATGTCATTCAATAGGAACCACGCGAGTTATATCCCGTGATATAACTCGCGTGGTTCCTATTGAATGACATCAATGGTATTAACTGAATACCGATTGTTAAAAGATAACATAAAGAGTTAGTATTAACAAGATTGCCGTAATTGCAGTTTTGCGAATCATATAAATCTTCATTTGCCTTTTTTCAAAAATTACATTGATAAAAATATTTTACTCTTTTTTCATTCAATTCGAAAGAAAGCGGTAGAAGTAGCAGAATAGATACCAATAAATTACACATAGATAATAAACATTTAACCTCACGCCGGTAAATAAAATACCGTAGGCCCCGGTAATCGTAAAGAATAGCAAAGAGGTCTGAACCTTAATGACAAAAGCTGAAACTGAAACACTATCACTGCTTAATTGGACAGACAACGTTTAACTATTGCGCCATTGCCTAAGCCACTCGGACGGCTCATTAGTAATAGATGCTAATTGTATAGCCGTATTGCTCTCGTCAAACGTCCTAATACTGCAAGCTCCAATGGCGTTGACGTCATGGTCTAAAGGAAGTTTTACGTACCTAGTCAATGATAGAAACAACAGTACTAATGAAACAAGTAATTTTCGTTCTTATTCGATGAGGATTTTAGTACCCAGAGTGTATAAAGAATCATTCTTCTATATTTGTTTAAACGTATATTTTCATACAATACCGGATTTTTTATCAACATTCTTAACATTTATTAGCTATAGCTTCATACACACCAATCTCTTAGTATTTTTTATCAATAAATTACCTATTTTCAGTTTTAAAATTAGGTTTTTGTATTAGAAATTAAAAATGTTCTTAACACCGTTATCGTTTTACGTCATTCACGTGGTCTACTATACTTTATTACAACAGACAGTTTGTGGATCACTGTATATAATTATCTTCAAAGTTCCTCTATACGAGGTATTACAAACTATCCATCAGTTCCGATCAAAAGCCTTTGTCAGGATTTCTGAGATTGCTAACTTGCACGTAAATAATTTAATTTGCGGATACTTTAGAGTCACACATGCACAGCAAGGCTCCAAACTAAGTGAACTGTTCTCGTAACTCGAGTTAGTTGCAGCACTTCGTTCATTGTTTAAACACTAAGCATAAAGAACACTTAAGTTTTGAACATACAGTAAGAATTCGTGTAACACTGAATATTAAGCAAATAGGCATAATAATTTCATCTAGCGGTATTCGAAACCGTGACCAGATGCACTGCAGTAGCAGTTCGTAGGTGTATTTTTTCTTTTTTTCTTACACATTATCTTTATACCAAAGTACGAATATTCTCTCATTATACCATTACATTGGGCACCTTAACTTTAAAAACAGAAGCCCAAAATTCTTTTCCGATTATCGCTATCTCTGTCTTACCCTTTCTCTACAAGGTCCTCGAACGACTTATTCACAATCAACTTACTTTCAAAAACTTGCTCTTAAATTCTATGGGATCTGGCTTTCGTCCCGGTCACAGCAGCACCACTACCCTAGGGTGTATAATGGAGGACATCAGATCAGCTATGGAGAACAGTTTAAATTCTGCTACACTTCATTAACGCTTTCAATATTATGAACTTTGAGGTTATACTGTATATTTTACTCTCTCTTAACACATCTCCAATGGTTATAGATTGGTTTTATAGTTACCTGTTTGGTCGCCCACAGCGTAATAGTATTGAAAACACTGTTTCCTATTGGTGTAAAGCTACGACCGGTGTGCCGTTGTTTTGTAAACTCCATTACAAATGAGCTGTCTGTTTCCTACCACCTTAATGCGGAATATCTCCAGATTTATTGTCGAGCTTTACCAGATAAACTGCTAGAAGCTGTTAACACTGTTAATACTGACTTGGATAATATATGTAAGAGGACTACCGTCTGAAGTTAAACCCGTGCAAGGCTCAAGTCATTATTGTTTTAAGTCTGGAGATGATCTCTCAAAATAACTGGCGATTCTACCACAAGTCACTTGCAACGGTACACACATTTCATTCCTGGGGTCATCAGCTGCAAGCGCTGAGTCGCAAAATGTTTGTCGCTGTAGGGTCTTTATTTTCTACCTACCGGTACTGAGACTGCCCTTGCACAATTCTTTCTTTTCCCCATCTTTGATTATCCTAATGCCTGTTGTTTAGATATTACTGTCCTGAATTCGATTTCCTATTTTCCATGGTTGCCTGTAAAAGATTACCACAGTGCGATAAGGCTTCTCTTTGAAATAGTTTTATTGTACAATAAAAAGGTATATTATTATTAATTTAATGGTTTAGTGTACACAGTATTCTTAGAGTATATTAGCTATTAAAAATCACTAAATGAAAATGACATTACTAACATCGTTTGTTCGTCTTTTCACATCATACTAGTAATCTTCAAAGTCTTATATAAAGAGAAATAATTTTGACCAGAACTGATAGTACCGTAACACAATTATGTACGAAGTTAAATATCAGTACATGTTCTAAATTTAATATAAAATTATGATATTCGACTTTAAGTGCGCCATGATGCCATTATCGAGTTAAATTTAAATGGGCAAAAAGAGCGGTAATAAAAGTACAAGAATAAAGACCAGAAGGGAAAGAATAAATCTCAATAAAATCTGAAAAATAATGCTCAAACCCGTAACTTCATAGATAGAGGTTTTCTCATAAATATTTACTTATAACTTTTGATGTATATTGAATAATGTACAAAGATAATAAATCGCTAAGAGGCTTTGTATAGATACCTTCCCGGAGACTTCAAAGATGAGATCCAACCCAATATTTTACAATTTATGAATATTTTTTACGTGTTCCCTTGTGTATTATATTAAGGAAATTTTATGGAAGCATGTTTTGAATCGCATAGATTGAACTATGCTGTAAAAGATATAGACCAGGGTAGAAGCCTTTAAAAATAATAAAAAGTGAAAAAAAATAATAGTAGGATGAAACCCATTGGAAAAGGAGGAGAATATTATAAAAATGAAAGGAAAAATAATTTACGGGCGATCTGAGGCCGGGAAGGGGAAAGGGGTGAGTTTTTAGAGGAAAAAACGGTTTATCTCGATTTCCGGCAAAATTACAAGTCCTATAGAAAAAAGTGAAATGGCAAAATTGTAGATCTTTTTATTACCTACAACTTTGCCATTTCACTTTTTCTATAGGACTTGTAATTTTGCCGGAAATCGAGATAAACCGTTTTATCCATTTCTTTTTATAATATTCTCATCCTTTTCCAATGAATTTCATCCTACTATTATTTTTTTTCGTTTCAAAAATTATCGACCCTGGTCTAATAGGGTCTTGAAAATAGGAAGGGCTTTTGATCTATGGGCTGCTAGTTATAATTAAAATGTAAGTGAGTAATTGTGTAAATATCGGTAATATCTCTTAGACGTTGATAACATAACACAAGTCAATCAGAGACATAGTATACCTATACATATGTATTCAAACGTAACATATCATTAATAATTTCAGAAATCGAAGTTCCACTGCTAAACATAGGTCTCCCTCAATGACTTCCAAGAAGACCTACGATCTCTATAAGGTCTGTCTATGCTCTTTCGGCACGAACCTTTCGGCTCTATCCGCCATCCTTTCTGCGAGCTATGTGTCCTGCCCACTGTCGCTTTAACTTGCTGATCCGTTCGGCTCTGTTGGTTATCAACGATTGTCTGCGTATCTACTCATTTCTGATGCGACCCCGCAGAGAAACCCAGAGTATAAGCCCTCTCCATAGCTCATTGAACGACACTGAGCTTGTTTATGAAGCCCGCAGTGAGCGACCACATTTCGGATCCATATGTCATCACTGCTAACATACACTGGGCGATTTTTCTACGAAAAAACCTGCGAAGTTGCCCAAAAGTGGCCGGGCCAAACAATGTTTATAATTCAAACCAGAAAAACATATTATATTTAGTTTAACACTGTTTAAGAGATTTATTAAATTTGGAAAAGACTTTTACAAAATAATTATCAGGCTTACTAATTACTAAGCAGTATGTTGTCTACACACAACACACGCTTGCACGCACGTATTTTTTAATAATTGAATATAATACTCTGTTCGCTTGCGAAGGTGATGTGATTTTTATAATACATACACTGTTCTATAGGAGGCATGGTAATCAATGTTACAGGGTTCCTAGTGAAAATACCAGTGTCTCACAAGGGTCGTTTTTGAATTTTCAGTATTAATATTGATAACCATAGCTTTAAGCTACCTATGTGGAAGTTTCTAGTAATGAATAAGTAGGTAAAATGTTTAAATTCTATTACGCAATCCTTAAATAAAACTACGAAATATACCATGAAATTTTATTTCCCAATAACTATTCATAATTTATCTTCATAATCAAACGTATATTTACAAATGTCTAAACTTATTTATCACGTAGGTAACAGCATATATAGTCTATCTGTTAGGGCCAGTACGCTAGGAGCTAGTGCCGCGAAAAAAATCACAGGTACGAATAACTGTGATACTTCCGATAATGGAAGTGTAATCATCGATGATATTTCCTTTATCATAAGTAAGGAAACGAGTATAAGTGTTCTTGTCGATGCAGAATGGGGTGATGGAGACCCGGCGTGGAGCTCAGCTAGACTTTCTTCTGGAACAAGTGGGTAAGTGTTAGTAAAAAGATATTTTCAACATAATAAAAATTACCACGTAAATAAAAGAGATTATTCCCAGGAACTAGAGTTGTATGCTAATGATAAGCACATACTGATACTTTGTAGTTTTGATGCAATTTTTATGAAACGACAAACCTATATCCCGGTTACAAATAAACTTCACAATAGGCTTACGATTAGACTCGCGTGACTGCAACTGTCAATAGGTACTGTTAAATATAGTTATATGGACTGTAAAAAAACTCCATCCCTATTGTTTTGAGTCTAATTATTATCTACACACATTGGAAAATACTTAGCAAATATTCACTACTATTAAGGCGGTTTATGATTATCAGTATGTTACAGGTATTAAAAATCTCCTGGTAAATAGCTATTTGACATGTTTAAAGTAAGCTTAGATGGTGAAAGTGGAAGTAATTATTTCATATTGAAGTGATATGTTTATAACATTTTTCCTTATTCTGTATTGTAAAAAATCAGTAAGTTTATTATAATTTTATTTTAACTTACTTAATATTTTATAATATTAAATATTCCCTAATAATATTAATGTAGTATTGTACTACAAAGATTTAAATGTAATTGTCAGGTTGACAAATAATTTCCATTGTAAACTAAATCAGCAAAGTGCCCAGTGAAACCAAATAGCACATACTCACATCTACAGCCAGCATGGTAGCCCTCTAGAGTCATTAAAGTTGGTATTTGATGTTTGTTTCAAGATAATTATAGATTAGTAAAAATTAAAAACACGCTTAAATGGCGAAACAAATAAAAAAAAATCCTCCGTGCCTATTATATTAAAAATTGGATTGACTTTATATGGTTTTGTGGTGTAGTAAGTAAGTATAGCATCGAATATATATGGCGTCGATGAACTCACAACCTCTTCAACATTATTAAAAGCTATATCGTTCAATCTCAAAACAAACTAAATATAATAATATCACAATATTTACCATCTAATATTATTCTAAGTCAAGCATTAATATTTATAGATACGACTACAAGCTGAGTATGTTGTGGAATTGCCTCAAGGCATAAATACCGGGTTGCGAAATATTATATATTGAGGTATTAGTTTACACACTATGTAATCATGCATATGTTATGTTTAGTTTATGTATTACTTACATATTAAGCACATAATAAAGGCACATACTAAAAGACGATACTAAGTACATATGTCAGTGTAGTGTTACACAATTAGGTCAACTATGTAACAAAGAATGGACCAATCCTGCAACTAAAGAGTCATAAGTGCGGTGCCGGCCTTTAAGGTGGGAGTAGGGGAAAAGTGGGAGAGGGGGACGAGGGAAGGCGTAGGGCCTCCGATAACCTCACTCACTCGGCGAAGAGCAATGCAAGCAAGTATCACTCCGGTCGAGCCGAAGCATGATGATAAAAATACTACATAAATCATAAAAAACAGCATAGACCTGACAGACTCTCTCTCGTAAATCTTATTTAATGTGATGCATATAACGCAGAGTAGAAACTGGTTATAGAAATAGCAAACTAATGTTTTCATAATTCTGCAACAATTTATCTTGGATACAGTTACAGGTCTTAGAAATTATTCAAGAGGTACAAGGGCGAGAAACCGCTCATGTAATGTCCGCTTTATGTCGTATAAACCTAAGGGACTAATGCATTTGTTATGGTGTGACGTTTACTATTATTACACGTGTATTTGTAATGGCATCTGTGAGTGGGCGGGTCACTGTTGATTTACAGAATGACATTGAAAACAAACATAGTAGAAAGCCCCTATAACTGGTTAGCATGTCCAAAATCTCTGATGAATGTAGAAGAGGCCTGAAGAATGAGAGGGGTAATAAATGGCGCTTTTTAGTCTCGGCTTACCCCTGAACGAGAATAGGACGTGAGCATGTGTATGTATGTGTATTTGTAGTTTCGTTTTATATTGATCTCAATGTGCGTACCTTTCACTACATATTATAAAACAAACTCCCCAGCCGCGTCTGTCTGTTTGCGATAAACTGATAAACTACTAAACGGATTTTCATGCGGTTTTCACTAATAGACAGAGTGATTCGTGAGGAAGGTTTAAGTGTATAATTTGTTAAGATTTTGTTTAAATTTATTGATGATTGTTGAAGATATCTCCTAGAAGAAGCTACCCGTACGAAGCCGGGGCGGATTGCTAATAGTAACTATAGGCAGAACCTTCTAACTGTATTAATACTGTCAATTGTCATTTGCTGAAGTGTTTGGGAACTGAGTGTTCCAAATTTGAAAAGAAATAAAATTACACACTCAATTTCAATTCTGCATTCTCAATATTTATGACCAGTCATAAGAGAATTTATATATTATGTACTTGCATGAGGAAAATATGGAAGGTTTGCGAGTAGAACGAGCAGCTGGGTCAGAGAGCGTAATCTCGGTAAAGTCCACTTTGCATTTTCCAATTTGCAAAGCGCTAAGTGACTTAGAGAGTGGTACTTTCGTACTGTGTATGGTTAGTTAGGTTATTATATTTTAGTGTTATTATATAGGCTCTGCTGCGCTTGCTCATCTAGCTGCACTAAGTACCTAGGGCTCTATGAATTACATAATGTAAGGCCGCTTTTAATTTGCGTAGTCTTTTTTTTTTGTACAGGGTGTTAGAAAATTACCGGAACAGCAGAATAATTCGCTAGGGATGCATTTTTCGGAAATACGTTAAATGCAAAAGTTACAGGAATTTTCCCTGGTGACCTTGATCACAACCTTGAAGGTTATCAAGTCAAAGCATCTTGTAGCTTTATGTCTCTTATGTCTCTTGGCTTAAGTGAATAATCAATTTCATATGGTTTTGTGAGTTTGACCTTGGATGGCGACCTTTAGAGGTTAAAACTTAAGTACTTAAGAATATTACCTTACCAATTGTATTTTTTTTCTCTCTTTTCAATTCCGGGTTCAAAAATATGCAATCCCATTTGCAAATTGCCCTTGACCTTGAAATAACCTTAAAGGTTGTGATCAAGGTTAACTTCAAGGTCACTAATGGATAGCTAGAAAAAATTCCTCTAACTTTTGTATTTAACGTATTTCTAAAAAATGCATCCCTAGCGAATTATTCTGCTGTTCCGGTACTTTTCTAACACCCAAAATACAATTTGTATACATAGCATTTTTTAACCACTACGGTTGGTAGTAAATTCTACAAGTAGTCTACATATGCACTTAAAAATAACGACAGTGCAGTTGTTAATTAGTAAACTAATAAAGTGTTTTTTTTTTAATAAATAAGACTGGTAACTTCAGGTACAGGTATTCTAAAAGGATGGTTGTAATATCTGAATGAATGCACTTGCAAAATAAACATTGGAAACACACAATAGTGTATAGGTGCTATTCTGTATAGATGTCTTAGAACATCAAGAAATTGATTATTCCTTCTCTTGACAGTAAAGGGGACATAAGGGAATCTGCATATCTGAGGATTCTCCATGTATGTGAATGATTATGTATGGAACTGGTTATTGGAGTAAGTTTCATGCTTCGTGTGTTTACGCACACTAAGCGTATGATTACCTCTCAAGTATTTAGATGTAGAATATATTCCAAGTACTTGCAAGTGACTTACGAGGAAATAATTTTATACATGACGTCATGAGTCTGGACTTCAGGAATAAATAAGAGCATAATATATTATACAGCTAATGTATGTACTCGCGGCATTTTCAATACTATACATACGTGGAATCTAAGTCTAGAAGCTTTCTAAAGCATTTATTTTACAAAAGAAAACAATTTTTTTTTCAAACCCGGTGTTTTCGTCGAAATTAAGATTTCATTTTACTGCAACGCGATACGTACCTACATAGTGACAAACGTAAGGTGTAAGGTCGTAGGTCGTTACCCATCACTCATTACCTACAGTATCAAATTACCTTTAAAACGACTCCAATTTTCCCTTAATACTTTACAGAGCTTAAGAAAATACATTATGATAATATTATTGTTGTGCAATGCTACGTTGCTGCCATATTTGAAACAAAATCGTGTAGTGTTGGCAAATTTTGAAGTGCCCATTTGGAAAAAAAGGTTTTTTTTTTCAAAAACCTACTAGTAACGTGGGTCACACGGTAGTATTAGAAATATTTTATATCATGAACTGAGTGTTGTTATGAAAGATTACAAAGATATGTAATCTTTCATAACAACACTGAGTTAAGTTCCAGACAATAAAATACTTTTTTTTAATAAATACGAATAAAATACTTGTATTTTTAAAGATTACTGGTTTTAAATATAACTAAATATAAAAATATAACTTTTTATACGAAATTAGAAACTAAATAAAACATGAATTATATAAATTGACCAGTTTTTTTAAATCGAAGTCTGTTATAAAAGTAGGACTTGTGTGTTATGCCTAGTTCACTCTAAGCTAGTCATTTAGTAGAGTATCGAGTAGGTTACTAGTAGTAACAAAACATGTTTGAATAACAAACATTTATTAGAGTAGATTAGTAAGTGCTTTAGTCAAGTCAATCCATTTTGTTGATCGTGTAGCATTCCGCACCTTTTTTTTCTGACCCATCATCAAAGGTACCATTAGTACTATCGTCTGTCTTCGTTTTCGGGAGTGTTTCACTAACACTCTGTATAATATTTGATATTACGTTGATTGGATATTACGTTTTAAAACAGTTCCTTATTACTGATTACAGTAAGTAATGTCTATTTGTAATATAACTGAACTAAATAAAATAAACTATAAATCCTAAAGTTTAAACATAGAATCACTTTCAACCGTTCCCAAAATGTAAAAATAAATAAACTTTTCAAATATATGGATCCTTTTCAAATTAAAAAAATGTCCAATGGCGAACATTACCCAAAAGTTTCACTATTTGAGACTACTTCAGTATCAAAGTTTTCTTTCACTAGTTAAATCAGTTTTCGAGATATAAAAGTTTTTTTCTTCAATTTGCATAATCATGTCATTTATGCCTCGAGATCAGGACTTGGGAACTTTGCCTCTCTATTTCAAATATTGAAATAAGATATTATTTATCTGTACTTATATTGGCTCTTTCGGTTATTAGGATTACCTAATGAAATGTCATAAAGAGCTTTCGGTTTCGTTATAATTTTTCCATTCTCAAAAGACTTTTTATAGGTAGCCATCAAAAGATGTACAAAAAATAATAAATCTTTAACTTGGATTTTAGTACAATAGCATAAATATTTACGATAATGTCTGCATTAGTTAAAAGCCGTGTCGCAGCCATTGACGCCACCTCCAAGCCTGGGGCCGTCAGAGTTCCATCATAAACAATCTTACAAAAAAGAAGGATCTAACAATTACAATATTTATAAACTAATATTAATTATTGGTAGTAAAATAAAAAACAGAAACAAAAAGTCAAAATCAAAATGATGTGGGAGTGTTTGGTTGTATGTATAGTTTATGTGTGTGTGTGTGTGTGTGCGCGCGCGTGTGTGTGTTTGTGAGTTAGCGAGAGGGGGGAGGGGGTTGTAGGTGATTTGAAAAGACTGACTAATGTGGAGAATTTTGGATAAGGATAAGTTTAGCAACATTTTGCACAAGGTGTGGCTGATCTTAAATGTGCCCTACTTTACTCCATTTACAGTAAAGTTATCGTCACTGAAACTACGTATTAAGAAAACATTGATTTTTGTAACATAAGTCTGTCAAAGTTGATAAAAAAATTACAAACGCTATTCCTAATAAAATATAACATTTATACACACCCTCATTTATCTCTTTACAGAGTCTGTACCTAGACTTCACGTAGGGAGTAAGAATTATTGAACCTTTTTTCGATTCAACATTGTCATATTTAAGTCCATCGACATAATAGTATATAGTCAACAAAAAAAAAATCAAAATGGGTAATACAAACGTACCGTTGAGCACATGAACGGATACGGTGTGAGACCTGGCACCTCGTACCGCGCATGTATAATTTCCCGCGTCACTGCTGTTCACTCTGGCAAGTCGTAGTTGGCTGTCAGCACCTCCTGGTACTTGTTCTGTTTTCACACTGCGAACAAAAAAACACCGTTAAGAATTTTGACGCAACAAAATACAGAAAACTTTATTTTCTTTTCCTCCGAGCCTTTTCAAAACTAAGTTGGGGTCGGTTTTCAGTCCAACTACGAAACTACGATATTTTACGTGAAGCAACTGCCATCAGACCTCCACAACGCAATGATATCGAAGTTCTGGGGTTAGACCAGGCTGTCGGATTTTTTTTAGGGCTCCAACTACCCGTAACGAATGCCACAGATGTTCGTTTGGCAACCGGGACCAACGCCTTAACGTGGCACGGAGGGGGTCTCAATGTGTTAAGAATAGTCACCCACCTTTAGACTGACCTTGCTAATATTACTTAACCTTTCAAAGTGCTAATCTCCTCGGTTACCACTTCGCCACGTGCCCCACAGAAAACTACATAAATATTCTATCTCTAGATTCAAATCTAGATTGTAAACACGACTTAAAGATGTTCGAAATTTTGAACATTAGCGGTCTCTATCTCTAAATTCAAATCTAGATTGGTAACAAAACTAAAATATGTTCGAAATATGAATATTAAAGATTTCAATCTCTAGATTCAGATTTGGAATGTAAAATGTACTATTTATGACGCAATTTCTACGATTTACCCGTCGCCCGGGGGAACCTAGTTCCTGCTACAGAACCGCAGTTAAAAAGTACATACTCCTTGCATAAGATTCTATTTGTACTAGACAACAAGCTATATCCTACTAATATTATAAACGTGAAGGTTTTTGAGGATGGATGTTTGTTGCTCTTTCACGCAAAAACTACTGAACCGATTGCGATGGAACTTGGTATGTCGATAGCTGGACACCTGGATTAACACTTGCGCTACTTTTTATCCCGATATTCAACGGCATCAGGACTCACGCGGGTGAAACCGGGGCCAGTGAAACCGGTGAACGCGGGCGTAGCTAGTTAACAATAAATTGTCAGGCGTTTAGTAATTATGTTCATAAAATTCTTAGAGAATCTTATGTAAGATTTTGCTTCCTTAAGTGTATTCTACTGAGTATATACTTCTGGCTTTGGCTGCACTGTACTAATTCGTACCGATGTGGATCATTCTTCTGGAACGTAAGAGCCCGTGGGTTTGATTCCGGCTCAGTGCAAATATCTGTAAACCTAAATATGTCTATTTTTATTAGTCTAGGTGTTTCTCTCTATAATATGTATCTGTTTAAAAAAAACCGCCAAGTGCGAGTTGAACTTACAGGGAGAGGGTTCCGTACGATGATAGACTTCTTATAAGTTTTACTATAATATATACGAAAAAAACAATTATCCGTATTTTTTTTAATCTTAGGCTCTAGTAGTTTCAGAGTTAAAGGGAGTAATGGTTAATTATCATCTATTTTCTTAAATACCTGTAAACTATTTATCTTAAAATCATAAAAATATTTATTTGAGACTCTCACACAAGCCCTTTCATTGGATATGTTACACGGTAGGGACAGTTTGTAATTTTATTTTATTTATCTAATTTGGTCCCCAAAGTGATCCCAAATTCAAAAATCATTTGTTCACTTCTCCTATGTGTTTCTGTCACAGGAATTGATATGTGTGCCAAATATCAACTTTATCCGTCAAATTGACTGTGACTGTGACAGATGAACTGACACACAAGTGATCCTATAAGAGTTCCGTTTTTTCATTCAGTCGTACGGAACCCTAAATGTATGTGTTTATATGTATTTACCTTAGTATGTTTTCCGTGCTCTAGAACATGGCTGAGTTGTGTACCTACTATGTCAAAAAATATTGTCATTGATTACTTTATATCTGAAACAATTGCATCCTACACGTTTTGCTAAGAACTTTATATCTGTGGCGGCTCAAATCATGGAATACCATAGCTAACATCATCATGATGTACCTTAGAGACTAGAGTAAGGCGTTCTTTAAAAAGGGTTAAACAGGTTTATTTAGGGTCATCGAAGCGAAACGGACATCTCTGATTTTGCAATTATCTATAGACTGCTGTGATAGCTTCCCATCAAGCTCTTCATCTGTTTGTTTTCAATATCCAAAGAATACCCACAGTCAGTATTAGGTACTGATACTTTCCAATATTTTTGTAACGAATTGCAATAACGTGGAAAGCAGTAATAATTCAATCAGTTATTGCAAAAATTACAAATTAAAAATAAAATAAATTCAAAACTGCCAAAACAAAAACAAAAGAAACCTATAAAACACATAGCAATAACCAAAAAAGTAAACAACAAAGTATTAATTGACCCTTTTCATCAAACCTAACCCAAAACTTGAAAGGAAAATCAAATGGCTTACATGTCCGGCGAGTTCAAAAGAAAATAATAATATATTAGACTATTCATAAGATCAACGTTCTATTAGCTGTTGTTAACTGTCTTGTTTTTGAAGGGTATCTCTTTAAAAATTCATAAATATCTGGCCTGACTTGGAAAATTTCGCGATAGTGGGCGGCAGCTTACATTGTATATTTATAAGCAATCCGCTCTGCTTCCTCTTTTAACCAACTTCCAAAGAGGAGGTTCTCAATTTGTTGACATTGTTTGAAGTGAAAACGTCTTTGGCCGCGCTGAGCTTTGGAAGGGGCAAGACCTTTGGGTTCGCGTCATCCACATGCTAATGACGTGACGTATCACATAGCATTGTAAAATGGTGTTAAAACTCAGTTATTTTTCCAAAGTTTAAAGTTTTCGCCTTCTGTCGGTAGTATCTATGACAGTGTATGTTTTTTTTATGTATGTTCCCCGATAACTTGAAGACGTGTTTGGATATTTTTTGTTTGATAGGGTATATTTCCCATATGGTCCCATTGTCACTAGAAACCGAGGGAACTCTTCAAATGTTATAGGCACACTTATCGCGATTTGGGTGTTTTTTAGAGTAACTCGTGCATTTTGACGAAAATATGTCAACTCAAATCAAGAGTGGATAATTAAGGCATGAAGAATACACATATATTGTTTAACTTGGTAGTTAAAATATCACATACCTCCGTGTACAAATTTGCCTAAAAAAGGGAGACAAAGAATTATCTTTACGTTTTAATATATAAAAAGAAATAAATTATTTTCTTACTGAACGCGATAACACCAACTAAACGCAGACAATTCTCCATGAAATATTTAACGGATGAAATCACGGACATTTCTTTCAAAGTTTCCTTAAAGAAGAGGATAGATAGCGCTGAGAAAAAAGAAAATAATAAACCAACGTTTAAAAGCTAACAGCTTGCTGACTGCTAGACTATCATTACCTACATTACCTCAATTTTTGGTAATAAACATTAGTACTCTGTGCCTAAGGATTTAGTCTTGACAAAAGCGATAGCGACTCACGGAATACTTTGCTAGAATAAAAAAAAAAATTCTTTATCTGCTGGGGAAATTAGACTCCATAAGTTTCTTTGTCATAGTCATAACTTTAGTCGTTCTTAAGTTTATCACTACATATTATAAAACAAAGTCCCCCACCGCGTCTGTCTGTCTGTCTGTTTCTCTATTCGCGATAAACTGAAAAACTACTAAACGGATTTTCATGCGGTTTTCACTAATAGATAGAGTGATTCATAAGGAAGGTTTAGGTGTATAATTTGTTAAGATTTTGTGTAAATTGATTGAAATATGTTGATGATTGTTGAAGATGCCTCTGCTACCCGTGCAAAGCTGGGGCGGGTTGCTAGTTTCATAGTCACTGCTTGTCAAATAACATAGGTGGGATCTCCCAATTCTCTTAAGCACGTCAAAAGCCAGTATTACGAATATTACAATAACGTTGTATTGCCATTATAAATTACTAACAAAAAATTCAACATAATATGCATAGCCTTCTTTATTTTAAATTGAAAACTATAAATGTAAGAGTTCTAGTTGTTCCGGATGTGACGTAAAATGTTAAGGACAGATGACACAAGCAAATGTTGTACATGTATTAAATTATTTTATGTGCCTTTAGCTCATATATGAATATATCAAGCAAATTTTAACAAATGATTCTTGTATCACATAGCTCGCTACCAGCTACTGTCACTAATGAGACCATTGCTTCAGACAGGACATTAAGCCGTCAATTGTCATGTAAGTATCTGGTAACACACACACATTACATGGCTACCCAAGCCAACATTACAGGGCAATTACCGTTACGAACCCTACTCAAAAACTCTTGAAAAAGGCTATTTAAGTGACTGTGAGCCACTAAACTCTTAAATCTAAGCCTCCTGCTACGACTACAATATAAAGACGTATTTATATTATCTGTATAAAAGAAAAGGTTTACCTTACTTACTCGTTTACGATATCTCTGGCTTGGCTTGGCTAATGCTTTTTTTCAAAAGGCTCTTTTAAACCGTTAGTCGATTTTTTATCACCCGTTAAGTAATACTCAATCCTGTCTACGAGAGGCAATCTATTTACATCTATTTGACGATTGCGTCATTTAGTGACAGACGTCACTAGACTGAACATGATGTCAAATGTGATCAGTGGCGTAGCTAGGTAACCAAAGGCCCTGGGGCAAATAATAAACTATGGCCCCAACTAAACTATTTAAAATCGTTTGTTCCGTATTCGTCGTGTTCCGAATTCGACGTACTCCAGATTTGTCGTAATCCAGATTCGTCATACTCTATTCAAGTATAAGTACGCAATGTAATATAAATAGTGGTTTAGTCACAACTCTAGTACAAACCTGATAACTTCTGGTTCTAAAAAATCTGGTTAATTTATATTCCGAATGTGGTAGAAATTGCCACTAGTTCAATTTGTAGTTTGTAAGTCAAAGTCCGAGGGGCCCCTTGAGCTTGGGAGCCCCGGAGCACTGCCCCGTCTAGCCCTCCGGTAGCTACGCCACTGAATGTGATCATGTCATGTGATCTATCATTGCGCTTCTGGCGGGAAGACGCGTTCAAATGTGTTTTGCAACGTGGAGTGGTTTTGTATCAGCCGTACTCGGTTGGTAATGAAAAGTGCTCTGTGTCTCTATGCTATGTAAAAACAGAAAAAAAACCTATCGCGATAGTGATTTTAATTTTATTTTTCTCATTTAGAACTAGATCATTATTGACACTTTTTCCTTAAAATTGTTTAACTAAAGACAAATATTTTATCAAAGCAGGTGTCGCTATTACTACCATTAAGTTTAATAAGCAACATTCTTGTTTCAAATATAATTTATTATTTTTGATACACAATTTCAGCTAGAAACGTTTTAAAGATACAGGACTAGGTATAAAATACCTGGTACTTTAGGTAGCTTTGATCTACACCTCGACTTAAAGGTGCCATTATTTACGTAGGTTCAGAATAATAAAAACTCAATGGTGCCATTAAAATTCGAGATATTATGCATGATCTTTTGAGCTCAAATGAATACGCAATCGATTATATAACTGGATTTTACAAGGGAAATAATTAATCGCTATTATATGTTCCATTAAGATAACCCCCCTTTTTAATGGCAATTACTTTCAAGGGTATCTCTAGTCAAGTTCCAGCAATAGTCCCCTAACATTACTTTGCAGTTGATATAATAAATCTTGATAGAATCGTTCACCATATTCGTTATGATAATGTTCACAAGTTCAACATAATTTTTAGTTGCCTAAGTCCCCAAAAAGCTCTGAACACGTGGCTTGCCTGCCTGCCTTTTTCTAATTTCAACTGAATCAAAGTTTTAGTTCTTTAAAATCTCTTTTATTTCAGGGCTGACAAAAAACCTTCTCTTAATTAATCTACAATTAATATGTAACTATGGCAGAAGATTTTTTGAGAATTTACTAGTAGAACCTCAACTAAAAAGTTTTATCAACGATTTATTTTGTTTTTAATATTTTTACATAAATGTGTGGTGACATCCAAATACAGCGAAAAACATACTTTAATGTCATTTAACGAAGACACACCGCACTACGGAGTGGAGTAACAACTAATCCTGCATCGCGCCGATTAGTATATTATATGCAACTTATATATCGCACTGCTATTACAAGAGTGTATCAACTCAAAATAAAGCTTTTCTTTCAGAAATGACAGAAAACTGATTACTGGCTTCCTGTTAAAGATTATAAAAAGTGAACACTGTATATAGATTATTGATAAAATTAAGGGATTTCTGTATTAATGAATTATTTAAAAGATTGCAGGTTGTCAAGTTTTTTAAAATTTTTGAGTTAATACTGAACAAATAAAAAAAAAAAATGAATTATTTTTAGTGGTTTTGCTGAAAAATTTGGCTTATTACAATTTATTATTATTATTTTATATTTATTGACGCGTAGGGAATTGATATTTACGTATGAAAAATTAATTATCTCAAATTTACCCTATTTTGAGTTGATACAGTCTCGTAATAGCGAAATGAAGAATTCCCAAACGATGAGTTGAGCATATTTAGCTACACAGAGTCACATTACAACATCTCTTGCATAGGGATTTATTGAATTTTTTTTAACTATTACTTTAATATTTATCTTATCACAATCCCCGTCCCGAAAAAAAGTACTTTTCATGAGGGATACATGAAATGATTGACCAAAATCTACATTCAATCGAAACCGCGGGCAAAAGCTAGTTAGATATAAATTCTATTTTGAATAATAGTATTTGTTTTACTTATTTCACAGTCTGTATATAATATTATGAGTATAATTAATTTGAACGGTTTGATTTGAAAGAAAGAGAGAAAAGTCATTGATTTTGGCATGACGAGAGAATCTTCAATCTAACACTAGAAAGAGAAAAATAGTGAAAAACAAAAAAAAAAACACAGCAGGTGAGAAATTAAAAACATTAAGACACCGAAACACACCGAAATTGGCATTAATATGTCAAAATAAATGTCTATGCTTATTCTAGAAGCTGTCAGTTTTGACACAGATTTTAGTACAAGGCTTAGATTAATCCAAAGTGAATAAGCCAATCTAAATAAAGCATGTCTAGTCAGAATATTATGCACGATAGTAATTCATTGCATTTGACTAAGTAATATTTTCATAGACAAGACAAGGTCACTTTGAAAATTTAATATATTTCTAGTAGCCTGTGTTAAGTGTAATTCTGTTAAAAATGATAACATAGAAAATAAACCTTATTAAATAGACACACTCACGCCTGTATTTGTAGACTTAAGGTTAGGGCCTCCGGTAACCTCACTCACTCGGCGAAATACACCAAGCATTGCTTTACTGCCGGAAAGCTATTAAGTACTAAGTTTCTTGCGTGTGTTTTTATTTTAATAAATATTTACCATTACCCCTTAATGTGTTTGAATAAGTTAGGTTTCGAGGTTGTGCTTTTCAAATAAAAACGGAAAGTAAGTATGTGGTTTAAAGTAATTTTTTTGTGAATTATTTAACGTTCATACTGTCACATCAATCAACGACTTAAGAAAATGGAAGGAACCGACATATCTATAAATAAACTTGTAAAAAATATTAACTTCGAAAGTATATACAGACATTATTTTATTAATACTTTTTAACTGAGGAAAAAATGGAGGAGGTTTTCAAGTCAACCTGTATATATATCATTTATTTTTTTATTTGTGTATGACCACGCATAATTTTTACAGGGTAGTCCGATTTCGATAATTCTTTTTTATTGAATAAGATATACTTCAAAGTTCGTCCAATTTAAATGTACAATAAAATTTTGAACACTAAGCGTAGAAAAATAGTGGAGGAATGGTTGTTCACCCATTGACTTTAACCTGCAAACGAACCGATTTTGTTGAAACTTAGCACACATATACGTACTCGTATATCTAATGAACAACATGACGGAGACCTGTAGTTGATTTGATGATGGCTGCGGAAGCCAACCGAGGGAACTCCTCAACTGTTTATATCAGCTATCTCGTGTTTATTCTTATTAATTCATCTTAATTAGCCTAATAAAGTTTAAAGGTCTGATTAAGATTAATCTTTTATTTAAGATTGTTGAATAAATATTGTTTAAATGTTTATAACAAACTAGCTGTTTGGTGGAAATTAAAATATATCCCACGGTTACCGATTTTCTGTTCAATTTTCTTATATTTTTCGTTCCATAATATTCCAGCTTGATACCTTCACGCGTTTCCGAGAAAGCGTCTTGACAGACAGACAGACGGACGGACGGACAACAAAGTGATCTTATAAGGGTTTCGTTGTTTTCCTTTCGAGGTACGGAACCCTAAAAAGGATAAATGAAATCAGTTAACTCGTTCTCAAGTTATGGCGTTACTAAGAGAAATAGGAATTCATTTTTATAAATATAGATACAGTTAAATTATATTACACGTAAGGTAATTACGTAAGCTAGATAAGTGAGAATTTGAAATCTGGACACACGACCTCCTGATGCTCACTACAAATACGCCTCATGCATTTGCTGCACTGCTTACGCGTGCTGCGGTCTCGAGCCCTACTATAAAAAGAGTATCGACCTACTCCTTCTCAGACGCTCGTATTTCTCTGCTAGGGTACTTCTGGTAATCCCAAGAGCAGTCTGTCTTTTAACTTAATACACAACAAATATACCCAGGGCAGGTATATTTTGTTAAGCTATTCTGCGGTCAATGAGTGGTTTCTCTAGCTCGTATCCGACTTCTTGAAGGTATTTTGCGGCGTACGATTTGGGTTCCAGAATTGTTCATTTGATTGATAAAAAGACCGTTAATACCAGCCATATTCACAAAATTATAAAAAAACGTAAGAGGCCATCGTCGACTTTCGTTCGAATTTGTCCGCATTTAAACCTAAAAAACAAAATAAATATACTAGATAAATACAAAAATCCAAGCTATAAATACAAACAAAAGTATTTAAAGTATTTAAATAGTTATAATAATACCTGATATAATATATTTACCTCTATTTTCACCTTTGCTCACTTAAGACTATAAATTTCCTTAAATAGTCGCGCGGGCTACATGTGTAGCCCACGAAGTTTAGCGGCGATTGACCCGAACGCTTTAGCGCACCAACTTTGCAAAATATTTGACAAGATTTGACAGTGGGCTACACATGTAGCCCACGCGTGCACTGTAGTGTTAAATATCTAAAACATACATAAGAATGTTTGTAAACTTCAAAACTAACAAACTACCAACACAAATGTTCATCCCCTACTTAACCGCCTTTACGGTAATTATACATAGTACTATGGAGTATACCTATACATTCAAGGTTATATATTTTGACAAGTTTCCTTTTAGATTATTTTAATTAAAATCGTTTATACCCGCGCATGCTCCGGCTGTGTTGAAGACTTTAAAAAATATCATCGTTGCTCCAATGAAATATATCTTTTAAAATAAATCGCTTGACTCCTTCCTTATTTTTTTGGACAATCGAGTACGCTCCAATATCACATGTGAATGTTTACTTGTTGGTACTAGTTTGTTGGTATATAACAAATGCAGTTTCCGTTAACTCGACTCGTATAGACCGTGAAAGTAGCTGGAAGTTGTTGTTCGTAAGAGTTAACCTTAACAAAACTTCCAGACACAAGGAATTAGTTCATGCTGAAATATTCTTCAGTGCTTTCTACTGTTACAAGAAACGCCTAGGGACGAGTACTCTAAATGACTATTCACTCTCTAGGTACGAAGGTTTGCAAGGAATTGTACATTCTCATTAAAATTCAAATACTCACTTTGTAGTGAGACTATTTAAATAAGCTGCCGTTCCAAGCCTTTTCTAAATATACTGCATAATATTTTTTCCACGTGTAACTAACTTTGCCTATGTTCAACAAAAGGTTCATCAAAAAGCGAAAAAAAGTTTCAGAACAATTTCCGAGAAACCGATACTTTCTTCTAGTCATGGCAACTCCTACGCTTAATAACTTGACGATGACGCGGTCGTGTTAGTATCAAATCCATTTTTAGTCAGTCATTGCATGTTCCATCGCGGTTGTTGTTGGTAGTTGGGTCTCCAAAATAATTTAGAGTCAAATTAGTAAAATATATGTGACGTAGCCTTGTCTGCAGACTCTGCTGTAGTCGTATATTGCGGAAAACACAAAATAATTGTCACTTTTTGTAACGTAAGTATTTTTGTGTGAAAACATTACAAACATACACACAATTTTTTTCTCTTTGTAATATTAGTTTATATAGATGTCTAATCTCCAAATCCAAATCAGCTTACATCAATCAATGGTCATTTAAATTTCTTGCGATTACAGAAAAAGAAACATGGCTAGTTCGATAGAGCATGGCCGATACAAAAATTAAATGTTCACGATGGTAGCTCCGAACAAAATGACGGCTGGACGGCAGTCCCGTGCGACTGTCATTTCGTGATATGTCACTGTCATTCACTCAGTCACACAAAAGTGACAGTTAAAGTTATACTGGTCAATGAAATAAAACAATACTTTCAAAACGTATCAAAATGAAACTTTGTATGTAGTTTGGATGACAATACAATATTTTGGCATCTTTGAGCTGATATGACGGTGGTGCCAGGAGATGAATAGTGGAACTCTTCTGTGGCTACTAAAAAACCCCTCGGGTTTGGGTTTTGACGACTCCAATAGATTGGGCTGGGTATCGGTGGTCAGATGACGAAGTCAGAGGGGGAAAGTGGAACTCTTTTTTACTATTTTTAAAGTTGCTTGTTTATTAGTTTTACCAAACTGTAACTGTTTGGTCAATATAAAATTAAAAAAAAAGGTGTGTTTCAGCTCCGACCCACGACTAGAGTTTTCAATTTACTGGAGGCTCTCTCTCCCCCTCTGTCTATCTCTCTCATCGTTTGTAGACGCTGTACAGTATATATTCTATATATATACATAGATAGATAGATAGAACATTCTTTATTGTACACCACAGTTAGACAGAAATTAACACAGTTTAGTAGCAAGATACTAAGCGGCAAGTACAATGGGCGGTCTTATCGCTAAAAGCGATGTCTTCCAGACAACTTTTGTATGGAAACAACAGAGGAAGATATTCGGTAGCTGGTGGCGTACCAAAAATATTTAGAACTGTAACAATCAAATAATAATAAAGGAAATTAGGTGAAAAGGATTATGTGAAGTATCTTCTACACATACGTACATATAAACACATACATATATAGTTATATAACTGTGGCGTAGGTTAGTGATATACCAAATATATATGCGTAATAATAGTACTTAATTATTGTTACGCATATATATTAATATTTGTTATTAATAAAATAAATAAATATTTTTATAGACGTACGGACAAGTATCATTTTGTGCCGGCTGCCGGCACAAAATGATGCGCGCGCGCGTCTCGGGATTGTGAGCCACGCCCACCTCGCGTCGAGAACAATAGAACGCTCGGGCGGCCGACCGGTCTGGTAACTAATAATAAACTGGGTTTACTTGTCCGTACGTTTATAAAAATATTTATTTATTTTATTAATAACAAATATTAGTATATATGCGTAACAATAATTAAGTACTATTATTACGCATATATATTTGGTATATCACTAACCTACGCCACATAACTATAATATATATATATATATATATATATTTGTAACATAACGGTATATCATCCATATCCATATCTACTTACATGCGTCGAGAATAAGGAGTAAACGCCAATAAAGCATAAAAAGCACAACAAAGCGTTAAAGCGTTACGCTGCCCTCCGATCACTATATTTTACTCTTCATATTTTTTCATATCGGGCTCCTTATTTGAAAATCAAATCTTAAGGAGTAAACTCCAAAAACGGCTGACAACTTTTAGTATAAGTATTTCAAGTTATAAGATTGCCTGACTTAGTCGAAATATTTCATTTAGACTTGAGGTAATTACCCAAACTGTGGCGCCTGACCCTGGACACAGAATTGCTTCACCCCTGATAAAGAGTTGTTTCCGAAACAAGTCGGGTATCCCCGAAATACATGCATGATAACAATAGTATAGCATTTTTGAAATAGTTCCTCTTGCTCCATGCTCCATGTCAGCATAGTATTGAATTCTGATGCGATATACATATTATGTGTGCAAAATTTCAGATCAATCGGAAACCAGGAAGTGTGTAAAAAACTTACAAGATTTGATTACACGCAGACAACGAGACAAGTGAAAAATAAAAAAAAACTTGTAAAAACAGAGTGCCAGTAGGGGTAGCACATCACCAATATAATTTTGAAATCCCTGCACTTAAAGTGCTTGTGTTGAGTTCCAATTCAGAATCCGCAGCCGCTCAAAGAAGAAATTAATCAAAAATAAGTAGTAATAAATATACTCAGTTTAAGAATAGGGGCCCAAGATCGCATTTGCAGAAGTCTCTCGAAAATGTATATTTTCGCTCATGTTCTATACCACTAAGAGTGAAAAAGGGTGTACGACCCAGCTGTTGGGAAGCTGTCAAGCGAAGCCTAAGAACATTTGCAATTGTAGCTCACACGTTGTTGACCTTTTAAAAACCTTTTTAGTAGTCTTCGCGAAATGAATGACAAATTTCTTTTTTTAGATATTAAGGTAAAGATATTACCCAACTCATGGTAAGTGACTAACCAGTGCCTGTACACAAAACTCCTGCTGGTTTAAAATTGTAACGGAAAATCTCGTTAAAGATCCGATAATGATCCGGAATATACCCAGCAAAAGCCCAGCCTATGACAAACTTAATTACTTAGTTTGGTCCTGCAACGCACAATGAAAGTTAACACTCTAATTGACATACGGTGACGGCCAGACATGTTCACTAAGCCTGGACGGAAGACAATTCCTTCATATTGAAGGACATCTCTGCCCATTCCTATACAACTTACTACCTACTTATTCCAAAGAATACACCTATAACACCTATGTAAATGATAAAAAGAAAAAAGAAATTACCTGATTCCGCCTCTGGTAGTATCAGCGTTCAGAGCTCTACCCTCGTGCAGCCACGTCAGTAGCGCAGGGGTCTCTACATGTCTCGCTCTACAGAGTAGAGCTAAAGTTGATTCAGCTTCATAGTACTTTTCAAGGAGTGGTGCACCTGCTTCGTCCACTACCCATACTTGAGGAGCTGGGAACAAATACAGATGGTTTAAAAATTTGTAAATATAAGTCCTTGTTGAAAATAACGATTAAAATGTTATTCAATGTTATAGTCTAGTGACTATAACATTGAATAACATTTTAATCGTTATTTTCAACAAGGACAATTTTATCGTTAAAACGTCATATAGTTATGACGTTTTGAAATTAAATCATTGGAATAGTAAAAATATATATTAGATGTTAAATTCGCGACTAAATCGCGATAATATTTAGAAGGTACGTTTCGATTGAATTGCACCGATCGTGCTCACGAGTGACCTAAAAATGGTTTTTTAATAAAACAATTACATAGTTTATTGAAATTACAAGTTTTTATATAAATAAACATCAACTGTTACCGCGATAAGTCCAAGGATCATTCCTTTGAGTTGGTTAGCCATTACATAAAAGAAGAAAGAGGGGTTAACTCAAAATAATTAATGCCATTCAAAATATGTTTCGTTCAGCTACAACTACCATTTCTAAAACGCTGTTCAAATCTGCTTCTAAAAATATGCTTACCTATAAAACACATTTCGTGCAATTCGCCCCAAAAACAGGCTTACATCCGAAACTCGGGCGAAATGCTATCAAATCCTGAACATTAATAATGCCCGAGTATCGATTACAGCTAAGAGAATCTTTAGGAGACCTTCACATTCAGGCAAAGGTCAATTCGCTACAAATCTTGGGCGTCTGAATACTAAAAGATCTCCCTTGGTATGTGGTTCAAGACCTTTCAAAACTTGTATTTAGAAGTTTTCCCCCTAATATTATAAATGTGGAAATTTGGATGGATGGATAGATGTTTGTTACTCTTTCACGCCAAAACTACTGAACCGATTGCGATGAAACTTAATATGCAGATAGCTGGGAACCTGGATTAACACATAGGCTACTTTTTATCTCGATATTCACAAGGGATCGGGACTTGCGCGGGTGAAACCGTGGGGCGCTGTTAGTAATTACATAAAAGTGTTATAGAGTATTTCTCTCCTAAGCTTAGAGTTAAATATTTTTGGATTTTATATATGTTTAATTACATAAAGTTTGTTTATTTTATTGGCATATTTTTGTTGGACGACTACGTAGGCTTTGAGTGGGTTTTAGTCTACAGGGTTAAAACTATTTTATACAAGTAGGTTAATTGCACAGACATAACAGACATTCGCTTGGGAAAATAGCTTCACTGTACAGCGGCAGCGGTTAACCTACAATTAATAGTGTATCGTAATTGCCATGACTACATTTAGGGTTGGAATATCAAGGTAAAAGTGATACCACTGCAGTTACAAGCGATAATGTGTACGCTTAATCGTTTGATGTGTGCTTGTTTGACATAACTTAGTTGTAAAAAAGACAATCGTAATTGGAAGTACCTACAATAGTTCGTAATCCGTAGCATTCAGATTAGCATGCATCGAGATTCATATGCACCGAATATAAGGTAGGTTAAGACCTAGTTCAGTTAATTATCTTTAGAATACGATTTTCAACTATAGAATAGATCCTGCATCCCGGAATTAATATAGGGTATTACATCTTTTTTTGAAAAGCGCTTTAATTAAATCCTAAGACCTAAGGCAACAACAAACAACCAGAAAGTTTACTAAAATTTTATTGAACCGAATTTGACTGGCCTAGTGGTTAGTGACCCCGACTGCTATGCTTATAGGTCGTGGGTTCGATTTTTTGTTTGTTTGTAAAGTCCCCTGTGACACAGGAATAATTCCTAATGCAGGAGTTGTCTTTAAAAAAAAAAGGGATTAAAATGCATTGAAATTTTACATTTAAAATTTCCGCGCTGAAATTAAGGTAATCGCTAAACCGCTGCTGTTTCGTCATGACGTCATGTAGATAGTAAATGCGTTAATTATTGCTTATGATGGAAATAGAAAAATACATCCTTTATCGATGTTTACACATTCTGTAATTTGTCTGAACAAAAGTCGGGATTTATGGCATAAAAAATCCTATCATGAAAGAGCTTATTCTGGGTACATTTGTACTTTCTACCTTTACAAAAACCGTTGTCCATGATAATATTCCAGTAAAATATACGGGTTTAATAAAATATTTGAAAATTTATAACAAAATTCACCGACATGATGACCGTAATATCATGCCGGCTTGCGTTTCGCATATTTGTAGATGAATAAAAAAAATGAAAATTTTGCAATGATAGGTAGATAACTTTATAGATAGATAGATAACTCTATATTGTACAAAAAAGGTACATTTGTATACATAGGTATACATTCTTATATACTAAAGGCCTAAAAAAGAGAAAACAGAAAAAAAAACAATTAAAAAAAACATTGTACAATTGGCGGCCTTATCGCGTTTTGCGATCTCTTGAGTTGAGAAATGAGGAGTTGCACTGTGCGATTAATATAACTTATATAATTATAACTATTATTATCATCGTCATATGTTATCATATATAAACACATACATAAATATAAATCCATACACATACATACAAATTTACATATAGGTACAAAAACATATATATACACTAACAGCGTCCCGCGTTTTCACCCGCGTAAGTCCCGATCCCGTGGGAATATCGGGATAACAAGTAACCTATGTGTTAATCCAGGTCCCCAGCTATCTACATACCAAGTTTCATCGCAATCGGTTCAGTAGTTTTGGCGTGAAAGAGTAACAAACATCCATCCATCCATCCATCTAAACTTTCACATTTATAATATTAGTGGGATAATAAATAAATTGGATTGTATCCTGAGACAACTCAATGAATTATAAAATTTAATTTCTGAACTTATGATACTAACATTTTTGGATTGCCTATTGCCTAATATCTTACTACTATAGTTTTTGAAAATTATATCGTATAGAGTAATATACCACTTTAAAGTGTCATTGCTTATTGCCCTAATATTATACCTACATCAGTTCTGCAAGTTAAAACCTGAGTAATTTGTTCAACGTTTACAAAGAATTACATTTAAACCCCTCATCCAATTTTCGCTTACATCAACTCTGTAATTTGTTACTGTCTAAAAAATGTGCTCTTGCCAAAAATTTTACACTTTTTTAATGCAAATGAGGTTAACCACTAGACCGACGGCGTTTAAGACAATTCCCATAAAATTGATTTATTTTTTCATTAATCACGTTCGAATAACTTATTTATTCCTCTTTTGCCTGTCGATTCATATTTTTCAGACCTTTGCTAAATCATTGTTCATACTAAAATAAGAAAAACATTTTTATTTATTTCTATGCTTCGGGTTGACTGTGTTTAATATAACACGTAGAAATATTTTCTTTTCGTTTCTATAAATAATTTTTGAGAAATCGTTACCTTTATGAAAGTAATAATTTTATGATTATGTGATTTTCACGTTTTAAAAATGTAATTATTGAAATTTCTCAGGTTCTTGTCTTTTGATCTTTGCAGTGATGACATGAAGCTAGTAAGCTTTTTACAGTAATAATCCTTTATTGTTTATTATCCAAAAGGTTTAACCAATAAATTGCTTTTTTGTTGGGTGTATTTATCTTAAATTTATACAATGCACATTTGTGGTAAAATTTTACTCTACGTCTCCAGCCTGAGCTGCGTGGAGAAAACGTCGATTTCTTATTCAAATCTTGGACACACCTATTTCAATGGTTCCGCCTCAGGTGCCCAGCAATGAAGACGACGATGGCTTCAAACCAAGAGCACCACCCCAGGCCCCAACGGCATCCCAAACCGAGCATGGGTTCTTGCCCTTAAGGCTCTCGGACGCCATCTAATAGGGCTTTTAGCACATGGATAGAGAAGGGTCAGTTTCCAAAATTATAAAAAACGGCTAAACTGGTCCTTATCCGGAAGACTCGCTGTCTGCCTACCGGCCTATCGTGTTCCTCGACGAGTTGTGTAAGCTCTTTGAGCGAATCATCGTGGGACGCCTCGTCGAGCACCTTTCGAGAGCCGAGACAATCAATTAGATTTCTGCCGGGGGCGCTCCACTGAGGATGCAATCATGCGCGTAAGGGCCCTGGCGGCGAGAACAGTTTCTCGGGGTCAAGTAATTTTGACGGTGTCTGTCGACCTCACCAACGCTTTCAACACCTTGCCCTGGAGTCGCATCAGACAGGCGCTCGTTTTTCACAGAATGCCCCTCTAGCTGCGCCGCATTGTCTGGGCATACTTAATTACTCATCACACAATTATTTGTCCTGGGTGGGAATTTCACAACGAATTTGTATCTTAATGATCTGATATAAATATTATCACTATAGTTCTTTTAGATACAGCCTCAATTGTGTGATAAGTTTTACCATTGTCTTGTTGTCCATTTTACCAATGACGAAGCTGTTTATTAAATGAATGTTTTAATTTTTTTTATTCTCAAATTTTTCATGACAAATTTGTCTGATATATTTTACTATGTTTAAGATAATTTTAAATTATTATTTTATATTATGATATATTAAATTTCATTAATACAATTTCTAATTTCGGGTCTAATTTGATATAAAGCAGTTCTTGAAATAAGTTTAACAATTGGTTAAGTTATTTGGTCGAGTACAGAAACATACAGAAACATTTACGAAACATTTAACAAAATATTAATGATGTACGTCGTCCGTTGAAATGACATAAGTTGGGTGGTAATGTAATCACAGACATCGATAATTAAAAACGGAATTCAGAAGCATTTGATTAAAACCAGCATTAATCAGTACGTACATATCTATACTAATATTATAAAGCTAAAGAGTTTGTTTGTTTGTTTGTTTGCTTGCTTGAACGCACTAATCTCAGCAACTACTGGTTCTAATGGAAAAATTCTTATAGTGTTGGATAGCCCATTTATTGGAGAAGGCTATAGTCTATATAACATCACGTTACGGCCAATAGGAGCAGAGCAGTGACCATAAACGCAGGGGAAACTGAGGGGACGGCTAGTATCAGTATGAAATTCTGCGCTAATTACGACTTCAGTTTCTATGTATTTGTATCTGCCCCAACAGTGTAGTGTTGAACTTTTATCAGAATTGGGTTAAAGTGCAAAAGTTAATTTGTTTTTAGCATGCTCATATATAAACATGAGTCTTTTTCCATGAACATCAAAGGTAATGTTACGACAAAATGTGGTTGTAAGATTCTATTGGAATTGGAAAAGAGGTGGTTTATTCCTTTCTGTATTCATGAAGAAAGTAAGGCTCTCAAATAAGTATATTGGAAAATGTTTAACTGAATGATTTCTATAAATATTAATTAACTTGTGATATCTGTCAAAACGTTTTTAGTTTTTACTAAAAATATCGATTAAGAGCAGTTGAAATACCATCCAGAACTAAAGTAGAAGATATAATAAAGAAAGTAAGACAGTTGAAATGGAGATGGACAGGACACATGACGAGAGAGAGTAAGTTAAAATAGACAAAAGTTATAACAGAGTGGCAACCACGCGATGGCAAAAGGAAAAGAGGAAGACAAGCAAAAAGATGGATAGACGACATAAGAAAAATTGGAGGCGCTACCTGGTCTAGAAAAGCTAGAGACAGAAATGAGTGGAAACAGCTGTAGGAGGCCTATGTGTCACAAGACACGCTGATAACTAAACCGGAAAACCCGATGTGTTAGATTTAAGTTTTTTTATACTATTAGATTATACTTGTGTTCAGTTCTTTAGCAATAAAGGCTTAATAATAATAATAATCTGTCAGAACTGCCACACGGGAAATGCTTTCATTTGTGGTCAACCGCGTTGCGTATTTAGGGATGGATTCCTTTTTTTGAATTGTGTGGTTGACCTTACGAGTCATCACCTTCCATAAATATGTTATTGGTAATAACATCTTTATATTGATAAAATGTGTGTAAAATACATAACATAATCTTGCATGGAAGAGCAAGAGAAGATCTGCGATATTATCTATGGCGTAGAAAATTTGTCCATAATGTAGTCACATGTAAATTGCCAAATCACAATCTTGGTTTGGGTAGGTAGGTACTTCTTACTATTTTAATTAATTTTTACTTATTTAATTATTATTTTTTAATTATTTACTTAATTTTAAATTGGTTACTTTATTTACATATTATTACATGCTAAAGGTTTATTATTTTTTTTTACATTTTAAAACTTTTATCGTAATATTTTTAATTATTAACTGAGACTGACTTCCAAACATTAAAATATTACTGTCACGGTGGCCGTTATATGATCAAAACTTCGGTGAGTATTTGTTTTCGACCCGGCCATGACCTGACTAAAAGCTGATGCATGATAAATTCTCAGTATGAATCACCCCAAAGCTGACAAACAAACACCGGTGTTAGCTGTGCCTATAAATAATTGTCACAAGAGTGATATCAACACGTATGCGAACCTTATTCCATTCGCTTCAATAGAATTGAGATGGCTCCATTTACTAGCTGAAGAACTGATACTGAACGTAAAACTGATACGAATCCGCGTAGAAATCTGCATCCTGCCTTCTAATATGGCCTGTTGTATTATTATCTGTGGTATTTACTAAACTACATTAAATAATTTTAAACTTCTTATACATACAGACATTATTCTACTCAAGCGTAGCTTTTCTTTTGGTGTCCTACTTGATTTCCAACAATAAAACAAATAAACTAAAATCTTAAAAAAATGGTGAAGAAATAAAAATTTATAATTTGTAGAACCCGGTTACAACCTACCGGGTCTAATTGTGTATCTAAACCATTTACGGACCCACCCAAAACCCAAATAAAATTTCATTAAAAAATTAAATAAGAATCTTAGAACCCGGTTGTAGCGCAACCAACACAAAGACACAAAAAATCATCAAAATCAGCTCAGTATTTTAGGAGGAGTTCAGTGACATATACATGTACTTAATTATGCATATATAAAGATATAATCTCGAATTATTTTACAAGATTTTGCATTTCCCAAGACCCCTTTTATAGAGGCATATAGTTGACCTTTAGTTATATTAATATTATATCTGGTGATATGGCCGAAAGGGCAAAAAGATCGTAAGGGGAAGTCGTAAGATAAATTAATTATGAGCATGTTCTACAAATGATGAAGACAGGGGTCTGATTACTTTTATAATTGCCTTTCTATTTAAGGGAAGAAAGTCATGTGATAAAAGATTTAGCCCAAAAACTTCCTCGGTTCGTTAGAGGGTTATTAACAAATTAATGGACTTTGGGATTAAGAGGTAGATATAAGGTAGTTGACCTTTGTTAGTCTGACCTTAATAAACTGTGGTTAGCACTTTAGCTGTGCTACTCTATCGGTAGGAGGTAAGTACATAATTTTTTTTTTCTTGCTATCGGTTACCACTTAATCGATTTCAACTTAGAAAATCCCTAAAAAATATCAAACAACCATGCTCATCTCCCTGGTCTGACTGGCTTCCTAGTCTACTAGTTAGTAATCCTGACTGCTGAGCCAGAGATCGTGGGTTCGATTCCCATCCAAGACAAATAATTGTGTGACGACCATATTCATTTATTCTGTGTCTGGGTGTAATTTCGCTATAATTAGCAACCCGCCCCGGCTTCGCACGGGTACAAATTATACACCAAAACCTTCCCCATGAATCACTCTGTCTATTAGTGGAAACTGCATGAAAATCCGTTCAGTTGTTTTTCAGTTTATCGCGAACAAACAGACAGACTTTGGCAGGGGACTTTGTTTTATAATATGTAGTGATATGTAAATGATAAATGATGAAAATAAATTTAATTAGTAACAGATTAGTATATATTAGCAGTCTGGTTACCATAGTACAGGGTCTGCCTATTGTTGTGTGTATTTTGTTGTTTGTTTTTTTTTATGGTATAGGGGGCAAACGAGCAGACGGGTCACCTGATGGTACTACCGCCGCCCATGAGCACCTGTAACTCAAGAGTCCCAAGTGCGTTGCCGCCCTTTAAGGTGGGAATAGGGGAAAAGGGGGGAAGAGCGGGAAGACGTTAGTGGGGGATTAGAGGGGAGGAGAGGCGAGAATGTTATTACATTTTTACCTATATTCCATTTTAGCGAAAACTCATAGTATCTATGTATATTACCCTCACGTAAAATTATATTACCCAAGTGAACGAATTACGACTATAGCCCAAAGCGATATCGTGTTACCTAATGTAATGGTAGGATGTCCACGTTCTATTTTAACATTATGTAAGTCTATACTAATGTATTCCAAAGGTTGGAAGCGCGCGATGCGATCGACAAGCAGGGCTAATTAGCATTTTAAACTAGACAATTTGGTCCTTTTATAAAGAAACTTTTATAGCCCTATAAGACTTAATATTAAAGACAGTAAGAGTACAATGCGACAAGACACACTACACTTACTAACAGCACCCCGCGGTTTAACCCGCGTAAGTCCGATCCCGTGGGAATATCGGGATAAAAAATAGCCCATATGTTAATCCAGGTCTTCAGATATCTACTTACCAAGTTTTATCGCAATCGGTTTTTTAAATAATAATAACTCCACACATCTCACTTACCGCCGTCTGATCCCAAACTAGGCAGAGCCTGTACTATGGTAACCAGACTGCTGATAAACATACTTTTATATTTCTAAATACATACATATTATAGATAAATGACACCCAGACACAGAACAAATCATCGTGCTCATCACACAATTATTTGTCCTGGGTGGGAATCGAACCCACGACCTCTGGCTCAGCAGTCAGGGTCACTAACCACTAGACCAACAGGCCAGGTTCAGTAGTTTTGGCGTGAAAGAGTAACAAACATCCATCCATCCACCCATCCATCCAAACTTTCACATTTATAATATTAGTGGGATTAATACATATGCTTAAAAAATGGAAAAGGCCTAACTCTAGCATGCAGCTACAAGCGGAATAAAAAAAAACTATCCGTTTAAAAATTATGACCTTTGAATTTACATTTTCAATTTAAAATATTTAACTTTACACGTTCTACCTGCTTACGTAAGTACCGGAGGATACTCGTTATCCCTGGAAATTCAGACGGTCATAACTTTTAAGCAGATGTGTTCTTTTTTATTTTTTTTTAACTGTATGATAGAGTTATGTCCTTTCGGTGATTTATCTATGTGTTCCATTGTTGGGACACCTGTATATACGACGGATATATTATTATATAATATGTATAAAGGTCTTCACTTCTGACCATGGTAAGACGCAAATAAATGTTTCATTCTATTCGATTGCCACTCACAACGCCATGGTCTCTGTTAAACGATGTCTTCTATAGGCTACAGATGCTTTCATGATTGTTTGGTTTTAATCCTTTATCACGGTTTGTATTACACTAATACCACCTATTAAAGCAAAAAAAAAGAAGCAATTGACATTGATTTTAAGGCAAAATTTGGTTTAACACACTGTTCAACTTGTATTTCGTAAAAAAAAAGACATCCCTTCAATGAATTAGATAAACTTACCAAGATGGCTACAAATAGGTTATTCAGTTCATAAGGTCATGTCTTCTTTTACATATAATTAAAAATAATAATAAAAATAACTTTACACATCTCACACACGGCCGTCTGATTCCAAACTAGGTATAGCCTGTACTATGGTACCCAGACTGCTGATAAACATACTTATATATTTCTAAATACATACATATTATAGACAAATTACACCCAGACACAGAACAAATTATCATGCTCATCACACAATAATTTGTGGGAATCGAACCCACGAATTATCACTCATCATCAATTACTAGTAAAAAGAGCACTTACTGTTAATATGCAGATAGGTCCTGCTGACTCTAGGCGGATGAGTGGATATCTGGCATTCATACACTCCCTCATCGTCAGGTTTGACCTCCCTGATAAGAAGCCTCCAGTTGCCAGGATATCTTCTAGCAACCGACACGCGATTGTCCGCTGCATAAGTCACAGCACCCACAGTTAGAAGCTCAGGCATTTCATCTTTGCCTCTACGACGGACCCAAGATACCTGAACCAAAATATAATATTTATTAGAATATAAGATAAAACATGACATGATATTTAGGTCTGATAGTTTTCAATTGGTTGTAGGTGGGCGAGTGTTTGAATATCTACCTATTTGTCTCAAACTACACAAGTCAATTAACGTTGGCGGATATCATAAGTAATAAATAAAACACACAAAATATAACATTAATTTATAGCATTAAATATATCGAATGAGTCAAATGCTAGTTGACCAAATCCTTAGATCTTCAAATTAAACTTAGATTTTTATTTATTTTAGAGGCCACATTTTTTTAAGTACGTCAGAAGTAAAAACATACACGCACACACATCTGTATATATAGATCTGAGCGTGACGGGCACACGAGTTCAGTGTTTTTTCCCATACCAAAAGTGCCCAAAAGTGCCAAAAGAAATTTTAACTGTTGCGTTGAATTAGTTTTCACAAATACTACAACCTGATAATATAATTGATGATAATAGGAGTAAAGTCTGCTCTAATATAATTGATGATAATAGGAGTAAAGTCTGCTCTAATATAATTGATGATAATAGGAGTAAAGTCTGCTCTAATATAATTGATGATAATAGGAGTAAAGTCTGCTCTAATATAATTGATGATAATAGGAGTAAAGTCTGCTCTAGTTTAATATAAAACTAATTGTGTAGAATATGAACTAACAGTGATGGCATGCGGTCTGCTGATAATAGTTTGCATGGCCCGGTTTTGTGTACCTCAAAGTGATTGATCGGATAATTATCATCATTCATGGCATCACACGTGAACGGCTTCACCTATTTCGCTAATTCTTTTTTTTGTGTTTGTTATTGTCAGGAGAAGGTTCTTATGAAAGAAAAAACTAAAGAAGTTGCGCTGAAAATTAGAAAACTTAATGAGGGACTTACGCGGGTGAAACCGCGGGGCGTAGCTAGTATATTATACAAAGTTTTTCTATCCATCGTGAACAACACTATTTCAAGATGAAGTTACTATTACCGTTATAAATAGAAAATTCTGTCACGACTAGAGATATACAAGACTGACAAGACAATTCTAAGAAAATCTTAATTGTTACTATCTCAACCATAGTGATATAAATCTAGATTCCCAACCCTGTCTTGAACTCTTGAATGTTAATTATGTCTTACTCATTTGGAGTAATGGATTCAAGGCAATATCACGCCAGAAGTATTCACAGTCACATATTGCCAGCTACATTTAATGCTCCTGTAGCAAGAGAACAATACAATCAAGATATATTGATCATAAATTTGAACACCTCAGACACTGTCTTCTACTCAAAATTAATTCAAATGAAGTAATTTTCGGAAATCAAGGTCTTGGGAAGTACCTTAACCCTACAGAGAATCTACGCTTGAACAACACAGAACACAACTAAATATTGTGTTTCTGCTTGTGAACGTAACCAAGAGAGCTTGAAACATATATTATCCTTGACACGAATAAATAATAAAATAAATATAATAATAAAGTTTTTTGCAATTTTTTTCACGTCGAAAGTTGGCTTAGAGAATAAATATTAGTAAACTTATAAGTTATAACATTTCAGACGTCTCTCTATATGCGTCAGGTATTTTAACTCCCTTAAAGTCAGTGGCCCGTCAAAAGTTAAAGCATCGTTAAAGGCCCCAATGTTCCATCATGACACAGCGCAATTTAAATGTTAGCCTTTAATGAAAAGTTAAGTAATTAGCACTCATTTGAAGTCTTTATCTGCCTTTCAAGTCATAGTCATGATTTCATATCTAGATTGAGGGAGTCGTTAAAAGTTAGTTAAATGGTGAGGTGAATTTTCCAAAAATGGTTTTGACATTCAAATGGAGCGATGTTCTGTAAACAATGCAATAGGTCTATGACGATCCCAGTATAAGCGTAGTATGTATTAGTAACTTTCTCGTTAGTAATATTCTCGAAGCCATAAGTCTGAGCAGTGAACTGTAAAGCAAAAAGTGCGCTACAAATACCATAAATGGTCGAGGTGGCAGTAAGTACTTCAACAATAATAATTATGTCTTGTCGAGGATTTGTTGTTTCGATTAGAATATACTCGTATTTAGTCAGATATCAATAAATATGAATGTGAAATTGCAGGCCTAATGAAGCAGCTCTTTAGGAAACGAAAACAGTATCATCAGCAATAGCAATATCATCATACGTCGTCGGTCTGTAAATGTGAATAACGGCCTACGAATTGTTGCTAGTATTCTTTTAAAAACAAAAAAATTGATAAACATTGGAACTTAACTATGTTTCTCGATAACATATTTCTTTGAAGTATTCTGGATATACGTCCCACGTCTGATCTAAAAAGGTTTTAAAGGAAATTAAAAAAATCACTTCAACCATTGACGCCGTAACCCTAACCAGAGGTGGTATCAAACATCTAAATAGTCATCATTTCAAAATGTATTCGTGATCTACGACCATCGACCAAGTGTCTAAATATTAGTCTTACCAATATTACACAGGGGAAAGTTTATGAGGATGGATGAATAGAAAGATAAATAGATGGATGGGTAGATGGAATGATGGATGGATAGATGTTTGTTACTCTTTCATGCAATAAAAATGGCTGAACGGATCTAAATGAAACTTGAGATAGTCTATAGTTTGTAATGCTCGTCTGCTCGTTTGCCCCTTATACCATAAAAAATTAGCCTATGCGTGGCTACTTTTTTATGGTATAAGGGGCAAACGAGCAGACGAGTCGTCTAATGGTAAATGACTACCGACGCCCATGGGCACCTGCAACTCAAGAGTCACAAGTACGTTGTCGGCCTTTAAGGTGGGAGTAGGCGAGTAGGGGAAGAGTGGGAGAGGGGGGGGAACCAAGGGTTAGGGCCTCCGGTAACCTCATTCACTCGGCGAAATCATCATCATTGCCCCGCAAAAATATACGGTCCCGTGGGATAATTTCACCGAAATTTAAAAATTTTATTTCAACCAAGCCGCGAGCAACAGCTAGACTTTAATATTTAGTTGTAAGCATTTTTATGCCAATATTGCTAAAAAGTGACTAAGATGATTTTTTTTTTTTTTTTTATAATTTTATTTATTATTATTTATTATTCTTTGTCGTATTTGGAGGGTATATACAATAAATAAACACACCAATACCAAATATCCTTAAAAGCGCCATATTTTAATATAATGGCAGTAATATTCCAGCCTAAGGTTCATTTTATCGTATAAATTTTAGTCGCTATTAATAATCCTTTCTAATAGATCCCCAGAGCGCAACTTCGAGACAATTTCTTCAACAATTGCAATAATTAAAGATGGTTCTACCGTAAATTGTACAATAAATGCTTTTACCACCATTTACAAAAAGTAAGCCGAACTTCGGAGGTTTGATTGAATGAATCAATTTTAAGGGATGCTGTAGAATATTACAGTTACTTGATCCTGGCCTAATAGTGAAGTAAGTCAGTTAAAATGCTTTCTGTTATACATTACTCTTAAATTAATTACCAAGTTTAGAAAGTGAACTAAATTTACTCTACTAAAGGCTTATGTCATTGTGACCGTAACAAACACTTACCTACGAAATAAACAAATATGTTCGTACGTATAACAATCAAATCAAATAAAAGTACTTATGTAGTTGTTGTCGCCACATTAAAAACTCTTTATTTATTTTATTAAAAATAGGGACAAACTATAATAGATGGTAACACAGTTCACTATTTAATAAAAATAAGTTAATAGATATTATTTTGACTGGTTATACCGGTAACGCAATACTATTGGTCGATGGATAAATATTAACAAACTGTGGGATTATAAAAGGGTAGGAATATGTTTAGAACGATTGACTTGAGTGCAGAGGTACGAACAACTTGGCAGTTGCTGTTAGTTAGTGATTTTCATAGTTTATATCAGTGGTTTTGAGACGGTTTCTAACATAGTGTGCAAGGCAAATAATATTCCGTGGTGTTTAAGGTCTTTATTTGCTATTGGTGCGTGTGCACCGTACCAGATTGAATTTTAATTTCTTTAGTTATTATTTCTAACAGTTTACGGTTTCGTATATTATCTAAAACCTAAATGATTAGATATACAGGTTGTGTACTAAAAGCCTGATAGATAGACGAGTTCGACGAGTATTAAATAACTTTAGTTACGTTCATACCAGAGGATCTCAGAACTTACAAAACGAATAGCATATCGAACTCAGTAGAACCTAGATAACCACTACCAGGAAGTGGGTAGACAGTAGTGTAGCATTTACTTCAATTTTTTTGCAAAGATTTGACTCACCGAAAGAAACAAACCATTACATTATTTTACTTAAAATTTATGGAAACAAGTTAGAAGATGAAGATATCCTGCCTTCGGTATATATGTCTATGCTTCAACACTTCGGATCCGATTTACACAAATGCTTAGTCGTGAAGTATATGTTAGCAGCGATGGCCTACGGTAGTCAGATGCTACATCTGAAATTGAACCTATTCGGCTCGTGAATGATTTAAAATGAAGAATTCCAGAGAAAAAAAGTCATAAAGTCTTGGTAAACGATTACCGTTATTAAAAAAAAAATATTGAAAGTTAGTCAATAGACTGACTATGTAGTCAGAGTTACAAGAATGGCAATCAAAGAATTTTTATAAAAACAACTTTTAAGGCCAACTTTCAGAAATGGATGTATTATACGCCAAGACAATAACTAATGTTAAACAAATATAAATCTAAAGTTTATAATACCTAAGGCTCAAAAATCCCTTTAAGGATTACAGAAGAGATGATGATTTTCGAACCCCTAAAGGAAAACCACTCTCGATCAAGCTACCTTCCAAACAGAGAAAACACAGACAAACACACTGATACACACGGTAAACTTATAAGACCCCCGCTTTTTGCGTCTTGGGTGCTGTTTCCCAATTATTAAAAAGTAATTGGAAAGTAGCTTGTGTTGAAATTTACTTTCACATTGTTTTGAGATGTTTCAAAAAGGCAATATTAAACGTATAAAAGTAGATTTTGGGACAGTTTCAGTGTATCAACGATACTATGCTATATATATATATATATTCATATCTTTTACTCTTTAACATTCATATCACACTTTTGTCTGTTATAATCTCATGTGCTATGCTTTCAGTTTAACTAACTTCTCTCGAATATCATCTATTCTACAGTAATGAAATACCGTTTATCTTTGATCAGATAATTAATTACCTACTGCCAGCCAAATGAATTATTATATTAAAATATATCTTTGTTAGGACTAAAATATGATAAATACGCAAGTCTAATCTAATAATAGAAAATAGAAATTTCTATAAGAAAATAAAGTATGGCATCTTAATCTTATCTTAATTAAACTTAATTTGAACGTGATCATTTTAGTTTTACAGAAAAAATAACTATTAACTTTTATGGCAGCTAATGTGAGTTTAGTGTAATTACATGTAAACGTTTGACAAAGCCTCTTGAAATGTGATTTATATTTATAAGTTTACTAGCAGCGCCCCGCGGTTTCACCCGCGTAAGTCCCGATCCCGTGGAAATATCGGGATAAAAAGTAGCCTATATGTTAATCCAGGTTTCCAGCTATCTACATACCAAATTTCATTGTAATCGGTTCACTGGTTTTGGTGTGAAAGAGTAACAAACATCCATACATCTATACATCCACACATCCATACATATATACATCCATAAATCCATACATCCTCACAAACTTTCACGTTTATAATATTAGTAGGATAACATGTGACTATCACTTATTTCAAATGGATCACTGCTGTTACTTACCGTTTTATCTTGCAAAAGACTGATCCTGCAATTCAAATGCGCATCTTCTCCCAACTGCACAGTGATCTTAGTAATATTCCCATCTGCATCCTCAAAACTGGGCCCATATTTTCTATCATGATCGAAATACGTATTTTTCGCTGATACTACATGCGGTACCATATCTATGTTCAGGGTTGTTTTGGAAGAACTTTCAGGTTCTTGTAATGTTTGTGGTACTTTAAAAGATTTTGTGCTATCTATTGTGGAGTTGCCGAGTTTGAGCATGACGGGCGCTGGGACGATCCCGGTGCTAAGTGCATAAAAAGTGGTCACTGTAGGAGACTCTTCTGTTGATGATGTTGGTGGATTTTCTGTTGGAATAAAATAAGTTTTTAGAGGATTTGTTAAATAAGATACATACGTTACTCTGATGTCAAGTTTTACGAGTTATATTTTATGAGAATAATATTTTATTATAATCAATAAATATATTTTAATAATTATAAGAGTTGGCAGTTTCAGTATAAACCATGATATGATGAATATGTAATGATGTTATATGTTGAACAATTAAATACATTTATGAGATAAAATCTTTATTAGTCTGATATCAATATAAAGGATTAAGTCATGACCTCAAACACTTTAGCAAATAAATTCTGCACATTAGTTGAACTTGGAAATTCGACAAACATTTTATTTGGAAATCAGCTAGCTAGCTTTGAAAACAATTTATGTTCTATTAAAATGTTAAATTTAAATGATTACAAAACAGATTGGCGTTTAAAGTCATTTTCAAATAAACAAAAACCAATATTTCAAGAAACATTTCAGTAAGTATCCGAATCACGTCTTAATCTGACCCGCTTCTCCATTGATCTGGCATTGTCCTTTGTTTTCAAGATCTATTACAGTTATCTGGTCTGAATACTAAATTCTCTTAGGCTTTCCGATTGTTAAATCACTTGTTTTTGGCTCAATGTCTTAAGTGTCTGACTTTACATCTTTCAATATTTCCGTTTATAATTATTATATAATTATTACAAATGTAAGAAATGAAATATTTGCGTAATTTTCAATGTCATGTTTATTAAGATTTGTGTCGCTCATTGCAGAAGTGAAGTATATAGATTTTGAAATTAAGAGTTTTTTTTTTTACAAATCTATAGCAGTTTATATTTCTTTAGTTAACGAGTAACGGTATCTAGTGGATTATATATATAGACGATAGGAGTTTTCCACTATAAAAGGATGCTTAAATGTTACACAGCTAGACCTAAGATTTACAAATTAAAAAATATGAGATTACACCAATTATTACAATGAGCAATACCTTTTGTAGCTTTTATTTTAAATATGGAATTGAATTATAAAACCCGGTAAAATGTAACCGGGTTGGTACATGCACTATTATCGTAATAATTTTATGTATAATTACATAATGAGCCTTTACCAAAAACCTTTTATTTTTAACATTGTTCATCTTACAGAAATGTTTTTAAGTATAACTAAAACTTTTGATTATATTTTCTTAGTTAAACATTTAGCCGAAGTAATAATTAGGAGAAAAGTTATTTTTTCATAGTGATTTCTCTTTTTCTATTGCTGAGTGCTGTAACTTAATTGTTGAACTTTTTTGTTGAGTGAAAGATTCCACATAAGGAAAGCCCTAGTTTGTTTAAGTTCTAATTAAGATATCTATTGTCACTTATCTGTATCACGCAATTCACTATGTCTTTTAGTACCACACTGTCAGTCGAATAATTATCGGAATATGGTTTATTCTAAAAGCTGCATGTTGCTAAACATTTGCAAAAACTTCCACAAATATTTGTTTCTATTCATTAACCACGATATGGTAACATGGAGAATGCTAGAAAAAACATGATTAAAAATATACGTAACTCAACTACAGTTGAGTTGATGTAGATCTGGTAATCTAATATTACATAACAAAAACTTTTATATAACTCATGCATATAAAAAAGGAATATCAGAAAAAAAAATTAACAAAATAATAATAAAAGATGTGTTATCCTATGTTACTATTAGTAACACAACAGTCTAGCCGAATATAGGTCTTCCACAGAGTAGAAAGCCAAAAAGCACACAAAAACGCTTACCCGTTGTAAATTGACACAAGACTATCTGTGTAAAGAAGAACACACTCGCACTCCACATAGCGCCTGGACGCTCCGCCCCCCGCAGAGCTTCATAATCTGAAACAACATAGCTTATTAGCCTAATTGCCTTATATCTTGTAAGCTTCCATGATATTTATTCATTATTTTGTCTTTGATGTAGAAGACATAACAAAGAAACAAGCACAAATGGGATTAAAATAACGGTTTATGTAAAGGAATGTAATACTAAGTAAATTATTTTAAGGATTATAATCCTTGTTCAAATTACGTAGGTGTAATAATATCTACGTCTGAAAGTCAATGGTTAAATTTAATACACAATTGAGACCTGTTATTTTTAAGTTTAATAGAAGTATTCTTGATTTTATTTTTTAGTTTTTTTTTTTAACTAAATTTATGGACAGAAGTTGCTGTAGTTTATCGTATAGCTTAATCAATATTAAAACTCCTTGACTGTCATAAAAAAAAAGACAAAGAGGGCTTGTAAACACCTTCCATGGTTGTAGTTTCTTTTTTTAATTTTAAAGATGTTCTGTAATATTTAAATTCAAAAATCTTGTTCCAGTAAAATATAATGTACCTATACTCATAAATTGACTATTGTTTCTCATATTTCCAACATATATTTTTAAATAAATGTAATGTCTAAATGTATGGAATGAAATCTATGGGCGTTACTACCGAATTGTGCTTAAAGTAGATGTACAATTATTTGCTTTAAGAAACAGAAATAAAAGATTTTCTTTGATTCTTATAAACATGTTATAATTAGAACTCATACGTTTCGGTTACCAAAGGTTTTACTTTATCAAAGGGACCCAAAGACAATTTTGCCAGTCGGTAATAATTTTGAAAAACAATTTTTGTTTCATAACTAGCAGTTGCACACTCTGAACTCGAGAGAAAGCGAGAGAGACAATCTGTCGGTGGGCTAAATTTTATCTAAACTTGTCTAGAGGTAATTAATAAAGGCACTTAATTGAATAACAGTCGCTTTCAGACATTTTCATTTTTATCCATTGCATTTAGTTCGGTTGTGATTCCAGTTTTCGTATGTTTTTGTGCCAATTCAGGAGATAATCTACCTGAGCGCTAAATTTTAAACCCAATTTATTCATCTATTGCACCTAGAATGAGTAACTAAAATATTCACACATACAAACTTTCGCATTTATAATATAGATAGGATTTTATCTGACACAATTCTACAATATTTTATTTTGAATATTATAAGAAAACCGGCCAAGCGCAAGTCAGACTCGCGCACCGAGGGTTCCGTAAAATATTTTTATTATATGATGTAAATAAAAATTTACGGCTTTCGCAATTTTTCCTTTATCTGTGTTATAAGACGTTGCTTCGTACCAAAATTCAAGATTCTGAGTTCACGGGAAGTACCCTGTAGGTTTTGATTCAATTGCGCGTGTCGAAAATTTGCGGAAATTTGCGGCATAAACGACTGTATCTTTTGATTGCGTTGGCTTAAAGGTTTGATTTTTTTACAGCTCTAAGGGACAGTAAACCTGAGTATTTGATATAATTTTCAGCTTTATACCTTCACGCGTTCCTGAGAAAAAGGGTCTTGACAAACAGATAGACCTTCGGACGGACGGACAACAAAGTGATCCTATAAGGGTCCCGTTTTTTCCTTTTGAGGTACGGAACCCTAAAAATGAAAAGACGATAGATTTTCATCAGTAACAATTTTTTTATACCGAAGCAAAGTGAAAAAAAAATTGCCTTTTTTTCTTAAAAATAACTTTAACCGTTCTTGGACACAGTTTTCGCAATTAAAACTTTTTGTAGGAAGCGATCATGTTTTTTGTCAGCAGTTCTTTTTAAGGTTCTACCAATCGGGGTCAAGTTCTCTCAAATAAAAATACCACAAAACTGTCTATGTAAGGCAGATTCGCTGATATACATTATCGGAAATATAGTTAGCGAGTTTCAAAAGTTCTAAAACCAAAAACATGTAGGTACACACTCAATCAATCTTATATCGGTCTTATTTATACACTGCATACATTTTTAATTAAATTAATGAGATTGATAAGTTGCGAGAAGAAAACTTGCACGGAGTTAAATAAACATAAACAGATGTACAATACTCGTAAATAACTACAAAGTAAAATGGAAAATGTCTCATGTTTCGTATAAACCCTTGTTAGTATTTCAATAAACAACTTTTGACTAAAGCGTAGCTGTAATAAATTTAAAACAAACAGTGAACGTATTCGTAAACTATGAAATAAATTTAATTTGAACTTCATAAAAACTGGAACAAATATAAAATACTTTTTATCGCGACAATAGCGCTGAAACACAATACTTACATTTTAATTTAACTTGGTCGGTCTAAACATTTAAATTAGCCTATAGTTAAAAAAAATGTGTGTTGAAAAATATGTTGTATACACACATAGGATCTGGCTGAGAAACTGTATTATCGGGAATAATATAAGCGTGAAATTATGTTCGTGACTGTCACTTGTTCCAGCCAGTTAACCTCTAAGACCGTTCTTTGTTCTAACTCTGTACATCTCAATGAGGCAACGGCGTTTGGTAGGAACTACAGCGATTTATAGATAACCTATATATATTTTTACTGTTTATTATTATTGTATTAAGTATTATTGTATTGATAAACAGATGGATAAATTACTGTCGGTTTTATTTTAACCAATTAGATATTCGTTACAGAGTGGTTATACATCTTTAAATATTTGATCATAGTTGATTTGTAAGCCAAAAATTGAAGCCAGAATTGCTACAGACAAGAAAGACAAACTGAACTTCCTTAACAACGAGCCTGCTTACCAGGAATTTACGTCGTAATAGCTCCTGAGCACGCTTTGGATAGCGGAGCAATACGTGTAGGAGTATTATGCTGAATAAATGAATTAATTTTTGCAAATAGATCTTTTCTGACGTCTTTACACGTCGATTTCTTTTTTAAAGCTAGATGAGCTTAGGAAAACGTTGAAACAAACTCAAGGAGTCAAGTCTACATTATATTAAAATTGTGCAGGTGTCATGTAGGCGTCCATGGTGGTCTACTAGATGATTTCGTTTACTGGAAGATTGTACAATACAATGTTTATGTAGGAAACTTTTTGTTAATTGAGTTTGGTTTACTAAATATATCTATTGAAAATAGTTAAAGTTTACCCATAGCTTTTGTCGTTGGGGTTGACAAGCCGAAAGTGGGTGGTGGGAACATTACGATCCCAATTCGAACTTTTAACATTCTCTTAACTTGATATTAGAAGCATTCTTTCAATAGTAATTGAATCTTAATTTTGAGTGTAATTTGAAGAAGATATCAAGAAGGTTTTGTCCATTTCAGCTACAAGCTGAAACATACTCTGCATTTTTTTTTAATTCTGAAGTACAAGCTCCGTGCTAGAGATAATAATAATAGCTATATAGATACTAATAATAATAGTTTTGGGCTACCTAAACACAGAGTGACAGGTTCCTCAATCTATGATTACAAAACTAAAGAACTAAAACTCAACACATAACTTTTCGAACTTCCTAAATCGATTTTCTTGTACTTTCCTTAAATAATCCCTTTTGTCTGAACTGAAAAAATTACGACTAAGCTGACCTGCTTGTCTCCAGTCGTGCATTGTCAATGACGTTGCTTCTATAGCTTGTTTAAAGCAGAAGATTTACAAAAGCATGGTGCGCATTGTAGGCCGTATTTCATGGGTTACATATTCTGTTCTGCCGCTGCAAATTGAATAACAGCTATGCTATGGGTAACTAGATTTCTGGTGCCCAAATGGTTTTTGTGACTTTTTAGCAATGATGTAAGTGGTTCACTGTTGGTGAAATGGTACTTGGACAAGCAAACTTTTTCTATAGAAAATTGTCCATCCATCCATTATCCATTATCCAAAAAGTACCTATTCCAAACTGCAAAATTAAAACTAATTATGTTAACGTTAGATGTCTCTAAAAAGCTGCAACTTTTGTATCAAACCTGTTTAAGTTAACTACACCAGACCAAAATGTAAGTATAAAACATTTTACGGACAAAACTCAAGGCGGTTTTCAAATTTTAAATTTTGAATGAAGTAGGTTAGAGGTAAAACGTATTTTTTGTGCTTTTATTAATATTACAATAAGCGAGCAAACAAAATAACTCCTTTATTTATATTTCGCTTAGTAAAGTCTGGCACTTAAAATTTCATCTAAACTGTTACAAGAAATATTACCAGTATATATTAATTAATTAAGTTTTGAATTGCGGTTGTGAAGTGAGAACTTCTTGTGACGGTTTATTTTAAATATTCTCAGAACTAAGTAATATATTACGTGAACGAATGGTATGGTATGTTAAGTAAAATATGATGTGAAAGGAATCGTTTTTTCTAAAACGACAACATGCACAATTTTTTATGCAGCGCACATCACAGCAGATTACGCAGTAATCCCACTGATCCCACTATCCCACTTACACATATAAGTAGGATAGTGGGATCAGTAGTAATATTATAAATTTGAAAGTTTGGATGGATGGATGGATGGATTGATGGATATTTGTTACTCTTTCATGCCAAAACTACTGAACCGATTGCGATTAACTTCGGTATGTAGATAGCTGGAGACCTGGATTAACATAATTATAGGCTTACTTTATATTTTTATACCGATATTCCCACGGGATCGGAACGTACCCGGGTGAAACTGCGAGGCGCTGCTAGTTAATTATACGTTCCACTCATATCACTCTAGGAGCCACTGCTGTAGTAACGCACACTCTTAAATTTAAAATGTTTGACATAATCATTTCTTATATTTTATTGTGTATTCTTAATTTTAAATACATGTTTTTAACATTTGTACGCCACTATAGAAGTGGCTAAACACGATTGAACCATATTTAATTTTCAATACCATGCATGCTCAAATGCTCATATATACAAATAAATATTATCTTATCTTATCTTAGACTTTTTTAAGATCTACAAAACGACATTTAGCTTACGATCTCCAGTCCCTACATTATCGGTCTCAAGAATGTTTCCAGAATAGTTCCTATAACGTTTTACTACCGAGGCTTTTACTGTCAAGACTTATCAGCTACAGGAACAGGATACAAATTTTACAACTCTCTGAATCCTCACTCTGCTTAGTACAATTCATGGACAAGACGTGAAGTGAAGAAGTATTATTTAAATAGGTGTGCCGTCTAAATGTAGTTTCATTCAGTTTTCTATAGACGATCAATGCTCTTTATATATATCATGACGTAAAAACTGATGAATAGAATATATTAAACTGATGGAAATAACTGATAGCAGACCACTTTTAACAACCAAAATATATAAGTTACAGTTTTAAAAACAATCTATTTAAAATTACTGAATAAAATTTGGTTCGTTAATATTGCGATATTGGACTTTTACTTGACTTGACTTTACTAGTATTGAAATTGTTTAATCCACTTCTGTCTAATTTCGGTACAGCCGTGAGGGGCAAAGACTGGAAGAGAAAATGTACATGTCCCAGTAAGATGGCTATAGCAGTGATATAGCTAAATCCCTAGAGATATGGCTACATACCGTAATATAGTTACTTGGAAGCTATTCATAACTATCTTACTCGGAATATAACTTGCTCGTATGATAGTTATGTTCCTAGTAAGATGGTTATGAACCGCTTTCATAGTGTCACAGTTTTCGTTGCCATACTCCTCCGAAACGGCTTGACCGATTTTGATGAAATTTTTTGTGCTTATCCGGTATCTATGAGAATCAGCCAACATCTATTTTTCATCCCCCTAAATGTTAGGGGTAATCCACCCCTAAATTTTATTTTTTATTTATTAAACAAAATTTTTAATTTCTATTTTTTTATGATACAACATACAAAAATACATACAATCCTCAATTTTCACCCTTCTACGATCAACCCTTATTTTTTAATAGCGATATTAGTATTTTTACTTTCATTGGTACAATCTTTTTAAAGTATTCAACCCATTGAAAATAGAAAGTGCGATTGTTATAATCGATTTTTTTTTATGAAATAGGGGGTTAACGAGCAGAAGGGTCACCTGATGGTAAGTGACTACCGCCGCCCTTGGGCACCTGCAACTCGAGAGTCACAAGTGCCTTACCGGCCTTTAAGGTGGGAGTAGGAGAGGAGGGGAGATGGAGAGATGGAAGGGTTAGGGCCATCGATAACCTCACTCGCTCGGCGAAACACAACGCAAGCATTGCTTTATCGATATGCCGATCGAGCCGGCCCATACGTGCCGAAGCATTGCTCTCCCACTGTTAAACTTTAAATATGTCAGTTAAGTTAATGAAGTACTTAGAATTAAGAAAATGAATGGTTGGTGTTTTGTTATATTATAGGCCGTCTATAGACCAAAGCGCTAAATTCTTCTTTCAGTCATAGACCCCATCCCAACAATAAGTTAGTTATTTTTTATTTGACTACCAAAATATTCCTTAAAAATAATTAATATGGCAAAATAACGTGTGCCGGGTCAGCTAGTAGATTATAAAATTTGCACAGAACATCAAAAGGTCTAAAGCAAGTTTTAAATCATCCTTCCTTTCTACATTCCAAATTCAAAACTAAAAGAGCTAGTAGAACAAAAGCTGTCTGGCGTAATTAATACTTTTACCGCTGGTTTTATGACGTAGTATATGCCCACATAGCATGGATAACTCGTAAATTTCGCTCAAAGTTGTTAGGAACTCCTAGAAGCTTACAATAGGGGCACTTCTTAAAAATATTATTATTTTATAGTTCAATAAAGCAAAGCGTGCTCAAGGGGAGAAATTACTACAAATTGATTAGGTCGAACTTAAAACGAAACAAGAAGATCTCCAGAGTTTTAGGTTGGATTAAATTAAGTAAGTAAGTTGTTAGTTGTAAAAACGAAATATGGTACACATTTAGACGCACGCTTGACGGAACAGTATGGGGTTTGTTTGAGTCGTTTTGATTCTAACATACCATCTAAGAGTTACTTTCTGTGATGGGACTTAATATGAATGAAAGAAAAAAAAAATTTTATTCTATAAAACGAAGAATACAACAAATAAAAATAAATAATAACAAATAAAAAAAAACAAGTAACATGTAACATTGTTACATGACACTGATATGACACGTCAATGCTCTGTGAATGTTAATAGTATAATTAATTACAAAAAAAAAACCTTGCCCGAAGCAGGCCCGCAGCGGTAGATTTCATGTTTTTTTAATTTTTTTTACAATCTGCCCCCCAGTCCCCTCATTTGGGGGAATATCCCCATTCACGAACTTAACTTAATGCCCTGTTGATTTATCGTCCAAGTTTGAAAGCAATCGGTGCATAATTGCGACCTCTATCGTGCCGGTAAAATTGAGGTACATACATATATACATATGAACTTTTTAACTTTCGGTTGTTTTGGGGTCTAGGGATCATAACTAGACCTAATGTGAGGAATTTTTTGGAAAACTCGACAGCTGGTACAAAACCAATACATAGACTTTTCTTCGAAATCGACCTAAAAACACTTTTTATGTTACTGATGGTTGCACGCCGTGTCCTAGAAAATAAGTAGACCCTCAGTACACGCTGCGGTGGGAAACTGCACCTCAGTTCTATATTGATATGCTAAAGAAATTACATCATTTAGTTGATTAGACAACGTAACGAATACCACTTAACGTCTCATCCCAGTATTGGTTCCTAGTTAACATTACATATAATTACAGAATTCATTATATTAAAACAATAATAAAAAAAAAGACATACCAAAAACACAGCCGGTTAGAAAAGTCTAACGTGAAAAACCAGATACCACACCGCGGACCCCACAACGAAGCAATTACGTCAGAGTCGAACTGACTAAAACCACATTTTGTCTACGATGTAAGACCTACTGCTGGCAGAAGAAGGAGGAATAAGTGCGGCAGTGTATGACATCCCATGAAAAGGATTTACTAATTATACTTGTAGGGTTGAATTTCGAATTTAGAATGCGCCAAAACAGCTATTACACAGGATAAGTAATTAATACTCTTCTCAGAACAAATATACTTTTAAAAACAGAAAAGTTCGAAGTAAAATCCAATTTTCAACCTCCATATTCTACAGACAGGTATTATTTACATGTACGTCAATACAACGGTAATTTATGAGGCCCCGGAGACCAGTCTCACTAGATTAAAACTGCAATTTTTTGAACTTAGGTTTGGCTGGTGTTGCCCAGGCAACGGTTACCTACGAGTAACTACCGTATGGCCGTATATTTGTTTGCCAATGAAATATAAAAAAAAAAAAACGCAACTACGGTGTCTTTTGGACATCCGGTTGGAATGTTGGAACAAAATATAGTAAATATTGTAAAAACTCGAAATTAAAATTGCGCCATCTGTGAAAGTTGCCCGAACTAATATTTGGATAATTAGTATATAAATAACATCAAAGTACAGTAGTATCTCACAGAATCCACAGATGACGTACATAAAATAAATCGACTCGTGGTCAGCATTTTTCGTTTGGCTAACACTTTTTCCGTCTAGCCCCCATCCGCCGAGCGTCTTAAATGTAACGTGCGATAAGGAACTTTGTTCCAAAAACAGGATTACTTGTTTAGTTTTGCGTGCGCGATACCATCCTTCGCTATTTAGTGACGGTAATAGCATCAATAAGAAGCTGTGTCAACCCTACTTAACAGACTTCCCAAAGTAAAATGTCTATTGTGGCTGTTGTCAGGGTATATGTTATGTTAACTAGTTTAATTTCTAGTGAATGTGTAAAAAATATCTCTTTTTCTGATTCCGTCACGTTAATTTTTTAGACTCCAAACCGGTCCGGTGTCCGGTTCGAACCGGACTTGATTATGTCTATTCATCCTTACACACACTAGTCTGTTAAACTTTGTTAATGTTTTCAAACTTCATCAATGTTAGGCAAGTTTCATTTATTTAACAGAAAGTTTTCCAATAAAGTATGAACGCATGCCTTATTTATTCTAACAAGTTTATTGGAACTTTAAAAAGGTTCCCGAGAAACTATGGTGGAATTAGGACAGGCGGTGTTTACATATGGTGTTGTAGAGGGTAGAATGGGTGCGATGCGGTAAAAGACACAAACTAGGCTGAGGTTTGTATTGTAAGCAAGACTTCCTTTGTTTAAAGTACTAGACAGATTTCAATGTGTTAAACATAATTTACAGTCCACATATTCGGTTGGTAACCAAAGAGTTTTCATGTGGAATAGATATGAAGAAAATAAATTTGACAGGCCTATTTTGACATGATAGATTTTATTTTTGGATACACGGAGGAGGTCGTGGAACTCTTGAATTTGTGATTGTCGATTTACTAGTGGTGAGCTTTTAGAAATGGGATCGGAACAATCACAAACTCCGCGACTACAGTTTAGTGCTTTTAATATTAACTACTGTATAAGTGTATATGAACTACATATTATATAACTACTGTATACTGTAAGTATGTATATGTGCTTTTAATATTCAGTGCTAAATGCAAACGTTGTCTGATTAATCGATATGCGTTGAAGTAGTGTTTGCATGTTATCAGCGTGTGATACATAATTCGTTTTAGATATGAATCTCGCATATATCCGTAATATACTTAATTTTTAAAGCATCTGATTTACCTAATAAAGTGATTATAAAACAACTAAAGCCATGAGAGACAGTAAAGTTCTCGCAGTTGAGTGAAAAAGTTAGTTATCAATATATGTTAAAGTCAAAGGCTGAGCTGCGGTCGAACCTACGGATTAACCAAGTTTGAAACCGAACCTAATTTACTGGTAGTTAATCCTCGAGTTGGGAGGTCTTGGTTTAATTGCGTTGATGTTAGTTTCAAATTAACTTCTAAATACATAAACGCAATAGAGCAGTTTTAAAATGACTGGTTACTGATTTTTTTTAAATGAATCTCGAATGTTTTAACATTTAGTTTATTTTAAATTTTTTAAATAGGAACCCAACTTAAAGATTTTTTTGTTGCATAACTATTTTTATACCTAAACATAAACAAAAAACTCATTAAGTTCATTCACCATTCACAAGATTTAGGTATAGTGTAACATGGTTAAAATCGACACTGCATTCTGATTAGTTTTCTTTTTTTTTGTGATGAAGAACTTGCTCCTAAATTCTCATTTATTTTTTCGATCTCAATCCAATTTTTCTGTTCGCCTGAAGTTATTGGTTTTGTTTGCTTTCTTATCTACATATATGCAAAGCCAAAAACCCAATAAATACAAATAGTGGTTATTGCCTTTATGCCATTAGGTAATTTGAGTTGAAGTTATTGAACACTCAATACAAATAATTAGCTTGATGAATGAAAATATAATTTATAGTATTCTAGTTGCAGGTAAACGTCAAGTTTTGTCACAATATTGGGTTACTAGCAGCGCCCCGCGTTTTCACCCGCCTAAGTCCCGATCCTGTCTGAATACCGGGATAAAAAGTAGTCTTATATATTAATCCAGGTCTCCAGCTATTTCCATACCAAGTTTCATCGCAATCAGTTCAGTAGTTTTGGCGTGAAAGAGTAACAAACATCCATGCATACCGATGTATCGATATACGTCCTCACAAACTTTCACGTTTATAATATTTGTAGGATTACCTCAAGTAATTCGCCTGTTCCATATATCCTATCCCACCTACCAGTGAGGATAACTTGGTAGGGATATATGGAACAGACGAAGTAATTTTCTTTCTACTGCAAATTATGCTTATTGGATTAGACCACTGAAAAGTGCGTCAAAAATGCGAAAACGATTTTTGATCTTTTAGAATTTGTTGCACTATACCCTCGATATACGGGTATTGCAATGGCCGTGGCACTGGCATGGTCGTCACACTAATACCCGTATATATAAATAATTATACCACTGATCGCGAAAGTTTAGAAGGTAGTACATTTTATTTTCACCCTAATATCAGTTCATGTAGGTAATAGCTGTTCGATTCTGAGCTCAATTTTAAGTGTGCTTAAAGTGTACTTTGGTTCCTTAACTAACTATGTACATTGAGCACTGGCCAAGGTATCTTCATATATAGGATACCGACAACATAAAGCAGAATGTTTACTGGTTTTGCACGAGATACGTTTTAAGGGAAGTTTCGAGAATAGAAGAAATTTCCCTTCAAAATTCTGATCCAACGAGCTTGACATATTTTTTAGCATGCCTTACACACAGCCCGTTTCATTCGCAATCGATAATTACAAGCAAGCATTATCATTCAAGCTGCTGATATATTATTATGTAACATACATGAGTTTTTTATAGTACCTACACATTCGTCCCAAAACATGTGGCACCAACTGATGTTAAAAAAGTTTGATCAATGACGAGTGTCAGAATCACTTTCGACATAAGTCACTCATCAAACTTCTTTAAATAGAATACTCTTTATTGTACACCATAAATAACATAAAGTTGAAACAGATCTTATATAAAATATTAGAGTACAATGGGCGGTCTTATCGTCTTTATATGATGTGTGGTGTATGATAAAAGCTTGTTGTTACGCTGGTAGAGGATTTATTCTCCAAACGCTTTTTTTTTTCTCAAATTTATTATGTTGCACCAAAACGCACGCTAGGAGAATATATGCATGTGCCTGAAGTTCTGCAGCAAAGATTGTTTTGACGAAAAACCACGAACGCCACGTTACCGTGCCGACAATTTGCCATCCGCATAATCTGACATTCACGAGTATCAAGGACATTAGTACAAATGATAACTTAAAAAAAGTATTAACGAGTTGGTGTATTTTTCATCCTTAATTTATTGCCCTTACAGATGAAATATTTTCTTTAAATTTAAATGGGTCTACCCTTGATGACAATCAATTTAATTTCAAAAAACTGTAATGAATTATCAAAATCGATTCACAAATGGCTTAGATACCACTTGATATATCTTCTTTTTAAATTGGGTTAAAAAATAACTCATTACAGTAGCTGCAAGTGTTTATCGCCATTTGATCCTAGAATATCCAAGTGCACCTTGGATATTCTAGGATCAAATGGCGATAAACGGCAAATTGGTACGGTCCAAGGTATATCATGTCGGTTGTATCTTGAACAGTTTTCCCTAAAAATGTTGAATGCTGACCTTGGTACAACAAGTTGCCCTATATAACCATAATCAGGACTTAGGGACTGCAGGTGACTATGGCCCCTACACAGAGTAGGCAAAAAGATCAGATGTGATTTACTATGACCGCGAATTAGTATTCTAGGGTTACCGTGGTTATAATATTGATAGCGGAAGTTAGGATAGATATGTGAAAAGTAATAAAATGTGAATAATACTTAGTACCGAGTTCTGATCGAGTGAGAAAGTATATGTTAAGGACTCGAATCGACTAGAATAGAAATATACGTTATTGTACATCAACATAAATGTTTTTACAAGGAATACATCAGGTGAATATGTACAAAGCGCGGCCTTATCGCAAATATTTGTTATTTGTTTATAAATGGAGATAATTTATAAACAGATACATCGCCAACAAACTAATTTAAAAACAAACTAAATTTATATCAAAATGGAAACCTAAATAAATACACACAATAAAATAGTTTACGATGCAGATTACTAGAAATGACGCATTCACGAAGCAGCGGAGCACTTGCATCGCACTAACAAATTCCTCTCTCAGCTATTACTAATTGCTTTATAGTCGTAATACGTACAACTAATACGCTATAAGTATTCTCCTTTAAATCTTAACACAGAAAATTAACCATGAAAACGTAACTATGGAATTTCATTCCCCACTACCACGTTGTCCAATTATACTAAAATTACACCTTTAATAAATGAAAATCCTTGGATGCCTTAATTTTAACCTCCACCGCGCAAAATACGAAGGTGCCTTGAATAATTCAAACTCACTGTACGGTATAAATGTAGCCATAGAGAGAGCGTGAGTGGTACTCAAAGTTTTGAGTTAGCACCCTCATGTTAAGTGGTCATGTTCAGTGGGGAGTAGGAGAGCTTTTTGTAACGACTAGCCATTCTCCGCAGTGTTTCTGCACTGCTCCGCTTATAAGGGGTAAGCGTGATGTTACATAGCCTATAACCTTCCTCAATAAATGCACTTGCCAACACAAACAGTTTTTCGTATCCGACTATTAATTCCAGAGATAAGCGGGTAAACAAACAAACAAAACCAACTCGTCAGCTTTATTATATTAGAAATTTTGGTAAAATTTATCCCACGGGAACCGTACATTGCTCCGAGATAAAAAGTAGGCTATGTGCTATTCCAGACTATAATCTATCTCTGTGCCGAATTTCATTCAGATTCGTTCAGACGTTTTTGCGTGACAGAGTATCAATATCCATCCATCCACACAGACTTTCGCTTTTATAATATTAGTAAGATAGATAGACCACTTCAATATGGAAGGGTTGACAGCTAATTTCATTTGATGTTAGTTTTATTTAGTTTAAATATCGGTGTTAACATGTTTTGGACTTCACTGACCATTTATGTAGTTGTTAATTACAATTCGATTCAATAGCGTAAGAATAATCCCATTTTGTAGTTGTGTAGTTGTAATTTTTTTATTTTTAAATTATTAAGGTAACAAATATTTTCTTCCATTAATTTGATAATCCTTTAAGGTTTAGGAGTGTCATCACCAACTCCTCGAACAGACTTAGTTTGGATACTACTAAGGTGTTGCGTGTATGAGTGCTCATTCTTGATATTTTGGTGCGTGCCTATTGCAGTTGGCTTTTAAGCACCCGAATTCATTTCAGGATGTAAATATTCTATTCACCATGTTTGTTGTTCATGTGTCTAAAACAAATAACAATAACGGCATCTTTATTTTGTATCGTATTGCATTGTATCTTTAATGATTTGATTTGCAATACGATAATACTCAATCAGAACTCAATTATAAGGCATCGTTAAATCTTGTTTAGTTGCTATAATTCATCCCGATGTGACAGTTTAAGACTGACCGACGTTTCAAAATTGTATGCACACACGCACACACCATTTCTCACTGTTAGAATGGGCTGTCAGAACATGGCATTTTAGCAAAATTTAGAAATTAATGGAGCGGTCGTTCTAGTTGTTGAACCGCACATTTATGAGAGGAAGTTAAAACAACTTTAAATGTAACCAACTTTCCAACTTATTATATTTATACAACAAAATTGTACAAAATTTTGCGCTTACACGGTTTTGGCTAAAGGCATTATCAGATTTACTTAAAATTTATAGACACGACTTTGTTCAGCTACTCTCGTTTTTAAGGTTCTTCTTAAAAACTTGTTTATCCTCCTAATACTCCAAGTCGATCACTTGTATTCTTGTTTTACGAATTCCATTTAATAATGAAAAGAAAATAGCCTGTTTCGAAAGTGTTATCGAAACTTGATCCAATATTTCTCAAGCTAAGTAATAAAGTACATGCTTTGTTTCAGACTTTATCGTAAAAATTGTTTTTAAACTTTCGCGACTTTGGTACATATTAAATGTGTAACTCGGGACTTAGTTCACTCGTGACCACCATCGGTGCAATTCGATCGAAACGTTGGGTAACCAAGGGGTATTGTACCTTTTAAATATTATCTCGATTAAGTCCCGAATTACACATCTAACATTTATCGTAAAATAAAGTAATAGATTATATTCTTTTATAAAGACTGTTTTAGTATTATTGTGTTTTCAGATACTGGTGACCATGGACTAGAAAGCGCAGAGTTGCATGTACGCTATGCATGTAAAGTAATTAGGAATGCAAGGCTAATGCCGCGTTCCAATAAACAAAAAACGATTTGTTTTGCTTACGGACGGTAAAATTTCGTTCAATTTTCAACGAAAATTTTTCCAGTCCGTGGAACGCGGCATAAGACTTCCACAGCAGACTTATTCTTTTTTCGAAGCTATCATTTAAAACTCCATGCTTAACTGTTCTTAAAAATAACCCGACCTAAAAATCAACTCCGCAATTAAAAATGGGCTGATGATTATTGGATTATAACTGAGAACACTCTTGATCAAGTTTAACCTTTCAAACATTAAACACTATAAAACAAAATCGCTTTATCCGGTTAAGAGCTATGACACCACAAACAAAAAGAGAGATACACACGTTAAACTTGTAACACGCTTCCTTTTTGCGTCGGTTGCTAAAATACTGCAAGATGAGCGTCAAAAAATCGTTTAATAGAATCCCACTAGTCCCACTAATATTATATATATGTGAGAGTTTGGATGGATGCTCCATGCATATTTGTTACTCTTTCACGCAAAAATCACTGAACTGATTGCGATGAAACTTGGTATGTAGATAGATTTTTTATCCTGATATCCGACTTACGCGGGTGAAACCGCGAGGCGCTGCTAGTAATACAATAAAAACTAAATCTCAAAGCAAACAAATAAGTCTGGTAATAAACCTCTGAAAAGGAAATCCCAATCCCATCCCAGTCAGTCAGTGACAATATTAATAGTTCATTAAATTATATTTTTTATTATAAAACCATGTTCGTTATTCATATGTTTTGATTTGTATTTCGGGTTTTAAAAATATTTCACAAACATAACATGATATACATTTAGTAAAACGCTAATATTGATGTTTTTAGTTGTCAGATCACGTTCTTAATTATTTTTCCAACTAACTACAGAGTTTCGCTCGAAATTAAAAAAACTAAATTGGCATTATAAATAGTTACAGTTTCAATTTGGTTCTAGAACATTCTCGTAAAGCTTATTATATACATGTATATAGCATTTCCCAGTGGCGCCACTAGAAACGATTTCCCGAAGCATATTTCTCCTTGGTTAATCTTTTCTCATGAATTTATTTGACCGCCACAACTAAACCAAAATTGCTTTTAGCGGCAGATGGGTTAAATGGCGTCGTAATAGGACAAGGGTGCACTTAGTGGATCTAAGAGACGGATGCAATTAATTGTGGGGTGTCTTATTGGAAGTGTTAGATACTTGCTGTCCCTTAAATTACTTCTAATAAAAATATAGTCTTTAAATAAACATCTTCTCTTTCTATAAATTAAATTTATATTGTTTATGTATTGGATACAAGAAAGTTCTGCCTGTGTCGGAGCTTCCCAGCCTGAGAATGTACAGTCTTCTTTATAGTGAGTGATCATAAAGAAGATGGCTGTTAAAGAGGGCTACTAGTAGGGCTGTGTTAAGTTTTGCTTATAAGTGGGGTCGCAAAATCTTCATCTGATAGAAACGCATAACACCAAACACGAAGTGTTAAGCTTTTATTTGTGTCTGTTTATTGACAATAACCTTAGTATCACTATGTATTCGGGAATGATCACGTAATATGTACTACATACATTTGAGTTGGCTGACGTCTTGACCACTTTGCACTAGCCGTGGTTACAGGCTGAGTCTGCCTGACACCGTATTCTCGTTCATTCCCGAATACATAATTATATAGCATAGAACGCAAAGGTTTAAAATTTATAAAAATGTCTTCATTTTGGCTATCAATTTATCAATATTTGGTTGTTTAAATGTTTGTGAAGCCCCCTGCGACACAGGAATATTCCTAATGCGGGAGTTGTCTTTAAAAAAAAAAAAATGTTTTAAAGCCCAATGGGAGAAAAGTACCCTGTTAATAAATTAATTTCAATCAATCTATCTATCTAGTCTGTATTGATCATAGTAATTGAAATCCAGTGCCGGAGAGAGACATCTATGTAGTATCCAATCTACTATAGTCTAATCGCCATTTGTGTTTCATTTGGTATGTCCAACGTGTTCGGAGCGTACTATTTTCGTGTGCCCGTTCTCAGTTTTCATTCTACAACATATTTCAATGGAATTTTCTAGAGAATTTTTTGATTAAAAATTTAAATTAATCGTTGATTAGAACTTTCTCTCAATGAGTATTAAAAACAAACCAACAATGAGAAATGTTCAATGAACTAGAATTGAAAGCTGCGATATACGCTATATTAAAGCGTCTTCTATTGGGTACTGATAGCATGGTGATAGTATGTACCTTAAAGTATAGGCAGATAATGAGAAGATTAGGTAAGGGGCAACATATTTCTGGTAGAATGGCAATCACCCGGCATCGGTAGTATTTTGAACAGGTTACAAATAACTCTGTATGTTCTGCTTTGAACTACTACTTTCTCAGCACACTACAAAATTGTCAACGAATAATTGTGATTATATGAAAAGTATTTTGTTCTTGTGAAATTAGATTCACAATTCTATTTTGTTAAGGTATAATTAAAAGGTTACCACTCAATCACATGTACACAAGATACTGAAAATATTAATAAAAGAAAAGTTTCTCCTCTCATTAATCTGTCCATAATAAAAGTTATAAACTTGATTCCATTTCAAGATACTATAAACAAGTAGAAAATTATCTTCATGTGTACAGTCCCTAACACCGCTTATCTAAAGGTAAAACTAGACTGCAACGAATCAGAGAAAAATTACAAATAAAATTATTTCAAACAAACACTGTATTTCTGTAAAATACCTTTTAACTACATCTTCATATAGAAAAAATATACTCTTGTGCATTTAAGATCAATATGTATATATATGCATGTATATACATAGGAATTCAGCGAAGACAAGTTAAACGACATGGTAACTACTGCCATGTTCAGTTAAAGCACAATTAAAGTGCAATGATTTGATTTATATAACGTTCCAACACTACCTAATGTTTGAGTGTTTTAAATACTGATCAATTCTTGCCATGTAATGCGGGCAAATTCAATTTAATTCCAATTCAAAAAAATCTTTATTTCATAAAATTGACCATCAATTATTCGAAATCGTCGATTAAATAAATAATTATTATAATTAAAAATTATAGATCAACACGTTCAGAGTCACCGCAACAATAGTTAAATGTAAAATGATCAAAGAAAACAAAAATGGATAACATAATATTACATCTGCCTGTTTCGATCTATAACCGCCCGTTTCCAAATGGTTGAGCCTTGTGAGTAGAAATCGGGCAAACAAACTCACGGCCACTCTTTTAAAAAAGAAAAACCAGACAGTTTCAACAATATTCAGTAAATATCACATCATTTTGTTGTGTGCTATTATGTTTTTAAAATTAAAAGTAAATAAACTAGAAAAAGAATATGACAATAGGGAAACTGAAAGTTAAGGAAAAAATTAAAAAAAAGAAACGAAAAACATGAGAGATGGAAAATAAGAAACATATTAGTTCACATTAGATTTCTATTACAGAGGGGCTCGTGGCTAAGTGGTAACCGAGTAGGTTAACACATTACAAAGTTAAGTAATACTAGCCAGGTCAGTCTAGGATGGGTGACCATTCTTAACAAATTGAGACCCCTCCGTGCCTCGGAGAGCACGTTAAACCGTCGGTCCCGGGTGCCACACAAACATCTGTGGCATTCGTTACGGGTAGTTGGAGCCCTAAAAAAGAAGTCCCACAACCTGGTCTAACTACAGAACTTCGATATCGCCTAGTACTTGGGTTGTGGAGGTCTGATGGCAGTCGCTTCACGTAAAATATCAAAGTTCGGCCGTATCGTAGTTAGATTGAAAGCCGACCCCAACTTAGTTGGGAAAAGGCGCGGAGGATGATGAGGATGATTAGATTTCTATTACAATTCTAGCCTCTAGGGCTATCCGAAAATCCAGGTATTTTGGCGATCTTATATCACTATTACGCAACTGGTTATGGTACTTTTTTCAATTATGAAAGATCAGCAAATACTGATCAATTTAGGTATATAATATAAGTTATGTATTATTTTTTCTCAAGCAAAATACTTTACCAGTTTTACCCGAGTCTTTCGGTGGAGTAAGACCTCATCCCAATATTACATTGTATGTACGTAGAATTTTATTCTTTAACTTTTTATGTTGAAATGAAAGTATTACAACTTCTTTAAGTTAGTTTGATTTCAGTTTTAGTATACTATAGCGTTTATTGCTAAGGGAGATTGACCAGGAATGCTAAAAATTAGACGCTTGAAGAAATGTAATAAAGGAAGCTCTTAGGATCATAAAATAATATAATGCAATAAAACTATGTGTCACTTGAAACAGAATTTGTTGATTAAGGCAAGGACTTTCATATTACTATGGTTTTTTACAAAGCCTTTAGAATGTAAAATATTTACACTACAATTTTTTTGTTTGAGTGCACAGGTTGTAAAGTGCTTAATTAACAGTCACCAAATCAGATTTTTAATCAAGTCTAACTGGTAGAACATCGTCAAATCAGAATCATTTTATTGATGTTTAACTTCTGATAGACTTGTAATCCATATAAGAAGAAACAGATTAAAACTAATTACGACAAATCATACTATGTTCAATTAAATATAAGGAAATCCATTACTACCTATGAAGGAGTAACAACAATAGATCAACATAACTTCAGTGACTAAAAAGGTAACAATTATTATCAAGCTAACACTTAATATCATCTGACTTCAAATGTTTCAAATTGATTGATTAATCCAGAGGCATTCGATAAATTGAGAGATACTTGTTTATTAAAGACGGCCATGTGATTAATTTAGATAACTATTTGACGTGTATTATGTAAACGTTCAGTTAATAACTTAACTCACGTGTTGTATTTTTATCATCTACGCTTAAACATGTCCCCTGTTGAACATATTTCTCTTCCGAATACTGCCACAAAGGACGTGTGTATTCATGTAAAGTTTTTTGTCTTATATATGTATTATATGATGAGTATGTAATTTATAGATCCTAATGTTTTGACAAATAAAGAGGTTCACTACAGGTAGTTTTTGGCTATATTATCGTTAATCCTTTTAAATTATTTCGACACAACAATCTATGATATGAGTAACACCAAGTTCAGCATGTATCAGATGGAAACAACCTTAAGGTGAATGGATTTGTCAAAATAAAATGTACTATATCCACACGATGTACTGCCATGAGTGATTCTATTGCCGAAGCTACTTCTACAACCTAAATTAGCCGTCGCACAGTGTGGTATTTAGTATCAAAACCTGGCCAAACAATCGTTTTTCTTTTTATTAGTTACTGGTATTGTATTGTCATTCCTTAATAAGTTAAGTTCTTGATGCAACAAAAGCCGCAAAGTGCACAGAGCTCGTCCGTCACAGCGCGCTACATAATCATTCGGAAGTTACCGTTCGCTCTAAGTGGTCGTGTGATTAGTCGAAACTCTCGCATTTTATTGTTTTAAAAACTCTTGTGGTTTTATGAAAATTCAATTTAGTGGTTGTGTTTGTGATGGATACTTCTATGGCAAGTATGTTCTTTACATATTACTAAATATTTTCAACAAAATTCAAGGCAATAATTATCTATAGATCGAAATACTCAGGTGTAAATATTTGTTACCAAAATAATAAAAAAATATGTTTATAAGGGGTTTTGTTATATTTCTAAACATTTCTGAGTTACGAAAACTATTGTGTAGTGTAATATACTTAGCATAGAATTAAAATCTTAAAAGAATTGCCGCCCCAAACCGCCCCTTTTTTTTAGTTTTTTTTTTTGTTTAATACCATATTCTTACAAATTATTTACTCTTATTCAGTTGTTGTTTATTTTATTATTAGGACCTTCTGGAACCAGATTGATGACTCGAAATGAGCTATATAACATCATGCAGCACTCAAATAAGTTAACATTTGATGGAAAGCTTGAATATTTGGTGGAACAAGAATTGATAAGCTTTGAAGCAAAAATTTAAACAGAAATGATTAGCTGCTCATAAAACAAAATCAAGATTCGAGAAAGACAATGCTGAGTGGCTTAACCGCACTATATCGATTCCCAGTGCAGGTACGTGAGACACAATAGATGCAAACCCTTTATTCTTATTATTATTTTCATTTTTGCGTGTCGGTGTCGTACAAAGACTCTTTAGAAATCTAAGGAGTCTTTGAACAACACCGCTCGACCGAGTATTTAAAAAAAATTCCTTGTTGTTTTTAAAAAAAGTGAGCAACCTCAAAAATTATCGCCTGTACAGGCTTTGTCAATGTACATCGAAGCAGGGCTTACTAAAGCCCAATACGAAAGAATTCGAAAAACGAACAAAACCTTTTTCCCGTGTTATTCTATTCTTCAAAAATTAAAAAAGGAATGCTATCCTGAAATTCACCGCGTAACCGAGACCTGTGCTGAAGTGCAAGTGCAAAAGCTGCTCAATCATACGGCAACACGACTGATTACATCTTGGAGAAGCTGTAAACCATTTGAGTGATAACGAAAAACGATCTTTAGTTTTAGTAAGTAAGTGGGGTTGTGATGGATCTCATCAGATGCAGTTTAAAATCAAGTTTGAAAATGAAGCTGATTCTGATGCCAATATTTTTCAAAGTTCTTTAGTTCCGCTTCAATTAGTTTACGGGAACGAATAAAAAATTCTCTGGCAAAACCCAACACCGTCATCACCTCGCTACTGCCACCCAATAAGAATAAGATTCATCAAGGAGACAAATGACGTAACAACTGAAGAAATTGATTATATAAAATCGCAAATTATTGCACTTTATAACACAGAATTTGAAAATAATATATCGATAAAACATAAATTGTTATTTACCATGGTAGATTTCAAAATATGCAATGCTGCAACTCATACCAAATCTACGATGAGGTGTTACATATGTGATGCTACTTTAACAGAATTTAACGATTTATCTAAGAAAAGAGTGTGTAAGAAAGAAAATTTAAGTTTCGGTCTTTCTTTACTGCATGCTCGCATAAGATTTTTTGAGAGTATTTTACATGTAGCGTATAAACTGCCTGTAAAAAATGGAATGTGAGGCTTAGTGCTAAGGAGAAACAAGTAATAGATAATAAAAAAAAAGAAATTCAGGATAAATTCAAACAAAAACTCGGACTTTAAGTGGACATACCTAAAGCCAATTTTGGAAATACAAATGATGGAAATACTAGTAGAAGATTTTTCGAAGAATATAAAACATCAGCGGCGATAACAGGAGTAGATAAAAATTTAATATACAGATTAAAAATAATTTTAGATGTATTGTGTTGCGGTTTTAAAATCAACATAAAAGAATTTGAAAAATAGTGTCAAGAAACGGCTGAGTTATACGTCTCGCTCTATACCCCATGTCTCCTACAATGCACAAGGTGCTACAACATGGAGCCGATGTCATAAGTGAAGCTATTCTTCCAATAGGTCAACTTTCTGAAGAAGCAGCAGAAGCACGAAATAAACACATTAGGTTATTTAGATCTTCAGATGTTTTAAATTTTTTGTTAGAAAGTGATATAACAAATGTTAGTAATTTTGTAAATGGCGAAAGTGATGATTAAATGCTTTAAAATATAAAAAAGTCTTTGTTTTACCATTCTGTAATATACAATGAATAAAGAACGTAGTTTTATAGCCTTAAGATGTATAAAACATTTTTGACCAGCTTTTGAGACTAAATACCACACTGTGCGTCGTAAAACGATCCAACCCACACAGTTACTTTTGAGATAATTAATTTTAAAGTTCAGGCAGTATTTTGTTTCTGTTTCCCTTTTATATTTTTTTGTTATTGGTTGTAATTAAAGAATAAACAAGTAAAAAACCGTTTTATGTATGTATCATTTGACAGTTGTACCTATTTCTTTAGATATTGACAAAAAAGTAGCGTTGGATCCTTTTCGCTAAAACATCATTTTGATAGCCCAAGAAAACAAACGCAATTCACAATAGGGATCAAAGCTTAAAAAATACGTGTGAATCTCTCAAAAACTATGATATCATAAGAAATTTTTATACTTCAGAAAAAAATACTTATTTTTCTATGAAATATTATTCATAATAATAGTTATGTTTCTACGAAAAGAAACTCAAATGAAAAAAAAATAATTTAAGCATAACAAAAGGACTTGCTCACCTACTGACTACTCACAAAATCTGGAAAACTACTTGTCCTATGAAGATGAAATTTGGCAGTGAGGCAGTTTTTTTTTTTTTTTGTAGGCATTTTCTCCCAGTCGACCTTTGGGCGATGCAGAGAGAAAACAAGGTAGATGCACAGAGATTAAGATATGTTTATTTTAAATTAGATAAAATAATATTATAGTACCCACAGTACTTTATAATCTACTTGCTAATATAATACATACACATGTACATATAATAAGTATAATAAAAATAATAATATTACATATAATACATAATATATAAATAAAAATATATAAACATATAATATAAACTCGTTAAGAAGAGAGTAAAGAAGAAAATCGTGAAGATTAAAAAGAATCGGATAAGGTAAGCCGAGTTTTTGCCATCCTGATCTCGAGAGGGAGCGCGTTCCATAACAGTTTCTAAGTAGGCAGTTTCTAAGTAGACGACCCTAGCTAAGAACGGATTTTGCGACAGGGCCGGCTTTAGAGGTCTAAGGGCTCTCGCAAGTTTGTATGAAAGTCCTTGTTTTTTATACTAGAAACCTGCAATTTGGCAGGGAGGTAGTTTAGAGGTAGGTAGGATACTTCAGTAAGTACGGATTTTGCGACAGGGCCGGATTTAGGGGGTCTGAGAGCACTCGCAAGTTTGTTTGAAAGTCCTTGGATTTTGTACTAGAGATCTGACATTTGGCAGGGAAGTAGTTTAGAGTTGTTAGAGTTGGACACGTCAGCTAAAAATGGATTCTACGATGGGGTAAACGTACCCAAGGACTTTTTACTTTTTTTTCAACTAGAGATCTAAAATTTGGTAGGAAAGATATGAACAGCCTTGTACGGCCGGACCGGAAATCCTACTTAAAAATTATTAGAATTATTTTTTTCACAAAACTAACTTAAGAAACAACTGCGCTATTTTTAGTAAAAACAACTTTAGTAACACGAAACAGAATCCTTTGACTGCACATAAACGATGATAGGACGGCAAGGAAAGTGTGATAATCAAATAATAACGGATGGGTATTTAAGGACGATTTCACATGAGGATACGGTTCATCCTCTGGTAAGATTTACTGGTACCTTTAAAGTATCTAACCAAAGCAGAGTTGGGGCACTGTGTAGTGTTTTAGAATCTGGAAAAACATTTTCCAAACATTTTATAGTACATTATACTCATGAAGTTATAAAGACTTACTAATGTTCTCTAAATATTTTAAACCAAAAAATTTTTTTTGGATTGTCTAAAATATTAGACGAACAAACTTGTCATCAAAGGCTTATCATTTACAAATATGATTTTATTCGTTAATGTTAAGCGTAAAGCTAAAGTTCTCATAACATAATGCGTAAGTGTATATAGTATGAAAGCCGCTGGCCGGTTTGCAAATTCTAGTATTTACAACAGGAATATTTCATTAGCATAGCAGACTAACATGCCAAACTTTGTAATTATGTATTTGAACGTTGAAATACATTTTCACAATAATGCTTATAACGAATTTTCTTTTGAGAAGTTAATTCTTCTAGTTTGTTTTTTTTTATTTGTCTATCGTTTTAAAAGCATTTTAGCAACAATAAATTCTTGGTTAAATAAAAACGGATGGGCTTTTGCAATAGGTGCAGGGATAATGGATTCCTCCAAAAGCCTCAATCGGCCACCAAAAGCGAATGGTGAACGAATTGCAAAATTTTATGGAGCTTTTAGTCCGAAAAGTTTCTATTCTGTCTATTCTAGTCAGAAGTGCGTCACTGAGTTTTTTAGGATGTATTTTCGCTCTCGCTTTTCCTTTGAAGACGGTGGGCTAATATTTCATCCATAAATGTTTATAAAATGGGACGGAACCACTTGACAGAAAGCGATTTCTAGAAGTGGGTCAATTACAGCCGAAATACTAAGAATAAGATATAAATATGTATGATGTAGTAAAAGCAGATAGAATAAGGTATATAGATATGTAGGGACACATACTTTGTAATAGTGCATGTGCAAGCATCAGCCAGTCGGTGTAGCACTCGGTTCGGACGCACATGTGTCTTACTGAAATATAAATCAGTATCATAAACATTTTTCTCTGTAATAATATGCAACCTTAAGAATGAGACCGCCTGTCTAAACATAAAAAGAGACTATATTAAAGAAAGACTATAAGAAGCTTTCAAGCGGCCTTAGTAACTTATAAAAGAAGTTAGAAACATTATAAATTCTCTTCCCTTGGCAAAGTGGGAGACACAAAACCTAAACTTGGGGAAAAACTTATGGAAAAGAGAAGTCACTTCCAAGTTTACGAGTTTTATATTACACTTTATGGGTCTCAAGTGAGCTATCTGATTGTTATAATATGTATGGCAAAAACGGCGTATAGCACGGAAATTCATACTATTTGGTCGGTAGTGCATTCGACTGCCACGTCATCTACAATCACGGGTTCGTTTTCCAGGCAGTACAAATATTTGTATGCATAAATATGTCTGTTTGCTTTGTGTGGCAAAAACCATATCAAAGTACAAGCTCTACTTAGTTTAGGCCTAGATAGCGATTTGTAATCATTATATTAATATTATAACATCGGCTCGACCGGAGTGATACCACGGCCTCACAGAAAACCGGCAGTACTCCCACCTTAAAGGCTGGCAACGCACTTGTGACTCTTGTGTTGTAGGTACAAGGGTACCAGGGGCGGCGGTATTAATTTACCATCAGGTGATCCGTCTGCTTCTTTATGGTATAGGGGGCCCTATACCATAAAAAAGTACATTATTTTACATCGTTTGTCTTTTAATTTTCTAAGAATAATCCGTTTTAATACATAATATTAACGATGCTTCCTGCACTACCGAGAATCTGTTACGTAATCGCAGTAGTTTGTCTTGATTATTTACGACATTAAGGATTCCTATCAGTTATATTAGGTTGTGTAGCGTTGTGCAGGCGGTCGTTTAGATAAGAAACTGTGCAATATAAGTACTACCTAATTACTCTTGCTAATGTTTCAAATAAACCTGTTTATTTGAAACTTCCTTAAGCTAATTTATATTACAATTATAAATTATATTTATATTACAATATGTTACAATAAATTATATTACAATTGACTGGCCTGTTGGTCTAGTGGTTAGTGACCCTGACTGCTAAGCCAGAGGTCGTGGGTTCGATTCCCACCCAGGAGAATAAATGTGTCTGTGTCTGGATGTAATTTATCTATAACATGTATGTATTTAGAGATATACTCGTATAAGTATGTTTATCAGCAGTCTGGTTACCATAGTACAGGTTCTACCTAGTTTGGGATCAGACGGCCGTGTATGAGATGTGTCAAGTTATTATTATATTACAATAAAAATTTTAGAAGTGTAGATATTTCATAATTTGTTAAAAAACATCTATAAAAAAATGTTAAGGAGGTTTATTGAGCTTTAACCAACGTTATTTTTAAGCCTATCAGTTAATAAAAAACACCAATGAAGTAGAGAACTTGAGACAAAAATATTATAATAAAATAGGAATATATATCACCGCAGCCGTTTTCGTTGTATTGTCTTCTTAGGCAATTTTGTAATATATAGACAATGCTCAACGTGTAGATACATCCATAAAACTTGAATTCTTTAAAAAATAATGTTTTTATATAATAATCTTCTCCTACACCTCCGGTTGAATTTCGACATCCACACAAAATACAAATCCTATACAAAATTGCTAAACCAGCAAAATTCGTTCACAGAAAATCGAAACACTGCAGAATATTTTGCAACACCGACTGCCTGTAACTTACATTCCCCTCTCAGTTACACGGTCTAGGGAGAGTAGACTACTAAAAAGTTAACTTAAAAATGTCAGCTCCATCCGAGCCGGTTCATAAGTTCTCCCTAAAAGAGTATATACTCGTAATAAAACGAAACGTGTTTTATGAACCGTTCAAACATTTAACTCCAAGAAGCGAGGCCATAAGTATTTGGTTTTCATTTCAAACATATCAATTGCATGTGGGAGGAACATTCGAAGAACTATTTCCTTCGTCTGTGTTTGTAACGTCATAAGCTTGGAGCAGTATAGAATTTGCCTTTCCATTGATTGGATGTAAAATTAACATGTCAGAAATATTAGCCTAAGGGTACGTTAATTTTTTTGTAATGCGATAGATTATTTGGTTTAAATACAATCTCTCTAGTTTCATGTTTATATATAACGGTAATGATTGATAAATATACACATATATTTAAGAATACTAAGGAAAATACATATTCTTGAAAAAAAAATGTTAAATAATTAAATATAATATATTTTTATTTACGTTATGGTACGGTTAAACAGGGTTACAGAAATGTGTGGTTTAGGAGCGTTAAATATAGTAACTGTATCTTGAAAAAAATGGATTTTGAGGAAATACCTACATGGCACCACCCATATTTTTTGTCTTGCGGGCCGACTACAGTTCCAAGCTTCTATTAAAAAAATGCAACCATGTAATTATGTAACCATGCTGTGGTGCGCATTGGGAGAGGCCTACGTCCAGTAGTGAAAGAAAGAAAGAAAATACATTTATTTTAACAGAAAACAAGACACGACAGATAATGCAGAAAACGTACAATAAATAATAATTAATCAAAGGTAAGTAATGTGGTCTATGATAGGCTGATTGATTGATTGATGGTATAGTAATATAATTATAATAATTTATTTTTGATTTAACGTAACCTATTTATCATTTTTATTTCAGTATCTGAGATGAAAATCTTTAATTTGTGACCAGCGATTATATCCCAACGGGATTCATTATACGATTACCTACTACCTACTGCTAACTGCTTTATAGCATTTCAATACTTGAAACGCAAAGTTATTACGTAGTGAACCTACCTGTTTGATTGCTATCATAGTATTGAAAGATACATACATAAGATTTACTTTTGTATTAAATTAATAAATGATTTTATCTCGATAATCTGAGTTAGTTTACCAATACAATGTAATCTAATCTGAACCTTAAACAATAAAAAATAAAAACCGTGACTCGTAAGGCCACTACGATAATTAGGTTAATCGATATTTTACTATGCTTTGGAGACTTTTTACAATATTTTAGTTGTTTTAGTTTTGCAAATTACATTACCGTTTAAAATTGTACAACTAAAACTAATAGACAGTTTCCTTCCTTTCAGTGATTTAAGCAAGTATCCTATTGTTAGGTACACTCTGTATAGGGTATGTAAATTATATTGATATTTACTTATACGTGTATTATGTACTTATTATGTGTTTATATTTTTGCATAGTATTTAGGGACACTGTCATGTGTTGATTTCAAATTCTTTAGTTACAGTTTATGCACCCAACCTATTGGAAGGTGAAAAATATCCAAAGTTTTAAGTCCTTTCACTTCACACAAAAAACATAAATAAATAATGACTTAGAAGGCTACTCAGGTTTTGTTTACAGATGAATTTTCAAGCCACTAATGTACAGTAAACACATTTAGACGCCAAAAGGGGAAGCCACCATTACTTGAGACATGTCTGAAAGTACAGTTACAAAATAAGCGATTTAATATTTTTTTTTTAACTGTTTGACTTCGCTTAAGATAACAGTATTCTACGATTAAAGAGCTAACGTGTTTTTTTAACTGTTTGACTTCGCTTAAGATAACAGTATTCTACGATTAAAGAGCTAACGTGTTTTTTTAACTGTTTGACTACGCTTAAGATAACAGTATTCTACGATTAAAGAGCTAACGTGTTTTTTTAACTGTTTGACTACGCTTAAGATAACAGTATTCTACGATTGAAGAGCTAACGTGTTCTTTAATTGATTTATGCTATTCTATGTTTTTCCATGTACGAGTACCTACCCTCAAATTGAAAAAAAACTGCAAATCTACCAAAACCAGGCTATTTGAGTTTTATCTTGTTTTTTGTGACAGTTTCAAGAAATTTGAAGGAGATGGAAAAACAATAAAAGTTATTACCTAATATTGAGAAGAATCACAACGAATACGCATGGTGCGAATTTTCTTATTATTATCTAAATTATTATATACCAAGTTGCAAAGACTCAGTGCCAACTATGCGTTTATTTTCCTATTATATAATTACACTTCTTACATCTTACTCCTTATCATCATAACTGTATAAAATAATATTAATGTTTATAATTTCTAACCAGTTTACGTTAAAAGAATGCAATCACTTAAGAAGCTTAAAAAGTTTACCTAAATCTTACTCATTCTTTGACGTTTAACAAATTCAGTTAAGCTAATAAATTATGCGGATGTTGTAGATACAGACAATCAGAGCGGCACAGAACATCTTAAGCACCGTAGCTACTTTAAAGACTACAGAAATATGGTAGTTCGTTACGACTAAGTTTATGACTAGTTGAAGGTCTAAAAAATATTGTCGTCAAATGTGTTTAGCCCCTAATTTTTAAACACCGAGCTATGAAAGAAAAATATTATACAGTCGAATTGAGAACCTCCTTCTTTTTTCGTCGGTTAGTAAAAAAAATAAATAACAAGTAACGTAATGCTTTTTGAATAAGTTGGTATGCGAATTTAAAAAATAGAACTTAAATAGTGTTGCTGTTTAGAATTTTGTTTCTGAAGCTCTGTGTTCTAAATAAAACAACTTTTTTTAAAGAGGTCGTTTCTACTAAAAACTTTATTTTCTAAATACCGTTGAGTCCAGTAGCTTACCTTTTTTATCGAAGATATCATGTGTGTATTTTGCATGACTTACACATCCCAAGGACCCCATTATCAAATGAAACGAGTTTATATGCTTTAATTTTTGAGTAAACAGACAAATAACACCCAAAATGCGAACTATACTCGTAGTCAATACTTTTAAAATGTTCGTAAAATATGAGCTTGAACAAGATATCAAAATAAATATGATTAATAATCTCAGTTCCAACCTCAATTCTGGTTCAAATAAAACACTTTATTAAGTTCACTTGTACAAATTCTGGATAAAATATTTTACTGTCATTGTACAAAACAGAAAATAAAATACTACAAGAAAAACAGTTTCCTTCTGTAATTATTTAGCCTAAGATAGATCGGTGGCATTGGCTACCATTGAGTTTTCACCTAACCTCAATTTTTCTTGTCCTAACTCGATACAACGTCGGGGAATGAAAGTAATGGGTGCGTAACTAAATTGAATAGACGTTTTAGGGCTCTAACAAACAAATGCAATCAATTATCGCCATGAAACTTAATCTAGATGGTTCCGTTATTCCATTATTATTCCTTCTACATTATCCTGATTTATTTTTGGATTATTTCTCTGGGAGAATATAGTAATAGATATATATCTACCTACACATATAAATTTTTCATTTAGTTACATCCATGTAACGTTTGTATATTTTGTAGCATTCCATTGATTAACGTGTGTTATAAATGACTGGCCTGTTGGTCTAGTGGTAAGTGACCCTGACTGCTAAGCCAGAGGTCGTGGGTTCGATTCCCACCCACGACAAATACTTGTGTGATGAGCACCATCATTTGTTCTGTGTCTGGGTGTAATTTATCTATAATATGTATATATTTAGAAATATATAAGTATGTTTATCAGCAGTCTGGTTACCATAGTACAGGCTCAGCCTAGTTTGGGATCAGACGGCCGTGTGTGAGATGTGTGGAGTTATTATTTATTATTATTAAATATGTCTGTAAACTTAATGGGATCACAAACAAATGGTTGTATTATGACAATCGATTGGCGCTTGAGCGTATCACCGGTATTGTCCCATGAATTATGTCGCTTGATTCATGGAAACTAATAAAATATTTACTTTACATTTATTGTCGTTTCGACTTTACTAAGCTTAACAAAAACAATTAAAAGCTACAAACAAGAAAAAAACCGATTACATATTTTTGTGTTAAATTGTTATACTGATGTTTGTATCGTTATTACATATATTAAATAAATAAAAAACTAAAAAGTAACTAGTGATTTCAAAGTGTTGAAAGTGTAGCACAGTCAAATAAAATTTTAGTATTTAATTACTTTTAAAATGGAAACAGTACTTTTTTCTTTAAAGTTACAATATACAATCTTCTGTACACCTTCCTTCTGTACACCTTCCTTCTGTGCACCTCATAACTTGTATGCAAATTTTCATGATGATCAGTTTAAGTAGTAAGGCATGAAACCGTAACAAACAAACAAATTCACATTTTCCAATCAAAAAAATTTTTTTTTTTTAATGGCATAGGGGGCAAACGAGCAGACGGGTCACCTGATGGTAAATGACTACCGCCGCCCATGGTCACCTGTAACTCAAGAGTCACGTTGCCGCCCTTTAAGGTGGGAGTAGGAGAAAAGGGGGAGGGGGGGAAGAGTAAAAAGGGGGGAGAGGGGAAGGACGGGAATTGGGGAGAGGGAAGGGTTAGGGCCTCCGGTAACCTCAAACTCACGCGGCGAAATGCAATGCAATAATTGCTTCACTGCCCTTTTTCTGTGAGGCCGTGGTATCAAGCGGAGTCAAGCCGGCCCATACGTGCCGAAGCATAGCTCTGCCACGTTAAAAAAAAATACGATAAAAATCATATTCTTCTACTTCATAAAATCGTAATCGCTTTTATAAGATTTTCATGGCTCCATTGAAGCCGTTGCATTCTGTATATCAGTAATTCCAAGAGAGTGCACGTCAATAAGATGTTTATGATAGCATATGTACTCAGTGAGCCAAAGTGAATTGAATTTAATATTAAATTGTACAAGTCTACACTTTAAAGAAACTGTTCAACTTTTCGCTATTTACGCATAAATATTATACTTGGTAAGATTAATGGAAGAGGACGAATAATGGAATAAATAAAGAGCAAAATAAACTCTCTATCTGAGTTTATTTGCTAAAATACGAAGTTCTCAAAAGGAAATAATATCTGTGAGAGCTTAACTATTGACAATATTTGGACTGAAACTGAATAGTTTGTTCAAAACTTGTTTCTAGTTTATCATGAACTAGCTGACCTGCGTAACTTCGTCCACGTTTGTAAATTTTCCCCGTTTTTGCAAAATTTTTCATCGATTCTTCGCTCCTATTGGTTGTAGCGTGATGTTATACAGCCTATAGCCTTCCCCGATAAATGATCTATCCAACTGGGACTTACGCGGGTAAAACCGCAGCTAGTTAGTATTCGCGTTTATAATATACTAGCTGTGCCCCGCGGTTTGACCCGCGTAAGTCCCGGTACCGTGGTAATATCGGGATAAAAAGTAACCTATGTGTTAATCCAGGTCTCCAGCTATCTACGCACCAAGTTTCATCGCAATCGGTTCAGTAGTTTTTGCGTAAAAGAGTCAAACATCCATACATCCTCACAAACTTTGACGTTTACAATATTAGTAATAAGTTGTGATGATGTTAAATTTACAAAAATCTATAAACATCTCCATATGAATACATTATACACTATGTTTTCATCAACTTTTTATCGCCATAAAATGTCATTGAGGGTAATGGATCGAGTTTTGTCGTATATAACACACAGTGTGTTAAAAGAATGGATCGATCTCAATTAATCGCAGACATCGATGGATTCACGTGAGGAAAAAGCTTTTTTAACCAAATTATGGATCTAGCGTAATAGCGTTATATTTTTTTTTTATTTGTTTATAAAGTAATGAAGCAAATAGTTTATTAGCAGAGTAATTACAAACAATATTTAGACATTTGTTTATTTCTAGTTTATATATATAATTGTTTATAAACTTTGCGACTTCTATACATAATCAAGGCGTCAATCCGGACTTCATCGCGATAATTTTTATAAACTACCTTTTTGGATGAAACGACATGTAAGCAAAAACTTTCGTATCTCACAAATATTATTGCGATTAAGTTTATTTTTATTTATTTATTTATTGCATTCCATAATATATATTTACAGGTGGTAAGCTTAAGAGTAGGTATCAATTATGGACCCTGTCGGGCACAGCACTATTAGGAGAGAGGATGAGCTGTTTAGTTATGCTTAAGTTAAGTTTAGATGCAAATTAGATACATTTATGATGAATGAATAATAAACAGAATCAAGTGTTTATAGTAGAATCTTTTGATGATTTAGGCTATTGAATTTTTTATTGCACAATAATATCACAGTATTTTAGTAGTTATTAAATATATTATTTTATTGCAGAGTTATTAATTAATTAATATATGGTAATATGAATTTAAGTCAAGTTTCTAGAGCATACGATTAAATTAATGCTTATGGTACAGTATCGTAGTGGTTTGGGTTTCCTCCCTCCTGATTCGACTAGATTGCATTTGCTCTAGTGTCAGACTTACCATTCTCTTTAAAAGCAGGTGGCCATACCTCTTGGAACACGTCGCTCCATAATTTTTGTTTTCAGATTGAAGGCCCAGTTGAAGGCAATAGACTTGTCCCTAATTACGTGAGTGAGACCAAACTAGAGCTAGCAAAATGTGGTTATTTAATACACCTGTCTGGCGTGAATATATGTATGTATGTAAGTATGTATGTTAAAGACTACTTTTATACAAATTTAATTAAAGTGTTACAGGGTATCTTGTATATTAAAATACTATACTATTACTTTAAACGAGCAATTCTTGTATGTGTGTGTGTATTTATTTATACATGCATGTATTTATATTTCAGGTATCTAGGAAACGGCTCTAACGATTTTGTTGAAAGTTTTTCATTTTAAATTCAACTGTTTACACTTTTACAAAAACAAACAAGATTTAAAAAAAACGTCGATTTTAGAAACGTCACTTATAAACCAATAATCATAAAACTTCAGTAACCGTCATTTCCTTTACAAGGCTGGTCATTTAATTTTCGGTCGAATCTGTGTCTTTTAAATTGAACCGGAAATTAAATATTCTAAAGCTGGATAAAAATGAAATGAAATGTTGTATCATGACGAAAACGAAAAACAAAATTGCTTACAAAGCCTCCAGCAAAACGTTTAATTAAAAAACCGTTAATCTGATAAAGTATGAATTTCACTTAATACAAATAATGTAAAACAGGAACAAAATTAACAGTTTCATTGAGAACGACCAAAGTTCGGCGGAGTTCCAATTCAATGTTATTTGGGTAAAACAATCTTGAACTGTACAAGCTTACTGAAGGGATTAAATTTGATGAAGTTAGAGAAACACTAGAGTTTGCCGTGCAAATTGAAACATCAGCAGAGCAGGCTTATAAGTTTTGTTTATTCCATACCGTTACCCCCTGATGTGAAACAGTCACCATAGCCTCGCTTCGCCTACACATACGTATAGATATAAAGAATTCACTGTTCTTGTTTGACTTTAACACGTTCATTGCTCAACTAAAAATTTAAGTTTTTGACGGGTGGCCAAAAGTTTTGAAGTGAAAACTACTTTAGCGGCGTTGTGCACTTTTTGGGATGGGTAAAAATGTTAAACTCGCGTCAGGACACGTGACCCTGATCGAAAATTCGTAAGACGGAGCCGAGTTTCTTATATTTAAAAAATATAACATACGAAATTCAAACATTATGAGCGGCCAGGAGCGCAGCACTTCCAGTGTACCCTATGTATACATTTAGATATGTTATTACCTACTTTTTATTTTTAATCTAATTATAAATATACAGATGTGTGTGTGTGTGTGTATGTATATGCCAATACATTGTGAAGTTATGTTTTCACTTCTGACGTGCAGTCCTACGACTGACTGTTTCTTTTTTATTAATTACTCTTAACTGTACTATGTTTACACAGTCCTAAATTAGTGTCAGTTAAAAGCGTAGATTTTGATGGTAAATCTTATTTTTAATTCAGTTTTAGAGAGTGCGGATATTAATGTACCCTGTTGCCCAAGGTTGTCACATAAACAAACTGCACTAAAATATAACGATAACAGAAGGTATTGTATTCTCAATATAATACTGAAACAATAAAATAACACCATGCATATCAATTATTTATTACACACGTACTTTATCATGCACAAAGCTTTTAAATAAATAATGAACGCGACCTTACCCTTCTGTAGAATCAGTAATTTTCATATCGGACCGCAATTAATATAGCACTTATCGGAGGTAACCCCTTACATATATATTTCCCTCTCTTTCTCCTACATATAAATTTACAGAGATGCCACATACAATCACCTGGAAGTAACCAATTTATATTGGTTATATCTTGAGAGCACAAAACGTTAATCAAAGGCAGTTTATTAAGGTTTTATAGGTAAGGGCGATTCTTTTATTGGCCTTTCAGATTCGTGATAGCTTTATGAGATCAGATGATAAATGAAAGGACGGATTGGGCTTAATGAAATTGTGAATTTGGGTTAATTTTGGCAAATGGACTTTGTATTTTTTTTGGTAAATTTTTCTTCAAATTATAAGAATAGACATTTATATTAATTTGAATATTTGTAAGCAGAGATATATATATATTTTTGAGAAGTATTGATGGTGCAGCATGCCTTAACTGGTGATAAGTATTTGGTCAATAACTTTGGTTTCAAATCTACAACAAACTGTAACAAGCGATCTAAGATGTTAGGTATGTAGGCATGGTTTTGTGTGTTTCCTTCACCATCATGTCACCATTGTTTAGACTTAGCAAGTGAAAAAAGGGGCGTTATCCTGCTGGGTTAAAATATACGTAATTAATTTAGTGTGACTAATGCAGTAAGTTATCACACAGCTAATAATAAACAAGGATAAAAAGAGGCTGTATTCAGTCGCCAATTCAAGTTGCAGGCAGGTATGCGACTGATTTCCTCAATCCATTACTTACACTTCTTAAGCGTTCCGTGTGACCAATTTCGTTAAGTCCAGTTTTCAGTAACTTAGTTTATTTTTGTTAATTTATTTATGTTAGTTATGAATTAAACATTGTCAAAACTGCAACAGAGGTAGAATGCACAAGCGGCGGTAGCGTAATGGCTAAGGCGTCGGATTTGCGATCAAGTGGTTGCGGGTTCGAACCCCACCCAGTGCACTACCGTCGTGAACCCCCTCCTAACACAAGCATTTAGCTTAGCTGGAGGGGTTAACAAGAATACTAGTAATGTGTGACCCACGTTACTAGTAGTCTTTTCTCAAAAAAAAAAAATAATAAAAAAAAAATGCAATTTAAGATGTAAAATTGTATGCTCCTGGTACACAACTGGGTTCATTGACCAACTTACTTTTTTTTTTATATAATCTTTAATAGCCGCTATGGAGAGGGCTCATGGCCTATTTCTATTTATTTCCACACTTTACAAGGAAGGTTACAAAGTAATAGTACCAATTTCTCACAAGTAGATATATGTATGTGCAGTGCCGTAGGCTGAAAGCTTATACACATTCGGCTCACGTACTTTTCCACCTCAACATTTCATTGGGTCAATATGGGGCTGTTCTTAGTAAATAAACTATTTACTGGGTCAATTTGGATCGGAGGTCAGACTTAAATGAGTTCATTTAAGAAGGGCACACGTAATGGAATTACTATGAGCACGCATTCATAATATAGGCATTAATTTAGAAGCAAATGTTGTCCAACCATAAGCCATGACAGCATCCATGTACATCGCATGCGACGGTGCTTAGAAAGGAACCGAGACTACTTCGAAAAGCAATAAAAATATTAACAGGCTTCTATATCATTCCGTTTTTATTTTCTAAAAACTTTCAGTGTGACCCCCATATATCGGGCTAGTTACGTGGGGTAGGTACACTGAAAGCTTTGCTTAACTCATTAATAAAACAATTCACATTTAAAGTAGTATATTTACTGCTTTTCGAAGTATTCTCCAATACCTTTTAAACACTTTTTCATTCGGTCAAACTATTTCTGAAAACATGAGGACCATTAGACTAAGGACATGTTTTTCACGTGCTGGTAGAAATCTATCAATGCTACCCGGCCCCGTAAATGTACATACCTCTCATTAAATCGGGTTGCTATCATATCATAAATATAATCAAAGGGTAACACGATATAAATAGCCAGCGAACCTCTAACACATTTTTCGTTATTCCACATATCAAAGTTTTATAAAGCGGTGCGATTTTAAGTAGCCGTCTAATGGGCTCTTAACTTAAAAGCTTTCTGGGGCTATTTCCGACACCTGCGCTCTTTAACAGCTACTTACAATGTGCCATGCGTGTTGATATCTATACTAATACTAGCTGACCCGACAGACGTTGTCCTGACTTAATTGATGACTATGGAACAATCGTGTCAACTGTCAAACGACTGAGAGTTATGCCAAAAGTGCTAAGGTTACATCAGAAAAGTTAATATGGTCGTTAAGTGTTCTTAAATTTTCTATCTTTCTGCGCTACTTTCCTATTTTTTTCTTTCAAAAGAACCTTCTCCCGATATTAAAAAACACAATTAGCGAAATCGGTCCATCCGTTCACGCGTGATGCCGTTACCAAGGGAAATAGGTATTCATTTTTATATAATAATATGTAGATAACAAAGCTGAATCGTTTTTTGTTTGTTTGTTTAAACGTGCTGTTCTCTGGAACTGTCAGTTTGATTTAAATTATTATTTTTGTATTGTATAGAGTATTTATTGGCAAGGCTATGTAACATCACACTACGATCTTTAGGAGCGGAGCAGCGACTATAAGCTAAATAGCTATATACTATAAGCGTAGGTGAAACTGTGAAAACGGCTAGTTAACAATATTTTAACTCTATTTTTTTATGTCATAGGGGACAAACGAGCAGACGGGTCACCTGATGGTAAATGACTACCACCGCCTATGGACACCTGCAACTCAAGAGTCACAAGTGCGTTGCCGGCCTTCAAGGTGGGAGTAGAGGAAGAGGGGGAAGAGGGAGAGTGCAGGGCATTTGAGACGAGGGGAAGAGAAGAGGGAGGGGTTAGGGCCTCTGGTAACCTCACTCACTCTGCGAAAAGCTATACAAGCATTGCTTCACTGCCGGTTTTCTGTCAGGCCGGAGTATCGATCCGGTCGAGCCGGCCCATACGTGCCGAAGCATGGCTCTCCCACGCAAATGCTATACATATATCTCATTTGTAAAAAGGCTGATATGTTTTTAAGGACAGTTGTCTTTTCTGCCATACATATGATCGGAACATACAATTAACGAATAGAAAATTACAAAACAGGTAGAGCCACGCAGTCTCAGAAGTAACTTCCCACGACGGTATTGAAATAATAACTTAATAAGTATTTAAAATCACTTTTAACTATGGTGCTTTTTTTCTTGTGGTATGCTTCTTCATGTCACTTTTCTTTTTTTGAAATGTATTTTATATAATCATGTATTTCTATATGACTATATATTATAAGGATAACATTAGAAATACTGAAGTGAAAATTAATTTCAAAACACTGTACAAGAAATTGAATATTGTTCATTGTGTCTCCAATGAGTGATATTAATAATAATTTTTATAATTTCCTCGAGAAAATTGTTTGTTATATTAACTTTTAAACTTTCGCGTTCCAGGATATAATTATGTATATAGGCTGACAGTCAGCCTGAGACCACGGCGAGTGTATCCTGGTCGAAATGGCAGGCAATTTTCGTGATCGCGTCAATTCGCGTGTGAATTCACAGGAGCTTGTTAGTCTGTCTCGAAATCAAACGGCCTAATTTGTGCTAATACCTGCTAAAGATGATGATGTCGCATTATTCTATATCTGTAAAGACATACCTTTACATTTTAGACTGATTTCCATTAAAAAAATAAATCCCATCAAAAACAGTACAAGTAAAAATTCAAGTCTCGCAACGCAGTTCTTGTACCGCAAGAAGTTGTGAGATCTATTGTCACCTAATTAGTTACCTAACAACATTTTATAGTGGCAATATCAATATATCTTTATTTCTTAAATATCTAGAATGACATTCAGACACACAGATCTTAAGGTTATGGATATAATATCAAACATTAATCCAATCCTACTTAATTTTTTTGTAATGAGAAGTTTTGTACACTTTTTAGTATCTTCCGAATCCCTAAAGAACACAACCATGAAGGCTTACTCTATTTTTGTAAGTGTCCTCAAGATATTTTCATTAATCGTTAAAGCAAGTTATAATTAATTTCTAGTACTCAGATGAACTTCAGGAAGAGCTGTAAGACTTTGAGACGAAAATAGATCACCCGGCTGCCTCAATTTCTTAGATACTTTTAATAAAAACTTTGCTTAAAAACTGCCCTTCTTCACATTAAGTGCCATATGTCCATCACGATGGATTATTATAATCTGGGTACGTAAAGTAATACTATCCTAACTTGTCTTATGAGATTGTGTTCTATGAAGGGAGCGGTTAGAAAATATGTGCTTAACGACAGCGCTTTAAAATTTCGAGCTAGATTTTAGATAACAAGGCACTTATTAGGTAATACTTACGACCTTTTATATATACGATTAATACTCGGGTTTAAGTTGCTATAATATTTATAAAGTGCTGTGATACCTTTTAGTTTACTTAGCAGGTATGTTTGTCTAGTGGTTAGGGATTACGAATGTTGAGCCCGAGGTTGTTGGTTCGATTTCCACCCAGGACAAGTAATTCTATGATAACCATTGAGAGAGTCTTATTGTAATTTATCTATAATATTTACGTATTTAGTAATATATATGTACGTTTGTCAGCAGTCTGGTTATCATAGTACAGGCTCTGCCTAGTTTGTCTCAAGTTAACTGGCGAGAACTCAGCGATGCATCGGTGACTTGTGATTTTAATTAACTTCAAGCTCTTTGTCATTTGTTCGCACAGTCTGCAATTGCTAGTATATAGTACACTGGCAAGTTGCGTACCAGAAACAGTACACATCTTCTCGAAATTTCAATCAGTGGTGAGGAGCTGCAGTTTATGTAGTTAAAACTTGTTTCATAGTTAACGACAACACCCGCACTTGGAATATTTCCTGTGTCGAGCGAGGACTTTACAGGTATTCAAACAACGGACACAAAGAACACACAGACTCGGGACAACTATTTGTGGTACACATAGATGTTTGTGCATTCCGTTTCAAACATCCAACACACGGCGCGGCGTAGTGAGGCGTCAGTTTAAACCACTATCTTTTAGTCCTGTCTCCTGCTAATCAAAGATCGTGCATCGGGTTAAGACGATCCCCATAAGACCATGGCTAGTTTTAGAAAAAGGTTACCAAACTATTCAAAACACCCTTAGCAAAATTTTTAATGTGGAATTTTGAACGAGAGAGTCTGGCTCCAAGCATTCTTACCGGTTCGTTTGGGTGGTCTTGGTGTCCGCAAAATGACAGACGTCAGCCTTCCAGCAGATGTCTTCGGTTCACGGCAGAGAAGAGTTAACAACATAGGCATCTTGTTGGACGATACCACATTCCGCTTTGCCCCTTGCCTTCGTATAGAAGCTCATTTTTTCTCAGCATATTTGTTACTGTGGAGAAGCTGTTGGCAGTTTCGGACATCATGGCCTCTCTAGTAGCATAAGCGCAGGCCCTATATCTCGACATGCTAATATCAACGACATAATCCGTCGCGCTTTTGTCACTGTAGCTACGGGAACCCAATGGTCTGGTACGAGACGATGGGAAGAGACCAGATGGTATATCGTTACTGCCATGGAAGATAGGTAGACTTTTGGTGTGAGACGCAATTTGCGTCAACACCCTAACGCCATCACACCTTTCAAACACAGGTTGTGCCGGCGCTGCTGCTGCATCTGCAGAAAGCCTCAAACGTAATATAATAATTTAATTGGCAATTATGTTTCAAGCCATTTGGTTTTTTTTTCAATGAAGTTTTGTATGAGAATTTGAAATATTCTTACATATATAATTGTATGAATAAATATGTATATAACATAAAAATATTCTCCAAAGGCGGTAAAATCGTGTATCACTGCCTTAACTGATAAGCTTGGAACCGCAAATACATTTGGCGTATTCAGTCAATCGTATATTGGGTCAACGACCATCAAAAGTAAAGGTCTAACGTCCATAAAGTTTCATACGACACTTCATACTCGATATTTTCCGGCTGACGTAATCCTTTTATTGGGCCGAATGGAGAGCGCACTTGTAAAAGGCTGAATTCACACATTTTATCCAATCCGTTTCAGTGTAGGTATCAAGTTCCTTTAACGTATGAATAAAAAATACGTTACGTTTAAAAAAGTATGTTTCGTCATACCATTTTTATAAAGAGTTTTATCAGAGAAAATAAAGTTAAGACTTTACTAGTATTGCCTTAATACAGTTTCAACACAAACAGATGTCTGGCAGATAATTTACAAAAGGGTGAATGTGTTCTTAAAGTTATCTCTCAAAGAATCTAGAATCTTAAATTAATAAAAAACTCTAGACTCTAGAATCTTAAAATAATTCAGCCTGATAGGTGAGTTAAAAAAAATGGCCTCTTATATCTAAAGGCATGTTTTTAGAACGTTTTTTCAACCGAAATCTTTTTAAATTTTTCTAACGCTTGCCTAGATAAGTGACTTTTAAAAGTTCGGTTTTTAGCATATTGAAACGAATTGTTACGTTTAATTTAATCAAATCAAGGGTTTAATTAAATTATACATAGAAACACGTTTTAAAAATAAGTCTTTAACACCATTGTTACTAACGTCTTAGGTAATATCTACTAAATTTTTGGGCACTATTTCTTATCTAATAGAAAATCGAAAATCAGAATCACTTTGTACATGAAAATTGTAGCTTAAAGTGTGACTATAAGGCCATGCCCGATGGCAAGAGAGACAATACATAGACTGAGTTGGGAATAGAACACTGAATAGAGTCGTTTGAATATTTATCATGGACAGTCCTCGCAACCTGTATTTACCACGTCTATTGGGACCTACCTTCTAGTTAGTCACATATGCTTTTAAGTTTATATACCTGTATGGGATCAGTGCCAACTAATAAAAACTTGACAGTTTATAATAACTGTAGGGACACATAGAATAAATGTGTGTATTTATTTGTAATGAATAACAGCAAAATATTGTTTTCTATGTGGTATAAGACGTGACCGAGTAGATTAGCACATTATAAAGTTAAGTAATACTAGCCAGGTTAGTCTAGGATGGGTGACCATTGGCCGGGACTCCCCCGTGGGATTTGGAGGCGGAAGTGCTCGCCGAAGTATATCGGCGAACGGCTGAGTTCCGGGCGGGAGGCGGCAGTCGGCCCCCGCCCGAAGACCGCCCCCGCTCGGCACACGCTGGCGGTTTGCCCCAGTTGGGCGGCGCAGCGTCGGGCCCTCACAGCAGTCATCGGAGTGGATCTGTCGCTACCGGCTGTCATACGCTCCATGGCCGGTAGCAACAGGAATTTTACCGCGGTCGCAACCTTCTGTGAGGAAGTCATCTCGCAGAAGGAGGCGGCGGAGAGGGTCCGGGAGGACGACCTCAACTCGGACCTAATTCGCCGCCGACGAACCGGGCGGCGGAGGCGTGCTTACCAGCGCCTCATGCCGCCCTGAGTGTGGCCGCGGGTGGACGGGACGGGTTTTCCCCTCTACCCGCTATAGTGGCCTCCCGCGAGGAGGCGGCGTCCGCGTGTGCCTGGACGTCGCCTAATTGAGAGGTTTTTTACCCGAAGGTGGTGCCCGCGCTTTTGCGGGTAGGCGCTAGGGGGGTCCGGATGTCCGGATACTTAAGGCGCAGTACGGCACACCGTGTGGTTTTAGTCGGTTCGATTCCGACACACCACCCCACCGAAAACCCCGGTGGGGTGACGGCCCGAGGGGGTTTCCACACGCACAAAAAAAAAAAAAAAAAAAAGGATGGGTGACCATTCTTAACACAGGTAGACCCCTCCGTGCCTCGGAAAGGACGTTAAACCGTCGGTCCTGGGTGCCATACAAACACCTGTGGCACTCGTAACAGGTAGTTGGAGCCCTAAAAAGTCCGAAAAGCTGGTCTAACTGCAGAACTTCGATATCGCCTAGTACTTGGGTTGTGGAGGTCTGATGGCAGTCGATTCACGTAAAATATCAAAGTTCGGCCATATCGTAGTTTAGACTGAAAGTCAACCACAACTTAGTAGGGAAAGGGCGCGGAGGGTGATATGGAAGATGTTAGTTGAGTAAGTTAGTCGCTAATACCAGTCTCCAACATGAATAACTGTTGCAATAAACACAGTTGATCACAGTGAACATCATCATATATTTTATTTGCATAGATACTCATAGTAGCTAATCATAACTACTATAATTAGGTAAACGTAAACATTACCCTTTACCTAAAATAAGAATAGATAGATAGATAGAACTCTTTATTGTACACCAAACACATGATATATATACATATAAAAAAAAACGTTATACATAAAATTCACAATGGGCGGCCTTATCACAACAAGCAATATCTTCCAGGCAACCTTTGAATACTTTGAACTTTTGAGCTGACTCAATGAAAATAGAAGCCAATTTCTTCAAAATCAAAACTCAACGCAAATTTACAAAGAAAATAAAAAAATACTTACTTCTAGTCTAAGTTATACAAAACTTATAATAAATCGACTTCATAGGATGTTTCAGAGTCCTGTAACTTTAAGGATAAGAAATACAAACATTATTCATAGTTAAAATACGCTTATCCTAAACACACACGTGTTCTCACGTGTTTCAGTTAAACCCGGCTAGTTTCGAGTCTGACGTGGACTCTTTATCACGACTTCTACTATTTCATCAAATGATAAAAAAGTAATTTTGATGTATGTCTCATTAATTCAAAATATAAATATTGAGCCATGCTTCGGCACGTATGGGCCGGCTAGACTCCACTCGATACCACCGGCCCCACAGAAAACCGGCAGTGAAGCAATGATTGCATTACTTTTTACCGAGTGAGTAAGGTTACCGGTCCTTCCCTTCTCCCCCCTCTCTTCCCTTCTAATCCCCCTCTCCCGTCTTCCCGCTCTTCCCCCTCTTCCCTGATTTCCACCTTAAAGGGCGGCAACGCACTTGTGACTCGACTTGAATTACAGGTACCCTTGGGCGACGTCATTTACCATCAGCTGACCCGTCTGCTCATTTGACCCCTATATCATAAAAATATATATATATTTAGTTTCTATACACCCCTATTTTCCTTCTAACAAAGAAGAATCATCAAAACAAGAAAATTATTCGAAAGAATTAAGGATACCTCCGATTTTGAAGTCGGTAGCAAAGGATATTAATTTACCTGTAATCTTTGTAATATCTGTGTAATAAAATAACTCCAGTCCATCCCAAGGTTGCCTGGAAGAGATTACTTTAAGCGATAAGGCCGCCCTTTGTACACTATTTATAAGATACATCTTCTGTTACATATTCTTTGTAAAACCCTGGTGTACAAATAAAGTGTAATCTATCTATCTATCTGTTAGAAGTTCGTCCAAAGTCTAAATGGGTTAAACTTTTACGTCCAAAGACACCTAAATAGTTATATATCATTGAGATACGATCTTCTAGACGTTTATTGAGTGAAACTATTTTGTCTCATTTTTAACCCCCGATGCAAAAACGACGGGGTGTTATAAGTTTGACGTGTCTGTGTGTGGCATCGTAGCTCACAAACGGATGAACCGATTTTGATTTTGTTTTTTTGTTTGAAAGGTGAATTAGTCGGGAGCGTTCTTAGATATATTTCAAGAAAATGTGTTCAGCCGTAATAATTATTTAATTTCTTGTTTAGAAGGCAAACTTTTATTTTATTTTATGTTTTGTGTCCGAAACTAGTCGAACATTCCCAAAGTTTTGCGAAGGTGTTATCGATAGGGTGTTCTTTGTGTCCATTGTTTGAATGTTTGTGAAGCCCCCCGCGACACAAGATTATTCCTAATTGTCCTTTTTTAAAAGAAAAAGACAAAAGAAAGAAAGATAATACTGATTGTATTCCGTTGAGGAATTAATACAAATCAAAAGAAGCTTACCAATTATGTTATTACTAGCAGCACCCCGCGGTTAATATCGGGATAAAAAGCAGCCTATATGTTAATCCAGGTCTCCAGCTATCTACATACCAAGTTTCATCGCAATCGGTTTAGTAGTTTTGGCGTGATAGAGTAACAAACATCCATACATCCATACTCACAAACTTTCACGTTTATAATATTAGTAGGATTTTCTTGTTTATACATACAAATGTTTACTATAAGAAAGCCATGACTTTAGCCACAAAAGCATATTTTAGAAAAGTATTCTCGATAACAAAGCTTTGCTAGAAGTGAGATCCAATCATGAAGGAGTTTACTAAATTGTATTAAAGCAATCAAATAAACATAATTACGACGACGATTATAATACTCGAAATATTTCAATGTTCGTTTTATGACCGAATCGATTATGAACTATTTGATCGTCTATGACTTTTGAATCAACTTCGAAGTCAAACTAAAATTTTAAAACATCTGTTTCATTCCATAATTAGTACATGAGGTTGTTTCAAGCCATCCGCGTTATCGTGGAGTGTGAGAAAGTTCTCACACAACGGGACAAGTATCCTCGTTTGGTGCGAGATCTCTCTCAGTAGTCTCTGAACGGCCCAGGAGGCTTCTGTGCTTCTGTAAGGAGCTAGGGTAACTCAATTAGCCAATCTTATCTGAACACATAGCGGATTGATAGAGGCGAGTTTAAATGCGGAGTCAGAGTATATATACCTTATAGCCATTAGGGTAGTTTCGTACGGTTAAAATAAATTATTGAAGTACTCAGGAAATTAAGTATCACATTTGAATTGAGATTGATTCCTTTGTATTTACAGGTTTGTTATTGTTTTTAATTATCAAGCCGGACACTAAAATATATGAAGTCATAAATCTATAATTCACTATAATTCATGAGTCATTTCATAAAAGTTTTTCCAAAACCAATCGTTATAACATTGAATCAAAATTTGTTTGATTTGAGATGTCAGTCAACTCATTTCAACTCAAAAGGGAATTTTTATAAATTCGGTAAAGAACCATTAAAATATCCATTTCTATCCGTATGTCGCATTATAGATGAAACGTTCCTAAAACGTTTTGTTTTTGTTTTTTTGATACAAAACGCTTTTCTCTGCAATATGCAGCGTCAATAAAAATAAACAACCCGTATGTTAAGCCAGAAGCATTACCATTAGACCCGAAAAAAATACCCTTTTTTATTTTAGATTATTCCTTACTGGCTTCCGACTCACCTCTTTGAATAACTAATCCAAGCTGAGAGCACGGGAAGATTTAAATTTTCCGATAACAACTTCACTTAATTAGACTCAGACGTTTTGTTCGACGTAATGGCACCGATAGTTTCTTTTTTACCATTTGAAACAGCTTACAAGTTTACTTATTTTGTAACGTATGTAAAGTAATTCTTATTACAAATAAAAGTAAATGTGAGTTTGTCTGTTTATTACACCTTCTAATTTTGCATACACGTTGTCAGAGATACAAAAATGATATAATCGAATCAAAATCATTTATTTCAATCGAACCCATTCTAGGTAGTTTTGAATTGTCAGGACTGACTTACTCTGACTGACTTAGTCTGACTGACTTAGTCTCACTGACTAAGTCTGACTGACTTAGTCTGACTGACTTAGTCTTGAGGGAAACCTATACTGATTGTCAAAATGTACATTAAAACAAGTTTCGTTTCAAATTTTGGATCTCTTATAAATTATAGGTATTGTCATCGCACGAACTACCCAGAAACTACTTCTAATATACAAATGAATTGTAGTTTTTTTATGCAATAGAAACATTAAGGCCGTGGTAGACGCACATATTTCTGATTCCATCGACATAACTTCTACCGCAAGGCATCGTATTGTCACTGTAATTGAAGGTATTCATTGTTATGCTGTACAGTGCCGGTCGAACTAACTACAAGTTGTTAAATCGATGTTAGAATATTGCAATTTTATGAATTGGTGAAATTTAATAAATAATTTGATCGATTCTTTTTATCATTAAAATTTTATTTGAATTTAAAAAAAATGGTTTTCGAAATGCATTGCTTCATTTGCCTGTTGGTTTAGTGATTAGTGGCCCTGACTGCTAAGCCAGAGGTCGTGGGTTCGATTCCCACCCATGGCAAATGATTGTGTGATGAGCACGATAATTTGTTCTGTGTTTGGGTGTAATTTATTTATAATATTGTATGTATTTAGAAATATATAAGTATGTTTATCAGCAGTCTGGTTTCTGGTATTCCTTTTTCCAATAACATTCTGCAATTCAAACATCCTAACAGGGATTTTTGCCAAACGGTGTTAGTACGTACCGATCATTATATTTTTTAAAACTGCCTAAAAAAGGAGTATATTGTTTTCAGGGTTCATGTAAGTAAGAATGGCATATATTTGTATGTGAGTTACTTTATACCACCATAACTTTTAAATGCCTGAACATATTTGGATGGATCTTTTTTTTTTTAAAGTAAATATATTTATTTGCATAGAATACAGGTAGTACCAGGTATTATATGGGTAGTTTTTGATCAATGCCATATTCTGCCTTGTTTTGGCATGCAAATTTATACAAAACTAGAAATTATTTAACATTATATTAATTTGCATTGTATTACTAAACTTGCTTAACATTACATTACTCGTATTAATTTACATTATATTAGATTGCATTATTTTTATGATATAATTTTATAAATATAATTATTATTTTATATTATATTGCAAAAATTCCTTTATCGTATAAAGACGCTTATCTACTAACCATTTTAATTAGCAATAATTGGATTGTGAAATATTTGAATGTTAGTTCCCTTATATTCTTGGGCAATCTATTGAATATTGATGTACACATGTGATAAACATTTTTTTTATTTAAAATAGTTCTACAAAATGGGATCATTATTTTTGTAGGATTTGTAGGTTTATATTTTGTGTAACTGTCGCCTTTGAATTTATAAAAGTCATCATGTTTTCTTACAAACACGAGTAAGTTAGTATAAATAATATTTATGAGCATTTTTAAATAATGAGACAATTTTTGCCATAGTTCTTTAGGATGATAATTTTGACAGCTCACGGTAGGGATGAGGGTAGTGTATAATCGTTATTAAACCTATTCGATTTTTCACTTCTGCCGGCACTCCCGGAGTGCAACCAGTTTTTTTTTAAATAAATGTGTGTTGTCTTTCATTTACAAGTCATGTTCTGAGTTTAATACTTAAGATTTTGAAATATTCTGAAGTCACGAAGCTTATGATCCCTTGTCAGAATTCGTTGACCCCCTTAACGTATGACGTAATTATGGATGACCCCTTACCGAAATGAAAATTTTCTAGATGTAGTTATGTAGATTAGTTATCTTAAAACAAAACATACAAACCAACGAAACTTAACGATCATAATGAAGAAACAGATCAAACAGAATCATTACAAATAAGATTTGAATAAAAATGTATGTACTGACATTTTAATTTACATCAGATGGCGAAGTTTTTAATTAGTGTTGGGTGGTCGGGGTCCTCCAGGACTGAGCTGTGGGGGAAATCCGCACGCGACGCTTTTTATATCTTTTCCGGTACGCAATCTGTTGTGGTTATACAGGTGTGGATTTCCCTTAATGAACACGATTAAAGCGGTCTCTTTGATTTGGGGATTGTCTTAAAGGTGTAATATTTTGTAAATCGTTCTCTTTACACTTTATACAACAAATAATCTTTCAATGTATAAGGTATGTGAAGTCTATTCTTTAATGTGAATGTCTGTCTCTCTTTCGTCTCGTCTAAGGCTATTACTGAACATAATAATAAAAAGAGTGGTACGTAATTCTATTTTTTTGTTTTTGTTTTGTTGTAATTCTTATTTAATGTTCCTACAAATTCAGTGTAATAGGGACACTAAACTTATTCACATTTCATTATGTGTTTGCCTGATGCAAAACTGAGTATGTTAGAAGGCTGACTAAAAAGTAGACAGAACGGCTGGGTTATTTAGAACCCTCGAAGTTCATTAGTGAACAGCGTGAAATTACAGAGTACAGTTTAATTTCATTGTAACACAGTGACAAGTGCTATTATAAAAAAAAGTCTATATAACGGCTGTTGGTATTTGACTAAGCAACCTGCAGTAACTCTGTGTATGTTTATCAATAATTTTGAATCATAATAATTATTTTTTAAATTGAGAATTTCGAATAATTGATTATCAATTTTATGAAATGAATATATTGAATTTGAAATTATGTATTCAAATCATTTTATGGCAATTGGTGATTTTTTATATTTTAAATTACTAACTAATTTAAAGTATAAGTACGTAATACTAATATATAAATAAGCCACAGTACCAAAATCTCTTTTCTACAATTTCCTAGGTCTATACGTTTTTGTATCAAATCAAAATTATGTTGATGTTCCTACTCCAAACTGTCAAACTATTTCGCTCCCTTAAAGCATTTTCTAAACAATTACGGTACTTTAAAACAAGAATCCCAAACTTTTTTAAATAGCGAGAGACGTAATATGAAACTATTAAAATAGATATCCTCAACTGTAAACGAACATACGTGTGACGTAATTGGGTTGAATCAGACTTAGTCAGTCAGACTTAGTCTCACTGACTAAGTCTGACTGACTTAGTCTGACTGACTTAGTCTTGAGGGAAACCTATACTGATTGTCAAAATGTACATTAAAACAAGTTTCGTTTCAAATTTTGGATCTCTTATAAATTATAGGTATTGTCATCGCACGAACTACCCAGAAACTACTTCTAATATACAAATGAATTGTAGTTTTTTTATGCAATAGAAACATTAAGGCCGTGGTAGACGCACATATTTCTGATTCCATCGACATAACTTCTACCGCAAGGCATCGTATTGTCACTGTAATTGAAGGTATTCATTGTTATGCTGTACAGTGCCGGTCGAACTAACTACACAATTCATGACAACACTCTCGGGCCCGCAATGTAAGGAAGGCGCGAACAACTTGTGTAATTGAGTTTACCCTTATAGGAGTATTGGAGATATGAATGGGGAGAACTACACTAAGTTTAATTCAACCCAATTACGTCACACGTATGTTCGTTTACAGTTGAGGATATCTATTTTAATAGTTTCATATTACGTCTCTCGCTATTTAAAAAAGTTTGGGATTCTTGTTTTAAAGTACCGTAATTGTTTAGAAAATGCTTTAAGGGAGCGAAATAGTTTGACAGTTTGGAGTAGGAACATCAACATAATTTTGATTTGATACAAAAACGTATAGACCTAGGAAATTGTAGAAAAGAGATTTTGGTACTGTGGCTTATTTATATATTAGTATTACGTACTTATACTTTAAATTAGTTAGTAATTTAAAATATAAAAAATCACCAATTGCCATAAAATGATTTGAATACATAATTTCAAATTCAATATATTCATTTCATAAAATTGATAATCAATTATTCGAAATTCTCAATTTAAAAAATAATTATTATGATTCAAAATTATTGATAAACATACACAGAGTTACTGCAGGTTGCTTAGTCAAATACCAACAGCCGTTATATAGACTTTTTTTTATAATAGCACTTGTCACTGTGTTACAATGAAATTAAACTGTACTCTGTAATTTCACGCTGTTCACTAATGAACTTCGAGGGTTCTAAATAACCCAGCCGTTCTGTCTACTTTTTAGTCAGCCTTCTAACATACTCAGTTTTGCATCAGGCAAACACATAATGAAATGTGAATAAGTTTAGTGTCCCTATTACACTGAATTTGTAGGAACATTAAATAAGAATTACAACAAAACAAAAACAAAAAAATAGAATTACGTACCACTCTTTTTATTATTATGTTCAGTAATAGCCTTAGACGAGACGAAAGAGAGACAGACATTCACATTAAAGAATAGACTTCACATACCTTATACATTGAAAGATTATTCGTTGTATAAAGTGTAAAGAGAACGATTTACAAAATATTACACCTTTAAGACAATCCCCAAATCAAAGAGACCGCTTTAATCGTGTTCATTAAGGGAAATCCACACCTGTATAACCACAACAGATTGCGTACCGGAAAAGATATAAAAAGCGTCGCGTGCGGATTTCCCCCACAGCTCAGTCCTGGAGGACCCCGACCACCCAACACTAATTAAAAACTTCGCCATCTGATGTAAATTAAAATGTCAGTACATACATTTTTATTCAAATCTTATTTGTAATGATTCTGTTTGATCTGTTTCTTCATTATGATCGTTAAGTTTCGTTGGTTTGTATGTTTTGTTTTAAGATAACTAATCTACATAACTACATCTAGAAAATTTTCATTTCGGTAAGGGGTCATCCATAATTACGTCATACGTTAAGGGGGTCAACGAATTCTGACAAGGGATCATAAGCTTCGTGACTTCAGAATATTTCAAAATCTTAAGTATTAAACTCAGAACATGACTTGTAAATGAAAGACAACACACATTTATTTTAAAAAAAACTGTTTGCACTCCGGGAGTGCCGGCAGAAGTGAAAAATCGAATAGGTTTAATAACGATTATACACTACCCTCATCCCTACCGTGAGCTGTCAAAATTATCATCCTAAAGAACTATGGCAAAAATTGTCTCATTATTTAAAAATGCTCATAAATATTATTTATACTAACTTACTCGTGTTTGTAAGAAAACATGATGACTTTTATAAATTCAAAGGCGACAGTTACACAAAATATAAACCTACAAATCCTACAAAAATAATGATCCCATTTTGTAGAACTATTTTAAATAAAAAAAATGTTTATCACATGTGTACATCAATATTCAATAGATTGCCCAAGAATATAAGGGAACTAACATTCAAATATTTCACAATCCAATTATTGCTAATTAAAATGGTTAGTAGATAAGCGTCTTTATACGATAAAGGAATTTTTGCAATATAATATAAAATAATAATTATATTTATAAAATTATATCATAAAAATAATGCAATCTAATATAATGTAAATTAATACGAGTAATGTAATGTTAAGCAAGTTTAGTAATACAATGCAAATTAATATAATGTTAAATAATTTCTAGTTTTGTATAAATTTGCATGCCAAAACAAGGCAGAATATGGCATTGATCAAAAACTACCCATATAATACCTGGTACTACCTGTATTCTATGCAAATAAATATATTTACTTTAAAAAAAAAAAGATCCATCCAAATATGTTCAGGCATTTAAAAGTTATGGTGGTATAAAGTAACTCACATACAAATATATGCCATTCTTACTTACATGAACCCTGAAAACAATATACTCCTTTTTTAGGCAGTTTTAAAAAATATAATGATCGGTACGTACTAACACCGTTTGGCAAAAATCCCTGTTAGGATGTTTGAATTGCAGAATGTTATTGGAAAAAGGAATACCAGAAACCAGACTGCTGATAAACATACTTATATATTTCTAAATACATACAATATTATAAATAAATTACACCCAAACACAGAACAAATTATCGTGCTCATCACACAATCATTTGCCATGGGTGGGAATCGAACCCACGACCTCTGGCTTAGCAGTCAGGGCCACTAATCACTAAACCAACAGGCAAATGAAGCAATGCATTTCGAAAACCATTTTTTTTAAATTCAAATAAAATTTTAATGATAAAAAGAATCGATCAAATTATTTATTAAATTTCACCAATTCATAAAATTGCAATATTCTAACATCGATTTAACAACTTTTAAAAAAGAGAAAATAAAACTTATTAATGTATGTTAAACGGCGAACAGTCGTGTTACGTGAGGTAAAGCACCCTCATCCACGGGATATAAATGGGGGATGCGTGCCGAAGACACCTTAGGCTTTGAGGTCACGATCAATGGGAGCCCTGGTAATATTTTAAGAGGAACTTTAGGGAGTTTTTTGTTCAGTATTACGTTTTTGGTAAACACTTTCGAAACGTATAATCTACCAGCGCTGTGAAAGATGATATTACGCAACTTAATAAAAAAATTAAGTTTATCGAAAAAAAATTACATTCGTAAGAGCGGTAACAAACTAGGCATTTTAGCTATGATTTAGTTCAGATTTTATTTAGTGTCTATCACTAAGATGGCCTACAAGCATAAAACTAACGATAGTTCTATTTCTTATTCTCTTGCATACGGCACCGCTATTGGTTCGGTATATCATTACACCAGCAGTGAACTCACACAGTGTATGAATTACAAAACCAATCTGAACCATATTGAAATCAGTGATAAAGGTGCTTATCCTAAATCCTAACTAATATTATAAATGGGAAAGTGAGTTTGTTTGTTACGCCTTCACGCTTTAACTACTGAACCGATCTTTATGCATTTTTTTATACACGTTGCTAAGGGTACAGAAAATGACATAAAGTACGTTTCATCAAAAAATTATTTTCATGTGAGGATTAAAAAGCTAGTTGTTTATAAAATGAGCTATAAATAGATTGCGTACCCATTAACGGGCAGATTTTCTTGGGAATTCACTAATGCACGCTTTCTATAATCAAGAAACGATTCGTTTTGCTCACGGATGGTAGAATTTCGTTGAAATATCAACGAAATTTTTACCGTCGGTAAGCAAAACTAAGCGTTTCTTTATTATAGGAACCGGGCGTCAATGATCACTACTGATAGACTCTGTTAAAGTAAAATATGTTTTTCCTTCCTTCAAATTTCAGTTTATGTGCGTAGGCACATAAACTGAAATTTGAAGGAAGTTTTCAACAAAACTCATTCTTGTAATTTTTTTGTAGGAAATAGATATATGATAGTTTTAATTCCAATCAAAAAAAGGATGAATCAAAGTCTACTCATCATCATCTTCCGCGCCTTTTCCCAACTAAGTTTGGGGTCGGCTTTCAATCTAACTACGATACGGCCGAACCACGGCCATCAGACCTCCACAACCGAAGTACTCGGCGAAGTTTTGTAGTTAAACCAGGTTGTCGGATTTTTAGGGCTCCAACTACCCGTAACGAATGCCACAGATGTTTGTATGGCACCCGGGACCGACGGTTTCACGTGCTCTCCGAGGCACGGAGGGGTCTCAATGTGTTAAGAATGGTCACCCATCCTTGACTGACCTGGCTAGCACTACTTAACTTTGTAATGTGTTAACCTACTCGGTTACCACTTAGCCACGAGCCCCTCGAACCAATGTCTACTCATAGATTTTATTTCTTATAAGGCGTATAATACACGGAGCGGGGTGCAAAAGGCCGCTCACTCACATCGTGTCACCGCCTGCATTCTCCGCCACGTTTTAGAGAAGTCGCTGGTCAGCTTTCAACTTCCATAATAAATTATTCGATATCAATGCCCATAGTAAATTTATTAATTTACCATGGGCATTGATGTCGAATAATTTTTAAATCGACATTCTGTAGTGTAGATAGTCGTACTTTTATTAATAGTACGACTATCTACACTACACGTAGTTCTTCACAAATGCACTCTGCAAAACTTCGAAGCTGCATAATTATGTAATAGACCGCGCGAAGTTGCAACTACCGCGCTTCCGCTCGGGGCAGCAAATTTCAGCAGACAGCAAATATAGAATGTTGAACCGACAGAACAATTGAAGTGTATCCTTTTTCCTAATCTGTTAAAAATGTATCAAAATAAAAAAAATGCAAATCTCTAAAACTAGGTAAATTTTTAATCTTACTTGGATCCACTCTTTTCATTTACAAATGTTTATCTACTTTTTAAATATAAATTGTTTTCACAATGATTTTTTAAATTTTTTTTTATCAAATCAGCCAAACAAGTTGAATGCGTTCTTAAGTTTGTTTTTTTAATCTTACCAGTTTAAGTCATAGTAAAAAAGCCAGTTATAAAATTGCAAATTCACACATACATAGATGTTAACAAAGGGTATTGCTGACCCGTTTGGCATGCCACATCGGTTGGCATGCCAACTTCGTCTATTCCGCAGCCGTTCCTTTAACAAATCTTACAAATGTATGCCATGACAAGAATTATATTGTTACCTAGTTTCATGCACTTTTATTTTGTTGACATTGATGTACGTGAAGTAAAAAAAAAAAAAAAACTATCTGATCCGACCTACTGTAGTAATGGCCTGTTGGACTAGTGATCCTGACTATTAAGCCAGCAGTCGTGGTTTCGAATCCCAAACACGATAAATATTTGTGTGATGACCATGATCATTTGTTCTGTGTCTGTGTATAATTTATCTATAATATTTTCAAAGCAATTTCCATTTGACTACGATCACCGTTGTAAGCGATTCCACTTCTTGCCGTTGGAGTGAAGACGTAATATTAGCGACATCTGCTTCTTAGCAAATATTGCATACAAATGACTGTCCTGAATTATTAAGCAAAATACTCCTTCGCACTAACCAAAACAACCTAAGAAGCAACGCCTTTTGCATTCGCAGTGTTATAATTTTTTATAGTTTATTGAATTTTTCTTTTCATTTTTTATTTTATTTTTTGGTTTAATTTGTTCTATTTTTAATTTGTTATTTAATTTAGTATAGTTATCCAATAGAAAGATGCATGCCTTGACACAAATCGGGATATAAAATACATTTTTTTTTTCAATTCTTCAATAGTCTGTGGTAATTAATGTTGTCAAACTACCTACAATAGTACTTTTCTGTTTTTGTTGATGATTTTTTTTGTCTTTTTCTCTTTAAAAATATCTTCACTGCGATTATATAAATGTGGAAGCTTGTAATCGGCTATTGTCTTTATCTATACTTGTTATATTCTATTATTGTTATTAGTCTGTAAGCTTTCTTTAAAACCAATAAAATAAAATATAAATATATCAGTATGTTTATCGGAATTCTGCTTACCATAGTACAGGCTCTGCCTAGCTTGGGATCAGACGACTGCACGGATGGCGCAATGGTTTAAGTAGTCACCTCGCCACTACGCCGCGCCGAGTGTTGTGGGTTCAAATCCCACACGGGACAAAAATTTGTGTGATCCACAAATAGTTGTCCCGAGTCTGCGTGTCCTTTGTGTCCGTTGTTTGAATGTTTGTGAAGCCCCCCGCGACACAGGAATATTCCTAATGCGGGAGTTGTCTTAAAAAAAAAAAAAAAAAGAAAAGATAACGAGAAGGTGTGTGAGATGTGTCAAGTAATTAAAAAAAAAGGTCAATAAGAAGGTCTTACGCAGTATAAATTTTTTTGTAACGATCACAAATCAACAATAACAGATAACAATGAGGAGTTTCTTTTTAGAGCAAATCCTCTGCATTCATCTACGAGTATTCAATGACGACGACTATTCAATCGAATGTCAATAGTCAATCATCTTTATTAGATGAAATAGTTTAAAAAATATTTGAAATCGTCATTTTTTATGAGACGCTTTTATTAACTTAACTTGTATATAACTACTATATAAACAAATCTTAGAAATAAATTTTAAGCTAGTCAGGATCACTAACCACTAGACCAACAGCCCAGTATTTTTTTTCATATGTAATATCCTATCAATATCAATAGAAAAATTTAAACTGAAAGAGACGCCCACTCAACAAACCTCAACGAAATAAGTAATCTCAAAGCATTTTGTTCTTGTTATACTGATTTATTGAAATACGAGAATACTATACAATATTGATTGACGTCAGACGCCCCAGAGTTTGCGATGCGACGTCATCAACAGAGTGGAAATAAAAGGCATTGACAACCATGGCCTTGTTCTTTTAGCACAGAGCACTCATTGTGTCAAGGTGTTATCATGTGGAAATATCGCACTGCTATTACGAGATTCATTTTTCATACGTAAATATCAATTCCCTACGCGTCATTAAATATAAAATAATAATAATAAATTGTAATAAGCTAAATTTTTCAACAAAACAACTAAAAATAATTCTTTTTTTTTTATTTGTTCATATATTAGAGTATTAACTAAAAAACTGGAAATAACTTGATAACCTGCAATCATTTAAATAACTCATTAATACAGAAATCCCTTAATTTTATCAATAATCTATATACAGTGTTCATTTTTTATAATCTTTAACAGGAAGCGACTAATCAGTTTTCTGTCGTTTCTGAAAAAAGTTTCATTTTGAGTTGATACACTCTTGTAATAGCAGTGCGATATCATGTGCATCGTGGAATTATTATATTTTGTGTAATATAGTGCGTTCACGTCGGGAATATACTGGGTTGGGTTCAAATCCACAACCATTGGATAGCATGTCTGACTCCTTATCTATTACGCTACCGCTTATTCTGATGTTAGGATTTTATTGTATTGTCATCGGCCCTTGAAATGTGTGCTAGTTTTGAAGTAAATCAAATGCATTCAAGTTTTTTAGAATATCGTTGAAATATTCCAAAGATTCTATCCATAGATACTTACATACACGTCGAGCATATAACATACATAACTTATCGGCTTTAAACCAACCAGATCGTAAAAGACTTTAACGTTAAGTATAACGATATAAAAACCAAGATCTAAAAGCTTATTCCTTTCATCTCTTAGCTTTTAAGGCTTCCAGAGAAAAATTACATTTACTGAATGAGAGGCAAACAGTTATAAAAGATCCCATTATAGACGTTTAAAAAATCTTTTCTATCTCTAAATGGCCTTGTGATAGTTAAAAAAGATAATGTTTCTTTTAAAGAATGTAGAATACAAAGAAACGCGGGTCATAATAGGGTTTAATTTGGAGCGGTCTGATTTCAAATGTACAATCAGCCATTAAAGGTCGGATCGTTGAACTCTTACAAAGTTTCTAGAATTGTTAATATCTTTAGAAGACTTTGGTGCTCAAGCACGGGGCCGAAGCACAGACTTACAACTAGACGCTGATAAGCAATACAGTGGCAAGCCACACATACTTTATTAAGAGAAAATGGCATTTTAAGATGTCATACCAATTCCTAATCAGTTTTTTTGAAAAATATCTAAAAATCTACCTAAAAGGTATTTTTTCAAACAAATTGATTAGGAATTAGTATGACATCTTAAAATGCCATTTTCTCTAAATAAAGTATGTTTGGCTTGACACTGTATTGCTTATCAGCGTCCAACCACAACGAGATCCCACTACGCGTTGGTAAAGTAAAAAGGCCAACCTAAACAGAATAAATTGGGGCCGACAGGGATAGACTTTACCAAATTACATTGTATCCATATTTTCAAATTATTTCTTTTTTTTTGACAGAAAATTTGGAACAGAGATTTTTAATAGACACCGAAATATTTCAGATGACTTTGCTGTAAAACTATTGTATTTTAGTAACCTGATGGTTAAATATAAAATCGACCGCTTTAGCCGTAAAATAAAGTAACATACATTTCCAAACCGCATTTTACATAACTTAACCGCAATGAAAAAACAAAATTACGATCTACAATATACCCATATCTAGTACAACGAGGAATTCGCGTTCGCTTCACGCGCCATTACCTACGAAATGACCTTAAAAACGGGTCAAAGTCAGAGTAAGTAACTTTGAGGTGGGTCTCGTACCTTGCAATTTTTGATGTTGATGTGAACAAATTTGTTTTGTGTTGTTGATGTTTGTTTCCGCGGTGTTTGGTTAAGGGATACTTTGCCTGTGAATGGTGTTATTCAACTTTATTATAAGTTTAGGGAGTTTGGGATTATTTTGCCTCATACTTGTCAGCTAATGATTCATTAATTGAATATCCTTATCAGTATCACAAGTGCACTGTTGACATCTTAGCTATGCTGACTAAATATTATTATTGCTCAAGTAATAGCAACTTAGGTAGGTATTTAGTTTTCATGATGTTAGTTAGTTTTTATCATAAACATCACGATAAACAAACAAACTGATGTATGTAACTCTTTTAGTGCTTGCTGTGAAAATTGTATAGAATGGTGCTTCTCCGAGTTTGACTCCCAGCTGTAGAAGACACGACCCTCTTATTCAATTTACAAAATTCAATGGCAAAAACATTACTAGCTTTTATGTACCTTTGCAGTTCCTGCCTTTTATCAGTTCATCTAAAACGAAAAAAGAGAACTTGAGTATCTGTGTTATAAAGACCTCATTTTACATTTCATCTAAGAAATTATTCTGTACTGCTTAGTAATAGAAGACAATTGAATGCCAGTTTCATGAAACATCCTATTGCTCCTTTATTTAAACATATATAATCGTATCATATCATCCCTTACATAGTATTTTTTTTCTTCTTATATGTAGGAAAAGTAACAGGCAAGGGACAAATTTTGAACGAGACTTATTAATTGTACAGTTTTTTATTATGTCGGGATTAGTGTTGCTACAATGTTAAAACAGAAATGTTTTACTGTCGTCATTATATGACATTTCATTTTCTCATGTGACATTTTTTTATTCATTTCAAAATCAAATTGTCAAGTTATTGAACGACAAACACAACAACGTAAAAACGACGTAAAAACACCAGTAAGGCATGACATTATCGTACATTTCAAACTACCCGGTAACAATAACCCTTTGCTGTAGAGAACCCCAAAAAGTTGACGGGTAGGGACAATACTGTTGCGATGAACGATAAGACACGAATTTTATAGGTCCACTGTAAGGGTTTAACCTACGTGGTAGGTACAATGTAGGTTAGATAATTCTGAATTGTATATAACATTTCCATTCAAAGGAACATTGAAGTGCGGTGCAGAATATTATTTCTAGCCGACCGTAGTTATAAAGGTTTTGCGTCGAGGAACAGATTAATGAATAGAAAATCCCGGATACTTTATTAAGACATTTATGTATAAAGGAACTATCGCAATATATCAATAAATATACAATGAACTATAAGAGGAAAAGAAAAGATACAGAAAAATAAACTAATGGTGTCATTCGTGAGTATTCGCGCTCGAACATATTTTTTAGACACCACAAACACTTATTAATGTGACATACTTGTGTATGTGTTTATAAACTTATTGCGGCTAAAACGCTTCATCAAGTTTTATGTCAGTGATATAAAAAAGAAAAAGCTACAAATTTGTATTGCTTTCTGCGTTCGATTGCTATCATGTTATGTGATTTATCTACTGCATCGATTACCCTGCACTTGGCGGCTCGGTGAAGCGACTGTCTATACCAAAATTGCAAAAGTATGTAGTCAGCTTACACCGGCTCTAACCAATTAAATGTTAGTTTTTTTTTCGATTACTGTTTCGATTACACAAATGCCGGCAGATCATAAATAAATATATTAATAAATATAAAATATATATGCAAGATTTTTTTGATGATAAATTTATTGAAAAGACCATTTTTAGGTTTATATAACTGAAATACTAATAACTTTTTTTAACGTTTTATTCATATGAGACACTCAAACAAAGATCCTTCCTACTCCAATCGGGTCTTCCAGGTGAAAGGGGAGGTAGATATAAGTATATAATTAAATATCAAATTTCGCCCTTGCAATCTCTTAACTTAAACTTAAACTTACAATATTCCTTATGTTGGATCAATTGGTTGGTTCATTTATTTGTTTCCATTGAGCAAACCTTTTATTCATCCTTTGCACAAGGTTTAAATGTGATGAATTTTCGTCATTTCATTCATGTGATATCTCGCCTCAGTTCAACAACTCAGCACCGTTTTTGCCCTTGCCCGTAATTAATGCAAAACATTGGACTGATGACGTCCAATGATTGATGTCGTAACGAAGCCTCAGATCTTGATTGTTGAGATGTTAATAAAGGGTGCCTCAGATTATTGTAATGGTTCAAGAAGGGGTGGCAGTTGTTTGTTTATGCCATTAATTTTGGCTTGTTTACAGATGAAGGAATGATTTAAAATTATTAACTTATTTTTTTCTTTCTTAATTTCTATCTAAATTGAAACATTTATTTATTTAAGGAAATAAATGTTTACTTTTATTCCATCATCAGTCGTTAAACATGGTAAAGTAATAGTAACATTTGATTTTTTTATTACATATATTTATCACTAGCAGTGCCCCGCGGTTTCACCCGCGTGAGTCCTGATCCCGTGGGAATATCGAGATAAAAAGTATATAGCCTATATATTAATCCAGGTCTCCAGCTATCTACATAGGTACCAAATTTCGTAGTTAAGTAGTTTTGGCGTGAAAGAGTAACAAAATCCATCCATCCAAACTTTCACATTCATAATATTAGTGGGATAGTGGTATAACTAAGGTTGCCTACACGCACACAATGTGGTGAACGGTAACTTGTGCCTACAAACAACAATGATCGAGCGTAGCTAAATGGATAATCAACAGTCTTAAATTTAAAAAAAATACAAACAGCCATTGCTACATCAGATTTAAATACTGTTAAACACATATGATTTTGTTGATTCTGACTATAAAATGTTCAGAATCCATTGTGTGGTGGACTTGACTACGGCATGCATACATGTATAGTTGCTTAACCAAACCAATAAATAAAGTCTCATGGTAACTACTCCATCGGCTGTACATTTTCTGTTTTGTCATTGTCACAGTTAATTAACTTCTTTAGTTAAATATAGTTTTATTTATTTTTGTTTATACGGAAATACTCAAAACGTGTTCAGTCTTACTCAAGAGGCCTTAGAGGATTTTCGTTTAAAATTAATAAAATATTCCTCTTTATTATGATTTGATTATGAGTACACGGGAACACGCTTGGCATAATTGGAGTTAATTTAAAAATATATTGTAAATACTTGTATCTATTTAAATAATAATTATAATCTTTAAACTATATTAGTTGTAATAGTTGTATAATCGGTGATAATTTATCATATCAAGTTCAAGAGAGCATAAAAGTCTACTAATTTACTAACAGTGCACTCTCTGTAACGCAGATGAAAACGCCCCTTTTTCATACGGCCGACGTTGGCTAATATTCTGCCAAGAACCAACCATTTTTTTGCGTGTGTCCGCCTGATTAGCGGGGTTTCGTTTGGTTTGTTGAGTCTGGATTTCAAAGCGGTGAACATGATTTGGCTCAACGCTTTAATCGATAGATCAAGAAAACTATGCCATGAATGTCTAAAATTCTAAACACAAGTATATAAAAAACGTTTAAAATCCTACCTTGCTCTAAAGTCATCAGACGTAGTGACGTACTAACTCACCCAATATAATATTATGGGTACTCCGGCATGAAGAAAAACAAATTACATATTCCTCAGACATAAGTTAGAGGTTATTTAAAATTCATCTCAGCTAACCTCTTCCGGAGCTGAGATCGAAGTAAAAACATTCGCCGTCATTGTACATGACCTGAATTGATTGAGAGAGCACATCTATGTTTTCGAGTTTGATCTTATTATGTATTAAATATAACATAGATCGAGACAAAATAGGCCTGGATGAATAAAAAAATGTCACTCTTAAATTAAATGATAATATGCTTTTGAATAAGTTTCGGAGAAAACGTTCATAAAGTTTAAAGAAAGACAAGCTTATGCCTGCGATAATATGCATTTTGTCAATTAATAGTATCCCACGGGAATAGTCCTTTTTTGTACCTATCCTTGGCAATGTGTGACTAAATTTCGGATATTCGGTTGAGTGTAATGTTAAGGCTTAAAAAACAAACAAACTGACATTAATATATTAATTCGGATACACGTTTGTACTTAGGTGTATAGTTCGGAGATGCCGAACAGCCGCGCTGGCGATACACGTCATTTCACTCCTTGATAAAGAGACCTTGTCGGGACTCCTACGAGTTAGGTAGTTATACAACCAGCACATGTATATATCTGTATAAATATGAACTCAAAGTTACACATAAAAATACTCGTACTCATGGTCTACTATTGTAGTCGTAGTAGACGGAAATCAATTCCCGTCCAAAAACGTCAAGTTCGACCAAATAAGATTTTAGTTAGGAAGGTTAAAGAATGATTTCACTTTCAGAAAATAAATGGTAAGCACTTTACTAAATGAATTATCGAGTTACCCATTTCAATTATGGCCACACCCATCGTCAATTACACAAGTTCAGAAATTGATTGATTCGTTTCCTAACTGTAATTACGTTAGATCTAATTCCGTAAAAAGTTTTTATGCAATTTCCAAGAATTCTTTGGACTTGTTTTGAGGAAAGGGTATTAGAAAAGTAATAAATTTCTTCTTTTTCAATCTAGACAGTTTCTTTAGAAGTTAAACATTTTAGCCGAGGCCTTATGTTGATGAATGTATTTAAACCAGTGAGTAAGCTGCGATTTAATTTCTTCTCACTTAGAAACGGGCTGTTATAGATCGATATATTATTTGTTTTACTTTTCACAAAGCAACCTAAACCTATATATATTAGTTTAAAAAAGGCGTTTTCAATCAGTTTCTAAAGAATTTTGCTCTTAATATATTGATAGGTCTTTATTCTTTTGTGCACACATACGTACATTTCCTTCTAGGATGTAGGTTAGGTTTAATTTTAGTGTGATTTGGTTCTTAATAACTGGGCTCCTTGATTTCTTTCACTGTCTCTTCTTTAAATTACAAAAAGGCAAAAAAAGTACTAATATATATAATATAATTTTATTAAATATAATTATATCAGGTGAGTCGACTAGTAATTCGACACCTTAATGGGATAAAAAAAGCAAGTATAAACTTTGTAGTAAAACCTCCGAACCTAAAGCCATTCAGCCAGATAACTTTTTCTAATCTAGAGCCGCCTGGCTAAAAAACTATAATCTTATTTTGTATCTCTTCCTTACCTTAAAATATAATCCAAACTCACCAAAAGATTACGTTCGGAATTACATTCGGAACGGATGTTATGTCCCTCAATGCGTGTAAACATAAGTGTGGTGTAGCATAAGTGTAGTATAGCATGCAAACAAAAGTGTTGTGAAGTTTAAAAATCGGCCGTAATTATTGGGATATCAGTCACAATAATAGAAGAATTAATAGTGCGTTGAACTACGCATGCATTAGCATATCACTTCAGTCTTTATATTGTTAAGTAAAGCAGAGATGGAAATTATATCTAATAGTGTAACGCAAATATGAATTATTTAGAAATTTTGAAACAGATGAATTTCTTTTGAGAATATAAATCCTCCCTGTTGCCATAATTTTCAACGTGCAGAAAAGTACTCTATAAACTAATATTCATATATTCGTATCACTATACGGGCATAATCAGTAGTTACAAAATATCTATATTGTTAATGAAATATAATTAGATAACAAAAAAATTGATAATTAACTAGGAAAAAATTAAAAACATGTGTGATACAAAAATGGTCCTTTAGCCCGAATACCCGAAGCTTCGCTAATATTTTGCTACGGCCAAACGGTGATCCATGACTTTGACAATGGAACATCTTAGCAATCCTGCTGAAAACTACGGGGAATTTGTACTTGTAGAATAAAAAGATAATATTTTACTAAGTTTCTGAGACGAAGCAGAAGGACTCTATATTATAAATTATCTTGTGTCAGCCCATGTTGAAAATTAACGGATTTATTATATCAAAGGTCTGCTAAAGTTTGCATAAATTCTGCCTAACCCATCCTTTGTAGCTAGTTAAATAAAACCCAAAACTGAAAACTCTTCGTTCGCTGTTTCAAAGTAATCACAGTTTTGCATACGTAATACGTAATGGTATTTATTTGAGAGAAAACATCCTCTTAGATTACGCGTTTAAAGTCAAAATATTCACCTAGAACAAGCTAATCAGTTTATGAATGGATACAACTATTGTTAATAAAACTTTAAAAATATGTAAAAAATATCCTCGACATGATATGCAATAAAAAATATTTTATTGGCAATACCTTAAATGTAGTTTTGTTTCAATTATTACAGGATTCTAGGCACTTTGTCGTTCCCTGGGAATCAGCGAGTGTTATCCTGGATGATTTCGTTGGTCAGTTGTCACGATCACTAGATACTGTTCCTACATAAAAAGGATAAAACTTAACCTAATCAATCTTGCATAACTATTTGCAAATTATACTGCAATCTTACCAACTAATCAATTTTCAAATTATAATCTAATCAGTTTTCATTTTTCATAAAAATAAATTAGCAACAAACAGACAGGAACGACAGATATGCTTACTCCGTGTAGCGAACTGTCTTTTCTAGATAATTCGACAAGATGACTCACCCGAAGCGGCGAGTTCGGTGGCGCGCGCGCAGCCATCAGTCGTCTCAACACTGCGCTTGAGACACGACACGTACTTCAGCTCGGTGCCGACCCTCAGTGTAACCGACAGTTAAACTATTAAACCTCGACTCTCATAAATCTGTTAATAATTATAACAGTTGTTTCTAAGTGCCTTATTTGTTCCCGTACTGGGTAAGTTGTACAAATTAACTATATTGTGTAGCTGACCAATGTAAATAACTATTCGTTGCTGTAAGTTGCCTCGTATGAATTGTGAACATTATATCTTTCACCCGCTTATTGTTTAGCACTGTCTAGTTACTATAATATCATATATAGTGGTGGTAATGTTGTAAACGATTACGGACACCAGTACTTTTATATAATACCTTCTATTTTCTTGTTTATGTTATTTATTCCTTTAGATATCTTAATAGTAATTTATTAATTGTTGTTATTGCCTACTGAACCTAGATTAGCCATCTATTAGATGCCAATCTCCTACTGTTAGGTGAAGGGCTTTTCATGGCAAGCTGTCTGTATTAGCTGCTGATGCTAGATGGAACGGTTTGCAGGAACTCCTACGGGGCTTGAGAGCTGCGCTCGACTATAGCTCTCGAGAACCTTTGCTGCTCTCTTCGACTGAGGTGTTACCTCAGTCCTCCTGGGCTACGCTCCGCCAGGCCACGCCAGGCCTCTGCTACTCTCTTCACCCCAGCTGCTACCTCCGTCTCCCGGGTCCTCGCTCCGCCGGACTACGCCGGGTCCTTGCCAGCTGACACCGACCAGGGGAGTGCGGTATTGTTGGCCTTATACGGGGACCAACATTTTGTACCGGCTTAACCGAACTCACTCCCCACTTTTTTTACTATTTATATATTTTTTAATATAACAACAAATCCTAAACTTTGTTCTTTTTATTTATATTCTAAAATAAAACGTGACACAGTGCAGCTGTGGAAGTGACAGTGACACGTGTTCTTTGCTTTCGTTGATTGCGCGTGAGATGTGTGGAGTTATTATTATTAGTTATTATTAATGAAATACTTCCATAACTGTGAAAATTCCTTAGTAAATGGTGATTGACATTGCAGACTTAATTTGTTACTAGTCATGCATACGCATCGTGCACACAGTCGGAATAAAATTATTCGATTACAAATAAGTAATTGTTATTTTTAAGTCCATTCACTTCCCATTCATTTAACTTTTGTTTGTGATATTATAAATATCAAATAGTTACTATATTCAACCTTTTAGTTTAAAAATATGTCAAAGATAATTCTGAAGTGTTAGAAAATGAACCCTCATTTCTTACAATGTTATTAATCTGCTAACATTAAATTATTTAAATTTCTAATTACTGACCGTCTGTTAGGTTATATAATACCATCTATTTGAATTTGGAAATTCGTATTTTGGAAGTCTAGTCTTAAAACAGTTAGGTGAACTGAATACTAATTGGTAGAATTGTTTACAACGATTGTTACTGTCTTGTGTTTTGTAGATTCGGGCGCTAGGTATTGTGTTGTGTTGTTTATCTCTTTTACTTCAATTGCTATTAACCTTTTTTCTTTAATAGTAACTGTTTTATTTTTAATTTTTTAGATGATATGTTTCTTAAAGCTTAGACAAGTGGCCTAGGCAATGTTTAACGAATTTACGATACGGTACGTATATCGCATTTGAAACTTTGTTTTACGTTTGAACCCATTACTTGTTTAAGGCTATAGGCTCTACTATGCAAAGCAGTAATCATAATGTCATAATCTTTAATAAATAGATAACACTATTTGTACACTAATCTTACAGTAGTAGTATCACATATACATTTGTCATACAGTTAATGTACAAAGGGCGGCCTTACTGCAAAATGCAATCTCTTCCAGGCAACCTTAGGATGGATCAATGTGTTTCGGAGAGACAGTTGTAGTTGGAGGTGCATTTCACAATTTTTATGAAAACTATAATTACTATAACTTAATCAATATAAAAATATACAGATATCCTGTATATTTAGTCTACTTATGCATACTAATACAAAACATACATAAACATCACTAAATATTATAAAACAAAGTCCCCCGCCGCGTCTATCTGTTCAGGTATATAATTTGTACCCGTGCGAAGCCAGGGCGGGTTGCTAGAATAATATATACATAAGTCTATCATATAACATATATACATATTTTCATTACATACTTTAATAGGGAAACGATTAAACCAAAGTGATAAATAATATTCATGAACCATTTTCTTAAAAATTGTTATTGATTGCGCTCGCCTAATGGTGACTGTCATTCCACAAGCGTACAGCTTCAACAGTAAAGGAAGGAAGGATATGTTAAGAGCTTCCTAGATTCGCTCACGATATCTTTATTTGTTGGAAGCTAGGGTGAAACTCAGGGCCTTTATAATATATACGTATATATATTGTACGTATATATTATTAATTATATAAATAGGCAAAATAAAACATTTAAGAACCATTCTGCATACTAAAATTCATGAAAATCGTTGGAGTCGTTTCCGAGATGTTTTTTTTTCATCTGGATCGAATTTTTTCTGACCTATCATCAAAGGTACCATTATTACTATCGTCTGTCTTTGTTTTCGAGAGCGTTTTACTAACACCCTGTATATGTTGACCTGAAATGTACGGAAAGTCTATACAATAATAGTTAAAGATATACTGGTCTTTGAAATGAAACAAAACATTAAAATTTAATGAATAATAGATTCGCTCACGAAATGATTATTTGTCAGAAGCAAGTTGATAATTATTTAAACTATGTCCGACCAGACCGAACAGAAGCTAGGGTCCCGCCGACGCTCAAAGTGCTAGTACTTGCTAAGAGCACGTACTCTGTTAAGTGTATTATCGTTTGAGAATGAGTTCAGATCGTTTCTATTATTTCGAATAGGTTAAAATCTAATTTATTATAACTTATGGAAGAAAGAGATCTAATATCTCTTATAATTACGGAATGTGCCTATTTAGTAGTGAGTGCAGTAATTAGATAAATAATACATTACACCGCTAACGACTGTTACATATGCACAAAAATGTACTTCATCAATTTGATGTGAGAGTTGAAATTTATTTTTTAAATTTGTAACACATATTGATTAAAAATATTAGTTTTCTGTACTTGTTTAAAACATTAACTGTTCCAATTTTCTTAAAAATGCATACAAAGAATTCTCTTTATATATTAATATATATCAGGTACGTCATTTATATTTTAGATTAGATTAATAACTTTGTCACGTGTAGTTACAAAATAAAAACATCACAGTTTGACATGTTTCTTTTTCATGGGATAGGGAGCAAACGAGCAGACGGGTCGGGTCACCTGATGGTAAGTGACTACCTCCGCCCATGGACACTTGCAACTCAAAAGTCACAAGTGCGTTGTCGGCCTTTAAGATGGGAGTAGGGAAAGGGGGAAGAGGGGGGAGAGGGGGTAAAGGTAAGGGTTAGGGCCTCCGGTAACCTCACTCACTCGGCGAAAAGCAATGTAAACATTGCTTCACTGCCGGCTTTCAGTGAGGCCGTGGTATCACTCCGGTCGAGCCGGCCCATACGTGCCGAAGCATGGCTCTTCCACAGATAAGAAAAGAGTATGTGCATGAGTTAACCTTACTAAAGGAGTTCAAATTGATTGTTAGAGAAAGTTGCCAGGTCTTGCAAAAGTCTTTACGTTCAAAGACTTTGATCGGAAAGCTATTGTCCCACTAACACAATGTCTGCTGTAACATGAACTTAATAGTTCATAAGACAGTGAAGGTAGTATGTAAGACAAGTTTCAGTAGATATTGAAGCGCCGATGGCTATGTAATATATACTTTTGTTTTCTGTCTGTGCTAGGTCAAAACGTTGACTGTTATTAACGTAAAATGTGGGTAATATAGTAGGTAGGTAGGTAGTAATATAGTAGCACAGTATAATGTATATACAGTATTGTTACTCGGCCTCCTTGAAATAATTACCTACAGCCGGACGGTACGCAAACACGCGATAGGGCTGCCCATAATTTCATCTCCCTGCTTGAGTTATATGAATTTCGTATCACACAAACTGGCAGCCCTTTTACCGAGTGTATACCGAACTCAAGGCGTGGCGATCCGACCGTTTGTATGAAGATACAATACTGTATATGAATTATACTGTGGTAGTAGTCTGTAGTAGATACGATATCAATATACCATTCTACTCAAATTTAAATAATATTTCAGGTGGCGTGTTTATTAGTCTTTGGTTTTCTGTGTGATGTTTTTTCAATATTTCTTACAGGGTCAAGTACAAAGCTGATTGTTTTTATTTAGAAACCTTGTCAATAATAATGACTGAAAGATAAAGCTTCATACGAATTTGATAAATAATTAAACATATACCTTACCTTAGCATACTTTACAAACATAAATTGTGTCACTTTGGTGTATGGCGTTGCATTCTTATTACTATCCCACTCATATTATAAATGTGAAAGTTTGGATGAATGGATGGATAGATAGATAGTTACCCTGTCACGCATAAACCACTGAACCAATTGCGTTGAAACTTGGTACGTCATAGATAGCTGGAGACCTGGATTACCGCATAGGCTACTTTTTATCCCGATATTCCCACGGAATCCGGACTTACGAGGGTGAAACCGCGTGGCGCTGCTAGTAATATATATTTGACACAGTAAGGGGAAAATGCTGTGCTTAGTTTATATATGTAGAAACCAGTGGCGCCAAACCGTGACGTGCGAAATGACTAAATCGTGTAACGCGCGCTTGAGATGTCTTTATAGGACAAGTAGAGAAACGCGTAAATGGTAACATAACGCTTGTATAAAATCTACACAGATACGTGGGTCACACTTAGGGTTGAAACCTTTTTTTTGTTCAAATAAAGTACTTTGGTTATTAAAGGTAAAAAAAGTACATTGTGACAAAATAAAGTACTATTTGTTTTACTTTATTATTATAAATATATTTTTGTCACTTTCAGCATTCCTGCTAAAAATCTGCACACTATCTTAACATATTTAAGTTAAAATAAATGAGTAATAAATTTTTATAAGTTTCAGAGACGCTTTATTTCGTCCATTTCTCTCTCTCTCTCTCTCTGTGAATGCTGAAGTGGCGGGAATATATAGTAAAAATAAAATACTTTTTTAACAAATTTGAAAAGCCATCATCGGTCTTATTAAATATTTGCTGCCATTTTTATACAAAAGATAATTTCGCAATACCTTCAGAAGTATTTATCTGATTATGTAGTTTATTTAATATAGAAGTTTCTTCATAAAAATCATCCAAAATTACATTAGGTTTTTGCAGATTTAAATACAAAATGATCAAATTCGACCTTGTATATTATAATTTATATTGGATAGAGTGTAAATAGCCAGTTTGTGTCATAAAAAATAAACCATGTTTTAGATACCTATCTAAGGGTTTATCAGTAAATAATATTAGAAATGTGTATATTTGGCTAATCCATTCAGGTAGAGACGTTTGTTTTTTTTTTGGTACCTGTTTTAAAGCCAAAGCCATTGTCAGTGCTGTTGAGCATCAATAAATTTTAAAAATCTATTGACAAATATCTGAGCTTACAAAATAACTAATAGATTACCAATTTAAAAATAATATATCCATGCAGGGTAAAGAAGAGAGCCATCTTGTTTCCACATATCGTTTTGCATCATGAAAGTCTCCATCTATCGATTCTATAAATCTTTTTAACTGTTCTCTTTTTACAGCAGAATATAATAAATGACCATAAATGTTCAAATTCAAAATCACTTTTTCTATGTGATGGATATGGCATGTCCTTTTTATCATAGACGGACATGATCACAGAATGGAAATTGGCATGACACAATGTGTACATTTCCTTAATCAAATCTTGCACCAAATGTTTCATATTCGTAAATAAAGAATGGCTGACTCCCAAATAAGCATATTATGCTATCAGCACTTAGTCTAGATCCATCATAAGAATATAATTAATATTGCTCACTTGACTTTTAAATTTCTGTAAACACGTAATGTCAACAGATTCATTACTATTTTAATAAAAATCTAATTTTGAATCCGTCTTACGACCCATCTTTTTTTAATGCTTTATGTAAAATAAATTCTATGGAAATCAAATCACACGAAATAAAGTATATTTGCGTACCTTATTGTTGTCATAAAGTATAGAGTACAATCACTCGAAATAACGTACAATACTTTATAATAAGGTACGGGTGGCAACCCTAGTGACCCTAAAAGTTTTTAGAATAGGCCAGTAAGAAAAGCAGCCGATAAAAAAATTATTTAAATGTCGAATTAGGAACTCTTTGGGAATCTGTAGATGTTTAATGATATCATATTATGTCATTTGTTTTTAAAAATTGGCGGCAATTTAAAAAGCGTCTGTCTTGAATCGAAATGGAATTGACTAGAGAAAATCACTCCTGTATCCCTGAAGGTGTAGGCCTGTGTGTGAAATATTAATACACTTTTCCCAGATATAATTTTGGTTTTGGGGGCAAACCTATGGCAGTCCATCTAGCACTTTGGCAATAAACAGATGGGAAAAAAGGTACTGGACGAAAAGGGATTTTGCTTATTCCGATTGATTAAACAATAGCTCGAGCAGGCCAGTCTCATAATGCAGCGATACATGATAACTACACCTAGATGTTAACAACACTCGTATCAAAAATACAACAAACTCTCTTGTATTATTTTTCACTGCAGTTTAGCACCAAACAAGATCGGAAACTTGGAACAACAAGACAGAAACTAAGAACACATCAAACTTAGACTTGGTCTAATTAGTGTTCAAGGTCTAATTTTATGATAAGCGCTCTGCAACAACAATTAAACAAACTATCTACCGAATATAATCCTGATATTCTAAAATTACTTATTAACATGCTACGCCACTTTCAAAGCAGATAAGCGTAGTTCTGCAAATGAATACTAAGAAATCATTTTTAGATATTAACCGTAAGCAAAACACTAATTTTGAATCACTTTATAAGTAAATATTTAGTTTCAAATATTCGGTTTGACAGACAAAACCAGATCCTTTTTTATGTCAAACACGCAACCAAAATCTTATTTGATCTTGGCAACCTGTTAAATTGATCTTGCAACGGAACAATAGGTAATAAATAATTTCCCCGTAGATTCTACACTGAATTAATCATTCGCGACTTGGGAAATCAACACGGATAATAATATAGTGACATGAAGCCTTAGAGAACCTACACAATATGGAGTTGATTGAATACACAATCTTTTGCTTTTTTAGTTTTTATTTCCTGGTGCGTGAGGGAATAGCAAATTATTTGAGAAGGCCGTGCTTTATTTTTTGGGAGTCACCAATTTTTTCTTTGATATATAACCTTAGTGGATATTATTATTCTGCTTTTTTATTCCTGATATGTTGGTATAGGGAGACTTCAGGAACAAATGTATGTAAAATAATCAAAATACTTACAGTTTCAAGTACAAGTTTCGGTATTCTAATGAAAGAAAGTAATTCAGTTAAAATGGTTATATTTTGTAGTCCATTTTAAAGTTAATTGATCCTAAGAAAAGAAACGAGAATAAAGCGTTGTGTTTTAGGGTTTGTTTAATTTCATAAATGTTTTATTTATTTCTTCTCTTTTGACGCACTACCTATTTTTTTATTTATTAGCTACTAGCAGCGCCCCACGGTTTCACCCGCGTAAGTCCCAATCCCGAAGGAATATCGGGATAAAACGTAGCTTATATGTTAATCCAGGTCTCCAGCTATTTACATACCAAGTTTCATCACAATCGGTTTAGTAGTTTTGGCGTGAAAGAGTAACAAACATCCATCCATCCAAACTTTCACATTTATAATATTAGTGGGATGGGAGTAAGTTTTGATTAACTCAATTTTGTTTACGCGTCTGTTATAATTATGAATAAAAAAATTGTATTTTCACCAGAGCGATGAGATGTTCGCAGGTAAACAGATTTTCTGGATTCATTTTTCAGAAATAGTGGTTTAGCAACCACTATTTCTGAAAACAAAAATAAAATAAAAAAAATAAAATAATAAAAAATAAAAATAATTCGTTTTATTATTATTTCATTTGCCAGAACTTCCGCTCTTCTGCTTAACTTCTACTGACCGTTTGTAGATCTTGGGTTCCTAAGTCTGGTATTTTCTTAAGGTTTGCCTAGATACAATGTTAAACATTTTTCCTTTATATTGTTTGAGGTTTGTGATGAAAGGAAATACAAAATTGCTATCGTAGAATTTTTCAATAACATAACTTATATGTAATATTTAACATATTCAATTCAACATAAAGCAAGCGATGCAAGAAACAAAAACTTCGGTGTTTGTGAGGCATATGAGACTTTGACCAACTTTCTAACTGACGTGTTCTAATGATGTCTTATGTAAAGGGAAAATACGAAATAGGATGATGTTTAAATTTCACATATTATATTGTAATTTCTGTCGATGACTGACTGACTTTTAGGTTTTTTTAAACTATGACGTAATCAGGCCCTCTGTACGGGTCACGTACACTGCTTGATACTTGTAAACTATTTTATTGATTCACGCACTAAAATTATATGATATAATATGCTAATGAGTACACGATACGCTTGCTGAAGGTGATCTAACCTATACTTGTAACCTTTGATTATAGACATGTATATAATCAAAGCTTGTAACAAAATCATCGCTGTCGGCGTAAAACGCTGACCGCGGCAAAATGTACGGTCGTTGGCTGTTACACCTCTGTGGCATGACAGCTTCTAAACGAATGAACCGATTTTGATTTAGTTTCTTTTGTTAGAAAGATGACTTGATCGAGAGCGTTATGCCTAAGCTATAATTCAAGAAAGTCTGTTCATCCGTTCCAAGATCATCAGTTATTTTCTGATCGTTGAATAGGTTTTTGAGTCGAGGATATTTTCATTGTTTTCGTATGTTATTTACTTATAAACTAAGTATATGGCAACCTAATGAATAATTATAGTTCTTTATTACACAGACTTTTACAAACTAATTAAACTAAACTATTTTAATTAGTTGCGTACTAGCGCCTAAATTAGGCTGATCCCGTGTCTTAGACGTTAGTTTCTGCCGATGACACAATACTGATAAATAATTCGATTCGCACTTATAATTCACTAATGAATACAAAAACCTTAGACACTACACCAATATTCTGAGATATTTGCACAACTATTTATTCTTTAACTATGAATAACTATTACCAATGGCTAAAATATGTAGGACATAAAAATATTCGTTGTGTTAGACTCACTTGTATGTCCCTCTAACATAAGAATCTGAGGCGCAGCCCAACGTTTAATGTTGTTGGAAAGTTATCATCATCAATAAATCATCAATAAGTTAATAAGTTATTTTCACGATACCTATGCCTAAAAATAATTTTTTTTTAATTTTTGTCTGTCTGTTTGTTAGAGCTAATCTCCGGAACGGGTGGACTGATTTCCACGGGATTTTCACTGGCAGATAGCTGGTGTTATAAGGAGTAACTTAGGGTACTTTTATTATGAAAAAAGAATCAGGGTTCCGCGCAAAATATATAAATATGTACGCGCGAGCGAAACCGCGCGTTAACTGCTAGAATAAAATATTATAATCACCGCGAAAACATTTACTGTTCAATGCAAATTCTCTATCTACTAGCCACCCGGAGTAGATAGGTTCGCAGCCGGAACTACGGGTCCGGCTGTTAGATCAGGGTACCACAGGAACCGGTTCCTGAGTCCTGTCAGACACCGGTCTTGGAGTTGGACTCGTGGGGGTTTGTGGTTAGCTGCAGAGAACAGGCGCGTTCGTCTGCTCCACTACCGTGTCGGTGGAGCGTCTGGTCTCGCGCGCACCGAAAGACTGCAAACAATCTAACTGAGTTTGAGAGGAGCTTTATTGAAATCTCATTGTTCCCTATCAAAGCTATGGCGAATGTTCATTAAGTGCTATTTTTTGGCATAGTATTGTATGTTTTCAGACTGATTACAATTCAATACTGCATTTTGTATGATGTTTGATTAAATCAACTCTTTAATACAACAAGTGCAGCGCTTATTTTAAAACAAACAACATTTTTCTATTTAAAGAAAACAATATTTCAATTCGTTAATTTCCATTTATGTAATAGTATATCACTGACGCAAAAGTTAAAAAGTTATTACAAACATTAAATTCATCCATCTCCCTCATTTGGCAGTTCTTTTTTTTATCTTACATAAGCTTAACAAAATTTGAGACCGTTGTTTATTATGTCTCCTGTCCAATAAAGTATGAAAATATGTTCCGTTAATCTCAAAACTACCTCTATTATTAACCATACTAACATTTTATCGTCTAATATAGGTACAAAAAGGCGCTCATATGCAGCGCCCGTAATATCAAAGCCCCTTATAGGCCGGCTCATAGCATAGTATCAGGACTAAAATAATGTTGGGATAGTTTAATAACACGCTTCATACAACTAACTGCGATTTACGTCCCGATCCAGGTAGCCTTAGTGAAGATTTACCGACACTGATTAACTGTATTTTGTATCGTAATTTAACGGTAGCGTGTGTGGAATAGGTTATTTTAGAGTATGGACTACATAGCTTAGACTCGTTTGACCTCGTTACTCAGCAAACGTGGGGTATATACGAACGATCGAATTTATGATATAGGCGTCAGAATAAAGATCAAACTCCAAGATATCGCAGTCTTCGTGAAAGCACTTGGTAAGATCGAATTGATAGTAGATGCAGTGATACTTGAGTCTGGTTTAGCATAAGAACCTAACCTATCCTGCGGTTCCAAGATTGACAAACGATATAAGAAAGTTTTGTAACAGTGTCTGTAAGCCTCTTAGTGGGTCTAATAGGAGACTTAAAAAGTAATCTTTGAAATGTTATTTCATATTATTTTATAAGAATGGTTATTGATAAACAAAACCTAGCTAAGACACTGAATAAGAGTTAAACAACTTGAGGCCTATACGCTCTTAATGGACGTAATTCCGTCTTTTGTCATTCTATTTCGAAAGTAAATTAATACTTCTTAAAACCAGTAAGTTTACAGTTAAATTATCCCCGTATTATTTTCAAATGAATTTTTTACAAAAACATATTTTGCATATTGATAAAACATGCAATATCAAAAAAAAAGTTTCAAACACTTAGCAAAAATCACGTAACATTGGTATATTCGTAAGCGTCTGTACATCGGTATCCATCGCCGGTTGGCACACCGCGTCATTCCTTTACGAGCTCTCGTAAATCAAATAGTTTGGAACAATTTTCATATGCTTTATAGACGCAAAAAACCTAAGTTTGAGATCTTGAGATTCTAGCTGGTAGTTTGATCAATACATTGAAAATCATTAGCTATTTTACGTGTAGTTTGGGACGAATTACTTTCAGTTGAACAAGTAAGTGTAAAGCACATATTAAACGCAAATAGTCAGTGATTTTTTTTGGTATCAAAATTCCAACAGGGAACTGTTAACAGTGATAAAAATCGACTTAATCCATGGGCCTGTGGGAGTCCTCGAACGCAGAGAGTTTCAGTTTAGAGAGGGGAACAGTTATAATTTCTTTTCCTTCCTCTGTTGGGGAACTTTTTATGTCAGCATAAAATAATCTATTCGAAAAGAAGGTGGAGTAAAAGATCTAAAAAAATGGTACCGGTAGAAGTTTTAAGTTGTAATTTAAGTTTATTAACTTGTTTACATAATTTGTTCTGTAAATGAAAGCGATTAAAATGGTGTCCAGAGATGCTTACAAACATGCTATGCGGTTAATTGGAGATATATTTGTCATTGCATTTCCAGAGCACTACTCTCTTTTAAAATAGAATTAACTTCCTGCAAATGAGATGTCACTTGCATGAAGTTAATTCTATTTTCTAGTTAATTAAATCTACATCAAATCAGATGTGATTTGTTGTAGATTTAATTAATGTAATGCATTGCAGTAGTTTGATTTAAAGAAATGGCAGAAAATTAATAAGTTTATTATAGGAATTGATTACGAAATATGAAGTTGGAGTGTTTATAATATAAGTTAATAAAGCTTCGACTCCGCCGGTGAATATCAGCAAGTGGGGACAAGAAACCCTGTGTGACTTCAAAGAAACTCGACGTATCTCGTAAGTCAAACACGATCTATCCGCCTCCATTAGCTCTGGTTTGAGAGTGATAGGTAGTGTCCCCTGATCCGATTTAAGGGCGTTGCTTTTCACATTACTTGATATTCAGATCTCGTCGATGCTCTCCCTAATCTATGACCCGGTTGTTAAAGATGCTCGGGTTCAAAGATATCACTATAGTGAAAATTCTAATCCTGAAGACTGAAAAAGCTTTAAACTGTCATATACGTTTCTCGTGCTGATGTTAAAGGCAACTTTAATCATGGGAATAGACAAATTTTAATGATTCCTTATAATGGTAAAAAGGACTGGCAGACGGTTTTAACAATAAAATCCTACTCTGTTAACTGATTAATACAATACTCTGTGACGATCCCCTGGGATCTACATTTATTTGTTTTTCACTTAGATCCCTTTAACAAGAACGATACCCTTGGGTATTTATTTCGATTTAATGTTTTATTCGTCAGAAACTAACGTCTGTATAAATTGTATTTTGAAAAATTTTAATTACTTTCATTTGTGTACTTGTTATCTGGTTTTCCTTCACATTTTATTCGTGGGAGAGCCATGCTTCCGCACGTATGGGCCGACTCGACCGGAGTGATACCACGGCTTCACAGAAAACCGGTAGTGAAGCAATGTTGCATTGCTTTTCGCCGCGTAAGTGAGGTTACCGGAGGCTCTAACCCTTCCCTCTCCCCCCTCCCCCTTCCCGTTCTTCCTCCTCTCCCCTCCTTCCCCTACTCCCACCCTAAAGGGCTTCAACGCACTTGTGACTCTTGAGTTGCAGGTGCCCATGGGGTAGTCATTTACCATCAGGTGACCCGTCTGCTCGTTTGCCCCCTATGCCATAAAATAAAAAAATATTATTTTTATACAAGGCAAACACACACCTTATTGATACACGTTATAGTCATATACTTAAGTATTTCCATCCATTTTCCGCACTCCACTGCTTGAAGTGTATGAGTCGATTGTTATCATAACATGATGCTATGTAACCCTTTTTGTGTGTGAGTGGGGCGAACAACCGACTAAATCCAAAAAAAAAAGAGAACGGTATGCTATATTGTGCCTATAATAGGAACAGCTATGATACTACACATTCATGCCATTTTTCCATCTATAATTTGACTCCACTCACGTAATGGGGGCAAGCCGTCAACCGGGCACGTTAGGAATTAAAACCAAGTGCGAGTCTGACTCGCACACCGAGGGTTCCGTAAGCAAACAAACTTGTAATTAGATAGTACGTCCGTCTCGTGAATCAATTCTCAAATTTTTTTTTTTAAAGACAAACTTAACTTTGCAGTGGCGATGTAAGACAAGGTCAACAAACAATTCGCAAAATATAACCACGCCTTCACCATCACCTTAACTTGTTCTGTCAGACCTTGCTTCTTACTAAATTTAATGATTCTAGGTCAATGGGAAATACCCCATAGGTTTTGATTTACCTGCGAAATGCTCAAATTGGTTTAAATCTAAAACCTAATGGCCGTATCTATTGATTGCGTTGACTTAGAAGCTTGATTTACAGCTTCAATTGACCACTGACGTAAGTATTTGATGTTAATTTTAACTTTATGCCTCGGGATCCTTAAGAAAAAGGTCTTGACAGACAGACAGATATAACAACAAATTAACGACTTTCGGATGTTTTCCTTTACTTGTGCTGTGAGACCTTGCTTCTTACCGAATTCCATGATGCTAGGTTTATGGAAAGTACCCTAAGTAATTATGACATCGCCTGCAGCGCCCCATTTCGTATGCGAGGGATGATCTGTTTGAGTTTATCACATTTTTAAAGATACGTGTGACACATCTATAAAATAGAATACCTTATTTTAACCTGTCAGTGTATGCATAGACATGACATCCTAACTTAATGTGAGTTTGTTTGTTCGTTACACTTTAAGGCCTTAACTGCTCAACCGATTATTATTAATTTTTTTATTACATTTTCATCTAGAAGAAACTACTGTACTCATGTAATGCCTGACTGCCGCGGCCAAGACTTAGTAAATTTTTAGATCTATATTTCACAAAAATATGATCGCAAATAACAGAAAGTTTTCTGAATAATAAACATTCTAAGGTGAAATCTGATTGTTGTGTTGTGCATACTTGTTGATATATTCTTTATTTTATTCCATAACTATTTATTCACCTTATCATTTGAAGGTAATCTTGTTAGTTTGAATTTATTTTTAGATCAAAAAAAGATGAAAAGGAAAAATATAAAAAATATTTAATCCTTTTTTATATTGCGCCTTTCACCTTTCCAAAAAGTTTACATAAACCAATTACGTAAACTTTTTACAAGGTATTCACAATTCAAACATTTATCATTTTTCAATAGAAACCTTGTATTTGGGAGAATAAAGTTTGTATCGCAAAAGATTTTATAAATCTTCGATTCATTCGCTTTATATGCGATACTTTTTTTGAAACCTTTTTATTTCTCAATATAGTATATTATCAGCCATTTTAAATCAACCAATTGCTCGTGCTGGCAAAGATCACGTCAGTAAGTTCGTAAGAGTAGTATTATCAACAACTTCTTGGTATAAAGTACGACACCACCTTTTTATCGGGATAGGCTTTGTTACTTCTGGCTGATGTCGTACCCACATCCTGGGCTACTCAATTTATTTAAATAAATAAGTCTCTAAGTTAAGTTCTCTACGTTAGTCTGGTTGATGGATGTGAAGCTGTTTGTTGCGGGACCAGATTAAAGATAACTGTGTCTCCCCGCGCGCGCTTCTCGAAACGAAAATAGGGTTTTCTGTATTCTGATTAGAAATAAAGGTATGGAGGATCAGATATTGGTTAGTGGCAGAAACTGGCTCCAACAGCAATAGGTTCAGACCTATTACTGCTGTAGCCAGTTTCTGCCACTAGTTGTTGGATAAGTCAAGCCACACCTAGCGTCGCGGTGTGGCTCGACTTATCCGATTTAATAGGTTTATTGTGTTCAAGTCGATTTAAGGGGGTCTTAATAAATCCGAATAATAATACACATATTGTGTTTCGTCGCTTTTTACGAAGTCTTTTTTGGACCTCCAAACACCTACCGAGAGACTTTTTTACTATTTTAGATTACTAGTATTTAAAAAAAAATAAGAATAAGGGACGGGGCGAGCGCTCACGTGCATCCTTGAAAATGGCTGTGTGAAATCGGTCAACAAACATTTGTCCAGTGCATTGATTGGATCCCAAACTTTCGCAACCAGAAGCGAGATTGTTAAGTAAACATCTTCCTTTGAGCGAACCTCTTTGGAGTTGACTTATGGAGCCGATCTAATGTATCTGAAACTAAAATCGACCAAGTATATTCTGCAAAGAAAATATTGTTTACTGAACTGTTTAGGTACTTTTTACATAGCTTTTTATTTATCCGGATATATTGTGATAGTCTATTTTGTATTGTACTAATAATATTAATCTATAATTAAACAATGTATAAATATTGTATTATTATAGATTAATTAAAATTAGAGTAGGGGGCTTATTTCGAACAAATGAAGAAAGTGTGACATTAAAGTTACATTCCTTAAGCGGAATTTCGTGCAGCCTAATGTAACTTTATAACTATAACTTCAGACACCATACACACGGCTGTCTGATCCCAAACTAAACTGAACCTGTATTACGATAACCAGCCTGCTGATAAACATACTTATATATGACTAAATATATACATATCGTAGATAGATTACACCCAGACCCAGAACAAATGATCGTGCTCAGCACACAATTATTTGTCCTGGGTAGAAATAGAAACCAACACCTCTGTCTTAGCAGTCAGGATCACTAACCACTAGACCAACAGGCCAGTCATGTGTGCCTGTGCAAATATACGAGAGCATTTTTTACGGTCTTAAAGCGGATTAAGAATATAGAACATAAAATTGTTTACATTATGTATACATTGTATGATGGCACACGTCACACCGGAAAATAAGGATAACGATCGGCAAAATATGGTTTGGACAAAATTGGTCTCTTATATTTGTCAACAACAATGTAATAAACACGTCATGATCCACACCATAGAAATTATTTACAATTCTGACGTTATTTTATTTTTCATGTACATACTTAACACGATGATATAGAACTGTTGGATGATAGTACCAGCAAGAAGAAAATAATTTGCCAGCTTGCCAACTACTTGGGGTGTCAAAGAAAAAAAGCAAATATATATACTAGCTACACGGCCACGCGTTGCTGTGGCTAAGTAATCGGCAATAAAAAATATTGTTGGTATAAATTGAGATAAAAACTATTCTATCTCAAGTTTCAGTGGCATTCTCTATCAGTCAACCACTGGCTGATGCAGAGAAAATAGGAAGTAGATGCGTTTTACCTTAAATTAGTTAAATAAATATACAAACAAAATATTATCTACCCTTCTAAACATACTAGTAATATATTATATGTGTATTTCGGGACTTAATCGAATCGAAATCGAAATAAATTAAATAATATTTAAAATGTACAATAGGTACCTCTTGGTATACAATACAATACCCGAATTACACATATAATATGTACGAGTATCAAAGTCACTTAAGTCTAAAAACCATTAATACTAGTAATATGCATGTACACATACATTTAAACATACACAGATACATATATATATACACATATACAAACTTCTTTATAACAACGTTAGATGACAAATTATGTTAAAGTTGATTCTGCTAATTGTTTGAGAAGATACTCTTTTACTTTAAATTTAAATGAGTAACGATTGGTGGCCATCCTGATTTCGAGGGAAGGTCATTACAACATTTACCAACACACAACATTATGTCGATAAACCTACTTACGCCATCTTTTTGTCCAGCAGTGCCAGTCATAAACAATCTTAAAATTATTTTAAGAATTTCACTCGTATAAAGAAACCGTTTCACATGGGGATTATGATCTACTACTTTGGTCTCCACCAGAACACCATATTGCTTTCCTACATTCATTTTAAGAACTAATAATAATTAATTTTTAACACGAACACAAATCAAAGATACGTGAGAGAGGATCAAATTATATCATCGACGTAATATCACAATGATTGGACACTAGACTATTGAAGCTGAGAATAAATCCAAAAACTAAAATATTATTCTCAAAAAACCCTGGTGAGAATGAAAACTAAATGGGAGGCCATTCATCTCAGATAATGTCAGCAACTGGGTGGAACGTATAAACGAATGATCTAGTGAACGAGGAACGAATTGAGGTTCCCTACGGATGCTTGTTGTCGCGATGTTTAGAGTTCAGGAATTGCACGTTATATTTTTATGATTACAATAATGTCACTGGATTGTAAACAAAATAGTTTATGGAACTGCAATCTATTTCTTGTATGTTTTGTATAACAAGTGCTCTTTTGTTTCTCCGAAAGCATAAGATTACTATAAAGTAGTCTAAAGTGTGAACTATGAGTAGTATTCTACGGTTTGTGTTTATTAATGAAAAGTAATCAAAAGTTTTTTGTTTAGTTGACAAGGGAAGTCATTGGCGGTAGCGCATTCGACAGTAACGTCAAGAGTGCGATTCTCGTTCACTGCAATGTCTGTATGCTTTAGTATTTATATTTGAACGAGCAGCGCCTCGCGGTTTCACCCGCGTAAGTTCAAATTCAAATTCAAAATCATTTATTCAATTAAGACACTAAGTGACATTTATGAACGTTAAATTGAAGCTAGAGTTAAAATCATAGATCATCGCAAACAGACGCCACAGAATGTACTGGATTGTCGAGGTAAATTAGGTGAAAACACACCAAAATCTACTGCCTGCTTGTGTCGATCTATAACTTCCAGTTTCCAAAATGCGTAGAGCCTTATGAGAAGAATACTGGCAAATTGTTCAAATGTGGCTGAGTCATTGGTCTCTTGATAAAAATCACAGGAATCTTCTTCTATTGTACTCAACTGGACATTTCAGTAAGACTGACCTTGGCAATTGGTACACGCTGGAGAACACAGCAACCCAAATTTTTTACAGCCATATTTGGCACTACAACCTTTTTTGCAATTGCAAAAAATAGTGTTGAGGAGTTTTTCTTGAGCAGGTAGGAGTAAAGTTTTAATCGGTTCCAGACTATTATCTATCAATTTCCAACCCCAGTCTTCTGGATTCAGTTGATTGCCTAACCATGTTTGAACTTGATAGTATACTCGAGTCAAGTTAAACAAAAAATTTATTCACTTACTCACGTTCTAGTACGAGGTGGACTTATTTTTAAAGTACTAGCCCCTTCTTCCTCACGTTATCTTTTTACTGCAGCGATTGAAGTTTTCCGGGTGTATGATTTTCTGCAATCCACGTGTATTGTAACGGATTTTTTAGTTCTTAAACACTCAGTAAACTCATCACCTCTCGCGACACTAGCCTCGATTAAATTTGGCATTCCACGATCAACCACAACTGTTTTATCTTCAGTTAAAAGTTTATTGCAAAGAAAGCAAAACTGAGACATTTTTTTGAACTATAAAATAGCACAAATAACCTAAATGGTAGACGCTTGTAATAAGTACGTATATTCACTTGAACTGAACCTTTATCACTAAAAGAAACAGGTATATGAACGAGACCTACGGACAATAGAATAGCCAGATGTTTTTCAAAGCCACGTGTGTAGAGGGGATTCAGTTAGGGACTGACTATCTTTTGAATAAATGTTTTCAGAATAGTATAATATATATAAAAGAGACACAAATAGGTATTCATACTTGTCTTAAGTGCCTGATATGTATATACGTGGAGTATATGTGCATATCATGTATAATGTGACTCTTAGAATCGCGATGTCTCACGAATAGTAACTCTTGGGAAAAAATCAGAAGAACCATTTTTGTAGAGAATTTTAAGACCTACAACTTTGGTTTACATTTTTTTTTTTATAAAAGTTACCGTTTTCGAGAAAAATCCAAAAAACCTGAAAATTTTGACCTTTGACCCCGAATAACTTTTGTAGCACACATAGGATCGATGGGGATTTTTAAAACTTTATTTGTAATGGTAAGCCCCAACTCTCCACCAAGATTTGGCTCTCCGGGAATTTTTGTTATTTCACCACTATTTTTAGTAGCACATTTAACACGCAATTTCAGAATATAGAATCTTCTTCCCTCTCTTTTGTTTCTTTTTAAAGACAATTTTCCTATATGAGTATAAATCTGCTGGACCCTTTAAGAACTTAGACTATCATGAAATAAAAAAAAACCTGTATTGATACCTAATTGTAATATACAGGTTGATTCATAAACGTGTTGTAAAAGTTGTTGCGTTATGTGTAGCTGATAAATAGTTTATTTTACGTAAAAAAAATTGATTTTGGAAAAATGGGGACATGTTGCTAGTGGAGGTGAACATTTCTAAACAACATATTATGACTTTTCATGTCCATTTCAATGTTTTTTTTTTTATGCAGACATGTTCAAATCTGGACATTCCATCAACATCCTTGTTTTCTTGATGTATTTATTTGCTCGAAATATGGTGATTACAGATCTTATAAATAGATATAATGTTCTTCATATTTCGCCTACTTTTTTTCGTCATGCAAACTTAAAAGCTTTGCGAAAATAAAAATGATTCCGCAACAAGTTGAAATACTATTTTACAACAACAACAGAACAAAACGACACAAATATACACATGTTAATTAACTACCTAGAAACACAATATGAATATAAATAAAAATTAATGAAAATAAAATAAAATAGGAAGTTAGCAAAAAATAAAACCGAACCGTCCGATGTTAAAATGCTCATGTCAATGTAAAATAATGATCAGTATATTATTTACTATTAGTGATCGTCTTACTATTTATTTTGTAGTTCATAAATTAATTTAAAGTACCTATAAAAGCAGTGTCTAATTAGCACTAGTTTGAGTTCCTTCATGTCTCCCCTCTCTTATGCGAAATATGAGCTTTATCGGTAAATTTTCAAGTTCAATTTGTCAGTTACAAGATAATATTTCTGTATTAAAAACAAGAATTTTACTAATAAACGTCCCTAAAATATGACTACACATTTCTGTAACAGAATGTATAACATAAACCATACTTAACTTCAAACAAAGCCATACAAGCTTTCCAAACAGTTTATTATAAAATGTCAGTGACATACATTGGTTGTGAATGAGCCATAAATATAAAAAAAAACACAACATACATTTTTAAACGTAATACATATGTAGGAACGACTTATTGTTATTAAAAATAAAAACAAAAGCTCCCAAATTAATTGCTGAGCAAGTAACTTCTGCAATATACATATTTTCAGCAAAAAATATTCACATTTTTTGTTTATATTTCAATTCACATACATTCACCATGTGTGCCAATAAAATTAAAATATTGTACCGTTTTGTATTGTAAAATGTAAATTAAGCTGTCGTGTTCTGTCGAAACTTAATTACTTAGACATATAAAATCTAATTAATAATGAACGCGTTAGTCAAAGGGGTTTCCATTATAATATTTTTTTTTAAGATAAGAGTAATTAGACTATATTTGACAATATCCGTATAAAGGTTGTCTAGAAGAAACCGCCGTATGTGATAAGACCGCCGATATACCTTTACTTTTGTAACTTGTTTTGCACTATATACTACTTAAAAGTGTACAATAAAGAGAACTAAATAAATAACTTACATAACTTTTGGCTAAGTCGAAATATCCTAGAAATTCACGGGCTCGAGTTAACATATCGCGTCAGTTTGTGGCGACATGCGACATCGACGTACAGCAAACACATACTGCGGCACCATCCAGCGAAGACCAGTTGATGTACGTAATATAATGTACGTACTAACTACTAATCTTACTTCGCGCAATGAAAGTTTTGAAGAAATTAGTACAATTTGCATAACGTCATGTTGAGCTTGGTAAACATCAGTGATCACCTTGTCTGGATGGATTAAAATCCATTCCTATACAACTTCATTATTTATGGACCAAATAAATAGTTTTATCATGTTTGAAACCAAACCCACTTGAAGCAATAGCAGTGGCGCATGGCACCTCTGACAATCCCTGAGTTTAATCTCATCGCATCATCTGTGGCTTACTGAAAACAAGAAATAATTTTATCAAAGGCTCGCTGGACTGCATACTCAACGGAACAATCGCTGCGAGCCTTTGAACAATTCCACAGAATTATGACTAACAGCTGTCTTGTCTTGTCTTTAGCTGTCATAACTCTGTTGAATGTAGTCGTAGTCGTAGTAATAGAATTGTAGTCAGATTGATGCACAATTGATCAAGATCAACAGTTAACATAGCTCTTTACAATTTGGCAGAGCTAACGATTGATAAAAAATTATTGAGAGGAGTTTGGGAGCAAAACTTGGTACCTATCTTGGTTAAATTACTTAAAACGCTACAGACTCGCGATCGCGGGTCTGAGGGTTCTTATCCAATTCTTACGTGTACTCAACGTGAACCCATTTCTAACATTTACTAGAAAGTTATAATATGTATGTAACTTATAAGAAATAGTAAGTTGTTGTAATAAAAACATCAATGTATAATTTTCCTCAAGCGCTCCTCCACAACCCAAGTACTAGGCGATATTGAAGTTCAATAGAGAAGACGACGAGAAGACCTGGCTAGTATTACATAAGCGTGTAATGTGCTAACCTTCTCGTTTACCACTTAGCCACTAAGTTACTATCGGGAGTTTGTAACTGCATGGTCTGATTTCTTTTTACTCAAAGTTCATATGTAGATGTGATACACTCACTCTTCTTAAAAAAAAAATTCAATTGTCAATTGAAATGGATTGTAAAAATCAATTGGTAAGATACTGCAAAATAATTATAACCGGCATCTCAGCGCTACGCTACGTTTTATGTCAACCAAAGTGTGCCAGGGTTCTCGGGGACTTCCTTCGTAGGGTATATCCGAGTCCCTAGGAATAGACTCATTTGTGATGGAACACCGTGTTGTTTTAGTCGATTCGATTCCGACATACTTCTTCACCAGTGGCTATGGTGAGGTGATGACCCGATCGGGACTTACACGGGTGCAACCGCAGGGCGCTGCCAGTTTGCAAATAAATTATTTTGGGAAACCTGATTTGATTGACAGTGTAAATTTTGTGTGTCACACTATATATACCTCATATATACCCTATGTTTTTCTATACTACTCACGATGTGTAACAAAAATTTCATAATAATTGGTTAAGTAGTTAAGTCTTCAAAGCGTAGCAAATAAACAAAGAGGCAAAAAATATTAGAATTATTTATCCACAGCCTTTGAATCCAGGCACCAACAGTAAATTTATTAGACTTGAATAATAGGCCAACGAAATAACATATTTTCTGAAACAAAATACGGCCTTACAATACAGAAAGGCTTTTGTTTTGGCGGCTTCATTGATCGCATTGGTTAATTAACATAGTCAAGTAATTAACGCTCAATATTCGAGTTCTCGTTTTATTCAACGAAATATGTTGATAGCTATCGGGCGGATGGTTTCATGTTTCGTGATAAACAAAACAAAACTAAAACAGTTTATTAGGTATATTTATTAAAAGTCGTTGGAGGAGACTGTAGTTATTTATATATCATTTAATTTTTGCCAGCCCCTTTGTTAATGTAGTTTTTTTAATCAATCTACCCCTCTGGAACAAGATTCGTTAGGCTAATTTTTGTATTGTATGTGTTTTAGTATAGGTATTTGTATTAGTGTGTGTTTTGTGATAGATATAAAAAAACCTTGGAGAAGGCTCTATCTCTATGTTAAGACATGGGCTAATTTTTGTATTATGTGTGTTGGTATAGATATTTGTATTTGTGTGAATTTTGGTATAGACATAAACAAGAACTCGGTCATCAATGTTATTTCATCAATATTGGTTCAGTCGTTTACGCATGCAGTGCGACGCTACGCCCTGCTAAAGAGACCCTGTCATAATCGCATAATATCTATTTATATTATAGGATTGGATACAAACGAGCAGACGGGTCACTTGATGGTAAGTGACTACCGCCGCCCATGGGCACCTGCAACTCAATAGTCATCAGACTCACAAGTGCGTTGCCAGCCTTTAAGCTGAGAGTAGAGGAAGAGTGGGAAGAACGGGAGGGGGAGAGGGGTTATTGCCTCCGGTAAACTCACTCACTCGGCGAAATACAACACAAGCATTATTTAACGATCGGTTTTCTGTGTGGCCGTGGTATCACTCCAGTCGAGCCGGCCCATACGTGCCGAAGCATGGCTCTCCCACTTACAGACTTTAACAACTAATAATAACTGATCTCAATTTATTACATACAAAACTATGATGACTACTTAATAAAATTATATTCTAAAACTTAAATGAGCAAATTATGTATGTATATGTATAAATATGTATGTATGCACTTTTTTATACATGTATATGTATTTGTATGTGTACCTACTATAGACGTTTATAAGTAGTAATATAACATATACATCGATGGCAAAACATAGCGGAATAAGATTTATTTATAAGACCACATTAATTGTAAATACCTGTGTTATACAAATAAATGATTTGATTGATTGAGCTTACGAATGTATTAATATTTATGCAATCCATTCACAGATTGCATAAACCCTTACAAAGCTCTTATTTGACCTTTCGATACTAAAACCACCCACGTAAATGGTTACTCCTGTCCATCCAAAGGTTGCCTGGAAAATATTGCTTCTTGCGAAAAGGTTGTCCTCATCATGTTGTCATAATCTGTCCCTGTAAATTTGTTCCTTTTTTTTTTGGATTACAATAAGGAGTATTTATTTATTTGTTCATAAAAAAAGTTTTAATTCTCCAAAGTCGAAACACTTTTAAAAATAAATCATAATTTTAATTTAAAATAAAGCGTCTCCAATCAAGTAGATAATTTCCATTTAATCCAGTAATAATTAAACTTAAGGGATTGTCGTGAAGAAGATTATGATTGCCTTTAACAAGGAGATCTGTCCAGACCTATTTAATTCGATATCGTTCACGAGATATAACCGCTTTTACTAGAAATTTATATATTAAAGACTAAACACAACAAAATGTACCTTCTCACAAAATTTAAAAAAAGTCTATCCTGTGATAGATAGATTCGAACCGACTAAAACCTCACGGTGTTCCGTCACAAATGAGTCTATTGCAAGGAACTCGGGTATACCCTAGGAAAGAAGTCCCCGAGAACCCCGTCAGACGTTGCCTCTTAAACAAAAGGCAGCCATGCCTAGTCTTGCCCCCTTCCGGTTTAGAGAGGCGCGCGCGGAACATGGCGCGCCACCGTGTCATGCCTGCTTCTGCTAGAGTAACGGGTAGCCTCACCCGTTACCCCCAGGCCAGCGCTCATGGAGGCCGGAGATCTGTGATAGTCTTAGTCTTGTGGGAAATATTACAAATATATGAAAAAGAACAAATAAAAAAAATTACATAGACATTAATACTGACATGGATATTAATACTCCTGCCATAAAAACAGTATATGTATAATTGTAACCTATGCTAATTATTCGTGTTAGGTGCAGCATTTAGAATGTGTGGCAAGTTCAACACCTTTGACGCTACGTTAGCAAACTTAGACAGACTTATAATCCACCACATTGCAGTCCAATCGATATGGGTTACAGATTATCTATCTATTTAGGGTGCCTATAAACACAACGCAACATAGAACACGTGATTATGGCGTTTGGTGGTACATGCATCATAAACACTTCCACATAATTTCATCACCATCATTTAGAAGTTACAAATTACCTAACACAAAACAACTTCTTCTTATCCCCTGTGTATATTATTACAAATCTCCCTCAACCGCTGAATAATTGAAGGGAGTTTTGTGATTAGTGATGGCAACACTGACTACACTATCCTAACCGCGGCCGGTGCGTCTAATGACGGCTATCTAAGTAAAGTGCCTGCTCCATTACAAGAGGACTGCGTAATGTTAGAAACACACTAGGGAAAAACAATGAGAGCAAATATTTTTTTAGGATGGCAGGGAATATTTTTGAACACAAAAACTAATGTGTTGTCTTCTACAATAGAAAGAAGGGACTAACGATTGCCGAGCTTTAAGTGTAGTAATTTGAATTAAATAAATTTATTTGGTGCAGGTCCGTTAGTTTTACTGCCCTTAGTTCTAAGGTGGTCGTCAAAATTACCGGTTTTAAAATATCCTTGGCCAAAGTGTGTAACGGGCTTTGCCTAGCCATGTGGTGGACTGTGAGTAATCTTCGCAGCAAAATAATGATAAGCAAAATTCTTACTATCTGTGCTACCTGCTAGTAATAAAATACAATAACATTATCTGGCCAATATAAGAAAACCGATCTTCTTAAATAGTGGCAGTTTATTGGACAATACAAAGGGTCAATATCCGTTCTGTCGGACATGAGCAATATTGGTTTATTTGACTAGACAATATTGGTTTACGTTACGTGCTATCGATATTATTGTTAAGATCTAAAAAAAAGAGCGGTAATGTTTGTTGTTTTCTTGTGGTAAACGTACCGAGCTAATACTCTTAAATAATATTTTATTTTGTACTACAACAAGTTTTGCACCATGTCATTTCTTTTCATAGAATCTTATTTCTGATATTTGATAAAGCTGATTGGATTACTTCTAAGTTTAAAAACGCCTATTAGGTATCAAGTACCTAACTCAAATGTCAAAGTATTTCAAGAAAAACTTAGCACGATCTCAAACTCAGAGAGTAAAGCTTAGTTTGTACCTAACTTTTTAAACGGAAAAATGCAAGGGCTTGAATACTTTTGTTAAAAGCGTGGGTACTTTTCTTGAAGTCGTTTCGTGTTTTTATCGCAATGAAGGAGGATCAACCATTTTTTTTTGCCATTCATCATCACGATAGCAAAAAAAGGAGTTCAGCCTCTAAATCCTACTCTGCAAAACATTCGCAACTTACACTTAGTTATTGTACATATCATCGAGTATAGCAAACTCTGCCTATGGTGATCTCACGAAATATGGCCAACGAAGTAAGGTATTTATTATTCATGATCATGATCTATGTAAATTATGACCACATATTAATAGGCTTCGGCAATAAATTCAAAGTATCAAGATTTCGATAACACCTATAAGGTTTTACTACTACAGTGCAAACTCTATACGAGTATAGAGATACTTAAGGGACTACAAATTTTATAGTATTATTGAGAATTGTCGTTATACGGAGAGAAGAGATATCAATATTATTTTACTTATGTATTGACTAATAAAGCATAAAATGTACAAACATCAAACATTAATATTGATACAAATATTATTGCGTATAGTCTGATATCTTCGTCTGACGTTTTTTGCTGCTCCAATATTAAAAAAAAACAACGATATTCTTAGAATCTTCAATACGTATGATGCCGACAGTCGAAGTTAATACATGCTAGACAATAAAACAACAAAAGAACATACAGAGCTGCATTTCTTGTTCAGTGAGTGTGATGCTATATAGAGTGTATCATTTTATGGATAACAAGGAAGACCAACTAAAGTCAAGTTTAAGTAACTTCAACGTTTTAGGGACTTTGTTGTTAAATTGAGAGGCGTTAAATGAAATTTAGAATGTATTTGAAATTATGTCTTTGATTTTACTATACATAGATAGAAAATATATCTTCATTGAAATACACATGTTCTACAAGTAGAATATTTTTATTTGAATTTCTAGCACACCTACGCTGCGAAACCATAGCAGCAAAACCGTCTAAACGAATTCAGCTGTGAAACATTACTACATTATCACGATTCAAGAAGCGGAACGCCACGCGAGTGCCTAGTTTGAATAGGAATATCGAGGCAATATGTTTTCGCTTTCAAAGTCAGAGAAGAAAGTTATATGATTGGGGTCTTAATGACCTTTGAAAAACGTAGAATATACCCATATTCTACCACGCGACAAATGAAAAACAGAAGCAGTTAGGTGAAAACCAATCGACAATTGCAATGTAAAGAACTAAAGTCATTTTTATAATCTGGGTAACTTTTATAGAATCATAAAAAATTAAAATTGGCAGTCATAGGACTGCTGATAGAAGTGAATACTTAAAACGACGTATCACATTAGTATGACCGTGACGCGAACCCATAACTTTTGCCCCTACTAAAAAACGCTCAACGCGGCTAAAGAAGTTTTCAATCACAATTCAGTGTGCACTTCATAATTCTAATATTAGCACGATAAACCACTGACTACACCCACTAACCACACAATGTAAACCAAATAATTGTTAAAGTAATTATTATTACGTAGTTATATTAAGTTAATAATGACAATCATTACGTATTAATTGAATATACTAAACACAGCGACACAACAGCGAAGATCAGCTGACTCTATCTTTCTCGCTCGGGTACACTCGGCGGTCCCGAGTTTACCTGATCGAGCCTTTCACCTCAGAGCGTGACGGATCAGCCTAACTTACTACCTACGAAAAAATGTGTGTGCGGTGCGCCAAAAGAAGTTTTCACTTCAATAAAATCTGTACGTTAGAACAGGCAGTTTCGCTAAGCGTGCAACGAACGAACGTGTACGAACAACTCATGGCGAAACTTTTGCGGTCTCACTGCAATGTTTTTTGGCGTAGGTGTGCTTCAAGCGTTAACATTTTAAGAGTGAAAATGTATTTCCATTTGTCATTAGGCATTTTTTTGTTTTACAAAGAATTCTAAGTATTTTCGCAACATTGCTTATTCGTTGTTTGTTTGATAAAGATAACAAGACCTTCTTGACATTTCTGAAACACTGATTGGCTCAAAAAGAAATATTTTACTTTGTGTCAAAAGCGACGATTCATTAAAGCGTCACGGCTAATTAAATCTTTCATGCTTTGATACATAATGATATAATAATAATTGGCGAATAAAGTGCAAAATTTTTATAAAAAGAAACACAATGTGTGTAACACTGTTTCTTTTCATAAAAAATCATTTATCAGCTAATCAAACAATATAAATGTGTTTGATTTTCAACAACAAAATAAAATTGGTTCAAATGATAAGAGACACAGACAGATACAAAATAAATGTACCATTATTTGAACTTCAAAAAGTAGGGTATCTCGATTGAACATAGAATATTTAATTAATTAAGAAATAATTACATTTGAAACTTTTTTCAAACTATTTTACTAACTTAAAGTGACATAAATTATTAGTTACCTATTTATTTATCTATTATTCGGCAATTATTAAATATAATATTTTATTATCTATGTTTTTTTTTGACACACATGCGGCCATTTGATCCTAAACTAGGCAGAGCTTGTACTATGGTAACAAAACTGCTGAAAAACATAATTATATATACATACATACATATTATAATATACATAAATTAGATCCAGACTAGTCATGCTCATCACGCTAAAATTTGTGAATAAATTAACATTCGACGTTCCTGTTGGTCCCGTGGTTAGTGATTCTGATTGCTGGGCAGAGGTCGTATTCAAATCTGACAAATAATCAAACAAAATACTCTCAATAGCTGTCAATGATGCCACTACGCCGCACCAAGTGTTGTGGGTTAAAATTCCACACGGGACAAAAATTTGTGTAATCCACAAATTTTATTCTGTAAATTATATGTATTTTATAATTTATATATATATGTATGTATGTGTATATATGCGTACAATTAATATATACTTTATTTAAAGGTTTCAGTTGAAAATCAGCTCCCGATTCTCATCTGGCATTAAGCTGAACTGGACACCTATTTTGGTGCAAACGCGAGACACGTTATTGTTCCTCCACTGTTTCTTTTGATGTACCTACTTATTGTATTTTCGATTCCGATTTCTGTTTAATTTTTTTATAGATATACTCGTAGGTATATGAATTGGTATAACTTGTATCTTAGCACCAAAATAAACGGATTTTCTTTCTTTCTTTCAAATGTTTGACGAAAATATGTTTTGCTGTTTTGAAGCAATCGTTGGCTAGTATGTTTATACAACAGCTTATTTATTTTAATCAATTCTAAAGGTGAATTTTTTATACTCATTTAAAAGGAATGTACTAAAAAACATGTTTCTGTTTTTTATATTATTAATACTGGGCATATGTCCAAGAATATATTCATAAACCAGGAAACGAAGTATTTTTCATTCCAATGCAAAAACTTTATCTAATTGATCTTTAAAAACTTATAAATGTATATACATCAAGCGAACAATTTTAGGAAATTCGAATTTTCCCCGAGTGCTTCAACCATAAACTCCAAAATAGGTCAACTCGTAGCTCGTTAGCCAATGACTAGTCATTAAGTTTGGTTCCCTTTATAATTTGAACTCAATGATGAAGCAGACAGACATCTGATAGCTTCTTTATATTCAGTAGCAAGGTTTTTTATTACTACATACATACATATTATATTATACATAAATTAGATCCAGACAGGTCGCGCTCATCACGCCAATATTTGTCGTGCGTGGAAATCGAACCCACGATTTCTGGCTCAGTAGTCAGGATTACCAACAACCAAAAATGTATGCAGGCAAACTCGTTAGGCAAAAGCCAGAACAGTTTTTTATTTATGAAATATAATTAATTATTAGGGTATCAAATACAAGCCATTGTTTTTGTATAAGAAAAATGTAAGTAATTGCTAATAAATTGGGTCACACATTACTAACTTTTTTTAAACATCTGCTACTAGGCATTTATCTTATGTATTGAACAGTAATGCATACGGTCACTAACCACTAGGCGAACAAGCCAGCCAATTATATTAAATAATTATGCAAATCCTTGTTTTCATTTATACATCAAATATGTATAAAGCAAAACTGAGAATGATGAACCAAATGTTAATACTTTAAATATTCTTTTAAATACAATAATAGCATAAATAAAATAATTCTAAATATTTGAAAAATACAAGAAATCAGCCGCATCAAAATGGGAAAAATCACAAAATCAATAGATGCTCTTTGTTATGCCAAAAGCTTAAAATGGAAGTAGGCTAGACATGTAGCAAGGTTCCTGGACCAGAGATGGACTGCAAGAGTGACTAAATTGAAAGGACCACAAGGGAGAAGAAAGAAAGGTCGCCCATTTGGAGCATGGAGGAGGATGGAGGACCTGAAGCAGGCCTTGACCTATTAATACGGGGTTCCTGCTGAAAAAAATGTGTTAGGAAATAAGTCTTACAGTTAATTTTATTTTACTATCATTTTATCTTACCTTTACTTAAATACCCTTAATTAATAACATTTAGATTGGATTACATAGATAAACTAGTTATAAATTACTAACCCTAAAAATTTTACGAGATAATTATTTTGTAAAACATTGTGTAACCATTTATGGCTTGAAATAAAATGTTTTTTATTTATTTACTATACAATAAATTATCCAGTAATTTAAAATTTCAATATATCAATCCGTGTAGATAATTATTTGTACCCCTTTTTAAGTAAAAGTAAGTTTCTAAAACTAAAGTAAACTTACTAAATTTATTTGGAGCAGCGTAGAATGCTAAAATAAAAAAATAACTGTTATAAATATGAAAATTTTGTGAAAATGGCTACATCAAGGTACTCGCGTCCAGTATATTATTATGTTGACCTGTCATGGTATAAAAAATATATACAATGACAGATTACGTTATACTTAATTTTTTTTTGTGGTATAGGGGGCAAACGAGCAGATGGGTCACTTGATGGTAAATGGCTACCGCCGCCCATTGGCACCTGCACCTCAAGAGTCACAAGTGCGTTGCCAGTCTTTAAGGTGGAAGTACAGGAAGGGGAAGAGGGGAGGGGAGAGGGCAAGGGTAACCTCACTCACTCGGCGATAAGCAATGCAAGCATTGCTTCACTGCCGGTTTTCTCGAGCCAGCCCATACGTGCCGAAGCATGGCTCTCCCCACGATTAATATCTTAGTTATAACAATTACGTAGTTTTAACGTGCTAGTACTTTTTGAAATAAGCAATATTCGCATTATTTCAAATTATATTGTTAGTCAATCGTTGCCCCAATGTTTTTCTTCGTCATTGTTTTTTGTAACACGAATGAATTACATCGATTTCTTAGCTATCATTACCCGCATGGATGAATATGCTACCAGTTTTTGGTATAAAGGTCCGCTGACACAATCGGTCCATGTAACTGGCAAATTGCCACAGAAAATTGGTTTCGAAGCCTACGGATATCCCCTATAACAAATTCCCGAAGACGTAGAAAAAAGAATGCTGTGTCATATATTTGGTGAGTGAAACATAAAAAATATTCTGTTATTTTTCAGGAAAATTCTTGTAGTGTCAATAAGGAAAAAATCAAATATTTTATTTAAGACTACACAAGACACACGTGAAGCCATTGTATACAAAATTAATGTTGAGAAAAACCAAAAAAAAAACACGCTTTAATTACGAACCAAATACAAAAGTAAAAAAAAATCCACTATCCACCTCCTGACCCATCATCAGATCATCGTTACCAAGCCCAATCTGTTGGACTTGTCAAAACGAATCACATGAGCCTAAACTCGACGGGCTTACTAGTAGCCACTGAAGAGTTCCACTATCCAGCTCCAAGATGCCAAATTATAGTTTTGTCATCCAAACTACACATATTTACAGTTTCTTTTCGATGCGACAATTAGAAGTAGGTTAAAATTGACTTCCAAGATTTATTTATGTCTATGAGCTTTGTTACAAGTGAAGTTAAAAAAACCGGCCAAGTGCGAGTCGGACTCACGCACTTAGGGTTCCGTAAAATATTTTTATTATATGTTGTAACTAAAAATTTACGGTTTTTGCAATTTTTCCTTTATCTGTGCTATAAGACGTTGCTTCTTACTAAATTTCAAGATTCTGAGTTCACGGGAAGTACCCTGTAGGTTTTGCGGCATAAACGGCTGTATCTTTTGATTACGTTGGTTTAGAAGTTTGATTTTTTCACAGCTCTAAGGGACAGTAGACTTGAGTATTTGATATAAATTTCAGCTTGATACCTCTACGCGTTCCTGAGAAAAAGGGTCTTGACAGACAGACAGACCTTCCGTTTTTTCCTTTCGAGGTACGGAACCCTAAAAAGCAAGTTAAAAATAAATTATACTAAAAACTTAAACTCAACTTATTGCTAGACATGTGTAAATACAAATAGCAGAAACAATATACGAATTTCATTTGTTGTTGGTTGCTTGCTTGTGGTTGTTGATGCTCAAGATGTTTTTAGAAATATTCATCGCACAATTGCTCAAATAAAATTATTCATTCCAGACTCCAAGGATGCGATACGACTGTTGTTGACAAGTATGTATAGTAAAATGAACAAGTTTAAACAATTCTCATTTGTACGTATGTACCTTATATTGTGTGTTTACAATACCGCTGGCTTATGAATTTTAAATGAATAAATAAATATGTCTAATAACATATGCATAAACTAGGAAACGAATTATTTTCCACTTTAATACAAAACTTTATCTACTTAATCTGTAAAACGTGTAATGTGTAAAAACTTTAAAATATATATATATATATATTAAGCAAACAGTTTTAGGAATTTCTAAATTTCCCCGAGTGCTTCAACTTAACAGCCAAAATAGGTCAACTCGGAGCTCGTTAGCCAATGACTAGTCATTTAGTTTGATTCTCTTCATAATTTGAACTTAATGATGAAGCAGATAGACATCTGATATCTTTTTTATATTGGGTAGCTATGATTCAAGTCCAATTTTATATATCGTAGATGGGAGAAATACATTTTGATGCAGTGTCCTACATTGGCCCTAAGAAGGGTCGTATTTCATTGATATATATAAATTTTTTATGTCTACGCCTAAAGTGCAGACGAATATAAAACATTTTCTCTTAAGCAATAAACATTGACATATTCTTTAGTCGTACACTTCTGGCGGTCGGTCGTGGTCACGGATCGTCTGATAAATTCACTGCGGCTTTTGCGAGACTTCTCCATTTCTCTCTATTTGTGGCACTGCGTGTACATTCCGCGAAGGATAACTTTGTAGCCAATTTAATTAAGTCCATTTTGTGGATGATCGACCGTGATGGTTGACTTTCTACTCTTCCTTGCACCACTAATCGTTATAATGAGCTTTCATTGCGGACGATGTACAAGCAACTTAAAGACAAGAAATAATATAAATAAAATCTTCTACATTTATATTATCAAACTGTTACTACTACACGGTGCTTTAGATTAAAATTCAATTCTCGATGTAGAAGCTTCGAATTATCTTATTACTGAAGTTACTTTTATATACTTTATTAGAAGTACACAATAGTTTGAATAGTCATAATATTATAAATTTATTAATTTTAAAAGTTAACACAAATTAAAAATAAATGTTATGCTAAAGCCTACCACTATATCTACTAACTATAACTTAACGTAGACTATATGCAAGGCAAATATTTTTCCGATTACGCTGCTTGGACTTGACACTATTTCAAAATAATAAAAATGTAGTTTTTGGTTACTGTGCACGTGTGTGTATATAATCATTTCAATGTTAAGAATTTTCAATTTGTTGTTATCTTTTTCGATAAATGTATAATAACAAAAACCATTGAAATATAATCAATTCTAAAATCTAAAAAGAGTCGCCTAAGAGTTATTTGCCGGTTTCTTCATATGTGAGTTCAACATCGTGGCAATAACGATGATAAAATCTATGAAATCAAATTATTATTTAAACGATTTTAGTTTGATATCAGCAGTGTAAAAATAAAGATAATAATACTGTCAAGCTCAAAACTAATCTGACTTCCCTGAAATACGAGTATACACGGGGATACTACTCCTATATATCTTTAATATATTTTTTTAATATTTTAATTACATATTTAATTTTAAACGACATCAAAAATTTATTTCTTTAATGACGAGACATAACAACAGTAAATTGTGTCTGTCTTCATTATATTTCTTAACGCCCACTTCAAAGTATGTACATCTGCTTTTACTTCACGAAACTCGTTTAAAATATTCAAAGGTATGTTCGCAGCTGTTGCAAGTGATGGAGGGGAGGAGTTGAATGTACATTACACTCGAGAATAGCTTATCGACTTGATTAATTGTATCCTGAAGGAGTTGGAGTTTCCTATGTGTGATAATTTTAAAGACGCTGAAAATTAATAACGTGTCATATGATTGCATGAATTGGCAGAATATATTTCGAGATTCAGACCAAGAAATAAAGAAAGTTTTTCTATCCGTCGGAAAGATTTCTTACAAATAAAACGATATACGAATATACGAATAAAAAAACATAAAAAATTATGATTTCGAGTCGACAACATATATCCGCAAAATTCAGATTGTCGAGTATTTTGTTAAATTCTAATGGTGCAAATGGCAGTCGCCATATTGGCCACTCGGATGCCATCTTGAGTTCGTTAAGAAACTTTGTATGTATATGTAGTTCGGATGATAATACTATAATTTGGCATCTTGGAGCTGATCTGATAAAGCCCGGACTTGGATAGTGCTCTTCAGTGCCTACTAGTAAAATCCTTGAGTTAGCGTTTAAATTATTCGTTTTGAAGAGTGCAACAGTAGCTGGCTTAGTAATTATGGTCTGATGATGGAGCCAGGAGGTGGATAAGTATCGACTTTTTTATTTATATTTTTCTAAAGACAACTCCCGCATTAGTAATGACTCCTGTGTCGCGGGGGACTTCACAAACATACAAACAACGGACACAAAGAACACCCAGACTCGGGCGGGAATCACGATCTATGGTGTAGCAGTCAGGGTCACTAACCACTAGGCCATCAGGGCCAATCAAGTTTTTCTAAACTATAGTTTATTATTTAATAAGCACTCTGTTTTTCTGCAGGTGAGAAGAGTCACCTGAGGTAGCTCTATAGTATATGTTTAGGAGAGAGTAAACTGATCACTGCTTTCTATCAAGTGGGGGTCGTATGCTTCCCCTACCAAATACGTATGCTTTTTGGAGGGTAAGGTCGGTGACCACCTTGCTGAAGATTAATACGGTTAGTGTCGTAGGATGGTCATTAGAAGGGTTATCAGACTCTCATGTGGACTGTGTGCTTGATTGCCATCTCAATTGTATACCAAGTATACGAGATGGACACGTTACACTTATAACACAACTTCTTTTGTAAACATTTGATTGTTTAATCAAGCAACAAAATATTTTTATGGTAAATATGACTGGCCTGTTGATCTAAAGGTAGTGTAGTAGTGACCCTGACTGCTGAGCCAGAGGTCGTGGGTTCGATTCCCACCTGAGTCTGGGTATTCTTTGTGTCCGTTATTTGTATGTTTGTTATGCGGAAGTTGTCTTTAAAAAAAAAAAATAATATGCAGGATGTTACAGAAAGGTGTGGTTTTTTAGAAGCGTTATGTGAAGCCGGAAACAGTTGATTTTGATTGAAAAAAGAGTTTTTTAATAAATATTTTTTTCGAAAATCGCATTTCCTAGTGTATGTGCACATTTCTAATCCAGATATTATAAAAAATCTGGACCTTCCGTCAACATACTTGGTATTAAAAACAATAATAAATTAGCTTAATACTAATAATAAATTAGCTTAATACTAATAATAAATTAGCTTAATACTAATAATAAATTAGCTTAATACTATTATTATTAGCTTATTAATATTCAATTGGTCTGAAGAAAAGTAAAGTATTAATTCCGCCTACAAAATCACGAATTTTCCTAACATTTTTAGCGCTTTACGTTATTTACAGGGTCTACTATACAACCCTAAAATAACCTACATATTTTAGTAACAGCCTACACTACTAGGTACAATGCCTAAACACAGTAATTCTTGTCTTACCTCCCCCTCCCCAAAGCCCCACTGCAACTCAGTTTTCCTCTTAATTGGGTGAAAAAGTTCCCAAGCAGACACTGAATATTTGACAACTAGGGGAAGACGACCTCATAAAAACTCAGGGAGAAGTGTGCCAGTCGTATTCCACAATAAGTACGTACGAAGTAGAGCTACTAACTAATTCTGTCATGAGTTTGGTACAAAAAACATTTTTATATGAGAAGTTCTTCCGGAAATCGTGTTTAAGCCACTTACCTAATACAGCATAAAAATTTTAATTTTTCATAATTTTGATTTTTTTTTTATTTAAAAAAAAAAGATGTTATCCACGGGGATGGTCAATGACCAATTTAGAAGTGAGAATATAGAAACGTATACTTTAATTTCTCAGGAATTCCAATTCATAATTGAGTAGATATCTTTTATTTCATCTCATTATTATTACTTATGAAAATGTTTTACTAAAAAAAAAGTTTTTATTGTGAAGGGACTAAACATTGGTCACTAATGACACAAAAGCAGCTAATCTTCTCCTATGTCCGAAATTCAGTTGCGGAGGAGAAAACATTAGATCAGGTAACTCACATTTTTCTTCTACCTAACAACCTACTACTTTTTTTCTGCGAACTAGTACTTAAAGCTGAGTAATAGGGACGCACTTCACAAATGATCCTGGTTTAAGTTGAGACGAAAATGTTGAGTATTCTTTTCGAAGGGGTAGCAGGGGGCAGAGAAGTATTAAACACCCACTGTTTACCAATATAATTTGACTGGCTTGTTGGCCTAGTGGTTAGTGATCCTGACTGCTATGCTATAGGTCGTGGGTTCGATTCCCACCTGAGTCTGGGTGTTCTTTGTGTCCGTCGCTTGTATGTTTGTAAAGTCCCCCGCGACACACGAGTAATTCCTAATGCGGGAGTTGTCTTTAAAAAAAAAAAAGAGACTTTGATAATAAGGTATTGAAGCCTGACTTAATCTGCTCGACCTCTTACTCAGATAAGATATATAGTTGCCTTTTCAACCTTCTACTGTCGTGATTGATAGGGGATTGCACTACATACCTTTTTAAAGTATTACTATTTAAAGGTAACGATGAACATAAGTCTCGGTGATTGGATCGATTGCTTGTACAAATTGGTAGCTAAGTTGTGGCTGTTTTATTTTGACTTTTGGAAAGAAATATGAAAAATGAGCTATTGCCTGGCTGGTTCTTATCATAGTTTGCGTACGGTCGTCAAAAAGCCGGAAGCAATCTGGCAACAGACGACGTGCGTACATATTAATTGGTTCACCTGGATCTTAAAATAAAGCGAGTAATATGACTCCATCTAAACCCTTTTTGAATATATAAATTACATAAACATAATATATACATACAAGAACGACTACATGTTTAAATTTTAAATCAACCGACATGACCTAAGTAAGCGTTACAGGTTATATCTCCTTTAATTTTCTTATTGTGTCAAAAATCAAAATTAAAATAAAAATCATTTATTTCAACTAAACCATTACGGGTATTTTTGAATTGTCAGGAGTAGTAGTCAGTCAGACTAAGTCAGTCGTGCAGCTAGTTGCCTGTTCCAATTCGTAGATCAAGTGGAGAAGAACAGGCAAGAAACTGTATCTATTCAAGTGCGTTCAGTTAGATCTCTTACATTATATAAGCCTTAAAGCACCTTGGATTACTGAATAACAGATAAAGTTTGGGAACAGTGGTGATAATACAGTTTAAATTTCGTTACCGTCGTCTGTCTGTCTGTCCGTTCACGATAAACTGAAAAACTGCAGAACGGATTTTCATGCGGTTCTCACTAATAGACAGAGTGATTCATTTGTACCCGTGCGAAGCCGGGGCGGGTTCCTAGTTTATGATATATATTTATTTAAAATGTGTAAAGCAGTAAATGGTTAAATAACGAGTTCGTTTTTTACTAGGCGCCAAGGGGTCGACACTGGGAATTGGACACCCTGGAACTTCGTCTTTCGTTCGTCATTATCCCAGCACCCCTCGAAAATCAATGCCAACTTTTAAATATGAGTTTCTGACATCGCAATAAAATTTACATCTGAAAGTAATCAATGTCCGTATAAATTAAACTTTGTTATTATTTGTACGATTCATTACTTGTTCATAAATCAATAAAACAAAAACGTTCAACAAGCTCAAAAATTTATTTAACAAAAATGAAAGCCCTACAAAGTCATTATACGTTAACTAACTTTCATTTAAGCGATGTGAACGTAATTAATATTCAGGAGTTGCCAAAAATTTATGAAGACAAAATTAGCGCACACTGTGACATTGTCAAATGAGGATAGGATATAATTAATGATCGAGTTCTATTTTCTAAAGGCTCCATGTCAGAAGGACTTATAAGTACTAAGGGATTTAGAGGATAATACTTGGTTACATACATTTTTCTCTTTTGATCATCGGCGTAACCATCCAGATGAAAGTAACTAAAACTAACGTAATGAATGAATTTGAACATATTTCAAGTTTAGGAGTAGGTTTTTGATATCACAATAGGTTCTCTACATATCGAAAATCGGATCATAAGTATCTTACTTATAAATTGCTTACAAAATCTATGAAATTGAATGAATTGTCATTCCGTCGTTAGATTTTGTAAGCAATTTATCTCATTTCTATTTTGCATTATAAAAATTGAAGACGAAGCAATTTGAGTTCTAAATGTAAATGTTCTAATGTAAATGTATATACCTATGGAGACAGGTGGTGGATGGTGCGTATAAAAGATCAAAATGGGATAATTTTGTAATTTAAATTAAAATAAAAAACATTAAATTCAATTGTGATTACAAAGTTTTGTAACATTATCTCTACCTACTTACTTTATTGTATACCAGAAAAATAAAGTAACCGGCAGTATATACAATTGTACAAACACATATCTAAATTAAACAAATTGTTAAAATAAATCAAACTGTTGTGTTTAAATTGTGACAGCTTCTAATTTTATCTCGTAAATTAAGTTTATTTGCATTAAACCATTATCATCCTATCGTCCAGAAAATTTAAATTTACTTAAGTAATAATTTGATTGTTATGAAACCTCTTTGTTCACTGAATTTCGATTGTCAGAGGGACAACATTAATAACTTGAATGAGAACAATATCAAAGCCTTCGATATAAAAGAAATATTGGTTATATTTTTCAAAAATATCTTATTGGTTTGTTCGCAGAACAATACAATTTTGTAAACAAAAGTGACATGTTCTGTTATTTTCCTGGTAGAAATCAAAATGGTAATGTTTTATTCATATATCCCATCCCGCAGCTTTAGCAAAATGTAAACAAAAATTCGAATTTGAGCAATTGCACAAGCGGATTTAGAAAAAATATCTGCAGGCTACACCGTGTTACAGTATATTGAAACAACTTCTATTTTCTCTGATTTAGTTTTCATTAATGATCACATCTGAAACGATTGACCAGATTTAAACAAAACTGAAACATAAATAACTGAATAAATTCAATTACTTACCATAGTTTTGAAATGTCTGGCTTTGACCTTACAACTTTTCAAAAGGAGGCTTTCGAAGATTTAAAGTTTAGCAACTCTCCTGTTAGAGATTTGCAAAACAAGGTGCGTCAGTCAATCAATCTCTGGTAGTCTCGACGTCATTATGACTTTCTTATATTGTGTATAAATGGAGTAGACGTTTTGGCTTATTTACATGTACGAAATATCGTTCATTTACCTATTTTTACTTACAACATCTCTTTCCAAGATAAAGGTTTACATAGATGTAAACTAAAGCAAGTTTGCGTAATTCTGAACATGAATAACATGTTATCAGGTCATAATTGCCCGCAAAAAAAACTCACTGTACAATAGAATACGCAATTACATTGCGCTGTCGTCGTTTACATTCACAGCGATGCTTTTACTTTGTAAAGTTGCTTGTAGCATCAAGGTATAAGGTTACAGCGATTTTAAGCAATGGAAAAGTTTTACTGTACAATTAACATTGTAACAATTAGTGCCTAAAACATTTTAAATTTACATCATTTAAATTTTTTCTTTCATTTACTTGGTAACACTTGATACCTAGCTGTTTTAGACTTTTTACAAGGCTTAGCTAATACAATAGGCGTGTTCCGTCCAAAAACAAAACAGTTAATTTCTGGATTTTTTATAAGTAAAGGTTGATACTCTGCTTTTTGCTGTTCAATGCTTTATCTTGTTATTCTTTCACCAGAAAAAAAAACAATATTATTCGTGAGTATTTGCACTTCGTGTTTGTTGATAGACATCCATGATATAGACCTTTTAACTATATTTTCAAAAGATGAGTAAATAAATCAATGAATAAAGAAGGAAATAATGAAAAAAGGTATGTCTGTAGAGATGAGTCAACCACATTATTATGATAGTAAATGAAAAATATTTAATATATATAATATTTAAATATTTCCATTCTTCACGTATTTTACAGCATTATCCTGTAGCATTTATACTAGAATCCAACAAAATATCCAAAATAAAAGTAGCCCTTTACTTTACTATGGATATCAGCATACCCGACAAATATATAACTATTAGTTATGCTAACCACTATTATCAGCATTAAATTCCTAAAATTAAATGGCGCTATCGCATTCAAACAACCTTTCATTACCACACGTCTAGGTTTACTTATCCTTTACAAATAATATATAAACACCTGATTAAATGTTTATAAAATACACCTTTACATATCAAACCTTTGGCCTGAATCATTAATCAGCTTTTCAGCAAGTTCTATTTACGTTAGATATACGGTGTCTCTTTTAGTTTGGACGCTTTGCAAATGTGCCCATTCGCTTATCTGTGAGTCGACGAATGCTTCTGAATGGAGTCTGAGTTTCATACGTCATCATAGTGCTTTACCTGTGTCACGATGGATGTGAAATTTTGTATATATAGATGATGTCATGGTTAAAACTACACGTTTTTGTGAGAATCATTAATGCCTCGTTCCTATCATCAAGAAACGATTCGTTTTGCTTACACACGGTAAAATATTCGTTGAAAATTCAGCGAAATTATACCGTCCGTAAGAAAAACGAATCGTTTCTTGATTATAGAAACGCGGTATTAATAAAGTCAATATAAGAAATTTGATATCTAAACCAGTCATAATCATTGTATGCATGGCCTGAAGCAATTTTTGGATATGGTGCTTATGTTTGATTAATATGTGCTATTGATGATCACATACACCGCAAATCACGGTCGTAAGAAATCAATAAGTTAATTTTAGGAATGTACATGTCTATCTATGAAGTTATGACATAAATATATAAAGAATCCTTTATTTGTATGAAATGTGGTGCAGGTAAACTTGTTACAACACACCATTGAAAGATCTTTCACATTTCACCGTATAAGGTAGTGCAAATATTATAAGAAATTGTAATAATAGTTATTTAAAATTAATAGACTTATACAACCATGATTTTTGTAAATAATAATTAGAAATACATCATAAAGTATGAATTTATAATCATAATTGTTAAAAACTACTGTCAAAGAATTATTTCAGCGTAAAAAAAGTGTATTGTACAAGCCATTTTTAAATCTAATTTTATGCGTCTAAATGGCGTTTCTCTGATACCTATGTTTCGGTAATATATTAAAAATTCTAATACACATTACGTAGCGGTTTTTGGGAAACAAAAATGATTTACATTATTTTCATATAAACAGTTATTACAATTACAAAATAAGCCTAATACACAGTCAAACAGGAATTATGAGGTGTACAGCTCAAGTTTTGTATTATAAATTGATTTACAAGCTTGCAGTACATGGCTTATCGCTTCTGGCAAAGTTACCGTCAGTTCAAATTCACATTGAAGTTCAAGAACACAAATTTCAAAGGAGACCTTACTAAGTATTCGTAGGTGATATCGTAAATTTACACTTCGCTGGTGACACTTTTATAGAATTTCACGTCCCAATATAAAACAGTGAATTGGTTTGTTCCCTACATTTATTTTCTATATTAACTATATCGCATCTTTATACTTTTATATGTGATGGTTCCGGATTATTAAATTATGTGTTTTAAAATTGTACAATGCCAACCTAAGCCGGGGCATCGGAGATCCATTTTGGGGTTTAGATTTTTCAAAACTATGGCATAACACTCATACTGTCAAACAGCCTAAACTCTATGGACACTTTATGCTGTTGAGTTTCATGCGCGTTGGTTATGACAACCGTACGCCCAGTCATGAAATAGTGAGAACTGTAAACGTCTTCTGTCTTCGTCTTACTTTAAAAACCCTAAATTAACTTTCGGGTATTTCACTACTAGGCGTGCGGTATTTCAGCGTTTTTTGTTTAAGTAAAAACCTCAGACAATGACAGAGCATAGTAACGTTTGCATAGCAGTTCATACAGTAGTAAATTGTTCGAAGCAAATTCACTTGAAACATTGCATTAATGCTCCTTGAAATAATTAATAATATAACTTGACACACCTCACACATGGCTGTCTGATCCCAAACTAAGCAGATCCTGTACTATGGTAACCATACTGCTGATTGAGCTGCGTATACGTTTCAGATATAAATAAAATCTGATTTAATTTGTCATCCAATCACAACTACGATAACAACAGATATTGAGATTTGTGACAGTTTCTTAGTTAGTCACTAAATTTTGTAACTGAGCGATAATGAACCAAACTTGTGACAATTTTAGTAGTTGGAAAAATAGTTTGTCCGTCAGTCCTAGTTGATGTGTTAGTTGAAATAGTGGCTCGTAAATAGTTCTCTAGCCTTGCAATTTTAATTTTCTTCTTTGCCTAGGAATGCATCTGTTAGATACTCCTCTTGGATACTCTTTTTCTTATTTCTCTACTGGTCGTTGTTATTTGGATCTTTATAACAATGAACCTATATAGATAATACAAGTTCATCATCAATACATCTTGGTTTCGGGTGGCAAATCGATACTCGTTGTAACTTGATTTAACATGTTACTGTCAATTCTATCCCAAATGTAGTATATATAACGGAAACTAAGTCCTAAACTTTTGTTATTATTAAATGATCTAATCGAAAACAATATCAATTAAGTACCTTTTTTAATGTATGAATCTCACACGGATATTTAATTTAAAAGCCGAATTAAAACTGAAGAAACAATTACATTGTTCAGGAAGGTTCTTGGATGTTTAGAGTTAGATCGTGAGTTGAAACTAAGTGGTAAACTTCTCAAGTAATGAGTTTATTAAAAGTGGATATTCAAAATTAATACAGCATATAATATTTTCATAGATTTTGGATTTGCTTGTAGATTGCAATTTAAATTGGAAAGCACATATGGAACATATATGCACAAAACTAAATAAAAGTGCCTATATATTTGACAACAAATTGAATGGAATTAAAGATTCACTTGATTTTATTTGTGAAATCTATTAGGTATCTACTGAGCAAATTGGCCTCTTAGTGATCGAGTTATTATAGAGGAAGCCTTTTCTTGTATTGATTATGATAAATAAATGATTTGTCATCAAATATCTTACAGACTCGGAGAAAATAATACAGTAATAAATGACCGAGGTTAAAATAAATGTCACGGAAAATTTCATCAGTTCGTTCGTCTAATGATGTATGCTAAATCAAGCAAGGCAATTAACTCGTTTACATAAGACGTAAATATTTTCTTCGTAATTATGAACGAAACCATTTTTGAGTGATTAATGACGGCCTAGCTTGGCAATCGGTAATGAAAATCCATAATTTTGTTTCATATTCTATCTCTATCCATGCTTATAAATTTATATCCAAACATTTTTATTAACCACTAATTGGTTAGCATATATATACCGATACTTAAAATAAAAAGAAGTAATTCTCCACAAAAGTTTAATAAGGACTTGAAAAAGAAGTTGAAATTTAGGTACTTGAATAAATATTAATATCAAAACTGTATGACCAACTGAACACGACGAGGGAGAGTAAAACAAATTAAAACGAAATGTTTGAATTAGAAAATGTTTAGAATAATTCAAAAGATTTATATTATACAGTTTCTCATGTTAAAGCATTTCAAATATAGGGCTTTTATGGTCCAAACTATGTAGATTTAGTTCTCGTGTTCTGAATTTATTAGCTGCGAAACGTGACGCTATTAGAAATTATCTAGTGCCAAATTTATGACTTGTGTCTATTATAATCATAAGTTTAAAGAATTTAGCGAAGATGTCCTCCAACATATCCTCCGACCTCCTTCCTTCTGGAACACTGGATACTGGGTGGAAAAATTCACAGCACAATAAATCTGAAGAGTTTGAATGTTTGAGCCGGCAATCTTAGGAACTAGGAGTCTGTTTAAGAAGACGTCCATACAACTTGAGCAGAATTGCAAGTCGCAAACAAAAAGCCATATCGACCCAATAGTAAGTAAAAAGGCACGTTCAAATGCTCATAGAAGAGCATTAACTAACAATGATTAAAATATAAAACTTATGTTTATCCCACTATGCCCACTAATAATATAAATGTGGAAGTTTGGATGGATGGATGTTTGTTACTCTTTTACGCAAAAACTACTAAACCGATTGCAATGAAACTTGGTACGTAGATAGCTGGAGACCTGGATTACCCCGAGGTTACTTTTTATCCCGATATTCCCACGGCATCGGGACTTACGCGGGTGAAACCGCGTGGCACTGCGAGTAAAGATATAAATCTTTCTTTGTACTAAAATGAGTCTAGTTAATTACACTTCTATTAACTTTACCTACAAGGTAACTATTTAAACAAATGTTGGAAATAAATTTAACCTACAACTAACTGTCGAAACGAAATGAGACTTTGTAGGTACATGTAGTTCGGGTGGCAATACTATAATTGGGTATCTAGAAGCTGATCTGATAATGGAGCCAGGAAATTAAAGTAAGTAGAAAAATATTCGATTCCCACCCAGGACAAATATTTGTGTGATGAGCACGATTATTTGTTCTGTGTCTGGGTGTAATTTATCTATAATATGTATGTATTTAGAAATATACGAGTATAAGCATGTTTATCAGCAGTCTGGTTACCATAGTACAGGCTCTGCCTAGTTTGGGATCAGACGGCCGTGTGTGAGATATATTTATTATTATATTATTTTGCTTAATTTTATTACTCGAATCCCATTTCATTAACCGTCAAAGTTTGTATTAGGGCTCATATTGTTAACTCTAATACAAACTTCAACTGTGTAGAATATTTAAATTTGTAACCATAATATAGACAATGTTATTGTTAAAATACAAATCAATATTAGAATATTGATTTGTATTTTAACAATAACATTGTCTGTCATTGTCATTGTCAAACTTAGAAGTTTATAGCTATTTTAGATGTAATCTAAATATCTGGCTCCTAGTTTGGAGTTCATTGCCTAAACTTTTGCTCACAAACTATTTCGAAAGTGCCCTTTCATCTTCTAACGAATGACTATTAAATTTCTTAGGCATTTAGTGTTATATGTTGATCTTTGGATGATTATTGAGAACTTGATCTAATAACAAGACTTTAAAACTGTATCAATATATTACAAAGTTTATAAGCGTATTATCCTCAGTTCAGTTTGAATTCAGATGAATTTGTGTGGTAACATCAGAAAGTTAAAGTTATTATCAACTAGCTAGATTGTATGGACCAGTAAAATGTCGACTCCTAAAAGAATTTACAATTTTTTAATCTAGCTGGCTGGTTACAGTAACGCCGAAAGAAAGATAAAGCTATTTACTGTATGGTTTAAACCCAGTGTAATCCTAATTTATACTAGTACTATAAATGTGAATGTTACTCTGTCTGTCACTCTGTCTGTTACGCTTACGCGGCAAACCACTGAACCAATTTTGATGAAGCTTTAGAGATGAACAAGACTTTGGAGAAGGATAGGCTAGTTTTTTGTAACAAAAATATGAAAAAGACATGGGCTACGTTTTGTCAAGAAAATAAATCTTGGAGGTAGCAAAATAGGGAATCAAAGTTTGTTATGAAAACTAATTCTTTTTCAAGTTTAAATTAGAATTTATTTTGTAGAATAGTTTTAGTTGTTCCCCAAAACATACCACTATCTATACATATTTTTGATTCGATTAAGTTGGTTAAGGCTGATTACATCTCATAGAGTTCTAAGTGCATAGAATGCTGGTGAGTTGACTAATCAATTGATACTAGCTCTTTTCTCCAATTTAGTTGCGTATCTGTAGTGATGCTTAGAAAGTCTATTTTATTATCTCCCAAATCATAAAATTGGATTCATTAGCATATACGACATTGCATTTGGTATTATATTTTCTAACACATTCAATAAATCATTGGTTACCAATATTAATAATATTGGACCTAAATTACATCCTTGGGGCACGCCACTACTACTACCAACTATTTGAGACCTGTACATAGATCTCTTGACATTTATTAACAACACTTTTAATTTCGACAAACGATTGTCTATTTGTAGGTTTGAGGACTTGATCAATTGAAACCCATTGCCTCTAATTTTTAAAAAATTATATAAGTCTAGTGTACCAAAAGTTGAACTGAGGTCAATAAATAATCCAGTCGCTTTCATTTTCACATTCATATTACCAACCAAGTACTTTATACATGTCTATAGCATCCAATGTATTCACACCGTTTTGATATCAGAAATGTTTTTATTGATCATTCATGGAAATTTCAAGTGTGCTATGAATCTACTTTTAATAATCTTTTCAATTATTTTTCTATTATTATATGATATTGGTAAGTAGTTAATTGGATCTGTTCCTTTACCTTTTTTTTTCTATATTGGCATGATTTTAGCGCACTTTAAAACTGATCCGGAAAGACTGACTCTGCGATACATTTATTAAAAAGAAGTCTTCCATGTACATATAGTTAAACACCAACATTATAATTTTTGTGCGATATAAAGATAAACAGTGATTGGGTTACTTTCTTGGATCTCGGACTGCTAAAAAATACTTAAACTATGAAACAATAATATAAAAACCGGCCAAGTGCGAGTTGGACTCGAGCACGAAGGATTCCGTACCATTATCTATAAAAACGGCAAAAAAATTATGTCTATTCTATAGAAGCCCCCATTAATATTTATTTTCTTATGTTTTTGAGTATTTGCTGTTATAGCGGAAACAGAAATACATCATCTGTGAAAATTTCAACTGTCTAACTATCATGGTTCATGAGATAAATTATATTATTTTTAAACAAATGGACTAACTTAATATACATACTAACTGTTAGATGCTACTTCACACGTCTAAAATACCTACTAATCAAAACAATTAAAAAAAATATTATATTGCCATTCCGTAAATTGACAGCCAACTTGTAGAGTATTTAAAGTTCGCTGTCTTGTGAATTAGTCCACTCTAGATATTATGAGAGCATCCAACTGTTAGATACTGAAACAGCAAAAAGTAAACAGATCGACGAAAAAAAAAAAGTTTCTGCAGTAAGTCTAAGGTAATATAGCTACTGTTAGATTAGATGACTTCTGTTTTTAGTTAAAAAAACAAGAGAATACCCAAAAGAAACATATACCTCTTGATCACCAGCCCCATGAAAAAAAAATCTTGGAACCCTATTTATTTATTTTACATTCTTATGTCCACTCAACACTCACTCAACTCAACCTTATGTCTCGAGAAGCAAAAACCAAGAACTTTCACATAACGTTTCGAAAGTTTCTAATTTTTTTTAATCCAGATAGTTGACATAATAATTATGTTGCTCGACAATATAAGTGACATTTGGCAGAAATTTGAAATGTATTTGAACATGCAAACAGTCTTCAATGTCAAGGTTCTTGTATTTCAAGGTGGTTCAATAATCGGCAAAAAAGACATTTGATTCTAGCGCAGAATGTACAAGAACTTTAGAATTGTGTGTAGATTTTATAAAACTATTTAATTTCAATGATACAATAAAATATCTAAACCTAGATTTCCAGTTCTACAGGACATGGTTTTATTAACTTTTTTGATATGGACTCAGTTTCAGCCCTAAAATCGTTTAATATATATATATCATAATATACATATTAATTATCAAGCACCTCCACTCTTAACGTGACAACGTTAAGAGTGGAGGTGCTTGTAAAGGTGTGTGACAATACTTGTACATAATATGAACCAACATACATATTTAGTTCATGTGTCGACGTTCGATAACGTGAGCAGAACTTAATTAATGACGAGACGTACTTGCTTCCTATTAATTGTATTGAGGGACTACGAGTGACAGAGTAGGTAAGTATCATGTTTCATGAACTTATTAAGTACTCAAATCAAATTTAATCAAAACCATTTATTTCAATTAAACCAATAATAGGTATTTTTGAATTATCAGGAGTAGGAGTCAGTCAGACTAAGTCAGTCGTGACTTAACGTCGTGAAGTCGCGAAGGCGTAGCAGATAGACAGAACTGCTTTCGCATTTATGATATTAGTATAGATGAGTAACTGGCTTAATTTCTGTTTTGAAACCATTAATTGACGAAGGTCAATGTATCGTAAGTTGTCTGTCTTTAAGAACTTCTCACTCTTTTTCAGCTTTAATGCCATGGTATTTGATATCAACTGTTGTAAAAAGAAAAATATTCTGATATTTGTTTTATTTATTGATTGATTTCTTATTATTACAGTATATTTAATAAATATTATCGGTTCAAATTTCAATATGCTCTCAAAAAATGTGAGGTACTTTCTGGACTAATAAGTATTTTTCAGGAAGCTGTGCTAGCAAAATATGTCCCTGAGTTTTTTAAGAATACATTTAACACTCGCTTCAACTGTCGAGTTAACCATATTACCTAAGAGTTCCACTCCACAATGTTTTCAAATGTTTGTAAAGTCTGGCAACCCTTCGGCAACAAGTACGGGCTAACCTATCTATACATACTTTGTACAGCTCCATGCCCAACAATTAGATCACATACAAACGGGGTTGATAAATTGTAACAAAGGAAAGAATAAATCTATGTAACCGTAAAGTGGGAGATAATAAAAATCTTCGAGCTAAACAAAATACTTGAAACAAAATTGAAATCTGAAAAGGATTTACAATAATGCTCAAGAATTTTAATTGATCATCAAAAATACTCAACGCTTTTGCGTGCCGAGTAACGATTGTAATCGATATAGCGATAAAATAATTTCGAATTTCTTTCATGTAGTCACTTTTAATTAAAAAGCAGAATAGGTGTCGTAAGAAATATAAGAATAGGTATTGTTGTATGAGACAACAAAGCAATCGTGTCAGACCAAACAACAACTTAGAAGCCGTTTTAAATAGATTAAGACATTGCACTTTCGTGAAGTAAGGAAATTGAAATATAGTGTAACAGGTTTCACTCGAGGGACGCAATAGGAATCAGGAGTAGTACTTTTTTTCTGGATAAAAGGTACTCTATGTCCTTTTATCAACGAGTATTCAAAATTTCATGGTCATGATCAGTTAAGAAGTTAAGAAATGCAAGCGTAACAAACAAATTAACTTACTTCGGTCGCGTGGCAATGTTGATGAAATCTATCCGACGGGAACAGTACATTTTTCCGGGATAAAAATCCTATGTGCTATTCCTGATTATAATCGATCTCTGTGCCAAATTTCATCTAGGTCCGTTTAGCCGTTTTTTTTATACGTCCATACATCCTTCCAAGATTAGTTAGAAAGTTAAGATAGTCAAGATAGGATAGAATTCCACTTGGTAGATTTGTATTTGTACAATTCTTGTAAAATGATTTCTTTAAGGTAAGGTGCACAATTACAAAGAATAGAAGGTATACCAAAAGGTTTATTTACAACGAACTTTAAGTTATTCAAAAGGATTAAGAAGGAACGCTTAGAATAAATAGGAGAATTTTAAGTGGTAGTTGAACTTTGACCGAGGCCTGGTGTACTACTCCGGAGCATCGAATAAATATTAATTTTTGTTACTGCCCGTGAATACTTAACATACCAATGAAACCTTTTGTGCTGTACGTGTTTGAAGTCACCAGGGACCGCTTTCCATCAACCTAGGAGTGTGTTTTCTTTGTCAATTTGGTAGACATACTAAATATTCCAAAAAACTGTAATTTTTTAATTATTTTACCCTTGTGGATAAATCTTAGTTCTAGAAGGCAAATGTTTTTTGTTCGCATAATGTTACTAAATATTAAATGTTCAGAAATACTCAATCTTCTCGTGCATTTACATTCCAGTAATTACAAACAGTCAAACTTCATAGAATAGTGTCAACAATTATGGAGACCTTATCTCCATCTAATCCATCTCTCCGAGTCAATATCTATGTATCTCAGATAGATCAAGTCAGATCGGTATGCAATTAAAATTAAATTAGTTCACTGATTTCGGAATCTATGTACATAAGATTAGGTAGTCTATTAATTATCTAGATTGGTAACATATACATAATACGTAAATGTAATTAATTCTATGAATTAATGGATTTAGCACAATGCAAACCATTGAAGACAGTTTTCGACTATAAATATTATGACCAAAAATGGTGTAAGTCTGAAAATGGCCACGAGGTCCGAAATAAAGGTTCGTACATTTATTATTTTTAGTGGATCAATTAATAGTATAATCAATTCATATTCAATAGAACTTCGTTTGTAGAATTCGTATGGTCTATATACGATAAAATTTTCGTTGAAAATTCAACGAAGTTTAACCGTCCGTAAGCAAAACGAATCGTTTCATGATATCAGGAACGCGGCATCAGATATCCCCCCGGAAACTGGACATTTTTCAGGATGAATGGTACCCTATGTCCTTTTCTGTACCTTTGACAACATGTATGCATAATTTTATGATAAGCTGTGACAGCCCATCGTGATAGAGCCATGCTTCCTCACATATGAACCGGCTCGACCGGAGCGATACTACGGCCTAACAGAAAACTGACGTGAAGTAATGTTTGCGTTGTGTTTGACCAGGTGATTGAGGTTACAGCAGGCCCTAAACCCTCCCCCCCCCCCTCGTTCCCCTACTCCACCTTAAAGGCCGGCAACGCGCTTTTGACTCTTGACTTGCAGGCGTCCATGGGCGTCGGTAGTCACTTACCATCAGTTGCCAGTTACCACCCGTATACTCGTTTGCCCCATATCCCATTAAAATATACTAAACACACTTTCGAATTATTTAATATTAGTTAGGAAGTTAGAATTTACTAGTTAAAACATATTCATACGTTTTAACTGGTAAATCAAGTTCTGGATTCTGAGTGCCGTTGATAGTTTAGACTTAACTATAAACAGCACTCAGAATACTTCAGTATACAGTTGTATATATTCCTTATATAATATTCCATCCCCAAAGTCCGTCGTTTCTACTTACATCACATCTACATATTTCTTGCCTGCATCTATGCTGTTGGAGAACTTTAATTATGATATGCAGATATTCTTTAAGTAACCGCGTTCCATGTTATAAAACGAGATATTTGCCATAATAAAAGATGTCCTGAACGGAAAAACGTTGACGTTGGAAAAAACCGATATCATATCCGCAAGAAAAAATTCATTTTTATTAATCAAACATTAAAATTAAAACCAGCTAAGTAAGTTATATTTAAGAGTAAACAGGAAAGAAAAGAAAATAATTCTATAACAACCTTCAAAAGAAACCGTAATACAACACTGGAAGATCAAAATACTAATTACGGTTATTATTCCAAAGATGGCTAACTTTGAGGAGATAGAATTGAAGGATAATATGAATTATAAAAAAAGTTGTTTCATAATTTCAACGAATTTATCCGCTTTAGGCATAAAAATAATTAGGCATAAATTTTTGAGCATGGAACAAGATATTGGACCGAAGAAATTAGATTTGTTTCAATATACCTAAAAGTAATACCCTATTTTTCTATTATATAAGACGTCTTAGCACCATAATGATCCTCATTCAGTCAAGCGAATCAACTTTTAATTGACTCTCAGAATTTAAAAGCTCGATATCTAAAAGAATAGCAGTGCTTTTCATCATAAATTTAATTATTTACAGATATTCCTAATATATAATATTTATTTCTAATTAAAACAAATACATGTCACTTACTTGAGATTAATAATAACGGAACCTAATGATAACAAGTTCGTCACTCTTACTCACTCGTCTAGTGAATTTAAAGGGTTTGCAGTAAGACACTGTTTAAAAACACAGTAGTACTGGCAGTATTTATATCTGCCAGCCACCAGTTTTCTCCTAAAACTTAGTTCTATTCTATATTATTATAACCACCCAGATTTCTTATTTCTAAATTATAATAAATTAAACAGGACTTAGAATAAAATTTCTGCTGGAGTAAATAGATTCACATCGTTTCCGATTTAAGTTTTGATTTTGAACTTTATATATCCCTTAACTCGCCATTTCTGTTCTAATCTATGATAATAGTAATACCAGATTACTGTTTCATATCAATTTATTAAATATTACATAGCATTCAATTTCAATTAAGACATGCGTGGAACTTTCTGAGCAAATCATCAATAGTGTACAAATAAAGAGTTATCTATCTATCTATCATCCATTTTCACAAGCTTGCACTCACTTCAGAATGACGAATTTATTGGGCAGCAAATGGCTTTCGGTGTTAACGTATTGACCTTATATATACCTTATTTAAAATCCAGGCAGCATAAAAGTAAGCTGTCTCAACATCTAAAATATTTTAAGGCTAGCTGTATATTTTGCAAATAGATTTATTAATGTTTGCAGCTTAGATTTGATATTTAGTTTAGAATATTAATAAATTCGTTGATATGCATGTCAGTTGGACCCTTTTCTGTTTGAAAGTCCTTGAATTCTAGGAATGTTTATAACTAGAAATTACTAATAATAGAGCACTTAAATTATAAGTCTTTTTTTGTTACTAAATCTTGTAACGTAATTCATCAATTATAATCGTAGGTGCTGAATCAATTAGGTATTAGTATTAAGGTTTTTATACGAAACATTTAATGTAGAAGGTTCTGTAAACAGAAGTTAAAACCTCAGTCACAAAAACCCACATCACTAACAAACTACGTACCTTGGTCGTGGGAATAAGTCACCTTAATAAGAAAATAATCTAAGAACAATGGGACGGGCTATTTTGGTAACATATCTACGTCAGGTTATTCAAAAGGCAGGAATCCAAAGAATAAAGAAAATCGAAGTATAGAAAGATGATGTGGCAGGATAGAGAACATATTCTAAAGAACCACCTACTAAAAATCGGTTGAACAAAAGTTCTCAAGTGGCCACTACAGACTCAAAAGAGAAGTGGGATGACTAGATGGACCGAAGATATGGTCAAAGGTGTAAGAAACTGTTGGACGAAGGCAATGTTCTAGTCCGATTAAAAAGAATTGTCTTCGGCAGTAGTTGTTGCCTCATGAATAAGATGCCGATGATAATGATTTTCAAGATGATAATCAAGGTCAAACAAAAACTGTCGTTAAATAAAATATTTTACTAAAAAAAATATTTTAATTTAGCCTGAATAGAAGTGGTTCCCTAGGCATATTTTTTATTGATTTCAACTAAAATATTTGTTAACATTTCATTCCATGTAAATTTTCTTTTTAACATGTTTTTTTTTCTCTTTAAAACCTTTGCTTGATTCTGTTACGTTACTCCCTACTGTTTCCGAATTCTGCGCTGTAAGTATTAAGCCAAATAGAATATTCAATACATAAATATTTCCATTTCTTAAAACATCTGGCGACAAATCGTCAAAACATGAGAAAGCTTTTATTTTGTTTTAAATTGATAGGCGCTTCCTTATAAGATTTTCTGAATCAGGTTTATAAGGTTTATGAAATTTAGCGAGTTTTGTCACTTATATGGTAATGACAGACGTGAAAGGTTCAGATGATCAATTAGCATGTAAAACACAAAAACTCGCATGTAAAACACGATATGGCAGTTCACTTTTTCAATTTTTTTTTATTAAATAGTAACTAACTATCCTAATTTTAGATTTTTATGGTACTGTCAGTGAGTTCTAAGCCATTGTACAAATTGAAAGTATTATTCAAGTAAGCAATGCTTTTGAATCACATTTATAGTTTGCAAGCTTGAACAGCAAAAAAAATTTTGAGTCCGTGGTGCCTTTTGTTTTCTTTTATCATTGGCAATGTTCTTTCTCTCGCTTTGCAAAGGAAAGAGGTGTTTTTTGTAAGTAAAACTTCATGCAGTTTCAAGTAATTATAACTTTCCTTGAGACTGGCAGAAAGTCATGTTTGGTGTTTTTGTAAGTCCGTGATGATTATCAAGTAAAGTAGTTACAACAACGGGGTTTAGAGACGTCCAAAAAGAATATTATTTTAGTACCTACACATTTCACGTTTTTCCAGGATTTTCTTTGCTCTTAGCTTTGTACAATATATATAAAGTGTCTTATTGATGCGTAAATAAAAGTTTATAGAGAAAATCACTTATCACAATTTTTTGACATAAATGTAAAGCTTTATGTTGTTGAAATATATCAATGTTATGTTACTAATAAGTTATTTAGGTAATATTAATTTGCATGCCATAATTTGGCAAATGTGCTGGACTAGTTCAATATCTAACATGTAAAAGAACCACATTTGAGCAAATAATTTATTTTGATTTTGATTGATTAAATTAACAATTGTAGATCTCTTTGGATATATAGAAAACTTTGCTTTGATAATAATTAAAACCGTTTTTTCCCATTTTAAATATAACGTTTCAAAGTATTCACATCACATACAATTAAATACAAAAATCCAATTTAAAACTTTTTAGCTACAAAATAACATATTTGGCTTTATCGTTACGATGTGGCATGAATTTTGAAAACTCGTTATTAAATATTGAATCGTGAGTTTTATATTTATATACAGAATACCACACTTTAGCACTTAAAATATACTTTTGAAATTAATAATGTCTTAACTACTTATTATAAAACTCTGCATATACGTTATAAGGGTTACAGAGAAGGATAAACCTTATGTTCAGAAAAAAATACTGGTTGCAAGGGATGCCATAACAATTAGTTATCGGTTTTTACATTAATGTGAACGATGCCGTGGGTCATATTATAAATTTTCGAACTATGCCACCCGTGGTTCTGTTACAGAGCGTAATCATTTGCTCTAAATTAATCTATACATAATATAGGTGCAAGTCCGAACTGCATATTGTTTTCATTACAGCAAAATACCCTTTGTTCACGGTCCTTCAGAATGGTAGAGGCGAATAGCGTCTTTGAGGCCCACATCTTCTGCTGCATTTATTGGTAAATCCTTTCGTCCTCTTATCGTTTCAAAGGCCATTTAGTGTGTAATTTTCTCATGAACTTAGAAAAGTCTAAGATACATAACAGGGTCTGGAGGTCGAACTACCAGCATGAGACGAAAATTTTCTGATTACTTGGCTATGAATGACTTTTTCGCTTTACTCTTTGATTTTTTTTTTAATTGAGAAGCAGACAGTACGACACATAATTAGCTATTCTTTGGCTGTTCGATAGTAGACCAGAAGTACCAGTTAATAGAGTCACCAGGTCCCCTGCGGCTTTGGTGACGTCTATTTTATATTACAGATTGTAAGCGTTGGCAGGTGATGCATCCCAGACTTTAGCGTTATTTTCTTTGTACACAGTGAGTGGTTGTATTAATTCAGTAGAATAACTAAATAGAAAACAGTAGATAAAGCCGCTGATATATACATCATTCTTGTTTGTGATTCTTTTTGCTGGTGTACGTTGAGTAAATGTTAGTTATTGACCATCGGATACCATTTCTTGTTTAACTTTGAATGCAATGCTGCCAAAATTTTATATCATCAATTTATTGTCCATCCTGCCGGCCGTCTGTCACAAGTATCACAGTACCTAATTGTATCAAGTTAAATTAATTTCAAATACTAAGGCTTACGACTCTTAGAATCTGTTATAAATTCAAAGTTTAGAAGCTTAAATAAACTTAATTCATCGCAATCACAAGGTACTTTAATCTACGTCGATTCATCAAAATCTAGGGCACAAGTTATTTAATATTATATATTATTAATGGAGTAAAAGGTTGATTTTCTTACTTAAAATCATTAGAGGAGGAAAAGCAATTATGGTGGCAGCTTCAAGTTACAGCAACTGGTACGCGCGTACCAGATTGGTGTATTTGTTCCTACTTGTTGGTAAACAATAAATTTTGTAGTAGTTGAACACAAAGTTTAAATATTTTAAAATGTATTGTTTATCGTTACAATTCGATGCAAACGATTATTTTTTCTATTACTTACTTACTTAGTAACAGCTGATTTGTAACCAGCAGTTGATGCGCGTCTCCCTTTGTCCCATACTCTATCCCATCTAAAAGTAGCTGATTTTTTTTGTAAAAACTTTTCCAGTTACTTAACCAAACGGAAACACCAATAATTTAATTTTCAAGTAGATATTATACAACATATATTATGCTTAATGCTAGTCCACTCCTTTAAGTACGCTAACTGAAGCGTTATACTAAAAAAAAAACAAGTAATCTCCGCAAACAAAAACCCATTTCATTAATTTTTTCTCCAAAAGCTAAATAATTTGGCTACGCTAACAAGGTTCAATCCACTATGTCTCAAACCGTCTCGGTAGATTAATTTCGGCAAAAACCTTCCGATGGCCCTCCTTCCTCCATTTTGCTAATTCATCGTATTGGCGATATAATCAAGCAATGTTTCTGGGTCGTTCTAATTCGTGTAAGGCATTAATGTAATGAAAAGAGAGATTATTTGTATCTAGTTTTTGTTTCGCTGGTTGATATGGAAGTGTGAAGAGTGCTGTTTGTGAGTGAATTTGGGGGGTATAAACATTCCTATACCATCCCAGTTCACTTGTTGACTAATTTTAAGTTATAACAAATAGGCATATCTCAAATACAGTTTTAATTAAAGCTGTGCATACATACATAGGTTGTGTGAAAGAGACACAAATATAATAAGTACGATCGTAATGGTCTTTTTCTCTGTACGTGAAAGAGACTAATGGCACTGTAATTAAAACTATAAAAGACTTACTAAATATACTCACTTTTTATTTTACTCAGGTATATAAACATTTGGTCTTTAGATTTGTTTAAATATGTACTTGAAATTGAGACTAGACTAGAGGCCTATGACTTTTTATAGTAAATGTATCACGTATTTAACTATAATTATTGCATAAAATAAACAGCAGATAATATTTTATATAAAACAACCTACATTGATTAAAATTGTGGGTAATTGAAATGTTACATATTTAAATTGTATATAAACATTTATTTAATAACTAACTAGATACCTTTGTAATATGAAAAGTAAACAAAAATTAAGTCTTAACTTATAGAACGCTTAACACGTACGTATGTTTTTAGGGTTCCGTTCCTCAAAAGGAAAAAAATGAACCCTTATAGGATCACTTTGTTGTCCTTCTGTCTGTCTGTCAAGACCCTTTTTCTCAAGAACCCGTGGATGCATCAAGTTGAAATTATTACCAAATACATAAATCTGCAGTCCCTTGAAGCTAAAAAACCAAGCTTCTAAGTCAACGCAATTAAATGAAATGGCCACTTAAGCCTTACATTTGACCAAATCAAAATCTACAGGGTACTTTCCATTGACTTAGAATCATGAAGTAAGAGGTCTGGCAGTACAAGTAAAGGTAAAATTTTATTTCACATAAAAAAATAGTTTTTGTGATTACCAACTTATATTCAAGGAAGTTCAATTTGTATTACACCGCAACCGCAGAGTTTGTCTTTCAGAAAAGAAGAGCGCAAATCTTCTAGAATTGATTCCCGAGATGGACGTACTATATACATACACGTTTGTTTGTTTATTTGCTTACGGAATCCTCGGCGCGCGAGTCCGACTCGCACTTATCCGGTTTTTTCATATAGTAATTCACTTTATGATAATAAAAAAAATCTGTTACAAATATAAAAAAATAATTAAATTCTTTCCGGCCAGTTTTTGTTGATGTGTGAATAATTCCCACTTACTTATGCAATCTCAAGACTGGTTCAACTGGCTACATCACCTTTGATCCAAATTAGTACACTCGTATCTAAATTAATGTTAACACGTTAAGGTAAGATACAGGCATCTTAAAGGTTAGGGACTACTAAATTATACTATATATATACTATAAGTAAAAATATTTTTAGAAATGAAATTATTAATGTGAGGGATTAAATTTCGTTACCATTTTATTACATAACCACGAAGAAAAAAAACAAATGTAAGATTTTCATAGCAGTAAACAGAAGATTTAGCTCGAAAGCAGCGTGGATACTCTGGTCACTGTTTGTGTACATAAACTTGTTCAAAGCATAAAATTAGAAATCAACTTGATTGGACTTCATCGTGTTACTTTGTCAACGATACTTGTTATGTGGGAGCTAGTCTAGTATAATGTAAAACCTCCACAGCGACCTAACGTAAACTATCTTAAACAATTGTTTAAATTAAACCCTAAATAATTTCCATCAAGTGCCAAAGGCCTATAAATAAACTTAATTTTAGATTCTTATGATTTTTCTTATAACTTTGAAACGTAAAAATCATAAAGATTATTAGAGCCAAGATATCAAAGGGATCTATAACGATGGAATATATTTCAATTTCAAAGGACATTGTAGGCATTCGCATTAGTCTATTTTTATCCAGCTCTCAACAAGGCCCCAATATTACGAGAACAGAAACCGCCCTACATCCAAAGAGAAGTCTATGCATATTTCATTAAGCATACTTTCACGCAACCTCGTGACGATCGATATAACGCAAGTCGGATTCATTTAATATTTTATTTAGTAAAGTATCGCGGAGTACTTTCAGTACAAGAGGTAGCGGTACGCTGAAAAAATGGGCGCTGAAAATTGAATTTTAGGATCACCGTCGTCGTCAGCTTATGCTGTTACGACGGCAGAAATGTTATCAAGAGATGATTCTTTGCAGGATTTTTTAAGGAAAGGTAATTCATTTGTTTGTTTCTTTTTTTAATCTTGATCTCTATATTTTTAAATCTTAATTTTATTTATACTTGGAAACTTAGTGAAAACGGATCATATTACATACGTCACATAACAAATTGAAAGAAATGGTATTTTTTTTTATTATACGAAACAGGTGACTAGGACAATACCTGGATTTAGTCAGTTGTATTTTTTTTTTTTTGACGTTCAATTATACACTAAAGTATCATCAGTCTGCGAAGAATAGGCGACAAATATGTCTTCCTTCCATCCCATTTCCTATATCTAATTTGACATTCATTGTAACTTAAATCTGCCAGCGTTTGTGTGAATCAAGCGACAATGTCACTTCGTTTATCCAGTTTAGGTATAAAATCTTAAAAAATAAAGTAATTTGTGTGTCAATTCAGTTAAGAAAACATTAAATAAGTTTTTTAATTTTTTTTTTTTAAAAAGACAACTCCCGCATTAGGAAATTAATCCTGTGTCAACAAAGAACGGACACAAAGAACACCCAGACTCGGATGGGAATCGAACCCACGACCTATGGCACAGCAGTCAGGGTCACTAACCACTAGGCCAACAGGCCAGTCTTAAATAAATACTTTGTCTTTAGAAATATTTTTTAAAAGACTGTTGTCGTTCTTTAAATTTATATTATCATTCTAATTCTAATATTCGTAGTTAAAAAATATAAATAACAAACGTTTAAACAATCAATTTCAAAATCATTTATTCAATTAAGACACTAAGTGACATTTATGAACGTTAAATTGAAGCTAGAGTTAAAATCATAGATCGGCGCGAACAGACGCCACAGCTTGTACTGGATTGAAACTTTCGCTTTGCATAATAGGTATATTATTATGTACCTATATACGTACGGAAGTTAACACACACGACCAGGTTGCACTGTCAGCAACCTGGTTGAAATGTCATGCAATTCAATGGTATGTAATATCTATTACGTGATCGCGTTAATTCCCATACATATACATAACTAGCTGTCCCCATAGTTTCACCTGCGCTTATGGTCACTGCTCCGCTCCTATTAGTTAGGTATATAGTCTATAGCATTTCTCGACAAATGGGCTATCCTACACAAAAAGAATTTTCAAAATCGGATCAGTAGTACCGGAGATTACCCTGAACATCCAAACTCACAAACTATACCTCTTTATAATATTAGTATAGATAAAGAATATTCGACATACCTTCCTTACACATGAAATTCATAAACGACCAAAGCAAATAGGGGCTCAGGTGATACTAGCAGACACTTAAAGCATTAGTAAACATTAAACCGAATACAATGCTGGCTCTCTGCCAATAATATTGATTATCGCATAATATAGGCTTGGAAGCTTAAACCCTATTACAAAATAAACCAGATCGCTGTTATGTATTAGAAATTCAACCACTGTAGGGACTGTAGATTCTTTTTTCTTAAGTTTTGGATAAAAATATCAATTAACCTTTAAAAATTCTTTTTTTTTTTTGCATATTGTAACACTGAAACTGTGCGTTGTATTCTACGAATTGTTGAATGTTGTTGACGTAAAATGAAATGTATTTATTTATATTATTAATCAGTTTATATGACATTATTTTATTGGATTCCCATTGGATATATTTTATTTTTTACTTTTATAACAAGTATAGTGCTACTACGTGAGTAGTAGACTACGTGAGTCTTTCAGAAGTATTATAACACTGATGCCGATACTGACTGTATGTACACATATTCCTCAAAATTCTTACAAGTAGTTTTTTTCTAAAGCCTTTTTTCTCTCAGTGGTAATAAAAAATAATTTAATTTAAAATTTTATTTGAACAAAGTGAACATAACATCAACGTAGGATGTTACGTTCATGTATGCGTAAGAAATTATTTTTGATGAATCTCGTAAGGAGCCTGTTTAATAGAGAAACAATCTAATTGTTTCCTCTCAAAGGGACATAATGAAAGTACATCCATAATTTTACGATACAATTAAAATTTTGACATATTTAGCTTTCGTTATAGAAAATAATATTTACTTCACATGTTAGGCATGTTTAAATGAAAATAATATTAGCTTCATGATTAAACTCATAGTCAAAATATTTTATTAGTTTAGGTCACATAGTGGGTAAGGTACAGGATCAGGGAGGAATAAATGGTCTTATGGTAATCAGTTGGCCTAAACTTCAAACATGTGGGTTGGCGTAATCGTGATGCCTTCTTGGGGGAGAAAAGGGATTGTCTAGAATAACATGAAAATAATTTAAATCAACAAACACTTACTGTAGTAAGTCATATATGTATTGGCTTGTAGTTATAATATCTTCTACGGCTGGTAGTGTAATAAAATCGTAATTAAGAGTAATGCACTGTATTTTGGTATTAAATAGTTGAGAATTACGTGGAGGACGATGTGTGTGAGGCGTAGATGCTAGCGGATTTGAGCCTAAAGTGTTGCGCTTGCGCACAAACCCGAAGGCAAGTTCGTCCCGCAGTCCTCTACACTTCCCCGTGGTCGACGACCATGCTTTTTTCAATCTATTTTACGTTACGGAAAATTTACAGCTAGTAGTGAGAGTACAGAGTATAGTAATTATTATAATGTGAGGCTTTCAATTCATGTACTCCCTTGACTACGTGCGGCTGCTGAGCAGCGACTGATAATGAATGACCTTCTATCATACTGTTACCGTCATACAAAAGTACCTTACTGTAAGTGGCTTACAGTAAGTTTCGGACTATTATTCTTGTATTTAATGCTATTTTTCATCATATCTTTATTTTTTGAACTTGAAAATACCAACAAAATATTTTTATTTTTTTAAAGAATTATTATTAACCAGAGCTCTTTATAGATATATCTATTTGTACCGATCTAGGGTTTTTTGAAGTTATACTTCTTTAGGCGCGTTATGAAAAAATGGTGATAGTGAAATTTTAAGATGCGCGCGCATCACCGTCACACAAAAGTAAGAAGTTGAAGTTGCCCACTAAACCGCTCATTAATGAGAGTGAAGTTGCCCACTAAACTGCTCATTTAGTCTCGAAAAAAAGCTACCAACAAAACAGAAATAGAACCTCTATTGTGTTTTAAGGCTACCAACAAAATAGAAATAGAACCTCTATCGTGTTTCAGTTTCACACAAGTGCGAATAATATATGTGCTAATATATTATATTCAGTAGTGATTGAAATTGAATATTTTGAATAATATTATTTACTATTCATACATATTAGTGAAAAAAATTGTGCTTATATACTTTTTTAGTGATGTCAAAGAAGTGTAACTTCTGACGCGCGTACATAAGTACACCCATTTCTTTTTCTGTTTATTAAATATGAGTGTTCAGAAAAAAAACAACGTTTACCATAAACGGAACCCATAATTATTACAAGCTGAGCTTAATTTGGGTCTGGATGGCTGAGTTCGAGCTACGCTTTACATTGACCTTTGCGTGTAATAGTTTATGCGTCCTACTTATTTTAGGGCATTATTGTTAAGATACGCACGTCTTCAATATTATAATAAATTATATATTTAGTAGTAGCAATAAATCCATCGAGGGAGTATTTGGTCTACTCATATAACTTAATCTAACACACCCAACACACAAATCATCAACATATCTCGTGTCACATCTCAGAATGAAATATTCAATACCGGCAGTAGGTAACCTGGTTTTAAGGATTTGCATGTATTAAAATTCAGTTTTTTTCACGTTACTCCAGTATAACTCTTAATGATATGAATGTATAAGACTTAGAGTAAGCAAATTAATATAACGTAACCTCAGTATGCTTTTAGGTGCTTCAAACAAATTAATGTAAAGGCGAACCGAAGTTAACGCTATAATTTGATGTTCACTTCAGAAGCCGTAGTTAACACACTCCTTGAATTGAATCAGCGCTCGTTTTCAATAAAATCCAAACATTTTCCTTTTACCTTTCCTTCCAACAATATCTTTTTTACTACTCATAACGATTTTTCAAGATGTTTTATTGGATTCACATCTAGTTTTGCAAATGATGAGAGGATTTCGTTGGTTTTATATTTATTTTATTATACTACCATCCTGATTTTTATTTCTTTAACCACCTTTTTTTGTTGAGATGTTTTAATTAAATAAATATAAAATCGGGCTTCAAGTAGTTCTATTCTTCATTATGCTTCAAATAAACAACTTTAAAAAGTTATTGTGAGTGCTCAGTAAATGTTTGATCCCACTGGACTTGTGTAGGTGTGTAATATGCGTCACTTATATGGCCTATCAGTATTATTTAATAAAATAATGTCCTGCTAAAGATTTATTTAGTTTATAATTATAACTTACCACTTGATGGTAACTGTGGGGTTCATTTGGTTAGGAAATTGACTGAATCTGTTACAATTTTGTGGTTAGTTTGCCGATCAGATTTTGCCGGTTTGCGTGATACGAGCCTAATTCGGTTTAACGAGGACTAATTAAAGGAAGATATACATACATCTTCCTGCTGTGATTTTTTGCCAGTGAGTCGTTCATTAGTAAGAAATGTGCCACAATACAAAGTCTCACTCCTCTAATATACTAGGATAAATAGAAACTTTTGCGTCTTCGCAATTAAGAGCAAATCAGATCAAACAAAATAAAATGAAAGAAAGAAAGAAAAATTATTTATTTCCTAAGTGACGTTAGTCTTTACAGTACTTAAAGTGATAAAACATTAAAAGAAAGAAATATAAATAAAGAAAAAAAACAAAAGAGAGCGACAATTGCCTTGCATGCACTTATTGAAATTGGTCACCACTCAGGATTGAAGCTGAAAATCAACCATTCATCTAAAACCATTTGGCTTTAGTTAGTATAAAATTGGTGTCGTCATAGCTGTTGTCAAACGTGAGAGTTCCTTTTGTATTGAACACGACTTCTACTCAAATTACATGAATTTCATTTTGTGATAGTATTACGTTCACACAATTTTGCTATTGATACGCGCTATTATTGGATGTCAACGTGGTATATTTTTAAGTATTGAGTTCGCAGATGTCTTACTTGGGTCATCAATTAGCCAACACTTAGAGACATAGAAAAAAGGCCAAACTCTAATAAAACTTCTGTTTTATTCCTTTAAGTATGAGGGTCTTAGGATTGCACAATTGCAAATCTGGAAGGGTCAGTCATTAAGATAAATGAATAGGTTGTGTAATAAAAAAGGGTCGCTATAGAATATTTCGGTTAAAGGAACAGATGTTGGTGGAGTCATAGCGAGAGTGGAGCTTTGGAACGGGGATGGTAGGGCAGTCGGGTTGAATACGTGAAGCGGGATAGTTGTAGCATCAGAGTCAGCGGGTTGACAGGGTTCAGGAAAGACGGCCGGTTCTCGTAAGTTTTGACATAGAGCGTTAGGGAAGTTCGGTGAGTCTTTAATATTTTATTGTTAATAGACGTTTATGTTTCATATGTGTTTATGTCCTACACTGAGTAACGCAGTATCCGTCAGGTAATAAAATTTATCTCCCGTGTACATACCGGTTTCAAAGTATTAATTTAATATCATTACTTTTGGTATTGGTTAAGGTGCTTTTGGACGGGATGAATGAATATTATTACCCTGTAAGTCTTCTGGTTATAGCACTTGATCTTGAATAGAGGGCAACGGGGCCTTGGTGATCATCAGCCCAACTGTCGTCTGCTGTAGAAGAATAACTATCGGGTACCATAATCAGTTCAGCAATACCATAATGGTTATGGTAGTCGAGGTTAAACGGAGGCAGCGATATCCTGATCATTGGCAGGTTGTTCTCGTCTGCTGTAGAAGTCCAAGTTTCGAGTGAGTCGTTAGCGAGGTGTGGTTATGGGGTAAAGTGATTAAGATGGTATATGTGTGAATACTAAACCAATGCCAAAGGGTTTAAATGTACGATCATACTCATTATCTTTTGGATCCCCTCTTATCGCGGTTTTCATTATTGATTATATCGAAATATCGAATTCCAGTGGAAAGATGTCCAGCCAGGGTCGAGTCTTGCAGTCTAACGCGGAATAAGGCGGGGCGTTAGACCTCCCTTAATCAAAGGGGAGCTGGTTTCCGTGAAAAATACTCAGTTGATTAGCCGAATAACTGCTTTACTCGGTTTAGGCTCATCGAGGTACCATCACAATTTGATGACAAGGTGTACGTGACGAGCAATTACCGTAATAATATAATTTTATCACAATTCGATTCACTAGCGCAAATGTACATTTTGTGAATTAATTTAGGTAGCCCCGGCAAGTGTAATTTTTCTAGATGAAAGGGCTTCAAATAAGAAAATAAACGTCAATGACCTTAATCTGTCAATACAATCAATTCTTATTTAATTACTGGTTGCATACCAAAGGTGGCACACAGCAACAGAGCGCTCCAATGTCCTGCTTGTAGCACCGCTCTAGTAAACCTATTGGCCAACATACACAATACATTATAACTACTAGTTTTATTTGATAGAGATTTTCTGTTATAATATATAATTACTATGGGATAGTCATGTCAAAGTACTGGATTCTGAGTAATAATAACTTAACACACCTTACACAGAGCCGTCTGATCCCAAAGTAGGCAGAGCCTGAACTATGGTAACCAGACTGTTGATAAACATATTTATATATTACTAAAACACATACCACACCACCACCAAGTGGCCACCGCCACTTTTGTGCATTTCATTACAGGTACTGTTAAAATTTTTTTTTCGCAAATAATTATACTGGTATTCATCCCGCAACGAAGTTAAATGTTTTTTTTTATAAAAAAAAAACAATAAACCGACTTCAACGAACTTGATTGTGAAAAAATAATACCTAATAAATACCTAATATTTTGGGATTGAAACAACTTTTTACTATAAGACTTCAATTATTCACTTACTTGAGAAATGTTTTTACAGAAACAATAAAACCATTGGACGGTTTGCTGAAAATAACAGTAAAAATATACTTTAGTATACAAGAATCCTCCTGAAACTATATAGAATACGATAGTGAAACAATTATAATAAAATGTGTTTATTACTTTTTCAGAAAAACAGGGATATGCAAACATATATATATATATATATATATATATGAACGAGATACGAACATGTTAACATACGTCTATGTTCGTATGATCGTCAGCCAAGCGTAGAAATTAGAACCTTGGATTGGACACCTAATTCGCTGCCATGACGCTAAAGCCGTATTTAAGTGATTTGCATTAACAAAAGCCTAATGTTCCGAACGTAAAGAAAAAGTTGTGAAAAGTACGTTTAAATTTAAACATAAAATTATCGTGTATGTGTGGCACGTGTCACGTAACGCCCTGGCGTATAATTCGATAAATATATGACACCACTGAAATAATGTCCCGATGTAAGCTCCACAACAAACACGAATATTAAAATTAATTGCTGATGTGATGTGTTGTAAACAAATCCTTTATTGAAGTTGTGTGAACAAGGAAACGGGAATGCATGTATGGGGTGATACCAAATGTTCTGTTTTTCAACCCAGCAGGCTTCGGTTCGAATTGGACCGACATACTGCAGTAGTACCTCTGTACTCTGCAGAGGCAATACATAAGTTTATAGGTGCCGGTAACCGCTTACTATCAGCCGAACCATGTGCTTGTTTAGCAACTTAGTTGTAGTATCGTCGCCTTAGTGTTTCTTTGTCCTATCGACCAAATTTATCGAAAATTTACTTTAAATGCAGTATTGTTAACATTTAAATTCAAACCTATTGGTTAAGGAAGCTTTAAAACTTTTTGTTTTTAAAACAACAAAAAACCATTTGAATTTTATTTGTAACACAATACTGAAAAAAAACATTGTGCTTATTTGTTCTACGTCCAGATTTAGTTCTATTTCCTAAGGCGCGCGTCGTAAGAGGCGTTGAGTGCTTTAGTATTCTATGTCCACTTAATCGACCAATCACAGCCCACGGCGCCATGTCACTTTGTGCTATCTCTAATGAGGTAGTGTCTTAACTCCACATTCGTAATTTTATTTGTGCAATTTTGTTCTTTCTCCACACAAAATTTGTGAAATAAGTTGAATATTTAGTTATCATCAATAGATGGAAATTATAGCTGAAGACAAAGACTTTCAAATCTTGAAACTATGCCTTTTTCTAATAGAGCAAAAAAAAGTGTGTGTGTGTGTGCAATTCACACACGGCAGAAGTGAAACTTTAGAGAAGTAGCCTACGAGAATATGAGAAATAAAAATTAAAATCAACACAAGCAATTTACTTACTAATTTAATGTTAATAAATTTAATTTTAGATATTTTATATAAAAGTTATTGGTCAAATCAACACAGATGTGTTAAACAATTAACATAAACTAATTAACCAATGAATTTTAATACGCAAATGAACAAAAATGACACTACGTTGACATTCACGCATTTTCTGAAGGCTTCTTAGTACGCAGGCGCAAAAAAAGATTATAGGAACACTGATACTTGTATTCTATTTCATTCTCTCGCCAACTTAATCCTATACATTTATGTGTGTTTCTTTGTCGTGACGCATTATCGTTTCATCGAGTTTCAAATCACAACAATTCGAAAGAAGTTTCACTTCAAAAACTCTTCTCCTGTAAAAACCAATGGTAGATAGCACAAATAAACACATAGGCGACGGCGACGGTACGGTGTTCAACACTTTTAGATAAGCTCATTACAGTATTGCATTCTCAATATTGATCCATACAATGTTTATTAGATGTGTAATTCGGGACTTAATCGCGGTAATATTACAAGGTACAATACCTCTTGTTTACCCGACGTTTCGATCGAATTGCACCAATCGTGGTCACGAGTGGACTGTTTAAGTCCCGAATTACACATCTAATATGTATCAAAGTCCGCGAGTCCTACGCGCGATCGTATTATGTCCGCATATTGTACTCGGCTTATATTTCGCTAGTTTCTACTTACTAAAATGACTACAATTTTCAGATTATGGAAATGTACGCTTTAGGGTGAAGGTTTTCAACCCTAAAGCTATATACATATTTTGCTCTTAAAGTGTGTGTCAAACCAGGTATGAGCACATGGTTGTAGACTGTCAAGTCAAATCAATTTCTCTTTATATACGTTAACGATATACGATACGATGTGTAGAAACAGGTATGAAATAGAGGGGTATGACGTCATTGTCCATGTTGTCAAATCATGTTTAGTTTAACAATTAAAGAATTATAACAAATTTGTAAATAATAATGAATCAAATTTTTCGAAGTCATACATATAACACCTAATTCCCTCATGAGTGTTACCTTTTTTTAAACAGCCGTCTCCAACCCTATTATTGTCTATGACATCAGTCAGTATTGGCAGTGAATATTCAGTAAAAATATAAATATCTCTTAAACCATCATCAGACTTCAATCAATTCCTAAATTATGGTAAATTCAAACAAAATGTAGTCTTTGTTATTTAATTTTCTACCCTAAGAGGTGGGATATTTTCTTCAAATCTAAAAAAGGACAACCTTGAGTATAACTAATCCCATAAATAAAAGAAATGATCCAGAATTGGCGAAGATATTGTATAACATATAAGGCAGTTAAATTGAGATCCGTCTCCTATTTTTGAAGTACATAGGTTAAAAAGATGAATTATTTAATATAAAAGAGCAAAACCGCACGACGAACGAGCATTGTCAGAAATAAAGGTAGAAAAAGGAAGGTAGACCGCTACCCACTATAAACGCCTTACAGGAAAGTTTAACTTAATTTTTATTAATATTTCTCACTTTTAGTGGATTACTCGTAGTTTATAATTAGAGATCGGATATTCGGATGCATATTTACCTAAAGTTGAGATGTTGGCTATTATGGAAAGCACTTTTTTATCGAAAGAACCCCAGTTTGACACAAATGGCACTTGCTCTGTTACAACGTATAATGGTTGCTTTTCCCTACTTTTACTGTCAGCGATTTTTGACGAAGCAAAAACAACCTTATTACGTTGTAACAAGTGTCAAATCGGGCCTATTAAACCCCAGGAAATGTAAGCATTTTGTAAGAGTGCGAGTGAGACGGCAAATTATACTTGCTTGTGCGCAAGTAGCGACGCGACAATACAACTGCATTCGTCGCTGTGCTTGCTATGCGTTCGGGTGTGTTTCTTAAGTTTTTCTCATTTCTACGATTACTTAATTGGCTATTGAATAACGGTTTCTGATTTGCATCGTGATTTGCATTTTTGTTTTACTTGAAACGACGACTTTTGTGCCACGAATCCTGGATTTACCTGCTCTGCGGCTTGAACCTCGTTATTTCTTTTATTAACAAGGTAAGAATTATTTCTTTTCACAAAACCATTTAAAAACAGATTTTGACTATAGAAATATGTATAATATAATAAATAACTCGTACTAAAGTTAAATGTACCTGAGTAATGGTAGTTTCGCCAGATAGTAACATGTTCTGCTCTCTGATTGGTCGACTGTGTTGTATTAAGGGACTATTGTTTAAACAGATTTGCTGTATATCAGGTAGTTTTAAAACAATGCGCTGTGTTGTGTGGTTATCTGATACTGTATTTCAACTATAGATATAAAACAACCGATTTAAAACGTTTTAAATAAAATGTTGCGGTTCTAACCCACAAATAAATCGTTTTAAACGGCTGGAAATTCGCCTACAAAAATAAAAGAACTGCGTTTTACACTTCATTGTGTGCAATTTCTGGTCACCTGGCAACATGTTTTGTTTTAATTAGTTTATAGAAAATTAATAGAAAGTACCTACCTACATTACCTACTACACGAAAACTTAAGTATGTAGGTATACCTACCTATACTTATTTATTATATTTCACACACTAGATTAGAAGACATCATTAACACAATGCCGTCCGTTTTACTTGGGCATGAAAGAGACAACGTTATGTTTTCAAGGCCTTCTTGACGACGTCAAGAAAATTATTATCGTACACTACAATTCTCTGAATAATCCTAAATTAAGAAATTTTGAACAGTCAGTAGAACCAGACGTAACACCATTATGTTCAACGCAAACAGATACAGAAATGACAGATTTCAGTGACCGAACCATAGTCATAGATAGTGATTAAAGATATTGTCACTGGGGTAATCTTTCTTCTTCAATCTTTAGCCACCCAATGCTGAGCATATATATAGGCCTCTTTCAAATCTCTCCACATTTTTCTCGCTGCCACTTTAAAAGTGAAATATAAAATGTGTTAGTTTTAAGTTTTTATTTTCTTCATATTAGCTATGTAAGAAGTGCATGTCATGGCTACTTGTAAAGAAAACAACACAATAACTTAAGCAACATTAATTCTTGAATGACAATTATTTATGTATTTTGCCCAAAGTGCCCATGTACCACTTTTCTATCTTTCATTTCTCTTCTATGTAGTTTTTGTGTGTACAACATGAAAATATGATGTGATGTAATGAATAAATAAGTTTACTTATATTAATTTATGTTTTCTTATTTACCACACCGCCATTTCTCTTACACCTTACATACGTACATACTCGAATGGGAAACACCTTAACTTAAAGTAAATATACATCCGATCAGTTATGCGATCCCGGAATCCCGGGATTTGATTTTAAATAAAAATATACTTAGAAGCCGCTTCCATAATTTGTTATCCAAAAAATAACTTTAGGTAAATATGCATCCGATTATCCGATCTCTATTTATAATTTATCTAAATTATAATATCCTAATGTCAACTGTTTATAACCGTTTACAAAAATATTGCTTTTGCTGATACATGTACGTTAATTGTTGAGCAGTTTGCCTGGTATTTCACCATCAAAGTGGAGATTTTACGATCAGCGTTGTGATGAGCAATAATTGCTTAGCAGCCATATTGAATCAATCGTATCACAACTCTGGAAATACTTATTATTTTATTGTTCCGGTGACGATCTGTGGTCTTCATCATCAGTTCCAATTCACTTTACGCTTCAAAAATATCCAAATTGCTATAGCTATAGATGTGCCTATAATATTTGAATGTCCCTCGATTTCTCAAGGATCCAATCATCTGTTCTTTTCCTGATGACAAAGGGACTGGGAAGTAAAGGGTCTTTCAACAAGGACGGGTCGATGTTAAAATTGAATAAAACAAGATGTGTGTGAGATATTAACGAAATTTATTTTATATTGGAAAGGCCCATTTATGCCATTATGGATGGAATATGACATCGTTCAAATGTCCGCCGCGGCTTCGTATGGTGGCACGAATCCGAGAGGTTCAATTTTTAATGACTCTGCTGCATAGATCCGGCTGAATCTGAGCGATGGTAACTTTTTGTGGATGCATTGTCACCTGGTGAACCTCATGTGGGTTGTGGTCATCCCATATACGGCAATTTTGCTTATAAACAAAACCATTCATCGAAAAATGTGCCTCGTCGCTAAAGATTATTTTTCGGCCAAAATCGGGGTCCTCTTCCAAGCGTTCCGAAGCCCATTCACGCTGTACTCACGTACAGCGGCGATGTTCTCGGCCGATCTGGCGTTCCTTTGATGTAAAGGTGTTGGTTGGTTGTTTACCGAACCGGTCGTCTCAAATTTGGTCACCAATCGTTGGAGAGTAGACTTTGAAAGGCCACCGCGTCTGCCGTAAAATGGGCGCAATGCGCGCAACGTGCAAACTAACGAACACTCATTTTGATAATAAAGTTTTATCATTTGCACATGCTGCTTAACCGTGTAACTTGCCATGGTGATTTGGCATCAGTGACTGAATAAGAAAAAACAGATTTGACAGATGCGGCCAAAACAAAATGGCCGCCAGAGATTATTAACATCGACCCGCTCTATTTGACCCTTTATATGAAACATAATAAAAAATCCAAATCAGTCCAGCGGTCTTCGACTAATAGAGTATCGAAAAAAGATTCCAACGAACTGAGAACCTCCTCCTTTTTTAATTTTTTTAAAACTAAAGATATTTTATCATGAATTGTAGAACTTTAAAACATTTAAGCCATAAAGACTCTTTATTAACCATTTAAAGAAGGAACTTACGATTATCATTATAATATTATCCGTCTCATAAACCGATTGCGTGTCTCAACAAAAGACTCAACACCCTATAGCCATAGCGGTATTTAACTGAATCATTAAATTTCGCGTGTTTTTGACGGGTGTTAACGATAACGGAAACCGTTATACCCAGTTATACCCATCAAGGGGACCATTGTAACCTCCTTCGGGCTTTTAGTAACTGTCAATTGGATTAATAGTGATGTAACTTGGTTCAATGTAAACATAGTGAGGGGACGAATGATGGACGAGTTTCCGGCTTTTCGTGTATATTTAAAGACATTATTTTTATTTTATTGCTTTGTTTTTGGTCGTGTTATGAGGTAATTAGAGTATTGCTGACTTAAATTGTTGTTGGGGAAGGTGTCTTGATTGTAATTTACTGGTGTATAAATTAATTCAATTAATGTTTCATTCTATTTAATGGTAGAATAAAAATGATAAACAGCTACGAGGGATATTTTTCTTTACCAAATAATTATAATTACGTCGGTACGTCTGAAAAAAATTGATAAAAGTGAAGTAATTTATTATAAGGAAGGGACAATACTGATGGTTTACGTCAATGGGATGTCGTCGGATATTTTAGTGTCAATAGATTGCGTCATTTTCATTTAGAGAGGTTAGTTAGTAACAAGTGACTGTAGCTACCAGAATACTTTCATTTTAAGTTCAAGAAGTGGCATACACGTGACGCGTTAGCTTAGCCACCAACTACAGACTTATTCTCAGTTTATAAGATGGTGAAAGTTCCTGCAGCCAGTGACTAGGTGACCGGGTAACAGGCTGTCCTTTCCACAACTTTCTGCGCACATAGGTGAATTTTCTTCCTTGTTAACTGCCTCCAAACAAATCCAGAGACAGCTAACCTGTAAGCTCCTTCTTACAGCCCAAAGAGCTACCGTTCCGTTTCGGTCAGGTATACAACAAGGCCACGGCGATGACTGATCAAGTTCCCTGCTTTCGAACAATTCGAGAGACATTGAATGAGCCTCACCGCTGGTAATTGTTTTTGTTCTCGTAGCTGCAACCATGCTCTTTCATTGAATTTCAAAGATACGGTTAAGGCCAATGAAGGTCTGTATTGTGAGATATTTATTCATTAAAGAGCCGGATTTAATAAATAAATAATAATAAAAGTGATTTAAGTATTTATTGATTAATGAGATATCTACAGAACTAACAAATTGTTGAAACCATAATCACTTTGACCGCTCAATTGGCTTTTGGTGTTTGATCTTTGCTCGAACTAACCGCAAGGTTAAAGACATTTTATTACATTGTTAAATATAGGCCGTTCAGTAAATTCAAACAAGTTGATTAATTGGTATATTTATGTAGTGTATCTCCTTCCGTATATTGTCTTCAAAGAAAACTGATTAGGTCGAGCAGATCATTTGACCACAAATTGATAGCAAATCTCACAACTAATGAAGCGATTTTTTTTCTTGTGCCAATACTAGATAAACTTACCAAGAAGTTGCTTTTCCAGGCGCTGTAATCCAATATATCTGTCGTTACAAAGATTACCACTAAAACGATAGTTCTTGATTTGTACATGAATGGTTTTAATTACTGTACGAGTGGCGTATGTAATATTGAACCCGTATGTGTAGCCGATTGGCGCGATCGCGTAGGTAAACATTTTGTAGTATGCCGCAAAGTAAAGCGGCTCAAATTTGAGATTAATTTAGTACAAGGTGATATACTTTACCAATTTGGCGTTAGTTGTACTAACCTGAAACAGAAACAAAGACCATTATTTTTTGTATTCATTTGATTTTAAACATTTAATTACTGTTGGACATAGGCCTATGTCCAACAGTGGACGTCCTATGGCTGAAATGATGATGATGATGATGATGATGATTTAATTACTAACATTCCGAAAGAAACACATTAATGCTATTGTGGTGCAGTACTATCTAACCAAGATAATCCGAACAACTTTGTAAGTAATTCTGCGACGCGCAATAAAAGTTCCTATGATTATTAATATATCTATGCTTAGTATAAAACTGTAACAGGTTTTGGAATTGGTGCAACGCCTATTATAAGCGAGATATTGCTGTTTTCCGACGTAAACGCGAACGAAGTCACGTGCAGAGCTAGTTTACAAATAAGTTTATAGATTTCCAACGTCAATCGCTTTGCCACTTTCATTATACAACTTATACGTCCATGTATACAACAACTATTATCTGAGACAAGGGAATGGTACCATGTAATGTTACTCGCAAGACCATTTGCGTCACTGAAGTTTTCCTAACCTTATAATGCAGCTCTGGTAACTACTCTCACCAATGAAGGCTGTTCAATGCTTATTCTAGTTGGTCACTAGGTTTCAAGCTGATTTATTAGAAGTCCTAGCGTTTGAGCAAACCACCGTTTACGAAACAAGGCCATAAGTGGTTGTCACAGCCTATAAACCATTGTTATACTTTTGATTTGTAGTTTAAAAACATTCTAAGGACCTCTAGCTGCAGGCTTAGGAAATATTTTTAGTTACAAACTTATATTTGCAGTTAGAAATAGGCTGTGATGGAGACCGATGAATGGAAGAATATTTTTTCCTATTGCAAACTGGATTTGGTCCAGCGATTCGAGTTATTTCTTTGTTCAAAGTTTGGTGCTTATCTTGCTCGTAATTTTAGTAAGTAATTGTTTTAGTGAATGTATAGCTCTACTGTATAGAACTGATTATAGCCTTTATTATATAGGCAATTTCAAATCAAGCGGCGATAGCGTAACGGCTAGGATGTCGGACTTGCTATCAAGTGGTTGCGGGTTCCAACCCCACCCAGTGACCTACCGACGTGAACCCATTCCTAAACATAAGCAATTAGCTTAGCCAGAGGGGTTAACAAAAATACTAGTAACGTGTGAGCCATTTTGCCTGTATTCTTTATTAAAAACATAAAGAAAAATATGCTTCTGAACTAGAATTTTTATGTTGTAAAATCAATTGTTTCCTTTCAAACATTCCTCAGATTAAGAATCAAACTTTATTCTGTATACAAAATGCATTTACAAAGCAAAACAACTATCTCAAACGATTTTTACGAGTTTGACAGTATGTTATTTTGTAATATTTGTGTTCCATTTTTTGCATTTCCACATACTTGTATTACTTTAAGATTCAGTCATATTTTTTATATAAAAAAAGTGTTGCAGCAATTTTTGGTACAGCCTTTTAACTTAATATTTATAGTAATAGTATTCTTTATTGTGGATCATAGGTAAGTATATAATACAGGTGTTATAGTTTTTTACATTATCTAGAACAGCTATGTCCCGCCCATGGGACTTACAATATTTACAGTAATTTGAATATGAATTGAATACATTAAAGAATAATATAACATATGTCAATATGTCACAGAAATTGTATTTTAAAGGCAATAATAATGAAAAAATAGAGAATACTGAACACATCATGATTTGGGTATAGAGTAATGGAGCAGAGATTTATCAGCTAAGTAATCCTTTACCGTATAATAACATTTACTTATTAACAGGTCATGAAGTTCCTTTTTAAACACAGTTATTTCTTTAACCATTCTGATATCTCTCGGAATATTGTTAAAAACGCGCGAAGCTGTGCAGAATATACTTTCATGCATCAGATGAGTCTTGCTAGCGACTATGTGCAATTTATCCTCATGTCTTATACGCTTACGGTAGTTAAATAGTTCAGAATTCTTTTTGACAAACATGGAGACCTCCAGAATGTATAGACTTGGCAAAGTTAAATGTTAAGTTTTTTAAAATATGATACACACAATACGGTTTCCTGCAGATTGAACATAGCCCTTATACAGCGTTTTTGTGCTATAAATGCCCGGCCTTTGTCTGTACTACTACCCCAAAATATTAAGGGTTGAACTTACATACATATGGTATGCTGCCAGAAGAGTCTTTTGATTTGCTATTTTTTTTAACCTGTTGAGAGCATATGAAAACTGACTTAGTCACTGACTTTATTTGTAAACTTAGAAATTTTGTTACTTCAGTTTCTTTTATTTTTCTATCTTCTATTTATCTCCAAACGGACACAATTTTAGTAAGACCGATTGTTATTCCTCCAGAACTTGAATACACAATATGTCTGCAGTCATTATTTGCCAGTATTTGACCTTCAATACCAAAACATTTGATGTGTTAGGCACTAAGTGGTTTCCGTCCATCTTCCTAATTGTTTAGACCCCACTGGGATCAGCCAGTAAGGTAGACAATTTTGCTTCAGGATTATGAAAGAGATTATCTGATGCTATTATTCAATTTCATATTGATTCCATTATAAAGGCGATGCCAATAGAGAGAATTACTATAGATAGATAGATAGATAACACTTTATTCGTACACCATATTTACAGTAGAAGTATCATACACACATGTGTGAAACAGATAATGTACAAAGGGCGGCCTTTTTGCTAAATGCAATCTCTTCCAGACAACCTTAGGATAGATTAAAATGATTCAGAGAGACAGTGATAGTTGGTGGTGAAATAAAATTGTAAGAATATTTTTTTCATTGCTAATAAATAGAAAAAAAAAGATATTCTGTGTTTCATACTATATTTTAACATACTAAAGTTACTCTATTAAAGGGAACTGTTCAATTAAATGTTTTTTATGTCGCCATGCTTATATATATATATATATATATAAATATATCCCCAAAAGGTTAAGCAGAGGCATACTATCAACTATATTTCACAAGCTCTGTTTTGGTTTTACGTCAGTGAGTTCATTGCCGTCTACTGGGCTCGTTTCTAGACTACATAATAGTGACTGAGAAAACCTTTATAACAATTGACGCGGCCCGGGACTGAAATCAATCAAAACTGAACCTCACAGTTGCGATGCAGCAACAACTTACAATGAATTACCAACATGGCAGTCTCACCTTAAATGTTTACTAGACGTTACATTTATTTGTTCAGTTAACACACAGACAGGACTTATCTAAAGCTAGATTTTACCATCAAAGATTCTTCAGATGGTGTGTACTTAAAAGTATCACTATAATAGCAGTTTTGTTGGTCTAGTGGTTAGTGCTCCTGACTGTAGAGTCAGAAGTCGTAGGTTCGATTCAGACCCAGGACAAATAATTGTGTGATGAACACGATAATTTGTTCTGTATCTGGGTGTAATTTATCTATAAAAGTTATGCAATGTATCTATTACTATCTATAATATATTTAGTAATATATAAGTATGTTTATCAGCAGTCTGGTTACCATAGTACAGGTTCTGCCTAGTTTGGGTGCAGACGGCCGTGTGTTGTCTCAAGTTTTTATAATTATTATCTATTTATTTGGTTACCAACTTAACTGTATTAACTTTTCAAAAAATAAAAAAAAAATACTGACATTTTCAAATTCACTCCTCTGACATATATATATTTTCATTTAAATTTATAGTTTGGATAGAAATAACACCCGAACCGACTACGAAATAAAACCCTAAATCCCAACACATTCTTAACAGTTTCGTCCTTTCTCCGGCCTTGCTAAGGAGGGTTGCGGAATTTACTTTCATTTCATCTATTTTCTTTTGATTAAGTTCGTTGCGGTTTCCAAGACAATTTAGCGTTCTCTGTGAAACGGCGTAATTGCGAGGTGTTTTCCTGGGTCTATTGTAGATCCAGACTTACGGCCTGCCTATTACAGTGAAAATGTTTAGTGCCTCAAGTCGGAATTAAAGTAAATACCACAGACAACGTCGGGTGTTAAAATGATAATAAAATTCTTGCTAGAGTTTTACACACCGTATCTTAATTTATATTTTTACTAGCAACCCGCCCTTTGGCTTCGCACGGGTAAAATGATACATCTAAACCTTCCTCATGAATCACTCTGTCTATTAGTGAAAACCGTATGAAAATCCGTTCAGTAGTTTTTCAGTTTATCGCCAACAGACATACAAGGCTTGTGACTTTGTTTTATAATATGTAGTGAAAAGTAAAAACTTTCATGCAAAATTTTGTTGCAAAAGCACACTTGATGATATAGTAATGATAAATATCACTACACTATTGCGGTCCATTGTACCTTTAGAACGAAGACCATAGCGTAAATAGTGATGAAGCAGCACAAGTAATCACCGTTTGTTTTAATCTTACGCCAGTCATAAAAGTCAATAATAATATATAAATGACATTGAGTCAACAAGCAACTGTCACTATTAAATTGTCGATAAAGCTAAATTCTTTCGACCCTACTGATAGACGAATTCGGAATTAGCCAATTCGATTCCGTCTACACGTAGCGGCGAAGCTAATGACAGCCGTTTTAGTCCAATATCATTTTACTACTGTTGTGTTGGACTAGATCGATACCTTTTGAACTTATGGCCGCCTGGTACAATTTCATAGAAATAAGAATAACTAAGCACTTCGTATAAAAACAGAAACATAATACATTTTGAAAATCATCGTCTTAAATCCACAATCTGAAAAAAATAACAAATAGTAATTTATTGAATATAAAATGATATCAGTCAGAGAGCCATGCTTCGGCACGTATGGGCCGGCTGGACAGAAGTAATACCATGGCCTCACAGAAAACCGGTCTCATAGCAACAGTTTCGTTGTATTTCTCTGCCCCCTTCTCCACCTCTTCCCTCCTCTGCCCCTGCCCCCTCTTCTCTCTCCGTCATATCCCCTCTCCAACTACTCCCACCTTAAGGGTCGACAACGCACTTGTGGCGGTGGGAGTCACTTACCATCAGGTGACCCGTATGCTCGTTTGCCATCTATTCCATGAAAAAAAGATATAGGGTTATTTGGAAATGCACAATTGAAGGATCTTTCTGTTTATCTTTTTTACATATTTTGGTTTATAATGCAAAACGCATTGTATAACATTACCCATTGAGGGTCATTATTGTGATCATGAGACGAAAAATTCTATATTATATGTTTATCCGCGTATTATTCAGATATTTAATTTTGCAAATATGTCATTGTGTATTATTAAATGAAGTTAAACATTATGAAGAATTTTGGATTCTTTTCCATGAGCGAGTAAATTAACGTTTTGACGCCAAAATAAAAGTGATACCGGAATGAGGATTACGTTTCTTCATAACATTATTTGTAAGTTACGTGCGATAAGTTCTACAATAAAGCTATTTTACTTTACGTAGAAAGCTTACCAAAAAATCAATACAAATAAATAAAATTGAATTGTCTGTTTGTAATGTCAAAATAATAGTTTATTTTTAAGCTTACACAGTTATTTGCATGATACCTATGCCTAAGTCATCATTTTTTTTAATTTTTGTCTATCTGTCCGTCTGTCTGTTTGTTTTAGGTAATCTCGGAACAGGTGGACCGATTTCCATGGGACTTTCATTGGCAGAAAGCTGGTGTTATAACTATAAACTTAGGCTACTTTTATTTTGGAAAAATAATTAGGGTTCCGCGCAAAATATAGATATATGTACACGCGAGCGAAACCGCGCAGGAACTGCTAATTACAAATAAAATTAGGTAGGTAATTCGAAAATAGAATGTCTAAACAATTCTTTTGCGGTACAAGTACTAAAAACTTTTCAACGCCAACACATATTGTGACTTCATTCAATTTTGTCCCCACTCAGGAATAGAGTGTGAGTTGTTATTCCCCTGGAATTCACCTAAGTCAATTTAAGTTTTCCAACGACACCAGAAAAGGTTTCCTTAAATAGAACATTACTTAGAGTGTACTGGATGTAAAATGTACTTACAGTAAAAGTAAAAGTTAGAGTACTTCTCTCAACAAATAATAGGCAAATTACAAAAGCTGAATTAACAAGTTTTGATTAGGTAGAAATATTTCTACACTGGTATAATAGCACAAAAAACTACTACAAAATATTTATAGGTAGATTTATATATAACTCCGCGTACATATTATATCCCCGGATATGTGGAGAGAGACCGACGCGACATCTATAATTTTGATCCGGTATTTTTTTTTCTATTTTAAGATTTTTTAGAGGTTTGCTTTTGAAATTCAAATAAAGTGCATAAAAATTATATTATAAACGCTAAAATTGCTTTACTTAAGAGAAGTTTAAATAGGATTTCAGGCATATGGGTGCTACGGATGGCTCGAGGAAGCATAATCGGGAGCTCCAATTTTCGAGTTACTATGCAGCGAAAGTGTTACAATTATCTAGCTACAGTCTACCTAATCTCTTTAAAGTCTTTATCAAGTACAAAACACTTTAAAAGGATTAAATAATGACATGCTATTTCATGTTTATACTCATTTACTTACCGTGAAATTAATTATTGAAACAATAATTGAAATCGAAAACGTAATTAATAAAAACATGTTCGGTATTAATCTAAAATTATATTGCGGCTTTTCGATTTCAAACGAATGTTAAGCTCAGTTAAAGAATGAAGATCCTCGTTGTTCTTTTAACATTATTTCATTTCGTGTTTGTAAGTTTATTTTAAACTTTAAATACTAAAGTAAACATCAGTAATAGAGAAACTATCGTAATAGTACTGAGAACACATGGGTTGTAGAACAAATTGTAATTCACACAATATTCCCTTGTTCCTCCTCCACCCTGGCGAACCGATATTATTTATAGTTTTCCCTAATTGGACATTTTCAAGCAAAAAGCTGATGTCCGTTTATTTGGACACATTCATAGTCACCCATGTGTTCTAAGTAATATTACGATCGTTTCTGTATTTGTGTCTCCCATACAAAAAAAAGAAGATTCTATGAATTAGCTGGCTACGGCCAAGTAGTATCAGTGCGAGAATTATTATTGTGTGATGCAAGTTCAGTAGTTTTAGTAGTTTTAGATATTCTTGGTTTTAAAGGCCTTTACCAATGCTACTGTAGTCTTCTTTTTGTGCTGGGAAGTCTGTTCGCCAAGGATAAGGGTCGGGCTTGTGAAGATAATTCGTATTGGCGTTACCAAAAAATATTAACCCCCCCCCCCCACAAGTGAGATCACTAGAGTTGCAGGTGTTTAAAGCCACCCGGACCCCTTACCATAATATTTACATGAGTCTATAACTTACTGAATGAAAAAAAATATGTGTTTGGGTTTTAATAATTGATATTACACGTCTATCAAAGAAAGTGGCAAGATAATTACTGCTCAAGTCGGAGTTGCTAACAGTAAAGTTATTTCCTCAGAATGCCGCATCTTATTAATATTTTGTTGTTCTTGCTTTTCGTGTGACAACCTCTAATAAGTTAGAGGTATATAAGGTAATCCTAGTAAGTTATCCTACCTGATAATGTTGTGAGCGTTATCGCTATGTTTTGGATACAACACCAGTAATAAGTTACCATAAGTCAGGCGTGGTGCCTACTTGGCACCACTTGTATAACTAGCACTTATTAAGTTTTTTTAAACTGATCTGTCACTTTCATACATCCGCATGTAGAATGTTAGAATCTTGCGGCTGGAATATGGCAGCTGTATGGCGGCATTTTCAAATGTAAAAAAAATTAAGGCAGTCGTGTTTTATAATTTTAAATTAGTACTTGTTTGTTTTAGACTTATCCTAACAACATTGAGAACTCGTTGAAGACTAACAGAGATGGGTATGATCAAGATAGGTTGGACACTACGTTATCATCAGATAAGACTGTTTTAATTTTGATTGTAAGTTTCAATTCAATTACCACATTACCAAAGGACTTAAACACCAACCTTTTTGGACCTTTTTGAAGGAGTTACTGTCACACTCTGATCGAATAGAACTTAATAAATGCCATACACTTTAAGGAAAAAAAAATGACGGGCTTTTGTTCCAAGTACAAAATAACTCTTCTTAAAGTTATGTTAAGGATCACTAAAACTCGTCTGTATATAAAACTTTTATTAATTAAGTGAAATTATCCAGTTTCAAGAGCTATTTTACTCGCACTTTGTACAGGTGCGAGTAAAACTCACGCCCTGAGGGTTACGCTCAGACCTAATTATCTGTACTGTTGATAAAATATATGATGATAAATATTATTTTATTTCTTATTGGATGTATGAAATAATGCTTCTGAATATGAATTACTTCCCCGCGCTGTTAAATGGTAATTGTCTTTAAATTTATAACATACTAGCAGTGCCTAGCGGTTTCACCCGCGTAAGTCCCGATCAGGTGGGAAATCAGGATAGAAGAAGCTAATGCCTTAATCCGCAATCGGTCCGGTAGTTTTTGTGTGAAAACATTACAAACATACATACAAAAACACAAATGTTTCCTCTTTATAATATTAGTTTACAACAGTTTGCCAGATTTATTGACGAAGGTAGTTGCCTAAACAGAAAATTACAGAAATGTGTGGTCAAATTTATTATTATGTTATGATCGATCGATTGACCGAGATTATCTTAAGTGCTTGACTACTTCAGGTAATCCGATACAACTTAACGTGAGCGATATCCCAGGATAAATTCCCGCGTGGGCAGCTATTTCTATTTCACGTTTGCAAAAGAATCGGTCCAATTACGAGCAACCTTTTTTACCACGGTTATCATTTACAATGATTATAATATTCTTTTTATATTGGATTCTCTGCACCATAAAAATAACACCATATGTACCTATAAAAAATCACTAAGCAAATCCCTTAATTTCACAGATCAAACAAAATGCTAATCAAAATATAATGGATTCACTCCTCAAAGTTCTACTGACCAAGTTCACGGATCAATCTAATTTGCCTTTAAGAAACATTGCACGCACAAATCAGGTGAACCCTCAAAAAAGTATGAGTCATAGACCTTTACTACCTGACGTACATGTAACAGAAGTCCATCAGAGGATATGTAATCAGAAGAGAATTCAATGTCATACAAAATGTCATAACTTTGAACCTGAATGTATTCGTGAATGCACTCTTAAATACTTCACTTGCTTAAATACGCCTGGCATCGATAAGCCATTACACTTGATAAATAGACCTGGTATACTTAACATGACTAATATTATTAATTATAAGCACTAGGGCCTAATTACCCAGTGCCTTATTAAATATTGTGGTTAATAAATTCATAATTGAATCTTTTATTTATTACTAGCAACCCACCCCGGCTTCGCACATATATATTCATATTTCAACCAATTTACAAAAAACCTTAACAAATAATATACCTGAACCTTTCTCATGAATTGCTCTATCTATTGGTGAAAACCGCATGAAAATCCGTTCAGTATTTTTTTGCGTTTATCAAAAAGTCAAAGTCTATATAATGATTGTTCAAATTATACTGGCAAGTAAATAAACCAAAAATCTTAAAACCTAATGAATTGGAAGTTGAAATTTACCCCTAGGCTATCTACCTATATAAAAGCATTTTAATGCGTGAAACTGCAATGTGACACGATCATCCCTCTAAGCCTATATACTGGATCTATTTCAGAAAAGTTGGAGACGCACTATGAAGTCCAACCCTGGTATAGCTGATAGACCTAACTTTAGCATACACGACCACTCTTGAATTAATACATGAGGAAAAATATCATCTGTTGAACGAATATGCCAACATAATGCAAACTGAAACAAATACGGAAACAAAATGAAATTAAAAAAACATTTCGACTACGTATTCCGCTGTAATTAATTTGTTTCTATGTATGTGTGGCGTCGACTCTAAATGATTTAGGTATTTACACATTTTGCTTTGCAGTTCCTTAAAACTTTTGTAAACGTTAGGCAATTAATATGTAATACAATTACCTAGTTTTACTATTTATTGTTATTTGTTGTAAATATTTAAACAACAATCTTTTATTTGGTTTAACGCTGTAATTAAAATTAAAGAACAATTAATGAGCCTAAACACGAGGCAGCTGCTTGTAAACCTTGAGTCCGTCTACGTCCGTCTACATCACCAGATGCCCCACAGGTCTCCGTCATTATAATGTGATTAGAATTACATATGTGTTTTGCCACAATTCAATTCAACAAAATCATGTCACAGGTGAAAATTCAGTGGGTGATTATTCATTCCCTATTTTTCTACCTAAAAGTTTAATATTATTTATTTCCTTTATTATTATTTATTATTAATTCATTCCCTATCGAAGAGAAATAGAATGATCGAAATCAGACTACCCTGTAAAAACTTATGGGTACCTATTATACCTGCACTAGTTAAAAAAAAAATACCAACAGGTTGGTGCTTGACAACCCGTTTTCACGACTGTTAAAAATGACAACAGTATCAAATTTCTAGTGTGGAATGTTGACTGTGGTGCTTAAAAATACAGCATACATGATGATTTTAATCCCAATACAAATTGAAACACGATATTTTGTGTAGGTCGTGTTGTTAAATGTTTGGACTCAAAACATTTGCTGGAAACGAGACTCGGTGGATTACAGTAAATATTTGCCAACTCACTCTTACCATTATACTAACGAGTCTTTGCGGTGTTCAATTTACTCAGTGAATGATAGTTGGCATTTGGGCCATTTTGGGCTAACCTGATGAGATTGAGAGCCTCAAATCGTTTGCCGATAACTTTAACGAGGAGTAGACATTTGGAGGGTTTGTAATTAAATGAGATGCATTTGATTTAAATCAGGTTAAAGGAGTTAGTTTGGTATAAAAAAAACTTTTATAAGGTTTTTTTAAAATTTGATAACCTCATCTTTCTATAACACATTGTATTATTATCCGTTTGATTGTAATTGACTTATTAGAGTACCTACTTACAGCACTCACACTGCTTTGAACTACACACAAGAAGCACCTGTCTAATGACGCCTTTTTCCAAAATATCCTTCTAATATTATAAACGTGAAAGTTTGTGAGGATGTGTGGATGTATGGATGTATGGATGTTTGTTACTCTTTCACGGCAAAACTACTGAACCCATTGCTATGAAACTTAGTACGTCGATAGCTGGAGACCTGGATTGACATATAGGCTACTTTTATCCCGATATTCCCACGGGATCGGGATACGAAGATCGTGGATTGTAAAAGAACTAGGCTTCAGCTTACAGTTTTAATGTTTAATCCTGGTTTAAACAGAATTTCTGATATTCCGTAGTTTGAAAATTCTGTAAAGATGAAAATAACAATTTATATCTTTATTACAAAAAAATCAATGCAACATTTTTACACCAAAAACATTTTTCACCAGTGGTGGACCTACGGGAGTTTACCTTCAAATCTTTCTTGAAAAGAAAAGGTTTATATACTTTCATGTTTCCCCAACTTGACAAAAGTAAATATCAATATTTATTTCCTTTAGGTTTCAATAGCACTCGGATTGCTATCAAATTGCGAACTTTTATGGAATTTTAGTAAGAAACTGCTATGCCGTTTTTTTATGGCATGGCGAACAAACGAGCAGACGGATCACCTGATGGTAAATGATTACCGCCGCCTATGCGCACCTGCAACTCAAGAGTCACAAGTGCGTTGCCGGCCTTTAAGGTGGGTTTTTTTTTTCTTTTTGCGTGTAGAAACCCCCTCGGGCCGTCACCCCACCAGGGTTTTTGGTGGGGCGGTGTGTCGGAATCCAACCGACTAAAACCACACGGTGTGCCGTACTGCGCCTTAAGTAGGAGGGATCCGGGAACAGCTTTTATTAAGACATCCGGAACCCTCCTAGCGCCTGCCCGCAAAGCGCGGGCACCACCTCCGGGTAAAAGACCTCTCAATTAGATGACGTCCAGGCACACGCCGATCCCGCCTCCTCGCGGGGGGCCACTATAGTGGGTGGAGAGGAAAACCCGTCCGTCCACCCGCGGCCACACTCAGGGCAGCATGAGGCGCTGGTGACAGGCGGGACTCAGTTCCCTCCTAGCGACCGAGTGCAGGTACTTCCCGAAGCAGCCTTGCTGCGTCAGTCGAAAGGAAAGGGTCCCGTGCTGCCGCCCTGCCCACTCGATTATGACCGGCTGGAGTGCCTCCACGGCGGCAAAGCCAGCACGTGGAGCCTCCAGCCGGGACGACCAACGAGCTATAGTGGCTCGGCGGTTGGCCTCTCGCCATTCGCGTACCTCTTCGGGAGGGGGCCGACTGCCGCCTACCACCCGGAGGGTTAGGGTCTCCGGTAACCTCACTCACTCGGCGAAAAGAAATGCAAGCATTGCTTCACTGCCGGTTTTCTGTGAGGCCGTGGTATCACTCCGGTCGAGCCGGCCCATGCGTGCCGAAGCATAGCTCTCCCACGAGCTATTCTATGGTTTTGTGGCTCACTAATGCTGCGCCGAAGTATTAACCTAGGGTTACACAGCAGGCAACTGCAGGAAATACCAAGAATCACTGCTGATAGGATCTGGAGCTTTCTCGAAGCCATAAGTCTGAGCACAACTAACTAACTAACTTTAAAGCAAGAGTGCGCTACTTATATATATACTTAAAATAATAATAATGAGTAAGTACCTATGTCAGTTTCGTGTTATTAGTATTCATGTGAGCTGTTTTAACTACATTTTTATATAGGGTCTTGGTAGTGAAACTATGATGAAGAGAACTCCGTAAATAAGTCCTTTAAGCTTCTAATCCCGACTGTACACGGAACAGACGATCTTAGTGTCGTGGGGGTATACGGTAATACATTTGACTTTCGAGGGGTGAGGGAGGAAGAGGAGTAGAGGTAATCTCATTCACTCAGCGAAAAACAATGCAAGCATTGCTTCACTGCGGGTTTATACGTGTTCTAAATCCCAAGCTCTGGTTAGTTTCGATCAATCGACTGCACAAATGGCACAATGGTTTAAGTTCCTCGCCACTACGCCGCGCCGAGTGTTGTGGGTTCAAATCCCACACGGAAGAAAAATTTGTGTGATCCACAAATAGTTGGGTGATCCCGAGTCTGGGTGTTCTTTGAATGGTTGTGAAGCCCCCCGTGACACAGGAATATTCGCTGTGCGCTGTGTAACATATCCCAAAACACTATTATTATATTCATAAATATTTTATGCACGCCACCAAGATGTTACAAGAACATGCGACGTTCCAGTTTACTATAGTGTTACTTGTAGGTGCTTAGGAAATAATTAATAGCTCTATCAGTGTTAATAAACAGATGTATAATATACGAGTATTTCATATATTAGCTCCCCGGCCAGTAATTACCGGCCGGTAATTTGCAATAAAAATAAACTATTCTAGCTCTCGAGTTGGACCAAACTGCACACATTGTGCAAATCGGTCCATGAAGTTAGTACACGATACACTTTTACTACCTGATCAGATTTATGATTGAATTGGCTTACGAACAGATTTCGCATACACACGTAAGAACTTAATCGCCAATTTTCATTTGATTTTATTTTTTGTGACAGACGGACGTTTTTAAGAAAGCCTACCGTATACGTAATATTTTTTTTGTTTTTGAAGAAATGCTAACTGTTTTGATCTTAAAATATAAGTTATCTTATAAATATAAAAACGGACCTACAAAAAAGCCTGAATAACGCGTTAATACACATAACCTTTTACAAAAAATGAAACACATCCGCTCAGTATGCCGCCTGCAGGCAGACTAAAATGATAAAATTGGCCGATTACCATTCACATGGACCAATTTGATGTGACACGACCAAGTCAGGTGGTCCTAACCACCCAATGACCTTGAATTGGACAATTTGCGTCCACACGATACGATTAATAATCTAGTGAAATTGTTCCGTGTGACGCCGTTTTAGACAAATATACAGAGGCAGAGACATGTTGCCATGACTGCTTAAAAAACAAAAGAAAATATAACGCCATCATTTCACGACGTATCGTTATCCACTTTGGTTATACAACTTTAAGCTAATGGGTGCTTGACATGCATGTTTCTAGACGTATCACATTTCTTTGTAAACTGTCTTGTTATAGACTAGAAGCCAGTATAACTATCTAGACGTAAGATGGTCACATTATTCATTTGTGCCGCGTTCCAATAAACAAGAAACGATTCGTTTTGCTTACGAACGGTAAAATTTCGTTGAATTTTCAACAAAAATTTTACCGTCCGTAAGCAAAACGAATCGTTTTTTGTTTATTGGAACGCGGCATTAAACATCGAATAGACAACAAAATATGGCGTTTATATTTAATAAAAGGAGTTGATTCTCAGATGATATTTGGAATACTGATGGATGTGTCTGGGAAGAAAAGCGGATACAATTAATTTATACTTAAATAATAAATATGGATCTATGTTTTGATATAAATAAAATCCATGAATGTTAAGTAAATTAAATTAGTACCTATTTTTAATTAATCAACATCAAAAGTTCTACCTTCAATTCCATTAATTAGATTTTAATTTAATCAATAATTTAACAAAGTTTTAATAACATAATATGCATAAAGTCATCTTATAATCGCAGTATGCGTTCATTGAGTTACGAATAAATTAAATGTGGTTTATTGTTCACTTTTACATCTGTGGTAGGGCACATCAGTGTCAGTCGAATTAATCAAACACTTAGGTATTGTGTTTGATTGTAGGTATTCGTAAACAGAATGATGTATAAACAAAGTAAGGCGAAATTTTCTACTCAAAACATCATTCCATGACGTTGTTAGCATAATATTGAATCAGTTACTTTAAATAATGTTTAATTTCTGTTTGAACATAACTTCTTAATGGAAGGAATTTTGCGAAGGAATCACGAAACTTATTTTGTTATTTATAATGAAGCTTAAGCTATACAAGTAAGGATATTAAGTTCTCACAATTTTATGATAATGAAGCATACGCGTTTCCATTTTGTGAGGATTGTTACGAATTTCCAGACTAATCATTTAGCGCGTGTACCATTAAACCCATTATAATTATATCGTACGTGTCTTTCAGCTCTCATTTATCATTTAGGAATTTCAAAATGCAAATGATAAATGTGTTAGAGCATTATAGCCTATGCAACACATTTCTACCTATATTTATTGTTGCACGTCGGTATAAAATTGTTATTTAACTGAAACACAAGTTTATGTGGATTTGTCCTTCAATTAAATAGTATAATGTAAAGTATTGTACGATAGTGGTTACAAAATAAAAGAAACAATGGGCATACTAGTGTGTTCTTATTTATTCAAAAACGCTTTGTATTAACTTATTTGTAACCATGTACACATAAATATAATACAATGACTTTTTTTTAATCCATGATAAGGAGTGGGATTTCCTTCAGTATGAGATGAGAAGGATGTCTTTCAGAGAAAATTTGACGGAAGTTAATACAACAGGAACATCAGAAAATATTTATAATCTACTAGCTTTGCCACGTGATTTCACCCGCGTAAGTCCCGATTCCGTAAGAATAGCGGGATAAAAAGTAGCCTATGCATTAATCTAGGTCTCCAGCTATCTACATACCAAGTTTCATCGCAATCGATATAGTGGTTTTGCGTGAAATAGTAACAAACATCCATCCATCCAAACTTTCACATTTACAATATTAGTGGGGCTAGTTTTATAATATTAGTTTTTTTTCGCGGCTTCACTCACGTGAAAGTATTTTTTTCCACCTCTCGGGAAGATTGATTCTTGATGCAAGGTTTCATATGTTCTTTCTGTATTCCTGGCAACCTGAATGGAAAATTTCATGATGATCGGATGAAGCGCATAAAATATGAACAAACAAACATTTTAATATTATATAAGAATATATACCTACATTGCTCTCGTTATACTTATACATTACGTGACGTATGATTTTGGTAGGTTAGCATGTAATAAAAAGCAAGTCTATAACAATCTATCGGCATCTAAGTCCGTGCTGGTACTGAGAATTTGTTTGCAGAGAAATCCAGATTTAAAATTTGCTGATCCGAACTCGATGAAAGTACATTGTAATACACACTGGTTTACATTAGATTTATTTTTGTCAATCATAAGACATTGTAATAGAAAGCATTTGTTTGTCTAGTGGTTAGTGACCCTGACTGCTGAGCCAGAGGTCGTGGTTTCGATTCCCACCCAGGACAAATATTTGTGTGATGAGCACGATTATTTGTTCTGTGTCTGGGTGTAATTTATTTATAATATGTATGTATTTAGAAATATATAAGTATGTTCATCAGCAGTCTAGTTACCATAGTACAGGCTCTGCCTAATTTGGGATCAGACGGCCGTGTGTGAGATAATGTGAAGTTATTATTATTATTAGTTATTATTATTATCTAAGTCCGTGCTGGTACTGAGAATTTGTTTGCTCAGAAATCCAGAAGTACAGTTTGCTGATCCAAACTAGATGAAAGTACATTGTGACACATACTGGTTTACATTAGATTTATTTTTGTAAATCATAAGACATTGTAATAGAAATCATTTGTTTGTCTAGTGGTTAGTGACCCTGACTGCTGAGCCAGAGGTCGTGGTTTCGATTCCCACTCAGGACAAATTATTGTTTGATGAGCATGATCATTTGTTCTGTGTCTGGGTCTAATTTATCTATATCAAGTATGTATTTATAAATATATAAGTATTTTTATCAGGGGTCTAGTTACCATAGTACTCTGCCTAGTTTGGGATCAGACGGCCGCGTGTGAGATGTGTAAAGTTATTTTATTTATTTATTTATATATTTATCTCTTTATTGTACACCTTTATTGTAGGATACAATCAAAAAGAAAAAACAATACAAACATTCAGGCATATCAATTGGCGGTCTTATCGCTCACGGCGATCTCTTTCAGACAACCTTTGTACGGATATTAACAAATATATTTCAGGGTATGACGTTATTATTATTATCTATAAGTTTCTCATGCAAGCCTCATCTTGGAACCGGCGCCACACTCGGCAAAAGTGATGATGAAGCTGGACAAAAATCGATTGTTACGATGTTCCTAAATTCTTATAAAAATAAAATCGTATCGTGGGAAAGTTATGCTATCGGCTAGCATGGGCCGGCGCGACCGGAGTAATACCACGGCCTGACAGAAAACTGGCAGTGAAGCAATGTTTGCATTGCTTTTCGATAAGTGAGTGAGGTCACCGGAGGCCCTAACCCTTCCCCCCTCTCCCCCTGTTCCACCCTTCCCCTACTCCCAACTTAAAGGCTGGCAACGCACTTGAGACTCTGCAGATACCCATGAGCGAAGGTAGTCATTTACCATCAGGTGACCCATCTGCTCGACCCATTTGCCCCCGAACCCATAAATAATAAAACATTTGAATTTGAACCCAAGCATACTTATGTCACCAAAATATAGATTTAATAGCTTTACAATAAAACCTACTTGTGGTCATCTAGAAGATTTCTCGTTCTTAGATATAACTTTATAACAAGTTTCCGCCAAGAAACAGCTAATTTAATTTTATTAATTATTAATATATTGTTGGCAGAAAACAATTTTACTCAATCTATACACGATATATTTCCTTGTAAAATTAAGAACCTTAATATAAATGGTGGCCTTTAGTTATGTTTCTTTCACATAAATACTTGTCTGTGAACGTGGCCGGAGCCTTTGTCCAGTCAACAATGTGGATTGGCCATTGTCAAATAAAATACTGCGATAAAACCGATACAAAGCGAAGAAAAATATTAGGTGAACACTACTAGGGAGAGAGAGAGAACTGAACTCGTGACCGTCACTCTAATAATACAAATATAGATCCATCAATCCATAATAATACATATATAGATCGTTTCATTTAAGTTTTCACTTCTGTCGGCAGTCCCATGACTGCCTTTTTTTATTGGAGTTTACTACTTAAGAATCGATTTCCATATAAGGTGCCCGGTATGAAAAAAATATGAAGAGTAAAATTTAGTGATCGGAGGGCAGCGTAACGCTTTAACGCTTTGTTGTGCTTTTTATGCTTTATTGGCGTTTACTCCTTATTCTCGACGCATGTAAGTAGATATGAGTATACCTTTATGTTATATATATGTGTAAATATATACAGAATATATAGAGGGAGGGAGGGAGGGAGAGAGAGAGAGAGAGAGAGAGAGAGAGAGAGAGAGAGAGAGAGAGAGAGAGAGAGAGAGAGAGAGAGAGATAGAGAGAGAGAGAGACTCCAGTAAATTGTAAACTCAAGTCGTGTGTCGGAGCTGACACACACATTTTTTTTATCTATGTTTTGTAATGCTTTCTTTTGTTTATCGTGTTTCAAATTTTTAACTTATTGGTATGCAAGGCAAATATTCGTTTTTACTATCGAATATTGCAAGCATAGATTAGAAATGTATTACAAATGACTGAGTTTTACTTTTGCTGGGGAGTGAACACTTTTATCGCAAAACTTTAGCCAAATAGTTGTGTATTAGCACTGTAAAACGTATTTTTGCGGTCTTAAAGTTGGGTCAGACATTGTACATAGTGGACGGGGACGCGACAAGAGCATCTGTCATTACAAATGCTAGCTGGGCCATTGACTAGCTAGGCTAGAAATCTAACTATCTTATGTAACTTAAAGTTGAGCATGGCATAATCGGAATTAGGAGAAGAACCTATTTAATAACTTTTCCGCCTCCCGTTGTCGAGTATAGGAAGTCAGAGATTACCTAAATTTAGACACACGTCATCTTTGACAATAAACAAAACTAATAGTATATTCATAGAACCACAATGCATTAGAAAATTCCAGAGGGGTTTTAAGTGTTCGGGAAATGTCACAATCTTTCTGTGAAATAAAGCTTAGAGTATATAAGACAGTTGCATGACTGACATGATTAGTTGTTCTACTTTTGCGATCAGCGAGTGAACAAGTGCGAGAAGTGCAAAGTACAAGTGACAATTGAGTGGAAACTTTGTTTTTGAGGTTAATTCTGGTATTTGCGAATTATTAAAATAAATTTTGTCCATTTTTTAATCCCGAACCTCAGCTCGTAACAATATGATGTCTTCATTTCGTCACGAAATATTCTCAAATATGAATTTGATTTTTTTTTAACTTGTCATAAGTGTATAGTATGTATTGTACATATGCTTTTATATATTATTATAATTATTAACAGTCGTCTTATTTCGTACTTGACAACTTTTTATTACCCAATAACTATTTTATACATATTTAATGTAATCACACGAATAGTTGACCATAAAAAACAAGCACATGTTTATAACTGGTGCCATTGTGCTTACACATTTTTTTCAATTAGTTAATGGTAATGCAACAATTCGCACTCCTTGGCTAGAACTCCTTAGAGATTGGAAATAGGCCGTCAGTGTCATATACACTACCGTGAATGTGCGAAGCGCAGTGTATGTTAAAACGCACTGGTGTCTGCTAACATCCACCAAGTTAGGTGGTAAATGACCGTTATTTATTCCTTTTGTGAAGATTACGGACATTCACCGGTGAATGTTATCGTACATACGAGCGACTATACTATAATAATAATAATAACTTGAAACACCTTACACACGGCTATCTGATTTCAAACTAGACCGAGCCTGTACTATGTTCACTATACTGTAAATAAACATACTTATATATTACTAAATTATTACATATTATAGATTAATTACGCCCAGACAATATGAAAATATGATGAGTACTACTGATTTAGAAAAAGTAAAGATGCAAAAGCTATGGAGGGTATAAATGACGCCAGTAATTGTTACACTAAATGAGTTCCACAAAGTGAAAAAATATCTTTAGTTTTTAAAATCTACAAATTATGTCATATATTTTTTCTACCTGCTACCACACAACTCGTCGCACTATCTCACCCTCGATGAAGTCACAAACAGTAGTCGCTGTAAGTGACGTCAGTGACCTTGATTGCAAATTTTTAAACGCACCAGTAATTATTTACAATGACAATACAGAAATATGAAGATAGATAGATAGATAGATGTACTTTAATGACACCTTGAAAGTATAAAAAATAAAACCTCTTTGTTTTACTTTAGTAATATAATATAAGTAGGAATACAAACAATAGGAAGCCAATAAAATGCTATAACTTCTGTATTGAAGGTAATCAATCTTCGTATTGTATAATCGTACATCTTATTGACTTGTCTGTTTGGTTAAAGTAAATGGAATTACAGGAAAACACGAATAACTATTTCATTCTGTAGTATGTCTCACTAAACTAACTAATTACGAAACTAGTTTTGATTCTTGAGATTTCAAAACTTGCAATACTGGGTAGGCATTGAAATATATTGGTACTTTTGATTTTGACATTAGTAATGGTGATTGAGGCTTTGTCAAATTTGTCATTATTAAGATAACGTTTGGATTTAGTTTAATGTTTTGCATTTTGTCTTAAATGTGCCTATGTGTGTATATTAGTGAAAACCGCATGAAAATCTGTTAACTAATTTTTCAGTTTATCGCAAACAGACAGGCAAATGCGGCGGCTCCACACTTTAGTGGAGTGCTCAGCGTGGACGCAACAACGCCTTGACCTCGCGACGGCTATAGTGGGAAGCCTCTCACTGGAGACCATGGTTCTGTCCATGGTCCAAAGTGAGAGTGCATGGGAATCCGCTGCCTCTTTTTGTGAGGAAGTGATGTCAGCTAAAGAGGCAGCAGAAAAGGAACGGGAGAGGGCTAGTACTCTCCCGTCCCGAAGGAGAGGCACCAGGCGCCAGAGAGCGCAGAACGATCTCCGGCCTCCATGAGCGCTGGCCTGGGGTAACGGGTGAGGCTGCCCGTTACTCTAGCAGAAGCAGGCCTGAGACGGTGGCGCGCCGTGTTCCGCGCGTGCCTCTCTACACTGGAAGGGGGGCAAGGCCCCCCGCTCGCAAGGGCGTGGCTGCCTTTTGTTTAAGAGGCGGCCAAGGTCTGCCAGGGTTCTCGGGGACTTCCTTCCTAGGGGTGTACCCGAGTCCCTGGCAATAGACTTATTTATGTCGGAACACCGTGTGGTTTTAGTCGGTTCGATTCCGCCCCAGTGGAGTGATGACCCGGGGTTTCCACAGGATAAAAAAAAAAAAAAAGGCAGATGCGGCGGGGGACTTTGTTTTATAATAATTATATAGTGATAAATGTTTTCTTGACACTAGTTTTAAGTTAATTAAAAAACTCCTACAATACTTGTCCAAATCTTTAGCAATCCAATTACTTCAAACCCAAAGTTACAGAAAAAAAAAACACGAAAAGCACAATAAATACTATGAAACCTGCAGAATATTGTTGTATATATATTGGTGTGCGAGCGTTCAAAACTACCTCGTTTAGCGCATATGAACACCGTTTAATGCATTTCTGACGAGTCAGCAGCCACTATCTGACTACATTGGTTCTATAACACTGATTCCGTATATATACAGGGTATAAGTGGGATAAAAACATACGAGAAAAACAAGAAAAAAACTTTCGTTTTCGGCTTTACTCATGCTGACACCGTCGCAGAAGGACGCTTCACTCCTTGAAACACGCCCCCCATCGGGTCCGAAACTAGTCGCGCATCCCCGAAATTAACACATGAATAAAACTGTATATCTTTTAGTAAACGAAAAAAACATAACAGGAGCTTTTTAAGGATTTTTATCATTTGAGCCATCGGACGTCTACTGGTGGACATAGGTCTCCCTCAATGACTTCCAAGAAGACCGGAATCAGACCGCAAGGGGTCTGCATCCACCGATGACTCGCCATCTTTACATGATAGTCTATCCATCTGGTTAGCACTAAATATTAGAATATCGTGAAATCTGATAGTGTTGTATTTGTGTCAGTGGGACCTGGAACGTCTAGCCTCTGCCAATGGGCTAATTCTTCAATGGATCAAGGGGCATAGCGATTCACTCGGGAACGACGCCGCCGATGAGCTGGCAAGGAAGGGATCTGTAACGTCAGTGGCAGGACCAACTGTACTGCTGAAACTTCCCTTTAATCAAATTCAACTTCAACTTCGCTCATGGGTAAGGCAACGGACCCGTGAAGTGCACAACGGCCGTTGGGCCGACACACAATAGGCAGTCTAAACTGGTGCTAACGGAGGTCTCACCACGTTTAACATGCAGACTGCTCAGTGTCAACCGATTTGACATCAGAATAGTTGTAGGAACCATTACGGGCCACTTGGCCTTAAACCGACACCTATTCACTATCAATGCGACAAGCAGTCCTCTATGTAGAGGCTGTCTCAACGCGGAGAAACGGCCGCCCACGTTGTCCTGGAATGCAGAGGAGTGCCACACAACGGCCAAGTATCCTCGCGGGAGCGAGGTCGCTCCTAGAAGCCTGTGAACGCCCCAGGAGTCCTATCAGCCCTAGTCAGCCTATCTGAACGCATAATGGACCGCATATGAGTCTAGATGCGGAAACAGAGCCCTATACCAATACCAATCGTGTCAGTGGGTTGGGTTAGTCGTAGGAAAAACGCTTGTTTGTTTTCATAAGTATTGGTATTCTTTGGTATTGGTATATAAAAAATTAAAACAAGGTCAATCACTCAAAGCCTAAACGGTTATAAGGTGTCGTTAAGTTTCATATTGCTATGAAAGAAGAAAGAAAGAAAAAGTATTTATTTCTTCAATGACGTGCTTACATTACTTACAGTTATAATACATTAAAAAAGGAAATACAGATAAAAATAAATAAAAACAAAATAGAGCGACCATTGCCTTACACGCACTTGCACGTCCTATAATACCTTTAGTAGAAATACGTGATTGTAATTAAAATTTGTGTGCGTGATTATTCATTAGCCATGTATGTGAATTGTGAAAGATATTTATTTGTTTAGTTACCAAAAAAATAAGTGATTTATTTTATTATTTATATATTATTTGTATTGAAATGAAAACTTATTTACAGTTCAAAAAGGATAATGTACCAACTGAACAACAAGACCAAATAAATCGAATATTGAATCAGATTATTGTGAACCTAACACATAATGTCAAAAACAATGACTTGGGTCAAATTTTGCTTTCTGAACGCATCTAATAAACAGTTTACGTTAGCTCTTAGTTATCCTATAAGCTTATAGATAGAGAACTTTGTTGCTATTCTGAAAATTGCTGCTTCAAACATAATGTTGACAATAAATGATTATCCGCTTGTCCCGCGAAATGATTATAGAAGTAGGAACCATGGGAAGTTATCGGTGAGTGATCGTTTGAGAAGTAATTACTTGATAAATTGCGTATTCGCTTACAAATTAGTGGAAAAAGCTTTTTGGAAATAAATAACTTAACAACCCTGCATTATAAAAGCGAAAGTTTGTGAGGATGGGTGGATGTTTGCTACTTTTTTACACAAAACCGGCTAAATGGATATGGATGAAATTTGACACAAATTCGACACATTCGACATCTAATTTATGACTTGAGTTAACACATAACATTCTTTAAACACCTCAGACAGCAAAAATGATCGTGCTAATCATAATTATTTGTCCTGGGTGGGATCAAACCCACAACCTCTGGCTTAGCGCTCAGGATCGCTAACCGCTAGACCAACAGGCTTGTATACAAATTCTTGTTTTTTTTTTTAGTTTTTCATTTGGACACTTTTGATCCTGTCATTTTCTCGCTAATATTAATCTAAATCAAGCAACAACCAAATACTAACGATCCAATATTGAATTTTATGCCAATAAAATACAATTTACAAATTTAAATTGTATTATATTGCATTGTATTTGCATTATATTGCGCATTGTATTATTTGTATTATGTTGCGCAACTTCAAAAGAATTATATTTAATATCTGAGGAGTTTGCCTAGCTACCTCTTGGCTTTGTAAAGACACTCTGTAGTCTGGACACCATTTAGGTCAATTGTACTTTCTAATCTAATGAGTCTAAGCACGACGGGATTATAATAAGCAGATTAGGAGTGCATAAGGTTATTCTAACTTTTAAATTTTCGCGTTCCATGATATAATTATGTATTTAAACGGTTAGTATAGTATAGTATATGACGATAAATGGCGAAACCAAAATATCAAAAATGTGCGGGTGGATGAAGAACCTTTTACCTCACGATTTCGACGACGGCGAGCGTGCACAGCTGAGCCAGTCAACTTGTGACCACGGCCAGTGCAACCTGGTCGAAACGTCAGGCAATTCAGAAGTATATATTTAATACCTTTTTGTGATCGCGTTAATTCCCGTTTAAATACATAATGCATAAGATTATGGCTTTTATAATGTTAGGTTAGTTGAAACAACAAAATTTATACTTTAGAAAAATATACCAATATGTTATTTTAAAAATAGATACAACATCCTACTAGTCCTACTAATATTATAAACGTGAAAGTTTGTGAAGATGTATGGATGCGTGGATGTATGGATGTTTGTTACTGTTTCACGCAAAAACTACTGAACCGATTGCGATGAAACTTGATATGTAGATACCTGGATTAACACATAGGCTACTTTTTATCCCGATATTCCCATGACACCGGGACTTACGCGGGTGAAACCGCGAGGCGCAGCTAGTAATAAATATCGCTTGAAACCGTTCCCACAATACTGCACGATAAAATCTCACTTCAAACAAGTTACATAGTTGTTCTTTTGAAACTTAGCCCGCCATCTTTTATGTAGGAGCTTTCTAGACAGAGTAATTGCATACCTGTTTCGTAGTATGTAGTAAATACCCTTCCACTTAAATTATTTCTAAAATATTTATATCTTCAATTAAAAGAACGAAAGATGCTGTTTGATCGTCCTGATAAGGTAGTGATCGAGTCTGTCTGCGAGGAGTTAAGTGGTTACCTTCGTCAATAAAATTTAAATTTTAGAGATTTTCAGTTCCTTGAAGTCCGAACCTCTACAGATTAAACTTCGATCCTGCTGACTGGTAAGAATAGGACCTCACTTGAGGATAATTGTTAAAAAAAATTTTTATTACCTTTTATACTCTTTAGGTACCTACTCATATTATAAACGATACTAGTGTCCTTGTGTACCTAGTAGTATCTGAGAAGGGTTACCCGGATCCCTCCGAAAACCCCGGTGGGGTGACGGCCCGAGAAGGTTTCCACACGCACCATAAGAAAGGGCTCTAAGTAAAAAATGTACAATGTTATTAAAATTAATATAAGTGCATAACTATATATCAGTAAAAATTTTGTTGTATGAATGAATACTCTGCTCATTGAACTTGAAATTGACAAACATGATATAATAATATAATAAAGTTGCGTCTTGATAGCCATATTTTTTTAATTTACAACTAAATTTGTAATTGGATGGTTTTGAATGTTGCTATCTGGCTGTTAGTAGTTGTAGTATTGTTTGTGACTTTCTGTGGAATGAAAAAATCCAAATTTAAAACAATCGGATAAATCCAAATTTCTGAGGCCTATGTCCTGCAGTGGACGTCTTTTGGCTGAAATAACGATGATGGATTCCGAATTTAACAAAACCCCCTTTTTTAAATTCGTCTGTGTCGCATTTTTAAATTCCGAATTCGATAAAAAAAACGCAGAAGATTTTTGTTCTTATCGTTTTAAATACAGAACACATTCGTAGTACCAATACGACACCGTAACAGTAAGTTTAACAATCAAATGGTAACACTACGTCCACAAAACAAGCTGTTCGGATTGTAAGTATCCATTACGTACGTCTAGAAACGGACAATAAATCTCATGTTACATTCGGTACAAATTTATAGCAATAACGTAGTCGGAACACGTACTACCGACTTTTATATCTACCAATAGTAGTAATAAAAGTGTATCAGGATGTTGCTTAAGTTTTCGTGGAACACTTCTGTGTAATGTGGTAGGGATTACTTTAATGCATGTATATACTGCCTGTCTGCCATTTGCCATGCCTTTTTATTATACCTGATGTATATTTGTTTACAAAATGAGAATTATAATATCCTTGACGAATTTAAAGTCTGACTGTGTTTGTTTACAAGCTTGTAAGTAAGAATAAGGACCTATATTTTTTGTTATGTGCTGGTTAATTACGACATTTAATTATTAAATTAATAATGAACTATCCATAAAAATACTACTTATACTAACTATCATTTGCTTTTAACACAAGTTAGCCATTTATTCTAAAAAGGCTAACGTTATTCAACGAGCGACGAAGAGATCTATGTATGCTGGGCTTACTTTTCACCGAGTTTCGCCTGTGATTTGGAACGATAAAATTAAAGGTCAATTAAACGCTAAAAAGTACGGATTCTCGATTGGTGATAGATCATCATTTTTCTCGCAGTCATTAAAGAAAATACGATCAGTGTACAGAACTACCTTCTTCATCAAGTGACATTGTTATTTTATATTATTAAAATGTCAAACAAATACGTGTACACTCGCCTTATGATAAAGTTGTTTGTGCCTATAAATACTCATAAGACTTAAAGTCTCACTTGTGCATTCCCAAACTTCTTTTTACTTCCTTACAAGAAACTGACCCGGCCAGTAGAAAGTATACAACACTAGACCATTTTTAAATAATTTTCTCCTTCTCTGTCCTTGTCATAATTCCAGCAGACAGTAGTCTTCCTTTGTTGTCCAAGATGTAAATCTCTGGATCGTGCTACCACAAGAAATCAGATATATTTAAAGAGAAAGGAATTTTGTTGCAACCGGGTTTAACAAAGAAACCTCACGCGTATTTTTATCTTATGATTTCTAAGTATATAACTACCAAAGACATCTTTGCATCACGTAAAGGTTGACTGGAAGAAAATGCCTAATGTATCAAGTCTAAAAATAAATAAATTATCTATAGAAGAGTAACGTCCTACCTGTTTCTGAGTTTGCAAACTTCAGTTTTATTTGTAAGTTTATCCAGCATGATACTTGTTATAAAACACCTATACACAACCGTCCCAATTCACAATTTCCAAACCGGTGCACTATCAGCCAGCAGTAATACCTACTAACAATTCAGCGGAATTGTCGCCGTAATTGGAACCGCTTGACAATGAAAGTACCCTCCACCCTTATAACAAGGTTAAGTTGTTTTTATTTTATACTCCTTTTGTTCTTACAACTCCTTGTTTTAATTCCTAGTTACTGGTCTCTTTAAAAAGTAATCTCTTTTATTCCAATTTCAAAAGGTAGAATTGTCAAAAAATTGTAATTTGCTCCGTTGCCAATTCCAATTAAAAAAGTTTCAGGCAAAGGTTGACCGATGGATATAAAAATCACCCCTGGCATTTAAAAATAAATGTGAAATAAGTATCCAAAAATAAACAGTAAATTTTGTGTTTCTAACTATGGAACGTGATATTTTTTATGACAAGCCCTGTGGCTGAATAGTAGCAATATGGATGATAAAAAAAATTTGGGTTCTGTACCCAAAAGGGTAAAACGGGACCCTATTACTAAGACTCCGCTGTCCGTCCGTCTGTCTGTCCGTCTGTCACCAGGCTGTACCTCATGAACCGTGATAGTTAGACAGTTGAAATTTTCACAGATGACGTATTTCTGTTGCCGCTATAACAACAAATACTAAAAAACAGAATAAAGTAAATATTTACGGGCCATACAACAAACGTGATATTTTTGCCGTTTTTATAGGTAATGGTACGGAACTCTTCGTGCGCGAGTCCGACTCGCACTTGATCGGTTTTTTCTTAAAGCATTATAGATGCCATGGGGACTCTGTCAGTGTTTTTTGTTTCTTACCTATTTACAGTATTCACTATAAAGCCCTCCTTCTTAATTTATTATCTATGTCATGACATCTGTAATAGCTTGAAGTTTAAGTGGAAATATTAGTGCAATCAAATCAGAAAGCTGTTCTAAATCTAAGTATCTCCTGCTACCCAGGGATAGATTATTCCCTAGAGCGATAGTTGCTACGCTCTTGCTAGCAGGCTTGGCTCAGGCGGAACGTGACAATGAGTCATGCTTTTTCGTGCGTGCAGCCAGCGTTCATCGATTTATAAGACGTTATCACGTCAAAAAAACAGTTCACTCTATTGAACTACTTCAAAAACCTACACCCAATTCCTGAAAGGCTGATCAAATTATTGTTAAACTAACAGAGCTGTCAACATATCAGTGACCAAAGAACAATTTATTAATCTATGATCAATTTCATTCAACAGTCGACTGACATTTGATATAAGATTTTGCATAATAATTTTACTTTTACACTTTTTACATAAGCTCTGATAACTGATCGGATTATCAAATCAATCATGGGCTTAATCATGATGTCAGTAACTCAATATATACTTGAAAAGAGATTTCATATAGGATTAGTTACTTTTCGCGTTGATCAGCTTTTCAGATAACGGGCGTCAGTCGTCGAGTCGAGTTGCTGAACAACTGGCTGAGTATTTTTCTAGAGCGTTTTTTTTAAACTTAATGTAATTATTTTACCGAGAATCAACTATATCACGTATTTAAATAAACTATATCACGTATTTAATTTACCTTTGATTTGCCTGACGTTTCGACCAGGTTGCAAGAAGCGGAAATGAGCACGGCTAAATATCTGAAACTGTGTTAATGAGAATTTGATATTAGCGGTTGACTTTTGATAGAAATTTCACGCATCCCACGATTTTATTATTTTGTCTGATCGATGCCCTAATTTGATGAGGAGAGTGGTGTCATGATTTGTACTTAGGACCTACAGAATTATTTTTTAGCTTTTAGTATATTATCTACGTCATTATTATCTTTATTTTCAATAAAACCGTTAAAATTAAAAACATTTTTTACTAATTTTATTTTCAAGTTTTTAGTTTTTATTTCGTTACTTAATATTTCTCATTCTATTTATTTCATGAAATTTTTCATAGTATACAGTGTTCTACTAATCCTATTACTTCCCTTTCAATTGATACCCATATTGATGAGGTGATACAAAAATATGTAATCCACCATTTTGTAGCGGCGGCCATCTTAGATTTACAATGATATTGAATATATTAAATTATATTGTCATCAGAACCAAACAGACAGATATGTACCAAATATCAGATCAATCTGTTAATAGGAAGAGGTTAAAATTTAAACTACTAAACTTGACCGACACATGAAACGAACAGGTCAAGTTAAATAAAACCGTATTATAATAAAAAAAATTATATAAGGGTATTTGATACCTATCGGATACGGTTCTAGACAGCTAATTTTGGTAAATAATTAATAGGCTATAATATCACAAAGCAATTTGTTGGAACAAAGGCGGTGACAGCTAATAATCTGATTAGCAATGAATAAAATAGGTGTATAATCGTAACTAATAATATAAATACAAATGTGACTTTGTTTGTTTTTTGTTACACTTTCATGAATTAATTAACGAACTAATGAAATATTTCATTCATCTTTTAAGCCCACATTCATCTCTCAAGTAAACTCAAGTGTAATCCTAACTATTATTATTATTATTATCAGCCATGGTCGTCCCAATGCAGGACAAAGGCCTACTCTTTTTCCACTCCCCACAGTATATGGCTTTCTCCTGCCAATCTTCCCAATAGGTATCCAGTTCATCCCACCATCTCGTGCTGGGCCTGCCGCTATGTCGCGTCGTTTAACGTTGTGTGGGCGCCACTCAGTACTGAGTTTGGCACACAGTTCATTCGACATGAGGCAGATGTGACCAGCCAAGTTCAATTTAGGCTTGCAGCCTTTATAAATGCGAAAGTAAATCTGTTAGTCAGTTTGTTACCTTTTCATGACTAAATAGCGTTTCTCGGAAATATCGTTTCTCGGAAATTGGCCTAAATGACTTACTACAATATGATTGATCAAAAAAAAAAGCCGCGTCGAATAGTCTGTGGGCTCGTCTTCCTATAAAAAAAAAGTTAATGATGTACAGCATTGATTTTCTTTTAGTTTTACTACCGTTCATTCGAAAAAATGCTGTAAATTGGTGTGTGTATGTGTATATCGAATAGGTACATTTCAAACATTTAATCTAATATCGGAAATGTGATTAGTTACACTTCTAAAGCTTAAACATTAAGAAGAGTTTTAGAGAAAACTTACAGTTTATTTTAGTTTGGATATTTATTTAAATTTAGTCATTATATTATTTTCATTATGTTCTTAAAAAGCAATTTAAGCATGTTGTCAAAGAAATATGATCACTGCTAAAATATATGCTCTGAATAGAAACTTAGAAAAATGCTAACAAAAACCGTTAGTCAATTTTATTAAAAAACAAACGCTTTTTCCTTACCTGTCAACCATAATGGATATCGCTATCGATAAACGTCAAAGACTTCTTAATTGTATTTTGTACACGAAATATGAAATAGAATAGAATATTTTTGATTGTACACCGTATAAAATATAAAAATAACGATGGATCTTAAATTTATTTATTTGATAAATTTATTGTTAGTTTGCTTTTATTAGTAACTTAGTTTTATTATATAGTTGTTTAATACCGACTCAATCAACTCAATAAGGGTTCAATTTATTTTGGGCTTTGGAAGGTATTTTTGTAGAAGGTACATTTATGGCCTACATTTCATTAAAAAAATTTACATTTTCCTTTCGTGGATTTTGTATAAATTAACATTACCAAACGAGCAAATGGCAAAATTGCCCAATGTTTGTGCAGACGAACCCATAAAAAAACATTGAATCAAATTAAGAACCTTCTTCAGTTTGAAGAAGTTAAAAATAAAATAAGGAAAATATAGTCTTGATTTTCCTTGTTTTTCTCATACTTTTCACTACTTCGATCGTTACTAGCGCCTTACGTAGGCGCTAGTAACGATTTACAACTTGGTACTACTACTAGGTCTAGCCAATTTTCTTAAATTCTCGATTGCTCGATTGCAATCCGTAGCAATAGAGAATTTAAAGAAATTGGCTAGATCAAGGTATTTCCTTCCGTATCGAATAATTTGCTGCCAAGCCAAGCTTCGGCATTTATGGAATATTGAAGTTACTGTTGCCCTCCCTCTATCAAGTTTTAAGTGATGTTGACATTGCTCTTTCCACTTGCTCGGCCACACTAATGCATCACACACCATTTTATGTTTAACCACTGCGGTGTTTTCCTGTAATACTGGACAAGGATTATGTTGACCTGCTCCTGCCTGCTGAAATATCCTGTAACCAAAATTAGAACACTCAGATTTGAAGATGCTCTTAAAAAGTAATAAAGACGATGAGTCTACGGTGTAAGTATATACTGTACTTGTTGAGTAAAAGCACTTGTTCAATTAGAAATCTTACTCTTTCACTGGTTATTAATATCTGTAATATGTCATTGGTTGTATACCAATAAAGATTATTCTATTCTATCTGTGTCGCGGAGACTGACAACCCTTATATTAACTGTAAAAATTTAATTTATAATGAATAGTTTTCTTTTAAATAATTAGCACAAAGGTGACTCGCCAAACCAGGACACCTAAAGTTCATTGATGCAAGGTCGTTGTATACAGTAGAACGTGAAATATTATTTTTAGCGAGGAAGTTCATATTACGTTTGCTAGATGGCGCTAAGGGTTTTCGATATAAGTTATACTTTTCTAAAAACCTTAGTTGCTGATGGTACTTTTATATGTTTCAAAATAGCCTGTATTTTTAACACAACCGTTTGTCATCAAAGAGGTTCAGTTTTTGTAGTAAGCCCCCATTATAAGTAATATCGTATACCAATAAATCGAAAACATAATAGACTTTTAGATTTATACCGAACACATCACATCCGAATTCGCGGTTCTGTACTTTCCTTATAGTTACGCGATACTATAAAGACTAGTGCACATTCGCAACTCAGAGAAACCATTTTATATATTTGTTGGTTGAATTATTTGTACTCTAATAACACAGTTTAACTGTAATGTCTTCAGCAACGTCTACACGGATGGCACAATGGTTTAAGTGGTCACTTTGCCACTACACTGCGCCGAGTGTTGTGGGCTGAAATTTGTGTGATCGACAAATAGTTGTCCCAAGTCTGGGTGTTCTTTGTGTCCGTTTTTTTTAATGTTTGTGAAGCCCCCTGCGATACAGGAATATTCCTAATGCTTGAGTTGTCTTTTTTAACACAAACACAAATTACTAGCCTTACCGTAACAAAGTACAGAGTTGCATTACATTCACAAATAATTTAATGTATTTCTTGTAATCTTTACATAACATGAAATTCTGCTATGAGGGTTTCTTTGTTCCTCCTTAACAGTTTGACCGATTGTGTTTGTTCTTACGAAGTCACTTGAGTGGTTTTTAGTGAATGTTGGAGTCGATAGACTTTTTCGAGATCCAGCTATTCACTTAGGAAACAAAGATCTTGAAAGGAGTGGGTTATTGCCTTTACGTAATTAATCTATAATGGAATCCAGTAGGTATCCTCTATAATCTGTATTTTATAACACATAAAAAAGTAATTTCATGTATCTTAATGACAAATACTAAAGATACGGTTGTATTTTATTAATTTTAGGTACCAGTCTTTTGCCAAGTTTAGGTAATCCGGCTCCAGACGACGTTTGACTCCTACAGAAATCTGGTCTGCCCTCCATATCTCCTTGTTTGATATTACTGATTAATATTAGATATATACAATAAATTTAATAATTAAGATTTTCGGTGTAATAATATTATTAATTAAACTAAATGTCAATTACCTACTAACATTTCACAGAAATAACAACAGTCAACTCTTTGGAACAGGGTTCAAATAAACGCAGTATTCGTGAAAGACTAGTTATTATAAGAATTGTGAAATATTAATGATTAATTGTGTTATATTTCTATAACTATTTTATTGTTTTTATTAAGAATTTTGTATTGATTTGTAATATATTTATGTAATTAATTTTAAGAATTTTAATCTTGATTTATTGTACATGTGGTGTTAGTCTTTAAGTGATTGTTACACTCACACATGCTTATATCATATTACTAGCAGCGCCTCGCGGTTTCACCCGCTTTTCGACTAATATAGTATATAAAAAAGATTACAACAAACTAAGAAGCTCTTCCTTCTTTTGTAAATTTGTAAAAACTAAAGATATTTTATAACTAGCAGTGCCACACGTTTTCACCCGCATAAGTCCCCGATCCCGTGGGAATATCGTGATAAAAAGTAGCCTATGCGTTAGTCCAGGTCTCCAGCTATCTACATACCAAGTTTCATTGCAATCGGTTCAGTGGTTTTTGCGTGAAAGAGTAACAAACCTCCACCCATTCATCCAAACTTTCACATTTATAATATTAGTGGGATTAACAGAAATAAAAACAGAATTTCATATCTAAAAGGCTTATTGTAAGATTCTATATTCAGCTGTTTAAATATTAGCAGTATTAGCTACGATTAATGAGATCAGGAACAAGTCATATTAGTGTGAACTAAGACTTACACAGAACATATATTAAGCATATTAAGTATATATTAGCACAAATACACCAACTGGCAACAGTACACCAACTTTTGCCAGTTGGATTACTTGTCTTAGAGGCCTCTGTCACAAAATACTTAAATTATAAAAAAGGCATGGAGTCACAGCATCACAAACTCCTTTTTACTGTGCGTCAAAAGACGCCAATGTACGAATACCCTTAAGGGTTTTATTTCACCAGTTAGGGCAATAAAATCGTAGTTTCGGTATCAATCGCATCAAGGTAACACGGGTCGTTAGGTAGGCAGGTAACTTGAGTAATGGGCATAGTTATTGCTCATATCCATTGTAACCGTCAATAGGAAATATTGGAAGGCTTTATTCTAAATAAGGAATGCTGATTGTTATTAAAGTGAATGATTTGGAGGAAAATTGTTAAGAAATTAGATTTTTGCGTGATTAAGTTTTATTTATTGTTGTTTGAAAAAAATGTTTTTAAATTGTTTACAGAAAAAAAACGGGAAAAAAAGAAGAAAAATATACAGAGGTTACAATGTACTGCATTGTTATGTATTTATAAAAAAACTATCTGGTCCATTTTTTTCTTGATATCACTGAAACTCGCCAATAGATGATAAACAGAAAAAAAAAAAAACATTCATTAACAGAGGGGAAATTGGTTTTTAATTGTTTTGTCTATGCCTATTTATATAATAATATGGATTTAATGTTAAATCTAAATTGTACTCAGTAAACTCATAATATATATTGCAACTGAAATATGTATAAACCAAAAACTTAAGTCATTAAATATCTATATATATGAAAGTTTAGATGGATGGATGGATGGTTGGATGGATGTTTGTTACTCTTTAACGTAAAAACCACTGAACCGATTGCGATGAAACTTGGTATGTAGATAGGTGGAGACCTGGATCACTACATAGAGACTTACATGGGTGCAACCGTGAGGCGCAGCTAGTTTTGTCATAATTTAGCCTTGTTGTAAAATGCACATACTCAACCCAAATTTTATTGAAAAGAAAAGAGAAGGAAAAATTAAAGAAATTCTTCTTGAATATTAGAAATTTTTACTAAGGCATAAAATGGGATTTTAACAATTGTTTTGGGCCAATCTAGAAAAAAAAAATGGGGCACTACACGCGTTCACAACTAATTTCATTAAGTTGCTAATGCGGTCCAAGTGAACTACCTCACTTAAGTATAATATTAGTGACTAGCTGTGCCCCACGGTTTTACCCATGTAAGTCCCGAAGCCGTATGAATATCGGGATAAAAAGTAGCCTATGTGTTAAACCAGGTGTTCAGCTATTTACATACCAAGTTTCATCGCAATCGGTTCTATAGTTTTTGCCTGAAACAGCAACAAACATCCATTCATCCATATATCCTCACAAAATTTCACGGTTATAATATTAGAAGGAATTTTGTCGTAGTTAGCTACGACTAGGTCATTTAAAATATTATGCGATTTTAGTATAAATCCCAGTGTTATGTGTATTGTTCATGAGTGGAGTAAAATTAGAGTTAACTTGATCTATATATACAACGGTGGTAGAAATTCGACACTTTAATTTCTTAAATAGGGGAACGTTAGCAGGAAGTACAAGAATATGAACATCGCAGCATATACACGTAATCCTGTGTACAGTATAACAACAAATATTTATGTTTACAGTACATTCGTGGAGTAGGAACAGCGGTGTACTACACCAACGAAATAAACTGTAAACACAAAGTTGGCGACTGAAAAATAAATATGTTTTATTGAAGTTCCTTCCTCGAAGTCATAGTAGTCTATTGCAAATATTACTTAAAGGTAACAGTATAATTTACTAGATGAAAACCCGGCTTCGTTCGGGTGAAATGTGACTCATAATACACAATCTCACAATACAATACAATATTCTTTATTGTACACCATAAAACAATTTAAAACATTTAAATAAAAACAAATAATGGTACAAACGGTGGTCTTATTGCTACCTGCGATTTCTTACAGACAACCTTTAGATGGACAGATGCAATGGACTTCTGTATAGGGCAGTAAACAGGTGCACAAATTGTCTAAGTATTTTATTGAAATTATTAGAATGTAGTTATATCAATCTTTTACAAAATGTAGGTAGATATACTTGTGAATCGGCCTTAACGAACTGAAGATGGCATCCGAGTGGCCAATACGGCGATTGCCATTTGCACCATTAGAATTTAACAAAATACTCGACAATCTGAATTTTACGGATATATGTTGTCGACTCGAAATCATTATATTTTTATGTTTTATTATTCAGGTAAGGTTTCAATCGAGTCTACCGTACCCCTTGACCGAATTATTAATATAGATAATACAACTTACACATTAAAACTTATTAAAAAAAAATACATATATATATATATACGGACTATTTACATACATGCGTCATAAAATTCCTCCGCATCGTCGCCTACTGGCAGTGTTCCCAGAAGGCTGGCAATGCTAATTCTCTGTGCAAGAAAAAGGCCCACCTTCTGGTCACTATAAATGTTGATCAGTCGCTTAGCTACTTCCTTATAAACGGAGCGAGCACTCGTAAAATACAAGAGTAAAACTTTAGAAGAGTTTTTAGGAGCTTTTAAACCCTTAAGCTTCGTTGGTACTGACTGGCCTGACCAGAGGTCGTGAGTTCGATTCCTATCTAGAACAAATAATTATGTGATGAGCATGATATTTTTTTTTTTTATTAAAATTGTCTGCTTATATACTATCGTTGTTGTTCCTTATCACACGTTACACTACAGACGCTCGGCAGATAGAGAGAAAAAAGTGAAAAATTTATTTACGCCATCTGTTGATTCTGCGCGATACTACTGTAACTTTGATGTTGCTTGTATACTAATTATCCGTATATTAGTTCGGGAACACAGTGTCACAGATTGCGCAATTTTAATTTTGAGATTTTACAATATTTACTATATTTTGATACAATTTATTCAATCCATGAAATATGTTTATAACGGGCGTAAGAAATGGTTGAAATAGTAGATTCAGACCTTCAATCCGATGATACCTATGAAATCTGAAATTATACCTACGTGTATGTTGCGTGTACATTGCGTAGTGCAAAATCTAAATAATGACTGTAAATCCTTAATCTCGCATTATTATGATGAAATGACTTTTGCATTGTGATAAGTATCCAAAGAAAGCTGATTTTGGAAATTCTTCGCGACGGTGATACTTACATGCTGTTTATAGCGAAAGACACTTCGTTCGAACCGGGTGTTACAACCAACCCAAAGATAAGTTTTTTTTCTTTCTAAATCGGACTTACTTAGATCTGTATCTCTTATCCATTTTCCAAGAATATAGAATCGCAGATATACTTAATAAACCGAACAGCTGAAATATGAAAACAAAGGTTCACACAAAAAACTGATCATATTTTTTCAACATTCTCAAAACGTTATACAGACGTTTATTCTATCAAAAACACGTTTCATCCGTTATTTTTTCCGCTAATCCTGCCAAAAGAGCGTCAATTTAACCGTAACACAAAACGTGACTTCCCCTATCTCGATACGATTGTACCAAAAACCGTAGCTTCAATATTCCGTGTTTAACAACCATCTATAAAACGGTTTTATATAACGGAAACGTTTTGTTTTTTGGGTTTCGTAAGAGATAAAGTGCGGTGAGTGTGCTCTCGTAGTTTTCCTTATTGGTACTTAAATGCTTTCATTCTAATATCGAAGTGGTAAGTTACTGTATTTATATTTACAATATTATAACCAGTACGTTGGTAACCTCAGAACAATAATAATTATAGTATCGTAAAACTAAGAAAAACACGCTATAATGGAGAAACTCAATTTGAAAGAGTCCACTATTCATCTCCTGACTCCATCTTTAGACAATCGCTACTAAGCCGAGTCTGGTGTATTCATCAAAACGAATCATATAAGCCCCAACTTGATGGGTTTACTATTAGCCACTGAAGAGTTCTCGTATCCACCTCCTCCATCATCAGATCAACTCCAAGATGCCAAATTATTTAATCTATTTAATAAATAAAATCAAAACCATTTCTTTCAATTGAACCCATTATAGGTATTTTCGAATTGTCAGGAAGAGTAGTCAGTCAGACTAAGTCAGTCGTGAAGCTAGTTGCCTGTTCCAATACGTAGATCCTGTGGAGAAGAACAGACAAGAAACTCCAAGGACACTCTTTTTCAACATGTTTTTACAAGTCTCTGGTTACATTGCTAATATGCCCAAATTAATTGTCAGGACTATGTAACGTATTGTTCTATTAGTAAAGATATACGATTTTACACACGTGTATATTTCGGGGATGCCCGACTAGTTTCGGACCCGACGGGGGCCCTTTATCAAGGGGTGAGGCGTCCTGCCGCGCCGGTTGCACGTGCCAGACTCGGCACTTGGCGATGATATAATCAGTTGATTCCATTGCATTTACGACTAACAACGTTTACGAATAACAAAAAAAATAAAAAAATAAAAAACGAAAAACAATAAAAGCATTTTGCAATATGACCCTTATCAACAGGATATTTTCTGATGACTTCATACTTTAAACTGGATACATAAATATTGAGATTAGAGTATCGATGAATAGGAGTTTTTAAAAAGAAATTAAGCTAATTTATATTTCAATTCCATTAAAATGTCGTTTCAAGAAATGCAGACGGAGGTTTTACTTTCCTTAAAGTTGTAGATTTATTCAGAAAAGTGATATCTTCTTTTTGGGTAGACATTTTATTCCGAGTAAAATTTAATCAGTATACATTGCAGAAGCACAATCGTCAAAACAGGCAACGAGTCAAATATTCATTTAAGAAAACACAATTTAAGAAAAATAGTAAGTATACATATACAAAAACATTTTAGAGGATGTATCTCGCAAATAGTCTGTGAAATTGTCGAGTATTGAGTCTTTTTTAGTTTCTTGATATTTGAATGCAAAATATTTTTGATTAGTAGCAGAAGTTCTTTAGTTATCCAAACATATAATAAAATTTCTCTTCTAACCTAGAAGACCTCTCGAACCTATCTTTATACGCATATTTAAATTATTAATAATTTAAATCAAACTACTTTAGTGATAAACTTGTTAACAAGTTGATTATTATTAGCAAGCACGTAATCGTATTTAGTAAGCAGTAGTAAATAACTAGATGAGCTTCTTCCTCTAAAAATGATTGGCTTTTAGATTTAAATATTTTTTTCTCAGTATAACAATTAAAATATTACCGCTGCCGCGTTGTCAAAAAAGTGATAGATTAGATTTTTTTTATGTTGAATACGTACCTTTGAAAATTTTAACTAAATATGCTAATTCAGTTAGTTTTTGGGGTTCCGATAAATATTTTTTTTTTTTACTAAAACTTTAAAGCAAAAAAATAAACCGAAATTAAATAAAATAAAAAACAATAACCTTTTGAGTCTTAAGTAAGCTTATTTACATAAACTATCAAAATTAGTTTATATAAAATTTGATAGATAATGTAAATGAGCTCAATACTCAAGACTTAAAAGGTTTTATTTATTTATTGATTTTTAGTTATATTTTGTCGATTTATTTTTTTGTTAAAAAGTTTTTTATTTTGTGATTATTTGCAGCTGGCATCTTTTAATACTCTGGCAACTACTACCTTTTAATTCATTTAATACTAAATACTTTAAAACGCTATGAACATTGGTACCTAAAGATAACAATTTTCGAGGGATTCTCTCAATTTTATCACCAGACCATCATTAGATCCTGATCCTAGATGGGACTACCCTTGAGGTATACCCTATCTAACGAAAAAGAATCATCAAAATTGGTTCATAAGTAACAGACCTAGGGCTGAACATACATAAAAAAGGTATATAAAAGTATATATATAGATATATATTATACTAGCTGACCCGGCACACGTTCGTTTGCCATATTAATTATTTCTAATGAATATTTTGGTAGTCAAAACTAACTAACTTATTGTGGGATGGGGTCTATGACTATAAAAATAACAAAACACCAACGTACCAAAAAGTACTTCATTAACTAAACTGACATATTTAAAGTTTAACAGTGGGAGAGCAACGCTTCGGCACGTATGGGCTGGCTCGATCGGCATATCGATAAAGCAATTCTTCGTTGTGTTTCGCGGAGCAAGTGAGGTTATGGGTGGCCCTAACCCTTCCCTCTCTGCATCTTCCCCCCCATCTCTCCAACTCCCACCTTAAAGGCCGGCAAGGCACTTGTGACTCTCGAGTTGCAGGTGCCCATGGGCGGCGGTAGTCACTTACCGTCAGGTGACCCGTCTGCTAGTTAACCCCCTATTCAATAAAAAAAAAAACTATTATAACAATCGGACTTTCTATTTTCAATGGGTTAAATACTTAAAAAAAAATTGTACCAATGAAAGTAAAAATACTAATATCGTTTTAAAAAAAGGGTTGTATGTATTTTCTAATGTTGTATCATAAAAAAATTAAAAAGAAAAAATATCTAGTAATTAAAAAAAATTATTAAGGGTGAACTACCCTTAATATTTAGGGGGATGAAAAATGGATAAAAGCCGATTCTCAGACCTACCCAAGTTGCACACAAAATTTCATGAGAATCGGTGAAGCCGTTTCGGAGGAGTATGGTAACTAACATTGTGACACGAGAATTTTATATATAAGATATGTCGGAGATCATGATTTTCTCGATTGAAAACCCGACTTGAAAAATACTCATGTTGTTATACGTTTCGAGGACTAATTTCGTATTGACCTACTCAGATAAAACGGGCCACTAATCTTTGAAAATCCATTTCCGAGATGGTTGGACTATCTACAAACAAGTTTGTACGGAACCCTCGGTACGCGAGTGAGACTCTATCGAGTTGCAATCTATTTATTGCTCTTATTTTTATAGTAGCCAAAGAGCTTACTTGCTTACTTACAAAATAATAATGATATAATTTGGAGAGGAGGAACGCACAATTCTCCTTCTCTATAAGACATTGTAAAATTTTCTTCAAAGTCAAACGGCACCTTTGAGACCAAAGCAAAACAAAAAACTTCGCATATAATACGTTACGAGATATACTCCTTTTTTTTTTCGTGTGGAAACCCAAACGGGTCATCACCTCACCGGAGCTAACGGTGAAGTGGTGTGTCGGAATCGAACCGACTAAAACCACACGGTGTTCCGTCACAAGTGGGTCTATTGCAAGGGATCCGGGATACCCTAAGAAGGAAGCCTCTGGGAACCCCCGCAGACCTTGGCCGCCTCTTAAAAAGGCGGCCACACCGTAGTGTACGGGGGGCCTTGCCCCCCTCCGATTTAGAGAAGTGCGCTCGGAACATGTCGCGCCGCCGTCTCAGGCCTGCTTCTGTCAGGGTAACGGATAGCACCATCCATCACCCCCAGCGCTCATGGAGGCCGGAGGTCGTTCTGCGCTCTCCGGCGCCTGGTGCGTCTACGAAATATACTCCTATATATATGTGTATAGGTATATTTTCTTAAGAACTGTTACGTTTAGCATCCTGTAATGTTAGTTCAAGTAAAACCAATTTTTATCCAAATCAAATTAAATATTTTTATATACACAACATGCGCTTGTAATAAAAAGACGACGAATGGAAATTCGTTTCGTTCAATAAGCAGGCTGAGGGAACTTTCAATCTTAAATGGATTTCTTGAGAGCCTTTAAGCATTATTTTAAGTATATATTTTAGCTTTTACACGAGTCTATAAACATAAACTTAAAAGGGTATCTTGTATTGGAAATTGAAAGTTAAACATTGCGTAGTTAGGTTTAACATATATACATACACGCCTGTATCCCTAAAGGGGTAGGTAGAAGCATATTTATTACCCACATTTTGCCCACCATAATTAGGTGCCACATCCCAACTGGGCCGTCCATACGTTTGTCAAGATCTAAATACTTTTAGTTAAGCAGTTGTCGGCAATTGCATAATGTCCAAAACAAAGCTGCGATAGACTGGTTGCGGGTTCGAACCCCATCCTGTAAAGTGCCGACGTGAATCCAATTCTGACACAAGCATTTAGCTTTAGTTAGAAGGATTAACAAGAATATTAGTTATATTTCTAGTTACCCGCGTAAATCGACGTTAAGAATAGCTTAAAAAAAAAACGAGTAAATTGGGTATTCTCTATGAAACCTTTTTTTTGCATGAGCTAACAAAGAAACTTAAACTAAAAAATACTACAAATACTTCATAGTGAAAAGATTTACCATTCAATAGACGTCTTCGTGTAGTAAAAGTTTTAATAAATGTCTGAAAACACTAAAAGAAAAACTTAAACGTCCTCATAGCTTAAACCTTGGGTCACAATTAAGTTGTTAACATTATTAGTTTAAAAACTTCGTTTAATGTAACCAGTTCGTAAAGTTAGGCCCACTAGCGGCAACAAGTTTAAGTCTAGAATTAGTGGAAGTCTTGAGTAAACTTAATCAACTAAAGTTATGTCATTAGTAACGGTAATGTTTACACATTGAAAATTTACTCGGTAATTATTTAATTTAGAAATTAAACCGAAAAAGGTCGTAAATGTAGCCTGCTGCCAACACATTTTCAACTTTGTACTACAATTATTTTCTACTTGTAGAATATATATGTATGTATTTAGCCATGCTTGCCATGCATGGGCCGACTCGACCGGAGTGATACCACAGCCTCACAGAAAATCGGCAGTAAATCAATGTTTGCATTGCTTTCCGCTGCGTGAGTGAGTTACCGGAGGCCCTAACCCTTCCCTCTCCCCCTCTTTCCCTCTCTTCCTGCTCTTTCCTGCTCTCCTCCCTCTCTCCTCCTTAAAGGCTTCAATGCACTTGTGACTCTAGAGTTGCAGGTGCCCATGGGCGGCGGTAGTCATTTACCATCAGGTGACCTGTCTGCTCGTTTGGCCCCTGTATTATAAAATAGAATAGAAAAACTTTATTCTATACCATTACAAGATAGGTTACAGTGAGTATATAGAATTGATATGTACAAAGGGCGGCCTTATCGCTAATTTCTTCCAGGCAACCTTAGAAAGTACAAAAATTATATAATACAAAAAACAAACCAATGGGTAGTTTTGGTGTGCTAAAGAAATAGAGAGAAAAACGGATTTTATTTGAGAGGAATCAAAATGTCAAGTTTAAAAACTAGATACATCGTACCTTTAATCGTATATATATTCATATACACTTCTAAATTTAGAAAAAATCTAGGAAAACAAGGAGAAATTTAGAAGCTAAGTAATATTCCTTGACCATTTTTTTATGTGGCCAGTGATTGAGCACGTCTAATGGACAAAGACATACAAACTAACATGAATATTTTAAGTAAAAATCATTTAGGTATCTCACAATTCTCTCTTCAATTTATTCTTCTTAAATAGTCAAATACTGAACTACCACAAAATAAGTATATTGAAGTATAAAAATACCTGAATTCTGCTAATGGAATGCCCTCACATTCAATAACCACTTGCAATTTATCCGAGTTACTACAAAACGAAGACTGGCAAAAGACTAGGGTGCAACCATTGAAAACTTCAATATAAGCGCACAAGCGTAGGTACGCGGTAAGTTTCTGAGCCCAAAACATTATAGTGCTATATTTACACGAACCATTTTGAACCATTTTCAGACCCTCTTTAACACAGGATCGGAAAACCCTATTGAAATTAAATTTTGTATACGTTGTAAGGGCCTTCTTGATACACTGCTTGTTAAATTTTAAAACATTAAAATTGATACCAATTTAAGACTCGTAATTATTGTGAGATTTGACTCACTATTATATTATCACCATACATGTTTCATACGGGTATTCCATGAGTTTAGACACAGCAAACTGCCGTAATAAAGTTGGCAGAGAGAGCATTTAGGTTAGTTAGTACATTAATAATGCATGCATTGGCTCGCGACTGCGGGTGCATGCCAAAAGGATTGAGTGTCGGATCAGCGTGGATGGAAAGTATCTAGGACACCAGTTATAGTTTACAGTTTGAGAGGAACTCAGTTCAAATAATTAAAGTAAATTTGACTTATAACAGCTTGAAGTGCAAATGTGTAAAAAAATATGTATAAAATTAAAACTTTGTACACCTTTTTAAACATAAGTTGTAAATTTGTAGAATAGCGTAGTAGAAATCTGAAATATGTTTTACAAATATATTAAACTAAGTACCTTAATAAAACAATAATTGTTTACGTTTATACTGCTAATGTAAAATATATTATTGAAATAAAATGGTCTGATAGCAGAATCTGTGGTGAAATAGTATTACTGTCGAAAAAGTATTTATGTTAGTTGACAATAAATAATTGACAAACTGATAGACTCAATTAGATTTGAACTGTGAAAAAATAGATAAAGATCCCCTAATAAAATTAGTTTTTTCTTTTAAGTAAAACGGTTTTATTTATTGTAAAGAAACGTTATTATTGATGTAATTGCTGTTCGCGCAACGCCTGTTCAATAAGCTATAGCAAGTGCAGGATTGACATAAGTTGCAACCTACGAGTTAAGTTTAAGTTTACCCCTCCCATTTTTTCTGTAACAAAAGCACAGTACAAGTCTCCACATCGTTAATTTGCCGTTTTATTAAAACCCTGTTAAAATTGTGTAAATATTACCCCGCTACAAATGCTGTACTATACACTAACCGATAATTGCGAAATAAAATCGTGAGGTATCGTAATCTGAGTAACTATGTAATGTATGCTTATTTTCAAGTTTTCAGTTTTTTAATACTTGGATGGATTGTTAATGGTAAGTACTGTGTTCCATTCATCTAGCCCTTTCATTTGATATCCATATTGAGGAGATTTAAAAAAAAGTTTACACCGATTTTGATTTATTTGGTTTACAATGATGCTGAATACACATAATTCTATTGTCATCAGAACTAAAGTTGTATACCAAATTGCAGATAAATCGGTCAACAGGAAGGGGATAAAATTTTAATTACTAAATTTATTCACTCATTCCACTGATCATAACATTTATTTATATATTTGGTCAACCTATAACTACTTAAACTAATACATTTGCAACTTATAGAATTATAGCAACATTAACAAGTGTAGCAGCTGTTTACAGGTTAACACCACATGCACTGATTTTTGATTAAGTATATACTATTATAATGTAAAAGTAGATAATAATAACAAAGATCAATAATCTAATAAAAATAATAACTTCACACAATAGATGTGTAATTCGGGATTTAACCGCGATAATATTTAAAAGGTACAATACCTCTTAGTTACCCGACGTTTCGATCGAATTGCACCGATGTGCATGATGGTGCAATTCAATCGAAACCCAGAGGTATTGTATTGTACCTTTTAAATATTATCGCGATTAAGTCCCGAATTACACATCTAGTATGTATCAAAGTCGCGAAAGTTTAAAAACAATTATAACTTCACACATCTCACACACGGCCCTCTGATCCCAAACTAGGCAGAGCCTGTACTATGAAAACCAGAATACTGATAAACATACTTTTATTATATACATTTCTAAATCCATACATATTATAGATAAATTACACCCAGACGAAGAACAAATGATCATGCTCATGACACAATTATTTGTCCTGGGTGGTAATTGAACCCACGACCTCTAGCTTAGCAGTCAGAATCACCAACCACTACACCAACAGGCCAAAAAAAAATGAGAATAATTTATCAAATTAACATTTACGAAATATCATGGCATGTCTGTTTTATTTATCAAATAATATTATTATTACAGTTACTACACGATCAGGTCTGATTAAGCACGGTCTTCCATAGAGTGAAGGTACTTCCTCAGTCTGAGGGTTGCAATCCTAAAAAAGTCTGGTCGAAAAAATCCTTTAACTTTAATATTACAAGAAGAACAAGTGCCTAATAAAGAAACCACGACTGCCCCGCCCCAAAAATGAATTAAATACAATTTTTTTTACATTATTTTGCAAGGGACAAAGCAAGGGAGTTTTAAACGGAGACGTATGAAAATTATCAACATATTTATTTATGTTTTCCATTTCTATATATAAGCTATTTACATGCATGCGTCATAAAATTCCTCCGCATCGTGGCCTACTGGCAGTGTTCCCAGAAGGCTGGCAGCATTGCCACGTTGAATGGCAATGCTAATTCTCTGTGCAAGAAAAAGGCCCGCCTTCTGGTCACGAGAAGTGTCGATCAGTCGCTTAGCTAATTCCTTATAAAGGGAACGAGCACTCGGACCCCATGACCCTAGCGTTTCGACCCCAAACGGCTAAAAAACATAGTTACCAATTAAATTATTGTATTTACGCCGTTTGAGGTTTTCTGCTGATGCAGCAGCAGCGCCAGCACAACTAGCTGTACTTGGAAGATGTGATGGCGCGAGGATGTCAACGCAGGTTGCGTCCCACACCAAAGTCCTACCCATCTTCCATGGCAGTAACGACATACCATCTGGTCTCTTCCCATCATCTCGTACCAGACCATTGGGTTCACGTACCGCTGGCACGCCGGCGGTAACAAGAGCACGACGGATTATGTCGAGATACGAGATATACGGCCTGCGCTTCTGCTACAAGAAAGGCCATGATGTCCGAGACCGTCGTGTTTTTCAATAATTATACGGTGTATTGTTATAGGGAATCTTATTAAATTGCAATTATAATACAATGGCCTCTGTCACTGCCACGCCAGCGGTCACGCATTTGATTGACGTCAATATTTAGGCGTAGTCACGTCATTATTTAGGAGATTATTTCCTAGGCATTATCATGCGGATAATCATATTTACCCGACATATGTATACATATGTTAATTGAGACTGAAATTATCAATTTTAATTGGCCAAACTAAAATAAATTTTCGTCTTATAAATAGGAAACGTTTGACAAGACACCAACTCTAAGTTGTATTTAGCCTAGTTTGGGTAGTTTTGAAACTACAAAATAAGCACTATTATTTTATTAGAAAAAGGCTTCGATAGCTCTGCATAACGTTATATTGACTGAAAGAGAGCATGCTTCAAGCATTAATTCCGAATAAATTGACACTATCATAGAATAATGTCGGGTTTGCAAAATGGCTACTTTACAACAGAGCAGTTTAAAATTTTCAACTCGAGAGTTTTTGGAATAATTTTTATCTAATACTGCTACTACCTTAATGTATAATTAATTACAAATAGATTTTACTATCACATCAATAGCTAGTCTCAAACAATGACAGAGTCAAAACCAGTATCTTTTATTAATTGAAAACAAAAAAAAGGCCTCTTTTGTCAACAACAACTTTATTCTACATACGTTGGAGCAGTTTATGTAACACTAGCAGCACCCCGCGGTTTGATCCGCGAAAGTCCCGATCCCGTGGGAATATCGGGATAAAAATCTTCTAAATGTTAATACAGGTATCCAGCTATCTACATACCAAGTTTCATTGCGTTCGGTTCAGTGGTTTTTGCGTAAAAGAGTATCAAACATCCATTCATCCAAACTTTCACATTTATATTATTAGTGGGATTAGTGGGATAAATATAAGTTTTATATTTTAATTAATTATAATTATTATGTATGTTATTAAGATACATTAAAAACAGTGAAAGTAAACACTCCGGTCATCGCAATCGCTTCAGTAGTTTTGGCATGAAAGAGTAACAAACATCCATCCATCCATCCATCCATCCATACTTTCACATTTATAAAATACTAATATTATAAATGTGAAAGTTTGGGTGGATGGGATTACCGACGTTGTCCTACGGCAAATGAATGTCATTTACTGTACTCTAACTAAATTGCACTCACAGTGTTGCCATTTAATTGAGATAACCTATAATTACACACCGTGTCATTATTCGATACCATAATATTATGTCGATAATTTCCGTTGTTAATTATTAAGGGTTTTTCTATACTCGCTCCGTTTAGCAGGAATCGAATTAATTATAAATACAAGGCCGGCTACTCACCTTATGTTGCTTTAGACTTTCCTATATTATTTTAATGATTAAAGGGTCTATTTTAATACATGTACATGTAATACAAGTTTAACACATTCAATACATACTCTAGCCGTTCAGCCAGAAACACAAACTCTCAAGCTTTGTTATGTTAGTATAGATATATGGATACCAATACATATATATAAGTATCCCTTCTATATACATACAAATTCTAAATTTAAATCAATTGCTACGAGTATATCCGGGTATTTTGAAACCCGTGGTCCTACCCTATAGGCGTTAATGTAATGGACTCCTATTTCCGCAATTAACCCTGTTTTGTTCCATTTTCCATGTTACCCTGAGGGTATATAGCTCGCATATTACCAGTTTTGTGTCACAAAGAGTCAACGAAAAGAACGGAATGATTATACACGCTTCAGTTTATAGCGAAATTGTAATAAACTATATTTAGCATCCCTTAATTTTCCACTCATAGAAGTGAAATATTTTATTCAAATTTAAATGGGACCAACCTTGAGCACTACCAATTCAATTAAAAAGACGAGAAATATTATTATTTTTTTTTTTTTTTTTGTTTATTTATTTTGACATTTTATAAGCCTTATGTTAGTACAAAGGTCCACAAAACTGCTTTAAACAGTTTGACTGTGGACTCAGTCTAGTCTCTGTATATTTGTACCCATTTATAACATTCTAAATATCATGCCAATATATATTATATTTATGTATGTAATGTACGTACCTAAAGCATAATATAAAATCTATATGTACATGAGTATCGCAATATGTAACATATATTTATATGTGTATGCGTAAAGAATAACCTGCTATATATATTTATATTATTACATATCTTCCAATAAATATTTCTTTAGAATGCTTTTAACTTTATTTTTGTTGGGTTCTCGTCTAATGTCCACAGGCAAACTGTTTAGTTACAATAAAAACTTTCGTGAGTGGTATTCATATTTATTAAAAACTACACCGTCGCGGCAGGACGCTTCACTCCTTGAGAAAGGGCCCCCGTCGGGTCCGAAACTAGTCGGGCATCCCCGAAATACAAACGTGAGTAAAACCGTATAGTTTTTAATAAACTGTTTAGTACATATGGTATCCGTTTTTTTAGTGTTCTATCACCATAATAGTTGTTAACTCTCGGTACATGGAACCTACCGGTAGTTATCGACCTTGTTCCGTGAACATGCGAAACAGGCGATAAATTATGCTCGCGATTGCCATGTTGGTTCATTACTAATAGGTATTTATGTTTTAGTTTAGCCGGGAGAATATTGCATATTTTAAATAGTTTTCTATAGTCATCTTTACAACTATTTTTAGTTTTATTGTTTACCAGTAGTTTGAAGTGTTTCTATTTTGTCTATATAGGTTTTAAAAGTTAAGCCATAGCAGTCGAGAGCATAATCTATAATAGGTTCAACCAACTGTTTGTATAAACATTTTAATGTGGTGCTAGGTACCCTGAATCTTAGGTGATAAAATTTCCCTAGTAATATTCTTAGTTTATCACAAATGTAATCAACATGGAGTGACCAGGAGAAGTTCTCATCGACCTTCATTCCAAGGTAAGTAACACTGTTTGCTTTATCAATAGGTTTACAATTGCAATTAATAAGATTATTGTGATGACATGAGAAACTGTGAGCTATAATTGGAGGTGGCATACCTGTGGGACGTAGATAAGGCGAGTGTATAATAATAAGTTTAGTTTTGTCCGAATTAAGTACAATTCCATTGTCATGTGACCATTTGACTATTGCATTTACATCCTGTTGTACTAAGCGGCAAGTCTCAGCCAGGTCGGTGCCGGCGCGAAGCGTGCAAAGGTCGTCAGCGAACATATATGCTGAGCAGTGTCGTAATACACCACATAAGCCATTAACATGCATGAGATAACACACTGGAGCACACCCCGACCCCTGTGCCACTCCGCACCGGACTGTCCTCTCCTCGCTAAGACTCTCGCCCACCTTCACACTATAGGATCGAGCAGTGAGGTAGTCACGGAACCAATTGTTCAGTATCTTGCTCACTCCACACTCCTCCATAGCTTTTAAAAGTGTATCCGTTTCTAGTGTATCAAATGCTTTTTTTAAATCGTAAAATATGGCGATAATAAACTTTTTTTCAGCTAAGTAGGTATTTATTTCGTCAGTGAAATTGGATAACAAGGTATTTGTACTTTTGTTTCTCTGGAACCCATGCTGACAACTATTTAATATTTTATTTTTGTGTAAATAAGACCCGAGTTGGTTTACTATACATTTTTCAATAATTTTATCTATGCTCGATAAAATAGCGATAGGTCTATAGTTTGAGAATAATTTACAATCATCTTTTTTGTGAATAGGCCGAATTATGGCTTTTTTTAGGAGTTTAGGAAACTTATGTTTACTTACAGATAAGTTGATGAGTTTGGCGATTACTGTACTCACTTTGTCAGCTACCAGTTTAAGATCAGACATACGTATGTGATCCGCACCCGGTGACTTCTTAGTGCTCATATTTTTAATAACTTTTATGACATTTTTACTGTCTACCGGTTGCCACCTCATTCATACGTCTGATGCTTTTACATAGCTCTTCCTATCCAACCATTCGTCATGGCAGTCATGTTTAATGAGATCAATATCATTAGAAAAAGTTAACGCAAACTTGTTACAGATCTCTTTTGAACCACTCTCCTTCGCCATATTATTCAATATTATGTTATCTAATGATTTTTTCTGCTTTCCTAATAAACTATTGATTTTATCCCAAATTTTCTTTATTCTTCCATTACAGTCTAATATAGTTTGATTATCGTATTTGTTTTTACTGTTAGATATTGATTTTGTACATTTATTTCTGTATGTAGTATAGTCAAGCCGCTTTATTACGTTTTTAGGATCAGTAGACCATATATTAAATAATCTATCTCTTTTTAGTATCATACATTTTAAATTTTCAGTAATCCAACTTTTGTTGTTACGATTACTTTCTCGTATACAAATGTGCTCAGAACAATCTTTGTAAATATTTTGGAATATTTGGTGGAATTCTGTATATAGTTTTATAGGACATTCGATATTTAAAAGTGGTTCAAAGTTAGTTTTAAGTAGTTTCTTTCTAATACTACGACTATCCAGTACGCGTCGTCCAGTCGCGTGCAGTGAGTGCGCGGCAGCGAGCCGTCGACTCGAAGTAGATGCGCTGTTGCTAGGTGACCCTGTGGTGCATTTCCAATTCACTGCGGCTGACGTAAAATAATGATCCGATATTTTGTGTTTTATAACTGACGAATATATTGTGGATAATTTAGTATCCCTAATGTATATGTGATCTAAGCACGATTCCACCGCATTTCCGTTTACTATTTCTTTACGTGTTATATCGTTAATACATTTTATAAATCCATATTCTGCTAATAAGTTTTCGTATGCAATCACATTGTTATCATGGGTATTTAGTAGGTTTATGTTTATATCACCACATATCAAATTTTTTTTATCTAACGGCATACTGTGTAAAAGACTTTGAAATTCTTTTAGGAATTGTGCGGTTTTATCTATTTTATTAAATTTGGGCGGTCTATAAATTGATACTATATGTATTTGTTCATTGTGGTAACGTAGTGTAATGTAATTGGAATCGGTTCACAAATAACGAAGATATCACCTAACATACAAAAGCAATAATGAATACCAATTAAAAAGATCGGCAATATACGAGTATATTCATTTGTTTTATCGGCGATAAATATACCGATATAGATTTCTTTTGACAACAGCTTCTCACCTACAGTCATTCAATCCTACAACGAACACTACACCGCAAGCACGAGACACTAATGACGCGTTCTTATAATCAAAATACGATTTGTTTTGCTTACGGATGGTAAAATTTTCGTTGAAAATGTAACGAAATTTTACCGTCCGTAAGCAAAACAAATCGTTTCTTGATTGTAGGAACGCGGCATTAGTGAATTTAAGTCGGTCGAGGTTAGATACAGAGGTAACGGAATAAAGAAAGAAAGAAAGAAAATTTGTTTTACTGCAAAACCATAGTGTACAATACTTTACATACAGGTTTTTGGTTTACACAATATTAATAACAAAGAAAAAACAAATTTGTAAGTATCTCAGTAACATTAACACAGTTAGTAAAAAGCCAAAAAAAAAGTAAAAAAAAAAACAAATCTGTGAATGTGACGTGTCACGTTCATCATTGCGGTCTTGACGTGGCAACATGTTGCGGTAATTTAAATTTTTTTTTGTTCCCTTACATATTCAAGAATAATCATGATCTTGCATAGTACGCTGCTGTCTTGCAATTATGGATGGATACTCAGCATACACTGAGATAGATTAAAAAAATATCCCAGGACTGATTTTCAGTTCAACTTCAGTTTACATAGCATAGCACGTCTACATATAAAACATGATGAAGTGAAAAATGAAATTTTATTCCTTGAAAAAAAAAGGACCGTAAAAAAGCAATCGTTCCAAAAAGCCTAAGATTAGATCATTTAAAAACATTCAAGAGCTAGATTTAGGTTACGGCCTTATCCGTGACGACACGGAACCAGAATACTGATGTAGTTGAAAAATTGTGACGTAATATTCTGTGTTGTAGATATAGAACAAATAGACGGCTTACTATTCAAGGTTGATGTCAAATATCGGGAATAGGGAAAATATATGAGTCATGTTTACTGTTTTTATGGTTGAGTTTATCGTTTGAAAGACATAAGGGAACGTCTTAACTTTCTACCTGACTGCCAAAAAGCTGAGTAATGTTTTTCAAGAGTTTCTGTATCTGGTTTGCTTTATGTCTCAAAACATCAGTCAAAGAAAACAGATTTTAATCAATGACATGTCCATCTGTTGGTCCAATCGTGTAACGGCTGTATTCTAGTTTTTTTTTTCTCACCAAAATGTTGGTGATTAAATACAAAGTGTTTGTAGAGAGAGAAAAATCGCTATTTCAAAATCTAGATTAGTTTCTTGGACATAAGTACATTGTAGTCATAAGCTTTGATAATGATTACACTTAGTGAAAGTTCAGAATGATATGCATATTTTTTATTGGCTGTAGGAAATAAATATTTTTAAATGTCTAAAATAGTAAAAATATAGGTATTATTAGTACAGTAGCCGTTCCCAGCAGTTTCACCCTCGTTTATTTTATTTATTTATTGTTACAAAGTAAGGTACAAAAGTAAAACAATCTGTAAGATGCCGCATAAACTCGTTCGAGTTTTTCCGTGCATCAGTAGTTTTTCCGTGCATCAGTAGTTTTTCCGTGCATCAGTATTGTGACTGCTCTGCTCGTAAAATGTCGGAAAATACATATTCTTTTTTTATAATTTTAATTTTACATTAGAGTTATTTCTAAGATATACATACATTCACTTTAAGAAAAAATATACGACAGTGGTTATACATGACTACACTGGGAAACAAATAAAATTTGTTCAGTTTTACGAGACCATGTAAATTCAACCACCACAAGTAAAGCAAAAAAAAAAACCGTTCACAATCATAACGCAAAGACCACACATCGACTTTATAATTTCAACAGATTATATTTCTAACTTTCAAGACTTATTCACCAACTAAATACAGATACAAAATAAAAAAACACAAAGAATGTTTATTTAACTTCGACCGTATTTCTTAGAACTCACCAGTCACCGTAGCCTCGAACCGTATCGAAGTATATATTATTAGTATCGCCATAATAAGTAAAACAATAACAATGTCCTTGCTTACCATACCATATCTAATATTCAGTGCTTATGAATACAATAATATACATAATACATTTATATATCCACAAGACGTTGCGTAGGTTAATATTAATACACTTCGATTGTGTTCGACAAAAGTTATCATATTAATATTAAACGACTACCCTATTACGTTACATTTTTGTGTGTTTATTAATGATAAATATTAATACAAACAAAAAAGCGCATAATGACACCATGCCCAATGTTGTCCTATTAGGACAACATTGGGCACTCATACTTAACAATGTATTATGCGACTGTATGACAATAATATTGAACGGAAAATAAATCACATTTTTTTTTAATATACTAGTAGCCCGGCCACGCGTTACTGTGGCTAAGTAATTTTGCAATAAAAAAATATTGTGACTATAAATTGAGATAATAGCTATGCTATCTCTCAAGTCGGACCAAACTACATACGTTGTGCAAAATTTCATTAAAATATGTTCATTAGTATAGGCGTTTATCACGGGCAAACGCGAAATGAAATTTTTATATCAGATGTACATACAGTATGCCTATAATTCAGTTTAGAAAAAGTATCACCAACTTCAATGCCCCAAATCGTCATAAACTGTAATCAGCTGATGTCAATCAAAGAATGATTGACATCAGTTCATAAATCGTAAAGATATCGCATAACATACACACAAAAAAGTGACGAATAACCTCTGCCCTTTTTGAAGACCGGTAAAAATAGTGTCAGTGAAGATGTTAGATTCGTTAGCACTAAAATTAACTTATGACTAATACTGTAGTTAATACGACTAACAATATTAAATAACTTTAGAAAAGAAAAGAAAAATAAGAACAAACGCACAGATGTAAACTCGGCAATCTTGCTTTTTCTGTAAAAAAAGATTGATTCTATACAACTGAGAAGATACACTAACCTAATTACATCCAAAGCTTCTGATAGGGCGACAAAAATACAAATCAAATTATCTAAAGTAATATTCATAATAATCCTAATAACAACTAGTCAAATAAAATTAAAAAATCTCTGAGGTAATCTCTAGAGATAGGTGGCAGCTGCAAAAAAGTTAATAAAAATATGGATCTGGGAGTCCATTAAACGAAGGCAACAAATTAAATGGGTACAATCTACATTACGGCACTGCTGCGAAGTATAAAACGAATATTTTTTTACCTCAAAACACGCAATTTGTACGCTGGCAATAAATGTAGACCACAAACAAGCATTTATAAAGTTTTGTCCTTACCAGATTTGGCTCAAATCTATATGATTTATTAGACATAAAATTTAATTTTATTATGCTCACAGACGAGCGATTCCGATAAATTTATTCCGAAAAAAAATTATAGTCCTATAAAACTTAACGGATAATTTGTATATTGTAACAAGTTTTTATGACCTCAAAAAAATCCTATAACCTGAAATGGAAAATGCCTTCTCATCTCATATTAATTAAAAACACAACTAACCTGCAAAATGAAATGGTCATCGTTTGTTGTTTCTGCAAATTGGACAGCGCCGACCAGCGATCATAATAATAAAACCAAGCGTTCACTTACACTTTTATAAATATTTTACACTTATACACTAAAATACACTATACATATTCCACTTTAGTACTAATACACTAGTAGTTTATTCTCCTAAAAAAGTTTGACGACTATTTAGTGACGTTAGTGATCAGATCGTAGCGGACGTCATAGCCGCTACGCGACGTAGCGTTCTTGGCGACAGGCGTAGCACGACTGATGGTTTAGCTACGCAGGACTACAGACGGCGCAAGTCCGAAGTTAGGCTGAGTATACAAAAGTTCTTGTTACAAATAGGATGAAAAGTTATTCAAAATATTTTATTTTCAATTAATGTTAGATGCACCAGATGCGTTAAAATAAGGTTCAAAGGAGTAAACGTGATGAATTTCTACGCGGCATCTTATAATGTTTACGTAAGTTATGAACGAAAAGATCCTAAGCCAACAAGGGATGCCTATTATGTTTCGTGTTTAGACCATACACAGAAACCCTGGTGGGTATAACACTGTTTTGTAATCTAAACACTGGCGAATAAAATTAAATGGGTGTGGACTGAAAGGGCTTCAGGCATGATATTACCGGAGAATTTATATCACCGAATGTTGAGAAACTGTAGGTATAAATATTTGGCGGAGTATGCGGTACACATTTCTTTTTAGGTTTCTATTATTGACTGGCCTGTTGGACTAGTGGTTAGTGACCCTGACTGCTAAGCCAGAGGTCGTGAGTTCGATTCCCACCCAGGACAAATAATTGTGTGATGAGCACGATAATTTGTTCTGTGTCTGGGTGTAATTTATCTTTAATATGTATGTATTTAAAAATATATAAGTATGTTTATCAGCAGTCTGGGTACCATAATACAGGCTCTGCCTAGTTTAGGACCAGACAGCCGTGTGTGAGATGTGTGGAGTTATAATTATTATTATTACAGGGTAACCTGTGAAATTCGGCACACGTAATGTGATCAAAAGTGTGTAATCAAAGGGTATGTATAATGCGGTCAAAATAAAATGACCACTTAAAATAACAATAGGATATAAATAAAATTATTAATTATAAACCGACTGCGTAGAGGGGCATTTTATCTCTAATTGGTATCCATTCAAAATGTGGAGTGTCCTATATTCTTTGAATTATTACAGACAGCTAAGTAGGCAAACAAGCACAAGCCCTAATTTATGGTAAGCGGTTACTCGTGCAAACAAAATATTTCATAAGTATGTTAAGATATCTACACTTATAATAAATCTGTAGCGGGATGAAATCTGTACATTGAATATATTTAAAAAAAAACGACTGAGGGGTATTAAGATATCGATACTGATGCCGAATATGCGATTCAAACAATTTTTGTCTGTCTGTCTGTCTTTCTTTCTGTCCGTTTGTATATTCACAATAAACTCAGAAGTTACTGAAGGGATGTGCTTGAAACTTAGTATGATAATAGTTTGAGTGCCTGCGCAGGTTATAGGGTACTTTTTATCCCGGGTTAAACTTTGGTGCCCACAGGAAAATCAATGAAAACTGTAATAACATACAATGTTGTAGAATGTATATACTTATTTCGAACTAAATTACACCGAGCGTTTAGCTTATCTGGTGTAGAACTGTAGAGTACGGATTTTACTAGGTTGGGTGCCGGATCGAATCCTTCCTTGACACTTTTCTTTTTTTGCACTTTTTTAATATATAAACTAATTTACTTTTTAAAATTAGGTATCGTTTTTAACCGACAAAAAAAGGAGGTTCTCAATTATATACATATTTCTTTTTTTTTTATGTATGTTCAGCCCTCTCCGTTATTTATGAACCGATTTTGATTATTCTTTTTTGTTAGATAGGGTATACATCAAGGGTGGTCCCATGTCAAGGTATGATGATGGAATTCAGATAAAATTGAGAGAAACCCTCTAAAATTGTAGAAACGAATAGTGTTTCTGTTTACTTTTCATTACTTTATCAGGTATTTGCGTTTAGAAATCATCACATCATGTAGCCGAGCTGCTGATGAAAAAGAAATAGCTGGTTCTTGACTATTTTGCCTCTCGCAGCCATTAAATTCATAAATATGTTTCAGGGCGTTAATAATATAAACAACTTCACACACCTCATACACGGCCGTCTGATCCTAAACTAGGCAGAGCCTGTACTATGGTAACCAGACTGCTGATAAACATACTTATATATTTGTTTTAAATACATACATATTATAAATAAATTACACCCAGACAGAGAATAATTCGTCCTGGGTGGAAATCAAACCCACGACCTCTGGCTCAGCAGTCAGGGTCACTAACCACTAGACCATCAGGCCAGTCCAGTAAATATACATATATTTATAAATAGAGTTATAGAAAAAGAAGATCCAAACTTTTAAACTTTTGCGTTCCATGATAATATAATTATGTTGACGGCAATTCACGCGATCACGTATTTAAAAGTATTATACAGGCCAGTGATCATGGCCACGACCACGGCAAAGCAAAGGTATGTCATACCTTTTACATACGTGATCGCGTTGATTCCCATCAACATGATTATATTAGAATAGAAAAGAATTTTTATTTAAAGCATCTATGACTTAGTTGTTAGTTTAATGAAGTTTGTTAGTATTACAGTATTTAACTATACTAAATGCATGGCAGACACTATCGCCAAAAAAATTACACCTAAGCTGGAATATTGTTATGTAACTGGTGAATTGTTTTTTACACTTTCAGAACATTTATTTTCCGTTCGGTTACAGTAGTGTGAAATTTTATGTTACACCGTGACTAAACAAAGCTCAGAAGCAAACATTTATCTGTTAGGTATACCGAGGGGGCCCATAGTTTCTAGGAAGCAGAACTGACTGACTGACTACAGCAAGAGTCTCATAATTGGTCGGACGAATCGAGATGTTATGTTAGGTCGTCACAGTTGGTTTATGACGATTTTCTGCGAAGAAAACAACTCTCGCGCAAGGAGGAGGTGACGGTGTGGATTTGGTAGAAAAACTTCCAGGTGGAACCTTTTCACTCGCGCTCTCATGCGTACGCTAAGAGTGGCTGTGGGTGTATGAGACGAGTTTTATATTCTTCACCCGAAGCAGAGTCTCCCGTGAAGAGGGTGTCTGGACATCGCCCAGTTGCCGTCCGCTAGCCAGCGCTGGGTGGATCATTGGAGGCAAAACGTTGCCGTACCGACGGTCATAAACGGTGCTGTGAGGCGCACCGTGTGGTTTTAGTTAGTTTAAGCCCGATATACGGCCTCACCAATAGCCCGGTAAGGTGAGGTTCCACACGAAAAACAAATGAGTAATGTTACCACGGCGAAATTATGTCAAAGCAACCAAAACAACCTTTTTTGTACGCTCCAGGTTGTTTCACCGCCAATACAGTATCAGAAATACTGCCTGGAGAAAGAGGTACTAACCAATAAGCGACAAATTGCTGTTTTCCGCTAAAACGCGAACGAAGTTGCGGGCACAGCTAGTAAGCAAAACGTGTTAAGTGGCAAAATGTATTATTTTATTTGATGGACTGAAAATGATGCCTTTTGTAACTGCATGCTAGAGTAATGACCTTTCAGTAATTTAAATAAGTGTCCCCGTATAATAGGGAATATGCATGTTGTTTAAATTTACTTGATTAATTTTCCCTTGAATCTTTATTGTCCAGATATTATGCCTAAACAATTATTTTCTTATTTAGTTCGTGTTTATTTCAGTTAAATTGCAACAAATATTAATTAAAATATGCAAAAAGTGTTACGGAAAAGATTAGTGTTTCTGTGGTTTTTGCTCTTAGCTAGTGCAATTTAAGCATTCTAGTGATATTAGAAATCATCTAGGACAATGACTGAATGTAGTTTTGTCAAAGCACAATCGGACAATCTACCGAAAATAGATGATGACTATATATTTTGCATCAAATCCAGATTTTACGTCCGCTGAGGTTAAAGGAGTGAAAGCCGCAAGGTAATTATTATAATACTTGTTATATTATAATCTAAAGGATAGGTAAGATATGTATAGTTAGTTATATTCATGAAGTTTTATTGGACTTTTGTTACCTAGTTTAAGTAGACAAGCAAGTTGCCTTCTGCTTGATATTTAAAACAAACATAAATTACTGCTGACTAATTCACACTATACTAGAAATTAAATTGTAATATGCTTACATTAAAGTGATTTTCACAACAATATAAACACGATATTGAAGATACTTCATCTCTTCTCATTAATGTACACCATTGTTTTCGTATTTTACATTATTATTTTGTACAGGAAAAAATACTGTATTGGGTGTACTTCTTATATTGTTTTTACACTTAGGGACAAGGCAATACCTATAAAATGGTTTTTTAACTTTATCCATCGTCTATTAATATCAATAAATAGTAATTACAACTGGAAATCGGTATAAAATTACTGTAACACTTCAAGTAATTTTACGAAACAAACACTAAGCGTGGAACGTGACGTCATTCAAGGCCTGCGAAATATGGCGGCGTACAAACTGATCAAATTTTATCGATGTTTTCAATGTTAATTTAAACATTAATTTGAACATTGCCAAGGTTATTTATATTTTTTATTAGGGTAGAATGATGGAACAAGTCAATAATATATCCTATTATCCTTACTAATATTATAAATGCGAAAGTAACTCTGTCTGTCTGTCCGTCTGTCTGTCTGTCTGTCTGTCTGTCGCCTTTTCACGGCAAAACCTCCTGAACCGAATTAAATAAAATTTGGTACACAGATAGTCTAGAGCCTGAGAAAGGACATAGGCTACTTTTTAATGTAAAAAAAGGGGTGTAAGGGGTTCAAAGGTGGGGATGAATAGTTGAATGGAAGTATTGTCAATTAGCCTAAATAATTAAAAATATTCTACCCAAAGACACTATTCCACGCGGACGAAGTCGCGGGCACAGCTAGTATTCATATACTTTATCTTCACCATTAATCCTATAGGAATTATGAAAACTGAAAGGTACGCGGCTGGAGATTGAATCACTGAATTTATTATCTATAGCTGATTAATGTACACCAAAAGTATTCAGATTTAAGTACTATTACCATGACTTTTATTATCTTTCTTAGAAACTCTTGACAAAAACAAACATATCTAGTATACAGATATATATTATCACAGCGCCTGTATACAACTTAAGTTGTAAAAACATAATAAGGAAGGCAGTTGTTGATGACAAGCCCAGCTGTCACCATCAAACACTGGGCGCTATGGCCTTGTGACGGTTAAACCTACAACACATATGAGTCTAATAATAAGTTGTTGTTAGTCTAGTGGTTAGTGATCCTGACTGCTAAGCCAAAGGTCGTGGGTTCGATTCCCACCCAGGACAAATAATTGTGTGATGAGCATGATCATTATTTTGTTCTCGACCTTAGCTATATCTTGACTATATGTTCTTAGAGGAGATTATTATTATTTCTTACTCCCTATTAGCACGCTCTCTTTCAAACATTATTTTATTAGCTTAGTAACTAACTTTGTAAACGAATCCTTTTCGTTTGGATGACAGTACTATAATTCAGCATTTTGGTGCTATCTGATGATGGGGCAGGAGGTGGATAGTGGAACTCTTTGTATTAGAGGCTGAATGAGGTGCAACACTATTGCTTATGTGTTGTCTATGGAGCATATTGTAAGGAAGCCATATTATTAAGAGAATCGTGACGGAAAGCATTGTAATTATAAAATCCCGAAATATAACTAATAAACACTGTGAGTTCCCCCAAAACGTTGTTTACTTCAATGATACACTCTTCAGTGGCTACTAGTAGTAGTTTTGATGAGTCCAGCAGATTGTGTTTAGTAACGATGGTCTATTGATGGTGTTAGGTGGTGGATAGATATGTTCGTGTATAAAACGATATTTTCGGTGTTTCTGAATTTATAAATAGATATTTTTTTAAAACGTTAAATATAGTTTTAAAAATAATTGAGCATGACAATGAGTTTATTTTGTAAATTGATGTTTACAGACACTCTAACACGTCCAATTCTTCTGGGAAAACGAGATGAAGCCGAAAAGAACTAAAAATACACCCAATATAATTTAATATATTTTGTAGGTGAATTCGTAGAAACTGGATCAAGTTGCTTAGGTAGAAATAAACTTTATTAATAAAACTGTTGAACATTTCTTTGACATTATTAATGAACAACTAATTATTACAACTGTCAGCAGTATTAAGTGTTGACGGTCGTTTTAATCTAAGTAAAATTTTGGGCAAGTGGTTAGTAAAGACTCCTTGCGTTGCTTGCTTGCCAATGGTTAATTTCTCTGTGGAGAAGTTTTTTTGGCTAACGTTCTACCAAACTCTGAGTGGTCCATATTTTGGGTAACTCTTTTTATTTTTGGAGTTTACTCCTTAAGAATCGATTTGCATATAAGGCGCCCGGTATGAAAAAAATATGAAGAGTAAAATTTTGTGATCGGAGGGCAGCGTAACGCTTTATTGTGCTTTTTATGCTTTATTGGAGTTCACTCCTTATTTTTTTATATCACATTGGTTGCAAACAAACATATGGCTCGCCTGTTGGATTTCCTCTGCGTTGAGACATCCTCTGCATAATGGTACGAGATACGGTATAAGAAAAATATACCCTCATCTGTTATTTGATGATGACAAGGATTATAAAGTTAGATGGTAATAATAATATATATTACAATAAAAACTTTCGTGAGTGGTATTCATATTTATTAAAAACTATACGGTTTTACTCACGTTTGTATTTCGGGGATGCCCGACTAGTTTCGGACCCGACGGGGGCCCTTTCTCAAGGAGTGAAGCGTCCTGCCGCGACGGTGGCGGACGGACGGCGAGTGTGACGCCTGACACCGTTGCGGCAGGACGCTTCACTCCTTGAGAAAGAGCCCCCGTCGGGTCCGAAACTAGTCGGGCATCCCCGAAATACAAACGTGAGTAAAACCGTATAGTTTTTAATAAATAATATATATATAACGGAGACATGTGATTTTCCTCGTTATCGGACATGGTAAATTATCGAAATAATAATCAAATCACTTAGTTCAATCGTCTATTAATTTACTGTACTAAATAGCACACAATAATTCTACTTGATTTACAAGATGTAGTTGGATTTAAAAATGGAAACGCGGTGAGTTCGATACAAGATGGCGACTTAACAACCTCTCCGAACCATGGCTCTCCCAAAAGTGAAGTCTAATAATTTTATGTTCAAACTGTCAAACGTCAAGTGACAACTATTGACCTAGTGTTGCCATCTCCTGTATCGACCTCACCCAAGTGCATTCACTTGACGTTTCCGATTGATAATAATTAAATAACGTTACACAATTAATCGAGAAAATAACAAATCAGTATTGACGCTTCGACACGGCCATCATGACGACTCACACGTCCTCGTGGGAGGTAACTGAAACAAGGATTGGTTCTTGCAAAGTAAATTATCACTTGCTCGGTCTTCCTGACCAAGTTATGAGAGTAATAATATCCCATATCGATACCGACAAGTTTATTTGTTTGTAGCTGCAACACTTCACATGATACAAATAATATCCATCTTAAAGAAACATCATTTCACATCATAAATTAAATCAAAGTAGATAGTTAATTCAGTATGCAATACTCTATATCTCAAATCAATCAAATCTTTTGCCTCCATCCGACAAACAAGTGGGACTTCCATCCAGTACCCAACTTTGAACAACACTTTGGCAACAAGTGGGACCTCCATCCGGTACCCAGCTTCAAAACACTCAATGCCTCCATCCGGCATCGTCAGCGACTGCCTGCACCTCCATGCTAGACGCACGCCACACATTTGCGATCAGCAAGGAGGTGCATGCTGTCTGAGCGACTTGCATACTTCATTACATACCACTCGAAGGTCCAACCCCTTCGTCATCATCCAATTTTGTCTCGTCAGCCTTACTAGAGTCAGAGTCATTGTCGTCAAAATTGTCATTGTTACTATCGGGCATTTTTCGTAAACGGTCATGCGCGTATTTGTACGTCCTATTTGAATTAAGAGCTTTGAGGACGTACCGGTTCCCTTCTAGTACTTCTACAATTTTGAAAGGACCTCTGAACTTGGGATCTAGCTTTGTTTGATTTCGCTCTTCATTCTTTAAAAGAACGAAATCACCCATACAAAATGGATTTAATTTGGCCTTGCAAGAGTCTAAACATACCTTGTCGTAAGCCGAAGCTTTCTTCATATTTTCTACGGCTTGTGACCTGACCACTTCGATGTCGATTTCGAGCTCGTCGACACCAGCTAAGAACACATCTATAGGTCGTGCAACCCTACCAATAAGTAGTTCCAGTGGACTGGCCTGCGTGACCCGGTTCATGGTACAGTTGAGAGCCAGTTGCACATCAGGTAAAGCATCCTGCCACGAACGGCTACTGGTTTCTACAGCTGTTAGCATATTTTTCAGCGTGCTCATGACGCGTTCGACCTGTCCGTTGGCTCTCGAACTGCCAGTAGCTATCAAATGAAGTTTAATATTGACAGACTCACAGTAATCCTTGAAGTCTTTGCTAGCGAAACACCGTCCCTGGTCTGCAATAACTCGATTTGGAGCGCCAAATAATGAAACACTAGCTTTGAGTGCTTTAATACTACTAGCCGTATCAATATTAAGTGTATGATGAAGTAATACGTACTTAGTGAAAGCATCGATAAGTACAAAAACGTATTCCTTTCGGTCGTTCTTACCACTTAACTTCCCGGTAGCGTCGATATGTATCGTGTGCCAAGGTACTGCTACCTTCGGGATGGGGTGCATTTCTACTGGTACTTTTCCTGAATGTGACTTAGAGATTTTGCACGTCACGCAGTTGTCTACAAACTTCCTCACAAACCTTGTCATGTTGTCGAACCAATAGAGTTCGTAAACTTTCTCTAGTATCTTCTCCCATCCCAAATGTAGCAAACCCTCGTGTACGTTGTTGATAACAGACCACCGGAACGATCTAGGTACAATTGGTAAGCAACGAGTTTTACCACGTCGTTGAATTTTCCGGTGCAGGATACCTGATCGCAGTTCGTAAGTCTTAGCTATATCTGGAGAAAGCTTACCATCATTTAGGTCGGAGACGAGTTTTGAAAGCTCTCCATCTTTCTGCTGTTCTGCAATCATCCAGTTGTCGGTTAGTTCAGCTAGGTTAATTTGTTTGATTTCTATCTTATGCACAAGGACATCATCATTATTGACTGGTAGTGGATTTCTAGAAAAGAAGTCGGCATGAGTCATACGCTTACCACTACGATGGACTATTTCAAAGTCGAAGGCTTGTAGAAACGCCCACCATCTATGAACATGCAGAGTTAGGTCTAGAATTGAAAAATAATGGCCTCCATGCAACCTTGCTATTTGATCTGAAATGAGCGGCAGAGGAAAGCGGTCAGGTACAGTATTATCATTCAATTCACGGTAATCCACACACATTCGGTCTGTACCGTCTTTTTTCTTAACAAGGAGTATAGGACTCGCAAACGGTGATGAACTACAGCGAATTATATTGGCCCGAAGCAATTCATCAACTTTCCGTCGTACGACATCTCTCTCCTCTGGGCTCAACCTATAAGAGCGTCGGTTAACAGACTTATGGGGGTCTATAAGTCGTATTTCCATAGGCGCAGTATCAGCAGGGCAAGTAGGGACACCAGTTATAAAATTAAGTTCAAAAGATTTCAAAATGTCTAACAGTTGGAGTCTCTTTTCGGGGGGAACATCAGTATCTATTAGGTCAAAATCAAATTTACAGTCGTCAACTACGTCACAAGTCTCAACTATTCGATTCCTTTCAAATCGTAATTTATCTAATGACATGTTAACTCTTAACCCTAGTGCTAAAACTTCACGTCCAATCATAATTTCGTATCGCAAGTAATTATCGGGTAGAACATGCAAAAGTATTTCAAAAATTATTTCATCAACTTTAACAGTAGCCAAAATTTGTTTATTTGACGTGATAGAAGTTTGTCCAATGCCAGTCAACGTCACACTATCATAAAGTCGTTTACCACAAAATTTACATGAAATAGATTCTTTAATTAGTGAACACTCTGCACAAGAGTCATAATAAAAAAGGAACTGCTCACCAGAGTGTTCTAAAGATCCAGCTGGTGCACCCACAACGCATACATCTACCCGCTTCTCTTTATTCTGGCCGACTGCTGTATTGTTGCTCGCCTCCTTGGTGTTCCGCTCCGGGCAATTGGATGCGTAGTGTCCTTGTCCACGACAATGAAAACAAGTGATCCCATTCACTTGGTTACCCATACTATGAATGCTGCTTGATGTCTTCGGTCTTGATCGATCTTCATGTAGCTTATCATTTCCTTTAGAGCGGCAATGCATTGCCTTGTGTCCTAATTTCGCGCAGAGAAAACATCTAGTCATTACGTTGGGCCCGTTTGGACGGATCTTTTTCGAATCAGAACTTTCGCGTTCATCGCTAAACGGTGCATGCCTTTTCAGAAATGAAACGGCCTTCAACTCCCGTTGCAATTCGTTACGTGTCTTGATATCTGTAGTGAACGACATTCGTTGAACACGGGGGTCACTCTTGACAACATGAGCCAGAACTGTGGCGATGGCAATTTGCTCCGTGGTGAGGCCGTTCCACCTTGACATAAGTGATGTCATAAGGGTAGCAGCGTACGCAGCTAAACACTCGTTTTCTTTCGGTTTTTTGTTATTCAAATTAATTAGAAAAGACGCAGTGGTTTCTGGGCAGTCGTACCTGGCTATAAAAAGCTCCTTGAAGTCACCCCACGTCATGCCGGGGTAAGATATGGATGACAACCACGAAGAAGCTTCTCCTTTGAGGGCTCTGCTCAACGCAACCATTAATAGCGCACCTTGGCGATTTTGATCCGTCACACATGTCCGCAGTAGCTAGCCAGGCACGCGGGTAGACATCTTGGTTTTGTGGATCAAAATCCGGAAAGCGAACGCTATTGCTCACTGACGGGGGCGTTTGCATTGCCTGTATAATAGCCAGGAAATTACGGTTCTGTTGCTCCAATAAAAGACGCCATTTCTGGTCATTTGTATCGCTCACAGACGCGCATATGTTGTCGTTACACTTTTTCTTATTCACATCACTATTTTCTCCACGTGGGCTGTCTGAGTTGCATCCCACTGCTGATAACGGGGACATGTGATTTTCCTCGTTATCGGACATGGTAAATTATCGAAATAATAATCAAATCACTTAGTTCAATCGTCTATTAATTTACTGTACTAAATAGCACACAATAACTCTACTTGATTTACAAGATGTAGTTGGATTTAAAAATGGAAACGCGGTGAGTTCGATACAAGATGGCGACTTAACAACCTCTCCGAACCATGGCTCTCCCAAAAGTGAAGTCTAATAATTTTATGTTCAAACTGTCAAACGTCAAGTGACAACTATTGACCTAGTGTTGCCATCTCCTGTATCGACCTCACCCAAGTGCATTCACTTGACGTTTCCGATTGATAATAATTAAATAACGTTACACAATTAATCGAGAAAATAACAAATCAGTATTGACGCTTCGACATATACATTGATAAATCGCAAATGAATTGCCTAGCTAAATCACGTGCCAATATTGTAAATAATATTACTTTAATTAATGTTTTTTTACCAACTCTCCCGATTGCCAGGCACAGTTGTAAAATATTAAAATAGAGCTGTACCAAAAAAAAGTTACCTTATCTAGGAATTTCAACCCACTTGTGACGGAGCACCGTGTGGTTTTAGTCGGTTCGATTCCGATATACCACCTCACCGTTAGCTCCGAAAAAAAAATAATAAAAATAATAAAGTAAACACGTTAACAGATAAGTCAACCACATCATTCTGTAGTTTCCCTATCTAAGAACTATTAGTACACGTCACAGAATTAATTTCAATTCTTTATTGCTCTCCATATGTATTACATGACATTGCATGAACTGACGAATAGCGCTGTTACGACTATATGAGCTATTATAATTAACTAGCTGACCCGCGCAACTTCGTTTGTAAATTTTCCCCGTTTTTGCAACATTTTTCATTGATACTCAGCTCCTATTGCTCATGACGTAATGTTATATAGCCTATAGCCTTCCTCGATAAATGGGCTATTCAAGATTAAAAGAATTTTCAAAATCGAACAAGTAGTTCCTGAGATTAACGCGTTCAAGCAAACAAACAAACAAACTCTTCAGCTTTATAATATAAGTGTAGATGAGGTCTGTTATGTAAATGTTTTTTAATTCATCAAGTATTACTACTTTAATTTAACAGCCATACAACTTTAACTTATATTGTTTACATGATTCGTCATCATCAGTGAAGAAAAACAAACAAGCATTATCATCCCGAGACCTTGGGCTTCTGACCTACTACAAAACACACTACGAGTTACATACATAATTCATGGAACAAAAGGAGAAGGTAACGCACACTGTGATTTGTTTGGGGATCTATCTTCATAATTTTTGAGTAAGCGTTTAGTTCCATGTTTTAAGAAACAGTTAGGACAATTTTGTTCGATAGTTTAATGTAACATTTATACAACATGTTAAGGAAATGTGTAGGTACTCATAGTGTTTGCAAAATATTCTTTAAAAATTTGGTAATATGACTTTTTTTTTTAAACCCAGAATTTTGACTTATCAAATGAAATTAGAGCTTAGTGCGGAAACCGCTGTTAAATCAAAATTCGAAAATTGTTTTTTCTTGTATATATCATGACTGTATGCATGTATGTAGAAAAAGAAAAGAAAGTAAATAAATAAATAAACTAGCAACCCGGCGTTGCAGGGTACAAATTATACACCAAAACCTTCCATGAATCATTCTGTCTATTAGTGAAAATTGCATGAAAATCCGTTCGGTAGTTTTTCAGTTTATCGCGAACAGACAGACGCGGCGGGGGCCTTTGTTTTATAATATGTGATGTATATGTCCATATGAAAAGGGTGTAGGTAGTTTGAGTTTTTGGTAAGTCGAATATATCGAAAATATCCAGTTATTTAATAAACACATTAATACAATGATCATGCTTTTATTGTTAAATAAATTGTTATGACATAGTTTCGATTCGCAGTCTACACTGTAGAACTCTATTGTTCCGGGCGACTGTTGCCGTTTCTTTCTCGGACGTGACCAGCCTATTACGATTTCTTTTTGCTTATTCTGTGAGGCAGCAGCATGTTCTACTTAAGAATTTTATCTTTTAAAAGAACTCCAAATATAGCTCGCTTCATAGCCCGCCAAGCTACTTTTCATTCATTGTGCACCAATTGCTCTAATATCAGTCCACCTTTGCCTACTGAAATTGCGGTTGTGAAGATGAAACCCGAGGTAGCCATATGCTGTCTAACTTAGACGAAGTCTTCATGAGACTTTTTCCTTGATACTGTTTCTACCAAGCTGAATGATCTAATCAAAGCATCTATAGTATGTAGATTCCTGAACAACTTCGAGCGTCGACCCTGCGATGTCGTATTTGTTGAACTATAAAATCTTGGTTAAGTCCAAGTTTATGACGAGACCAATACCAAGATATACTTACTATGTATAGGCTGTAATAGCGCAGTGGAAGAAGCTTTTTATTAAAATAAAATAAGAAACATTCAAATCTGTCCATCCGTTTAGGTTCTACGAAGCTATAGAGATGTAGATGTAAAACTCAAAATCCAACTCTTTGAGTTTTCATGCTTAAAACTTGTTATCAAGTGCGTTATAATTCTCTGAACTTCATATAGATTGGATAAGATTGACCTTTTAATTGCACATATAATGAGAACAGCTGGCCTTGCATCTCCAAACTCCTAATAGTGTAATAACATCCATTGCTTTTCTGATATGACTGAATTATCTACTAGCGCTTGACAACGGTTTCGTTCGCATTATTGAAGATTTGGTCAACCGTTTAAATTTCTAATATTAGTTAAGGTTTCATTGTTTGTGTGTTATCGACCCCACAGTGTTCCCTATTGAAGTTAATCCATATGAATCTCGCCTATATACACTGTAACAGTCAGTGTATACTCACCTTTATTTGCTTAGGACAAAAATGTTTAATCTAAAAATAATATTTTTGTGGAGGACAAGTCTTGAAAACAACACATACCTCCGTTCGCACTTGTATAAATAATATAAGGAGAATTTTTAAAATACCGTAACGGACCGGAAAAATTTATTTATAACATCTAGTTGGTAAGCAAGATTATGACACATATGGTGATAAGCGGTTTATAGTTCTGAGTGTGACTCCTATAACTGATGATAAAGCGCTTTGGATAAAAAAATCTCGATCACAAATCGTTCAGAGTAAAAGCACAAAATTTCTCCTCAAAGATAGAGATTGAATACTATTTTGATTCAAATTCAAATTCAAAATCATTTAGTCAATTAAGACACTAAGTGACATTTATGAACGTTAAATTGAAGCTAGAGTTAAAATCATAGATGGCGCAAACAGACGCCACAGCATGTACTAGATTGTCGAGGTAAATTAGGTGAAAACACCAAAATCTACTGCCTGCTTGTGTCGATCTATAACTTCCAGTTTCCAAAATGCGTAGAGCCTTATGAGAAGAATACTGGCAAAGAAACTCATGGCCACTCTTTTTAAAAGTCAGATCTTCAGGTACAATAGTGTTAGTGTTACACGAAATTTAATTCCAACACATCCCTCGCCTGAATCTGATTTGGAAGCACCTCACCTTTTCAGAAGATCTTTGGTGAACAGCTCTACCAGCGAAATGTTTTATGGGTTTCCTGATGAGTATAGCCGTGTATGTTCAAGGTGGTGTGGCTGTGGTGCTCAGTTGTACTGGGGCAGGTGGCGTCCTTATTTGTTGTCCTAGTAGTATAAAAAACATATAACATACTAGTAACGTTGCTCCTGTTGTTTATTTTACTTCATTGTGTAAAAAGAATGACAACGTAGTAATCCAGTTGTCTGTTCGCAAGTGTCACAAATACACAATAGTTCCGTCAACTGTGTATTGTAAGGCTTTGATTGTTAACCGTTGAACAAACAGCAATTTAAAAAATATTTTTCATTCTATCTAAATATTCGGCATTGGAAAATTCAAAAATATTTTCTGTAAATTGTTTAAAATTTAGCTATAGTTTATGTATATATTTTCTTTTATGTGTTGAGGATTTCTGATATTCACGTGAGAAAGCCAAAGTGATACCAACGTCTCACAGAAAACCGGCGTGAAGCAATAAAAAGCAACTTACGTTGTATTTCGCCGAGTGAGTGAGGTTACCGGAGGTCCTAACACCCCCCCCCCCTTCCCCTACTCCCACCCTAAAGGCCGGCAACACACTTGTGACTCTTGACTTGCAGGTGTCCATGGGCGGCGGTAGTCACTCACCATCAGGGAAACTGTATGCTTGTTTGCCCTGTATGACGTAAAAAAACATATTTGGGATAGGAGGAAGTACCCATCGGTAGTGTAGTATCGCAAATACGAACCTGATTTCTATTGACCACAAGTCTGATGTTGCTGTATAATGAGAAAAATATGTAGTACAGTAAATAAAAGACAATAAAAAAAAAATTAAAACTGTTCGAATGGTTTTAGGAACCCTACACGACCTGTGGACGTGAGAGTTAATGAGTCAGCTTATCGAGGTTGTTGTTCAACGTGCTAGTTCCAGTGACTCGGAACTGAGTGACACTGGTTCCAGTGAGTTCGAACCTAGCTAGCTAGCATTAGTAAGTCGTCAGAGCTCAGACAAAGGGGGCTCAGAAGAATTTCTGAACTTGATAACAGTTGAAAAAAGATAATTTTTATTCCTATTTTAAAATGGTTTTTGTATCCCACTACTGGCGTATAGTATTTCACAGTTAAAGTACGTAATATACTACCTACAATCTTCGATACAAACCAAATAATAGCAGAAAACACATAATTCTTCCCGAAGCTATATATATTGACCTATTCAGAGCACCATTAGTATAGCGTTTAAGTAAATATTGAACATAGCAGAGATATGCGATAGTATTGCTAAATGCTGACATACATCAAGCATAAGAGCTGGCAAACAGATGAAGTTAGGCAACGGTCCAACTCAAGATTCGATAAAAGTAGTAACAGTTTACACTGCGTTTGAAAAACATTTCTACGACGACGACGTCATTTATATATACGGTGATTTACAAAAAAAAAATGTTAAATACAAATTTCTAGTTGATGTAGCTTGAAAAAAAAAAACATAATTTTTTCTTCGGAAATTGATTGCATATGAATTTTCTTTTTAATTTTATTATTTTTAAATTTTACTAATACTAAAGACATTATAGTCTAAAGTTTAAAAGAAATAAATAAGTCAGAAATAAATAGTTACTTATTATTTTTATTAAAAAAAAAAACGTTTTGCGGTCCCTACATTAGACAATTATTTGTGTTATTTACAAAATAATATTTTCTGGGCTTAATTGTATGGTTATAATTAACTATAAGAAAAATTCGAAAATGTTTAATGTAACAATTTTAGTTACTTCTTTAAGTACAAAGACTGATACATATCCGGAAGAAAAACAGTAATATCAAATAGACATTATAAGCGTAGTGCCTTATTTCTGCTGGTCTAATTCGTCGTCCTCCTAAAATATTTCCCAAATCCCAATATCTTTCCAAACACTTCTAAGTACAGAGAATGGTTGGGAAATCCAATGTGTGAAAAGTATTGAATTACCTTTTAATTAAGACAAAATATAATATTTCTTGTGCATCTGGCTTTATAAAAAAAAAAAATCAGGCACCTTATTTGGAAATCATTCAAGCTGGCACCATTTTCATCTATTGCTAGAGAAAAGAAGCGAGCGAGTTGTCGAATTGACTATGTAATGTAAAGAGGCTCTAGTGAAAATACTTTGCAAATTGAAGATAACGTGGGAGAGCCATGTTTCGGCACGTATACGCCGGCTCGACTCCGCTCGATACCACGGCCTCACAGAAAACCGGCAGTGAAGCAATGCTTGTATTGCTTTACGCCGCGTGAGTGAGGTTACCGGAGGCCCTAACCCTTCCCCTCTCCCCCCTCTCCGAGATTCCCACTCTTCCCCTTCTCCCACCTTAAAAGGCGGCAACGCACTTGTGACTCTTGAGTTACAGGTGCCCATGGGCGCCGGTAGTCATTTACCATCAGGTAACCCATCTGCTCGTTAATAACCCCTATACCATAAAAAAAAAACTTTGTTTTTCTGTATGTTTTTTCTTCTCATCTTATGGCCATCCAAAAAATAAATACGTGAATAGCATAAGAAATTATCACGATAATAATAATAATAATGATTGCAGAGTATTGTAGAGTTATTGCTTGTATTTCAAATCCAAAGCTTAATAAATAATACAGACTTCATAAAACTTCCTAACCTCAATTCTCGTTGAAATAACATGAAATTGTGTTCAGAAGTATGTGCCAAACAGAATACACATATCTTTTCCTCATTTGTACTGCTCCGGAAAATGCAGCATGCAATTTTTGATAAACTTAGGCGTTGTTCCAAAACATTCAATGAAACAAACAACTTACAGTCGGAATTGCCAAGAACTGTTTGTTATCCTTATCTTTGTTGGCCTTCGTTAGTTTTGCACGTTCTTATGTTTCAAATTTAATAACTAAGTGACGTGCAGAGCAACGCTTTTGCCAGGAGCTACCGCCACTTAAGTAAATTTTTTTTTTATGGTATAGGGGGCAAACGAGCGGACGAATCACCGATGGTAAATGACTAGTGCCGCCCATGGGCACCTGCAACTCAAGAATTGCCGCCCTTGAAGGTGGGAGTAGGGTAAGACAGGGGGGAAGAGCGGGTAGAGGGGAGAGGGGGTGTGGGACAGGTTAGGTCCTCCGGTAACATCACTCACGCGGCGAAAAGTAATGCAATCACTGCTGCACTGGCAGTTTTCTGTGAGGCCGTGGTATCACTCCGATCGAGCCGGCCCATACGTACCAAAGCATGGCTCTCCCATGAACAGCTACTAACAGATAGCTTTTTTTTTTTTTGTGCGTGTGGAAACCCCCTCGGGCCGTCACCCCTCCGGGCTTTCGGTGGGGCGGTGTGTCGGAATCGAACCGACTAAAACCACACGGTATGCCGTACTGCGCCTTAAATAGGAGGGATCCGGGAACAGCTGTTATTAAGACATCCGGACCCCCCCTAGCGCCTGCCCGCTAAAGCGCGGGCACCACCTCCGGGTAAAGAATCTCTTAATTAGGCGACGTCCAGGCACACACGGACGCCACCTCCTCGCGGGGGGCCACTATAGTGGTTGGAGGGGAAAACCCGTCCCATCCACCCGCGGCCACACTCAAGGCGACATGAGGAGCTGGCGCGCCGCAACAGATAGCTACCCTAACCTTCTCCAGCTGTTTCTTACACTCCCTATTCCATCTGTATAAGCAATATCCTTTTCCTGCTATTACCTTCTCTTCTTGCCTGCCTTTCCCTTTCAATGTTCTCCCAACTTTCCCATTTTTAAAACCCAATTTTTTTAATCCCGGTTGGCAGTAATAGGCTTGACTCCTATTACTTGCATTGACAAAATCACGACCCGGGATACCCTTAGAAGGAAGCCTCCTAGAGCCCCTTCAGACTTTGGCCACCTGATCAGCAGACGAACACACTGTGGAGTACGGGGGGCGTTATCCCCCTCTAGACGAGAGGCGCGTGCAGAATATGTCGATCCTCTACCCCCAGACCAGCGCTCATGGAGGTTGGAGATCATTCTGCGCTCTCCGGCGCCTGGTGCGTCTTCTGTGGGTTGGGAGAGTGCTTGACCTCTCCCATTCCCGTTCCACCTCCTCTTTGGCCCACATCACCTCTTCGCAAAACTTTGGACCATGGACATAAGCGCGGTCTCTAGCAAGAGGCTACCCATACTAGTAGCCGTCACAAGGTCATACCACTGTTGCGTCCACTCTGAGCACTCCACTAGAGAGTGGAGTGCAGTATCTTGGCGACAACTTCCGCAGTAGTGGCACGCAGACTTTGGATCCCAACCTGTACGACACAAGTACTTACAAAGTGAAGTGTCTAGCTAGTGTAGTGTTTTTTTTTTGATATTGAATAGGCTCGAAAAAGTTTTAGTAGTAATGTATATATATAGGCACCGGTAACAACTTATTATCAGCTCTGCCTGCTACTGCGCTTGTTTGTAAACATGGTCATACATGGTGTCTCTGCCAATGGAACACTTACTTAAACATGGTATAATACACCAGGAATGTGTTTTGGTTACTATTTATACTGGCACAATAATGCAATAGTGACAAAATACACGCCAAATACAGGTATATAAAAAAGCATAAGTCCCGATCATTGCACTATTGTTCGCTTCAAGAAATACTAAGATTTTCTCCTTGCAATAAACCTGAAAATATTCTACTTAAAATAAATTTATTTAAATACAAGCCGTAATTTCAAGGCTTTCACTGTTTACGTCACCTGATGACAATTATACTTCAGTTCGTAACTGTTTACGTAATACTTGACACATGTCAATTAGGATTTGACGTCAGCCCACACTCTTTAACGTCAACGTTTCTGTGGTATTAAAAAATAAAAGAGGGGGTTTAACTAAGACCGCTGTTTCTAAAACTATACCATGCTGAGGTACTGAGATCGATTTGATGTTATGATTGCATTGAGTTGTTCAAGCAAAAAACACTCAATTACAGTCACGTAGTTTGGAATTACATTTTTAACTTGGGAATAAGAAAAACAATATTTGAATATTCCACTCGGCTCTTTATTGTCTAAAACACAACTTAATGTACACTTGAAGAACTCAATTTCTCAGAAAAGCAAATGAAAAAGGAAACCGAGGCTTTTGTTATTCGGAAGACTAAGAACAATATGAATAAGTCAAAGATTGCACACAGAGCTATGTATATCCTAACTAAACACTGCTAGTACTATGGACTCTAGAACTTAAATATACCTGTATACGATGTATTTTCCTAATATAGCTACATTCTATACATAAGGCGGTTTTATTTTTAGAACTTATTTTTACGAATTCCTGTGTAGATAACCTTTAAATTTGTCGTTTAAAAAATGGATTGCTTTTAAAAACGAAACAATTTGGCAACTAAAACCGTGTCAAGTTCATAGAAGAATAATTTTTATTTCTGTACAGATTTGTTTTGCTGCAGTATTTATGACTTGAGTCATTGGTATGGCTGCCAAAAAATTCTGGCTAAAACGAAATTTCTCAATATCTGGTAGAAATGTTTTTTTAAATATATATATATAATCTAGATTTGGAAGAGAACCATTAACGGCAAGACCGACCTTTCTATATAAAGGTAAAAAATGTATTCATGTAACACTTTTATTAAATTTTTATATATATTTTCAACAAATATTAGCATTGAACACCATAATTTAATTGTTACATTTTTTATACCACGTCGGTGGCAAATAAGCATACGGCACGCCTGATGATAACTGTAGCTTAGGGGCGTTTACAATTCCAGTGGAACATCACGGACCTTTTAAACATCTATACTCTACTTTTTCGAAGAACTCCCTACCAGCGCACGTGTTTCCGTCCCACTATGATCCCGGGTCCTTTTAGCGGGGCGTGAAAAAGCATCTCACTAGGCCGCCATAGTGCTGGTCACCATGCTGCACTGTCCCTGTTCGCAGAGAGGATGGTGACCACCACTCTTGGAATCTGCTTGTTCTTTCCATCAGGCGGGGCAGAGTCATTTTGGCAGGTCAATTATAAAAAAAAAAAAAAAAAACTGTAGTCCCTCGAGAAAACCTCGGCAAGGAGCTCATTCCACAAGAGAAGGTAAAGAGAGTTTACTCATAACCAAACTATTTGTACCTCGCATTAGTATTATGGTTAAATAGGTCTAATGGTTAAATGGGTTCGATTTCCACCCTAGTCTGGATGTTCTTTGTGTCCGTTGTTTGGATGTTTGTAAAGTCCCACGAGGGAGGACTAATTAGACACAGGAGTAATTCCTTATGCGGGAGTTGTCTTTAAAAAAAAACAAAAGAAACACCCAGGCTGATGCCATTGTACAAAGTCATGCATACAAATATTTGTACTGGGAATCAAACGCATGACCCTATTATCACAGTCAAATGCAATCTTGGAAGTCAATTTGAACCTACTTCTAATTTTCTATTCAAAATTGAAATGTTGTAGGTATGTGTAGTTTGGATGACAGAACTATAATTTGGCATCTTGGAGCTGATCTGATCCAGGTGGTGGATAGTGGAACTCTTCAGTGGCTACTTGTAAACCCCTCGAGTTTTGGCTTTGGTTTATGGTTTAAGCTCAGTAACTATGGTTTGGATGATGAAGCCAAGAGGTAGATCATCTAACTTTTTTTTTAACTTTTTTATTCGGTTCACCACTACAGCGTGATTTTAGGTTATTTTGTATAAAAATAAATCAGCAAAATTGCAAACCGCCCGACTGATATCAAGCTGCCAAAGTTGCATATAAACACTTGCAAATATCATTGGTCCGCAGTGCGTTGCCAACTCTAGCTTCCCTTCCCATGGTACTCTGGCGACTCAACTCACCAGCAGAAAAGGACAGAGTTACGCTAGTACTGCTATCTGACCATGCCCTTCTGAAGATTCTGGACCAGTCTCATGAATTTAAACTTATATTATGTGTTTTTTTCATCAAATTTTTAATGTGAATGTCAAACCAAATAACCAATTTTTACCGCCGTTTTGCGCAGATCGTCACTCTACCAAATGTATGTACTAGCTAATCTGTGTGACTAAGTTGGATCATGTCAGTCATCGCATTTATAATAAGAAAAAAAGATTAATTTCGGCTTATTAGCGTGATTAAATGTTCTATAGCAATGATCACGAAGTTAAATAAGAAGTAAAATATAAATTGTCCTAAGCAAACTGAGACAAAACACTCGGTTTTTACCTTAGTCGTGTCTTGTCGTGTTTTTTAGCTGCTCAGTAAAAGTTCAGTTAGAAAACAAACATCTTATTTTATCATCAAGAATTTGTACCGTCGGGCTATTTTTGCTAATGCATTGTTTCAATGTTTATTTACGTCGACGTTATATTGTAGTGAAGCAAATTATCAGTATATGACGCCTTGTACAAACAAGTTATCACCATGAAGTTAATCTTACCACTATTATAAATGCGAACGTTTTGATGGATAGATGTTTGTTTGCAATTACGCCAGAACAGCTAAACGGATCTGGATGAAATTAAGCACAGACATAGGTTACAGTCTGGAATAGCACATGCATAGGAATATCAAAATTTCCACGTGAACGAAGTCGTGTGCAAGAGCTAGCTGTAAATAATGACCTTTCATTATAAAATAAGTATTAAGGAAAGTATTGGATAGCTTACGAACGAAAAAAACGTAACACAGACATCGTTGAAAGCTGACAACTTTGCAGAGAATATTAATTTCTTCTGTTTGGAAAAATATATTAGTCTTTGTGCCTTTTCTTACGATTCTCATAGCGTTTATTAAATTTATCTGTCGTTCCATATTCCATTGTTTAATGTTAGCAGATTTAAATAATTGTGAAAGTGGAGTAAATATACTTATTTTTAAAAGAATAATAGAAATATATATATATATTTTTTATATGCATGCTCATGATTGTCTCACTAACGTATTCTACATATTTTCAGAAAGGTTTCAGTATATAATACATTCACATACAGGGGCTCGTGGCTAAGTGGTAACTGAGTAGGTTAGCACATTACAAAGTTAAGTAATTCTAGCTAGGTCAGTCTGTTCCGGATGTCTTAATAAAAGCTGTTCCCGGATCCCTCCTATTTAAGGCGCAGTACGGCACCCCGTGTAGTTTTAGTCGATTCGATTCCGACACACCCCCCACCGGGGTTTTGGCTTGTGGAGGTCTGATGGCAGTCGCTTCACGTAAAATATCAAGGTTCGGCCGTATCGTAGTTAGACTGACAGCCGACCCCAAATTAGTTGGGAAAAGGCGCGGAGGGTGATGATAATTTTAGTAAATAATACATAATTTTTTTCACAATCAATTTTGTTGGAGTTGGTTAATTTTTTCATGTCAACAAGCCATCTAATGTTAAGTAGTTACCGTTAGCTATAAATGCTCACAACACAAGTGGGTTCACTTGTACTGCTATATAACTTTACCAGAGTGGAAGTACTAGACTACTCGAACGCTACCATACCTCCTGAAACAATCTTGTTTAAACTGGAACTAAATCTATTTTAAACATCCTAAAACAAAATCATTGCATTTACGTTTCAAATTACTTCCTCCATTGATACTAATTGGAGTAACTCATTAACGTTTCTTGGTGAGATGAATGGCGGTTGTCAATAGCAAATGCAATGGCAAATGTAAAGACCAATGAACATAATATACCCCTCGTTAGCTTTATATGTCGAAGTATAAACTTATACACGTTCCTTTCTTAGTTAATTTACATTTTTTTAATTAGGAACATTATCACAAGGTACAAAAAACAATGGTACGGTAATAGCTGCAGTAGTAAAAACTGTGTTGCGACTATTAACGCCCACCTCCGGATATATGGAAACATTTCATTGCAATATTAGTCTTTTACAATGTTATAGTAAAAAAAGCAGTCAGTCAGAAGTGAAAACATAACTTCACAATGTATTTGCATATACACACACATACACACACACACACACATCTGTATATATATAATTAAGTTAAAAATAAAAAGACGATAATAACATATCTAAATGTATTCTTAGGATACACTAGAAGTTCTGCGCTCCTGGCCGCTCATAAATGTTTGAATTTCGAATGTAATATTTTTTTTAATTAAAAAAAACTCGGCTACGTCTTAAGAATTTTCGATCAGGGTAACGTGTCCTGACGTGAGTTTAAAATATTTCACCTATCCAAAAAAGTGCACAACGCCGCGGCACCGCTAAAGAAGTTTTCACTTCAAAAATAATTATAAAAAATTGGGATAACTTAAAGAATAACAGCTAAACAGAAAAATAATCATGTGTGTGGGTGTGTTTATTTACAGACTCATAACAGGTACAACGTGGTCGATTCTGTTAAGTTTCATATTTAACTAGCCATGGAATCTTGAAAGTAATAAAATTGTTTTACAATTTGTTAGGTAGATTTTAGTAATAAATTATTTCGCCTGAGACAGGCAATGTAATATCTTAAAAATGTCCTCCGTTTTTACTATAACGTTTTTAATATATTTTATAATTGTCAAGTTAACATAAAAATGAACGATAGACAACAGCTTGGCGTTACGCCACGCCATGGTATTTCAAACACACCTAGCTTTTGCCCACGGCCTCGCTTGCGTTAAAGTTATTTTTCTATCCGTCGGGAAGAGAACTTTTTGGGGTAAAAGATACCCTATGTCCTTATCTGAACCTCTGACAACGTTTATGCACAATTTCATGAAAATCAATTCAGTAGTTTAGGCGTGAAAGCGTTACAAACAAACTCACTTCCACATTTATAATACCAGCTGTTGCCCGCGACTGTGTTCGTGTGGAATTTTTTGTGAAATCTACCCCACGGGTTTTCGCCTTAAAATTTTATTTTTTATTATACGTGCCGAAGCATGGCTCCCCCCCGAATAAAAATTTATAAGATCAAGTTAGGATTGTATGGAACCTACCATTTTGACGTTTAGTTAAAATATACTGATTTGACTTGAAGCCACCCTCGCTATTTGTCAACATTATATCTAAAAAAGACAACGATACTAAAACATAACGTGTGACATTACTAGGTTAAGTCTTTTATGTCCTATCCATCCATCTTACCCCAGTATCTGTGTCACGTAGAAAGACAACAACTTTATTTTGCGGTTGTGAAACTCAGATGTCTTTGTAATGTTCTAAGAAGTTTTTGTAAATATTCCAGCAATAATATATTTGTTTTAAAGCTAGGCTAGCACTGACACTAAAGCCTTCATTTACTTCCCTGCGGAGCTTTATTTACGCCCAAAGCCCGTAAAATATAGGGTTATATTGTGTTGTTTCTAACTTTAGGTATATAAAATTGTGTGAATTATTATTTTAATGTTAATAAACAAGTGGTAATTTTAATGGTCATACTAATGTATGTTATGAATGTATAAAATGGGTGTAATTAGAATATGTATTTATTACTTACTAGCAACCCGCCCCGGGTTCGCACGGGTGCAATGCTGATACTAAATATTCTACAGAATGTGTTTTAACCGTTCACAGCTTTTTGTCATTAGTCAATACAAACATGTTTTCTTCAGAGGTATGTCCCTGCATTTGAAACCTCTAATATCTTCGAAAATATTCATTTAAATTACATGCGGTAAGGGGCCATATTGATCTATATTAAATGCACAATGTATTTAAAGTACTTAATTGGATAAGGATTAATGCTGTATTGCTTAAAATCGCTTCGTAAATAAGCCATTATTTCTCGTAAAAAGTAAAGGATAAAAAAATGGTTATCGTGGGTTATCCCTAAAAGATAGACCTATATATACCCTTGCGGATTTTTTTGTAGACCTTTTTAAGGTGTACAATACTGTAGTACATTATTTTGATCTATCTCGTAGAGTTCAGTCAGCGTTTGCAATGTAAGCGCAAAAAAGTGTGTTTGTTTACAACATTAGAAACCTCTAAAATTATCAGTGTTTCTCTACTATATTTTGCATGTATTATACATATAAACCTTCCTCTTAAATCATTCAATCTATTAAAAACAATCTATCTATTAAAAAACCCGCATCAAAATCCGTTGTGCAGTTTTAAAGATCTAAGCATACGTAGGGACAGACAGACAGCTGGAAGCGACTTTGTTTTATACTATAAAAATAATACTATAATAAATATAATGTAGTGATTTAGAATGTATAGGATTTAGTCTCGGGTTAAGCGATAACTTTAAGTGAGATAAGTTGAGTTTTGGACACAAAGCTGACGACAAAAATGCAATAAAAAACATTCTAAAAATGACATAAGTTAGAGAAAAGGTTTTTAAATGTGATACCGATCTAACAAAGACATCAGATTCAACTTTAACTTTTTATTATTTCACACAAGCAAATTATTTTTTTTTATTCCAGAATAAACTTGAAAATTTCTTAAATAGGATAATAATTAAAATATTTCATTTAAGACAAGATAAAGATTTTTTCTTTAGTTTTGAGAATGTAGCCTGAAGTTATAATTATTTTTGTAAAGTATATTTTTAAGTAAATTGAGAAAATAAATGTAGCTTAGATTCGAGTTTGTCCTTTGGCATATTTTCTATTTACTAATTAAAGACTGGTTTAGGGTTCTAAAATTGAAATCTTACATTAGCTATGCTCCTTTTACAGCGTGTATAATTTAAATTATAATTGAACTTCTCATCACTGGATCAAATTTTATCTAGGACCTAGAAACATTTGTACCTGGTTTCATATTTAAGTAACATCTATTCTATTCACTTACCTACATTCCGTGCAAATAAATGGTTTGTATTTATTTTAATTTTACTCGCTATCGTTCCAACATAAACATATAAACAAGAAACCATATAAATGTTGGATATTTGCAGTAACATGAAAAATCATGATGTCAACGTGAATTCGAGTTAGCATGTGACAGAAACAATAAAACGTTATCACGTTTAATCTTGGAGAAAAAAAACATCCGTCATGAGGCTGTCGTCTGCAATTTTACGCTCGTTATCAACATGTTGCCTGATCATGTATCAAAACAACCAGCTGTTAAACAAGTGATTCTTTAAACAATATATTTAGGACCATGTTAGGTAAAAACTTAAAACAAAATTGTTTTCAGATGAAACAACTAATTGCTTGTTACGTTAATACACATACATCTATTTCTTTATACCTACTTATGAACATCACAATTTAGATTTAAAGAAAACTTTTAACTCTCAGATCAGTTTCTTTTACTCGTGTTGGAAACAATCAATCTTAAGTTTTGTTTCTGTTTAACAAAACACTTAATAACATTTCTTGCAATTTGAGTGTCTCTTATGTACTAAGTGACCCGCGCAACTTCGTCCACGTTTGTAATTTTTTCCCGTTTTTGCAACATTATTCATTGATGCTCCGCTCCTATTAGTTGTAGCGTAATATTATATAGCCTCTAGCCTTCCTTGATAAATGGGCTATCGAACACTAAAATAATTTTTCAACTTGAACCAGTAGTTCCTGAGATTAGCGCGTTTAACCAAACAAACAAATACATTTTTTCAGCTTTAATATATTAGTATACATTTAAACAATAATACGTAAATTTTAAGTACTTAATAAACTCCATAAAGTAAGATTTAGTATTTTTTGGTGCCTGTACCCAAATTTATAAAATACAACACATTATGTTGCACGATATTTTTGTTTAAAGTTATGTATTCAGGATTTAACACGATAACGTGATAAGTATTACATACCTTGTTGTTACCTGTTTTTTTTTTTAACCAGGAAAAAATTAAGAAAATGTTGACATATGAAACTGAACTCTATAAAATTTGATAAATAATAATAAATGGATTTTAGATCAGTATTAATCTTCACTTCCTTATCTTATTGATATTATAAAGGTAAAAATTTGTTTACGGCAAAAACGGCTGAATGTATCTAAATGAAATTTGGCGCAAATAAAGATTATCATAGTTTGGAAGAGCACATAGGCTACTTTTTATCCCGGAAAAATTTACAGTTCCTTCTCATACAATATTCTACTCCTACTTTCTAAACCAATTGCTATACAACTAATTATCAGTAAAATTTACATATCCCACTTATTTGAAGTTGTCTCAACACCAAATACAAATATCACGAGTACAAACAGCCTTAGTGTTCTCGCCGTTGCCTTTTTTACTGCGCGTCGGAAATAAAGCCACGGTACACTTCCGTGGGTCGCGGTTCAAGATGTAAGCTGAAACAGGTTCCAATTTATAAAATATAAACAAGGAATTTAATGAAGAAGTCTTAAGGACGCATATTACAGTTCAAATGTATTAATTTATTACACTTCAGAGCTAAATGAATATAAATGTCAAAATGGTAGGTTCTGTAGATTTTTGTGTCAAATAATAACAAGGTATGTCACGCTTAACTGTTTTCAAATTATATAATTTTAATGTTGATGGTTCTAAAATAAATTAGGAACAGAGGGCAAATTTAACAGTAATTTAAGGAATCTAAATAATTTATTTAGAACTTAAGGGGTTACCAAATTGGATTAATTTTATTAAAGAGCTTAAGTGTCAACACATCACGCTGCCAATCACTACATATTATAAAACAAAGTCCCCCGCCACGTCTGTCTGTCTGTCTGTTCTCGATAAACTGAAAAAGTACTGAACGGATTTTCATGTGGTTTTCACTAGAAGAGTGATTCATGGGGAAGGTTTAGGTGTATAATTTGAACCCGTGGGAAGCCGGGGCGGGTTGCTAGTAGTATAATAAAAAAGTTACGTGATCAGTTTTCGTTTATTAGACTGCGTAACCCGTATTTCATTATATTAATACGTGAACAGAATCCTTTGTACCCCTTTTTAAGAAAACTTCGCGAACGTAGTAACGTGAATTTTGGAATATTTGCAGAGGAAGTGCAGAAAGCTAAAATTTTTAAACAATATGTCCTACAACTTAAAAAAAATACGTGAAAACGGTTTAATGAAATTATGTGTAGCATCTGGTACTATTATGTATTCTGTGGTAGCATCCAGGTCCAGTATATAGAATATACTGGACGCATTCCAGTATATGTGATTACTTATCATGGTAAGTAAGTCTATACAATGACAGCTCAAGTTATAGTGGCCAATGAAAAACCAAAAATTCGACCACCACACGATCTCTAGTCTTTTTTTTATGGTATGGGGGGGTAAACGAGCTGAAGGGTAAATGACTACCTGATGACTGATGGCAAATGACTACCACCGCCTATGGGCACCTGTAACTCAAGACTCACAAGTGCGTTGCCGCCCCTTAAGGTGGGAGTAGGGGAAGAGGGCTAGAGGGGGGAAGAGTGGGAAGAGGAGAGAGGGGAAGGACGGGAATAGGGAAGAGTACCACCAGTAACCTCACTCACGCGGCGAAAAGCAATGCAATCATTGTTTCACTCCTGGTTTTCTGTGAGGCAGTGGTATCGAGCGGAGTCGAGCCGGCCCATACATGCCGAAGCATAGCTCTCCCAGATTAACCTTTAATTAATATGCTAAACGTCTTTAATTAATATCCTGAAAATAGTCGCATCGTAAGTACTATATAGAATTTTCAAAGTTTAATAAACTGCACTGTAACCAAAGGGACAACATAGAGACAATAGTTATCTTCTGCAACACGCTTTTATTACGAGTAAATCACTAGTAACTAACTGACTAACTAACTATGTAAACAAATTTTGGAAGTAAATTTTATCTTACTTCTAACTGTTGTATCGAAATGGAACTTTGTATGGTATTGGTATATACCTCTGTTTCTGCATTTAGACTCATAGGCGGTCCATTATGCGTTCGAATAAGGTTACTAGTTGAGCCAGCCTAGCTCCTTTCAGAAGCACAGAAGCCTCCTGGGGCTTTCACAGGCTTCTAGGAGCGACCTCGCACCCGCGAGGATACGTGCCCGTTGTGTGGCCACTCCCTCGCACTCCAGGATAACGTGGGTGGCCGTTTCCTCCGCGTTGAGACATCCTCTGCATAGGGGACTGTCTGTCGCACTAATGGTGAATAGGTGCCGGTTTAGGGCCAAGTGGCCCGTAATGGTTCCTACAACTATTCTGATGTCAAGTCGGTTAAGACTGAGCAGTCTGCAAGTTAAGCGTGGTGAGATATCCGCCAACACCAGTTTAGACTGCCTACAGCCAGGTGTGTCGGTCCAGCGACCGTTGTGCGCTTCACGAGTCCGTTGCCTTACCCATGAGCGAAGTTGATTAAAGGGAAGTGGCAGCAGTATAGTTGGACCTGCCACTGACGTTACAGATCCCTTTCTTGCCAGCTCATCGGCGGCGTCGTTCCCGAGTGAATTACTACTACGAACTTTATATGGTTATTTAGTTCGAATGATAATACTATAATTTATTATTTTAGAGCTGATCTGATGATGAAGTTAGGAGGTGGATAGTAAAACTCTTCAGTGGCTACTAGTATACACCTCGAGTTTGGGCTCATATTGTTTGTTTTGACGACTCCAACAGATTGGGCTTGGTAACGATGGTCGGATAATGAAGCCAGGACGTAAATAGTTGAACTCTGTTTAAACTTTTGATTCGTTGGACTTGCGATCAAGTGGTTGCGGGTTCGAACCCCACCCAGTGCACTGCTGACGTGAACACACTCTTAACACAAGCATTTAGCTTAGCTGGAGGGGTTAACCAAATTAAAAAATAAATTTTGTAAAAAAAAACAAAGTTCACCATCAAAGCGTGTTTTCTTAATTTTACAAAACTATAATTATTATACATCCAAGTTGACAAACATGTAGGTATACAACACTCTGTACATCCGTGATATCATTCGCACGTTGCTGATTTCCTACTTGGTTTTGTCATTCGGGTACCTTTATGAAGTACTAGCAGCGCTTTGCGGTTTCACCCGCAGTCCTGATCCCGTCGGAATATCGGGATAAAACTTTATGTTAATCCGGGACTCCAGCAATCTACATACCAAGTTTCATCGTAATCGGTTCAGTAGTTTTTGCGTGAAAGAGTAACAAACATCCATACATCCTCACAAACTTTCACGTTTATAATATTAGTAAGATTTATTTACTAGCAGAAATTTAACACTAGGTAACATTATAATACCGTGTGGTTTTAGTCGGTTCGATTCCGACATACCACCTCACTGGCAGCCCCAGTGGAGTGATGACCCGAGGAGGTTTCCACACGATAAAAAAAAAAAAAAAAAAAAAAGGTAACATTATAATGTTGTTGAAGTACAGTATTTTAAAAGGTGAAAATGATATTTGATAGTGAATGTAATGTATGTCTGTTAGAGTACAGAAATGTTTAATCTATACAAATAAATAAAATTGAAATTTCAATGTCATAATAACAGCATGTTACTAAATGCATCCGAAAGTTTACACGGAAATTATACAAAAAAAAATGTTAATCTGTCTGTCTGTTTGTTCCGGTTAGCTTAGTCTCCGGAACGGGTGGACCGATCTCCTACAAGTAACTTAGGCTACTTTTATTTCGTAAAAAGAATTGGGGTTCCACGCAAAACATAAATATGTACACGCAAACAAAGGCGCGCGGGGAACAGCTAGTCCTTCTAATATTATAAACGTGAAAGTTTGTGAGGATGTACGCATGTGTGGATGTATGGATGTTTGTTACTCTTGCACGCAAAAATTACTCAACCGATTGCGATGAAACTTGGCATGTAGATACCTGGAGACCTGGATTAACATAGGTTACTTTTTTTCCATATTCCCAAGGAATCGGTAATTACGCGGGTGAAACCGCAGGGAGCGGCTAGTCAAAAATAAATCACGTCTCAAACTTGGACCACACAACCGCAGTACCAGTGTCATTGGAATCACGAGGCATATCCGCCCTCGTATTAGAAGATTGCTTGCGACCTAGTTAGACTTCGAGGGAGAACAGACCTATGTCACTGAACTTGTAACAGAGATAAAACAAAAGTAGCAAGGTCATGTACTTATATACTTTTGTAGAATTTGTATTTGTTAAAGGCTACATTTTATTCGAGCCTCTAAAAAGGAGAATACTAGCGGCGTGTCGTTAAAGTGGTAGGTGTATCTTTCGTCTGCGTAATGAATGGAGTATGTGTCCGTCTGTATGTAAAAACGAATGGACTGTGGTATTGATGTGGTTTATTTTTAAGTTACAAAACATATTGAAGCTGAAATAATTATTCTTCACTAGCAGCGCGTCGCGGTTTCACCCGTGTCACTCCCGATCACGTGGGAATATCGAAATAAAAAGTAGCCTATGTATTAATCCAGGTCTCCAGCTATCTATATACCATTCATCGATTCATCGCAATCCATTCAGTAGTTTTTGCGTGAAAGAGTAACACACATTCATACGTCCACACATCCATACATCCTCACAAACTTTCACGTTTATAATATTAGTAGGATAATTCTGGTTACCATAGTACAGGCTTTGCCTAGTTTGGGACCAGACGGCCGTGTGTGAGATGTCTTTTTTGTTTTATGGTATAGTCGACAATGAGCAGATGTGTCACCTGATGGTAAATGACTACCGCCGCCCATGGACCCCTGCAACTCAAGAGCCACAAGTGCATTGCCTTTAAGGTGGGAGTAGGGGAAGGGTGGAAGGTGGCAAGAGGAGGAGGAGGACAGAATTAGTTCCTCCGGTAACCTCACTCACTCGGCGAAAAGCAATGCAAATATTGCTTCACTGCCGGTTTTCTGTGAGGCCATGGTATCACACCGATCGGGCTGGCCCATACGTGCCGAAGCATGGCTCTCCCACGATTCTTACGTTAGTATTATTATTATCTTCGATGATTAAAAAAAATAATGTTATTAATATAAGTAACAGATTGGTTTAAAAAAATTGTATTATATCGCTTTAATAACACAGTAATAGCTTTAATAATACCTTAATAAGTAAATAATTTAAAACTCAATTGAGAGATCTCTACAATGAGTTAAAAAGTATTAGCTTCATACTAATTTCACTAATTAACAAGTTACTGATAAAAATAAATAAAAACACAACCTGTATTATATATAATGTAGCCGAAATTTGATCTTTTTTTTTTTCAAAAAATGTATATGTATATGTATATGTATATGCCAGTGTCACTAAAGTAGGAACGTAAGAATTCTAATGATACCCCATACATCCTAATCTGTTCAGGCATTTTTAGAAGTTATAGTGGAATAAAAAAATTCGCAAACATACTCGTACATAAACCCTGAAAACATTACACTTCTTTTTTTGGGCAATCATTAAAAAAACCACTCTTATGAGTTACTTATTATAAAAAGATAAAATATTCGTACGTCGCATTCTGACTAGAGGAAAGATGGAAGTACTCATTTAATTTTATTATACCCCCTGTCTACCTTAATATTATTAATGCGAACGTGTGAGTTTCTTTGTTTGTCACGTTTTCACACTGTAACTACTCAATTTTGTTTATAGGTTGTCATGTGTAAAGAAAATGTCATGCGGTATCTTTTCTCCAAAAAAAGCAACTTACAAGCTATCCACCTAATAGTTTCATCATCGGACCATCGCCACATCGGACCTTCCTACATAGAGTTGCGTGCGTGGGATGTGTCACGCCACCACTCCAGACCTGCCTATCTGACGAACCCGCTGCTCTTAGGTCAGTGCTCATGGAGGCCGCCCGGTGCGTCTTCTGTGGGATGGGAGATTACTGATTCTCTCCCGTTCCCTTTCCGCCGCTTTCGGCATCGATTCGCCCACGCAGGGCATTCCACTAAAGTGTGGAATGAGGTGTCCTCTAGACAGCCTCCGCAATGGTGACACGCGGGCGTTGGTTCTCGGCCTATATGACATAGGTACTTTCCGAAGCAGGTATGCCCCGAAAGCTCCTGCGCCAGCCGGTAAGACAGGCAGCCATATCACCTCTTCAGCCAGACCTCCATGACGGGTCTTACCGTCACAATGGTGGCGTACCCTGCGCTCGGTTGCCCTAATCGTTCCTTCCGTACTATTAGACTACAAGTCTTAGTATTCATTCTGTAAGGTAGACACGGTACTATCTTTTATGTGGTTTTTCTTAAAAAGTGGGCTATGTAGATATAAATGTGACCCAAAATGAGCCACTGGGGTCAAACACACATTTCCCCAAAGAACGGAGGCATTGCCTCATCTACTTAGGATACACCTTTGTACATCTTTGTAAAAATTTATATTCTTACTGGAAGTCTATTTCCTTTACCTCAATACTTTAAAGTAATTCCATGCAAACTTTTCTCGGTTTTCCTTCCCACGTTCACTTCGTATTCTTTTAATGTTTTTTGTAGTGATTTTATGTCTCATTTTGACTATATTTATTATTACCTGTACCAATATACAGGTTTTACTTATTTCTGCATCCATTTTATTTCCATTTTAAGTTTTTTTAAGACTTCTACTAACCCTACTACCCCTTCCCTTACTCCCACCTATAGGCCAGCAACGCTCTTGTGACTTTTGTATTGCAGGTGTCCAAGGGCGGCGGTAGTCACTCACCATCTGGTGACTCGTCGTTACTAGTATTCAGCTTATCGAAATCTTGAGTTAGGAGTCGTTTGGACTCAGGTGCCTTAGTCATTACGCTACCGCGGCTTAAATTTAATTTCTTTCAAGAATACTAGTAACGTGGTTTACACATTACTAGTATTCTTATTACCCCTTTAGCTCAGCTAAATGATTGTGTTAGGAGTGGGTTCAAGTCGGTAGTCACTGGGTGGAGTTCGAACCCGCAACCACTTGGTTCCAAGTCCGACGCCTTAGCCATAACGCTAACGCCACTTATTTAATATAAACTTATAACTCTTATTTATTTCTATTTTCAATTGTTATAAAAGGCTTATCTACTTTTTCTTATGTTTTACTTCTCCATAGGATCCTGGAGGTGTCCTTGGAGTTTCTTGCGTGTTCTTCTCCGTAGGATCTACGTATTGGAACAGGCAACTAGCTTCACGACTGACTTAGTCTGACTGACTCCTACTCCTGACAATTCAAAAATACCTATTATTGGTTGAATTGAAATCAATGGTTTAGATATGATTTGATTTGATTTGATACCATTGCATGTATCATTAAAGAAAGTTGTATGTAATCTATTTTCTACTGAAATAATATTCACTTTCGCATGTACATTAAACTGTCATATTTCGTCACTAATTATTGCAGTAATGTCTCGATATTACTGAAATTTCTCCTTCAATATTCAGATACTAAAGCTTTTTAAGTCATAATATGCATATGGGATGCTTCAAAGAGCATCGTTATGTAAATGCAGACTCTTATTGTGCCTTCTGTAGTTCATATAATATTTATTAAATATTTTCTTTACACTAGAGATTCTTAGCGTTCGGAAAGCTGTACAATGGCATAAAGTGAACTCTGAAAGGCAAACCTTTTACATTTTGCTAACTTTTGCCCACAGTTTAAATAGATTTTGTGAATAAATAAACGTAATGGCTAAGACGTTGGACTTGCGGTCAAGTGTTTACGGGTTCGAACCCCACCCAGTGCATTACCGACGTGAATTCACTCTTAACACAAGCATTTAGCTTAGCTGGAGGGGTTAACAAGAATACTAGTAATGTTGGACCCACGTTATAAGTATAATTAAAAAAATATTGTCACATGTGACTGCACGTTAGAAGTAAAAACATAACTTAAGAAAAAAGAAAGAAAGAAAGAAAATGATTTTATTCTATGAAACACAGCATACAACTAATGAAGAATAACAAGTTTAAAAGGAAATTGAAAATTAAAACAACAAAATTTACATAGGTAACATTTCTATATATTGTGTCATTATCACATGACACTGACCTGACACGTTAATGCCACGTATCTGATCACGTTGTCCTGAAGGTTAATAAAATTATAATATAATTACAACAAAACACTTTTTATGTTACTGAGGGTTGTACGCTTGTTCTAGAAAATACTTAAATAAATATCTATTATAGATATACGTAATATCTATAATACTTATATATACATTAAGGTGTCCCAATTTTTTTTTCTTTACGCAAGACCTCTCAAAATTTGCTTAATTGATGGTAGATTACCAAAATAATTTTAAAAATAAAATAAAACTATACCTTTAAGGCTCTAAAGATCTTCATAGTTTTAAAAATTGTTCATTTTTACAAGCTTTTTTGAAGTGAAACTTCTTTATCGACGTATGGGAGAAATTTTTGTAGCAATCGTCACGTTTTTCGGTTACGCGCCATGTTGCTTTTTTTATCAAAGTTTAGTATAGTGACGTAAAGAATATAATGTAATATATTATAATAATAACAACAATATATTAGTTTTGAAGTTTGGTTTGAAATAAGAATAACAATTTATTATTTGAAAGTGATAAAATAAAAAGACTTATTCAAATTTAAGTGAATTTACAAGAAAAGTGAGAGTGATTATATATTTCGTTTTATAATTTCTTAAGGCTTAAGCCTTATCTACCCCATTTTCGTGAAGTTGCAAATAGTAGAAAAATATGTCGTAAAGAAGTTTCACTTCTTACCTGTGTACTCTGGTACACACACACATTTTTTTTTTAGTTTCTCTTGTCCCGATGTCAGTCTGTAACCAAATCTTGCAAGTTAAATTTGACACACTTCCCGATTTCCGATTAAGCTGATATTTTGCACGTATATATATCACGTGACAATGCATTCATTCATTCATTCATGCTGACATGGAGCTGATCTAATGATGGAGCTGGAAGGTGGCCATAGGAACTCCGCTCCACCGTAGGATTCGTATCTTTTTCTTGAAGAGTACTTTGGTCCTAGATAATACCCATATGCAACCCCATCAGATATGGGAAAATAAGATCGTTTGTTATGTAATCCCTAATCATAAATACTAAAAAGTTAAAAATGAAACATAAAGAAAAACAAATAATTAAAACAAGCTTTTATTACTTGTTAATAAAAAGAACTAAAAAGTTAAAAATAATTTAATTCTGAAAAGAAATATACCATTTTATAGGTAAATTATATCCCATTTTTTTTAATAAAAGCGTGTTACATTTTGACAGCAAGAGAAATAAAGAAGGTGTAACGTGCTTTTATTTAAAAAAATATTGGATATGTGTAATGGGATGTATAATCGCATTTCTGCCGACCAGCAAAGTATTCCCAATAATATCGTTAAAAATCTGTCCTTAAAAGCCTTATCGGCTCTGTTTGCCAGAAACAATTATTGTTGTGTTCTTGCAGTGTTTTCTGTGGAAGCAGAAAACCCAGTGTTTTAAGACCTACGTTGGTACAATAACAGTTCTTCTGGTCTTGTGTTCATTCCTTGAGCTCTGATGGCTGCTCTTGCCAGTGAAAACTAGCATTACATACACACATGGTGCTCCTTAAACGGTTGTTTACATAAAACAATTGTATGTATATGTGTGTTGTAAATTGTATGGAATAACATTTCATACAACTTTGTACTTATTTTATGATGTTATACTTTACTAAAGTCAATTCATTTATATTTTTTCCCCGCAGTTTCACCTGCCTTGATCGTCACTGCTCCGTTCGTATTAGTCCTAGCGTGATGTTATATATCCTATAGCCTTCCTCGATTAGTGGGCTATCCAACACTAAAAGAATTTTTCAATTCGAAGCAGTAGTTTTTGAGATTAGCGCGTTCAACCAAATAATTAAACTCTTAAGCATTATAATATTAGTATGCATTATATCTAGCTGTTACCCGTGACTTTGTAATATTCCACGGGGAGCGTACATTTTACTGGGATAAAAAACCTATGTGCTATTTCAGCCTATAATCTATACCTGTGCTAAATTTCATGCAGATCGGTTCTGGCGTGATTGAGTAAAAAACATACATATTTACAAACTTTCACATTTATAATAATAGTAAGTTTTTAAAACTAGCTGTTGCTCCGACTTCATTCGCGTGCAAATTCAAATTTATTTGACGGTAACTGTACATTTTCCCGGGATAAAAAGTAGCCTATGTCCTTCCTAAGGTTATAATCTATCTCCTTACCAAATTTCATTACGATACGTTCAGCCGTTTAGTTGTGAGAAGGTAACAAACTAACAGAGTTACTTTCGCCTTTATAATGGTAAGTTGTATGGATTTGAAAATAGTAAGGAACCAAAATTTTTACAGTTTTATTATCTCGACTTTTTTGTTAAAAATACCAGTTCAAAACTAAACCTGACTTTCTTAGGTTTATTTTACAATTCCTTTTCTCAGTAACTACAAAATAATTGCCCGCACTTAAATTGGATATCTTTGTACACAGACCTTATTTCTGTAGTTCTTGTTTTATTTCTACCAGTTCAATTCTAAACTGGACGGCTGAAATTCAATACCCAGATCCAATTAGGGCTACACTCTTCAGGTGAAATTGGTTTGTACGAAACTACCTTAATTATGTTGCCATTTTAAAAACCAATATACGGGCTTAGAACATAGAAAGTTAGAATTACGTTGGTAATTTGTTGGGCAAAGTTGGGATGAATAATTACACACATAAAGAGGCTAAATATGAATTTAAATTTAGAATATTAGCTCAGACAAACTAACTGTTCTATGGTCAAAAATGGACATTTCAATTACCGAGTATTTTTATTTTTGGATAAATAGTAAAAAAATGCGCTGATTAAGAATTTCGATACCCGCAGTCTGGACAAGTGGGGCGTCATGTTTTTTTAACAATTTAATGAAAAAAAGACTTTTTTTACATTTCGTGTGATATCTCATTTCCAGTACGTTTTTTGCCATATGTGCTCAAAGCATTTTTGTTCTTCATTAAATTACCTTCAAAATGAGACCTGTTCAAAGTCACTATAGGAATTTGTTTAATAGCAAATAAAGGTAAAAGTTAATAAATAGCGTTTTTTTTCAACATGTCATAACTTTGAAAGGAACGTACGTAGAAGTCTGAAACTTTCTGAAATTGTAGCTTGTGATAGTAAAAAGTGCTATAAATTTCAACTAGATCGGTTTTAAACTTTTGAAATTATTAACGATCATTTTATTTTTTTAGCCTTAATTGCAAAATGCGCCATCTTTTTAGCAGCTTAGAAAATTCATTGAAATATCTTCTGCAATTTTTTTGAAATATTAATTTTAACTGATTTTGTATTGAGGTATACCTTTTTTTACGTATGTGTATGTATTTATAGCTATTTTATATACATTTGTGTTTGAACCTATAAAATGTATTTACAGTAAATATAATTTTATGTATCTATTTTCTCTTACATTCATATAGTTCAATAAGCTACTGAACTGAGTTTGTACACCTGCAAACTGCCCTATGCCAATCCATCGCGTTTGTCAAAGTAAATCAAATCAAACCAAATCATCGATTAAATCGAAATCACCGTATTTTATAGGCACGACGAGGACGTAAAATAAATGGGATGACTGTCGTAAGTTACCACAGAGGCAATGACTAAAGGTGATTATAAAGAAGCGATTCCATAAATCATTACAAAATTGGCAGAAGAAGACAACGACTTACATTCCTCTCACGAGAGTATTGTCTTTGTGTAGCAGGATCCCCACACCCAAACTAAAAATATCTATATATCTAGAAGTCATACAAATAATTTTGCTTATTACTTTATATATATATATATATATATATATATATATATATATATATATATATATATATATATATATATATATATATACTTTATATATTTTTGTCTGAGAAAAATGTCGTACTGACAAGTTTTGTTCCCACCAACCAAGTCTTTGCAAATACTCAGATTCAATTGAATCGGAATAACAGTTTTAATCAGTTCATAATTAATGCTGTTGGGGTTGCCCCTTTTGTAGTTCTCTGGCATGTTTACACAAGCAAGAGTGGATGGTTTCTCTGCCATCATTCGAAGTAGAGCTGCCTGATCGCAGAAAAATATGACTCCAAAATTATCAAAGGGTTCATGCGAGTTTTGTTGAATTCAAATGTCGGCCATTGTTTTATATAAAATTTAATTAAAAGTTTCGACTTTTTTTTAAACAAATTATCGTTTTTATCATTAATACAAATTATTTATTATGTAAAAGTGCTCCCTCACTGGAAACATTCCCCTTTAATGTAAAATTACAGATCCGCGCATTACAACAGTGAGGGAGGGGAACCAAGCATTACAGAGATGCAATCTGTAATATTTTGATGCAACTACCACCTTTATTTCGTCGTGTGTAGAATAATTCATGACACCAATATCGTTTCTCCTGTTATTTCTTTAACAAAAATTACAATTAATGACCGCTTCGTCTGACATTGTGGAATCAACTAATCAACTTGAATCATAAATGTTACATTACATCCGACTGCTCGTCAGTCAAGGATGCAGTATTGTAACGTAATGCTCAAAATCGAATCATAAATGTTACATTACAGGCAAATGCTCCCGGTAAAGGAGCACCTTAAGACATAAACCAATTGTAGATTTTACAATAGTACTCGATAATAACGGTATTTACTTCTGTTGGAGGTTTTGGACGTAGTGGCCTTTCTCCACGGTCTTGTTAACCTCTACACCAAAAGTCATCGAAATTAGTTCAGCAGTTTAGGTGTAAAAGCGTAACAGACAGATCTAGTATTTTATTAAGTACCTATGTATATTAGTATTAATATAGAAATATGCACATATAACAACTCCTAGTCTGCGTTTCCTCCTCCTTCTTCTTCTGAGTATATAGTTTCCAAGCGTGTGAAATTAATCTTTCATGCATACACTAATTTGCCTCAATAACCTCGTAGATTTTCACCACTTACATAACATCATGTCCTGAGATGGGAACTTTTTACGACCATGATTTAAAATTAAGAGCCCACTTTACATAATCTAGTTTGGAGACAGAAAAATACTTGATGATCATGAAATTTTAAGTCCTATTAAATAGGTATACAGACAAAATTACTTTTAAGGGCAAATTATGTAGAACCGACATGATATTTTGATAATATCGGATTCGGTTATAGAAAGTTTTTATGTAAACGAATAACGCTTATAAGGTGTAGGTACTGCTAGGTGCTATGGTTTAAACATTCGGCGTGTCCTTGTAAGCAAATAAGCAAGCAGTCCTTAAAACTTTTCCGGAACTAGATGGGTCGCTGTAAGATATTATCCTGCGACTTATTACAGCATGTAAACCTCTGTGATATGAATGTTACTGGTGGGTGGGAAAGTTTACAGAATTCGTTATATTTTTACAAAAATATATAAGCTTTGAAAGAAAAAGAAAACAGTCGGTGACAGGAATTGGAAAATGACATCTGACTACGCGTGGCGGAGGTCTCGGTGTTCGTCAGAAGATAAATATAAAAGTATATTGTAATAAAGTAGATTAGATAGAAGAAAAATACAAGATTTATTTACAGATACCATCTATATTTTCTCATAATATTACAAAGCGATATCTAGACACAAACCAGGCCAGATTCACTCCGCAGTGCAGGTATAAAGCTACAAGTACACGGCTGGGTCGACTAATCGTGCCAAAACTCAATGGGCTTCGCGCGCCGGCCGGCCACACCCTACTTCGATGCTCACTCACCGCTGCGTTGCGTCATCTTTTCGTATCTAGACTATTAAGTTATTAATGTCAAGCCTAAGTTTATTTGTTCACAAAAATAGAGTAATAGGGACATAAATCACTGGTAATTATTAAATCAGATTAATTAATTCTTTAAAAAAAGATAACTAACGTCAAGGTGTCGTCAGAACAGATCTCGTTACTCTTTTACGCGATAGAAAGAGAAGCAACTTCTAGGTGAATGTAATATAGTAAGTAAGCGTTAGCACTGTGCGACCTGAATTGGGACATTATTGTGCAGGGAGACTTCTGTACACCTGTATCTAATACCTTTAAACGAGCAACGATATATGGATGTATGGATGATTGTTGCTCTTTCAAGCAAAAATTACTGAACTGATTGCGATCAAACTCTGTATGTCGATAGCTGGATGCCTGAATCAACACTTAGGTTACTTTTTATCCCGATATTCCCACGGTATCGGGACTTACGCGGATGAAACCGCAAGACGCAGCTAGTAATCTATAAAATTCACTTTTTACATCCATACATCCTCACAAACTTTCACGTTTATAATATTAGAAGGATTTTGTAATACTAAATCTCTCGTAAAAGTATCTTTAAACCTTTTCATTGATGTACTAAAAAAATTTAATCATTAAAATACCGAGTGGCCATCTAATGGAAAGTTTTGATTGCACCACTAATTTGAGCAATCTCCATGATAATAAATCTGTGGACGTACTGCATGTGATGAAATTCCATCTTATTAATACGACCTTAGGGTTCATATTCCTGAACCTGGAGACCTAGCTTGGTCAGAACAATTACCGTTAAACTTCGCATGTGATGTATATTTAAGATGGGTATTACATTAATGATAATAGCCATACATTATTTCGGATATCCTTCATGTTATAGGGTCATGTTGTTTGACTGCAATAATATTATACCAAGAAGCCTACAAATATACTACGTAATCGAGCGAGAAGCACGTACAGTTCAGTTTTTGTCTCACGGTTTGACTAACGTCTGTTTGTATGTATGTCTCTGTACCTGTATGTGTTTTTAAAATTCGGTAGAGAATTGGAGATGAGAAGTTGATCCCGTCACTAAGAAAGGGTTGACTGCCTGGGCGTTTGTATGAACGATATGAATGAAAATCTTTACAAAAAAAAAATATCTCAACCATATTTGTCTGTGTTCTAAAGCCCATTAGTTTGGGACTAAAAATCATCACTACATATTATAAAACAAAGTCTCCCACCGCGTCTGTCTGACTGTTCGCGATAAACTGAAAAACTACTGAACGGATTTTCATGCGGTTTTCACTAATAAACAGAGTGATTCATGAGAAAGATTTTGGTGTATAATTTGTACCCGTGCAAAGCCGGGGCGGGTTGCTAGCTGTGTAATAAAATCACGACAAGGTTTTCGCTAAACATAAAGATATGTTTACCTCTTGATTAAAATGAGTTATTAACTGGCAACCCTATTCTACTAATGTAATAATACTTTTATTACGATAATTTCAAAGAAGACAACGACAAGCCAAAAGATATTCATGAATAAATTGTTTATGACAGCATAAATTAAGTGTGCTCTTGTGTTGTTACTAAGCAGACGGGCGACTTTCCTTTTGTAATTCAATTTTTTTTGTGATGAATTACGGAAATGTTTTCTTAATTACTTAGTCAGCTTCAGCCAGTATGAATTGTTTTTTTTTTTTTTTGAATTAATTTCCATTTATTTTCGTTGAATTGATTCCTTTAAAACTCTGCTGTTTTGATGTCACAGAAGTGCCTGTATTTATCAAAAATTTTAGAATAAAGACATAAATTATTTTTATACAGTAGTTTTTGATTTTTGGTGACCCGTCTGCTCGTTTACTCCCTATACTATAAAAAAAAAAAACAACTGTGGTGTAAGCGAAAGCAGTATAAGTTTGGGGACCACGTAAATCTAACTTTTTTCTATTTATTACGGGTATTTGATATTAACTATAACTAATTTCAACCATTAAAAAAAACATCCTGAGGTAACCTGAAGATAGTTCTGAAAGTTTGCCACCGTGATAGTCAATACCATGCTTGTGCGCGCCGTCTCACGCTGCAATGGGACAAGATAAAAAAAACAGCACTAATTTCGACAAAGCTGTTACAACTATTCTTTATTTATTCACTTTTTGATACTGTTGTTTTTTTTTTAATTATTTCCTTTTTCATAATAATTTTAAATCTTATTGTATAAATTCGTATATAGAGTCGAAAACTGCAAGAGAGGCAGAGTACTGTAAAGTGCTCGATTTAGATCTGCCTAACTAGTTTAGCATTCGACAGAAGACCACAGTTAAATAGCACTACCCACGCAGTAATATTTATTACGCATGCGAGAAGGATCGATGGAACTCCACAAGATGCGAAACAGAGTTGGCACACCTACAAGTAACGTATAGTCCGCGCTTCGCACACCCACATTAGTGATAAACGCATTCCTAAGCTCTGCTTTCAACTCACGCGACTGCTATAAATGGTGTTGTAAGTATATTTAAGTATAGGTATTCAATTATCCTTGAGTTGGCCTTGAATTTGTAAACGATGTCTTATAAAAAGTACATTATACAGACGTCTACACAGACAACTAACTGTTGCCTAGTCATACTGACACAAATAGCAGCCTGTCTGTACCAAAAATTATTCATTGCAGTATTTTGGCGTTGTTTCATTACGTGTAATCTGAAATTTTATACACCGTAAAGACAGGTTTTGTTATTTAACGGGTGATTTCATTTTAATAGAATTTACAATGAACCTCTAAATATTTCTTTTTTGTGGGTTATTTCATCCAAAGGGATCGTGAATTCACTTTGAAGTTTTTACGAAAGTATATTCCCATTATACACTAAGATGTGTATTTATTCAAGAACACAATAACCAGGGTTACACATTATAACGCCTCCCGGCAAACAAAGTCATAATACAAAAACAGCTATTTCGAGAAGACACGACTTTTATGCCTGTGAATTGAACAAAACAGCTCAGTGAAAAAGGGAACTATGTTCCCTTTCTCACTGAGCTAATAACGATGTATTTACAGCTGACCAAATGCAACATTTTCTATTAAATGCTATGAAAAAGTTAAACGTACCTAACATGTGATATGTCACTTTTTGTGATATGACACTTTTTTTGCCGGGAGGCGATAAGTTTCTTGTTAATCGAAACTAAATGCATGTGCACAGAATAGGTTCATGTTATTTGTGCACATGTCGCAAGTCTGACGCCTTAGGCATTACACTACTACCGTGTTTATTGTTAGACGTGCAAAGAAAATTATTATATTATCACTTGAAGAAAATAATTATTACTGTGAAAACGTCGTAAGTTCTTCCTCTTAACAGATTTACGTCTAAGTGTTCTAGAAATCTCGAGAAAGATTCTATCTATCCATTTTAATTGTGTCAGTTTCTAGTACTATGGTTATATACTACAAGTATTATTGCTAAGCCTTTAAATGAGTATAAATTCATTGTGTTAGGAGTATTCTACGTATTCTAGTAAAATGCATAATGTAGGTGATAACTCAAAACTATAGATTTGGATAGGAGTAATTATTACTTGTCCAGATAATAACTTTCAAACTTTCGCGTTCCATGATATAATTATGTATACGTACGGGAATTAATGCGATCACGTTATAGGTATTACATACCTTTGAATTGCCTGAAGTTTCAACCAGATTGCACCAGCTGTAGTCACAGCCCATGACCGTGATCGCGTTAATTCCCGTATATACATAATTATAAGAATAATCATTGTTTTCAAAATGAAGCTCATTTATTAGCGTATAAAAGTAACATAATCTAACAGTTACATTTATTTATATTATGCAACATAGGAACAGTGTTATCCAAAATCCGATCTGGAACTCATGTCAGAGCACTTGTTCAAATTCCACATATACCATACTCACATGAATGGATATTCTCTAAGGAATGTAAGAACAGATAAAGAAACATTTAGTTACATTATTGTCCATTAGATATCTTTACGTGGGAGAGCCATGCTTCGGCACGTATGGGCCGGCTCGACTCTGCACGATACCACGGCCTCACAGAAAACCGGCAGTGAAACAATGATTGCATTGCTTTTCCCCGCGTGAGTGACGTTACCGGAGGCCCTAACCCTTCCCTCTACCCTATTCCCATCCTTTCCTCCCCTGTAATCCCCCTCTCCCCTATTCCCACTCTCCGCCCCCTCTCCCTCTTCCCCTACTCCCACCGTAAAGGGCGGCAACCCACTTGTGACTCTTGAGCTAGAGGTACCCATGGGCGGCGGTAGTCATTTACCATCAGGTGACCAGTCTGCTCGTTTGCCCCCTATAACATAAAAAAAAAAAAGATAACTTTATCGTGTCCAGCCCAGTCCAATTTCAAACAACGTACAAGAATAAATTATACATTATTAAGTATTAATGAATCATTTTACGCATCCAACCTTAACAAAACAATATGAACCTATTCTAATTATGTATGTGAGTTTAACTTATTACAATATACACGCAAAAAATAATTTGTTTTTTTTATAATACTAACTTGAGACACCTCTCACACGGCCGTCTGATCCCAAAATAGGCAGAGCCAATTTCAAGTGAGAGAGCCATGCTTCGACACGTATGGACCGGCTCGATCTTAGTGATACCACGGCCTCACAGAAAACCGGCAGTGAAGCAATAATTGCATTGTTTTTCGCCGCATGAGTGAGGGTAGCCTGATGGTATATGACTACCGCCGCCCATGGGCACCTGCAACGGAGGCCCTAACCATTCCCTCCCCTCTCTCCACCCTTCCACTCCTCCTATCTCAAAGGGCAGCAACGCGCGGTGACCCATCTGCTCGTTTGAACACAATAAATTAAAAAAAAAAAAGCCTGTACTATTATAACTAGACTGCTGCTAAACGTACTTATATATTACTTAATACATACATATCTGTTACAGACAAATAACACCCAGACAAACAACAAAGAAATGATCGTACTCATCACAGAATTATCTGTCCTGGGTGCAACTAAACCCACGACTTCGGGCCCAGCAGTCAGGATCACTAACCACTAGAGGCCTGCCATTTTGATTTACCAACTCTAGTTTAGTACCAGTCTACCACCTTTTCTGGTGAAAATATACTAACTAATACTTTACAAATCTTCCTTAATAATTAATTCATACCCGATTTCTTCTCACAATGCTCAACTACGTGGAATTGGACGGTTATAGATTGACACCGGCAGATAGCGATCTTACCAATTTGCAACACGGTACTATTTATTTTTATATGTTATTTGTTTTATGTTCGATAAAGCAACCTATTTTTTCGGTGACATTGTGTTGATCTATAGTTTTTAGTTTAGACAAAAACGTTTCCAAACCAATTTTTAAGAATTTTATGAAGTAAAGATGTTTGAATTTCACTTTGCGTACTTGAATGACGCATATGCGTATCCATGGTTCAAGACTGCACAATCAAAGGGTGCTCCAAAGCCATGGACTCTGTGATGAAATATTATTGATGTTTTCAATTTCTAATTGGGATGGAACCTGTGAGGATTTTTAAATGCTAACAAAGTATAATGCTAATAATCAGTTATTTTACTTTCAAGCTTTAATGAATACAAGTTAGGTATCATTGATTACTTTTTACAAAGAAGAGATGTACGTCGTTTAATACATTCTAAGTCTCACCTATATAGACAGAACCTTACATAAGTCTTTATTTATTCAGTTTTCATATCCGACATACCCCACATTCGCTAATCATTTACCCCATAATAATATAGTATAGTTAGGCTATAAATAATTCGGCAAATTTATTACGTCTTAACAATTTTACTATCTTTGGGTGTTAGCTGTTAACAGGTCACGCGAAAAACTAATGCCTCGAATATTTATTGGTTGTGATAGCTAACTTTCGCCCTTGGGTTGTATGACAGGCTGTTAGGGTGAAATGGGGTGTGTGTCTAGTGGGGCGAAATGAAAATATTCTTCATGTACAAATTATCGTGAATATACTAACTTGTATTTTCGGATAAGGTTTTTATTCCAGACCGAGTTATAGACCATTAATAATGATATATAAATGTATTTATTTTGCAAGTTTAAATGGCACTATTAATCAAAACAGTAAATTTACATTTATTTCCTTTCATCTATATTAATATTTTTAAAGGCCTTAAAAGGAAACAAACGCAAAATTGGCTGCATTAATTTTGTTTGTTTGTTGTCAATAAATTCGAAAACTCCTGAACCAATTTGAATAATTCTGTTTTCATTAGAAAGCTATTCCAAAAGTAACATAGGCTATATTTTATTTCAGTTATAAGTATCTATAGATAAACGTGGTTAACACATAGACACCGAAATTACATCTATGACATCTGTGGCGTAACGGTCGAGCATTCGACTGGAAAGATGGAGGTCGCGGCTTCGATTCATTCAAGAACAAAAAGGTAATAAAAAATACATATTACAAAATGAAAGTGCTTTACTGTTGGAAAATTAAAAAATATTGTCTGTGTTTGTTAACACGTACATTATTAATTTCAACATTTATCTTGCTAAGAACAATTTCATTCCCTTCATATTTTCATGAGGACAAAAGTTCCACTGAATGTGTTTTAATAACACTACAGCTGCGAACTTATTGTTAAATAGCTCTTGAATCTCGTAAGTGTTTTTTTATTTTGCTTTAAATTACGCTTTTAATTTCATTTTCTGTTCATAGGCTGTTTGACATGGTTTTAGAAAGAATATTTTTTATCGTTAGCTTTATTTTATAATAAGTTTTGATTATGAAAAAAAGAAACCAAAGTCTTTTCCGTCTTGTTTGTCGTTCGACTTACACCGGGCTAGACTTTTGTTCGATAGCAGACACAATGATGGAGAAACCTGGCGAGATTCCCACTTCTATTCTGTACTCGAGCCCTCAGCTTGGGGTATCAATATATAGGCGAAGGGAAAATAGTTAAGAACCATTAGCCGGTTGAGAGCCCTCAGCGCTCACCGTAAAGTACGTTCAAGGTTGTCAAAGCCATCTGCGGCCAACATAACAAAAAAAAGTAAAGATTCTATTGTCTATTCTGTTGGTCAAAAGATATTATTTTTTTTCAAGATAGACGGTATTGTTTAGCAACAATTGACGTCCTTTAGCGTTATCTATAAAAAAAAATCGAAGCAGTTTTTTTTAAAAGATATTTGAAGACAAAACAGTACCTTTTTTTCTTATGTTTGACAACTGATGTTCTTTTACTTAACTGACTTCAAAGAAGGAGGAGGTTCTCAATTCAACTGTATGTTTTTTTTTGTGTCTATGTTCACCGATTACTTAAAGATGCCTGGACCGAAATAGCAAATTCTTCTTTTGTTTGTGGTCCCCTGGTCATCGGGTCAGGATCTGATGATGGGATCCCGGAGAAATCAAGAGAACTCTTCAAAAATTATAGTCACACTTAAAGTAATTTGGGTTTTTTGCGGCGTATTGAAGTCGGTAATACTTTTTTTAAAGATAATTTTCTTAGTTCAAAAGTTTACAGTTTTAAGATATACAGGTTTCAGATGTAAAATAGACGTGTGTATTAGAGTAGACAAAATATGTTAGAAATTTGCAAATTCATCAAAACATGAGAAAACCCTATCCACCCCACTAAAATCAAAATCGAACGCATTTATTTCAATTGAACTCATTATAGGTCGCTTTGAATCGTCAGAAGTAGTAGGCAGTCAGACTAAGTCAGTCGTGAAGCTAGTTGCCTGTTCCAATACATAGATCCTATGGAGAAGAACGGGCAAGAAACTTCAAGAACACTTTTTTCAACATGTTTTTTACGAGTCTCTTTATACATTGCTTATATGCGAGGCGTATGAAATGTGAGGCCAATGTAACGTATTGTTTTGAAATATAAATAGTTGCGCAAATTATTACTGTATTATGTAAGTAAAAGCAGTTCGGAGATAACAAGCCCAGACCAACGGTAGTATTTTGTTTATAATGTATGCGATTACTATTTGTATAATATATTCATAAGCTGTATTTATGACATGTTATTTTTATCCTGTTTCATGTTTATGCACCAGACACTGCCCTACAACTCTCTATGACGTATTCTTTCCATCCCATGGTTGCCTGGAAGAGACTGCCTTGTGCGATAATTGTACGAATCTGTTTATAGTTGTATGTTTTACAATAAGTGTACAATAAAGAATATTTTTTTTTATGGTATATGGGGCAAACGCACATACGGGTCACCTGATGGTAAATGACTACTGCCGCCCGTGGGCACCTGTAACTCAAGAGTAACGTAGCAGAAGAGGGGGGGGGGGGGAAGAAGGGGAGAGGGGAGAGGGAAGGGTTAGGGCCTCCGGTAAATGCAATGCAATCATTGCTTCACTGCCGGTCTTCTGTGAGGCCGTGGTATCGAGCGGAGTCGAGCCGGCCCATACGTGCCGAAGCATGGCTCTCCCACGTTTGATTATTATTATACATATTAAAGTTTTTTCTCAAATCTTTAATAATGATTATGGTCGAATTTTGACTACGGCGCAAACCCTAGTCTCAATAAATAAAATACATTTAGAAGTAGCTCATTAAGTATGTCAGTTTATATCAATTGTCCTCGTAATAGTTACTTTTAATGAAAAATTTTCCCTGATATGATGCTCTGTAAGTAGCCATTGTATAAAAAGTACAACATTTACTATTATTAAGTACCATGTCATGAAGATTTTCTAGCCATATCAGTTCTTAAGGTAATAAATCAGTCCCCTAAATCCATACTGTAATGGGTAACGTGGGGGCACGCCTCTTACGATGCCTTTCTAATAAATAAAGGTTGGAACTGCTTTTTGAAGAACTGGTCTCAAAGCAAGCGATTCAGAGTCAAATTCTAGTTGAAACTAAAAAATAAAGAGGACAGGGTGTGATGTCCCTTCGTCACAAAAAGACGAATTTTCGACCAGGTCACCTAACCGGACCGGGGTCTCTAAGGCAAAAAAAGGTAAGGCAATAAATCCCAATACTAACGGTTGGGTCCCGATCCAACCGTTAATATTGGTACGTTGTTTATGTACTTATTAGCAGAACTTTTATAAATCAATACGACGTAGTTCTGTTTCTGTGCGCTAGATGGCTCTGAGAAGCATTTAGCCAAAAATGCCTTTAAGAACTTTTAAAATCTATCACTCGCCCTTTTAAAACTTTATAAGGCAAGTAAAGACTATAGTGCTTAATTATTGAATTCTTCTGTATGGTAGACCTCTTTCCCTCGTTGGTCGGCCCTAGAATTAAAGCGGAAATCTGATTTGCCCTATTTGATTTATCCTAACAGTTACCAGGAAATCATTCAAACTATATCTCCTGCTAATCGCGATCGGTGAAACCACTGCCTAAGGTATGATTTAGGAACAATGAAAACGCTTGGAGAGTGACTGGCTTGTTCATTATTTTTTGCGCAATCATAGACCACTTAACAATATTCGCTGAATCTACAGGGACGCATTTGGATAATGAAATTGACAATCAAGCTGAGCATGTCTTTACTAATCTAGGGGCCCTATTGGAATTGAATGCTTGTCTAAAGTATACTGGCCAAATTCACGGAAATAACTTCTTACGCTGGAACCTCTTTTTTTTTGTATTTGTGAGGACTTATGGTACAGCAGAGTTCCTCAACTGATCAGTTTACAGAGGACCGTGTTTAGACAGCTGTTGTTAGTAGAGCTCTATTAGTGGGGTGCTGCCCTTTTCTGCTGCCATAGCCACTTAGCCCAGCTTATGGCTTGATAGGGTTGACTGCAAACAAGTGACACCATTATTCTTATTAATGTTTATAAACACAGGTTGCTTGCTTGCGGGCCATGTCCTTGTTTTTGAATTTAGTTGTGAATGACAGCTAAGTCCTGCTTTGACAACATTTTACGACAGAAATATGTGATAGGATATTCGTTTAGCCATAGACTCGACAAATAAAATTACCACTCTGAAAAGTTTAATTACCCACATAAATAGATAGCCCACAAAAAAAAAAACAAAAACAAAATACCTTAATTCCCTTTTCACATGAAACGATACAAATTGGCGACGCGATTTTCAGTGGAATATAATCATTCTGATAATTCTATTTAAATTCATTGAGTAAATTTTTGTTCGTGGAATATGATAGGTTTATTCATATTAAGTGTTTTTCAATAGAAACGCACTAACTTTGACAGCGTATAGCGGCCATCTTGGTAAAACGAAAGCTGTCAAATTTGACAAAAATACTCCAGAGCTCTTAATGAAAATCCATGGGTTTATCCCTACGATGAAGTAATTTTCATATATTATATATTTACCTGCCTAATATGGTTTAAGGCTTCTTCTGTTCTTTTGCAACAATTTCGTGCAGTTTTTTTTTTTAATAAAAGTGGACAAAAATTTAAACTATCCTGTCACGTCCTTGACCTAAAATCTCGCTGGAGTGAGATCTAACGTAAAAGTTCCAAAAACTGTCCCCACTTTGTCATTCTCGGTTAATTCACCCGTTAGTCATGCATATGTCATCCAAATAATTTGGCAACTGTCATGTTTCATGACTTATGACTGGCTATAACGAAGAGGGAACCTAAATCGTAATCGCGCTGCGTCAGTATGTAATAACTTAAAGAGATAAACGTTGTCAAATAAAGTGGGATGCAATACAATTCTAGTCATGTCCATGTACGGAATGGGGTCTGCCTTGAGAGACAAGAAAGACAGGAAAATATCATTATAGATTTGGAATGGAGATGTTAAGTGAATTGGTTTGGAATGGAAAAGGCTTATGTTGAGATAAAAGCACATTTTTTAAATGAATTTAACAGATTGTCTGATAGACATAATTGCTCTCGATTTTCGTAACATTTATAGAAAACCAATACTTACTCAATATGGAAATTAGCTTGCATTGTTTAAGGTAAAGTAATCATACAAACTATATCAATTCCCACGCGAGCAGATAAGCGATTTTCTTCAGCTAAGAACTGAAACAACTAATAAAACCTAGTATAAAAGAAAGGTGTCAAGATGTTTTTCTAAATATAGGTTACGAAAGTTGCTAAAATTAGCCTACGATAAAACGTATAAAAAAACAGAGACTAACACTAAAATCTAACCAAAAGTTCTCGGATCTTATTATCAAATTACACTTTCACCAAGGGAATATGTAAAAAATATAGTGATATAAAAGATGTTCCATCGCCGTTAGAATAGAGCTCATGAATAATTGAGGGGCCGCGGAGGCGGACATAAGTCATGAATCGAGGATATCAAGGAACCGTATTTTTGCTTGGACTCGACATTAGTTTCTATTTAAGGCCGGGTTAAAGTATCAACTGTTATTTTATCGCATTAATGTTATACGATACTTCGAAACATTCTTGTAGTCTAAAATAATTATATATTTAGGCTGTTTTAGAAATTATATGTAGAAATTACTGCTAGGAACATACACTCATACTCACGCCTTACCCTCAAGGGGTAGGCAGAGGCGTAATTAAACACCCACATTTTTTCAACTATAAATTTTGGTCCCACTCTATTGGTCACGTAATAAGGGGACTTATTAATTGTCATCCAACGGGCACTTTGAGAATGGAAGGTGGGAAAACTAAAAGTATATTAAAAGGTAAAGGTAGGTATGAAGGGAAGATCGAAAGGGATTTTGCTTATCCAGATGGATTCTGGAGTGAAAGCAGGATTGCATACCTGTAGCTCGAACTGGCTGTTGCTGAAAAGTCCGAGCCCTCTAACAATTGTCAGAAGTGTCAGAGGTTTTTATATGACATTTATAAAAGTACTTTTTATGAGGACGATCGCTTTCAAGAATACCACTAAACTAGTGAGAAGTAAACTCAATATTAATGGCTGTGTGTGTAACGATTTAATATGACAGGGCATAGGTGTAATTAAACTAGAACATCCTGAAAATATCTTATCTTTAATATTTTGTCAGCTGTCTTGATTATAACGCACTTTAGGCTAAAGTAGTAAATAAATAATTTTATTTTTTCCAGCAAAAAATAAAAAGAAGAATATTGTTATATTATAATTATTATATTAAAGACACAATAAATGCAAGGTTTTATCTGGGTAGGAATTCCGTCACTCTGTGAATAGTGTGGGCACTACGCGTTATCCTCACACAAATAAGTGGGAGAGCCATGCTTCGACACGTATGGGGCGGCTCGACTCCGCTCGATACCACAGCCTCACAGAAAACCGGCAGTGAAACAATTTTTGCATTGCTTTTCGCTGCTTAAGTGAGATTACCGGAGGCCCTAACCCTTTCCTCTCCCCTATTCCCGTCCTTCCCCCCTACCCCTCTCCTCCCCTCTAATCCCCCCCTCCCCTCATTTTTTCCCGTATACCATAAAAAAAAACTTTTCGACATAAAATTAAACCGACGAAAGAAGAAAACTAAAAAGCGAAAAATAATAATAAAAAATAAACTAATATAAATACCCAAATAATTTTGAGTCGGCCCAGAGCATAAAAACAAACAAATTAATTATTACGTAAAATGGTGGCAGGGTAATGCGTTGTTTTTTTAATTACATTTTGTTCACAAAACATTAAACATACCTAATGTTTATTTTTTTGTTAAAAAGATTTTATTTTAAAATTTTTGTGGTGAAAAACGGTTGATTTTTTTTTATTGACTGACCAACTTCGAAGTATCGATTAAGTAAAAAGTGGTTAGTGACCCTGGCTGCTATGCTACAGGTCGTGGGTTCGATTCCCACTTGAGTCTGGGTGTTCTTTGTGTCCGTTGTTTATATGTTTGTAAAGTCCCCCGCGACACAGGAGTAATTCCTAATGCGGGAGTTGTTTATTTAAAAATCAGAAAAAAAAACATAGTGGAATACTCAAACAATGGGGCCCAAGGACATCGATAGCAATATAATTATCTCATACATTATCATATATTCTTCGTTGCTCGATGTGCCATGTCCATCCCATTTGTATTCCGATTGCGGTCGGCGTGTTCTTCAATGCCCGCAAGATTGGTTATGCGCAATTCAGGTATTATGTATTGTTCGTATCGGGACTGCACACAACACCACGTTATTCATTACATTGCATACTATCAAAAGTCTCTTTCATGAACTATTTTTACCATTGAAATTAAAACGGGGTTAGTCGTTCTTATTATAAATTATAAAATAATAACTTGAGACACCCCACATGGGGTCATCTGATCCTAAACTAAGCAGGCTTTTTTTGTACGTGTGGAAAACCCCTCACCCCACGGCGATTTTCGGTGGGGCGGTGTGTTGGAATCGAACCGACTAAAACAACGCGGTGTGCCATACTGCGCCTGAAATAGAAGGGATCTCGCAGTTGCAGTAGTGACAGGTGGGACTCAATTCCCTCCTAGGGAAACTAAGCAGAGCCTAAATTAACTGCCAGACACAGAACAAATGATCGTGCTCATCACACAGTTATTTGTCCTGGGTGGGCTCATCAGTCAGGATCAGCAACCACTAGGCCAACATGTCTGTCAAGATTTGGTTGAGCAGAAGCTGTCCAACTAGAGGAGTACTTTACCATCCTATGTTGTCAGCGTCTCAAAGACGAGACAATGATGCCGATTGTATTACATTATATACTCGACTAAACTAAAACTTAACTTAATTTCTTCATATGAAATAACCTTGTGTTCTTCGTAATAAGGTCTATTTGTTACTGGCATCTATTTCTCAGCGCCACTAAATTTCACTAAAACCTGTCAACGTATACTCAACTTTATTTCCACGCAGCGAGAGTCTCCATTTATTCAAATGCTGTATAATTGCCGTATAAAAACTTGTTTAAAACGAACTAAGATGACGTTATTTTAATCGACACCTACGAAGAAGCTTACTAAAAACACAGAGCAAAAGAGATGGCAATCAACGGATAGCGGCTCTCGCTATTAAAGTTTATTTTAGCGTATCAGACTTTAGTCGACAAATAAATTGCTTATTTCGATAGCAACATATGTTACCTACTTGTTTCAATTTGAAATAAGACCTTGTTTTGAAGTGTACAAGATTTACATCTTCTATGAAGAAAATTTAGTGAATTTTAATTTAGCGTGTGAGGTATTAGAATTGTGACCAATGTTGATGATCAGCTTATAAGCCTTGGAAACAAGTCGCGAAATCATTTCTCCTTCTCATGGAAATCTTTCAAACGACAGTAAACAACAAAACACAATTTATAATACTACTTGCCATCTTTAGTGTAATCAAATGCACGTTATAACTATACAGTTACTAAAACAATCTAGCACATAAAATTATTGGAAACAGATTTTTTTTTTTAGAGAGCCGGTTAATCAGTATTTCTAGTGTAATGGTATTCTGTGGTGAACAGGGTTGCCACAGCTTCGTGATTAGCATCACGATAGTGAAATTATCCGTAAGTTTTTTTTACTGTTTTATTTTATGGTTCACTGTAGCTTAGTCCACAATATTGCCCATCACTAAGGGCCACTACAATGTCCCATCCTATGTATGACCAGTGGAATTTTATGATTTATAGCGCCGTGCAATGGTCTTTGATGACGTCACGTCGGTATCAGTTTTTCGTCCGTAATTCAGCAGATGAATAATAAAATTAATAAAAAGTGTTTATTCCGTATTTCTAAGTTCCATTTCAAATATTGTTAGTAGAATACTAGTGAGTTAATCTATTAATGGTTAGTCTTCTTTCATTGAAATATGGACCCCTTATTGGGTAAAGACCTCCTCCTACTTTTTTCACAAATCCCTGTCTTTGCCTGTATTTGTCCAGTCGTTTCCTGACACCTGGATAATGTCATCAGCCCACCGTCTTATAGGTCTACCAGCCAGGTATTGCACCAGTAATGATGGTTCGCACCTAAACATGACGTAAATTGTGTTTAAATGTGACCAAGAGTTAGCTTTTTCTGTTTTCATCATTGGAACTTAATATGCTTGATATTTTAAATGTGACAAAATTAGAATGACATGTATTAGAACTTGCCGCTTGATCATTGTACTGGTCATTCGATAAGCCATAATGTGTGGGCCAGATATTACAGGATTCACGAGAGTAATATTTCTTATGTAGCGTATATTCCACCTACTGTCTAGTATATATAGGTATATTAACAAAAAATAAATCGACTTCAACGAACATGACTATGAAAAAAATAATTAATGAATATCTAATGTATTATATACCAAAATTTTCCAGACAAAATATATAGAATACGTCAGCAAACAACCATGAAAATTGGTTCATTACTTTTTAAGAAAACCGCGGACACAAAAACATAGATATATGTACATACACATTTATCAAATACAGAACCTCCTTTTTCAAAGTCGGTTAAAAAGTCGTCTATATATGTATTTTAAACATCACACTTAATCTTTAATGTCATACAAGGTTGTTTATTGATACCAAGTCCTTTAAGACCAATATCATTAGTTATTTGGTAGACACAGATAAATATATTATTGTTCCATTACTTGAAGCAATAAACTTTAGAATAGAATGTTTGTGTACTCTTAGAACGCTTTTACTCTACAAAAATAAATGTTAGCCTTTTCATTATTAGCAGTGTTATTTTATTCGCAATACGATGAGAAGCTATTTTCATGAGTGCGATGAAGTGGCGGCAAATTAAAATTAAGATTAAATGTATTTTTAGGATGAACTAGGTTTATACGTTGAAGCCTCGAATTGCAGCCTCCAAGTCCTCGATTGACAACCGTTACTGCCATAAATGTGTGTGTGTAATGTGCTTACTTGGTTACCACGAGCCACGAGCCTCTCGATAATAAATAAAGCCGTGGTGGGCAAATTTCGACCATAGTTCATTAAGGTTTAACTGTTTCGTTTTACACCATTGACCAGTACTTGAACTGTCATTAAATAGACTATCAGTACGATGAGATGTCAACATAAAGGGTGTCTCAATAAGAGTGCACTATTTAAAAATTGACGCCATTTTTTTTCTTTGGAGGTTGCTGCTCTGATATTCGACAGCTGGCATTGGCTGGCACTGGATTGTTCCGAATATTAAAAAATGAGCGCGACACAACTGAACAACGCGATATCATTGTGAAAACCCATTACAAAAATTCAGTGACTGTGAATGGCATTCGTTACCGGAACATGCTAACGGAGTTCTTGCGGCCTCAACTGGTTGGTATGGATCTGAACGACATGTGGTTTCAGCAGCATGGCGCCACCTGCCACACCACACATGGAACAATCGATTTATCGAAGCAACGATTTCCAGACCGAATCATCTCCCGAAATCCCGATTCCAATTGGCCACCAAAAACGTGCGATTTAAAACCGTGCGATTTCTTTCTTTGGGTTTTATGAAATCTCAGGTCTATGTGAATAAACCATAAACAATTCCTCAGCTCAAAGCCAAGATCCAACGCGTCATCGGTGAAATAAAGCCACATCTTTGTCAAAATCTCATCTAAATTTTCATGAAAAGAGCAAGAGCCTGTGTTCAGAGCCGAGGGGGCCATATGCCGGATATTTCATTCCATACATAATCGGAACATGTCTACTTTACAATACAATAAAAATATCATCACTCTCTCAAGTTATATTTTTAAATTAAATCGTGCACTGTTATTGGGTCACTCTTTGCATATATACTGGACTATAGCTTCTTGTAGCTGTGTTCGTATTATTAAAAAAAAATAGTTTCCTGCTTTTCTTCTACATACGAGTTTTAAGTATTCCAAATTTTATATTTCTTATGTGACTTAAAATGCGTAAGAAGAATTCTCTTTTTGTATTAATATACAGATAACCTAAAAAATTCGGAAGTCTTTGTAAGAAATTTGTTGTAAATTTGAAATGTGTGAAATATGATATGTAACCCTATGGAATATATTTAAAAACAACTCTTTAGCATTCAAATGGGGATAAATACTCGCAGCAGAAAAATATCACAGTTTCAATACCCTAAACCTCCAAAATCAGTAGGTATATTTTAATAATTGCTTGAAATAAAACAGTATGCATTTAAAGATTATTTACTCAACTTTTTCAAGGAAATAGAAGACAGCAAGCAGCTTTACGATCGAACTATAGCTAAGGTTGGAAGCAACAACCCGCAGATCACCGCAATTAAATATTGGTAGTGACTTATTTCAGCTTCTGGGTAATTAGGCTGTGCTGTATGGAGGAGGTAGTGCTTTCAATGCGAGTGTGACAAGACAGCGCTGGTGAATGCTTCTAGACACCAATTCATACCAATGCATCAATCCACCCAGGTCGTAGGCTTATTTTGAAAACTGGTTATTTAAAAAAAGCGTATTAAAACCATCTTGATGATAGAAATAAATAAAAATCAAGTTTATTGTACACCAAAAGAAAACTAAAATTACAAGGAATAACATCTGGTGAATATGTAGAAAAGGCGGCCTTATCGCCAAAAGCAATTTCTTACAGGCAACCTTGGACGAAGTCGACAATAAATAAATGAAAGCATGGGTAGTTTAAGTGCGAAAAACGCTGATATAGGAGACATTTTAAATTTTGTGATAAAGAGATATTTTGATGGTCTGTTTCTGTAGTTATCAGTCAGTAAACAAAAGCAAGAGATCTAATCATCATGGATTGTTCCTACAGGGCCCCCACTGTTCTCTCCACCGTTGGCAAAACATGTCTTGCGCCGATAGCTCTTCGACGGCCTTCTGTTCTCAGATTGAGGACAATCTTGTGGCAGCACGTATCGTGGGGAACAGGACCGGGCTCGGCGGCATCCAGAATCAATGGTACTGATCAAGTCTAAATCTGGCGATTAACTATAATGCTATAGCCGCCAAAGCTGTGATAACGAACCCAACAAAACGTTCTGTTAGAAAATATTAAAATTTGTTTTTTTCTTTTATATTAAAAGTTAATATATATACACATAAGCAAAAACCTTGCACGACTTTTCAAAAGTTCTTTGTGAAGACACGCTTTGATTTATATCTATAGTTACAAGCCACACTGAATACTACACTAGAATTACACGCTCGGATTTTCATCACGGCTTTAACTCGGAAACGATTTATGGACCAAGTGGGATATTATAACTATATGGAACCGCTTTTAGATTGAAGAAGAAAATATGCTGCATGATGCCGCATAGGATCTTTCGATAAAAAGTAAATGTAGGTAAGTTAATGATGTGTTTATTAAAGGCTGTTGCCCGTAACTTCGTTGGCGTGGAAATTTTGGTGAAATCTATCCCACTGGAATCACATTTTGCTGGGATAAAAAGTACTCGATGTGTTATTCCAGACTATAATCTATCTCTGTGCCAAATTCCATCCAGACCAGGAAAGCCGTTTTTGCGTGAACGAGTAATAATCATCCGTCCATCCATCCATCCTCACATACTTTTGTCCTTATTATATTAGTAAGATATAGTCATGAGTTTATTCGGGTATGTCCGAGTAGTTACGAACCCAAAAGGGGTCTTAAATCAAAGAGTGAAGCGATCTGTCAGTGTTGTGCCATGATATCACCTACTGAAGTGTTTACTCTAAAGTTAGTCATATAATTCAACTTTTCACTCGTCCTAATTATTGTGCAACAAATAGCCTAGAGACTGCTGTAGTTTCTGACATAACTGTTAACTATGTGTAGTCCACAAATTGTTTTAGCCTTGGCATAGTTTGTTTCCATTAATTGTTTGTTTGTTTAACTTCAACGTCGTTCAGTTTTGTTGTGTATTATGTTTTTACACTTTCAATCTAACTAACTGACTCTCAGAAATGTATTTGATGTGTAACTCAGGACTTAATCGCGATAATATTTAAAAGATACAATGCCAAGGTAAGTACCAACTTAGCGCCTACGGACTCTTCCGTTGGCAGACAACTACCATATAATATGCTAAATGCGCCTAAAAATACTACTCATATTCGTATTTATCGTAAATATAAAATAAAAAAATGAACTACAAACCTTGGGGTTCACGCTCCTATTTTCTATAGATCGAACATTATTTTTACACATGACACTAACGTTCATTTAGTATGTTGCCCGTCAAATTTTTAAACCCTGACGGAAAAAGAGTGGTGTTATAAGTTTGACGTGTCGGTGCGTCGTCTGTGTATCTGTGTGTCCGTCTATGGCATCGTAGCTCGCAAAAGAATGGAGTAGGTGCGTTTTTTTTTTGTTTGAATACTTGATCGAGACTGTTCTTAGATATAAATTAAAAAAACCTGTTCAGCCGCCCGAAGATCATCAACTCTTTTCTAACCATTGAAGGGAATTTCGAGTCAGGGGTGTTTTTTACTTGATCGAAATTAACCTTAAAATTAAAGTTATTATCAGTGTCACATAAAAATAACTCGTCCAATAAATGTTGATGTCGTCAAAGGAATAAACAAATATTATATATATTTATGGTTACAGAGACACAAAGGATTATGCCGTCGTAAAGTCGTAGTTAAACGTTCAAGGATAGGCGAAAATTTTTGTTGACGCTATGTCAAATAAATTGCCTGCGTACAGAAGATTCATTTGTGAAATGCATGCTTATCTTTGTTAAAAATATACAAATAACGCTCAAAAAGGCTAAGTTCTCGTTTTTTCGTAACCTTCATAAATAGAATAGTTTAAACTGTCGTTAGGAAAATTTTTCCTTTTTAAAAGGAAAAAAAAACAAAATAGAGCGACAGTTACCTTTTTTTTATATTATAGGGGCAAACAAGCAGACGGGTCACCTGATAGTAAGTGACTACCGTCGCCCATAGACACCTGCAACTCAAGAGTCACAAGTGCGTTACGCATTTGTAACTCTTTTTACGGAGTGCGCTGTTTTTACACGCACTTGCATGGCATTGATGCTGATGGCGCCGGCAAAGAAGTTGATGTGCGCCAAACAGCGCCGATTTTCACCGGTGACTATGTAGAGTAGGTGCGCACATGTTAAATAAAATTAATATACATATATTTTTATATAATATGATGATCTACTTAAATAAAGAGGAATTTTGTGTTTATTACCTGGAAACCTATAATGAACTGAGCTACACACTCGAGATAAAATTCTTAGTAAAATATCGTATTTGTGTTGTGTCTTACTACCTTGGTATATTAAACGTGTCAATTGGAATGAGTGTCATGTATTTAGGCTTCCAACAAAAGTCAAAACAAATAAAACACGCAATATTTTTCATTAACCCTTCTTCACGTGATACAATCCCTCAATAATATATCACCTGTCATAAAACTTTGTATCCTATTTTGGAGGACCAACAAGCCAAACAAGGGTGTGAAGTGGCCAAAGCATTGGGACATACTGATAAATAAAATTATTAAGACGGGTATTATTTGGCTTGTTCCTGGTGTTATTATGTCCAAGAGTTTTCCTCTCACGAATGAACGATATTAAAACAAAATGTTGCTCAGTTATTTGTATAGCTATTCAGTGACCGGGTATTTAGGAACAATCGGTAGTATTACCGTTCCTGTATGAGTGTTTGTATGGTTTGTTCAACACTTGGGGCAATCTTTGCGTAAATATTGCTTCACTGATGATAACACTTTACTTTGCTTGAGTGATTTAGAGAGAAAATATCATTGAAAGCAGAAAACCACTTATCATATATATATTTTCGGCGAAGGGATTTTTTCTTCTTAGAAATATACTCCTTGAGATTATATTGGGTTTTAACTCTGTGTGAGAACTTTATTACCAATGGGTTATCGTTATTTACTGAGTCAGCTACCTCAGTACTTAACGATAAATAATGTCGCAAGTGATTATAGATTGTCGCTTAATCCTTTACGGTCACATGTTGCTAGACGCGGAAGCCGGTAGTTAACTAACAAATGATGGGGAGGTTATAATATTTAAAAAAGTAAACCGCAATATATTATTATAGGGATGTACACTGAACGAAACGTGGGACAGTTCTGAGCACGTGTAGCCTGCTTGATGCCTCGAAAGGGACTGCACGTTTAAACATGCACGCAGTCCTCTCGTCGGCTCGAGCGAACGTCATATCAGACTCTCAACTGACGTCCCGTATTAATGGCTATTCTGATATATATAAGACTAGCTGACCCGCGCAACTTTGTTCGCGTTTCCAAATTTTTAATTTTTCATTGATGCTTCGCTCCTATTGGTTGTAGCATCAACAAAGTTGTGGAACAAGCAACTAGCTGCACGACTGACTTAGTCTGACTGACTACTACTCCTGACAATTCAAAAATACCCATAATGGTGTAGTTGAAATAAATGATTTTGATTTGAATTTTTGATTTTTAGCGTAATTTTATATAGCCTATTAGCCTTCCTCGATAAATGGGCTATCCACCACTAAAATAATTGTTCAATTCGAACCAATCGTTCCCGAGATTAACGTGTTCAACCAAACAAACGTTTCAGATTTATAATATTAGTATGCATGATACACAGAAAAGGAGGACCCTCCGACCAGGCTAGAAGACCATACCTGGTACATATTAGATGTGTAATTCGGGACTTAATCGCGATAGCATTTATTTAAAAGGTACAATACCTCTTGGTTACCCGACGTTCGATCGAATTGCACCGATTGCGACCACGATAAATATATCGCGTCATGTATACTCAGGATATATAAAAAATCACTATGTAAATGGTATTGTTGAAAATGTCAGGCCATTGTCACGTCGTAATATGCTTGCGACAAAAATGAATAACTCGTCAACCACTCTGCTTTAATCACTTAGTAGGTACTCCTTATATCGTTATCACACTTTTTTCATTACTTTCTCATTAATTTACTTTAGTGTGTCAGCGGTCATACTTGCTTCTAATTATTTTTTGTAAGGTTACTTGGTGAATGTAATTATACTTGTCTGTGTTAGTTTACTGTAGCACTTAAAACATGTAATGGTTTCTGAACTAGCTAACTATTTAAGACGATAAAATTAAGCGCAATAATATTTTAAAGACAGAAAGAACAAATCTCTCTCGTTTCGAGATATGTATGTACCTGTTATCAAATAACGGAGCTGTTTCAAATTGTTAGTTGTAAGATTGTTATGGGTTTATATTAGCATAGTCATTATTATTTTTTTGTATTATTTTTCTCTTGTTATTAACTTTCTTAAATCAATCACATCTAAATTGTCGTCTTAATCGTCCCAATTTTTTTTTTTTTAAGAATAATAATAATAATTTGTTCGAATTTTGTACAACAACATTTTCCGTTACATTAAATTACAATAATTACATAAATGTACACGATATATATGTAAATATATGTAAGTATCTCCTATACTAAGCAAATGTATTATAGGAGTTAGTTGGTTCTCCATTGAAGATTTATTGTCAACCGGGATATTAAAAGGTGGATTACATTTGTCGTACCAGCATGCATTAATATAAAGTTTTTAACAAATTAAATATATATAAAGATTATAAAAACTGGATGGAATGGATATTCATAAATTTGATACAGAACAGCTTGATAAAAGGGTCTCAGTTTGATCATAATTTAGAGTCAGTAACCAATTTTTTTACTTGTTTTTTATTTCGTGTTTGTTAAGGCTATATATTGATAGTAGGTTATTCAATCTATTATATATCCTCGATCCCAGAACATAATACTGGCGTCTTGCGAATGCAGTTCTACATCCGATACTTGGACATTTTGCAGTTCTGGAACGAGTTTGATCAGTATCCCTAATGTAGGGTAAGTTTGAATGTCTACGCAGTACCTTCCGAAGGATGTAAAGCTTTCTCACAGTGAGCACCTGACACTCCTCATAAAGTTGAGTGGTGGGATAGTACCGGGGCTTAAAATGGATCACCTTCAAAACCGCTCTCTGTGCCCTCTCCAGACCAAAAAAGAGCATTTTATATGTTCCAGACAGGAATACAGTAGGACATAATGGATTGACAGAGGGCTGTATAGACTGTACAAATAGTAGAGAGGTCGGCAGTATGACGCAGATTTTTGAAGATCGCCATGAGCCTAATGATTCTATTAGTCAGGGCTAAGACATGAGGTCGCCAATCCATGCGTTCATCAACCAGAACCCCAAGATATTTAATATAATTTACCTGAGATATTAGAAGGCAATCACAAGTGTCTGACCCGGTACAGCTGTGCGCTCTTAGAATGTTAGTGGAAATCGGTGGTTAGGGTGAGTTAGGGATACAGAAACGTATAAACTTAGTTTTATCTATATTTAGAGTTAACTGGTTCACAGAGAGCCAAGTCATAATTTTTTAAGACTCTGCGTGATGTTTAGATGTTTCCCAATCCACGCCATATGTAAGGCTGTATCATCTGCGTATGTGAAAATTTCGTAATTAGGTATTTTTAAACTGCACAAATCATTGATATAGATGAGGAATAAAGTAGGGCCGAGTATACTCCCTTGAGGAACGCTGTAACTTATCATGTCCTTATCACTCACAGCTGTACCAATCCTAACAGCCTATGAACGGTCAGGCAATCTTTGTATAATGCCAGAATCTGACCACGGACACCTACATGTTCCAATTTCATAATAAGAGTGGGTATAGAAACTGTATCGAAGGCCTTAGATAGGTCAAGAAAAATGCGGCATTTATATTTAGAATCCATTTTGTGAGCAACCCTTTTAGTAAAACTAATAACAGCATCCTCGGTTGATAGGCCAGATCTAAAACCATACTGGTTAGCTGAAATGAAATTATTTTTTTCCAAATAATTAATTAAGCAATTATTTAATATGCGTTCGAGTATTTAAGATAAGGCTGTCAGTACGGATATAGGCCTATAATTTGAGACACGGCCTCTATTACCACTCTTAAAGACTGGTATTACCAATGCCCTCTTAAAGGCTTTTGGGAAAGACACCTGTCCTGTCCCAATAGATAAATTACAAACATGCGTAATGGGTCGGGTTAGAGCAGGACAGGAGAGCTTAATAACTTTAGATGGAATACCGTCCCACCCCGTAGCGCTGTCAGACCTTAGCGATGTTATAATAGTTTTTATTTGCCTTTCACTGATCGGAATGATTCCGAGTAAGTCACGAGGCGAGATATGCGGTTTGGATTTTTCTATGGGAGCTTTATTAACATTTTTTATACTAGAAGCTAGCGTTTTTCCAATATTAGTAAAGTATTGATTAACTAAGTTAAGTGACTCCTTTTCGTTGTAACCCAAACCAAATAGTTCCACTGGACTTTGGGAAGTATTTTTTCTCCCGGATAAGCTGTTAATCAACTTCCACGTGGCCTTTGGATTATTCCTAGCCTTTGCGTATTCATGGTATGCGTAGATACGCTTAAGCTTTCACAAAAGCACATTACAAAAGTTCCGATACCTTTTGTAGGTGAGAAGAAGAATGAGATTATCTGGATTCTTCTTCCACTTGCGGTGCATATTATCCCAATTTTTAATACAACTTAATAGACCAGGGGTAATCCACGGCTTTAGTATTTTTGTTTTGCGTGTGTATTTAATTGCTTTATTGTACTTCTTTAATACAGTTTGGATTGCATTAATCAATTTATTTGTTTATTTAATTGCCTAGCATTCCTCCGCTAATCACCTAATTATACAAGCGGCCTTTACCTATAAGGGATTGGTAGAATTATTATGTTCCTGATTGTGTCTCAATGTGCTAAGAATGGCCATCCATCCTAAGACTGACCTGGCTAGTATTACTTAATCTTATAATGTGCTAACCTACTCTGTTACCACTTAGCCGCGAGCTTATTTAAATGGAAATACTACTACTACTTTTTATCAGGGATAAATATACGGTTCCTTTGGAACAAATTTGAATTTCTACGCGAACAACGTCGCGGGCAACGGCTACTTTATTATAAATGATAAGGTCCATACCAAGCACGCTTATTCTCATAGAAGTTGTATTTGCAGTGTGTAGTAGACCTAATTAATATCTTCGTGATTAACTTCCGATTTACACATGTAACATTATTTTGCGTCTCTTAGGTGTACTAGATATTATGTTGTATACTTTACACTAATAAATACCTCACTATAAACATTGTGAAAAACCCTTAGCACAACCGTACGTTTCCAATTCCACAAACAACAAATGTACCTCTATTAGACTAAGTATGTTGGCACCAGGTGTTATAATTCCATATTGAACAAGACAATGTTCGCTATTGTAATATGGAAATCACTTGAAACTATGGTTGTTCGCAGTAGCTATAGCTTTTGTCTGCAATTTTGATATCGTACATATGTACTTAATACTTATGTCTAATTCTTCATTTAAAGCTTCAAAGTAAATGATAACACTTTTAGTTGATATGATAAGATATAGTCAATAAAAGGGTAATGATTTGGTTTAAATACATATATAAATTATCATATAATTTTCCTATTTTGACTGGCCTGTTTGCCTAGTACTTAGTGACCCTGACTGCTAAGCCAGAGGTCGTGGGATCGATTTCTAAAGAGGACAAATAATTGTGTCATGACCATGATCATTTGTTCTATGTCTGGGTGTAATTTATCTATAATATGTATGTATTTAGAAACATATATAAGTATGTTTATCAGCAGTCTGTTTACCATAGTGCAGGCTCTGCCTAGTTTGGATCAGACGGCCTTGTGTTAGATGTGTGAAGTTATTATTGTTATTATGCAGTTGCTATACGCTCCATCGGTAGAAAATTCACACGGTATAGAACGATATTTTTTACTTGGTAATTATTTTTTATTTAAATATATGTCCATCTTTTATACTAGATAAAAAATTAGAGTCAAGTATCACTGTCAAATTTGGATGTGAAACAAGAAACACGGGTGACGAAAGGTCGGTGTCATGAACGCTTAAAATAAAACAAACGATGGGTAATACTTAATTTAAGGAAAGGACGAAAATAGATAAACTTGGGTCTATCTTGTTAGAAAATACAAAAATTATATTCATTTTATTCTAACCAAGAGGCCGACGTTATTTACAAACATTGATTTGTTAAGTATTTATTTTGTAATTAATCTATCATCAAATCAAATCTAAAAGCTAGGCTGGGCACAAAGGTTTCCGAAAACATCGATGAAGAAAATATCTGCAAAACTAATAAATGATTGTCATATATATTCATACTCATATACTCGTAAGTTTTAGATTTTGGTTTCTTCAGATCTTTCAGGGTTTCGACTTGACAGTAATAACGACAAAGCAAACAATAAAACAATTACGTCTTCCTGGCAGACAAACAAATGGCTTCTTCGCTATTGCGCGTCAGCTGTTTAAAGAAAAAAATACAACAGAACAAATATTTATCTGTTCGCAGATAATTGTGTAAAGTTTGGTTGTTCATGGTGTACATAAATGTTGAATGTTTTACAGCCGGAGCTCTCTTAGTGAGAAACAAATAAAATACTTAAACTGTTTGGCTCTTGTTTGCTTTTCTTTTTTAAATGGCGTTGGTGCGTCAAATTTAAAAAAAAAAAGACTGCATTCGTGAATCTTTTATACTATAAACGAACTAATAATGCTCAAGAGTTTTTTGTTTTAGTTTAGTTACTGGTCGCTAGTCAGTGGAACAACCAGTCGTATTTAAAAAATCCTTTTTGCATTTAATAGATCAATTCTTTTGGAGTGAGGAACGCCTAGTGTTTATATAAGTTTTTGCCTCTATAAATAGTAAACTTATATTAGCAATTGCACAGAATAATATTTTAGTTCCAGTTTCACAGGACTTTAAGCTTTTATTCGAACAATTTCTGTAAATACAAACATGGAAATATTTAACATGCACAGTACACCGTGCGTGTAAAGTTTTGCAACAAATGTTTGCATAATTAGAACAAGTTTACTCGAAGTTAAATTAATTGTTACTGTTACTTAAAACGTTTTACAACTTCAAGTTGGATATCAAATAAAACTTTATTACTGTCAGATGAAATTCTCAAAAAAACTGACACCTTTTCGGGAAAAGAACAAATACCAAGTGCCCCTTTAAATTTACGGTTGTGAGAGTAGAGCATATCAGAAAACACATAAAAGTAGAGGCAATGGAATCGAAATGCGATTATTTCGAAGCAGAGAGTACAGTAACATTTGTTAAAAAAAAAACGAATAGGAAAGACATACTGAGACACGAGTGTTACGTTGTGATAAGAGTGCGTTGAGACGACGGGTGGGGGCCGCGCGTCGGACGCGTGGCCGACGCCTTTACAGTGTTCACATGGCAAGCGTTTAACGGGCGTTGAACGTGAATTCTGTATTCGTCGAAGATGGACGCAAAAACAGCTGTGTATTTAGTGCTTATAATCGACGGCAGAAATAGCACAAGAAGAGACGGCAATATCGAGTTCGACCTATTTTAACATCCAGTCTCACTGATAGTCACTTAATACCTTTATATCATAAACTTAGGCTACATGAAACTAAACTCAGTAAAGGCCTAGTAAAATTTCATAAATGTTATTATGACAATCATTGCTACATCAACAATTATCACATCAACGTTACTAGAACAAATTGTAACTCAATCAAAATAAATACACAGTATTTTTCGTTTTCAATCAGTCGAAAATGTATAGAATTTTCCGTTTCTATTGAAACTTCGGAATAAAAATATAAAGATTTGAAGACAATTCATCAAATACTTACCATGATTTGCGGTAAAAAACATACGGATCCTGAATTTTCATATATACATAATATGCATATACATTGTTTTTTTAATCTATATATTAGTGAGTTTTGAAGTAAAAAAAAATTAGAAATTTTTGGTGTGGAATAAAAATAAAAGGAAGTAGTGTGCTTTTGGCATTTCTTGTATGTTATATTTTTATTTTAATAAGCTGCATAAAATGAAGGGTCACCGAACTCCTCTCTCTCATGCTTTACGAAAAATGGTATACGGACTTTTATTTGCAATCACGTGTTGTCGCTTTGAAAATGCACGCGCATGTGAACGAATGTACAGCAAACCACTGATCTCAAAGCGAGCGACAACAATGCCCATGGATGGATCAAAATGCGCGTTAATATGTGAACGACTTGAAGAAAATGCGTGTTCTTGTTGACGTGTTAAAGCCGACGTTCAACGCCGGTCATCTGAACGTGGCCTTAGAAAGCCTTGAAAGCGAAACAAATGAAAACTGAACGAGTAACAAATCATAGGCAAATCGCTCAAAATATAAACCACACAGAAAATAAATAATTGCGATTTTGAAAATAAAACACATCAGAAACTCTCAAAGCCGACCGACCTTTAAAAAATATCTAATGAAAGTAGAAGACGATCCTGATGTATGTAAGTAAACGGAAAACTGGTTATCTTTGACCTACATATAAGGATTTGACTCCTACATAACCTACCTTATCAAGTCTTTGACAGATTGATTGTATGAGGGCGCATACATTAAGATTGGTACACGTAATAAGAAAAATAAAAAGAACTAACTTTTGTACGCGTCTTATCTCTTTTTTTTTTTTCGAATGTAAGGTATGTCCTTCTCTTTACCCCTAACAATCTGTGTGCAAAATATCATGAAAATCGCTTCAGTAGTTACGGCATGAAAGCGTAACAGACAGACAGTATTTTGGCATTTATAACATTAGTATAGACTAGTAGATATTTCGTTTAACCTGGACCTACCCGGAAGGGGAAATCACATTCAAAGGAGAAAACATCCATAAAACTAAATAAGGCATCACTTAAATAGTTTATTAAGAATTTATAAATCTAAAAGAAGTTCAAGGAAATCGGGTTCTTAAGAGACCTCACCGTAAATAAGAAGTTGATTTTCTTCACGCCTCTTTAACTAAAAGTTGAAATTCTTGATTTCACTATCTGTTTACAGTTTAGTAGGCCACTTTGTTAAAGATGGAACTTACATTTACAATCAATATGTAATGGAGACCACTGCTTTTGGCTGTAATTAAGAACACTGTCGGATCATCAGGGGATAAGCTAATTTACGTTACAGCCACTTAATTACGGCTTCCTCATAAAAAAGTCTTATTTCCAATTAATCTTTTAACGCTGTGTAACGACATTTTAAATTCGGCACCTTGAGACTTACGAAACAAGTCATGCTTTTATAAATGTACTTAATATTTAAACAGTTGTTCCTAAACAGGGTGTTGTGTAAAAATGAGGACGGAACTTTTCTAATTATGTACCCGAAAAACTCGGCCATCGGTTGATTAAATAAATAAAGGAAGGTTTTTTATGTGCCCGTAATCCTAGCGATGGAGTCCTTTGTAACTACTTAAGCATTTTAGCGTCTTTGACCGGATTATAAAAGAAGAAAACTGTGAAGAGGTTAATTTGATGGTTGTTAATTATTTTAGGTCTTTATTTATAAAACATTAGGTTCTAATGTAGATTTTTCTATCCACTTGTACAAGAAAGATAAATGGACTGATTAAAATAATAATAACAATTTGACACATCTCACACGCAGTCGTCTGATACCAAACTAGGCAAAGCCTGTACTATGGTAACCAGACTGCTGAAAAACATATTTTTGTATTTCTAAATACATACATATTATAGATAGTAGATTACACTCAGACACAACAAGTGATCATGCTCATCACAGAATTATTTATCCTGGGTGGGAATCGAATCCACAACCTCTGACTTGGCAGTCAGGATCACTAACCACTACCAACAGGCCATTCTACACACTTTGAGTGTGAAGGTTTTAAAATAACATATGATTTTCACTTTTATATAACTTTATGCTAAGTATTTTCAAAAGTTTGAGGAAGGGTGAGGCGGGGAGGGCTCGATCGCTCAACTGTTTATAAGTGCAAATAGACATATTCAAGTGTCCACCAAATCAAACAAATGTAAGCAATTTATCGCCTGCCATATGTCTGTATCAATACGACATTCAAACCTTCAAGAAAAGAGCGTACTCCCACCTCAAAGGCCGGCAACACACTTGTGGTGACCCGTCTGCTCGTTTGCCTCTAATATCATAAAATAGCAAACATATTTGCATACAGGAATATTTTCACTTAGTTGGAATCAAAACCAACATACACAGCGACCCATGTCGTTACAGTTGAACGCCCAATCGCCGCGCCACATTCATTGTTGAAAGAAAAAAAACTAAAATAGACGAATTGAGCGACGGGCACGAGAGTGTTTTCATTAGAAATACGGAACCTGTAGGGTTCCTTATAACTGGAGCAAGTTATACCAAAATAGGCACGCATATGTAACCCACAAATGCTATGGCAACTTAAGGAAGCGGCGCAAAACATGTTTTACAGTAAGTTGTTAAGTTTTTTTATTTCCCCGTTTATCGCGAGAGCAAGTACTTTGAAAATACAGTATTATATGTATTTAACCCAAGGGCGTTTAACCGCTGAAGCACTATATTACTTAGGCCGTTTTGTATTTTGCCAACTCGTAATAATATTACGAGCTAGCACTAGATCAATGCTCTCGTGTTTTCTACTCTTATATTTCTTTGTAAGACTAGAGGTTTGGTAAACGTTTCAGTTCACAGAGGATCCCTCTGATTCATAAATTCTTAAGAATTAAGACCGATACAAAAATTTCGAAATATATTGAAGTGACAAACCACCAAGCATTGCGCGGGCTGTTCAGGGGTTACCATAGCACATAGACGATTCCATCTTAGCAATTTTTTTTAGAAATTCATTTTATACTTTTTGAAGTGAAAACTTCTTTAGCGGCGTTGTGCACTTTTAGATGGGTAAAACATGTTAAACTCGCGTCAGGACACGTGACCCTGATGTCCGACCCTGACGTCCGTCCTCATCGTAAATTTTTAGGACGGAGCCGAGATTGTTATATTTACATGTACAGCGTGAGAGAGAGCGTAGACAGAGAGAGAGAGTGAGAGGGAGAAAGAGAGAGAGAGAGAGAGAGAAAGAGAGAACTGAACTCGTGACCGTCACGCTAATTATACATATATAGATCCATCTATCCATAATATTACATATATAGGTCGTTTCGTTTAAGTTTCCACTTCTGTATACAGCCCCATGACTCCCTAATTTATTTTTTAAACTGACTCATTTATTTATTTGTTATGCATAAAGATCCAAAAAATATGACTATACAATGTTTGTGTCCAGTAAATAAATAAATAAAAAAATATATTTTTCTGTACAACGTGTGTGTTTTTTTACCTAGTTTTCATGAATTTCTTAGACTTGGATAAGATTATCGTGCAATTCTAATTCTTAATCAAGCTCTCGTTGAAATCGCTCTATCACGTCTAAGTTCCTTCGTGGTATTCCACATGAGCCTCGGTATCACTACATAACTGTCTAATTATCAAAGTTTGCTTGTTACCACCGAATGCATTCAAGATCTCGACAATCGACTAACTCAACCACTATAGCAGAACTTGTGCTATTTCCTTGTTACTTAGTTAAAAGATAGTGGAACAACATAACCATTGCATAGCATTGTTATAAAACCGATTATTACTTGAATAAAATGAGTATTTTTTACTTACGTGATTGAACGTCTGAGAACCAATAGGAATAGTTGAAATTATGTAAAATTGAAACATTAAAATAAGTTAAATAGTATTGTAGGTGTTATCTGTAAGTTTTTTCATTTGATATACAACCTCCTTGGTTGTAAAAAATATGTAATTCGAAATTTTGTGGCGGCGGCCATTTTGGTTTTACAATGATACTGAATACGCATAATTGTATTGTCATCAGAACTAAAGATGTGTAGCAAAGTCCGGATCACATCACCATCACATTTTCATTACAAAATTTGATCAAAAAAAGTTGAGTGAATCATTATTTTTTTACTACGACAAGCACGGGTGGTATGAGAGAGAAATAGTGCTGGTGATGATGGCCTCAATAATCTGGCATGCACTATCGGTTGGCAGAGCCCAACCAATCAACCGATCTAATTAAACAGCAGGTAAAACTAAATTGCATACGTAGTCAAGGAGGAAACCATCTCTTGAATTGCAACTGTAATCGACCAAAACATACTGTGTCTTTTAACAGACACTTTTTAAAAAAAACTTCATACCTGTTGCTAAATTTCAAAGAAAATATAGATACGGTACTTAATACTATTAAGTTCGTAAACAAGCGGTAGTGATTACCTTTAAGTAAGTAATTGGTATTCTCATATTATCTAATATATAAAATTCTCGTGTCGCGGTGTTTGTAATTAAACTCCTCCGAAACGGCTTGACCGATTCTCATGAAATTTTGTGTGCATATTGGGTAGGTCTGAGAATCGGCTAACATCTATTTATCATCCACATAAATGTTAAGGGTAGTCCACCCCTAATTTTTTTTTTTAATATGAGATAAAAAAAAAAAAAAATTATGATAAAGCATTAGAAAATACATACAACCCTGAATCTTCAACCCTCTACGCTCAACCCCAGTTTTTTAATAGCTATATTAGTATTTTTACTTTCATTGGTACAATTTTTTCAAAGTATTGAACCCAGTGATAATAGAAAGTGCGATTGTTGTAATCAATTGTAATAATCAATTACCGCCAAGTCGATGTCAAACTTTTTTTTTATGGAATAGGGGGTTAACGAGCAGACGGATCACCTGATGGTAAGTGACTACCGCCGCCATGGGCACCTGCAACTAGAGAGTCAAAAGGGAGTAGGAGAGGAGTGGAGATAGAGAGGAGGAGGCCATGATATCACTCCTTTCGAGCCGGCCCATACGTGCCGAAGCATGGCTCACCCACTGTTAAACTTTAAATATGTCAGTTAAGTTAATGAAGTACTTTGAATTAAGAAAATGAATGGTTGGTGTTTTGTTATTTTTATAGGCCGTCAATAGACCACAGCGCTCCATTCCTCTTTCAGTCATAGACACCATCCCCACATAATTATATTATAGAACGAGATATATTAAAGATATAATGTAATATTGGTTACAACAGAAACAGAAAAATAAAATACTATAATGTCTATCTCTCCAAGTGTTTCACTCACTAAAGAGAGACAAAATTATTTTACACTTTTTTATGTCAAAAGTAAGTCGTTTGTTTTATAAAATCGGCAGGAGATTTTCAGCTTTGGAGATTTTCTGTACGATTAAGCCTCTGAGTACATGCCTCCTAAATGTTAATAACTTTGGTTACGACAGCTAAACATAAATAAGAACGGATATAATATTTAAAAGATTTGTTATGAGAAATAGCAGACATTGCTATTAGAACGATTCTCAGAGACGCAATAAATAAAAATCCGCAGTTTCAAGTTTTATTAAAATACTAAATAATATTATAAATGCGAAAGCGAGATTGTTTGTTACTCTTTCACCTTGTCTGGGTATCCTTTCACAAAAAATAATTTGAACGCAAATAAAACCGCGTACAATAGTTAGTACTAACTAAAATGAAAATCAAAGTAGTGTTGACGCAGTGAGAGGAATTTGCGAGTTTGACATGTTATGACGTTGTTATTTTGAGTAATAAATGTATTTTTTATTTATTTTTGTATGAAAGATATGCTACTATGACTTATTTTTATAAGAATTATGAACTTTTTATAATTACAAATATTTCCGTCAGTTTTGAAACGAATATTGACAGAGGTATTTTACTAAATATTTAAGGACAATTACGATAATACAATCTCTAAATAATAAGTAATATAGTGAATGTGAAATGTTGCGTTTTACCGTTATGAATCTTTTATTTCGTATTTATTTTTTGCTGATTAATTTGCGGGTGGTATCTTTATACCCCACGGTCTGGTTAAAAAACCAGCGCTAGGCACATGTCCAGCAAATGCTGAACCAGATCCTATTCGTTAGGCACTGAAGGTACACATGTTTTATGTGTGTTTATTGTTTTTAGATGTAAGTTTGTTATTGCTATAATTATTGTGTTTTATGTGTCTAGAAATAAAAAAGATTTTTATTTATTTCTGAAACATTCATCAACATAAGTGGGTAGCATATAAGGTGCAAGTTAATTACAAAATTATAATTTAGTTAGTAGTAAAAAAGCAGCTTATTATCTTTCGCTTAAACTGTGCGAACGTCGTATTTTTAAGCTAAATGCAGGGTTAGCTAGAAAGGTCGATATATTTTGGAAATAAAAAATAACTTGCTGTTTACACCATGACATATACTAATTACAGCTTTAGATAGTAACACTTTTATTGGATGGATATTACAGTAAGTACTACCCATCCAACAAAAGTGTTACTTTGTTAGTTACATTAATAAACTTTGGATACGCTCTACGCTAAATCCCAACAATCAATCAGACGTTAGGCAGATTTACTAGCGAAGCCATATATATAGACTGTACAATAACTTAGTGACCGAAAATATAAAGATAATTATAGAATAGAATATTCTTTATTGTACACCATATAAAGTGACAAAAGATCTTTAATTTATTACTAAAGTAAGGTACAATGGGCGGTCTTATTGCTAAAAGCGATTTCTAAACGACATTAGATGGATTTAGTGACATTGACAGGTGATAGTTAGTGGTAACTGATGGTGTACTATACAGGATGTAAGAAACACCATGGGGAATACTGAAATAGTGTATGCAAATCATTACTCTGAGTCGAAAATTTTGTGCCGGAAAATTCATTAATTTTTTTTTATAATTTATAATACCGTATAGAGCCAAAAACTGCAATGTAATCAATTAAACAACATTTAAGCAATCAGCTGGTCTTGAAGGCGCTGAAAGTTTAAGGTCATTCACAGTACCGCACAAAAAGAATACCTACACTTGCAACGTTAACATTGTATAGCGCATAATGAAACTAATGACTTTAAATCCTTAATGTCCATTTTTATGATGAAGTGACTTTTGTATTGTGATAAGTATCCACAGAAAGACAAGCAAACACCTTTGGAAAATATTTTTTCGTTCCTTAATAAACTATCTGTCAAATCCGTTCGCATGTTTTTGCGTGATGCAGTAACACACATCTAAATATACACACTTTCACATTAATGATATTAGTCATTAGACGGGTCACCTGATGGTAAATGACTATCGCCGCAAATTGACACCTGCAACTGAAGAGTCACAAGTGCGTTGCCGACCATTAAGGTGGGAGTAAGGAAAGAGGAGGAAAGGGAAGGCCTAGGGCCTCACTCACGCGGCGAAAAGCAATGCAACCATTGCTTCACTGCCGGTTAGCTGTTAAGCCGTGGTATCACTCCGGTCGAGCCGGTCCATACGTGCCGAACCATGGCTCTCCTACGAACAAAAGCTAGAGTTATGCCCTTTCCGTGCTATAAGTAAGTGTTCCATTGTAGTATACACCCTGTATAATGCAAATTTTCAGTTCTAAAATATCCGAAAAAGGTTTTCGATCCCCATAACCCTTTCATGTCCTCCTGACGTCTTAAAAACAATGACGCCATTTCCATTCATTTTTTTTTACACCAAGCCTATTGACATGTAAATTTTTTGTAAAGGTCTTTACACACTAACACAATAGCTTATGTCACTGCTGCGCGAAACGGAACGTACCTATTATGAAATATAATTATGTAGTTGAGTCGTGCACGATTCAGGGCACAATGAAACTACACGTGGATAATTGCGGACCAATGTGAGAGTAGCATTTGGTAGGAAATAACATATAAAGGCGATGTAAGAAATAATCTTAACTAATATAATTATTCAGCCGATTATCGTGAAATTTTACAAACATATTATCAGGGAAACAGAAAAGGATTTTAGTTAAGATATACGGTTATACTCACGTATATATTTCGGGGATGCCTGACTAGTTTCGGACCCGACGGGGGCCCTTTATAAAGGGGTGAGGCGTCCTGCCACGCCGGTTGTTGAGTCAAACTGTTGGCATCTGCAACCGGCGGCCGGGCCCCTGTCGGGTCTGAAACTAGTCGGGCATCCCCGAAATATACACGTGAGTATAACCGTATATCTTAACTAATATGAATACCACTTAGGAAAGTTTTTACTGGAGTAAAAAAGGATTTTTAAATAGTAATGTAAAGTAAACAAATTGTTTTTGAGAGATTTTACTGTATTCATTATCTTTAAACCTTATTGTGTTCCAACTGTGTTCGCTACGACTCCACTCACGTTTGTAATTGACCACGATCGGTGCAATTTCATCGAAACGTCGGGTAACCAAGAGGTATTGTACCTTTTAAATATTATAGCGATTAAGTCCCGAATTACACATCTAATATGTATATTTATATTTTTTGCGCAGAACCGTATTTATTTTTAAGTAGTTTCTTAACATCAGCCTCACCAGTGGAAGTACCGTGGAAATCCATCCAGGCATTTTTGAGATCAGCCGGAACAAACAGACAGACAGACAAGTATTTTCTAAACAGATTTTTTGGTATTAGTACCGTGTATACATTCAAATGCATTTGGGAAAAAGCTTTTATTTAGACATCACGTACATACTTCTATGTTGTTATTTGTATAGATATAGACTATCATGCAAAATCAATCCGGTGTGGATGTTCCTTTATGCAAGTGATAAGATTTCGTTAGTACAAGAGGTACAGTTTTATACGTACTTATTTTTTACGCCCAAAATAAGATAAGGACAGCCAATTCTATATTATGGTAAGCGGAGATGTGACGTCATTTAGTAGATTACTAAACGTAAGATAAATTGTATTAAAAATCACCAGCGGGTCGAAGTTCGACCAAAATTCATAAAATTCTGAATGTTTTGTTTTATTTCATTGACCTATATATTTATTACTGAAATAGAATAGCTTTCTTGTTGCAAAGTCATTGTATAGTTAGGTGACGGAAGGCGAAAAACCGAGTGATGTCACACATCATTCCATATTAAGCCATAAATAACCGCATGGAGGTGCAGCTAGGTCTCTTATTTCATCGAACGTCGAACAAAGCAGTTCAACCTGATCAGGATCGTATTCTTAATCTGTTTTTATTAGATCTTTATATTTGTGACAGTGTTCATCTTTTTGTTTTTTTTTTAGTATTTTTCACCTCTTAATAGACGTGAAACGACTTCAAATTCCAATCATTGGGTGATTGGGATTTGAAGTCGTTTCACATCTGTTAAAGTCATGTTATAGAATTGACCTACCATGGGAGGTAAACATGATAATGTAATAAACGTGTGTAGCTTCTTGGAGCCGTTGTTAGATAAATTTAAAATGTATAACACAAAACAAAATTTTAGTTTTCTATATTCCCTCTACTTTTAATTATTCTAGAAGGGAAATGGAAGAATTGTGTTCACGTGTATATAAAGATAATTATTAACATATAAAGATAAATCAGTATTTTAGTAAATCTCAAAAATCGCTCACAGGAGTTGTTACTCAAAACACCCAATTGACTCTCTTACTTTGTATATGCAACAGCATACTCCAAATATTTAAAACAAGCTTACCCGACAGACGTTGTCCTGTCAAATATTACAATAAGTTTGTTTTAATTTCATCGAAGAAAATACAGCCCGTTTTCCCTGAATTTGCCCATTTTCTGGGCAAGTTTTCCACCCTTTCTTTCAGTAAACACCTTATTTGGAATATTATTAACATATTAAAGAAAGATCTAGTCAAATTAGTCATTTCGTCCTCAAGTTCTGCGCTTAGCAACGAAAGGCATTTCATTTTTATTTATATACCCTATGGTATTAACTTAACACTTAGTGTTTTGAAACTATCTAATATTTCACTTGAATACCTCTAGATATATCGATGTCAGTTCAATGCCAAACGTTTATGAACCTCTACGCGTAGACTATGGCTATGTGCCAGCTGTCACATTGAAGCAGTATTCAGGTCTTTCTCTGAATCTCCCTGTCTATTGCCGATAATAAGAGTGTTGTAGGAATAAAAGGACAGATATCATAGAATAAAAACTTAAGACGATTCCTCAAAGAAAGTAATTACAATATTCTTTTTCTTTTTTTTTCTTTTTTTTTTAAAGACGACTCCCGCATTAGGAATTACTCCTGTGTCGCGGGGGACTTTACAAACATATAAACAACGGACACAAAGAACACCCAGACTAGGGTGGGAATCGAACCCACGACCTCTGGCTCAGCAGTCAGGGTCACTAACCACTAGACCAACAGGCCAGTCAACTTAAGTATTTATGCGATTAACTATTCATCATGTAGTTACGTGACGTGACCACTGATTGCTTTAGACTTCGATATTATGTTCGTTTAATGAAACATTGTGTCTTTTTTGCTAATTAGAAAAGTAAACAATTTTAATTAACAACCCGTGACTATATATGACGTATTTTCCTTTTTCATTCTTAATACACAAGAAACTAAACTATAACCCCTATTAATTACGTTTTCCCTAAATCAACGGGTTGCCTATTTGATCACTTACTGTTTTAAGTTATCTATTGTATTATTTACACTTATTTACTGGTGTACAATGGTTATATATAATGATGATGTATTATTATATGGTATAGGACATGTTTCGAATCTTTATCATTACATATGTGTCTGAAATGTAGGACTGATTTGAGATACAACAAAAGTTATTCGTGGCTGGAGAATCTGGTAACATTTTTGGCAGATATACGCTGCGGCTCTTCTTGCAGTAGAACGCGCACGAAGAAACATACCAGCGTGACTGTCCTTCTTCTTCCTGCTAATACAACCATATGGCTTGAAAATTCTTATTCAGTGGTCAGGTTGACTGTCTCTATTGAAGTTTGAGACATAGAAGTTCTACCACAAAATAACTTTTCATGTTGGTTTTGCGCAATTGTTATCGTTTTTCGTAGTCCTACTCAGCATTTTATCTTTTATCTCCATTATGCATAGGATATTTTACGAGGTCTAATATATCGGCTTTCTGGACAATAACTTCCTATATAATTTTATATAGGCTTTTTTTTATTCGGTCCTTGACCGGAATAATACCGACGCAGTCCCATATATGTATCTAATATATTGTAATCTTCCAAAAAACTAAGCTGTTACTTGCTCATGGAAATATAAAAAATATATCTAACATAATATCAGCCATTGGCTAACTTCCAATGATAACGTCCCTGGACAATGCTCATATATAAATTACTATTTCTGCGAATGCAATGGGAACTGTGCCATATCACACATATCTACTGAAATTATGGCAATTTCCAAAACTCATTTTTGTAAGTAATATTATTTAATATTTTCTTTTAGTTTTCAAAAAGAAAATTGCTGGACTTAGTTTTCAATATAATATATGTATAAACCGACTTATATAAATGGTTTTGGAAACTACAACTGTAGAATGTTTACAAAGAAAGGTTAGTGTTAGTTAGGTTAGTCTTTGCAAAAGCACAAGCAAATTTCGTTTAAAAGAAGATCACCTGCGTCAGTGCAGGTGATCTTCTTTTTAAATACTTAAATTGACCAGTATATATCCACCAGTATAGACCAGTATATTTTCACCAACTTCAAGACGTCTTGACGACCTTGAAAATTTGCACACCAATATAAGACTTAAAATATAAGAAAATAATTTATATTTTCGGAAAACTAAAAAAACACATTGAATACTTTTTGAAAAAGCTTTTTGCACATATGGGTTGGCTCAACCTTAGTGGTACCACGGCCTCTCAGAAAACCAGGCGTGATTCAATGCTTCTTTGTGTTTCGCCGAGTGCCAGGAGTGCCGAGTCGCCGGAGGCCCAACCAAAAACAAAGGTGGGTGGGAGTAGAGAAAGGACAGGAGGGTTCCTGTCCTTTCTCTACTCCCACCGACCTTAGGACTGTCATGATCACTAGATACTGTTCCTACATAAAAAGGATAAAACTTAACCTAATCAATCTTGCATAACTATTTGCAAATCATACTGCAATCTTACCAACTAATCAATTTTTAAACTATAACCTAATCAGTTTTCATTACTTAAAAATAAATTATCAACGAACTAACAGCACGATTGACGCTTACTCCGTATAGCGAACTGTCTTTTCTAGATAATTCGACAAGATGACTCACCCGAAGCGGCGAGTTCGGTGGCGCGCGCGCAGCCATCAGTCGTCTTAACACTGCGCTTGAGACACGACACGTACTTCAGCTCGGTGCCGACCCTCAGTGTAACCGACAGTTAAACTATTAAACCTCGACTCTCATAAATCTGTTAATAATTATAGCAGTTGTTTCTAAGTGCCTTATTTGTTCCCGTACTAGGAACTCCTATGGGGCTTGAGAGCTGCGCTCGATTATAGCTCTCGAGAACCTTTGCTGCTCTCTTCGACTGAGGTGTTACCTCAGTCCTCCTGGGCTACGCTTTGCCAGGCCACGCCAGACCTCTGCTACTCTCTTCGCCCCAGCTGCTAGCTCCGTCTCCCGGGTCCTCGCTCCGCCGGACTACGCCGGGGCCCTGCCAGCTGACACCGACCAGGGAAGTGCGGTATTGTGGCCCTAACCTAACCGAACTCACTACCCTTTATAATATAACAACAAATCCTAAACTTTGTTCGTTTTATTTATATTCTAAAATAAAACGTGACAAAGGCTGGCAACGCACTTGTGACTCTTGAGTTGCAAGTGTCCATGGGCAACGGTAGTCATTTACCATCAGCTGCTCGTCTGATCGTTTGCCCCCTATCTCATAAAAAATTAAAAATAATGATATTAAAATACATGTATAAAAAAGAAATAGATCTGTGGAACCTTCAATTCGATTTTAAATAAAATACATGATTATGAAAAATATTGAAAAGATGGTCGCCTTTTTACTAAAGTTTTGTTTTGTAAGCCTACCTTCAAATATGAAAGCTCATTGGTATTCCTGAACCCTCAATCCAGTTCTCTTTAATGAGGTTTTATCTCGTTACTATGTATAATATTTCCCAACATTAGCCTCATTTCGGGACAACTGAAAAATTGTACGAGGAGGAAAAATATCTTTATGCGGTCGTTCACTCAAAGTTATGTATTTTTGATACGGTTTTTAAACGGTTTAAGAAATCTTTTGAAGGTAGCTCCTGATTTATAAGAGGTGATAAAAAAAATTGCGGGGTTGGGTGATATTTAACACGAAAGAGGAAAAATATTTAAACATTTTACAACCATTTTTCTTTTTAGATGGCGACAAGGCTCTTGGCTTGACACTCTATTCTGTTGACTGAAATCACTATTGATGACGATAGCCAATTCAGCGTTTTACATATTGACAAATTTGAGGCTACGCAAATATGAGACAACAATTATGCCCTGTTCCTATATTCAAGAAACGATTCGATTGGCTTCCGGACAGTAAAATTTCGTTAATTTCGTTAAACGAAGTTTTACCGTCCGTAAGCAAAACGATTTGTTTCTAAATAGGAACCGGGCATTGGTCTGTTTATATAAACTGCATATTGAACTACAAATCACGTGGATAAGGGACATTACAATATGAAAGAGTTTTATAGCTACGCGATTTCGTAGACATTCGTAGCAGAAGCGTAGCGATATCTACGGTTACTGTATTAATGTATAAAACTTGACCCTTGGAATGTGCCCAGCTTTTGAAATGTTGCAAAGTAATTAGAGTGTGGCTACATTGTGCTATCTACTTCCACGAAAAAGGCCTTCACCTTTAAATTTTAAAAACAAAATGGCTTAAACTTTTATATTAAGACGAGTAGATGAATTTGTTATTACAACATAAAAACGTTGTTTCTTCCTGGAATATATAATTTAATGCGGCTTTACACCATGAGATGGTGAATGGATAATTATACTATTTGGGAATTACCAAGAAATCATAATCATAGTTTAATACGTGATCGACACATAATTTGCTTATTTAAACCTACTAATTCTAGAGATTATAGGAAAACTATTACACCAATGTAACAACCAATCTCACTTTGTTTTGTAATTTTTCGCAACCAGTATGCAACTTGGATCTATCAGTATGCACTCTAGCTGTGACCATGATCTGAGAAATTCGTTCGTGACGTCAGGTAAAAAAATATATTTATCTTATAATCTTTCTTATTATTTTTACCTTATAAACATTACCAAATTTAAATCCAGACTCAATCATGTTATTAAAATAAACGCAATGAATTAAAACATACGATTATATTAACAATAGGCCCTTAGCACACGAAACTTTTTTTCAGGAACATGCAAAACCTATCCTCATCTGAAATAATACTATAAATGCTAACGTTAATTGGTTACAAGTCAAGCCTAAACTAATCAACTAATTATCACGTGTATCACATGCACGTTTCCAGGGGAACTTAAAATGACATATGATAACTTTCTATTCATCCAGAAAAAAAAAACCGTTCCCGAGGGATAGAAAAACAAAAAGCCAGTTATTTATTTTTACAGCCTGCATCTGCACAACTAGACATCTGTCGTCATTCCTGCATGGTAGTGAACACATTACATCCGAGATACACTCTCGTGTAATGTATTAAAACAAACTGTAAGGACCAATCCAACACGTCCGCCGGCGTGGCGTTGTCGGCACGGCGACCGCGCGGCAATCACATGTGCCTGTCTAGAGATCACGTTGTTACAGCAAAATACGCGCTATTTTTTAAAACTACGCTTTAAATTAGATAGAGCAATACAGTCCTTGTAGCGAGCGCGTGGTCAACGTGGGGAATTTAAATAAATGGAATTTGAGTGGTAGCCTAGTAAATAGAATCCACAATAGCTATTAACATTACATGAAATGCTGCGACAACGGGGACATGGCGCGGTGGCCGAAAGATAACTTTTGCCTCGTCTAACTGGGGCCTAAAGCCGTCTGTAAACTGACTCATAACATCACATGACCGTTTGGAAGAACATAATCTGACGTTAACTGGCAGTATAGAGCGTCCATCTTCGGCTAAAAGCTGCTTAATGTCAAACCCTGTTATGACCATTAAAATATTTCTAGCGAACGATTTTTACTTTAGTTTTTGGATTCCGGAACAACTTTAATGTACTGTTTAGTATTTATTTATAACAGCTTTATTTCCTATCTGTACTAATATCAAAAATGCGAAAGAAAGTATATTTGTCTGCTACGTCCTTACGCCTAAACTACTGAATGAATTTGATGATAAATGAAAATTAATTGAAATATTCGAGGATTATTATTTGGTATAGAGGTTAGGGGGACCTTGAACAAGAAAATTATGTACTTTTTATTAAAAAAATTAAATTGGAAGGTAGTGAAATGAGGACTTTAGGCTTATGGAAAGATACTACGCAGACGAAGTCGTGGATACCAGTGTGAGTTTGTTTGTCACACTATCTCAACTTTAACTACTCAACTGAGCAAATTGAAATTTTACATAATAATTGTTAGAGGTACAGAAAAGGACATAAACACAAACAATGATTGCATTGTTTTTTGTCTAGTGAGTGAGGTTCCTCCTGAAGGCCCTAACCCTTCCCTTCTTCCCCCGCTCTCTCTTCCACCCTTCCCCTACTCCCACCTTAAACGGCAACGCACTTGTGACTCATGAGATGCAGGTGCCCATGGACGGTGTTAGTCATACCATCGAGTGCCCCGTCTACTCGTTTGCCCCCTATACCATAAAAAGTATCAATTGATTCACAAAATCTAAATAAAAGGGAGTGAATCCACCGGCAACAGCTAGTTTTTAATTAAAAAGCAAGGTAATAAATAATCATACGGCCTTCCTGCTGGCATAAAGGCAAAGTGCTTTAACCACTCACAAAACCAGCAATGTCACTCGAGCGTTGCTAACCCTACTAACGAACTTTGATAATAGGGTCATCACTAGAGATCGGATAATCGGATGCATATTTACCTAAAGTTATTTTTTGGATAACAAATTATGGAAGCGGCTTCTAAGTATATTTTTATTTACGAATGCAGTTGTATTGTAGCGTCGCTACTTGCGCACAAGCAAGTATAATTTGCCGTCTCACTCGCACTCTTACAAAATGCTTACATTTCCTGGGGTTTAATAGGCCCGATTTGACACTTGTTACAAAGTATTAAGGTTGTTTTTGCTTTTAATTAAATTTGCTTAAAATTACTGACAATAAAAGTAGGGAAAAGCAACCATTATACGTTGTATCAGAGCAAGTGTCATTTGTGTCAAACTGGGGTTTATTTCATCTCGCGGAGTATAGGTACACTTAAATTTGAATTTCCCGGAATCGCGGGATTCTTTCGATAAAAAAGTGCTTTCCATAATAGCAAACATCTCAACTTTAGGTAAATATGCATCCGAATATCCGATCTCTAGTCATCACAGAAACTCAACCCTATGCCCGTAGTGATACCATTGAAGTAAGAAATTTGATACGCCCTATTTCCTACTTGAATGTCGTCCTAAAGCTGTTAAAAATTGGTATCTAGATTTCCAAATTTTTTGTTTAAAATTTAAACAGTTTTGTGTAGTTAAATATGCAAGGAATATTTTTTTTTTTTAATTATTCTAGCAGCCATCTAGAGGAGATCAATCGAACCGTATAGTAACTACTCATCCAAAAAGTTCTTGCGCCGATTAGTCAACATCAACCCAACAACAACCGATGTACCGCGGGCAAGACCATCCAGCATGGTAGGAGAATCCTTCCTTTGTGTTGGATTGACATTACACCGATTCCTTTTCAACCACGAATAGACCTAGACCTAGACCAAAAATTTGTAGTTTCAATATCCCTAGTAAGTACGTCACATACCACCGACTTAGTTACAAAATTATGACAGCAGAAAATAACATATTTTATGTAGAGGTAGATACTTAACAAGACGAAGTCAATTCAACAAATATGTTTGATGGTTTCAATCTCATTTTACGACAATTGCGTATCAAGTTGGTGCTACCATTTTTATGCACGCTGCTTAAACCGATTATACTCGTCCGTTGAACCATATTTATTGTTAGAAAAATAGGGTGAATAGTACAGTTTTCGACTGTCTACCAATAATTTAGGTTGGATTTCATATAAGGTTTTTTTTTATTGCTACTGGCTTATATGCTTATAATGTGACTGAAGTCAAGGCGTTTATACCTTTTAAAGACCGGTTCTTATCTGTTAAATAAAAAAGATTGTGTGGCGAATCAATTACTGTGTTGGCCCCACGATTCTCCATTTTACAAACAACGGACAAACAACACCCAGACTCGGGACAACTATTTATCGCAAATCACACAAACTTTTGTCCCATTTGGGAATCAAACCTATCAATGGACAACAAACTTACTTTTGCATTAATAATATTAGTTAAAACTAGTAAGGATTTTATTAAGAACACTCCCCGTCCCCGAAGTTTCACTTGCGTTTATGCTCACTGCTCCGCTTTTATTCATCTTAGCGAGATGATATATAGCCTATAGCCTTCCTCGATAAATGGGATAACTAACACTGAAAGAATTTTTGAAATCGGACCAGTAGTTCCTGAGATTAGCGCGTTCAAGCTAGCAAACAAACAAACAAACGTCTACAGAAACGTATGATAGTAGGACGCGTAAAGACATCGATAAATATCATATCTTTTGCTGTAAGTTCCATAAAATTGTTCGCTCAATATATGAGTAAGGTTTTATACATATTACTACAATAAATCTCTCGAGAGGGTCAAGATCATAGTTCCATTTATATTTATGAAACCATTTTCGATGACCAAAGGACATTCTTCAACGGTGCTTGAGCAGGTTCAGCTACATTTTTTGAATATATGAATCCATTCATCATTATTTGGTAGACCCGTATCTGTGTAGTGATTTCGTTTTTATATTTTATGTATAGGATGAGCAAAATGTGGGCAAGAGCCGAACTTATGTACCGAAGTTGACGGAAACAAGAGTAGAGGACGACTAAAGAAAATATAAATGGACAGCATGAAAGACGATATGGCTAGAACGGGAGAGAAAGCAGTGAAACGCCAAATGACAGAGAATATAAAAAAAAACACTTTGAAAGTTAAAAATTAAGAAGACGACAATGATTTTATGTAGGTATTTATTTATATTTTTTTATTTTTATAAATTAAGTCAGCCTGTCGCTTACTTCTTATTATAAAAAGATTTTATTTATTTATAGCATTACGTTGATACAAGAAGCAGTAAATATAAAAGGGTTCTAAATAATTATTAAAATGTTGAAAGAAAAGCTTTATAATGTTACGACTAATTCCATAGCCTTAATCATTTTTTTTAAGCTTCTGTGAAAACTTATTCAGACAGTAGGCATAAAAAACTATTAACCATCTATTCACAAACAAAAAAAATATACAATATAGAACTCCTAATTTTCGAAGTAAACATTATTATATAATAAAACATAAACGAAAGTGTAAGAATGATTCAATATTAATAATATAAATGAGAACAGGAATAAAAGTAGCATCAGGAAAGAAAAGTGTTATCTAGTTATTTAAATAGGAAAACATTTTACGAAGTGGGTACAAAAGGAAGGCTAGACTTAATCGCAGTAGTTGAGCTTAAAGCTTTGAAGGATAGTGAAAAAGTCGAATGCTGTTTTATACCGCTTTAAGAATTTCCTTTGTGTGTAGATAAGTGGAAATTTACGGAGGTATTCTCCTCCAAGAAGCGTACATCGGAAATTAAAATAATGATACTGGATTTCCAGTATCATGCAGCAAAAACATATGAGTATATTAAACATATAACGACTTACAGAAAATATGACCACACAGTCATATTTTACGATCGTTTATAGCTGAAAAGTTATTGAAATAAAAAAAAAAACATTTTAAATTTATTTCATATGACATCAGAAAATCCTACTAATATTATAAACGGGAAAGTTTGTGAGGATGTATGGATGTATGGATGTGTGAATGTATGGATGTATGGATGTTTGTTACTCTTTCACGGTTAAACTACTGAACCGATTGCGACGCAACTTGGTATGTAGATAGCTGGAGATCTGGATTAACACATAGGCTACTTTTTATCCCGATATTCCCACGGGATCGGGACTTACGCGGGTGAATCCGCGGGGCGCTGCTATTATCAAATATATCTAAGCATTCATTGAGGCTTACATTTATTTACCCGTATAATTAAACTGGCATTCGTTTGCGTCTCCGCTCGCGTGTATTTAAAATTTTACGATGATCGATACGGTGAAAGCGTAACGAACAAACTAGTTTTCGCATTTATGATATTAGTTAGAAATAGTTAGTGAGTGGTATGCGCCAGACTGGCGCCTGCAACCGACGTGGTAGGACGCTTCATTTCTTGATAAAGAGCCCTCGTCTGGTCGAGTCGAATCTATTCGGTCATCCCATATACACCTGAGTAAACCCATAAATCCTTAATTAATAGTTGGGATTATATTGGTTAAACGAGCAGACCTGACAGACCTGATGGTAAATGACTTTCGCCGCCCCTGGGCATCTGCAACTCAAGAGTCACAAGTGCAGTGCCAGCCTTTAAGGCCGGAGTAGGGGAAGGGGTGAAGAGGGGTAGAGGAGGGTGAGGGGGGAGAGAAGGGTTAGGGCCATCGATAACCTCACTCACTCGGTGAAAAGCAATGCATGCACTTACTTCACTGCCGGTTTTTTGGTACATTTCTGATATAGGTATGATGAAACTAGTTCTTAAGCATGACATTTTGATTCTTCTAAACTAAATTGCTACATAACTTTTTTCTTTTCCTCGAAAACCTATCCCATTACTTTCTTTTATATCATGTCATTTTGGCCATCCTAAGGTTGCCTGGACACAATAGCTTTTTATCGATAAGGCCACCCTTTGTACATATCATATTTTGTAAACTCATTGTAAGCAATTATTTTAATGGTGTATTATTATGGTTATGCGATTATATTCAGAACTCTGAGAGGGTAAAAGTATAAAGTTGCCAACACTGGAGTCACATGTGAACTTCTTAAGACTTTTTTTTTGACAGCAGCTTCAATTTGAATTTTAATCTGTTAAGCTCTGTTAACGATATTCAATAAAACAAAAAAAATAACTTTCCTATTCCCTCTCATCCTCGCTCCCTTTCAAGCACTGAAGAAAGAAGATAGAAGCATTAATCAAATTTGACAAGCAAACGTCAAATTTAAAAAATAGTTGCGCAACCCTCACTCTCGCTAATAAGACGTCTTTTTAATACTGCACTATCTATTACCGTGAAATATTAAAGAAAGTGCTATTCCCTTAAAGGATTATTGTGGTAAAGGGAGTGCCGAGCCACCTGTTAACTGTCTTTACGTGTAGTGAGTGTAAAATTGGTGTAAGTCAAGACTTGCGCATACGACGCCATCAACCGTTGCCGAAAATCCAAGCATCGTTGGTTGAAGCAAAGGTTAGTGCTTGCCAACTACTCCTCCATGCTCTTCTAAGACGTAACTATCAAATAAGTGGTGCTACCAGTAGTTTTCACGACATTGGAAGTATATATTTGAATTTCGGTACCATGATCATTAATTGGTATTAACACCCTACTCTTAAGTTGCTGTTCGGTCAAGTAACATGAAACAAGTAATGTCTCGATCGATAGAGTAAGCATCCAGAATACAAATGTCTTGCTAACGTAATAAATTACTCTATAAAAGTGCCTTGGTAAGCACTGCGATGTCCTCGACTTTTGTAAGATTGAATTAAGGAAGTGGTGTACACAGAATTCTGCTGGATTGCTATGGAAAGTAATTGAAATGTGTACTGGTTATTGTCACTTTTAGGATTCCGTTCCTCAAGAGAAAAAAATAATCCTTATTGCAGCACTTTGTTGTCTGTATTTGTCAAGACTCTTTTTCTCAGGCAAGTTGGTAGGTATTTAATAGAAATTAACCTGAAATACTTATATTTGCGGTTTCTTATAGCCTTAAGAAAATTAAGCTTCTAAGTCAACGCAATTAAAAGATAAGGCCATTAAAGCAATCTAGCTTACAATTGTGATAACTTCTTTACAAAAACAAGTAACTTGCGATATATATTGTTCCATAATAGTCAGGGCATAAACTGGTTTGCCATCTTAATGATAGAAAAATTATTATTTATTAAGGACATACTCACTCAAAAATTCTTACCACAGGTTCATTCACATCACTTACACGAACCAAGTCGAAGCACCTCGACTAATCATCAGTTTGGCACTAGTTACCTTATTTCAATGTTGTACAGAATAATATATAATGGTCCTTCGAGCTTAATCTATCATTGTTCTACTTATATTTGCTGTAGCCAAATTGTTTATCTATCTCCCTTATCTGTCCTTGCTAACTCCATTTCTTACTTTAGCAGGAAAAAAATATTTCGTTTGTGACCCTACAGGTAACAAATTAATCAAATCAGATAAGGAAAAACCCCTTATTTCTTAGATATATAGATTTCTACGAGATACATACGTAGTATTTTCCTACTATTTGACTTGTACATTTAGCAACAAGCTATATATATATGAAAGGAAAAGATTAATTTACTACATACCCATACTCCTGTTACGTGCTTAACGTGTTTCAATTTCTTACAAAACGCTGATAGCGTCCGGGGGAAGAGAATGTCGCCTCAAGATTAGGAAAGCCGACCCCGCGTAACGGGATAAGGCGAGGACAAAGAAGAAGCTGATAGCGTCCGGGGCTATGAATCCTCATCGAGCTGTTATGACTTCAACATGTGTGTGTGTTGGGTCATTCGGCTCCCTTTGATATTGTTGAAGTGGACGATGGCTGGCGCGTGCGTCATGCTCGTGAACGAGTGCCTTTGGTTGGGGCTGGTCATCTCCGAACTGCTATTACTTACATATAGTAGTAGTTTGCGCGACTGTTTATAGTTTAGAACAATACCCTACATTGTCCTCACATTTAATTTGCGCATATATTGTAAGCAATGTAACCAAGGAGTTTTTTTTTTTGTAAAAAAAGATGTTGAAAAAGAGTGTCCTTGGAGTTTCTTGCCTGTTCTTCTCCACAGGATCTACTTATTGGAACAGGCAAGGGTTTTTACTCTTCCAATAAGCAATAGATTACATATATGTCAGCGGGGTCATTCCTTTTTACTAACGCGCTTTTATTGGCTTCACTTGTAACAATCCCCAGACTTTGTAGGCTTCACAACCTATTTGCCCATCAGATAGATATTTTTGGCACTTCTCTTAATGTGTTCAAGCACCAAGTCCATCAAATTTACTAATAAACATTTTCCTTCTCTTTTGCATAGTTGTAATTAAAAAAGTTGCATGTGTATATTTAATTTAAGCAGATATCGAACCATATATTTATATATATTAAATATATTTTTTTAATCTGTAAATTTGTGAATGTTGTGTTTGCCGTTGTATATTGTGCACTAAGATAGTATGTGAGCATGTATGTATGTAAGTGTAACAATTGTAGGTAAACCAATAAATAAATAACTATATATATAAATCTTGGAAGTCAATTCTGACCTTTGTATGTATATGTAGTTCGGACAATACTATAATTTGGCTGGCTGATCTTCGAGTTTGGACTTATATGATTCGTTTTGACGATCCGATCAGACTGGGCTGGGTAATGAATGTCTGATGATAAAACCAGGAGTGAAACTGGAGTGTATAGTGGAACTCATTATTACTTTTTCGGTTTAATTTTTTTTTTATGAAGAATACCAATAACGTTCATTATTCTTGTTAACCCCTCCAGCTAAGCTAAGTGCTTGTGTTAGAAGTGGGTTCACGTCGGTAGCGCAGGGTGGGGTTTGAACCCGCAACCACTTGATCGCAAGTCCGACACCTTAGCCATTACGCTACCGCCGAACAATCATCTGTAAAAAATGCCTTATGCAGTGCAAGTTTGTAACACTGGATACAGCGACAGTTAATAAAGTGAATTTCAAGCCCTTTTACTCTAGTTCAATCCCTATAACTCTATAAAGTTAATAATATTAAGTAAAGTACTAATATTAAGCAACATGTGATATGCGTCACATCTCATAAAATCAATGGATATAAATTATATTGGAGCAAACGATAATGTTTACATATATTATGTACCCCAACAAACAAAATTGTTATTCAAATATAACGCTTTAGTGTTTACGAAACATCAAACTTTTTATTGATGTCAGAAACTCACTTCAATTATTAAAATATACAGCCACGCGGAAGTTTATATTTGGAACTTAAATCAACAAACTGCGTACACTAATAAATATGCATAGCTCTGTCAATATTAACTGGATAAACATTAACATACCTTGTGATAGTTATTGGAGTTTATAAACTGAAATTGCAATGAGGCGCATGAGGGCTCCGAGACGCAAAAGAAATTTAAATCATTTTTATTTCCCACACCAAAACTACTTATTAGATTTTTTTATATATGGTTTTTTTTTCTAATCTATAATATTTTATTTTGTTTTATTTTATTTTATTCTATTCTATCCTGCCCTGTCCTGGGCTGTCCTGCTCTGTCCTGTCCCGACCTGTCCTGTCCTGTTCTATTGATTGCAGTGGATGACGTGCAATAGCTGCTACCGGTACCTATAAATACTCACAACAGTCACGGTGTCACTCGCTTGCTGAAATTCCTATATAAATCCTCATTACTCTGGAAACCTATTGTATCAAGAGAAACTCAACACTGTGCTAGCAATCCTGGTTATTGCAATATTTTTAATATTTAGAGCAGGTTTGATTTAAATTTGATTTTTTGTGGCCTATCTTAGAATATGCCATTCGTCATGCCCATACTCTACTTGAAGAATCCTCATCATCAAACTCAGCCTCTCTAACACGCACCAAGCGTAAATACAAAATTCCAAAAACCACAGGTTGTAAAACATTTTTGGTCACGAATTCTATTTCTTTCTTGGACGCTACTTATACAATAAACTAAACGACTTACTTGCCTTTCACAACAAACATAAATTTGAGTTCAAGAAATTGGTTAGGAACTATCTTCAAAAACTGTCTTATGAAGAACCCAATGTGTAATAAAAATAAACAGACACACACTCCCTCTCTCTCACACACACACACACACACACACACACACACACACACACACACACACAAGCGTGCGCGTGCCCACCCACGTGCGTGCACGCACAAACTCAATGAGTCAGATTAAACTTTTATAAAAGGTTATTAATTACATTAAATTATACGTACAAACATCTTATTGTAAAATTTACATTAACAATGTACAGGGCAACTTGTACTTGTAATTTTAAAATAAATAACCTTAACCTTTGTAGTCGTATTAGGTTGCTGGTGCGTATACCTCAGGTTTACCTTTTTAAGCACCAGCCGCATTAGTAAATGATCTCCATTATGTAAACAAAAATGTAGGACTACCCATATTTTGTAAAAACACTTTTTAATACAATAAACTTTTATTATTATTCTCTTTATTTATTTAAACATACATATAAATTACATTTTTTTAATACATTCATATTATATCAAAAATACATTTAAAAAAATTAAAAAAATAGTGCCCCACCGGTATCGGGTACAGTACTACCGGTGGTTAGGGTTCCAGAGACAGAAGCCTCCTCACAATACGTGCCGTATCAAGAAGGACCGCCTTCTGCATCAGGCCCTTAGTCTAGCTGCCTAACGAGAGCCTCTGAAGGTGTTGGTCGAGGCTCTTTGCAATCAACCCATGGGCTGATATGACTATCGGCACAATGATTGCTGAATTCACATCCCACATGTGACCACCTCGTGGGCCAAATCCAAATATTTCATTTGTTTTTCTTTTTCAGCCCTTAAGAGGTTGTCGTCATGGGGAATGGTAATATCAATAATCATTGCTCGGCGCTCTAATCGGTCTATTACCACTATATCAGGCTCATTGGCAACAATAGTCCTGTCAGTGATAATAGACCGATCCCAGTACAATGTTACACGACCATTTTCAAGAACTGGGTCGGGCACATACCTGTAGTACGGTAATTCCGCAGTCACAAGGTTATATTTAAGAGCAAGTTGCTGATGGACTATCCTGGCCACTTGGTTATGTCTATGCAAGTACTCACCGTTGGCAAGACGAGAACAACCGGAAATTATATGCCTGAGGCTTTCTCCGGGACGATGACAAGCCCGACAAATGTCAACTGTGCCGCCCTTCAGGATATATCTCCGATAGTTGTTTGTCATAACAACTTCATCAGTAATTGCACAGATAAAACCTTCAGTTTCTCCAAGCACATCACTGAAACGTAGCCAGGACACAGATGATAATAGATCTACTTCGGGCCCATTTAAGGCCCGATAAAAACGTTCATGCAGCTCTTTGCTCTTCCACATATTCCTGCGATCTGTAATAATGAGTACTGCAGGTTTGCGCCAGTTCTCTCTACCTAGAGCAAGCGGAGTGAGTCCGTTGTCCACTACCACAACATCCCGATGCATCTCCACGTCAACAGAGAGGAAGTAATCTCTAAGATTGCATACCTCGCGGTTATGTAGGGTCCTGGCATTTAAAAAACCACGACCCCCACATTTCGGCGGGATATACAATCTCATAACCGATGAACGTGGATGCATTTGGTACGCGGTTAGCAATGTACGGACTCTTCTATCCAGGGCATCAAGTTCCGTCTGAGTCCGTCTAAGTATGCCAAAGGAGTAGGTTAGGACTGGTATGACCCAATCGTTATAGGCCCGCACCTTAGTACCACCTGACAAAAGACTTGTTAATACTTTTTTCAGGCAGCCAAAGAAGCGTTCCTGAACGGTTGCTTCATTCCTAGATACTTGTAAGCTTCGTTCGCGGAAAGGCATCTAAAGTGTGTAAAATCTGAGAGTTCCATGCCTTCAGATTCCACAATCTTACCTTTTTTTACATGCATGACTGCACATTTATCCACACCAAATTCCATCCTGACAGATTTACTAAAGTTTTCAGTTACCACAAGTAATTTTATCAGTTGGAAATTGTTGCAGGCTAAAAGTTTCAAATCATCCATGAAAGTGGTGGGATATAACCTGACCTCCTCTCCGCAAACGATAGCCTAGTCCTGAACCCTCCAACATAGTGCTGAGAGGATTCAAAGCTAGGCAGAACCACAAGGGACTCAAACTGTCACCCTGAAATATACCCCGCCTGATCTTTATATACTCGCCGTCACCCTGAGATTGTCGACATCCTGGATAGCAAAGAATTATTTTCCATTGCTGCATACATGCCTCCAAGAAAGTGCATAGAGTTGTATCAATCTTATACAACTCCATCACCCTCGGGAGCCACGTATGCGGCACAGAATCATAAGCTTCCTTATAATCTATACAACATGTCGCCAGATCTTTCCGGTTACGGCGAACTTGTTGGTTAATGGTCGTGTCAATACGAGTAATAAGGAGCTTCTTACGTTGGTAGACAGGTGATGGGTCTGTAGTTCTTGGGATCCGTGGCACAACCAGATTTATAGAGCAGGTGAGTCACGCCTGTGCTCATTAAAGTTGGAAGCGAAAACGATTCTAAGCATGATTGAAATTGAGATGCCAAACATACATGTGAGCTACAGAGCCACTTTAACCAAAAGTTATGCAGTCCGTCCGGTCCCGCTGGTTTCCAATTCGGCAACGAACGAACTGCATAAGCTATATCGACGTTTGATATCAATACTGGCTCCATTCTATTAATTGACTCACATGAACGCTCGACATCTCGCATCCATTCACCCTCAGTGTGAGCGACAGGCATCGACCAGATGTTACGCCAAAATTAATTCGTGATTTCAGCATCTGGTAAATGAATGTCGCTCACTAAATCAGGCTGCTCCCATCTTCTATAAACCCACCTCTCATCCCTTTGGAATGTGCGATTCTGAGTATATCGGTCCTCCCTTTTTTTGTACCTTTGTATGCGATTTGCCCATGCATAAACCTTCTGTTTCAGAAAGTCAATGCGCTCTGTGACTCGTGCTGTATAATCACAGGAACTGATACCAGTTCCCGAAAAAGCCCGATTCACAAAACGCATTACTCTCGGGCGTGTGTTACCCGATCTGAAACAGTTAAGCTTGCCAATGAGTACCCTCGACTCAGCGATACGACGCTCAATCCTGCATTGCCACGCCGGAACAACAAGCTTTGACCGAGTAGCGGTGTCATTTCCTGGGAATTTAACACCAGCTACTCGACATGCTGTAACAGCAGCACAATACAAAATTGAGTGTGTATCGCTGAGATCTATGCTTTCTTCAAAATAAATAGGTAATATCGAATCAAGGGTACACACTAGCGCTTTCTTTCGTTTATGCATTGGCAAACGCGGTAAACGTGGTCTACTTTCAAAACTCATGGACCGATATTCCAGAATGGCGCCTTCCAAAGTATTCCTTATTATATCAGAGTACTGAGTACTTTCAGATGAACCATTATTTTCCTCCCCTCCTTCAGCAGGATAAGATTGTACCAACAAAGAGTCTGCATTTGTCACAATTTGTGAAGGAGGAAAAGTAGTAAGGCTAACCTGCAAGTCCGAGCGTAGCCTATCAAGTACGGAGTTATCCAGCAAATTACATCGCTGGATGGCCCGCACTTGATCCGATAATCTTTGCACCGAAACGTTAACAGCTGGCTCAAGTTCCTAAAACAGAGGCATCATACGATTACGATACGCAGTGAGGTTAGTTCCTCCCTCTGTAGCCACAAAATATGCTCGCATGACGTTCTCATTCATCGAATTCGTCCATTTCATGCGATGGGCCTCGGGGTCCCAAGCAGGTCGGTGGCCGGCCCCTCCCCGGACGTACAGGTGTTGGCGACGTCGACGGGGAGAAGAACTCGTCGAGCTGTCGAGCTCGACGCCTCTGCAATGGCCGGACCTGTTGCTGTAGGTTCCGGGGGCTGCGAGGCGGAGCTGAGCGATGAGTCCGGGGATGGTAAAAGTGCTTTTGTTCTGGCTCTTGTTAGCATCGTCTTCAGTTAATAAATTAATTTATACATTATTTTGGTATGACATGACATGACATTAAATGTCATGTCTTAGTATATATACCTTTTTTATGGTTATATATGTGATTTCTGCCGTGTTTTCATTTAAAATTTGTTCCGAGTAATCATTGTCGTGTATAAATTTATAAAATGTGTTATTTTATTGTTAAATTATGATAAAAAATATAAATATTAGATATACTGTTGGTAAAACACGACTGCTACTTAGTGTTGCCAGTTAATTAAATTATTATTATTATTATCTTCGTTTCATTAAAACTAAGCTAAACAAATTTCACTGTCAATTTCAGTACATATTGACATTATTACTCCTTACTGATAATTCTCGTGGAAAATGTGTCGCTTTTGCCCTTCATAATTCTGAAACTTAAAAACAAAAGTTAGAACATTTGACCTGTCATGTTTCTCGGCTTAATTACTAGGGATAGCTTCCAGCCCAACATACCCAACATACCATACATACAACATACTTGTCGAGGGCACGTTGTAGACCCGCAAATGGGTTGACGCAAAAATATTTGGGTACAATTTTGTTTGAAACTAAATACTACGTTTGTAATTTCATTCTTTTGCGTCTGTATTTTTGTAATTACCACTTTTTTGGTCAATAAGTGCAAAAGTTTGACATCCAACTTCCAGTTATTACTATTAACCTTACTCCCATTACGTGAGGTCAGCTCTCCTAGCTAATCTTCGCTGGGACACTCGGTCCTGGGTCGTCTGTGGTGTTATTTGAGCATCTCTGATGTCTTAATGAACAGTATCCAACCATGTCTGTCACCCTAGGCTGGGTAGACATAACAGCTACTGCAAGAACATAATTATTCATCACTACTTGTACTGCTATTGACTTTGATTTCTTTATCTCGTTTATCAATAGTATAAATATGTCGTATAATAAAATAAATAAATTTCAACATGGTACACAATTCTACTGATTTTTTTTGCCTAATACGGATGCGTGTTTATTTAAATTTCCATTTGCAAAAAAATAAAAATTTATGAATCAACATCTATGCTTTAACAAAAGTTTTGATCGTTATTTGAAAAATGAATAGATGCAATGTATTGGTTTATATGTCGAATATCTGTTTGATAAAAAAGGAATAGTGTAATGTTCGAGTGCAACAAACCACCAGTACCGTGATTTCAAGTGAGTTGTTCTGTAGTTATTTTAGATACAGTGTTGATCCTCAATTACATTATAGAATAATAGCTGAAATACGAGTTTTGTCCAAGGAACTTGCTGCTTTAACCTGAACTCTGCATTTCATACAAATGTCTTAGTTTCGTTATGCGATAAACCTACAAAGCTGGTTAACATTACTAACCGACAAACGCGGAGGCACACGCAACTTCTTTAGGCACGTTTGTGCACTTTTCCTATGGGGAAAAAGCACTGAACTCGTTACCGTCATGCTAATAATACATCCATCAGATACACTAGAGGGCGCTAATCTAAACATTGAGTTTTGTCAACTCCTCATTAATTAATCTTTAAAAATATAATAAGCTCAATAAAAGTGAAAACAATGTACTAATTTGGCTGTGGAAGTGTTATGTTTACTTGAATAAACTAGTGAACTAAATACGTAGTGACAAAATTAATGACACGAAATATCCAGGGATATCGGAATCTGTATGTACGTATGATAATGTCACTAGTAGATGGCATAATTTTTTCAAGTAGGTAAAAACTTCTTTAGGCACGTTGCGTACTTTTGGTATGGGGAAAAAGCACTGAACTCACGTAACGGTCACGCGCAGATGACATATATTGTAATGATGACATACATATGTGTCTGTGTATATGTATATATATGTGTGTATGTGTTTTCACTTCAGACGTGAAGTCCTACGACTGACAGTTTTTTTTCTTTTTTCATTTCATTTATATTGTAGATTTCATCAAGCTTTGTGCTTCCTTATCATTGTAATAGATGCTAGGTCAAAAAGTTACAATTCTATTCTAAACTGTATCGTGTGCCAGATCATGTTTACTGCCTTCAAATTAATCTTAAGATAACAAAATAGATGAGCTCTGTTTTTACTAAGGTTTATTTCTCACGCCCATGTACAATTTTATTTTATTCCTCACGATGTTACGTTACGTTTTCTAAAACACACATTTACTAAATAATAAGCTTCTTTAAGTCAAAACTCCTTGTATTGAGTTCCTAAAATACATTAATATCATTTGTATTTTACATACACTAAAAATTTTGAACTATACGTACATTTCAAATTGCAGCAGCAAAGCAAAATGCAGCAGCAAGCAAACAGCAGAGCAAATTGTTTGATTAGTTTGATAGGTTTTATGGCCATATAATTTGTTTGCGATGATTTAGAAGCTTGAGCGTACAGCTTTCAGGCACCGCAGAAAAGTATTCGATGATAATTTCAACTTGATACCTTCACGTGGTTCTGAAAAAAATAGTCTTGACAGACAGACAGACGGACAACGAAAAGTTACTATAAGGGTTCCTTTTTCACTTTTGAGGAACGGATCCTCAAAAGTGAGAAAAGTAGTAGTAACGTAATTTTACAACCATGTTGTTTGAAAAAGCTGTTTGGTAGTAGGGCTTTGATTTGTGATCTTCATCAGTAAATTACAATTTTTTTTTTAAATAAAGAATACTAGCAACGTCACGCAGTACTAGTATTCTTGTTAACCCAGCCAGCTAAGCTAAATGCTTGTGTTAGGAGTGTGTTTACGTCGGTAAAGCACTGGGTTCGAACCAGCAACCACTTGATCGCAAGTCCGACGCCTTAGCCATTACGCTACCGCCGCTTAATATTGTATCAAAATCTAGGTATGAAGTGTGTAAACCCTTGTGTAATTCACTTTTCACTTCTATCCATGACATGAAAACCTAGAACATGAAGTAAAAATGGTGACTATTACTGGGTAATTAATCACTTAAGACTTGCAAATATAAATTCTAGATTCTATCGTAAACGATAAATTTTAAGGGTCAATTCATATTTAGTGCGAATTTCCTATATGAATATTTGAATGTAACATTACGTAGAAAGTCTGAATAATAATTTGGTTTCTTTCAGTATGACATAAAGAGATTGATTGCAAGAATTTTAAACCAAGCTAGCTTTTCCCGCGATTTCACTCGCATAAAAGTCATTTTTGTATCCCTTTGAGTATATTTTCTGGATGACAAGTACCCTATGTCCTTTTCTATACCCCTGGCAACGTCTAAGACTTATAAAGAAGATGAAGAAGAAGTTATAAAACCCATCTTAAATTGGCCGTCTATTGTACATATCCACTCTCTGTATTTTTTTCAAGCAGTATGTTGTTGGTGTACAATAAAGATTATTCTATTCTATTCTAAATGTATAAATCAGCTACTTCACGTTGTACTACCTAACTTTGTTTTCCCGTCCCACACAAAACATAAACAATTTCAGCTTTGCTTTCTGAACTTTTCACTTTACATACCGAGTTTGTTTCCTATTTCAAATTCCCAAAAAAAAAAACTTTACCAAGGGAAAACTCTGATTCCAGGAACAATGTAATTTTAAATTATTTGCATGACGTCAATGCGTACGTTTATTTGGCACATTTCACAAAAAATCTTTCACCGTTTTTATTTTTCTCTCATTTTTAAGTTTCCTTGTTTTAAATTCTTTCACAATACTTTCGCGAGGGACCGTGTCGTCTAAAGTAATACGTACGTGTGAAAAAATATTTCAAGAATTTATCCGTAATTTGTCAAGACCCTATCTCACAGAAATTACATTTAAATTTGGAACCGAAAATACTCTGCAAAAAGTCTTAATACATTTTGAGATTATACTTTTTTTTTAGTATTCTACAAATACGCAGACTTCCTTTTTAATATTCTTAAAATATAATAGACTGTATTACATCCTGTTCAAACTTGTATTAAGAACTCAAAAAAAACCTTCAAGTGTTTAAGAAAAATACAGTTTTATTAAACAAAGTTTAGATAATTATATGTATGGTACTACCTTTTGCCCGCGGTTTCGCTTGCGTAAAGGTAATTTTCTTATCCCTCAGGACCAGTACTTTTGAAGTGAAACTTCTTTAGAATTGTTGTGATTTGAAAATTTCATGAAACAAAAAAGTCACACTAAAAAAAGACAATACAATAGGATTTAGCCTGCTAAAAAATGAGATAGAATACAAGTATACAGCACTATAAAGAGACAAACATATTCATAAATAGGATTTAACCTGCGAGAGAATGAGATAGAATACAAATAAATACACAGTGTTCCCTATAATTTTCGTATGCTAGCACGTGTCTTTGCGCCTGTGTACTCGCCTTCAGAAAATGCGTCATAGTCAACGTGGTGTATCATTCGCTTGTATAATTTTTTTGCATTTGCGTATTAAAATTCGTTGGTTAATTCATTTAGAAATTTCACTTCTGCCGTGTGTGAGTTGCCCTATGCCTCTGTAATTCTAATATATAAAATTTAATATATTAATTTAATTTTAAATATATTAAAAATTTCATGATCGAATGAACGGTACAGCAGCGCATAAATTACTAACAAACAAACATTAATTTTTATATTAACTATATATATTTCTCCTTACAACCACAATAATTTTAATAAGTTCGGCCACAGCAGGTGTTTTCTGAAATGAACGCCACTCGACTGATCCTGAATGATCGGTATCTTTGGTATTCGTACTGGCATCTGCTGGTTAGTAGGCTCACCAGAGAGCTAGGACAAAGTTGACAACAGTTGAAACCAATAATTGTTTATAAAGAACACCGTGTGTTTATTTGACAACTTAATTATAAAAAAGGTTAGTTAAGTAAAAAGAGCAAGTTATTGCCTTGCTAATAAACAACCCTTAAAAAAACTATGCTTTTTTTTTTTTTTTTATGGTATAGGGGGAAACGAGCAGACGGGTCACCTGATAGTGAATGACTACCACCGCCTATGGGCACCTGCAACTGAAGAGTTACAAGTACGTTGCCAGCCTAAAAGGGGGGAAGAGGGGCAGAGGGGGAGAGGGGGGAGAGGAGGGAAGAGTGGTGGGAAGAGAGGAAGAGGAAAGGGTTAGGGCCTTTTTTTTTTTTGTGCGTGTGGAAACCCCCTCGGGCCGTCACCCCACCGGGGTTTTCGGTGGGGCGGTGTGTCGGAATCGAAGATCCACTCCGATGACTGCAGTGAGGGCCCAACGCTGCGCCGCCCAACTGGGGCAAACCGCCAGCGTGTGCTGAGCCGAGTCCTCACTGCAGTCGCAGTGGTGACAGGCGGGACTAAATTCCCTCCTAGCGACCGAGTGCAGGTACTTCCCGAAGCAGCCGTGCCCGGAAAGAACCTGCGTCAGTCGGAAGGAAAGGGTCCCGTGCTGCCGCCCTGCCCACTCGACGATGACCGGCTGGAGCGCCTCCACGGCGGCAAAGCCATCACGTGGAGCCCCCAGCCGGGACGACCAACGAGCCATCGTGGCTCGGCGAGCGGCCTCACGCCACTCGCGTACCTCTTCGGGCGGGGGCCGATTGCCGCTTCCCGCCCGGAACTCAGTCGTCCGCTGATAAACTTCGGCGAGCACTTCCGCCTCCAAATCCCACGGGGGAGTTCCGGCCAACGCGCACGCCGCCTCCGTCGACACGGTTCGGTAGCCGCGTATGGCTCTAACCGCCATAACCCTCTGAGGGCGCCAGAGGCGCGCCCTATTCTGGGCGTTCAGAGCCCCCGCCCACACCGGTGCACCGTAAAGTGCCATTGACCGGACAACCCCCGTGTACAGCGGTCTCGTAGCGACGCTGGGTCCACCCAAATTGGGCAAGAGTCGCCCATCTTTGGAGCAAGCTGCAGGAAGTGCTCGTCGAAGCGCCACCTTCAAAGGGTTAGGGCCTCCGGTAACCTTACTCACGCAGCGAAAAGCAATGCAAGGATTGCTTCACTGCCGGTTTTCTGTGAGTATCACTCCGGTCAAGCCGACCCATATCCTGTTGCACTTGGAATTGTTGTAAAAAAAAATATTGTGATATTGTTAATGAGAACAAAGAAATTACCTTTTAAGTAATTTAGGAAAATTAAGTCAATGTCAACAAAGGTGAAGCTACTTATCCATTAATCGATTAAAGATAACTAATAACATACACAACTAAAAAGTACCCCATTTATAATAAGCCGTCAATAGCACACAAAGGATCAACTCTTCAATTAGGGCGTATACTTACCGGACCCTTGTTACTCTGTTGACCACTAAAGGTCTGCACTCGCTATTTGTATCACTCAGAATTGTCTTTTATGTCTTTATGTAATTATTTTAATAAACCGTTTTATAATTGCTTCGCGATTTGACATACTGAATTTTTTTTTTATATCCTCCTCCTGCTATATTTTCTAATAAACTTCTTGATGAGCCATTACTTTCTCTATACAAAACATATAATTTTAAATCACTAAAATAAACTGACAACGTATTTTTGTATTCAAATCCATAAGCAGCTCAGTCAAAATTTACATGAACTTTGATACGTGATAGTGAGTGCGATGCCTTATTATTTAATGATTTATTGCTCACAATGTCGACTGAATGGTCAAGAAATTATATCTAAATAATTTCTGTCACCACCAATCAGGGTTTAGACCCTTCTCAGAATAAATGATTAATAATGTACAAATTGTCATCGTTTATTTATTTAAATTTGACTAATGGTGGTGACTGATCCAGAGCCAATTTAACTGTGTTTTTTTTTTAGAATTAGCATTATTAATATTGACGTTTATGTAACTAATAACGAAAGTTAAAAGTTTTAATAAGTGCTACTAATGACTGCACGGCTGGCGCTATGATTACAGTGGTTACCTCGCCATTACGCCACGCCCAGAGTTGTGGGATTCAATACAATAGTATTTTAAAGCAAAAAAAATCAAACTTATTTAACTAATTGTCGGTTACATAACGCTCCTTAAATTTGGCCACACCTTTTGTAAGGCCTTGTATATAAGAATTTTAACAAACTTGGACGATAGGCAAAGTTGGCCTTAGATCAGTCTTTTTGAAGAGGGTCTTCTTTCGTCTTAAAATGAAATGAAAAATGCTAACAATCATGTAATCAGAGTCAAGAACACTGCCACCAAGCTTTACCTTATAATTCTTAAAATATAAATATAATACTATCGCAAAAATATTTAAATAAACACGTCCTTCAGAAAATCCATGATAAAATGTTTTTTTTTTTGTTCAAAGAAAACTCAATATAAAATCATGTTTGCACCTGTATCAATACTGAATCGTGATTTGAAACACTTCGTATAATAAAGTGACACGTGTTTTATGACCACTTCAAATGAGTGCATACCTGCGATATAAAATTTGCAAACCAAAACGTGGGCGGACTTACCAACTCATCACTACCTTTCATTGGAATTATTATGAACTATAAATCGTCAAACCAAATTCTACAGACAAAGCCCATCTCAAGTAGAGTCAGCAATAATGTTGGGATGCAATATCGCAGAGCCATCACGTAAAAAATCCATTTCGGACCAATGACTATTTCATGAAACTGAGACACCCCTAGGTCATCTATTCTTACAAAAGATATGAACATAAAAGGCGTATCGATGCCAAAATACGGTCTCAAGTACACCTTCAACAAAAACCCTTTTTTAACCTTCCACCGACATTGAATTTCAGCGGGAACGGAGGATATTGTGTGGGGTATAATAGACCCAATCTGTTGCCACGGCCCGTGGTCGGTGCGCGTGATGAATACAAATTTGTGGCGGCAGACGCAAGGTTAAAGGACAAAATTTTGATGGAAATTTTACCTGCAGGAGACGATTGTGTCAAATGGAAAATGGAATTAGTCAAATTGCAAAGTGATTCTTTTCTGATAAGTGGTTATTCCAATAGCTTTAAAACTTCTTAAATATTTAATTTAATAAACATTAAATGCGCGCTTTTATAAAATAAATAGTAAAGTAGAACTCTCAAAGGGTGATTGGGTTAAGATATAATGTTTATGTTGGACTGAACTTACACTTAAAAGCGTTCTGATATTGTGCTACACACTTCTAATTATCTCTCATATTTAAATCCTTACATTTAATTTTTTTATTTAAATCACGACCGAAGTCTTGTAACCTTTGTCTTGTGTCTTACTCGTGGCTCTTAACTGGTTCCATTTTCTCTTCTCTTAAAATATACAGCAAACTATTCATAAAGATATCATCAACTAGCCTGTTGGTCTAGTGGTTAGTGATTCGGACTGCTAAACCAGAAGTTCGACTCCCACCCAGGACAAAGAATTGTGTGATGAGCACGGTCATTTGTTCTGTGTCTGGGTGTAATTTATCTATTATATGTATGTATTTAGAAATATATATGTATGTTTATCAGCAGTCTGGTTGCCATAATACAGGCTCTGCCTAATTTAGAATCAGACGGCCGTATGTAGGATATATCAAGTTTTTATTATTATTATTGTGTGTGTGGATATCCTAATTTTTAGAGGAAGTACCTTCGATATGAAATACAATTTATATATGTATATTAAGCATATAAACAAATACTAACGGTTAAACACGACTTTGTACGCGCGAAATTCGTTGTTTGTATTAATTATGTTATTTGTGTTATTAATGACTAATTATTTTAATACTTATGTTTACTTTGAAACGTATATGTAACTGAACTATTGAAAATGTTATAACTTAATTACATAAATTCAATTGTTATTTTTATTACAATAGTAATGACTGGTGGTAATTTTGTTATTTAAAAACCTTTCTCCGATTTATAAACTGCGTATCTACCCGGCCCGAAATATTCATTGAAAATAAACATAAACTTTAAGAACTGGTCAGCTAGGAATGAGTATCGAAATGTTTCCCATTTCAATCTCAGCTGGACTAAAATCTGGCGAGTCTCCAACCAGCCCGACACTGCGAACTTAAACAACTTTGTTAGTTGGAAATAGTTTTCAGTTTTGAGATTGCCCTCCGCTTGTGTCATTTTAAATGAATGTTTGTTAAGATTAATTATTTAGTCCTTATGTTAAATTTCAGTTTTGGAATATCGAGGAAGAGTTATGGAGTATAATTACGGGTTGAGAGCCAATTTAGAAAATTTTAATAATTTAATATATGGGCTACGAAAATATGATCGCGTTTCCGAATTCCGTCAAAAGCTTAAGTGGCTTCCAATTCGCCCTCGCCGGAATACTCATATCCTTTCTCTGCTTTACAACATCTTATTCAACCCTAAAGCCCCTTTTTATCTCAAAAAACGGTTTAAGTTCCTTCATGACACACATGAAAAATGTCTAAGGTCATCTGAAGATTTGATATTGGAGATGCCACTGCATTCCACGATCGATCTTTTACTGTACAAGCTGTACGCTTGTGGAATGCGTTGCCAGTTAGTATTAGGCGAGCGCAATCAATAACCACTTTCAAGATAATGGTTCACGAACATTATTTGTCATTATTATTGTAGGTACTACTTGACACTCATAATTATAATTTTAGGTATATTTAATATGTATGATATTGTATATATTATACTTAAGTTTATGTATTTATATTTATATATGTTTATGGTTAAGTACTGGCATAAATTTATAGGAAGTAAAGTAGTTGAAAATACAGAATATCTTTATATGTCTATATTTTCTATTTATTAGCAATGAAAAAAAAAAATATTACACCACCAACTATCACTGTCTCTCTGAATCATTTTGATCCATCCTAAGGTTGCCTGGAAGAGATTGCATCTAGCAATAAGGCCGCCCTTTGTACACTATCTGTTTCACACATGTAAGTAGGATACTTCTACTGTAAATATGGTGTACAAATAAAGTGTTATCTATTTATCTATCTATCAAAGAAGTTGTCTGTACTGTAAATTAAATTAAGGAATGGTGGAGTGGTTTAAATATTAATCTAATTAATAATTGTCTAATTGATCATTTATAATTGTATGATTTTTTTTATGTATTAGCAACACACGTCAGCTGGTGTTCCTATCCTCGTGGCCTCTTCAGTTACAGGAAATATAGTACATTCGGGTAACAACCCCAGCCTCTGCGAGCTACTGCATCGGAGACATGCGGTATCCCTTACCCTAGGTTCCTCTGTCTACCCATTTTTTCCTTATATTAATTAACTTTCACCCTTCTTTCCCGTCTTAAAACGACTACTTCTGACGCATCGGCACGTATGCACAACTCGACCGAAGTAATACCCCGGCCTCACAGAAAACCGGCCGTGAAGCAATGTCTCGTTGTGTTTCACCGAGTAAGTCAAGTTACCGTAGGCCCAAACCCCCTCTCCTCCTTAAATCCCTACTCCCACGTTTAAGGCCCACAACGCACTTGTGACTCTTGAGTTGCAAGTGTCAAAGGGCGGCGGTAGTCACTTACCTTCAGGTGACCCGTCTGCTCGTTTGATACCTATCCCAAAAAAAAATAATTGTGAAATATTTATATTTGCTTACTGTTTTCTCTAGTATAAATTAATTTTTCACATAGTTAATGTTTCACATTGTTGTGACATTAGTTTAGACATCACACTCCAAATCTAAATTTAACTGCATACACAATGTTTCTGACGCACCGTGCACTTTTCAATTTTTCAGTAAACTTCGCACCCAAAATATTTTTTTCTTTTTATTCAACGAAGCTATTAATTTCTTCTTCAGTCCCAAGCCCCAAACAGATAAAATTGCTCCACACAGCAATTAACGTTGTAACTGCATAAATGTGCGGTGAAGAAAATCAAACATCGACCCCATCGACCAATGAAAACGGTTACCGTATGTGGCCCCTATGGCATGTTTAAATATAAATCTCCCATACCCCGTATTCGGGCCCCATCGACTAATGAAAATGGTCTCCGCATGCGGACCCCATGGCATGCGTGAACGAAAATTTCTCGCACCCCAAATGCGGGATCTAACGACCAATGAAAATTAGCCTTTACTTTTTTGGTTGACATTCCATAGTTGATTGTTTAAAGTTTAGTTTAAAATAAAAATATTAGTAACTAGCAGCGCCCCGTGGTTTCACCCACGCAAGTCCCGGTCCCGTGGGAATATCGGGATAAAAAGTCTCCAGCTATCTATCTACCAAGTTTCATAGCAATCGGTTCAGTAGTTTTGGCGTGAAAGAGTAACAAATATCCATACATCCATACATCCTCACAAACTTTCACGGTTATAATATTAGTAGGTAGGGTCAACTAACCTGGAATTACCCTAAATAAAATATTCACCCATACTACTGTATTCGTGATAAGGTGGACAATTAGTTTGAAAAAAAACTTCATCTTTTCGTATACGAGTCAATCCTTGGAACTAAACCAATTTTTACCTATTGACATTATTTATCACAAAAAAACTTTATTTTATTTTATCTGTTAACATTCAAGGTATAAAATAAAAATAGTAGCAGCAGTAACTTAGTCGCATAAATAGAATTACAGATTGATTGTTGAGCTATTATGAACCCAAGAATTGTTTCGTTTAAAAGACAATCATGTTAGCGAACCTTCAAAACGTTTCTCGTGGACATTATCATTATTAACTTGCTGGCATACTTAGGTTCCGCCACATACATTTATACCTTAAATTACTTTCATTGTAAAAAGTTAAGAAATATATTGAAAATAAAATTACAAATGATTTTATTCAACTTTAATAAATCGAGGTATATTTAGATGTACTAAATGAATAGGCATATTTTAAATTTACTTATATAATTGTTGGTACTTCTTTTGTTTTTATTTAATAAGCTGAAGAAAACATATATAATAAAAATATATTCGAAAATATCGGTGAACCAAACAGTAAATATTTTACCTTTTTTCATAATAACAGGACTATTTCATTGTATTATCTGGTAAATGTTGTGAATATTTTAATGGTGACCAAAGCGCCTTTTTAAGGCTAACTGCCTAATAAATGGCGAATATCTTAGTTTGGCAGACATCACATTTTAATAAAGATGTAAATGACAGTTTTATCATTTTAAAACACAAGGAATTGTTCACACTCTGCCTGAATTTTAAGAGTAATATTGTATTGAGCTTTATAAGATATTAAACAATTTAAATACAATAAAAAATCTTCACAATACGTTACATAACTACGTGCCCAGCCGGGTTTAAAAAATTACTGAGACCTTTTTCTAAAAATCTTGTAACTGAAGCCTATATAACTCTAGCAGTATCGAGTATCAAATACAAGTACTAATATTTTTTATGGCCGTGTAGGCTAAAGATGTTTTATTTCGAAGGTAGACAATCTGCACATTCTTTTATTTCGTTCGTAAACTTGTTAAACATTCCAATTTCAAATTCGTAGCGTTCGAAATGCCTTCTCGAATGTCTAATACGAAATTTGGATCTGATCCAGCGAATCTTCTAGCAGAAGTTTTTAGGACGGACTTTACCTACAGTTTCGTATTTGTATACAAACTATTTTGGAATATTCGTCTTAATATAAATTCTAGACTTGGGCCTTCTTTTTCTTTAAAATTAATATTCTGTAGAGTCAAAGGGTACTTTCGTGTATTTATTGAAAAGTGTTGTTAGTTTTGTTGTCGCCACATCAAAAACTCTTATTTATTTTAATAAAAATAGGTGCAAATAATAAAAATGAGTTAATAGACATTATTATGACTAGTTATACCGGTAGCGCTACGCTATTGGTCGGTTGGCAATGGTGGGTGATAAAAGGCTTGGCATGCATTATAACAATCACTTGAGTACTGATTAAGGTACTTACAACATAGCAATTGCTTTTATCTAATGATTTTGATAGCTTATAGTAAATAGTGGTGAGATTATTGAAAATATTTACAATTACAAGTAATAAAATGAATACTATGAGCTAACTGCCACCGTGCGAGAGTTGTTGGTTCAACAATAATCAACATACACGTGGGACAATTAATTAATTTTTATGGTTAACAACTAGTTGGTTAGCGTTTATACTTTGCGTTCGTTAATTATATTTTTATTAAACCCTTTGCGATTGTTATTTTGTGGGAGTTGTTTTACAATTTACAGGGTTTTTCTTCCTAGGGTTCACTTGTGGTCTTTGCCCTAAAACCCGGTGATGGAACCCTATGTGGTTTTAGTCGGTTCGAGTCCAACACAAAAAATGTTTTGCTAAATTCTTATTCACTTTTTTTTAAACTAAATTATTAAATAAGCATACCCCCAACCTGATGGTAATTGGTTACCGTTGCTCATAAACACCCTCCACAATAGTAACACAACTTGTGGGTTGCGAAAATGGCTCGACCTCCCATCGATCTCTGGTGATCAAACTCAGCAACAGAAAACGCAGCAGTATGTAAAGCTGTTGAGCCGCCATCTTTTATTTTACCTTTTGGACCAATCGAATAGAAAATTGGTATGGACCACTGATGGACCGAAAGTTGATCATATCCTTTAGGGTTCCGTATGAAAAATCGGAACGTTTATAGGATTGAAATTTTCTCTCCTTTGCCCCAAACACAAAGTGTGCAACGTAGACAATCCGCACTGCAATAAAAGAAGAATTAGATTTTTTGTTTCTTGAAAAATGTACCGTGTGACATATTAAATGAAAAGGTTTGATGTGAATTTTAAATATTTATTTTTATTGATTTTCAAATTAATGGTTTTAAAGTTATTTAAGAATGAAAATTTATCATCCAACCCCCTTTATCTCCGAAACTGTTGAACCTAAAGTTTTGAAAAAAATATTTTAAACAGTTCTTTATTTGATTACAGGCAAATCTATAAGAAGTGTAGGGTCTTAAAGGAACATGGTAAATCTCTCAATATTGTGCGTACAAACTTACATTTATTTTGCAGTTGCAATGTATGAATATGGTAAGTTTGTTCTTGATTGTACGGAACCCTCTCCAGAGCAACCCGTACTTGGCCCTTTAATTTGTTAAGAGACTTAGGTACACAAATTTCTTAATATCATTTTCTTTTATATTGCAATCAAGATAACAACGAATATAAAAAAAAACTTAACTAAATTTTATAAAGTTTTTATTTTTATTTTTGGTATTTGAGGCATATTCTGTGGATAACTTCAGATATTAAATAGATTATAAGATCATAAAAACTTTCTTGAAGTGCTTAACCTTGTTTGAAATTGATTGAGCGGTGTAATTGAAAATATATTTATTTTTGTTTTCTCCTTTGAAACCAGCTTTGGTTTTATATAAAAAAAAAACTAAAAGCAGTAACTGCGGGCTGAGTGATTGCAGGGCTTGGTTTAATACTTTATCTAAAACTAATCCCACTAATCCCACTAATTCCCACTAATATATTATAAATGTGAAAGTTTGGATGGATGGATTGATGGATGGATGTTTGTTGCTCTTTCACGCCAAAACTACTGAACCAATTGCGATGAAACTTGGTATGTAGATAGCTTGGTATGTATATTATATAAACACATAACATAGCGCTATCTAAACTCAAACTAATCATAGCATGTAATACAAATATTTGCAAGGAGCGGAAATCAAACCTAACATTGCAGAAGATACAGATGCGCTGAAACTAAACAGAATCTTAAATGGCGTCGTAGCTTAGTAACTCATTTCATTTCATCTAAATTTCGCCTCTGATCGATATTTATAATACTTTCAGTGTTTTTTAAGTTACAGTACCAATAGAGAAGATTATACCTGAAATAGAACTAAATGACGTCTCTTGTAGAAGATTGCAATGAGTTAATACTGTTAGCAGTATGCCGCGGATCAAAAGACTCTACTTGTTTCCTGGCTTAGTTGCTTTACGAAAAAGAAGAAAGAAGATTGAAAAAGCGTTTGTTCGCAGCTCGCTTGCGTAAGAGTTGTTTTAACTAACCCCTCGGAACGGTAAGTACTAGCGTTTGTTCACGGCTCGCTCGCGTAAGAGTTATTTTGTCTAACACGTTTGTTCACGGCTCGCTCGCGTAAGAGTTATTTTGTCTAACTCCTGGGAACGGTAAGTACCTACTAGCGCTTGATCACGGCTGGCTCGCGTAAAAGTTATTTTGTCTAACCCCCGGGAACTATTTTATTTTTCTGGGTGAAAGATACCCTATGTGATTTTCTGTGCCCCTGTCAACGTATATGTAGAATTTCATGATAATCGGTTAAGTAATTCAGGTATGAAAGAGTAACAAACAAACAATCTTACTTACGCATTTATAATATTAGTAAGATTAGTTAGCATTAGGATGTGTAACAATCTCCTAATGAAATTTCCAGATTTAAATTGTACAACTGTCACTTGGTTAATATAAACAAATACCTCTAGAGTTATGCAACGTAACAATACATCTTCCGATGTACGTCGCAGAATAACCAATACCTGGGAAATAGCTAACTGAAAAGGAAATTAATAAACTTTATGATCGATAGCGTGTGGTTTCTTTTACTGCAAGCTAAAGTATTAAAATTGATTTGTGAGGGAAATATTTCTATTTTCTACACATTTTGTTATATATAGAACTAGCTGCGCCCCGCGGTTTCACCCGCGTAATCCATGATGTTGTTTCAATATCGGGATAAAATAAGCCTATGTGTTGATCTAGGTGTCCAGCTATCTACATACCAAGTTTCATCACAATCGGTTCAGTAGTTTTTGCGTGAAAGAGCAACAAACATCCATACATTCAAACATGCTCACAAACTTTCAGGTTTATAATATTCGTAGGATATAAATAGACACAGGAAAAAAAACAGCTTTTTTTATCTGTTGGAAACCCGATTTTCTTTTGTCTGTTTATTATAATACTTGTTAATATTCATCGGACTTCTAGACGCAAAACAAATGTTCCATCCTTCATTGTCGCAACATCAAAAAGTCTAACTAAACGCTTTGACAGCTCCTTTTAGAATGGAGTTGCTAAAGTATGGAATAAGCTGCCTGCGTCTATTTTTCCAGACAATTACAATCCTGGAACATTCAAAAGTATAGTGAATAGGTTTCTCTTGAATAGGTGTGTACTATCATCGTCTTCATCGTCACTTTTCATCAAGTGCATTGAAAGACAAACACCTGTTCCATTACTCAATAAAATAGTATCTATTGCTTTGCCTACGATGCAGAATCATACAGGAAAAATTATTGAGGTTTTGTTAGTAAAGCAATAATTTTCTGCTAGTACCTGGATTGGCCATCTCTTTTTCCTGTCCTAGTGGGGTGTTCGGTCACAGGAAATACAGGGCATTTGGGTATACGATCCCGGCTTCTGCGAGCTACTACAGTCTTACACTCGTTCGCAATCTGAAACTTGTGGTATCCCTTACTCTAGGTTCCTTTCTCTACCCATTTTTCCTTATACAAATTTATCTTCTTCCTTCTTTCAAGTCTTAAAACTACTACATACCCAAGCTGGGTTGGCGTCAGGCTGGCGGCCGGCCATAACAGAGCCCTTTGCAATTGAAAATTGGGAAAGGGACACGAAGATGATGAGTACCTGGACGATTCATGTTTGTGTGTCTTTTGGGCATTTTTTACTTAATTTTGAATTTGACTGCAAATTATCCATTCGGACAGAACGGAACTTGGGGGGTCTATTCAACAATAAAGTTGGAGAGCCGTGTTTCGGCACGTTTGGGCCGGCTCAACCGGAGAGATCGCACAGCCTCACAGAAAACAGGCAGGCAGTGAAGCAATGCTTAATGCTTACGTAGTTTTTCGCCGAGTGAGTGAGGTTACCGGAGGCCCTAACCCATCCCTCTTACCCCTCTCCCCCTCTTCCCTCCCTTGCCCTACTCCCATCTTAAAGGCCGGCAACGCACTTGAGACTCTCGAGTTGCATATGCCCATGGGCGGTAGTCATTTACCATCAGGTGACCCGTCTGCTCGTATCGTATCGTATCCCATAAAAAAGAAAAGCTAATTTTAGATAGAAAAGTATATCAATTCTGAAATTATAACAAAAACCTCTATCCTGCGTTTACGTAAAAATTTTTTCACTGATATTTAATGACTGGCTTGATGGTCTAGTGGTTAGTGATCTTGACTGCTGAGCCAGAGGTCGTGGAATCGATTCCATCCCAGGACAAATAATTGTGTGATGAGCATGATCATTTGTTCTGTGTCTAGGTGTAATTTATCTATAATATTATATCTATATATATATATATATAAATGTATAGTATTTAGAAATATATAAGTATGTTTATTAGCAGTCTGGTTACCATAGTACAGGCTTTGCCTAGTTTGGGATCAGACGGCCGTGTGTGTGCGATTTTTTTCATCCTGATCGTCACATCGTCCTTTGAAGAAAAATCATCGACATGTTAATTTATTAGAAAAGAAAATAATTAAGGTATTCGTAAACAAAGACAATTAGAAAGTTGTAAACCCTGCTGTATATAATATATCTTCTTTACGGCTAAAATATGGATATTCGAAAGAATTTGGTAGGCAGTCACTAAATAATTGTCCCAAAGGAATATCTATGGTCTATTTCGGGATAAGAATCGTATCACTTACATTTATTTTTTCTCGTTCAGTTAATTTTATCTATGTGACTTTGGACTTGGCTTTTCCATTTTTATTTTATTTTCTTGTATGGTATTAAATAGTAATCTTTTATCGGAATTACTATTTTAACACTCATCGAGCAATAAAATATTTTAAAAGTAAAATTCAATCTGTTTAATGGCATTTTATGGTTCAATGCAAATATTTGTATGCATAAATATGTGTTATTGCATTGCTCTGGGTCTATGTATAATATTTATGTATTTACAAAAAAAAACTATGTTTCTATATCAGTGTCCTAGAACCAGTAGAAGCTCTGCTTAGGTCGAGTTTAGATATCGATATATAATACGTAACTATGTCAAATAATTTAGGTAATAATTAGAACAGGATATTTGAATGATAAAAACAGCCCGGCCTCTTACCACTTTATGAAAAAAACGCATGTCAGTTCACATATCAGATAGAATATTTAAAAGCTAGATTTATCACAACCAAAGATGTTGAAAAATTAGGTACCTTAGTTTTTTGTAAAGGAATAGAATAAATGGTATTCCTATTGTTTTGTTTAGTGCTTGTCTGCTTCTTATAACACAGATAGAAACTCTACTTATACTATTATCGTGTCGAGTATTGGGAACAACCACAGAACACAATATTCTTTTTTATTTGTCTCTTTTAAGTAAAGTACAATACAAACATAATTTATACATTTAGGTATAATATCGGCGGTCTTATAACACCTTCAATTTTTCCAGCTAATCTTCGCCGGTTTAGTATGAATCTGTGTCTATTTTGTGTATGTTTTTAAAGTTCACAATGAGGCAGGAGTTCGTTAATAAAAACCTGTTAATTTCCACTCTTTCACGTCTCAGTCAGCAGCAAAACTTTTAGCTTCAACGCGGTCGATGTTCCTCAACTTTTAAAGTGGACTGCAGCCCCTCTAACTTTGGTTATTAATTGCAGTTATCAACTTAGTTAGCCACCAGGTGAAGTTAAGTAACTTTTATGGTGATTTGCCTAATAGTAGTCGCAGTTTAACAGCGTCCGGCCTATTATTCATTTCATCCCTCGTTAAATAGGTAATATCGTAGTTTAGCGTATTTTTGTTATAGTTGTCATATATTTGTGTTATAAAAGTTGTAGGAAGAGCTTGGATCTGATAGATAGAAGTGATATTTTCTAATTGCGACTCTCAATTTATTAGTATATAATTTTTCAATTTATAAATAACGAATGCTAACAAATAAATAGAGAAATACTAAAGACCCTATTTTGTTTGGTTTTTAGTGTTAAATTCCAATACGTATTTAATATTTATTTCAGCAGGTACAAGTATGCATAAGCTACACTAATTGTTTTCTATCGCACGTTCTATTTACTTTCTTAAAATTATTATAACCAAAAGACGTCAAGAACCGAAAAAAAAATTGCTAAAGTATATTTTATGTATTGAAACCAAAAAAAAATGGGTATGGTATGGCATTACAAGCTTTAGGTACCATCTGTAGCAAAAGTCATTATTTTTTTTTATGCAGATTTAAAACTATTTTATAAATATAATGTATGTCTTGTTTGACGTAAATGCAGTATAGAACAGTGAATTCTCTGGTCCGACATTTTCAACAATGCACCGACAAAAAATCCATTTTACCTTCTGAATCGGGACCGAATTACGAAAAGGAAACCCGAGCGATGTCCGGTCAGTCCCATTATTTGTTGGCCGCGATGACCTAAATCTTTTGTGCTACTAAAAGCATTAATTAGAAATTGGTGGGAAGAAAAATAATGTCCTTTATCTTAGATGCCTTTAGTGTTATGAGTTTGTGAGTTTATAACACTAACTGATTACACTCAGACAAGCCATATCCATGTTTGCTACTTTAGCAGCTGAACAATCAATTTTACCATCGTTTTTAGTAAAACCAACCAAATCTGGGACAACAGTGGGCGGTGACACAGTTAAGGTGGACATGGTCGCCATCTAGTCATAGTAGGTCCCCTGAAAACAGTGTAATCAGTGCTTAACCAGGCAAATGCCTCACCAGCTTTGAGAACAGATGTCAGTCGTTATCAGCGTGGAGGGTAATATGGTATTAATAATACTCTATTAATTTAATGTTAAAAAAACATAATAATAAGATAGTTTAATATTAAGTGTATTCGAAGAAATTAGAGCAAATTCAGCGCAATCATTTTCATTATTACAGTACTGTAGTCTGTAACTGTGCTATTCCTCTTACCACAGAGTTTCTATTTGACTATACCTTGAATTTGTTTAATAAACTGAAACACAGACTAACTCCGTGTTATACGAGTATGTATAATTTTATTGGCGATTGGATTTAAGCCAAATTCTGTGGAAGTTTAATTATTTCTCAAGATACGAACATGCTTGACGCTCCATTTGACTAACTCTTGGGTGCCGAATGACCTACTTCGAGGAAAATGTTTATTTTAGGGTTCCGTACCTGAAAAATAAAAGAAAACCCTTATTACTTCGTTATCCGTCTCTGTGTCTGTCAAATTCTTTTTCTTAAAAATGCATGGACGTTGTGGAATAGAGTTGAAATTAACATTAAATACTCTTAACTACTTATGTCCCTTGAAAGTTTAAACACAACAATTCTGAGTCAACGAGATCAAAAGATACAGCAATTTAAGTCTTCCATTTTAAATCGACTTCCACACTTCACAGGTAAATCAAAACCTGTAGGGTACTTCCTGTTGACCTAGAATCATGAAATTTCACAATAAGCAAGGTCTCATAGCACAGTTAAAAGGCCAAAATTTGCAAGTTGTTAATTAATTGCTACATCACGTAAAAAAAATATTTTTACGATTACAAACTTATATTTTGTGTTTGGAACATTGATTGAGACGTATATATGTCTGTCTTTTAATGCGACTTCAAAGATATCAATGTTGTAGTAAAAGTATTGGGGAACTACTTTCGTGGGGAGACATACTCGGACAAATGGACAAAAGTATTCGACAGTCGATTCCCGAATAGATAGATAGCTACATACAAGTTTGATATTACAATATTACAATACTGAACCCTCGGTGCACGAGTCAGACTCCCAGTTGTCTAGTTTTTTTTTTATTTAAGTTCATATACCAGCCTTGCTTCTGCAATCGCCAGTTTTAAATTAGTTTGCATTACAGTTGTTGTTTCTTTGAAATAGGTACTATCCAAAATATTTATCTTTGTTAATATCATTTTATTGGATTTAGGCCACCTAGTAACTAACTAAAAGGTTCCGTCAGTGCGCCGCTCTGAACGCGTGGGTGTCGATGCGTTTCAGAGCCGCACACTGACGGAAGCTTTTCAAGCAAAAACAGTTTGGGAAATAAGAAGGAAGTTTGTTGCAATGATATCCTAATATTGTTATGTGTATTGTGTATTCTCTCTTAATCCTAATACATTTGTTAGATCAGACGATATAAAGAAGATTTAATGTCCATAGTGTCCGTAGATAACATATTTTTGAGCGGGTTTGTATTTTTTTGCTACTGTACGAAGGGCTATGACACAAGCTTGGTTTTATCAGGGACAGGGTCGCTATAAACTACTAAAATCCCTTTGGAAAATATCTTAAGGGATTTTAATTATTTGGTGAGAAGGTGAGGCTTTCATTGCCCTACAGTAATTAATTTTCAACATACTGTTTAATTTTGTAGCAAATCTCGTAAAGTTAATAATTCGATTAGATTTAAACTTGGTATACACATATACTAAAAGAGATACTCGACTATTGCCTATCTAGATAAGTTATTATCATAGTTTGTGTTAAATTAAATACGACATTCATAGATGCGAGAAAGATATGTCCGTGATTGAGCAATAAATAATAAAATGCAACGAATAAAGGTGCATTCGGAAGTATATGAAAGATAATAATATATTTCTTTTCTCACCATAATTAACAACTTTACATTAATACATATTATAAACATAAAAGTTTTTGTTACATATTTACATTTTATTTGTGTTTATGTCAGTAATAAATTATTAGTATATTGGGGGAGACTGGTTACTGGTGTTTTTTTTTTTTGTGCGTTTCGAAACCGTTTATGTAATAGATAACGATGCAGCAATCTTGTAGCATTATAAAGATGTCTTGTTTGTATTTGCAACATCTCCAACCGTATAGGCTCTAATTTTAAATTTATAATTCTTCTTCCTTCTTCATCAAAGTTATCCCCAAAGAACAAACGGTTTTTCCAACTATAAACCTAACAACCATATCGTCATAAACTTTTACTGTATACGTTATCTTAATTTGAACCTTAAACACAACTCCTTCCTCAGAGCAAATGCAATTAAGGGAAAGCCTTATTACCAGTTATCAAAAGGCACAATTTATAACTTAATCTTACCAAAACTTGGACTAAGACTGTCCTTATTTTACGAAAGAAATTAGAAAAGTTTAGCTACATTATTCAAAAAGTATAACTTATAAAGGTCATCTCAGTATATTATTTTTCCGGGACTTTGCGGCATTTAAATTAAATTTCCCCTGGCATGGCACAAATTAAATGTGTCTGTAATGTTTTAATTTATTTTCCACTGCAAAATTCAAGGAAAAAATATCTGGGCTGTTTTATTTTTTTGTTTTAGGCTCACGTTATTTTTTCCAAGAATTCAAAATTTGTATTTGCGCTACTTAGAATTAAGTCGTTTTGTAAAGAATTTTTTTTTCTTATTTAATGACATACTCAACGTACCACTTACAGAATGTAAGGATAGGTTATAAGGTTCATTTTGGTTTAAAAGTTCTTTTGATGAAACTAACAAATTCAGTGAGAAATTACACATTTGCCAGTAAAACAATGGCTAAAATCGTTGTTATTTTACTCGGAAACAAATGTAAATGAGTCGTTCGTTTCACATCAAATTATGCGGGTATTGGACGTGTGATGGCAGGTTTACCTCGTTTTGTTATTCAGTTTAAAGTGGATTTCGAAGGTTTATGTTCATGCCTTTTTACGGAAAGTAATAGCAACGAAATCTTATCTTCTAAGTGCTTTTTAGTGTAAGCTTCGAAACTAAGGACTTACACTGAAAAATTCTTAGATTTATAAAAAGAAATCGGAATACTAAATATTAGTTAGAGCTTTTAGAGGCAGTACGACACATCATGTGGTTTAATTCGGATCGATTCCGACACATTGCACCACCGAAAACCCCAGTGGGAGGACGGCCCCAGGGGGTTTCCAAACGTACAAAAAACTGTGCTGAAAACTGATTACAACAACAATCGAGTAACCAGTTATGAATGAACTTCTTTTCGGATAGACTTTAATTATTTATGTCACCTATTTAATTCGGTCCACGTATATTGATGTAATAATCACAAGCATTGAGGCGTGACTTCAAAGCCATTGTAAATATCAATAATGTTACTGAAATACATGTACGATAACATAAAGTGAACATTTTAGTCAGAACATAATATATACGGTACCACAAAGTGAACATTTTGGTCAGAACATAATATGTACGATAACATAAAGTGAACATTTTGGTCAGAACATAATATGTACGATAACATAAAGTGAACCTTTTGATCAGAACATATATTTACGATTATCTTAACTATTTAAAAGTCTCGGTGGGGATCTGTATTTCTGTTTGTTCGGCCTAATCTTGAAAACTGCTAAAAGGAATCGAATACTTTGTTATCGTTATAATTTAAATGTATCCGTAAAAAATTAAACATTAAATTTAGCATAACATCAGTATGTTTTGAAAATATTTACTAAAAGAGAAAGTTATATACCACATGGTATTGCCAGAGCTGAGGCAAATCTAAGAATTGATACATCTAATTGTCAAAGATACTCAAGTAATTACTAGAACTCTGTACCAAATAGCAGAGCGTATTACATGGCAATGAACTCCCATGGGGGTGGTTAACCTTCCATGGAAACAAAGACATCCCGATACCTGATTTATAAAAATCTAACAAGCGATTAAGGCTGGAGAGCATACTTAATAATTACACATACAACTACACATAACATACATACGCTCGAAAAATATTACTTTCCTTTATCTAAAGGTTATATTATAACTACGATATATACGTATAAAGGTTTAATAATAACGATTTATCATGAATATAATTGAAAGCTAATTATTTTGTCAACAATACATATTAAGTTATTTAAGAAACATTCAGCCAGCTTTGATACATCAAAAAAATCTAAATTAGATAAACTCACAAAAGAAAATTCAGCGATCAGTTCAATAAGGTATTTCTATACAATATATATATACCTTTTTGAGCTCGAAAGCGTCCATGTCCTTAATGATAGCCCTATTAACTTGAATTGACGGGCCTTAATATACAAGGCAAATAAGATTTGACCTACAGACTATTATGTTCCATTGTTATAAGGAAGAAATGAGAGTTGGCTAACTCTTGATAATGATTTTACTTGCAAAGGTTTTTGGCCGTTCATTATTTTGTGGTAAATTTTAGTGAAGTTGTGAAGGGACTAGTGTCGACACATAGGAAGGATCCTACGCTATGGCTAAGTGATAATGCCTGGCGGACCGCAGCCCCACGGTTGATGTTGGGAAGTTATATTACACACTACTACAACGACAATTTCATATGTAAACAACTAATTGTTTACATATGAAATGGTCGTTTTGTATGAAAAACATAAATACACAAGGCAAAATTTAAAATTTATTTGAATTTAGTATTCTTAACCAAGCGCCAGATATTTGAGATCGAAGGGACCAGTTCGATAAAACGCCAATTACGTGGCTTTTGCTACGCACGACGAATTTCAACTTATCATAAAAACAGTTACGACCGTCATGATTATTTAAAGTTGAATTAGAAGAAAGATTCCTTGTTGGCCACAAAAAAAAAAAGGAAAGTAAAAATTGGGCAGGTTTTAGAAAACGATATTTTAAACAGTTTAAACTGACCTTCATGAAGATTGTTGAGTATAATGTATTTATACTGCGCAGTCTGGAATTTGCAAAAAAAAGTAAAACCAAATTTATACAGGATATTTTTTGGTTAATTCCTATATACATTAAAAATGCGCATCTAACACAGAACCATTTTAAGTAGGTTAAAATTAACATTTTACGATTCGTGTAAACTGTAACACGAACGTAATTTAATATTATGAATTGATATATTAAAAATAGATAAACTATACAGTACTCTATCTAGAATTAAACTACGCATATCGTGATATATGGATTCTAGAACATGTATAATATTATTATATTACAATACAATATTCTTTATTGTACAAAATAAAAACAGTTTACAATATAACAAAAACCGGACAAGTGTGAGTTTGACTCGCGCACCGAGGGTTCCGTAAGCAAACAAACTTGTATGTAGATGATGCGACCATCTCGTGAATCAATTCTCGAAGACCTTTTGCCCGTCTTTTTGGAAGACAAACTTAACTGTTGCGACAAAGTCAACAATCCAACCGCAAAATATAAGATTGTAATCACAGAAACATTTTTTTATGTTATATCACAACAAATTAACGACTTTCGGGTTTGTTCCTTTACTTGTGCTGTCAGACCTTGCTTCTTACCAAATTTCATGATTGTAGGTCAGTGGGAAATACACTATAGGTTTTGATTTACCTGCGAAATGTTCAAATTTGGTCAAATCTTGACTGACTTATATTAACTGATTAAATTACATGAATGTAAGAATAAAAGTATAAAAGAAAAAGAAAAATATATATAAACATACTTTAATATATCTTTTTTTTTAATTTATATACATAGAAACACCCAGACCGATTCAAAATAGACATAATATCCTTGCGTACAAATATTATCACCACTACTACTGACCCAGTAATGTGTGACCCTCGTTACGTTAGGTTAGAGTGTTAGATCCACTAAAACGAATACTTGTATTAGCAGTGTGTCCATGGCAATGGGGTGCGAGATGATGATTAAATTTAATGTAATTGGACCGTACCTACGACATACTCTGTAAGTCTCCAAATGGTTGTGAGAGGCGTATCAATTGCCGTTTCCGCCACGCTTATAACATTATAGCATCAGCGCTCCTACCGACATTTTCTTAAAAGTTGTAGATAAACGGTTGCAGATGTTGCTCATGAAAAATTGAGCCTTATAAAACTCGTAATATCAATGGTGCCATGCGCGCGAAAATTTTAAATTTTTCTACATAGTTTTTTAAAAATTATAATAGCGGATTTGCGGAACTAAGTTGAATAATAAACTAAACTTCCGATCTACCGTTCCTAACTAAAAGCACACGTTGTAATATGACAATAGATTAGTATTACAGTAAAATGAATAGTATAAAATATTTTCCTTTCAAATCTTACAATAGATATTGGAAAACCTTGTAACGAATACAAAAAAAATACGATACTTTATTCAACTGTTTTTGTACTCAACAATAGTGAAATAAAATTACGAAAATATGCTTGATTTAAAATTGCTTTCTACATGAACTGCGCAACAATGGCGAAAATCAATCACAATAGCTTCTTGTTCTTAAAGAAAACCGAAACCAAACAATGTCACCTTTTCAAATCATACGCTTTTTTCTTCTTTTCTAGTAATAGACATTGAAGTGTTACAAAAAATCCTTAAGATTCGGTACATAGATTTTTTGCCTTTATTTATGTACAGAATATACTCTATCGATAAGACCTTCCGCTGTCTCACGATTATAGGCACTGCGGTACATTTGTAAGGGATGGGCCACAAAGTATGTTGCTTTTAAGCCTTGAGCTAAAAGTAAAAAACTCTCTGCCTCTTTTTGTATAATAGAACAAGGAAACAATCGGCTTGATAGTAAACACTAACCATCCCTACAATAAAAACGCATATGAATAGCTAGAGATGAACAAATATATTAATTCAGCTTGTCGGGCTAACGTTTTGATAATACTGTACTGCACGCTAATTTGTTTTTTGCAATTTTGCCCCCTTGCCTAATATTCCGTATTATATATTCAAAAAAATAATCATAGTCTTTGATAACTTTAAGAGAAGTGATGGAACTGAGAAGCAATTTACTTAAAAAGTTGAAAATGTAATAAAGAATATTGCTAAGCCACATTGATCACTAAGTACACTCATCAAGACAAATTTTACGAACCTTTGTGCTGTAGTGGAGCAGTTTTGGAGTTCAACGACCTATTGACTTCATCAACAAGCCAGTTCTCAAGATCATTCCTGAAAATTGGTTTGTTGATAAAGTCGATTCTATACACAGAAGTGGTGGCTAAAAGAAACGTGTGGAGGCAAAACATACTAAAATAGGTCAAGCCATCAAGATGAGGGTGAATAAAAAATGTTCCAATTCTAGCTGCTTAGCTGAGTCCGGTATCAAGAGATTCTTCCACACACTGATCATTTAAAATAGACAAAACGATATTGAACCATATCTCTAATACCGTACTTCTCACTAGGTGTTTGTCATGCTACAGTCTTTATCCTGTTGACTACCGGATCACTTTTTTGACAAAATAAATAAATCCTATTCGCTGATTTCAGAGCTCCATCCCACACGTCTTGCCCATAACTCATTATTGGACTATGGGTGCTTCGAATCAACTTTGTATTGGTCACTGAGAGAGCAGGCAGCCGACGCAGTCACGTGGGGACTGAATACAGTCAATAAATTACCGAACGTATATGATTTAGAAGTTTAGTTGACTGCCGAAACTTGTTTAGTATAGAAATTATAAGCAGCCCTTCCAGATAACTGTAAACTAAACCTACATTAACATACCATCAACATAACATAAATTTGTTAATTAAATGTGAAAAATTGTTCAACTTTTTGGAAAACATAGATGTATTTTCAGTTAATTTTTACATATATGCAAATAAATGGATATTTGAAATTCTGTGTCGTGTGTCGAAATGAATTTTAGCTATCTTTGCAGCCCACAAATATTATAAATGTAAAAGTTTGGTTTGGTGATGCCATCCAGTACTAGTGATTTACTGCTGAAGTTAATTAAAGACCTACGGTTTTATACACGTGTATATTTCGGGGATAATGTTTCGAGCCCGTCGGGGACATTTCATCACGGAATGAAGCGAAGTGCCGCGTTGATGATCCCCGAAATAAACATGTGAGTAAAATTTTTAATTATAATGTTACAGTTTACCCAAATTATTGACAAACGAACTACTACAGTGCACGAAGGTTATTTATTTTTAATAAACACTTTTAAAAAAGTTAAACCGACTTCTAGAAGCACTAAGAAAGGGCACTGAAAAGTGAATAATAATCTATTCCAAAATTAATTAAAAAATACAGACATGTGACACTTTTAAAATAATAGGTAACATTATAAAGGCACCAGGTATCTTCTGGTCCGTTGGAGGTCAAGATTTAAAATTATTTTTATGTTGGAAAGGTATGCACCCTTTCAAACAAAAAAGTTTTCTTGAAATCGGTCTATAGATGACGGAAATATCGGTGAACATACATAAAAAAATATATACATACAGCCGAATAGATTTTTAGGTAGATTTCGAAGAAAGGCTACCTATTGGTTTTGTACCAGTTGTCGAGTTTTCCAAACATTTCTTTACAGGAGGTCTAGATAGATCCCTAGACCTCAAAACAACCGCCAGTTAAAAAGTTTATATATGTATATATGTATGTACCTCAATTTTACCGGCACGCTAGAGGTCGCAATTATGCACCGATTGCTTTCAAACGTGGACGAAAAATCAACTTGGCAAAAATGAAGGTTAAGTTCGTGAATGGGGGATATTCGAACAAAGGGGGGAACTGGGGGGCAGATTTTCAAAAAAAATATGCTATGGTATGCCACCATGACATGATAGAGACTTCAATCCAATACCCTTTACCTTTTATTGCCTTTTCTTCTTTCATACCTGTCCTTTTCAACATTCTCCCAATTTACCCATCTTTAATTCCCAATGTCCAGTTGGCGGCAATAGGCTTGCCCCATATTATGTGAGTTTGTATGTATATAATTCATCCAAAGATGCTAGGAAAAACATATATATGCAGTCATTAAGCGGCGGTAGCGTAATGGCCAAGCCATCGGACTTGCGGTCAAGAGGTATAGGGTTTATAAGAATACTAGTAATGCGAGACTCATGTCGCCAGTATTCTTTAAAAATAAAATTAAACAGTACTGTATCTGGTTCTCATTTTTTTTTAGTTTATAAATATTTGTCTTACTTTTTAATTTTATTTCTAACCTTTTAAGTCAAAATTTAACTAAGTTGTTTCACGTACAAAAAACTAATATTATAAATTTCTCTCACATTTTCCCTAGGCATTCTAAGGCTTTTATTTAAATAACCCGTACCGTAGCCCACAACGCCGATTCAGAAGATTTATCCTTCACGTCCAACACATAACTCATTGTAACGCGATGGGTGCTTGTCGCTACAAGCTTGTGTAGAGACCAATGACTGATTTAGTGGAGTATAGCTCTAAGATATCAAACTTATAATTTATGGAGTCTACAATTTGAGAGTTAAATTGAACCAATACTAACGCCTTTGAATATGTACAATCCCCGACCATTGACCGATAAAAATGTTTGGAACTGCAGATTCAACTTAAACTTTCAGGCTGATTATACTTGACCTGATCACAACATCATACCCTTAATTGAAAGTCATGTATTACATAAGGTGTTTGCCAAAAAAAAATCTATTTTATGCATTAATTATTTTTATTTATATTCTACCAAGCAAATCTATAAGGGCTCCAAAAGCCTGTCGTAGAAGTTCATTGCCCCCGCTTCTGAGTACGTCGATATTGTCTATGCATTATCATATATATTATTATCTTACTTTAAATATTTATTTTTACATATTTTTCAATATGTGCATATTACCACTAATTTTGTTTTGGTGACGGGATAAAAGATCCTCATGGATGTCCACCCTTGGGAAGGCGAAGGGGTCTGTCGGACTGTTACCCACTAAAAACCACCCCAATGTTCCGCTATTTGCCTATGATCGGAGAAGCGAGAATCGCAATTGCATTCTTTCACAATCTCCGATAGTCAAAGACCCGTCTTACCCTAGACAGAACCCGTCTTAACCTAGACAGTAGACATGTGTAGTTCCGGAGCATAATAGTTCCTGGAACTATGTCCGCAGTCGGAACTATGTCAGTTCTTTCCGACTTGCTCAACCTAATAGTTCCAGTTCCACAGTTCTTCGGAACGATCACGCGGATTGAAGGAGCGGCCGGAGCGGTATTGAATGGTGGAACGAATAACGAACTGTCCGTGTGACGTATGACGCGAGCGTTGCGCTCCGGGCCGTCATCTCCTACTTCTGTTCCGTGCACCCTTGCACGGAACAGAATGTATTTTGAAAAGCAGGACTTACTTTTATGAACAGAAGGCAACGATTGAAGGCATCAAAGGTGCCTGAGCTACTTTTTATGTTAGCAATTATTATAAATAAAATACCTATATATAATATATTATGAATGATATACAAATTTAAATATTGCTTAATTATGTAAATATACTATCAATTGATTTATAAAGACCAAGCCAAACCATTAATTTAAAATATTTTAAGTATAAATTAGTTGATATTGTTTACAACCACCATGTATGTCCGAGGAACTGTCTGAACCGAAATAAAACTGTTAACTACAATGTCCGGATAAAACTAAGGAACTAGATAGTTCCTCGGACATGTTTCCCGGAACTAGTTCCGACAAGGAAAGGAACCGTTCCAGGTTCAATCCCATGTCGGACATGGTTTGCGCATGTCTACTAGACAGGACCCGTCACCCGGTGCGACTATCGCACCCCCCTACCCCTCGACCGCTCTCCTCTAAGGACGCGTGGAGCACTGCGTGTAATATTATTACTACATTGTGTCAACTGTGATCAACTCTGATGATTATTCCTGTGATCTAACTAATCAATTAATTTGACTAAATTTCTAAATCATCAGACGATTTTAAATTGTTATATTTTACAATGGTTTCCAGATAATAAAAAACATTGCAAAAATTAGAGAGAAAATGGTTTCATTAAACCAATATCAGTTCTCGTGAATTGTGATAAGATACATAATGTACTGCGTGTGGCAAATATTAATATTCGGTAAAGATTGCCTGCAAGCTGGAATGCACTTTATTAGGTGGTAGCAAGAGTTGCTAATCATTTATAGTCAACGAGTAAACTCTTTGTACCATATATACACTGTGATTCTATTTCAGATAACTAAAACACTCTTATCGTTATAATGTTTATTTGCAGAATATTGGTATGTATTCTCTCAGTATTTAATTATTCATGTTATTGCTTCGGTATATATAAAAGTATATGTATATATAGATATATATTTGTATATTTATATATGTATAAGACTAGGTATATGTATATATGTAGTACACCGACAACTACCACTTAATTCTGCCACAAAATCCATCCTAAGGTTGTCTGGTAGAGATCGCTCTTAGCGATAAGACCGCCCATTGTACATAACATTAATATTAAGATCAATCACTGTAGTTCAATGTATTATGGTGTACAATAAAGAATATTCTATTCTATTCTATTCTAAAAGAATGAATCAGTATACAATAGTTTATTTTCATTCAGTTTATTACTTAATAGGCAAAATAACTTGATCCATTCTTTTAAGTTCTCGGTTTAGATATATCGGCAGTTGATTCGATGTTTCAAACCAATGTAACGGAACACCAAGTTTCCTTGACGTCTGTTACTCAAAATTATACCTTATTCTTTTGTGTCAAGTATGGCTCCGATGGCATTGGGTATTTGACGAGAAAATAAACTAGTAAACGTGTAACCTTCATGTGTAAGTGTGTGGAAAATCGGCATCTTAGCTCGTTTGTACTTTTGGCATACTTTGTGGGTGAATCTGCAAGAAAAAATATCTGTATATCTAGTAGTCTGGGAGGAGGTGGCATATTTGTTACACATGTAATTTCATACCAAGAGCATTCCTTTGCTGCTTCGATAAATAATTTTGTCATGATTACTAGTACAGTTCTAAATAAGCCATATCTAATCATTACTAAATTTGACAGGTATTTAAGATTCATTTCTAGACAGCCGGGTTCCTATTTTTTTTAATGGTAAATGGTTACCGCCGCCCATGGGCACCTGTAATTCAAGAGTCACAAGTGCGTTGTCACCCTTTAAGGTGGGAATAGGGGAGAGGGGGGACGAGCGGGAAGACGTGAGAGGAGAGAGGAAGGACGGGAGTAAGGAGAGGGAAGGGTTAGGGCCTCCGGTAACCTCACTCACGCGGCGAAAACCAATGCAATGATTGTTTCACTGCCGGTTTTCTGTGAGGCCGTCGAATCGAGCGGAGTCGAGTCGGCCCATACGTGCCAAAGCATGGCTCTCCCACGTATGGCATGGCCTATTTTGAAATACAAAAACTCGAAGGAAAAAATGCTATCTGCTACAAATCTAATTTGTTTGGATTTGAAAAGCGCTGACTTTGTTCTACGAAGCTGCAATGTAAACACTATATTGAAAGTAACAGTTGATCTCTCAGACACCTTATAAGGACACTTTGCCAGAGGTACAGAAACGGACATAGTACACCGTAACCCTTTAACTAGTCTGTGTTGTGCACCCAGGGTTCCGAACATACATGTGTATGTAGATAGTTCGTCTATCTCGGGAATCGGTTCTCTAAGATTATTGGCCGTTTTTCCAAAAGACAAACTAAACTTCTCCGTTCTAAAAATACTATCCCATACATCGATTTCACAGTAAATTTTCCAAGTGCAAAATGTAAGTTTAAAATAACAAAAAAAAAATAGGCCGTCATGGGACTGCCGACAGAAGTGAAAACTTAAACGAAACTACCTATATATGTATTATTATGGACGGATGGATCTATATATGTATTATTAGCGTGACGGTCACGAGTTCAGTTCTCTCTCTCTCTGCCTGTCCCTCCCTCCCTCCCTATCCATGTCTCTTTGACGCTGTACATGTAAATATAAGAAACTCGGCTCCGTCGTACGAATATTCGGGGATGGACATCAGGGTCGGACATCAAGGTCACGTGTCCTGACACGAGTCTAACATTTTTAACCAATCAAAAAGTGCACAACGCCGCTAAAGAAGTTTTCACTTCAAAAAAGTACGACGACTTTTGGATTGCTTTGATTGGACCTGGCATATTGCCAAACTTCATAATTGTAGGTCAATGGGAAGTAACTTATAGTTTTGATTTACCTGCGAAGTGTCAAAATTGGTTAAAATGAGACATAAATGGACGTATCTTTTAATTGTGTTGACTTAGAAACTTGATTTTTTTAGAGCTTCAAGGAACTGTGTACTAATGTCAACTTGATACATCCACGCGTTCCTGAAAAAAAAAAAGGGTTTTGACAGACAAGCAGATAGAACGACAAACAGACGGACAACAAAGTGATCTTGTAACTGTTCGCGAGGGATAGGCAAAATATCTTTTACGTGAGCAGAGCTGCGGGTGAAAGCTAGTATTACATAATACTTGTCTGCTTTAAAAGAAAAGTTTTTAACTAAAAAAAAACTGAAAAATAAATTGCAGGACGAAAAATAATATTTTCGTTACTAAGCTTCTAAATGTAATTTACCAAAATCGAGTCGGCGAAAAAAGCAAATGTATTACGCAAACCTAAAGTGTGATTACTTTTTGTTGCTCACATAATATTAAATACACTTACATACGTTAGTTGGGGAACTCAGTTATTAAGAATAATCATTTTTAGTTTGCAGTTAAACTTAATTACTTACAGACTTATGCTGTACAAATATCGTTTAATTTTAATCTCGTAGTCCTAACGAAGTAAACACATCGTGACTTACCAATAGATTTAAGGGCAACCAAAATTAATACCGTTAATGGATTAAATCAAATCTCTATTCAAATGTATCTTACTCTATGTTCACGCAATTGAATTTGACTCGTTACATCAATATTGACTTATTTGTCAATGTGAGTGTGTTGTGTTAAGTTTGTAATGTTTATGCTATCGGTTTGCATATTAATGAATTAGAAGCAAAGTATTTTAATTGTGAAATTTAGTTTATTATCTTTTATGGTAGAAAAGGGCAAAAAGGACAAAAAACTTACATGGAATTTCTAGATGTTCAGGTCTCTGAGTAATGCTCCTTCCTTATGACTTTATGACACAACGAGGAGTTAGTACTCATGTAGTAAAAGCTTTATGCGAAAATAAAGAGTTATTAGCGTTATTTACTTGCAATTTGATTTATTGTAACACCTGCCAGCTGGCTTCACTCACTCTTTTTTTGGGTAACAGAAGTGTGTATACAACTGTGTAATTTATGATAGCGGTATATTTGAAATATTACACCAACAACTATATTGTGCGTATATTGGCGTCAATATTTTCTGTAGCATGATTAATCCCACTGCTAAGTTATACAAAATATGACAATGTTCTTTGAAACTAATACGTTAGTCAATACCTACAAATTAATAAAATTTAAGTGTCTATTTGTAAAGTTATCCACATGATACATAAGCCAAAAAATCAGTTCTTTAAATTTTTGTCGGTCTGTCTGTTTGTTCCGGCTAATCTGGTGCATCGATTTCCAGAGAACTTTCACTAGCAGATAGCTGGTGTTATAAAGAGTAACTTAGGTTACTTTTATTTTGGATAAATAATTAGGGTTCCGCGCGAAATATATAAATATGTACACGCGAGCGAAACCGCGCGGGAACTGCTAGTTTAAGATAAAAGCTTCCTTGATTGTTGTTTATATTTCTAAATACGCGACTAGTTTCGTAAATGCTATGGTTTGAATTTTAAAAGTGGAGTATTTAAATTGAGAGTATCTTTGAGAATACATATACAATATATACACCACAAATAATTGTTGAAAACAAACCATTATTTGCCTGGCAATACAGACCATGCAAATTGGTAAAGTACAGAAAATACTTTCATATCACGGTTCAAAACAACCAATTCAAAAAGGATCCTTAAGCGATTCGCACTGTGGTGCGTACAGCTCTTGGTGTGAAACAACGAAGTACCTTTATCTTTGATTACACATAACTTACTACTTACCTACAACGTTAATGTTTAGCCAAATAAGTTAAAATCTAAAAGCAATAAAGCCTATTATTTTATTTATTTATTTTACTACTTACATACAAATACAAAATATTTTGTTCCAAAATGTGTATAACAATATTCGTGATTACTTCTCTTTGAGCAAATAATGCCTGTATTAATACATACTTTTAAATTTTCGACACATCTTTACGCAATACATTTTGTATACGAACAATATATCAAACTAACCCGTTCTGTTGCAATGACTTGAAAGAAAGGACGAGATGCTTTGTATGCAACTCCTGTAAATAAGACGCTTGTGGAAGATAATATTTTTTATGAGCACCCTCAGTTTTAAGAGGACATATAGAATGGTTATGGACATATGGAACACATAATCTGTTTGGGCTTAAATAGCCGTGTGCTTAGAACCTATTACGTTCGTATGGACAAGACGGTTTGAGGGACCAATGATAAACTTATGAATAACTTCGAAACTAGTATCACCGCCATCGGTAGGCACGTTTAAATTTATATAAAAGTGATATCTATTCCATTTTTCTTCCATCCGATCAATTGCCTTGTTGATAAATGGTGTTGTTTGGATACATCACACAACGCATCTATCACCAATATAATTGTGTAGTGTTTTGTGAATTTAAGTATAGGCATAACAGAGTATGATCCTTACTCTATTATACTTGAGTATATTAACAGGGACAAAAAATTTTAATCACTAAAATTCATAAAAACAAAATACTTTATTAGTCTATTCACACACAGGTTCTGAAAGGCTGATTTAAATATTATTTAACCAACAGAGCTGTCAAATGAACAGTAGTGTCAAATCAGTTCGATTTTCTGATGATCGTAAACACTTCGTATGGGTTTTTACATAGGAATAATTATTTTATTCGCTGATTAGCCTTTCAGAAACCGGACGTTACCCTCTTATCCATTTTCTTTGGCATATTATTAACCTCTCTTACAATATAATGTCCATGTTCCTTCACCTCTCTTCCCCCAATATATGTATGTATGTACGCAATATTCTATTCTTGTACGATCTTTTCACTACTTACCGATATGTAAGGAACAAGTATTAGTGTCCTTATACTAATAGTGTCCAGCCTGTGACCACGGCTAGTGCAACCTGATCGAAACGTCGGGCAATTCAACGGTATGTAATACATATTTCGTGATCTCATTAATTCCCGTATATATACATAATAATATCAAGTGTTCTCAGAAGGATAAAATTTTAATTCTTTATAAATAATTATAAACTAGCTTTTGACGGCGGCTTTGTTGACGTTACTGTAGATTTTGTCTATAAATCTATCCCTGGGGAACTGCAGGCGGTCAAGGTCTACAGGAGTTCCCGGAGGCTTCCTTCTTAGAGTATACCCGGGTTTCGTGCAATAGACCCACTTGTAACGGAACACCGTGTGGTTTTAGTCGGTTCGATTCCGACATACCACTTTACCGTTAGGTCCGGTGAGGTAATGACCCGTTAGGGTTTCCACACGATAAAAAAAGTAGGGAACAGCCCTTTTTCCTGGATTAAAGTTACCCGAAGTTATTTTCTGTACCCTTGAAAACGACAACTTATATACACATTTACGTATCGTATACGTTACGTATCGTGAGAGAGCCGTGCTTCAGCACCTTTGGGCCAGCTCGACCACAGTGATACCACGGCCTTATAGAAAACCGGTAGTGAAGCAATTCTTGCATTGCTTTTCGCCGAGTGAGTGAGGTGGGTGGCGGAAGTTATTTGCTATCAGGTAACCCGTCTGCTCGTTTGCCCCTATAACATAAAAAAATACATTAAGAGCAGTTCCTTTTCTAAAGGTTAGTATTGCCACATTGTAAAAACATGTCGAATGACGTATCATAGTGGTATTTATTTAATTAGCCCCATTCAGAACTTACTTAACTGTTGCGTGGGACTTTAAATTAGTGTTAATTGTTTTTATGTTAACGTAATAAAATGGTTCAGGTGTTAAATTTAGTTAAATGGAAATTAGTAAGTGGCTCTTTATCGAAAATTTCTTAGAATTAAATTAGGTACGAGTAATATAAATTTAAACTAAAGTTATTTTTTCATACCTACTATAGTTCACCTTCTTCGTATATATAAATAGTTGTAGAAGTGCCCTAAGGCTTAGGTTAAATGTTGCCTTTTTCTTTTCTTCTGGTTACTGTTCTGTTGAGAAAGCTGACCAGTTGTAAAACTGCTCATTTTTATATCTCTCTCTCTCTCGACTTTTCTGGATAAGATCGGAGTCAGTGGACAAGGAGAATATAACTGGTAATGGATACAAACTTTCTTTATTTAGGACTGTGAGAATGAAAAACTGAGGTAAAAAAAAACAGATATAGCTCTTCGTGAAGACACAGACACATGATCACTGAATCGAAGAAGTTGCTTCGGCAGTTAACTTAATAATCTAATATAATACATGTAAAGTTTACCCTTCTTTGAGTATTTCCAGTAAACATTATTAAACCCTCTCCAATTACTCGTAAATGAAGTACTTACAAATAATTGGGTGACATGACACGTTGTGTTCCCTGACTTGTTTATATTTCAAACAACGTAAAACATACATGGGAACTGACTTGCCCTCATTAAGGTAAACCATAACTTGATTGATATTATACAATCGGAAATATTGTTACAAGAAATAATAATGCCTCGAAGATGTTATTACAACCACAATTATTGACTAGAACTTTTATTTTTTAGTACATCTTTTTTTTTTCAATGCTAATATTTCCTTTTGGGAACCCAATGACGCTTGTCATCTTCTTCCCTTTTCCCTAATTTGTTTGAGGTTGGTACAATATTTTCTTTTCTTTTATTTTACTCTATCTTTCATCATTATACTGCTTACTTTTTTTTAGCCATATCCACTTTCACACAACCCAATGACGGTAATTCAAAGCAAATGTTTCGAAAAAGCGTCGAGATCGCGACGTAGGGGGGACCAAGCAATCTAAAGCACTGGCCACTGGGTCTAGTGACATTGATTACTCGAAGGACAGCAATCTTTCCTCCCCTCCGAGCATACCTTCTCATAATTTGTGATCGATACGATCGAGGACAGTCCGTCCTTCACAACACCACTTGAGTTACCTAGGTGGGTTTTTTTACAAAGGTTATATTTCTTTGCAGATCCGAAGTACGATATTTCCTATTCGTTGACGACCAGGACTAGATTCTGACTTTTCCAGACGATATGTAGCAGGATGGTAAGATTTAAAAAAAAACTACATAGAATTAATTTAGATTACAAGTTAGCACGCTTGTCGAAAAAAGAACAATACTATAAAAAACAACTGATTTATCTATTTTAAGTACCTAATTAGTAGCCTAACACTACGATCTTCAATCACTATTAGGTGTAATTTGGAGAAGTCAATAACTAAAACAACAATTATATAAAGAACCAGGCTACACCTGCATAGTTTATGCGTAGTTTCCATTTCCATATGAATAGATAAACCATCTTCTTAGTTCACACAAGTCGCTGCTCGAGCGTGTTTGACTAAATGTCCATAGCAGTATACATACAATAGCAGTAAACAAACTATACGTACCAGCTATACCGGCCATTTCATACACGCAAATACGTATCATATACACATCGTTATAATACTTATATTCGAATGAAACTTGATTTGTTCAGTGTTCAGTAATACTTTACTAGTGCAAACTTTGTAAGTCAGGAATATATATAATCGCAGTAATATTTGAAAGGTACCTTACTACTTACAGAAGGTTTCGATGGAATTTCACAATGGTTACAAAAAAGACTGTACAAAATAAATGACTTTCTAAAAAAATTCAATATGAGGCCAGTATGTATGTCTTATTGTCTGTATTTTTGTTGTTTATCCTAATATTAGAAATGTGAATGTAAATTTGTTTATCGGCGAATGCGAGCGAAGCCTCAAATGTTATCAATAACCTTTTTTTGTTTGCTTTGACTGACACATTACTTCATATCACTAAAATCTAGTAGAAAATATTTATTTTACAGAATAATACAGGAAGTAATTAAAACGGGAAGATTAAAAATAAATTAAATCAAATTTGCCATCATTTATTGCCGTATAAGTTGGTGAAAATATAAAAGCTCTTACGTGCACATATGAGCCGGCACAACTCCGCTCGATACCACGGCCTCACAGAAAACCGGCATTGAAACAATGTTGCATTGCTTTTCGCCGCGTGAGTGAGGTTACCGGAGGCCCTAACTCTTCCCTCTCCCCTATTCCCGTCCTTCCCCTCTCCCCCTCTCCTCCCATCTAATCCCCCTATTCCCACCTTTAGGGCGGCAACGCACTTGTGACTCTTGAGCTACACGTGCCCATGGGCGGCGGTAGTCATTTACCATCAGGTGACCCGTCTGCTCGTTTGCCCCCTATACCATAAAAAAAAAGATTTTTACTTCCTTAGTCTTGTCACCTAAGAAAGAAAAGTAAAAAGCAATCTCTCATCAGCCTAACGCCGCCCACTGCTGGACGACAAAAAAAATTATATATATAATGCTCTTGAAATTTCAATATTTGGTAAACTTTTATATAATATGCTTAATCCCGATCTCCAATCCCCAGACTCAGGAGGCTGGATAACAAATTTGACAACCAGCTAGATATTTTCGGTTTATCCATTTACAAAAACAGGAACCAAGTCCACCGCAGAACTGACTTCTATTAAACAATTTATTATCAATTGCTAACATTATTTTTTATTTTATTTACATATTGTTATATATTCACTGTATTGTAACATTAGCATTATGCTTTAGCATTTGAAATTAAGTTCATTTTTTTTTTTTTGGAGAAAGCTGTGTTTACTAGTTGACAGATACTGTACGCTTTTAGTATATCAAAAAGTGTAACAGTTGTGGGCGAACCAATAAATTAATTAATTAATGGAAAACAACTATAGGTCTGGATAGACCTATAGTTGTCTTCCAGCAGATGCTTCTAGAGACTTTTATTTGTCCAAATTGAACGCATATAGTTAAAACTCCACCTGGGAAACTCCTATTCAAACTTTCACTTGTATGCATTTGAATAGTTACCCCATTTACACGGATAATAAGCATTAAAGTTCTACTATAGAATTGCAGCCGTGCCGCCATCAGCTCTAATTGTATGGGGCCTAGCATCGTCTAATAGCAGATGTGAAAGTCTAGGTGGAATACGAATAGATAGGTAATTATGTGTATTGCTTAGAAAGAAGGTTGCCTATCAAAAGGTTTATTTCCTTAACATTAATTTATTTAAGACTTTTCGCCATTTGAACTTTTTAGTAGAGTTTTTCACCGCCTCCAACATAAGGAATTGCTCAATTCAATTGAATTTTGTTTCGTTGTTTGTGTATGTTACGTGATATCTCGCCATTTGTGAACAGACTTCAATAACTGTTTTAAATTGAATTGGCTGTACTAAAGAAAGAAAGAAACATATTTATTTTGCATACAAAGGTGCAAGAGATTCAAGGAAGAGTGTTACAACCAATATAAATAAAAAGTACCTCTGCATGACCCAAAAATGGTCGTTAGCTCAGCATTGTGCCACTTCGTGAGAAACAGCACTGGTATTATGCTAACACCTAGAATGATCTTCACGTACAGTGAGCCATCGTGAAGTTCTAAAAGAGAAACAGATAAATATCTAATATCTGATAATAGTAATGATAAGATTGCTGAACTCTATCTCTCGATTGCTCGCACAACCAATCTTTGGAACAAATTGTCGCCTGCAGTATTTCCGAACCGATACGACCTTCAAACCTTCAAGAAAAGAGCGTACTCCCATCTCAAAGGCCGGCAACGCACTTGTGACTCTTGAGTTGCAGGTGTCCATGGGCGATGGTAGTCATTTACCATCAGGTGACCCGTCTCCTCATTTGCCCCTGCTTCTTTTTGCGTCTGAAAGCCCAATTCTAAAAGAAAGATTTTTAACTATTGAGGAAGATTATGTGGTTGTTAAACTTTACGCTCAACTCTTAGGAACGGAGTGACGGGTAGTATTGAATAAAATAATCATATACATAATTTGTGAAATTGATGCAGAACTAGATCTTCAGATGATAAATTGTATTGTTTATCAATATTTTAATTAATTATTGTAATTTAATTACACAGTGATCATGACTCAGTGACAACAATTTCCAAAATAAACACATATCAATATTCAAATTCATGTTCTGTACGTGGCTGATAACGAGTTGCTTAGAGTATGCTTAGTTTTCAATTAATTATTGAAAATGTTTATTTTAATTGTGAACCAAGACAATAACGTAAGTATGGGAAATATTATTGATCACACATGTTGTATCAACATCATATTTAAAATTCAATTATTTTATGTTTAGTTTGTTTGTTTAACTTTGCCACTACACTGCGAGTATTGCTTTTTTCAAATCACAAAACTTTATGAACCCTCCGGCTGTTAAAAGAGCTGCCAGCCGAGGTTTTTCCGAGGGACTACAGTAAAGGGGTCTTCGAGAAAGCAGTGTTTAGGTTTCAAAGGGTGGGTAACGCAATCACAATCAGAAACAAACACACGAACCGGCTGATGGTAACCGATTACTGATGTCTATAACATACGTTCGCAGGTGTTACTAGTCCGTTGTCAAACCTCCGTCGCCGTCCGACCATTTCAATCTGGCCAACCTTCTAACACTACGATACTAAACTTGTACTTTATCACGGTTTTTATTCGGTGTGGATTTTTTCCTAGTCGGATAGCTCCAATTTCAGCAGATATTTGCTGTGCAATATTTTTTCATCTTAAACTTGAGAAGACAAATTGTATAGGGCTTTGAACATAGATATATATTTTTAGCTTGTGTTAGCAATATTTAAATTAAAACATAAGCAATTTATTTATTTTTATCGTAGACTATCATCACCTTTGTAAAGGTAATACCGATAAAAGAAGTGACAACTTCATTGCATTTTCTATTAAGTATATCTCGCTTGTTTCTGCATCAGACAGGCCATTACTTGCGATGTGTAAAGCATTTGCTTGTCACCTGTACATTTTAAAATTCTATTTAAGTAGAACTGAGGATTATCCTCTCATACAACCTGAAGTTTTTCTTTTTTTTGAAATGAAATGAAAATAATTTATTATCAAGTAATTACTAACAATATGGCCACAATACCCACACTAGGCAAGCCTGTCCTGTGGGTGCCTGATCCGGTTACAACTTTCCACATACATTGCTCGGGCGATGACTTAAAAGAAATTTTAATTTACAATAATAAGCAGTTTTACAAGTATTATTATTATAATTATACATAGTATTGGTGTGTGTTACATTATATATTATATACATATATAAATTTGTGTATATATATATATTAAATATTATATATAATTTTATAGGTAGTATATGATTTCATACATACTTTTACATTTCATGATAAATGTAATAAAAAAAATTCAGTTGAGTCATACGATCTTTTTTTTTCGTGTGGAAACCCCCACGGGTCATCACCTCACCATGGCTATCGGTGAAGTGGTATGTCGAAATCGAACCGACTAAAACCACACTGTGTTCCGTCACAAGGAAGGTCCCCGAGAACTGAGTCATACGATAGAGAAGTGGGCCATTTTGTAACCGTAATCTTCACCTCTTTCACTGAGCATTGTTTTATGTCGCATGCACTGGATATTTTATTATAAATATAGATGTCCTTGAATGGACTAAATCCCTAGCGAAACATGTGTTGATTGTGGGTACTGGTAGTTTGTGTGTACGCCGTTTTAAAAGATTTGTGTAATCATTCTAATTGACTATCGTTTTATGGACAATGAGAACTGTTTTCAAAATAAATAACTGACGAACATTTAATATTTGACTTTCCTTGTATAATATTTGTGTTGGGTACCGGGAGGGCTTTTTCAACATGGTTTTAAGAACCGATTGCTGTGCTGTTTCTACTTGTATTATCACTGTTTTTGAAGCACTTCCCCAACAGGTAATGCAATATGTGGTGAGTCTTATTATAATATCGGCCACTGGCCACCCCAACAGCCCACTGCCGGTGCACTACAGTAGGCTAGCAATTTAAGCTGTTCCTGTGCGCCAGCAGCGGAGTACTCCACCTATCGGCAATTGTCTTCAGTATATGATATGGGCCTGTCGCGCAGACGTGTAAGCATTATAAGAATTCTCTTTAGGTTGCTAATTATTGATACTCGCCTGGGTATTATAGAAAATGTGTTTTAAGGTGATTAAAATAAGGCTGTAGTCTAAAAACATTAGAACCTTTTTATGGCAATAAATGTTCCTTGGAAGCACCATATTTTACAATATTTTTTTTTAAATTGATACCCGGCTTTTGAAACGCTGATCAATGCAAAAATTAACTGATCGTATCTCAAATCTCTAGTCAAGTACATATTGAGTTGTTAAAAGCACGATTAGGCACTTTGATTCGATTATCGAATCAGTTAACAGAGCTATCACATTCTACTACAAATTCTAAATTTAAAGTGCTATTTTGGGTTGCCGAAACACTGGTTGAGTGTGTGTAAAGTGAACTGACAGACAAAACGTGCAGTGAGTAAAATTTTAATGAATATACCGTTTTTGGGCTAATTATTTCCGACTAGTGTATTCTCAGAAAATACCACACTACAACAGTAAATAAGGTGATGGTAATCGCTTACTGCTTCCTATATACTAAAGGCTGTTAGCATCTATAATGGTGGATTTCAGTCTTTGGACCTTAATCTAGCTTACCATCAGGCGGGTTGAGTTCATACTGACGAGCTAAATTAAAACAATCGATTTCCTAACCGTCTTCAAAAAAGAGGTGATGCGTCACCGTAACTCGTACATAATTATGTATATTTACAGTCGCGTTTATAAATGTGACGTATGTTCCAATAAATTTCATTAAATATCAAAATGAAATTGATAGTGTATAACCTCGTGCATATCCGATATAAATTGTTAAATATAATTGTTGTAAATATATTGTTAAATAAATTGATATAATTGTTAAATTGAAGTTGGCGTCAAGTCGACAACTCAAAGGTGGGCACTGAAAATCAGTACTGAGGTGGCATTTGTCCATCGCAGTGTGTACTGAGGATCCACCTATTTTCTAGGGCACGGCGTACCCCTCAGTAACATAAAAAGTTATATTTTATTTTGTAAAGAAACGTGGTCGGGTACGTGGCATTGACGCGTCATTTGACATGTCAGTGTCATGTAACAAATGACACGTCAAAAAATGTTACCTGTTTATGAAATTTTAATTGTTTTTTTGTTTTTTCTTTTTTTTTATTTTCTTTCATATGCTTTTATTTTAATTTTTTGTTGTATGCTGTGTTTTAAAAAATAAAAAATAAATCATTTTTTCTTTTTCTTTCTAAATGGTTCTCAATTTTTTTTTTGTGTGTATGTTACGCGGGATTTCAATCAATCGGTTTTACAAATTAAATGATGAAAAGCTTGTTACAATGTATCATGATTTAGGCACCTTGAAGTCAATGTGAATTATTCGAAAAGTAAACTTATTTCTAGACATCATTACAAGTTTTAGGAATCATCACTCACTTATATTTGAATTTACAGCATCATAAATATTTACATATATTCTTTGGGGACTTATGTGGCACTGCGGTATTGTTTCGAACTGCAACGTTAGAGGTCGCTGGTTTGATACTCGCCGAGTGTGAATATCTATTGGTCTAGTGGTTCGTGACCCTGACTGCTGAGCAAAGGTCGTGGGTTCGATTCTAACCCAGGTCAAATAATTGTGTGATGAGCATGATAATTTTTTGTGTCTGGGTGTAATCTTATATATGAAATTCTCGTGTTACAATGTTAGTTACCATACTCCTCCGAAACGGCTTAACTGATTTTTACCAAATTTTATATGCATATTCAGTAGGTCTGAGAATCGGCTACTATCTATTTTTCATACCCCTAAATGTTAAGGGTAGTCCACCCCTAAATTTTTTTTTTATTATTAACCCCCGTTTTTTAATTGAGAAATTAGTATTTTTACTATAATTTGTACAATTTTTTTTTAGTATTTAACCAAGTGAAAATAGAAAGTGCGATTGTTATAATCGATTGTAATAATCGATTGCCTTCAAGTAGATGTCAAACTTTTTTTTTATGGAATAGGGGGTTAACGAGCAGAAGGATCACCTGATGGTAAGTGACTACCGCCGCCCATGGGCACCTGCAAATAGAGAGTCACAAGTGCCTTGCCGGCCTTTAAGGTGGGAGTAGGAGAGGAGGGGAGATGGAGAGATAAGGGGGAAGATAGAGAGAGGGAAGGGTTAGGGCCACCGGTAACCTCACTCGCGAAGTACAACGAAGCATTACTTCACTGCCGGTTTTCTGTGAGGCCATGATATCACTCCTTTCGAGCCGGCCCATACGTGCCGAAGCATGGCTCTCCCACTGTTAAACTTTAAATATGTCAGTTAAGTTAATGAAGTACTTTTGTTATTTTTATAGACCGTCAATAGACCACAGCGCTCCATTCTTCTACCAGTCATATACCCCATCCCTAAGATAAGTTAGCTATTTTTTATTTGACTACCAAAATATTCATTAGAAATAATTAATATGGCGAAACAACGTGTGCCGGGTCACCTAGTTTATCTATAATATTTATGTATTTAGAAATATATAAGTATGTTTATCAGCAGTCTGGTTCCATATTACTTTTTTTTACTTTTTTTATTATTATTTAAAAAAAAGTATGTTGAACCGTGTTCTAAGACCCATAAAACAAGCGCTGCGTAGTTTGGGTCTAGATAGCGCTGTTTAACATGTTAGAAAAACAATTTATATTTTAGGTTAAAGCTATAAATTAGGCTATTTCGCTTTCTAATCCCACTAATACTATAAATGTGAAAGTTTGGATAGATGGATTTATGTTTGTTACTCTTTCACGCAAAAACCACTGAACCAATTGCGATGAAACTTAGTATGTAGATAGCTGGAGACCTGAATTTACGTATAGGCTTTTTATCCTGATATTCCCACGGGATCGGGACTTACGCGGGTGTAACCGTGAGGCGCTGCTAGTTTTAAATAAACACCAAAAACAAGAACGTGTAAAGTTTCTATTCATCTTTTTGATGTTAAAGTTCCTTATTAAGAATTTCCCGGTAAGAATTCTATTGTGTTTCAAGTCGGAAGTTAATCTAAGGCGATGTTGGACTATTCAAAGGCTTGATAACAATGGTATGAAAAGTATCCGGGTCAAAGTATTGCCAAGATGGAGTACCGAGAAATATTCTACAAGCAAGATTGGAACAGCTAGTTTGCTTGAAGAGAATGTTTAATCTCTAGTAGCAAAGACATACTTGTGACTATATTAAAGGATATATTCATTAATTATTATCAGATAAAACATTTAAGAACCCATGAGCACAAGATAGCAAGCAATCATATATGCAAACTTATACCATGGCACTAACACACAAAATTATAAATTATAATTTTAAATTTAAAAAATAAAGAGAGTGTGGATTTAGTAGCACGAAACGCATGATGATAACAGTATTTTACTTCTGTGATCTTCTTACAGTTCTCTAAATGACTTCCTCTGAGCACGGCAGACTTCAGCTTTATTAAGAATTTAGTTTATACTGAAATCTAACAGCTTACAGAGATAGGTCTACAGTAATCGTTCTTTCTAACCGTGGATTGATCCCTATTTTTGCCTGCACCGCCTGCACAAAAAACAGCACTTAGATATGTTCACCAAAGGTCAAAAGGGGGGTAAATGTTTTTCATTGCTTAGGCGAAACTACTAGAGCTGCTTAATACGGAATCAGGCTTGCCACGTATGCCAAAATAATTATAGTTTCGTAAAATTATAAAATCTCGACCGAATTAAAAAGTAAAAAAAAACCGGCCAAGTGCGAGTCGGACTCGCGCACCGAGGGTTCCGTAAAATATTTTTATTATATGATGGAACTAAAAATTTACGGTTTTCGCAATTTTTCCTTTATCTGTGTTATAAGTTATAAGACTTTGCTTCGTACCGAAATTTCAAGGTTCTGAGTTCACGGTAAGTACCCTGTAGGCTTTGATTCCCTTGCGAGTGTCGAAAATTTGCGGCATAAACGGCTGTATCTTTTGATTGCGTTGGCTTAGAAGTTTGATTTTTTCACAGCTCTAAACAACAGTAGACTTGAGTATTTGATATAAATTCCAGCTTGATACCTCTACGCGTTCTTGAGAAAAAGGGTCTTGACAGACAACAACCTTCGGACCTTCGGACGGACGGACAACAAAGTGATCCTATAAGGGTTCCATTTTTTCCTTTTGAAGTACGGAACCCTAAAAAGAGTTCCACTATTTACCTCCTTCATCATCAGATCATCGCTAACAAGCCCAATCTGCCCATCAAGCCCAAGCTGAATGTTATGTTGGACTCATCAAAACGAATGATATGACCCCAAAATCGAGGGATTTACTAGTAGCCTAAAGAGAACTGAACAGTCCCATCAGATGCTCGAAGATGCCAATGTTTTTTTTTTCTTTATTAAAAAGACAAGTACCGCATTAGGAATATTCATGTGTCGCAGGTAGCTTCACAAATATTTAATCAACGGACACAAAGAACATTCAGACTCGGGACAACTATTTGTGGATTACTCAATGTTTTGTCCTGTGTGGGGATTTGAACACTCGGTACAGCGTAGTGGCGAACTTGCTAAACCGTTGCGCTATCCGTGCAATTATACTATTCTAATCCAAAATACATATACATACAAAGTTTAATTTCGATATGACAGTTAGAAGTAGGTTAAAATTTACTTCCAAGATTTGTTTACATAGTTTGTGAGCACAAGTGAGCTATCTAAACTAATATTATAAAGAGGAAACATTTGTGTGTATGTTTGTAATGTTTTCACACAAAAACTACTGGACCGATTGTGATGAAACTTGGTATGTAAATAGCTGGAGGCCTAGATTAACGCATAGATTACTTTTTATCTCGACATTCCCACGGCATCGGGACTTACGCGGGTGAAACCGCGAGGCGCTGCTTAATAATAAAAAAAAAACGTTTTAAAAATACTATATTAACTATAGTCTTCTATAATATATTTTACTTTGTAACCATTTAAACCAAACTATTACTAATATTATTAGTAGATAAAAATACTAATACGGTGTTTAATAACCGAGTAGATACTAAAGGAATACGTTATTATGAAGGTGTCAAAGCTCATTGCATTTTACGATCAGTTCTCCGAGGATTAGAGCGATCTCGTTCCGTCGTGGATTAAAAACACTAGCTTTAGTTTAGTGTTGTGCTAGCAATGGTGCTGAGTCTGTAGATTTTATTAAACTAATCCCATATAATATCTTATTTTCGTTGAGACATTTTGTCTATGTTTTTCTGTTGTTCCATCGAATTAAATTTAGAACTTCAGACAGGCTAAATTAGATTTTGATATTACTAAGGTTAATTGAGACTGTGCTGAATGTTATGCTGTTGAGATAAAGTCTAATTTTCCTTTCTCATTGCAGACGATTTCAGATGTTCCAGATGTTAAACGGATTAGCAATAAAGCAATCATGGAATGAGTCGACAAATTTAACGTATTTTTGTTGTGTCATAATAAAATAATTTAAGTCTTACGTTTTCAGAATACGAAACGTCGCGATAGTGAATTTTATTGATTTTAGTGTAGTTAAAAGAGTTTAATAATAATAAGATCTGCACCATTATCTATATCAATTTTAGGGACTAAAGAAACGTATAGTTTAGTCTGGGCTAAAAATATCATAGTAGGTAATACATTTTCTTAGTTTAGCAATTTTAACGTGTAACTTATATATATATATATTTTATTATTTTATAATATTTACTATTCAAATCAACTTTAGTATGATTAAGTAATTCAAACTAAATTCGACCTTGAAGTCATCAATTGTTCAATTTGCATTTGAACCGAAGCTGACGTGTCTACCTTAGATAGTATGCAGAGACACAAGATTGTGTTTTGTCTTGAAGTTAACAATATTGTTATGATCATATGCAATCTAATTAGTAGTAATAGTAAACTCATGTTGTTCTTTTACAACGAGGTGAGTAAAAAAACACACGGCTCTCTAATATATTACTTATGATCAACCAAAGTAATACACATAACTTACTAGTGCCTGTAAACACTAATATCACCTGTAACGCCACACGACCGTTACTAAGTCAATACCCGTCTTCCTTTCTCTCCTGCCACCGAGCATTGTTAACACTTCTTATTAACAGAAAGAGCTTCTTCTGCAGTCGGTTAAGCAAAATCCTGATCTGCACTAGCTTCTTACAACCAATATTTAATTTGAGACTTCTCAAAAATTTGCTAATGATTTGAATGGTTGTGAGTTTCGGTTGATAGACATTTTAGCGAGTTTCAGTGGGGCATTAAATGGACATTCATTGAATAAAAAAAGAAATTAATAAAATATCGAATAAATACAATAATTTCCACTTTATTAGGTCTTAGATTCTGCACAATCTATAGAACAAGTGTCAAAAGCGTGTATAAATAAAAAGTTATCGAAATAGAGGCCAAATTAAACAAGAATTATTATTTAGAAATAATAAATAAAATATTAATACGATTATATATATATATATATATATATATATATATATATATATATATATATATATATATATATATAAAATCGTATATATTCAAGTTAATTCATTCATAAATAAATGAAATCCAAAACGTTAAAATTGAATAACTGTGTTTAATAAATAACATAAAGGTAATTAAAATGAAAAATGTAGTCTGTATTCCTGTCATATTTAATTAATTTTCTATTATTATTATATTTAATAAATTACTAATTTCAACTGAAACGAAAATGTCTCATTCGATGTGAAAATGACATATTCACCTTAAGCTTTTCATTACACCAAAAAAGCTAGAATTTAAAAAAAAAAACGAGCGTTGAACGCTCAGGTACCTGTGAAACTTTAATAAGAGTTCTAATACCACTGCACCGCACTAATCCTTTCTCTATTAGTTGTGTAACAAGGTTTCTTTGTCAACTAGCGTTGGGTATTCTTTTAAAGAAGGTATCTATTCTCTGAGTTACTTTTTAACACGTTTTTTTATTATTAGATTCATTTGTAACTATGACGTACGGGCCGGCTCGACCGGATTGATACCACGGCCTCACAGAAAACCAGCAGCGAAGCAATGTTTGTATTATTTTTTTTGCCGATTGAGTGAGGTTATCGGAGGCCCAAACCTTTCCCTCTCCCCTCCCCCCTCCCCCCTTCACCCTCTCCCCCTCACTCCCTATCCCCCTCTTCTCGCTCAGTTACTCCCAACTTAAAGGCCGGCAACGCACTTGTAACTCTCGAATTGTAGGTGCCCATGGGCGGCGGTAGTCACTTACCATCAGGTGACCTGTTTGCTCGTTTGTTCCCTATATCATAAAAAAAAAACAAATCTTGAAAGTCAATTGTAACGTACTTACAACTAAATGTGTTATCGAAATGAAACTTTGTATGTATTATATATACAGTTTGGATGACAATACTATAATTTGGCATCTTGGAGCTGATCTGATGATAGAGCCAGGAGGTGAATAGTGGAACATTTCAGTGGCTACTAGTAAACCCCCCGGGTTTGGGCTCATATGATTCGTTTTGACGTCTCCAAGAGATTGGGCTTAGTAATAATGGTCTGTTGATGGAGCTGGAAGGTGGAGAGTACAGCTTGGTTTGCTATTAAAGTTATTTTTTAGTTTTTCTAACCTATAATTTTTATGTAAGTCTTAGTCAAACATGAAGAATTCTAGACCATTTCACGGTATAACCTATCAATTGAGGAGTAGGTAATAGTAATTTATTTTAATAATCATTTATTAAATCAATGGTTTCTCTGTGGAAATAATTTGCTCCAAGGGCCATCGTTTCTCATAGCCACTTATCGGTATATCGGTAAGTTTTCTTTCTTTGTTACATGACCTCGTTACGATTTTTATCCTTCAAGAAACTCCAAGCATATCTCGTTTCATATCTCACTGTCATAAAAATAATAATATATCTTAGCTACGGTTCGGTGATCTTCGGAGAAACCGAAAGTTTTGTATTTGCAATTATGGACGAAGTTATTATGACGAATAACAGTAACTATCGGAAATATACCCTGAAAGATGGTACTGTTCACATCGTCCTGGTGAATCGACCAAGTATATTCTTTATGATAGTTCTCGTCTTGACACCAGTGAGTATTGGCACAGAAACGACCCAATAGTCAGGACTGTACATCAACAACGTGCCCTTAAATACAATCAGAAATTAATTCAGAGGTACCATATTACTGTTTTGTGCAAGATTCAGTTCTAAAAAAATGGCGAGTCAAATTGTTTTGGAATCTTTTTATCATCAGTGACAGGACTACTCTTGCAAGCCTGATGTAGTAATGATAGGTCAATTAGAGCTCCGCACAACGATTGTTGATATCGCCGTATCTTATGACGAGATTTTCGGATTTGTCTCACGAGATTGTCGATATGTGGAATATGGATTCGGTGATCATATTTGTCAAAGTAATGCCTGCTCATGGATTCACTGCCAAGAGCCCAAACCAAAACCTTAAGAGGCTAGGTTTAGGCAGCTCTATCAAGAGACTGTATAGTGAGGAGGTTTTTGGTTAAATACCAGTGTCTTGGTCCCTATAGTACTCGATGTCGGTGGGGTGAATGTTTTATATTTTTAAATAAGTATTTTTAGGTTTTCGAAATATAAATAATATGGCATTAGATTTCACTGACTCTTACGCTAATATAAACTGTGTGCAAGAGCCAGTATCTTCTCCATCTTTTGTGATATCAATTTAGAGTATTGCTAGATACAAGACGGATGCTACTTTTCTGTTATTGTCCATATTTCTACACTGTAGACCATAACGTTCAAGTGATTCACGTGATTTTTAGGTAATAGAGTGACAGCGATATAAACTCGACGCAGTTGGCCAACTTCTGCATCCGTTTTGGAGACTTCTTTCTCGAAGGTGTTCTTACCCAGCCGGATAAACTGCACAAGTTTAAGACTTTAAAACACAAATTATTAATTATCTTCTTAACACAATATTTTTTTTTTTGTACATAGTCATACAATATTTTTAGATTTAAATAAAAACTAAATTCACACTTATTTTATACATTAATTTTATTTATTTCTATATATAAGCTATTTACATGCATGCGTCATAAAATTCCTCCGCATCGTTGCCTACTGGCAGTGTTCCCAGAAGGCTGGCAGCATTGCCACGTTGAATGGCAATGCTAATTCTCTGTGCCTTCTGGTCACGAGAAGTGTCGATCAGTTCCTTAGCTAATTCCTTATAAAGTGAACGAGCACTCGGACCCCATGACCCTAGCGTTTCGACCCCAAACGGCTCAAAAACATAGTTACCAATTAAATTATTATATATATAAGTGTGTTTTTTAGTCTCAAGATTTTTCCTTTTTATGTAACCTTGTTACCATGTACGGAGGACAACGTCCATAATTACCTTATCTTTTGATTGTTTGTACTTTGATTGTATTAATATAAATGTATTTGTAAAACGTAACATTGCATTAAGTTAAAATTTGTTTACATTCCATCCAAATACGTACAACACCCGACCACGTATTTACCCATTATCCATTACGGTGAATCAATCAGTCCAAATCAACAAAATGCTTGATCGAACAATCTGTTCGTTGTACACGCCATTTGCAATCCGACGAGTTGGTGAGTTAATGTAATGCGACTAATTTGCACTGATCTTGTTTATTTAAGGATTGAAGCAGATTGAAATGGCATTTGAAATGTTGAGCTTGGATTTATTCAGCAAATGTTTGTAAAAAAAACTCGTGCTTTTATACAGTAAAGCTAGTAGTCTATTAATTTATAGAGTCGCGTTTGCGGTCCATTTAATGCCATTCTGGTATCCTGCAAAATAATAGTAAGATTGCGACAAACTTTACTGTGGACTTTTGCCACATTGGCTAAATAATAACCGTCACAAAAACTATCTTGTTAAAAAGAATGCCACACAAACTATGCACAACTTGGATGATTTCTTGAATTTAACTTCTTTTTAAAAAAAAATCGTTCAATAGTTGGCATTTTTAATAACGTTTTTTTTTAAATCTTATTTATTGTATGAAACAAATCCGATCCTATTAACAAGGAAGACCAGAGGGCACTCTTGAATAATGTGTCCTATTTTATGTTAACCTTTTTTTATTCTTACTTGCAAGGTCTACTGAACACTAAATCGTTGACCGCACGGTTATCCAAACATAAGTGAACAATAAAATTGGTGGATTTGAATAAACTTTTTACAGTGCAGCTGTTGGTTTATGTCTGTCGTAAAAAAACAACGGACGAATATGTTAAGACATGTTACGAGCGTCCCGTTTATCCTATATTTCCAATATAAAAAAATACTTGCTATATTTCCAATCAAAATTTGGAAAAAGGTGCCCCTTGCCAAGACAACAAAAATCTTAGCAATGGCATAGCTTGGTAAAAAAAAATATAAAGATACTTTATTCATAATCTTACGGTGAATTGAGGATTATATCTTTTTAGGGTTCCGTACCTCAAAAGAAAAAAGGAACCCTTATAGGATCACTTCTTTGTCCGTCTGTATGTCTGTCTGTTTGTAGAGACCCTTTTTCTCAGGATTGAGTTGAAGTAACCGGGTTAATTAATATCAAATACTTATCTTCCCGTCTGCAGTACTATGAAATTGAAAAAAAATTAACCTATTTTAACACTTTGCAGAGATCTATACAGTACTTTCTATTGTCAATTTTGAGAAGAAGCAAGGTCTCACAGCACAAGTAAAGGAAAAGATTCAAAAATCGTTAATTTGTTGTTATATCACATGGAAAACTATTTTTTGCGATTACAAACTTATATTCTGCGCTTGGAAAATTGACTGTGATGTATATCGATTTATAGGATATATTTTTAGAATGGCAAAGTTAAAATTGTCTTTCAAGCCGACTTGTGACCTATCATACCAGTTTGTACCCTAAGTTGACAGTTTGAACCCTAGGTGAGTGAGTCAGACTCGCACTTGTCCGATGTTTTTTCTAAATTAATAACCTGTTTCGAAAAAAAAACACAATTATTTTTAAAGCTAATTCGATTATACATCGACTTTAAATAACGATCTTATAACATACATACATCTTTCTGTGATAAATTGTCCATTATTTTAGGAACCAAACTCACCAGTCTAAATACAAAAAGACACTATGTAAGTGGTTTTGGTTACTTCCAGTTTTACACACACAGCTGTAGGCATTTGTGTAATATGTAAGTCACCCATCATTAATCCAGCATTGGCAATATCCTTACCGCACTGATCTCTTAACCATGTACTCACTACTCCGCAATCTAAGCAATCCTGTTAGTACCTAAATATGTAACATATTCTCGATATATTAAATACTACAAAAAACCACAATCAACAGAATCATCCAATAAATACACCATCAGACCCAAAAGTTCAGGGTCATAAAAAATCCATTTAAACTTATTTTGTTTTGCGAGGGACCTGTTATCATAATGCGAGTGTGGAAACTATTAACTGCTGTAGTTTGATAACCCTGAAGATTTATATGTAAAATTGTTTTTGTATTGTCTAACGGGAATTCGAGTATGCTGCAGTAAAATATTGCAGGGTAAAGCGATAAATTATTACGTATGTATGTGTTTATGATACCTAATGAAATGTAGTTAATTATATGATAAGATTATATAGAGGTATATTTGAAATGGACGCTCAACAAGGAGCCACGTCTGTCTTAGTTCTCATTTCAAGAAAACTGGATCTGAAATCACCACGTTTCTTGTTAGACCTACCAAGACACGAGTATGTTATATCATCAGTAAAGGATTTTATTTTTTACGTGTTTTTCACCACGACTTCGATCGCGTAATAGTTATTTTTCTATACCTTGTTCTGCCTATGTTCTTTTATTTACTTCTGGGCCGAACACCACACAGTACATTAACGATGTGAACCCATTCCCAACATAGCCATTTAGCTAAGTTGAAAGAGTTAAAAAGAATATTAGTTAAATTCACGTTATTAAGTTATTAAATAAAAGTGAGTTTTGTTAATAGAAAATAGCACATTCACGCAAATGTCTCTTACAATCTCTTATTATCCTTTTTTTTTTTCATTAAAACTTTTTGCACATTAGTACATAGGCGGACTTAATGCCTGAGGCATTCTCTACCAGTCGACCTTTGGGTGATGCAGAGTTAAGAAGAAGTAGGTGCAATTAACAATCTTGTAAAAAATATTACAAAGAAACGAATGGGATACATGCAAAATTCGATATCGTTTTGAGATCTTAAGATAACTAGCTAGCAAAAGTTTGCTCGATGAAACGAAGCAGTTATTCACTGCGAGATACACATAAGAACTTGACATCTCTAACGAAAATATATAAATGTATATATATATAAACCTTATATCTTAATCTGTTAGGTTTTATTTAAAAAAACAAAGTGTACAAAATGCACCAATTTACAAAAGCCACAGAGCATGTATAACCTTAATATCTCTCTCATACAAATGATCCTCCAGTGACGTACTTACATCAAGACGTTACTTAGGAGAATTCAGGGCGATCATCGCTGAAGGCTTTTAAGCAAATTATCCGGGGCGCCAACAGCCAACGTTTTAGTTCAATAGCGCAGAAAATATTCCTACGTACGAACTGTTCAGTCATGCACAAAGTATTCGTGTTCAGGACTATTATTGTGTACTTTAGAAGGTTAATGAGTATATTAACCTCTATAGCAAGCCTTAAATCAATACCGTTGAAATATTTGAAAAAAAGAGGTTGTTATTGTGTGATCTTTATATCTGAACACGCTTGAAGTATGTAAAAAAGGGGTGCGGAAGAAAGTGGCAGGGGGTCGTTTTGAATACTGTTAGATATTTGTAGAATTCTTTAGATGAGACAAGAGAGATTGTTTATGGGTTGGGGGCAAACGAGCAGACGGGTCACAAGTACGTAGTCGGCCTTTAAGCTGGGAGTACTGGAAGGGAAGTGGGGTTAGGGCTTACGGTAACCTTACTGACTCGACGAAACATTGATTCACGCCGGATTTCTGTGAGTCCACATGGTATCGAGCCGGCCCAGAAGTGCCGAAGTATGGCTCTCCTACGATTTTGTGTACTTACGCTGCTTGTATACTGCCCTTGATCTAAGATGAAACATTTCAAGAAGGTAATAAGTAATTTACTGTTACATCACAGATGTGAAAATTACTTTAAGAAAATAAGAGTAACACTTTCACACATAAAGAGACAAATTAAGAATACGATACTGATTGGATTGATCTAATCTGCTTACCGTCCGATGCAAAAGATTTTTGTTGTGGGATGCCCAGTACAGTCAGTGCGCGTGAAGGTCATAAATCCCATGTCATTGAACCCCGGCCCTTAGATTGAAAGAGAGAGGGGTCTATATATTTTTTATAAATCTAATATCTTAGCTTTTATCCTTATAAATGAACACACATAAAATAATAATTTAATTTTTAAATTGTTTTCAAATTGTTTTAATCAGTGATTACTTTGTTTATAGGCGATTTCGCATTTTTCAATGTCTTGGTTTTGATTGAACTCATCGACATTAAAATGTTTTAAACATAATACTTTAGAAACGAATGACGTATTTTTAGCGTAATCCCAACGTGCAATATATATATTGTTTAATGACGTCTACGGAATGGGTACCTCAAAGCCTGAGGAATAAAATCTACAATCCATTGATAACAAATGTCACTTATAACAAAGTTCAGTTATAATTGCATACAATAAATAACTATGAGTTACAATTGTTTCAAAAGTTACAAACAGTCAACAGTCTTTTCTAGTGACCAAGTTATGGCATAAAATCTTAAAAAAAGACTAACTTTTAATGCTTTTATGTACTTCTGTATATGAAGCGGGCAAACCAGTAAAATAGTACAAGTATTTCGGGAGTTTATTTATCTCTTTGTATTGGTAAATATACCAGAGGACCTGAGGAAGGTAGCTTGTATTAGGGGTGCTGTCTAGAAAACCTCCACGCGGTGCACCCTGGAAACGTTGGCGATGACGTTTCCTTTTCCTCCTCCGTGTTTGGGGAGGGCGTCATCGCCAACGGCTAATATTCTAGTAAGGAGAGGAGGCCATTTTTCTTCGGCCACTCGGTCGAGGCTTGGTCCAACAGAGCAGGCGTTTCTGCCGATTCCTCTGTTGGCTCTTCGCTCTTCGGAGCTATGAGGATGAAAACCTCGGTAAAAAATCACGAAGGAGGGACCCTTCCATGGGTCGGAGTTTCTCCCCTGTCCTCAGTGGGGAGCGAGGGCGGGCTCGGCGTGCGCTCGCGCTGCCGCCGAGCGGGCATGGGGAATTTGGTTTCCTGGCCACCGTTGGCATATCGTGGTCCCGAGGGGAGTCGTGGTCGTGTTTTGCGGCTCCGGTCGGGGGCGAGGGTCTTGGCTTGGCCGCCCGGACTGCGGGGGGGAAGACCTCTCTGGGGATCGCCCCGAGTCCCGTGTTCTGGTGCGTGGCCGGGGGATGCGTGGCTGATGGGTGGTTCGGTCGCGGGCGCACTCCCGGCCGGGGCGCCTGCGGCCCCCTCGGTTGGGCATGGGGTTTCGCTTGCCCGGGTGTTGGGGGGTCTCTGCCCGGGTCGACCTTTGTTTCTCCCCCAATCGTGGGTCTAAAAATGGAAAACTTAAAACAAACAACAAAAAACATAACTGTGGAAAAAAAGAAGGAGATAAAAGAAACAAAAAAAAGCCAGAGAAGTAGGAAGGTAGCGTCTGAAGCTTCGTCAACCGACGATGAAGTTTCATGTCTGACTACTCGTTCGGTGGAGCTCCCAGAAGTTAGTATGACTCCTGGGAGCAGACAGTCGGAGCGATTACGCTCCAAGGCCGGATCTTCCACGGAAGTGGCAAATCCCAATCCTGAGGTTGTGGAGATGGAGCTTGAGCTCCGCGACCTCGACAGCCGAAAGCGAGGTCGCTCAAGGGACGAAGATGATGAACCATCTACAGAAATGCTCCCTCCCAAAATGGCTAGTAGCCAAAGAGGGAGGTCAAGGTCGCGTACACCGATTCCAGCTCCGGCTGGTTCCGCCTTCTCTAAGGCGGGAGTGTACGCGCGAGCTCGTGCGGAGGGCGAAATCGTTGCGGAGGAGGAGATCGCGGATCTCCTGATGAAGATCCGTGCACCGGTGGAAGGGGGTTCCGTCCCTCAATCACCGGTGACATTAAAGGAGAGGACATACGCAGCGGTGGCCATTATAAACAAAGTGGCCACCAAGTCCACGAACCTGAAGGGTTCGTTCGTCAGGGCCCTGAAGGACTCCTCCTCCACCGTATCTGGGGTCGTTGAGAGCCTCATGGAAGACGTAGCTTGCCTTCGAGAGGCGAATGACCGCCTTACGGCGTCAAACGATCGCCTGACGAAGCAGGTTGCCGAACTGAGCGCTCAGTTTGCCCAGTTTCGGGCGCGTTCGGAGTGCCCTGACTCACTGAGACCTGTTGCGGCGCAGACTGTTCCCTCCGCCCCCTCTCCCTCCGAAGTTCCAGACTCCCACCTGCGTCAAATCATTGACGCGGTGTGGAGGATGATGGACGGGCGCCTCGCGGGCCTGGAGGCAAGGCTTCCTCCGGCCCCCATCATCCGACCGCCTCTAGCCGGTGATAAGCCCAAGGCTGCATCGAGCCCGACGCCACTTCCCGTCTCGGGTGGCCGCGTCGCGGTCTCCTATGCCGCGGCGACATCAGCGCCAGTCCCTACAGCTGCGCCGAAGACCGGAAGACCGGCTAAGGCCGCAGCAAAAGCAGTGGCGTCGAAAGCCGGGCAGCCCACTAAGGCCTCGGCTAAGGTAGCGGCGGCGTTTCCTCCCCTTCCCACTCCGGCACCTAAAGGAACGACAGTTCCTTCTGGTGCCAAAATTGTGTCTGGCCCCTCGGCATCTGGCCCCTCCGCATCTGGCCCCTCGACATCTATCCCCTCTAACGACGGGTGGGAAAAAGTCGAGGGAAGCAAGAAGAAGTCCCGAAAGCGGAATAAGAAGGCTGCCAATAAAGCAGCCTCTACACCGCATTCGCCATCGGTGGCAGTGACTACAAAGAGGTCGCGAAAACTGAAGCCGCCAAAAACGGCGGCTGTGGTGATCACCGTGTCACCGGAGGCGGCAGATGGCGGGCTATCCTACGCGGCCGTGTTTAAAAAAGCCCGGGATAGCCTCGCCAGTGAATTCGGGGCTTCAGGTGTAAGGATGCGCCTCGCCCAGACGGGAGCTCGGGTCTTAGAGTTCCCCGGGGCTGAAGGTGTGAGGGCGGCCGACACTTTTGCTGAGAAGCTGCGGGGATTATTCCCAATGACGGATGGCGTGAAGATTGCCAGGCCCACCAAGTGCGCGGAGCTGCGCATTTCGGGCCTGGACGATTCTGTCACGGTCGAGGATGTCCGCGTTGCAGTTCGGGAGAGGACGGGTTGCAACGCGGACCACATCAGGGTTGGCACCATCCGTCACGGTCCAGGGGGCCTTGGCGCGGTGTGGGTCAGTTGTCCCGTGGCGTCGGCCAAAACCTTGGGCGACGCCGGCAGGCTCCTCATCGGTTTTGTGAACGCCAGAGTCACAGTCCTGACGGCGAGACCGATGAGGTGTTTCAAATGCCTATCATCGGGGCACACACGCGTCAAGTGCGCAAGTTGCTTTGACTGCAGCGGACTTTGCTTCCGCTGCGGTCGACCGGGGCACAAGGCGGCGGAATGTTCCGCCGCCCCTCACTGCCCAGCATGTGCGGCGGGTAATCTGCCCGCCAATCACCAGATGGGCCAGGGGGGCTGCAAGCCTGCCCGCGCTTCTCAGCAAACATCGGGGGTTAGCCAGTCGACCCAGGCTACCGCCGATGTCAACCGTGCGTCAACGTCGTCGCCTATGGAGGAGGCTGTAGAGATGGTTTCATAAATGGACCAAGTCTCCAGCTTCCTTGTCCAGACGAATCTCAACCACTCTGCCGGTGCGCAAGATCTTTTCTTGCAAACTATGGCGGAGTGGTCGGTCAGTGTAGCCGTAGCTGCGGAGCCCTATTACGTTCCTCCCCGTTCCAACTGGATGAGTGACCGGGACGGCTCCGTGGCAGTCGTCGGCTCCACGGCAGCTCATTCCCCGCCCTTGTCGCTAAGAGACAAGGGTAATGGATATGTTGCTGCCGAATGGGGGGGGATCACCATATATGGTGTCTACTTCTCCCCCAACAGGAGTTTGAGCGACTTCGAGGTTTTTCTTAACAACCTGGAGACCTCGATGCGGCGACTAGCGTCTGGGCACTTCCTAGTGCTGGGGGACTTCAACGCAAAGTCCGTTGCGTGGGGTTCCCCCAGGACGGACGCACGGGGCGAAGCCGTAGAGGAGTGGGCGGCTTCGGTGGGCCTCTGTCTTCTAAACAGAGGCTCCACCAACACGTGCGTGCGACAGCAGGGGGGGTCGATAGTGGACCTTTCGTTCGCTACCCCTGCTCTCGCCGCACGAATAAGGAACTGGCGTGTCCTGGAAGAGGTTGAGACGCTCTCGGATCACCTCTATATCCGATTCGAGCTCTCCCGGACCCAGGACCCCAGAAGGGGTCACACGGCGCGGCGTTCTTCCCGTTTCCCGCGGTGGGCTGTTACCAAGTTGGACAGGGACTTACTGGAGGAGGCAGCTATTATTTATTCTTGGCTGTCTCCGCGGCCTCTGACCGAGGAGGCAGACATGGGGGCGGGCCGCTTTCGCGATGCGATCACGCAGATTTGCGATGCGGCCATGCCCCGCGTTCGAGGTCGTCGGCCTCCAAGGAAGGAGGTCTACTGGTGGTCCCAGGAGTTGGCGGACCTCCGCGCGGCCTGTACTCGTGCCCGGAGGTCCTACACCCGCAGCCGGCGGCGTCACCGCGATGATGGGGGAGAGGGCCAGCTTCATGAGCAGTACCGAGATGCGCGGCAAACTCTGAAGCTGGCCATTAGTCGCGCCAAAGAGGAAAAAAGAAAGGAGATGCTGGAGAGTCTCGATCGTGACCCCTGGGGTCGCCCATATCGCGCGGCGCAACTAAAGCTCCGTGCGTCGGGCCCCCCCCTTACGGAGACTCTCCAGCCCAGCTTCCTGCGGGGAGTGGTTGAGGGCCTTTTCCCGCAACGGGTGGAGCACGTACCCCCGTCGATGGCCCCCTTGGCTGGAGACGACGGGGAGAACGAGGAGGATGGTGTTCCGCCCGTCACGGAGGCGGAGGTAGGGGCGGTTGTTCTACGGATCCGTTCCAAGAACACCGCCCCCGGGCCAGACGGGATCCCTGCCCGAGTGTTGGCCCTAGCCCTCGACCACATGTCCGACCGCCTCAGGGAGGTGTTCGACGCTTGCTTGGCGTCCGGGCGCTTCCCTGACTGCTGGAAGAGCGGGAAGCTGGTCCTTTTAAGGAAGCCGGGACGGCCTACCGACTCGGTTGCGGCCTACAGGCCCATCGTGTTGTTGGACGAGGCGGGTAAATTGTTTGAGAGGGTCCTCTCTGCCCGCATCGTCCGGCACCTGTGCGAGGTCGGCCCCGATTTGTCGGACGCACAATTCGGTTTTCGAGCGGGGCGTTCGACGGTCGGTGCTATGTTGCGCCTGAGGGCCGTGACCGAAGAGGTAGTGAGCTGTGGCGGCGTGCTGTTGGCGGTGTCGCTGGACATCGCCAACGCGTTCAACAGTCTGCCATTTAGCTGCATCAGGGAAGCACTCCACTATCACGGAGTGCCAGGGTACCTGAGGCGGCTAGTGGCAGACTGTTTAGAGGAGCGTACCGTCATGTACGAGGACCGAGATGGAGTTTTGAGTCGTCGGCCCATGTCGTGCGGTGTTCCGCAGGGGTCTGTCCTTGGACCACTCCTGTGGAACATGGGGTACGACTGGGCCCTTCGAGGCGACTTCCCCCCCGGGCTCGGCGTAATCTGTTACGCCGATGACACTTTGGTCACAGCCCGGGGGGTAAACTTTCAGGAGGCGGCGTGCCTGGCTACCAGGGGAGTCTCTCTGGTGGTCGGGCGCATCGAGGCGCTGGGTTTGCGGGTGGCCCTGGATAAGACGGAGGCCCTGTTATTTCATGGGCCCCGTCGTGGTCCACCCCCTGGCGCCTCTATCGAGGTCAACTCGGTCCTCGTACCGGTTCAGGCCCACATAAAATATCTGGGCCTGATCCTCGACGGTAGGTGGCGCTTCGACGAGCACTTCCTGCAGCTTGCTCCAAGGCTGGTCGCCGCTGCGTCCGCCCTTGGGCGACTCTTGCCCAATTTGGGTGGACCCAGCGTCGCTACAAGACGGCTGTACACGGGGGTTGTCCGGTCAATGGCATTGTACGGTGCACCGGTGTGGGCGGGGGCTCTGACCGCCCAGAATAGGGCGCGCCTCTGGCGCCCTCAGAGGGTGATGGCGGTTAGAGCCATACGCGGATACCGCACCGTGTCAACAGAGGCGGCGTGCGCGTTGGCCGGGACTCCCCCGTGGGATTTGGAGGCGGAAGTGCTCGCCGAAGTATATCGGCGAACGGCTGAGTTCCGGGCGGGAAGCGGCAGTCGGCCCCCGCCCGAAGAGGTACGCGAATGGCGTGAGGCCGCTCGCCGAGCCACCATGGCTCGTTGGTCGTCCCGGCTGGAGGCTCCACGTGCTGGCTTTGCCGCCGTGGAGGCGCTCCAGCCGGTCATCGTCGAGTGGGCAGGGCGGCAGCACGGGACCCTTTCCTTCCGACTGACGCAGGTTCTTTCCGGGCACGGCTGCTTCGGGAAGTACCTGCACTCGGTCGCTAGGAGGGAATTGAGTCCCGCCTGTCACCACTGCGACTGCAGTGAGGACTCGGCTCAGCACACGCTGGCGGTTTGCCCCAGTTGGGCGACGCAGCGTCGGGCCCTCACTGCAGTCATCGGAGTGGATCTGTCGCTACCGGCTGTCATTCGCTCCATGGCCGGTAGCGACAGGAATTTTACCGCGGTCGCAACCTTCTGTGAGGAAGTCATCTCGCAGAAGGAGGCGGCGGAAAGGGTCCGGGAGGACGACCTCCACTCGGACCTAATTCGCCGCCGGCGAACCGGGCGGCGGAGGCGCGCTTACCAGCGCCTCATGCCGCCCTGAGTGTGGCCGCGGGTGGACGGGACGGGTTTTCCCCTTCACCCGCTATAGTGGCCCCCCGCGAGGAGGCGGCGTCCGCGTGTGCCTGGACGTCGCCTAAATGAGAGGTTTTTACCCGAAGGTGGTGCCCGCGCTTTTGCGGGCAGGCGCTAGGAGGGTTCCGGATGTCTTAATAAAAGCTGTTCCCGGATCCCTCCTATTTAAGGCGCAGTACGGCACACCGTGTGGTTTTAGTCGGTTCGATTCCGACACACCGCCCCATCGTAAACCCCGATGGGGTGACGGCCCGAGGGGGTTTCCACACGCACAAAAAAAAAAAAAGGTAGCTTGTATTAACTTGATGCGGAAGGCGGAGAACTGGGTGCTATGGCGCACATTGAGAGAGGTCCAGTTAGTCCAGCAGTGGACTAGTATAATCTAATTGGTTGATTGATTGATAGGTAAATATATAGGTCGGTAAACATTTTGCTCTTTGTTTTGCCTCTTTTAAATAACTTATTATAGCTCTAATATTCTCTTAAACAACATTAACAGTTCAATACTCCTAACCGGAATAACAGACAACAAACACAGAAGCCGATTTACAATTTGTGGCCTGACTTGGTGCTTCAGTTTTACAACGGGAATTCGTGTCATAACCTGTAATGTGACCGCCTTGATTGCTCCGCGGTCGTGTTACAATCGGCTTTACGACCACGCCTACAACTGTGGTATGTAAATCGTGGAAATTAAAGGTGTCTTCAACCAACGTCATGTTCAGAGGTTTAATGAAGAAATGTCTTTAAGGGGAATGAACTCTGGTATGCTGAGTAAAATGTTCAGAGCTAGCGTCTAATTTTAGTAGATATTTGCATAGTATGTCTGAAAGAGGGATTTTAAAAAAAATGGCTTTGTGAAGTGTTTTTATGAAAGACTAGCAAACCGCCCCGGCTTTGCACGGTTACAAATTATACACATAAACCTTCCTCATGAATTACTCTATCTGTTAGTGAAAACCGCATGAAAATCCGTTCAGTTGTTCTTCAGTTTATCGCGAACAGACAGACAGACGCGTCAGGGGACTTTGTTTTATAATATATGGTGATGTTTAGTCATTATGATCATAGGCACACGAAACTAATACCCGTGGGATATAGAATCGTGGGAGAGCCATGCTTCGGCACGTATGGGCCGGCTCGACTCCGCTCGATACCACGGCCTCACAGAAAACCGGTAGTGAAACAATGCTTGCATTGCTTTTCGCCGCGTGAGTGAGGTTACCGGAGGCCCTAACCCTTCCCTCTCCCCTATTCCCGTCCTTCCCCTCACCCCCTCTCCTCCCCTCTAATCCCGCTCTCCCGTCTTTCCGCTCTTCCCCCCTTTACCCCTCTTCCCCTATTCCCACCTTAAAGGGCGGCAATGCACTTGTGACTCTTGAGTTACAGGTGCCCATGGGCGGCTGTAGTCATTTACCATCAGGTGATCCGTCTGCTCGTTTGCCCCCTATACCATAAAAAAAAAAAAGCTACGTGAAAAACTTACAAAAACCTCTTTCTGTTTATACTTATCACAATACAAAAGTCAGTTTATAGTCAAAGAAAGAACCATTTATTGCCTCACAGTACAGCCGCGCAATGCCCAATCAAAATAAAATGTTACTTAAACCTAGGAACACGTTTTACACACACAGTTACACACATTATACGTTGCATTGCCATTGCACGCCCACGTGTGTGGCAACGAGGTTAATACTCAGCTTAATGCTGGCTGTGACGCAGGCCATAACACAGCGCTGGTCTTCCGTATTAACCCCAAGTGACGCAGAATGTACAATGTTAAATTCCAATGATTTCCGAATCGGAATGATGGTCTGAATTATGATCATAGGCACATTTCAGTATTCGGTACGGTGTTTCTTACACCCTGTATGTAAGTTTTGTTTTTAAGCATAACAATATTATAGGTTTTCTTTTTCCTGCTTTTAATAGAGCGTGAAATTCAGAACATGAAGCTTTGGCGGTATTTTTAAACCCCTGACGAAAAAATAAATGGTGTTATAAGTTTAACGTATGTATCTGTACGTCTATGTATCTGTGTAGGATTGGTTTTTTTTCTAGTTTCTGCTATTCGATTGGGTTCTTCTTTTTTATCTTCTTGATTTTTTTCATGTTTATTGTTATTTTTCATAAAATGTGTCTAGTATTCTCTCGAATTATAAGTTATGCTCAGATGCACACACCGAAACACCTCCTTCACAAACATGATTTTTCTCTATTTAGTTGCTTATTTGTCATACAAAATAAAATTCATTCTTCATTTTGCATAGTATAATCTATATCTGTGCCCACGATATCACACAACTAGATATACATGAACAGATGTGCCGCATAAACAACATAAACCCAAACGACATTATGCAAATAATAACCAAAGAAGACACAACCACAACAATAATGACACACATCACACATAATAATATAGTGAACACTCTTAAAAAGTTTAACAACACTTAGCACTACATTTACAACCGCACCATGCTCTCGACCTCATAAATAACATGTAAATAGCAGTAAAAAATATTAATGTACTTAAATAATGTAAACATTGTAAATAGGTAACTGTATATTTTACAACATTTACTTGACTTTATGTAATATGTTTTTATAAATATGTAAATAATAATTGTAATAAATACTCAAGTAAGCACTAAAACTTTGTATCCAATAGCACAATAGCAGAGCGTATCACATGGAAATAAACTCCCATGGGAGGTGGTTAATCTTCCACGGAAAAAAAAACTATTTGGAGCCTAAATTAATTTAAAAAGTAAAAAATTTGTTTTGCTGTTTTAAATCTGTATATAAATATGAGTTTTAATCTGATCTTCATAAAAACCTCAAACCACTTCACGAATTTAGACTCAAAATATATATATCGATAGCTATTCATTCGATGAAGAAAATAATAATTGTTGTAAACCACATTGAATATATATCTAAAATAGAAAGTTTGTAGACTGCCAAATTCTAAAGGCCAAAATGAACACGATTTCAACCAAATTTTTTAACGCCATTACATGAAATAAAAAACTTAAGCTCCATTTACACTTTTTGACTTATGAAACTAAAAATGAAACTCTCTTACACCAAAAACTGCCTATTATTTCTTTGATTACCTGTCGTCTTTATCCATCCGAAGGTTGCCTGTAAAAAATGCTTTTAGCGATAAAGCCGCCCTTTGTACATATTGTTACTGTGATTACCTTGTAATGTAATTGATGTACAATAAAGTTTATTTCTATTCTATTTTGTTCTTTGCACATATTTAAAAAGCAAGTCAAAAACTATTAGAGCTTTACTAATTAATATCTAAGTGTATAAATGTTTGTATGTGAATATTTATATAACTACGTGGTTAAAGTTATTTTTTATGTAGATTCAAGTTTCCAATTCCTAAATTCCTATAATAGTACACCATGCCTACCCTAAATCACATTTAACAATATTCGTACAACACAGCAATAGCATAGCCATTGTTCAGTGGTTTTTACGTGAAGCTTGAACAAATAAACAGACAAACATAAAAAAGTATGACTATATTTTCGGAAACAATAAAATTTCTAGATCAGATAGTTGTTACTTTGTATAAACTTTTTTTTAAGTTTTTATCGCTTTTTTTCAAGTTTTCAAAAAAGTTGATAATCTAAATCGACGTTATGATTTTTCGGCATCTTGATGTAGACGCTCCCTTACTGTTTATCCGTATAGATTGATGCTCGAGACCTGAGGCTCTAAACATTCAGTAGCTAAGACTGATATTAATTAACTTAATGTAAGCCCTAGTTAACCACAAATCTAATTAAATTATATTCCCCAAAATAAGCTTAACCTTATTGCATTGAAAAGGAAAATATATATATAGTAACGTCAGTTCTGGCGTCAATAGATAGGAGTATTGAATAAATAATAATAATAACTTGACACATGTATCACACACGGCCGTCTGATCCCAAACTAGGCAGAGCCTGTACTATGGTAACCAGACTGCTGATAAACATGTTTATATACTTCTAAATACATACATATCACTACATATTATAAAACATAGTCCCCCGCCGCGTCTGTCTGTCTGCCTCTAAAACACTACAGAACGGATTTTCATGCGGTTTCCACCAATAGACAGAGTGATCCATGGGGAAGGTTTAGGTGTATAATTTGTTAACGTTTTGTGTAAAGTGATTAAAATATGATAGTGATTATTTAAGATGCCTCGATTACCCGTGCGAAAACCAGACACAGAACAAATGATCATACTCATCATACAATTATTTGTTCTAGGTCAGTTGTCAGGATCTCTAAACACTAGACCAACAGGCCAGTTGAATAAATGATTTATCTCTTATGATACAGCGTAATAAGAACGACCTTATTTTGCCATTCTAAAAAAGGTCTGCAGACGCTTAAAATTTGGGATGACTTTAAATTTACTATACGACGGGTCCTACGTATACTGGTACAATTGCAAAACTGTAACTTTACAGGAGAGCGATTCAAAGACTCTAAAGCTCGTAACTGTGTACTAATAAAATGGAGATTATTTTATTTGTATCTTTGATACATTAAAATACATTTTACATGGTATAAAATATAGGTTAAGCTAAATCTATTGATGCAAAGAAACAATTTTCGTTCATTTGCTGATTATACCAGTATACGTAGGACCCGTCGTATAGTAGAGGAAGAAGGTTGCCACCTGGGGTTGCAAAAGTTAATATACCACGATGATACTACAGTCATCATCATCAGAGAGCAAAGAAAAAGGCTGCGAGTATGTAGTAATACACTGCACCTAAATACTACAGTCTATAATTTTAGTTGGTCTGTTCCTATTTTATCATTTAAACTGACGATCAGATTAGGTACAAAAAAAAATTAACAAATACATGTGAAGCATGACTTAAAAGCAGTGAAATTATTTTGATCATACAAAGCCGTTTTGTTTTCACTCTTTTATTTTTTTATTTATGTCATGTCGTCTATTTGCAACGTATTTAATTCTGTGTAAAATTAAATGATTGATCATAGCGTTACACTTTAATTGAATTCCCTCAGGCTAGCGTCTAATTATAGTCATTTAAAAACATGATGATATTCAGAAATTCAGATCACGTTTATTGGTATAATCCTGATTTAGCATATCGGGTAACGGCGAAGTTTACTTCAACCCAGCTTGCTAGATGAGGCGCTGGAGTACTATACGTAACCTAACATAACTTATCCATTTTACGAATAAAGTAAGATTGTGTAAACAAAATCAATGAACACTTCATTCATTTTCAGATTCGAAAACAACTCACAAAAGAACATTTAAATTAAATCACTTGAATAACTTTAACCATAAGATTGAAGGTACAACAAAGAATAGGATTATTCACTGTTCATCAAAACATAAAATTACAAACATTATTCATTCAAACTTCTTAATGAAGTAGGGCGGGCATCCTTCAGAAGTTTTCATTACAGAAACGACTCGACCAATAAGGAAAGAACTGGGTGACAAGTTATTATTAATGCAGCCAACGAAAGACACAGTGCAGTATAATCTCAGTATAATAAAAAAAAAAATTTCGTAAAGGTTTAGTGAATTTTTCTGTTGTATGTAAATTTAATTAAAGCGATAAGATAACATGTGACAAGCTAACCAAGAGTCGTATATTCCAATGAGGCAAGGATCATCATCATCTGCCTGCCAATACAATGTAATGTGTAGATAATCCATTTTTTTTTTTTCAACGTCGCAAAGGCTTTTGGGTTGTCTCTTGTATAACCGGCCGCCGGCCTGACGCCAACCCTCCTTTGGAATGTAGTTGTTTTCAGATAGGATAAAAGAAGAATGTAAATTTGGGTAAGGAAAACTTATGGGGCGAGGGAGCTAGGGTAAGAAGTACCGCAAGTTTTGGATGGGAAATGGGACTCAGACTCCAGTAGCTCAAAGAGGATGCGGTTATACCCATGTGTCCGTCCTGTAATTGAAGAGGTACTAGAACAGGAACATCAACTAGCACTCACACAATGAGGCAAGGATGAAACCTCAAATACTGCTCAGAATTATCATCGAGTCGGCTTTCAGTCTAACTACGATAAGGCCGAACTTTGATATTTTACTGCGACTGCCATCAGACCTCCACAACCCAAGTACTAGGCGATATCGAAGTTCTATAATTAGACCCGCTTGTCAGACTTTTTAGGCCTCCAACCACTCGTAACGAATGCCACAGGTGTTTGTGTGGCACCCGGAACCGACGATTTAACATGCTCTTCGAGGCACGGAGTTGTCTCCTGGCTAGTATTTCTTAACTTTGTAATGTGCTAACCTACTCGGTTACCACTTAGCCACGAGCCCGTCAATACGGCTCAGAATTATAAATATCATAATAAGTTATTCCATCTAATCTAGAAAAGCTACATTACCGCAAGTGAGATTATGATATACGCACTGTTACTTTTTCAAGATTTTCTACAAGGCAGGTTGAAAAGAATCCTTTAATATTTAAGGTAGTGTGGTAAATGACGTTGATTGTTCCCCACGCTGTCTCACCGCTACTATTGCGTCATCGCACGAGGCTTGAAGTGGAAAGCAGGTACGCTTACACCATGTTATCGTCTAGACAAGATGGTTTAAAACATCACAGTTCGGGTAATTGACTGTAAGTGTAATTACAAGTCTAAATGTTGTGTTACTGTTCTGTTCGCAACTAATTGTAGCAGTTATAAGTCTAATTAGGCATAATTGCCCCAAAGACGAGCGAGAAAAGGACTTTATTGTACTTGAATATATATTTTTAACTGTAATCGAAGTTGGATTTTAATTATTATATATAGATACCAGCAGCGCCCCGCGGTTTCACCCGCGTAAGTCCCGATCCCGTGGGAATATTGGGATAAAATGTAGCCTATGCGTTAATCCAGGTCTGCAGCTATCTACATACCAAGTTTCACTGCAATTGGTTCAGTGGTTTTTGCGTGAAAAAGGAACAAACATCCATCCATTCATCCATCTATCCAAACTTTCACATTTATAATTATTAGTGGGACTTATTAAGTATATTACTGAAGCATGTATTGTAATTAGTTTTTTAATCAATGCACATACTTCTTTATATCATAAGGTAAGGAGATTAAATAAATTCTTATTAAACACGGAGGTCTAATATCCGGAAAACATCCAGTCGATTGTGACTAATTTCCGAATAATTATATAACCTTACAATATAAAAGGTTTATCCAAGTAATATTTTTATGTGTTTACCGTTTTACCACATAAAACGCAAATGAGGAAAAGGAGCGGAGAAAAAATCAACGTATATACCTACATATTTTATACCTCGTACTTTTCACAGAGGAATATTATTTCCATAATTCAGTTTTTTAATGTTTCTTATACCACCCTAAAAGAATCACGGTATGAAATGGTGGAATTATGATGTTTTTTTGGCCTCGATAAGGACAACAGGTGTATCCACCTGTTGTCTTTATCTATCTTAAAGAATCCGAAATAAGTGTGATATTGTGTAAAAGTAGATTCAAATAAGGAACTTGACTATGTGCCAAGTTATCTTGTTTTTTCAGTTTTAAATGCCGTAAAAAAAATTAAGGTGAGGAATAAGCTGTGACATTCTCCCAACACAAAAGGAGAGTCCTTCGACCAAGCTTGGTGATCAGAAATGTTAAATTAGGATTTTAAAAACTTAATAATATTTTGTATGATAATGCAAGATAAAACCTAATAAATAAGCCCAAGTTCTATAGTTGTTAAACTACTGTGTTTTTGTCACACTGTGGCCTTAATCGGAAGATTTAATTAGCGCCACTTGAGATCTACTTATTATAATAATTTTTTTTAAGCACCTTGTCCCCCTAAGTTTATAAGCACTTACTTGAAAAGTGATAAAAAGTAAGGAGGAAAGAATAATAATCGAATTAATTCTAATGCCTTGCAGACTTCTTCAAATTATTTTTGAGTAGATAATTAAGAGTCAAGCCAATTGTGACTCTGAAGGGTTTATATAATCGGATGTTGATGGATATTGGATGTGACGAGGTCGAAGTTTGCCACGCATTTTTTTGTGTTTTATATTATTTATTTATCTATTTATTTGGTTTGCTGACAGTTGTTACATTTATTATTTTCATGGACTTATACTATTATACACCTACTTATTCTAAATGTACAACCATTTATGAGCAAACACCGCATGCTCTGATATTTCCTTTTTTTACATATAGCTATTTAAATAAAACAAAACAACAGAAGATGGTTGGTAACCTAATAACATAATATATTATATTAATATCATTATGTTTTTAAACAAACACATAATAGTTTGCTAAAGGAGTCATGTTACTTATGCTTGCTCAATTATATGTTCTATGCCCACTAACAACCCCACTCACTTCACTCACACTCAGTAGAAAATAAAAGCACTACAGTAGTAGTTTACACAACTGGGGTCTTCTTCGGACTGGGGCTATTGATTGGATTACTCTGGAGGTTCCAATTCAAAATATATATACGTACCATCAGTATAAAATTGACAATGTACAAACTTTTCATGCCTAACAACTGTCTAACAGAATTTATTTGCCTCAGAATTAAAAAAAATTCGGGCCCGCAGCAGGCCCGCAGAGGTAGATTTCGTGTTTTTTTTATTTTTTGAAAACCTGCCCCCCAGTCCTCCCCTTTCGGGGAATATCCCCCATTCAACCTTCATTTTTGCCCTGTTGATTTGTCGTCCAAGTTTGAAATCGGTGCATAATTGCGACCTCTATCATGCCGTTAATTTTTATTTTTTTTGTTTTTTAGAAAAGACAACTCCCGCATTAGGAATTACTCCTGTGTCGCGGGGGACTTTACAAACATACAAACGACGGACACAAAGAACATTCAGACTCAGGTGGGAGTCGAACCCACGACCTGTAGCATAGCAGTCAGGGTCACTAACCACTAGGCCACGTCCAACAAGCCAGTCATCAAATTGAGGGACATATATACATATATATATATATATATATATATATATTTATAAACTTTTTAACTGGCGGTTGTTTTTGGTCTGTCATAACTAGACCTCCTGTAAAGAAATTTTTGGAAAATTCGGCAGCTGGTACAAAACCAATAGGTAGACTTTTCTTCGAAATCTACCTAACACCTACACAGAAATTGAATTCCACAGGTATTGTACATACATAATTCTTTCTAGCATGTAACTGAACCATAAACATTATATATGATAGGAACAATTTACTCATCATATGTAAATAGAGACAATGTATCGAAACCGAGTGGCTGTTTTAAGAGCTTTCTAAGTCGGGTATCGCCAACTGGCGCCCTTGAATAATTCAATAGATGTATTACACAAAATACCATGGCATACTGACAGGCGGAGAGGGTGTTGTAGCGATTTTCCGTGGTCTAAATAAGGGTAATGCAATTCATAGAATATATATTTTTACGACCAAGATGGGTTGTTAATATTCTTATGATTTTTAAGATCATCTATATAAGTCGGAGGAACGGGTGTTATGTGAGGTGAGGTGATCATGCCTGTTTTTTTAAAGAGGTGGTAGCGTAATGACTAAGGCATCGGACTTGCGATCATGAGGTTGCGGGTTCGAACCCCACCCAGTGCACTACCGACGGGAACCAGCCTCCTAGCATAAGCATTTTAGCTTAGCTGGAGGGGTTAACAAGAATACTAGTAATGTGTGACCCACGTTGCTAATAGCTTTAAAAAAAAAGTTATATTAATCAAAGTGAGCAATGGGAGCCTCACAGAAAACCGGGAGTGAAGCAATACAATGTGGTGTTTTGCTGAGAGAGTAAGGTTACCGGAGTCCCTAACCCTTCCCTCTCCCCCTCTTCCCTCTTTTCCCCTACTCCCAGCTTGAAGACAGGCAACGCTCTTTTGACTTTTGAGTTGAGTTGAGAGTGAGGTAGGTACCCATGGGCAGCGGTAGTCACTTACCATCAGGTGACCCGCCTTCTCGTTTGCCCTCTATTCCATAAAAGAAAAGAGAAAAAAAATTCAAATACGATCAAATCCTTACTTTATCATTTCTTTTGTCTCAGATGTATCGATGATTATTTGATTGATATTCTTCTATATGAACTTTAGCAATGTTACGCTCTCAAGCAACTGTCCAAAAGAAAATAAACGAATGGACAGAGTATAAATATGTTTCCCTTCAGTTAAACGAGTCTAGATAAACCTTTTTTGCTTTATTTTGGTGACCTTCTCTGCTGTCAAATCAGACTGTATTCTGTTCAAACCAATGTCACCTCATCAATCAACGTTAAATTTTTTCCCAAATATTATTCATAACTTCTTTATCTATATACATATGGGTCATAAAATCAAACATAGGCAAAGAAAAAAAGGGTCCGCGATAGACACACCCTCTCCTCGATATAATAGCGTGTTTCGTAAGAAATGGATAAATAATGCTCGTAAAGGAGCAACTTTGGGTGTCCGATGAAGGCTTGTGAGCATATAACGAAAAGATTTCCGAGTCGATATTTTGACATATGATGATGAGTAGGCAAAATTGTTCGTTGGCGATAGCGATTTTGAGCGAGGTATGAATAATAACTTGGATTTTTGCATAAAATTAGTTTAAGTATTTACTGAAGGGGTTTTAATGTTAATAGATTGTACCAGAACTTTACTAAAATCACAGAACACATAATAGTACAGGTACAAAAACCTCACTCATTTCATCAAACCATTTAAATAAATAGGCAATTCAGGTCGCTCAGCGCTAATTGCCTACAATTATATTCACCTAAAAGGTGCCTCTCTTTCTTTCACGTAACTCTTATCTGTTCTGAGTTCAGAGTTGTCTTTTTTAAAGAATTAATTAATCTGAGTATTTAATTACCAGTAAATTGAGTGCCTAAAACTCTATTTTTGTTAACAAATAAACCTAGGCTACGTGCGATAACCGATAATCTAGTTACGAACGGATGACGCAACGCAGTGCGTGAGTGAGCATGAAAGTAACGTGCGGCCCGTCCGACGCGCGGCAGCCCTAGGTCGGTACACTGCGGCGTGGACCTGATCTGCTAATACTCAAAAATAAAGAAAACGTTTGAAATGCTTAAATGCGCATATGATATACATCTACTACTTTACAACCTATGTCTAAATACCATCGAATGCTTAGCGAATGGCCACGGATCAGTTATCCGTTTGTCTGGTTTCATGTAACAATCGATGCAAAAGTTTTTAGCCCGACACTGGTCCGTGTAACAGTTGTTGCTTAAGTTGGTTTCAAATTTTAACCGATTTGCAGCCCTATTTCAACAAACTTTTAAAACAATAAATTCGAAAGCACTTTAAGGTTTCTTACACTTTACAACGCGCAGTAAGAAAAATGTATTCATTACCCATTTTCCTTTAGTTACACTATTTATTAGCTTCCGTAGATATTAGGTTACTGTATATTATTATGTTGTATTTTTTTAAATAAATAATTATTGGTTTTTACAATAAAAACAGTTCCTTTCTACACATTTGTACACACACTGTACGTAGTGATGAGAACTAATGTTTTTTATTACTGCATATTTATGAATCGATATTAAATATTTATAAATTAGTCCAAAATGTTTTTCATATGAATAGGTATAAGTTATATATAATTAAGAAGATATATAATAGATATTTCACTTGAGTCCCTAGTAACGTTGACATTATAATCAGTTCTTATGAACAATATAGGAATTAACGTGTATAAAATAATTTATTACACGAGTTCAATATTTTAAACTGAAACTAACTGTTTTTTTATTCTTTAAATCGATTAAAACTTCTTTCTAAATAAAACTGACTATTTTTTTAATCGAATCGGTAACGTGTTAGGGCATCACTAATACCATATCGAACTGACAAAAATAAAATTAAGAACTGACAGAGTATAATCCAGTCTCTCTCTAGATCCATACTTTTCATCTTTGACAGTATTTTTTCAGAAACAATGAAATACTCATTTAATTATTTATTTTTTATTTGATTGAGGACAAATAACATTTCATAATAATAGATTACACATTAGTCACTAAGTATTTCTCATAGCTGTTCTCAAGTAATCAAACAACTACCATCATTATCCACAGAGAAATATGTTGGTTAGTGAATTGTGTAAAACACATACATACTCGGGGTAGGCAGAGACGTATTTACACCATCATTTATCAACTATGATTGGTACTTACGTAATAGGGGTCAAGCCAATTGCCGTCAACCGGACACATTGGGAATTAAAGATGCGAAATTTGGGAGTTTATTGAAAAGGAAAGATACGTAAAAAGGATGGCAAAGAGATTTTAGAAAGAAAGAAAGAAAAAGTATTTATTTCCAAAGTGACGTTAACAAAAGATCTTATGTTTGATTAACAAGAAACAACAAATTTAAATAATAAAAGAAAAAGAAATACAAATAAAAACAAAAAAAAGCAACAATTGCATTGCACGTACTTCACGCACATCACTTACTGAAATTGATGAACACATTGATGTTGAAGGCGCCGGCATAGAAGTTACTGTGCACCAAATAGCGTTGATTTTACATACATTGGATGGGGGAGTGTGAGCTACACCTCGAGAAGGTCAGGTCTAATACTTTTAACTCGAACTGGCTTCAAATCCGACCATAATAAACTGAGAAAAATGTGTAATAAAAACGTATTTATGAGATACAGCGAAAATAGTTGTATTATATAGTTTACTTGGTTAGAAGACTCATATCATGCAAATTCCATCTTTAAATCGACGGGTCCTGCGTATACTGGTACAAGTGTAATTGTAACTTTACAGGAGAGCGGTTCAAAGATTCTAAAACTCTTAACTTTGTACTAATAAAACAGAAATGTTTGGTTTGTATCTTGGAAAGTAATTCATTTTTTTTTTATTTTACAGGGAGGTTAAGCTACAGCTATTGTTACAAAAAAAAAAACTATTTTCGTCATTTTTCTGATTATACCAGCATACGTATGACCCGGTGACGGGACCCGTCTAGGGTGAGACGGGTCAATGCCTGTCGGTGGTTGCGAAAGAATGCAATAGCGATTCTCGCTCCCCTGATCATAGGCAAGTAGTGGAACACCGGGTGGTTTTTAGTATTTTGAACTCTTAAAAAGCTACTGTTAATTTTGGTCCATTAGTCCTTTACAAATGTCTGGTCAAGGTCTTATCTTGACCAGACATTTGTGTGAGTGAGAATGTATATGTATAATGGGTCAAGTAATTTACAAATACCACATTTAAAAAATATGTATTAAAAAGAAAGTTTGGGAAGAAGAAAATAAATCAACTCGCTATCAGTATTTTTCGTTCCGCTAACACTCTTTTCCGGCCTAGCCGGCCGGCCGCCGAGCGTCTGAAGTTTAACGTGCGATAAGGCACTTCGTTCTAAAAAGTGTTAAATGTATCTACGTATATATTAATTTTAATTACGAATGTTGCGTTTAACTCATTAGGAAACACCGAAATTGGTATGTATTTTTTTTTATTTAATAAAAAAATACGACAAATAATAGCTGGCACTAATAGTTTGAAAAAGTTACTACAAGATAATTTCAACTTTTACCAAAAGGTTTTAATATAATTTCGTCAAAGAAAATTACTCTGTGATGGAAGCTTTAACATGATTTCTGAACTTAAAAGTGCAACACTGATATGTCAATACCTGAAAATTAATTCGTATTTATTCCGTCACTTCCTAATTTTTATACGGAAAATGAGATATGTTTTTCCATTTCCTCGCCTAAGGTTTATTTAATAGATTACAAAGAATATCTCCTTTACAAAACCTACCACTCATTATTACATTTATGGTAGATAAAATGATTTTTTACAATAGAGCGGAGTTGGAGTTTCGATCTAAAAAGTTTTGTTGTGATTTAATTATCGTCATGGTTGTCTGTTTTCTTAATCGCCATATCGTTTGAGTAACAAAAAATATAATAAAAATAAATTGCAAGGTTTCTAAATAGTACACGAGTACCTATGTGGAACAACACATGTCTACTAAAAAGAACATGATTTTTGTGTGAAATACAGATAATATAATTGTTCTACTTACGGCCGTTTTCAATAAGCTATCTATCTGTAAATGCACCTACAAAAGATAGACAAATCTATCGTTTGGTCCTTACTTGCTTTTCAATATCCTACTGGGGTAAAGCATGTTCTATCGAAGTTGTCAATCTATCGTCGAGAGGACAGGAAGCCTACTAGAGATAGGAATCCCATACATATGGTTCTTACTTTCATTTCAATATAAGTTTTAAGTTACTTTTCGATAGACGGAGCTAACTCAAGTAACATCATTTGCTTATCTGTCAACATCGGCCGTTTTGACAAGGATAACTTTTCAAAAATGAATAATTGAAGTAAGAAATATATACTAATAATATAATACAACGGAACAACATTGTAGTTGGAATTATTTAAATTATAATTGTGGCGAAGAAATGAATAGCCGTGAATACTATGCATACAGATTTATACTGAGTCTGCTGTAAACCAGTTAAATAAATAATTTAGTACTAATAAATAAATCTTTAATATAACAGATTTAGTGTAATACCAATTTAAAAAGTAAATTTGTTTTAACAGAATACGTATTACTATAGTTGCTTCTATTTCTGTCAATTAGATTTTAATGAAGTTTTATTTTTATTCCAATTGAAAAATCGAAGAATAAAATCATTTGTTAACAAGCCTGTACTTTGATTCTATAATTGCATTCATTGCTTTGTTATTTGAGACGACTTTTGCCGCCACATGTTGCACAAGCAGCATTGTCTCACATTTTGTCATGGGCCGCTTTCATTGACTAAAAAAATTAAAATCTATAAAAACTAGAATGTATTTAAGGGTGATTATTGTGAAGTAGTAGTTTAGAACAAAAAACGAGATGTTTTAAGAGGCGTGGATAGACGAGAGGAAAGGCGCTACCCTTCGTTGGATAAAGATAGATAGCACTTAACTCTGATTGTGAAACGCAGACTATAGATAGATAGGACCTTTCTGTTTTTTTGGAGATAGCGATCTATCGGTAACTACAGCTTGGTTATTGGAAACGGCCGTTAGTCGTACAGTTAGTCAGTTACATGTTACTCAGCTTAGAGTATTCCCAAATATGGTTGTCATCTTCTAAAAATCCATCGTTACATGGTGCTATAACGAACACATTAAACTATTATAAATGTATAAATATTGAAAAGTAACTCTGCCTCTTCGTTTCCTCTCCTCGACTAAACCTATGAAGCCATGGTAATAAACTGGCGAAGGCTATTCGTAGTCTACTTATCATCCTGAATATTATATTAGAGCCAAAACACGTGGCGAGGTATTACTTCGTGCCAGCGGAAGCGTACATATATAAAATCACATATTATAATGTAAGATTTACAAACATATTAAAATATCAGGATTTTAGAAAGCATTGTTGCGTGATGTAAGAATTTAACTGTTCTTTTTTTCTATGAAATCCCTGAAATAGCCTAATACATTTTGACATGTGTTTTCTACAAGCGAAACACATGTCGAAATATAACGTCGTGCCAGTGTAACTACCTCCTTTTTGTAAGACTCCAATTTGGCTTTATTTCTGAGCTGATACCATTATTAGAGTTATCATAATCACAACCAGAGTGGATAGTGAGTTTCAATTTTCAAATGCTAAGTAGTATGAGACGGCACATGGCGAAACGAAAACATCAAAAATATCGAAAATGTGCGAATTAATGAAAAACCTTCTACCGCACGGACTCAACGACAGAGGACGTGCTCCACTGAGCCCGCCAGCCTATGACCATGGTCGGTGCAACCTGGTCGAAACGTCACGCAATTCAAAGATATGTAATACCTTGTCGTGGTCGCCTTAGTTCCCGTGTAAATACATAATTAAATCAATTCATTAGCCACAATTATATACATTTTTTAAATCCCTATTTCCTTTAGTCACGCCATAACTTGAGAACGGCTTAACTGATTTCCATTAATCTTTTTTTTATGTTTTCTAATACTTTGTAGAAGATTCTTACGGAACGAAAAATTCATTAATTTGGACAGATTTCATCAACATTTCCTCGCGAACGAAGTCGTGAGTAACAGTTTCTTCCATATAAAACTGAAGATTATTTTACAAGGAAGAGCTGAATGCTATTATTTAGCTATCCCCAAAAGCAACACTAGGAAAATTTCGGAAACAACTAAAACACTGCTGTCATATTTTAGTAAGCATTTGCGTGCTTTTATTTTGCGCATAGACAGTATGGCGACTGTGTTATTATACTTACATGATATATTATACTTTTAGTGGTAATGGAGATAAAAAGGACTCCATTGTTATAGTGGACGTAAACCAGAAAAGTGGAGCTTTGAATGCACTTGGTTGTGAGTGCAAGTGAGTCTATTCAATTTATGCAAAGCACAGAAAACAATGTTTTAATATTCAAGTAGTGTCTGTTACACATAGGGCAAATGAATATTCATAGATAATAAATAATTTAATACGTCTATTATAATTAACACCCAATACTTTCACGCGAGTAATTTTTGCGCGCGATTTGTAGAAGATTTTTGTAAGTTTTAAGTTTTAGGTAGGTTTCTTCTGATACATTTCAATATTAATCTTGAGGGTATCCGAGCAACCTTTTTTTTTTTTTTTTTTTTTATGGTATTAGGGGCAAACGAGCAGACGGGTCACCTGATGGTAAATGACTACCGTCGCCCATGTGCGCCAGCAACTGAAGAGTCACAAGTGCGTTGCCGTTCTTTAAGGTAGGAGTAGGTGAAACTAGGGGAGAGGGGGGAAGAGGTGGGAGGGATCTCCCATTAATTATTTTTATTACTGGAATATAGTTAGTACTATTTAGATAATGTTTTGGTTTTAAAGTGTGTCTGTTTGCACGTAGACAACATCTTAGTCATCCCGTGGTAATGTATTACGTTATAAGATGTAACAAAATTCGGTTACCATAATACTTAAGATTATCTGATCAAGATTAATCAGGGTGTTTGGTTTTAATGTAATAAGGAGTTAATAATTTATGATAGATCATGTTCCAATTCATTCTATTGTTAAATAATAAGGAACTGTTAAATAGATTCAAACAAAATTATGTTTGAGATACGCCATATCGACTTAAGACGACTTCGAGCAGAAAATTATTGTGCTCTACTTCCATTGAAACCTTTAGACAACTATCAATAAAAACCGGAGGTCTTTTATAAAGATTATCCATCATTCGTGTTGCCATTGTTAACCAATATAAAGAATTCTTATATTAAAGATTTCGTTCCTGTCAGCATTGCTTGACTGACCTTGAAGCTTTTTTGCAACCCTAATATATAACCATCCAAATGTTGGCCAAGAAAAATGGACGTTACTTGAAATAGAGAATCAGGAATAGAAATGATAAGAACCAGCATATTAAAGTATACCTTGATTTATAATGCGTCATGCCTACTGTTTAAGAGGTGGCCAAGATCTGCCGGGGTTCTCGGGGACTTCCTTCATAGGGTATACCCGAGTCCCTTGCAATTGACTCACTAGTTATGGAACACCGTGACCCCGGTGGCCACCGCTGGCCCCGGTGGGGTCATGACCCGTTAGGGTTTCCACAAGATAAAAAAGTACTCTTCACGTTAACTACACTGTTTGTCTTTTTATCATTCTTGCTGTTATCGCAGTGTTTCTATCGTACGTAGTTCTTTCATCTTCTTTTATGGAATCATGGTTCAATAACACGCTAATCTGTGTAGTATAGATGAACAAACTACTTCTGCCTACTTTAGGTGACAGAAGAAGCGAAAGTGTGTGTAAATTAGTTAATTATGTCGCATATTTCTTGACATGGCCATAACTTCACTTATAAACACTAAAAGTTAGTACGTTACTTGCTTTATAATCCAACAAAGTCATATGTACATATCACAAAAACAAGGAACAATTATTTGCTAGCTATGGTTTCAATTTATCGACTGTACCTATCCAGATTTCTAGAATCCAAGTTCTTATAGGAATATTTCTGCCAAAAAGTATGGGCTACATGACAACGTTTGATATACAAACAATTACATTAAGTGTCTGGCATCCAGCCAGCACTACACATTAATGCCCTGATTTATATAACGATAATCTTACTACTTAATTACTGCTACTATTGTATCATTTCATTTAGTAATGAAAGATAGATTTGTTTGAAGCGGAACTGGAAGTTTTGGTGATATATGATTCTCTTGTCCAGTTCAGTCTCTTTTAAGAGTCTTGTTCAGTTCAGTTTTGTTGTAAGGGTGTATTCATATTTGGTTGTTGATTTGACTACAAAATTATGTTGTCATTAATTTAAAGATGACATTAATTAATAACAATCATCAAAACTTAATCATGTATAATGGCGTATGAAGTTACAGAAATATCATATAATAATATTTTTATTATGTGTATTGCATCGATAAGCCGTCAACAGTGGTTTAGCGTTCTTAACTTCGATCAACATAGTCAACATCTAAGTTTAACTTAATAAACCAGTCTTATAATTCGAAAGTCAATACTAAAACTTAGATCTCAAAAGTAAACCCTATAAAGTCAAGTGTGGGTGTAAAAAAATAAATAGAGGTTTCCCAACATAATCGTTAAAAACTCAGCACGCATCCTTTTGGAATAAATTTCTTCTTCAAGAGCAATCACTTAGCGCAATAAGTAGAAGACAGTCTGTGTGTGAAGTCGGATGCTAAAATGAGCTTAATAAGAAGTTAAACGTTGATGAAGAACGTACTTTAGTGAATTTTTGCTAAGCGAATGTTTGACGTTTTAACTGAGTACCGTTCAAAGTCAAATATCTTCATTTCATAAAATTCCTTAAACATTCTTTAACCCTCCTTTTTAAACTGAAAATTATAGATGAATACAATGTCATTGTTACAATAGGTTGCTTTGTCGAAAGTAAAACAAATGACGCACCTATATAGAAATAAAGAATACCATGTTGGAAGTACATAGATAAGATCGCTGTCTGCAGGTGTCGTTATCAAAATCACCCGTTACCAAATAGTTGAGCCTTGTGAGAAAAAATTGGGCAAACACACTTACGGCCATTATTTTTAATTACCAGATAGTTTAACAATATTTGCATAATGTGATACAGCACTGTTTTGTCGTATGTATGTACTTTGTCGTATGGAGAGCCATGCTTCGGCACGTATGGGACGACTCACAGAAAACCGGCAGTGAAGCAACGTCTTTTCCCACATTTAATTTTTTTATGGTATAGGGGGCCAACCAGCAGACGGATCACCTGATGGTAAATGACTACCGCCGCCCATGGGCACCCGCAGCTCAAGAGTCACAAGTCCGTTGTCGCCCTTTAAGATTGGAATAGGGGAAGAGCGGGAAGATAGGAGAGGGGATTAGAGGGGAGGGGAAGGACGGGAATAAGGGAGCGGCAAGGGATAGGGCCTCTGGTAACCTCACTCACGGGGCGAAAAACAATGCAAGCATTGTTTCACTGCCGGTTTTCTGTGAGGCCGTGGTATCGAGCGGAGTCGAGCTAGCCCATACGTGCCGAAGCATGGCTCTCCCACGTAAAACGTTCATTCCCAAAGTGCCCGGTTGACCGCAATAGGCTTGGCAATTAGGTTAGTGGGACCAAATTATACATATTTGACGAAATGTGGTACAAGCTTAAGTGTATTTATGTAGCTTATTTCCCTTATTTGAATATATTAACTGACTCCTAGCTCAAGTATTTTGTTAATTTTGGAGAAGTTAAAGAGTACAAAAAAAATTATGAGAAGAGATTTTTTATATACATGATCATCTGATTTTATTGCATCTGAACAATAAAACAAAAATATCTTAGTCCATACAAAGAGGTATATAGTAGCGTTTACTTGAGTGATGCCTGTACGTAGCTGACGACGGGCGTTACAAATGAGAACGTTACTGTAACAAATTGGAACAAGTCGCGGTGGGTGCGCGAAGTAACATTACAGGACAGTTTTAGAAAAAAAATCTATTATTTTAAAGCTCACGCTGTTGAAGGGTTGGAGGATGAATAGACGGTAATCTATTTAGAATATTTTTTTATATCTAAAATACTTACTTTGTCTACGTGGAATCTATGTTTTGAGCAAGTAAAACATTGTTTATGGGTGGGGGGCAAACGAGCACACTGGTCACCTGATGGTAAGCGACTACCGCCACCCATGCACACCTGCAACTCAAGAGTCACAAAGTGTTTTGCCGGCCTTTAAGGAGGGAGCAATGGAAACAGGGAAGAGGGGTTAGGGCTTCCGGTAACGTCACTCACTCGGCGAAACATAATACAAATATTGCTGCACGCCGGTTTTTTGTGAGGCCGATGGTATCACTCCAGTACAGCCAGCCCATACGTGCCGAAGTATTGCTCTCCCACGGTGTAACATAGTTAAATGAGTTAATAATCATCACCTAATTTATACTGTAAATGTTTAACTACACCACTGTGTAAAATCATATAATATGTAAAGCCGATTGGAATATCCATTTGAAAAGCGTACCTACTATCGAAACTGTGCGTCAATCTGTCATCACCCGTGACGATCGAACATTTAGCTGAAGTGTAAGAGGGATGCAAGTATTCCAACCATAAACTTAGTAAGTAATAAACGAACAGTCTCCTCGTTTTCGTGAGACCGAAATTGAAATGTTTGTGTGTGTAAGTTTTACAGACGTGTGACTGACTTTTAGTGTCGGGACATTGACGTCACCGCAATATCGATATAAAAAATCGGTAATATTTATATCACTATGGATTGGTAGTATTTTGTATGTAATTTTAAATGACGGAAGTGAAGAAAGTTCAATAGAATAATTGTTGAAATAATTTTCATCCTAATGTTTTTTTTTTTATATTTTCTAGCGTTAATTGCCAGATTTATTGTTGATTAAGTACATGTGCTCACGATGTACTGTCTCTGCTATAAGTACAGGCAAAAGTTCGCCTTTTGATGCTCTTACACACCTCACGCTTTGACTACTATCACTAAACATTTTATGCAAGTAAATCGGTTTCGGGGACTTCTTAACTGACCTCATTAAAACATTTTAAACTATTTTGAGTTAATAAAAAAGGTTTGCTACAAAAGATATATAATATCACCAAGAAAGGCAGTGTAGTACAATAAAACATCAAAACAAAATCAAAATATTTTTAATGTTATGACAAACCTTACATAGTCATATCAAAATCAAATCAAATCAAAATATTTTATTTCAATAAAACCAGTTCTAAGTATTTTTGAATTGTCAAGAGTAGGATAGAGTCAGAATTAGTCTCTAGAAGGACACTTGACACTCTTTTTCAAGACGTTTCTTTTATAATTGTATGGTTATATTACTTTTATGTAATAAATGTATGTAAAATAATATAATGTACAAACATATAAATACTCTCGCTAATTAATACTCTAGTCAGTTTAAGTAATAGTAGTCCTGGCTAGGCCCAACTAACGGCACCCATTGCAGCATGACGCATGCATCAGCCATCATCCAAGTCAACCATATTGAAGGGAGCTGTACAACCTGACACACGCCACCATTAGCAGGACTTCTAGGCGAGCATGACATACTCAGAACTGTCAGGCTATTGCCTATAATAATAACTTGATCCATTTCACACATTTTATAAATATATCTTAATAATATTGACTACACAGTTTTCATGTGTACAATTCAATATTTTCAAAATGAAACATTAAAATTCATGTTATATCTTCAATATCAGTAACTTATAAAATTAATAAAAACTTTACCCTCTCATAAAATATATCGACATTTCGATAGATTGTGTTTTGCTTTTAGTCAATCAATGTGCCAAAAGTATCATATTCACGGATACAATATTTTTTTATCTAACATAATTTTTTTAAATATTACAATATCTGAAAAATAGACTATTCACTGCATATGTTATGTGTAATACAAAATAATTTTGTGTATATATTCTCCGAAAATAAACACTTTGAAAGTAGTATTGAACTTTGGTATTTAGCATTAAAATGTTTTTTTCTTTAGGTGTTTCTTGTATGTTACACCACAATCTAACAGATAGTACGGCACCACTATTATTTTTTATATTTACCTGTTAAAATATAGAAAGATTACGAAGAACACACCAAAATCAAAACGGTTTTTTTTTGCCACAAGACTATTATAGACTAAATGTTTCAAAACCGGTGTCACTGTCAGGTTTATTCTGTCTCTTTCTCACACCTAGGTTTCTGTATATGGCTAAGTATCTCACTCGCACTTTACGTTCGTCTATTACGTTAGTATACTAAGTTTATGATTACAACAAATTACACAGTTTGAAATTAGAGGCGTGTAGTTTAAAAAAAAAACATGTGCGTCTCGGGATGCCCGACAGAAGTGATAACTTAAACGCCAGACAGACTGGCGCCGTAACGTGTTACGTAACGAAGCGGTTTACCCTCCCATAAGAAGTTATCACTTCAAAATAAGAATTAAAAGTGATTAAGGAAGTTACCGCTTATCAAACTTTCCTAAACATAAATTAGGAGCACAGAATGACACATTAAATACTAAGTCAACTAAACCACAGTGTAATATATCAGCCGCACTAATGTAATATTCATACGTTTCTCGATTTCCACAGTTTATGTAATTACTAACGACTTGTAATCAATCTTTGTCTCGCACGATCTTCTATTCATTGCTGTCAACGCGTGCTGGCTTAATCGGACCAGTTTTGAGAAAGTGGGTCTCATAAGTACCTAGACTAGACTAGACGGTTGCTTTGTATGATATGAATTCAAACTCTCTCCCCCTCTCCTCTTTCCCCCCCTTTCTCTATCTACTCCCATCTTAAAGTGGGCAACGCACTTGTGACTCTTGAGTTGCAGGTGCCCATGGGCGGCGGTAGTCACTTACCATCAGGTGACCCGTCTGCTCGTTTGACCCCCATTTGTATCACTATTATCCACATAATACTAGCTACCCGATCACGCGTTGCTGTGACTAAGTAATTAGCAATAAAAAAATATTGTGACTATAAATTGAGATTTAACACTGGAAGGGTCAACGCCCTCAATTTGACGGCAAAATGATTTTGATCGGTAATAGTTTTTCAAATTTTTCAAATATTTTTCAGTTTATTTTCATATTTCATAACTTTTGCCACCTATCTTAGGATAGTAAAAGTCTTAAGTTAAAAAAAAAACAGTCAGTCGTAGGACTGCACGTCAGAAGTGAAACATAACTTCACAATGTATTTGCATATACATACACACACACACACACATCTGTATATATATAATTAGGTTAAAAATAAAAAGTAGGTAATAACATAATATCTTCTGCGGAAGTTCTGCGCTCCTGGCGCTCATAAATATTTGAATTTCGAATGTTATATTTTTTTAAATATAAGAAACTCGGCTCTGTCTTACGAATTTTCGATCAGGGTCACGTGTCCTGACGCGAGTTTAAAATTTTTTACCCATCCCAAAAAGTGCACAACGCTGCTAAAAAAGTTTTCACCGTAAAAATTGAAATAGTGGTTCGTATGCGACAAATGCCTATTACCCTGCCTTGTTACTTATACCTACTAAGACCGGGCACCAGCGGCACCTTATTTGACAGCACAACCAATAGCTTTAGGTGTTATAAATGGTGTTTTTTAGTAGGTCAGGTCCCATTCATGTAACTTGAAATGGCTGTTTCCGGAAAGCGCAAAGCCTCTAACAATCGATACACATAACATTATAGGTTATGGGCCGGCTCGACCGGAGCGATACCACGGCCTCCCAGCAAACCGGTAGCAACGCAACGCTTGCATTGCTTTTCGTCGAGTGAGTGAGATTACTGGAGGCCCTAAACCCTCCCCTCTCCCCCTTTTGCCCCCATCCCGTACTCCCATCTTAAAGGCTGGCAACGCACTTGTGACTCTTGAATTTACCATCAGGTGACCCGTCTGCTCGTTTGCTCCCTATACCATAAAAAAGTAAGCTGGTTAACTTTGAGATATGAAAAAATATTGCTTTAATCTATACATTTAAGCCTTTGTATCAAGAAATTTGCAAACAGAAAACAATTATAAAAAAAAAATACTGCCTTAAAATTACATAGTTACAATCCGTAGTATATGAACACAAAATGAACACAAAATGTATGTGTCTATGTAATTTCCCTATTTTTTATTTGTCTTATTTAAAGTATTAATATACTCATTTGTACACTTAAATTTAAGGTAGACTGGTAGAGAATGCATTAGGCATTAAGTCCGCCGTTGTACGTTGTGTGCATAAAGTGTAATTTAAATAAAAATCAAAATTATATACTATGTATCACTCTTACAACTGAGATCATTCTAATGATACCTCATATGTGGAATATGTCAAATAGTTTAGGTTACGTGTTTCCATTATAAAGATACGTGTCAAAGAATTACACATGCATATACATATACATTCGAAAAACATTAGCCTTGTTCCGTAGTCGGGTAAAAAGTGAATGCCAAATTCCATTGGCAAGGTCGCCGGAAACTTTGGATGTTATAATCAAGGAGTATAAAGCTATTGGCAACTAAAACTTTGCCGACCGTACAAATTGGACAGCTTCCATGACAATTGAAATGTTCTTGGGAATCTTCGACTGTCATATTCAATGTCCTATCTGTAGGGACTTAACTTGATTTCTTGCCAAAAACTCTTGAGTACTTAGTTTAAAATATTACTACTGTAAACTAGATGAAAACCCGGCTTCGCTCGGGTGAAATGTTACTCTTAATACACAATCTTTTACAAAATGTAGGTAGATATATGTGTGAATCGGCCTGAAAGAACTCAAGATATACTTGTGAATCGGCCTTTACGAACTCAAGATGGCATCCGAGTGGCCAATATGGCGACTGCCATTTGCACCATTAGGATTTAACAAAATACTCGACAATAGGGAATATGCATGTATTTTTTTTTATCTTTTATTGACTTGTTCCATCATTCTACCCTAATAAAAAATATAAATAACCTTGGCAATGTTCAAATTAATTTTTAAAATAACATTGAAAACATCGATATAATTTGATCTGTTTGAACGCCGCCATATTTCGCGGGCCTTGGATGACGTCACGTTCCACGCTTAGTGTTTGTTTCATAAACTCACTTGAAGTGTTACAGTAATTTTATACCGATTTCCAGTTGTAATTACTATTTATTGTAATTAATAGACGATGGATAAAGTTAAAAAACCATTTTATAGGTATTGCCTTGCCCCTAAGTGTAAAAACACTATATGAAGTACACCCAGTACAGTATTTTTTCCTCTACAAAATAATAATGTAAAATACGAAAACAATGGTATACATTAATGAAAAAAGATGAAGTATCTTTAATATCGTGCTAATATTATTGTGAAGATCACTTTGATGTAAGCATGTTACAATTTAATTGCTAGTATAGTGTGAATTAGTCAGCAGTAAGTTATGTTTGTTTTAAATATCAAGCAGAAGGCAACTTGCTTGTCTACTTAAACTACGTAACAAAAGTCGAATAAAACTTTATGAATATAACTAGCTATACATATCTTTCCTATCATATCTTTCATATCTTTCACTCCTTTAACCTCAGCGGACGTAAAATCTAGATTTTATGCAAAATATATAGTCATCATGAATGCACCGCACCTATTTTCGATAGATTGTCCGATTGTGCTTTGACAAAACTATAATCAGTCATTGTCCTAGATGATTTTTAATATCACTAGAATGCGTAAATTGCACTAGCTAAGAGCAAATAACCACAGGAACACCTATCTTTCTCCGTAACACTACGAATATAGGCGCCGATAAATGACAGAACGTGGAATGTCACGTCATGTTTTGTTTCGACCAATGGTGAAGCGTTTTGCAAAGTTGAATTTCGCGCCCTTATTTTGCATATTTTAATTAATATTTTTTGCAATTAAACACGAACTAAATAAGAAAATAATTGCTTAGGCATAATATCTGGACAAGTAAGATTCAAGGGAAAATTAATCAAGTAAATTTAAACAACATGCATATTCCTTATTACGAATTTTGCGGATATAATATGTTGTCGACTTGAAATCATTATTGTTTTATGTTTTATTATTCGGGTAAGGTTTCAATCGAGTCTACCGTACCCCTTGACCAAATCATTAATATAGAATATGTGCTTTTAGAGTTAATATCTTCATTCAATAATAAAAATTATATATTTTGAGACATACAGCGTTGTCTAGGGCCTAACTTAGCTTAACTTCTACTTCTAATCACGGATAAACATACTTATATACAGGTATTGACAATGTAAATAGATATTTATCTTTACAAATATTTGCAATAGGCTTGAATTGAACCCACGATTTCAGTTTGCAGTCGAATGCACTACGGCCGCGCCAAACTAGTCGTGATTTTAAATAGTATTTTTAAGCCGTTTGTTAGGCCTATTTGCGTTTGGCGAACTGATTGTCAATGCCTACCGTGACAAAATATTTGAAATTTTCTTGCATAGAGAATGATAATATAGTCAGTTTTTTGGGCAAACTAGCAGTGGAGTTTTAAGTGGGAGAGTCACGCTTCGGCACGTATGGGCCGGCTCGACTGGAATGATACCCCGACCTTACAGAAAACTGGCATGAAGCAATGCTCCTCCCCCTTCCCTTCCCCTACTCCCAACTACCTTAAAGACCGGCAACACACCTGTGTATCTTGAGTTGCAGGTGTACATGGGCGGCTATAGTCATTTACCATCAGGTGACCCGTCTGCTCGTTTGCCCTGCATTTCTCTACACCTGCACTCGCAGTGTTTTCATTCTCGATGTTCTTATTAATAACAACAAAATGGATCAAAATATAATCTGCATGCCTATAACATATCCTTAACGTTATAGTTATTCTCGTCTGTATTTTATTCCTACAAACTTTGAAGCGCGATTCCGTAACTATTTCAGATTATATGGGTCAGAATCAGAGAGGTGAACATTTTAGGTTTTCAAATATCTAAGAAATTAAGTTTTCTTTTGAAGAAAACGAACAAGTGAAGTCTGTTATGTCATTTGTCATTAAACTTTCCTGTGAAGAGGCACGCACAAAAATATATATTTTAGAAATTCTACCTGTTAATAAGAATAATACCAGGTCCAAAAGTCGTTTTGGGAAGACTTTTAAATATTTTTTTAATAATAATATAACCAACGCATTTAAGAATCATCTTCAAGAAATTGTAATTTACCTGTTCCTACTTCGGAAAATTTTGTTATTTTGTCTATTTTTATAATAAAAACACTTATTTTTCAAATTACTCCCAATAAATTTTCAATTGGTGTAAATTTTGCTCCAAAATATTAATTTATTGTATACATTTTTGCACTACGTTATATATTAATAATATAAATACAAAAGTTTAAAGGTCATGTCATGTTGTATATGCAAGATTTAACTATAGCATTACTTATTAGTGATTTATTTGCCGTTGTTGTGATGTTCTCGAAAATGATGGGAGTGTTCTTAAATGAACGCAACGCCCGGTTTTTGGTATGATGGTTGTTTTTGATGTACCAGCACCAATATCGTCATTCTTTCCATAAAGTCGATCTGAAACCTTTTGGAGATTCTCATCATCTGAACTGTCTGAAAATACTTTTTCTATTGATGTGAAGAGAATTCAGAAACTCTTCATTCTTTTCTATGTCTAAATCTATCATTTCTAATGGCCCTGGACTTTCTTTATCTCTATCTTCGACTGAAAATTCGACAGTTTAATTTCTCGCAACAATTTTTAGAATTGATACACTAAAATGGAGACATCAAAAGCATTTTTCCAGATATTCTTAGTTACATTCATGATTCAGGGGATCGTATCTATCTTTTCGGGTATTACATTTTTGATTGCAACTATTTCATCGTCAATGACTTCATGAAGTGAAACTGATGAACTTTTTTACTAAACGGACAAAATCTGCAGCTGTGTTGACATCGTTTCCTCGTAATACTTGCTCATCAGCAGTTTTCTTTAACTCTCCTCCTACACCATCCATTGGTCCCTTACCATGACCTGGTTTACTGAATGTCCACGTTGAAGCAGTTATTTGCGGAAATTGGTCTATTAAAGTTTTAATCCATAAGTAAATATTAGTGCGGTTTCGATATTGGGATGTGGGTCCGGCTGAAAACACGTGAAGGGTATTAACGTAAGGCCTGACACTCAATGTTTTCTGTAGCCCTAATTTCAGGTGATCCCATACAGCATGGGCCTGACGGTCCAAATTATCATTTTATCAAAATATTATAATCTTTTTTCTGTTTATACTTTTGAGAATTTATTCTCCACAACTTTCTCTGTGGCCTCTTCTGTCTTTCAGTCATATTACTAAGTTTTAACTTTATTTTCAGCTTTCTTTCTTTGGTAATATTCAATATCTTTTAGTCTCTTCATCTCTTTTTGTTCAGGTGTCATTTTATATAAAAACTTGCACTTCCTTGCCTTTTCTCAATTTTTAATAAGCTATACTGTCTTCTTTAATCGTTTTTTGTAGTTAATTTCCTCTTCATTTTTATAATTTTCCATGTTACTCGTACTAAATGGATACCTAAAACCAAAATTTTGCATGGTTATGCTTTTAAAAGCATTAGAGCATCTTTTTGCTCAGAAAATGTCATTTCAGGAACGCCCTTCATATACAAGAACGTTCCCGAAATGGCCGTTCCCGAAATGACTATTCGATAAATATTTTCATGTCGCGCTTGACACCACCATGTTAGATATTGGTTTTAGAGGTTATGAACAAGTGTACTGTAATATTTAAAATAATTCTGCGAAAAGTATGCAAATTTTCGAAAAACTAATCACTAAACAGCGTTCCCGTAGAGACGGGGCATTAAAGTACGCTTCATTACACAACACATGCCTTTTGCTTTGACTAGTGAACTTCACAAGGTTGCTCGCTACCGCCACCCAGCGTGTGTTGTTTTAATTACATCGACCGATATCCACCGCGTTCACGGAATGATGTGGTAAACGTCAGAAAGCATTTGAATAGCCAAAATATGAAGAAATTAAACTGGTATTAATTTAATTTATACGTTTATTCTTAACTTGATGATTTTCAAAGCTAATATTAAAATATGACATTTTTAAGTTGTAATTGTAAACATTTTTGGCTTGTCTGAACTATGAAACATGGTATAAGGACGCATTCCCGGAATGACTATTTACGAAAGAAAGAAAAATATTTTAGTAATATCATGTTATTTCATTAAGAATAAAATTGTCAGAAGCATAATGCTCACTTCGCTGATTTTGACCCATATGTACGTCAAAAGTGTATATAAGTGTAATATACTATATTATGTAGTATGTAGCTCCTTAGCTAAGGTTGTAATTTTAAGTTATACTGACTTCGAGATTATTTTTGTTAAAAGAGACACTGATCACAATATCACATGCTTCCTGCACCTAACACTCCATTGCCACACTTTTAAAGGTCTGCGGTTTTACTCACCTGTTTATTTCAGACCCGACGGGAGCTATTTATGGAAGAGTGAACTCTTGTCCAGGATTACAGCTGAACTTCATTGAACTGAAAAACAACTTATTGTTAGAGGGAGGATTCCTAATCAAGAACCATAAAGAGGATAGTAGTAACTTCTTAGCATCAAGTATTGAAGAGTCTAATAACAAAAGAAGTGCTACGAAAGTTTTCTGTTATATAAGGATCGTACATATAGTACTAGCAACCCGCCCCTGCTTCGCACGGGTACAAATTATACACTTAAACCTTCCTCATCAATCACTCTATATATTAGGGAAAACCGCATGAAAATCCGTTCAGTAGTTCGAACAGACAGACAGACGCGGCGGGGGACTTTGTTTTATAATATGTAGTGAAGATATTGAATGTGGGGATGTATGGATATTTGTTACTCTTTCGCGCAAAACTACTGAACCGATTGCGATGATACTCCGTATGTAGATAGCTGGAGACCTGGATTAACACATAGGCTACTTTTTATTCCGATATTCCCATGGCATCTGAGTTACGTGGGTGAAACCGTGGGGCACAGTTAGTGAAAAATAAAATTTTATTGTATTTATGGTTAACTATTTTGGTAATAATGGCTTACACATAAAAGATAGATATATACTGTCGCGGACTTTTTTGTAGAACTGTTTAGGAGAAACAATCCCACCGTACATTATATTCGTTTAACTCTTACAGTTTTCCCACCGCACGCCAGAATAGCTCGCAGATGACAGATTTTTTTCCGACTCACTTAACACTTATCGTTATATTTTGGCGAATTTATAATAAATTATGGCCTATGTGTTATTCTGATATATAAGCTATATTATTGTAAAGTTTCATTAAAATCCATTCGGTATTTTTTGCGTGAAAGAGTAACAAACATCCATACATCCATACATCCTCACAAACTTTTACGTTTATAATATTAGTAGGATTGTGCAAGGGCAAAATTTGACATAGAAAAGTTAAAACATGTCAATTCATTGACTGAGTATTATCCTTTAGAATTAAGTTCCTAGTTACAAACATACTAAAAACACTTGGAATGCAATAGTACAAAATGTTGTAATTTGGTTTTAATGTAATCATAAAAAAAATCTTAAACCCAAAACAAATAAAAATATTACAAGTGACCTCGCTGTATTGCCCTCTCCGCAATAACAGAAATCAATCACAAACCCTAATATAACCTGCGACATTTGTGTCGACTCTAAAATATTAAGATCCAAACTTGGCTCCAATATTGGCAACAACATTCAAATTTTACAACGATCCATATCTCTTTACGGGCCAATTTAAATAATATCATCAGGGAGTATAAACACACAATCGACGCAATCTTTGAGTATGTTGATGCCAACCAGACAGATTAGATGAAATTACATAAAGATGTTTTGTCATCAAATCTTTTGGCTTGCTGACTAAGTTAGCCTTATTTGTGAAATACTTACGACAGTTAGGATGTGCTTACGCCAATGCTAGAACGTAAACATAGTTTTGATTGCTTCTTATAGGAAATGATTCTTATGTGGTATATGTAAATTTAAATTTCAAAATGTAACTTCATATTTTAACGCGTAATATTATTAATAAAAGAAATACTGTCATACTCTAAATGACAATACATATGTATATGTAAACACATGTGTAATGTAAAGCAAGCAAGGGCAGGCGGTTACTGCTGCACACATCGTCTCCCCCAACGAATTCCATGATGTCCTATGTGTCCTATGGCTGCAATGATGGTGATGATGAAGCTAGTAGTCTATAAAAACTCACATTCTAGGGTGTCACTTGTATTCCTGCATTCTTACAAGCTTCTGCTTGTAAGCAAACGAACAGACGGGTCACCTGATGGTACGTGACTACCGTTGCCCATGGACACCTGCAACTCAAGAGTCACAAGTGCTTTGCCAGCCTTTGATATGGGAGTACACTATTTTAACTAATAAAATATGTAATCATATTTAATTATGTATCCATACGAAAATTTATATATACTACATGATATATACTACATATTAAAATAGAACAAATAAATGTACTTAATTATAATAATATTTAATAATTAATCTTGTCACTTAAAAACTAATATTGAAAAAAAATATTTTGTAAATGTATGTTTGTAATGTATTAAAGCGATGATGAAGTAGGTATTACATACCTCTGAATTGCCTGACGTCTCAACCAATTTTTTTTTATTAAGTTTAAAAACACTGACATTAAGAAATAAAGGTGCATTTAAAAACTTTCAACAAGCTGATGTTTCTTTATTAAGACTTAGTTTTATATAAACACCACTGGGTATTCTATTTGCGTTGCCAAACTTAAGAACTTTTAGCCACCCCAGTCTCAAGTGGTTCTGGCTTAGACAGAATGGTGGTTCGACTCTTTTTGAATAATCTCTGGTCTACATTCTATTATAATAATATAATATATACTATAATACCAGAATGTAAAAATGTTAAGTGTCTACATTAAAGGTCATTACCAAGAATTACTCAAACATCTGAGTGCCTGTACATTAGAACAAATAATAGAACATTGTTGACGGGTGTATCCCAACTCCCAACCGACCGACAAAATGTATCATAATATCCGCCGAGAATAGACATTTCCGGTCACCATGAGGAAACAGATGTAATCCTTTCGATGGTTGAATATAACTATATCTATGGTTTGAATCTGTAAGTCTCTATAAATAAATTGTTAGTTTCAATATCTAATATTTATTCAGTGTTGTTATTTTGAACAAATTATGTTTATTATTTTGTAGTACGGAATGGAATAACATTTTTAACAAAAAATTATCAGATTTCCACTAAGTTGATTATAAACTAGCAGCAATCTTTTCAGTTCATTTTACTATTTCTATTTTTATGAGTAGTCCCTTGTTTCTATATTTATTGGAGCCTAATGACAAGAATCCTAATCTGATATACGTTAACTAGGCACTAGCTAAGACAGGCCTTTGGAGTCGATTTTAAGCGAACTATGAAATCTGTCTCCTTAATCCCAAAAGCTGTGAATTCAGAGTCGAATCGAGATTGATTCATGAACAAGCGACATGTGGAGTGACCTACGTAATGCAAATACAATAAGAAGAATAGGCATTTTCTATGATTAGCCTTGAGAAGAAAAGCTGAAACAAGCTTAAGGATTCAAGTCAAATTGTGCAAGTGCATTATTGCTATACACGTCACTATTTTTAATATAATTTTGAATATGCTTCCGTACATAAATAAGGTTATCATATATATAGGGGGATGCTACGTTGATGATACAGATTTCTTTAAAGTATTTCCTCAGTGAATCTCGGCACCTTACATTATAAATTGCTCGAATAGCTCTTTTCTATAAAACAAAAATTGTTTGTATGTCGGCAGCATTTTCCCACAATAAAATACCGTACGACATAACACTATAAAAATAACTAAAATAATACTAAACGGGCGGTTTCAATGTCTTTTACACTGCGTATGCTGCTGAGGTGAGTCTATTCCATAACTTACCTATATGTGGGCCCCATTGTAGCTTTGAATTGAATGTAATGCCCAAGAATTTTGTGGTAACCTACAAGGTCCAATTCTGTATAATTTACTAGTACACTGATCTCAATTTGTTTGACATTAGAAGTTATGAATCTGATACAGTTGGAATTTGCTTATTTAATAACAAATTGTTTACATTGAACCAATACACTTTTTTAGAGAAAGCAATATTCACAGTGACAGGTTGCTACCGTTGAAGTTTAAATAAAAGTATCATCTGTAAATAATACTACATCGTGACTATCTTAAATAAGTTATGATAAGTCATTAATATATACTAGAAACAAAAATGGGCCCAGAATTGAACTTTAACGGCAGCCGGTGAATGTGACTATTTTTAACAAGTTTTGGTAAGTCATCAATATATACCAGAAACAAAAATGAGCCCAGAATTTGACCCTGCGGAACGCCCAGGGTGGCTGTTGACCCAGGATATCTCTTTTCATTAATATCTACTCTCTGGATCATATGACTTAAACACAAAGCAAGAAAATTCAGAGCCGTATTTCTAATTCCAAACTGTTGCAATTTTCTTATCAATGTGTTTTGAGAAACACAATCAAACCCTTAAACAAATCACTAAAATGCCTAGTGAATCCTCCCAAGCATTGAAAATATGAATAAAAATCTCAACACCTCGCTCTCTCTCTCTCTCTCTCTCTCTCTCGCTCACTCTCGCTTGTTGATAGACTACTTGTGAAACGGAACTATTTCGGGTGTAGCAGTTGGACGTTAAACGTTTGGCAGTTATATATGACCACACTTACCAAATACGAAACGTCCATACTTTGTGTTCCGAGATACAATATTGAATAACATTTCACAGTAACTTTGAAGAAATTCTAATCTTAGGATTACAAAAACTGCATAAGTTCATAAGGTTCTCGAAAAATGCGAGCGCGACACCTAGAACGGTTAATGTTCAGCGGTTTTGGCAACCACCAACCACTCAGACAAGTCGTTAGCTTGTCTGTCACTTTATTGGTAGGAAGAAATATTTGGCAATAAAATTCCCTACCCACTTACCCAGCAAAATCACAGTCGTAAAACAGAGAAAAAATAAAGCGGACATTCAGCGAATTCCCTTGTATTTTTTCTTGACAAATAAATTACGCAGTTATATATTCAACAGGGATATCTCAAAGGGACGGCTCTTTAATCATCGCGAGTGTTACTTTTGATTTACATGTTCCAGTTGAAAGTACAGAAGCTGAACTCAAAACGAAATTAGTTTTATGAGAAACGAATTTTTGAAAGTTTATTTAGCACCACGTTTCGTATTCAGCTTCGCTGGTAAAGTGTTAAGATAAAGGGAATTAAGAGAATTTGGCTGAGTGGCTTCAATGGCAGTAATAAGGTAAATATATATATTTTTTTACTTATTAGTAGTTACCGGTCCTTTTAGCGTATCTTGCCTAGCGTATCACCACACTACATATGCATATCTATACTAATATTGTGTAGCTGAAGAGTTTGTTTGGTTAAACGCGCTAATCTCAGGAACTACTGGTTCGAATCGAAAAATTTCTTTTAATTTTGGATTGCCCGTTTATCGAGGTAGGTTATAGGCTATATACTATCACGCTACGACCAATAGGAGCGGAGCGTTTATGGTCACCATAAACGCAAGTGAAACTGCGGGGACTGCTAGTCAGAGATACATAGGTAACCGTGAAAAAAAAGTTTTTGTTTAGTTATTTAATCGGCACATATAATTCTTCGATAAACCACCAACCACTTACTGGACTAAATTTTCTGTACTTAGCTACGTATTATTTCGGAACTAGGTATACTTAAAACAAAAGAAATTTATTGGACCATTAGCAGAATTTATGGCTATGAGGCTTACCATAAATGTACGATACGCATAAAAATAGATTATTAAGTACTGTTAGATTGTTATACTATATTTTTCCTTCTGCACACTTAACACGGAAAAAATAAGCCGCCATTTTGAAATTGATTTACTGTTTTCCTCTCCAAACAGCAATCGAGTTCAAACCCCGAAAAGACGAAAATATTTACCTAATTTACTTTATAAATTATTTATCTTCGTCAATTCCAGATACACGATTTGATTTGTTACACTTCAACTTGTGGGTCCTATTAATTTGCTCGATATTTTGTTCATTTTGATATCTTTATAATGGTGATAGAATTTAGGCAAAAATACTAATACTAATTTATTTAAAGATGAGCTTAAAATAGCTTGTTTTACGGACTATTAGTTTGTTTGGGAATCCGGCTGCCGCCATAACTATCAACTTTTTACTTAATAGTAATTACACAATCACAATGTGTACCGTGTACTATGCATAAACAATAAACTAATTAGTATAATTAATTAATTATAGAGATGCTGTTCCGTGTTTAAAGAACTGCGATAAAATCTTTCTCCAGGCGGAGGGTTTTACACGAATACGTTTATAAAGTTAAAATCTCAACAGTGCAACCACAGTCAGGAAACACAGCTGGGGTGGGTTCCAGTCGAAAAACAACCTCAGTCTAACTTTTCAAACTAGGTCTGTTGCCTTGACTCTTCTCTTCTCTTAAACGTAAAACTCAGGAAGAATCAAACTGGTATGATTTTGATTATTAAAACACTTACACAGCTGAGTTATATGCGTTTAATATATCCGTGGTTGGCATGAACACATGTTTTTTTCGACTTTCACTTTTTTTTTTTATTGGCGTAATACTTCCTACGCATTAGGAATTTATATAAAAAAATTACAGTTTCAAATATACATAAATTTTGGAGCAATGGACTTTGGAAATATGTTGACATCTCGTATTTTAATATGTCTAACTTGACAAAACCTCATGTCAAATTTACATATAACTGTCAAAACTTAAAACTGGCCACTCTGACAAAATAATAGCAATTTTAGACATGTTAACATATTCACGCCAGCCGTATATATCGGTGGATATATACTTTAAGAGAAAATTCCTAAAATTGTGTTAAAGCGGGCATTACAATTTTAAATCATACTTGCTTCGATCATATCTACCATCGAAGCATACTTGTGAACTGGCTCAAAAATTAATAAATGGATAATTTCAAAATAGTTTTCGTTTAATTATTTATTTCAACATATAAAAAGTAAAAAAAAATAAAAATTTATTGAAATTTATGAAACTTAATTTTTATTACGTTTAAGTGTTAACGACTAACTGATAAAATGCTGGGCACGAATGATTTCTGAAATAGTTCTACTTTGTTAACCGACGAAAAAAAAGGAGGTTCTCAATTCGACCGTATATATATATATATATATTTTTTTTATGTGTGTTCAGCCCTCACTCCGTTATTTATGAACCGATATTGATCATTCTTTTTTTGTTGGATAGGGTATACTTCAAGGGTGGTTCCATGTCAAGGAAGTTAGGATCTGATGATGGGATCCTGATAAAATTGAGAGAAACCCTCGAAAATTGTAGGAACGAATAGTGTTTCTGCTTACTTTCATTTCATTACTTTATCAGGTATTTGGGTTTAGAAATCATCACTTCATGTAGCTGAGCTGATGATGAAAAAAAATCATGAAATGAAAATCTTTTTAACAAAAAACTAAACCGACGAAAAGAACAAAAAAGCAAAAAAAAATAAACTTTAAGTCTCAAGTATTGACCTTATTTACATAAACTATCAAATTTTATATATAAACTTATTTTGAGTCGGCGCCAATACTTAAGACTTAAAGTTTATTTATTTTTTGCTTTTTAGTTCTTTTCGTCGGTTTAATTTTTTGTTAAAAAGATTTTTTTATTAGTCAGGTAAGTTAGAGTTTTAGTCAGCAATTTCAGACTTAGAAAGTGCAAGCACGTTAAAGTAAAAAATAATTAATAAAAAATAATAGTAAAGATAATTGATTCGTTGTTTATAAAAGACAACGCCTGCACTAAGAATTATTCGCAGGGCCTTTACAAACATTTGAATAAAGGACACAAAGAACACCAAGACTCGGGAGAGCTATTTGTGGATCACACAAATTTTTTGTCCTTTGTAGGAATCGAGTCTAAAATACTACTTATACCATAGCACCACCCGTGAAGTCAATTGTTTGTTGTTTCTGCCATTTGTTTGTTGTTTACAAACAACAAACAAGTGGATAATTAATTTATCTCCAAAGTCAAACCAACACATACCGCATTATATATATATCATACATTATTTCATATTTGTAAAATACATTAAATATGAAATGGGAATATAAAATTTAAAAGAAAAAATATCCATTTGTATACATCAGACAGGTTAATCAATAAGCCGCAATAAAAATATTGAAATTAAAATAAGTTATATAGTCATTCAATTTTGAACTAGCCGACACATTCAATAGCATACCTCTTTAAAGTCGCAAGTGGTCTCTAGAAATAGAAAAATGTTTCCTTTCCTTTGAGTAGGCTTACTATAAAATTGAAAAGATGTAACAAAATCTCTTTCAACGACTTGGTTAGAGAAACGTTTCTAAGTAATAGCTACTTGTAGTTGCTTCAATATATTCTTCAAATACTTCAATCCCTATCTATCTCATAGTCTGTAGTAGTATGTTAAAACTACATATATTTATACTAACTAAAATTATAAAAAAATTACGCACCTAGACTAAAAATGACTGAATGAATGTGGTGCCATTTTGTTTCTCTGCATCATGCATTGTAACGTTCCCAGATAGCTGAATGTATTGCCACGTTGAATGACAATGCAAATTCTCTGGGTACGAAAAGGTAAAGTTGATCATACTTTATTTATTCTATTTTATAAAACGGAGGAACTGATCAAATTTGATGACTACTCACGCATATGAAGCTAGGTAATTTCTTGCCGGGGTTACAGTTATAATGCGCAAATCAGCAGAATAAGCAATTACACAAAAATAGTAATGGTTCTTACAAAATACAATGTATGTTTGAGAAGTGGAGCTTCTATAATTAGAGGAACAGGGTGTGTGCCTTTTAGTTTTCCAGACTGGCTGTGTAAACACGATTCTAAAATTACAAAAGTTTGGTCAACATAGTCCCAGGGAGACTAAAACAAAATGGTTTCGTGTAAACTAAAGAGTATAAAGAAACATTCGCTACTAATTCTGTTTAAATTCTTTGTAAGTGAAAGAAATGTGCTATACATTGTGTTTTTCAATGCCTTCGTTTTTTTTACTGTTTTGCTGTGACCTTTCTTAATTATGTTTAGAGCTAGGCCACTGTCATTTATTCTTATTAAAGGAAAAACTGTTATTCTGTAAAATATGTCACTCGGCTTGGCCATTTTTCTTCAATTTTATTTGAAAACAAACCCAGTGTTGTACACATCATTCGGGTCGCTACGCACAAAGCTACATCTCAAAAGCCGTGGTTTCCAGGATAGCGTTTTAAAGATTCGAACTGATTTGAGTTTCATTTAAAAATAAAAATGTTCTACCAAATATTATTCGAAACCGTCCAATAGAAAAAATATATCAACACACACAGAGTCAACGCAACAATAGGTTACTTTATCAAATGTAAAATTATTTTAAACAGATACCGTATCAACCTGTGTCGATCTAAAATCCCCTTTTCCAAATGGTTGAGCTTTGTGAGAAAAAATCGGGCAAACGGGCTGGTAGCTCATCTTCAGACATTTGAAGCTTACAGCTTGCTAGAGACGATGAGCCTGCCTCCAGAGCAAATTTGACTTTAGTACATCTTGGTAAAACAAAAATTAATATAATTATAATAATATATATACGTAGGGACCGCTGAATTATGCGTTCAGGTCCTTTCAGAATACTTATACTTGAAGTTATCTTCTTAAAAATGTTTAGTCGATATAGAGAGTATCTGGTATTTCTTTGGTTCAATTCTTTGCTCGAACTTCACTTTATTTTTGTTTATATGTAATGTAAAAATAGCATAACAAAATAAACAATGAATTCTGCTCAAAAACGGAATTCAAAAGTGCATTCGTCATGATCCAAAAGATGTTTATACCATTCCTTTTTATGTGACTCGCAAAAAAAAACTTTCATTGTTTTATTCTATTATAGACTGTAAATTATATTATCATTTTACATGTATAGGGATGCACAGACACTAGCAAGACATTCTCTGCAGGATTTTGATGCTATCTTTTACATAAAGAACTGATTTTATTTGCTACATGAAGTCACCTACTCTAAATTATTCGAAAACTCGTCAAAGCCAGAGAGTTAAATTCATCTAAAACACGCCTATTCTCATAGTACATTTTGATAACTTCGTCGCTGTACGCAACACACACAACGAAAATATTTTAGTATTGGCGACGGCGCGTTTGAAACGGTTAACATATGTAAACGGGCAAACTGCATTCGCCACCGTAGTGTTACTGCTAACACACGTTAGAATATTTTACACACTGAATAAACCGACGTGGTATCATAGCCTGTAATCGCCAGGTTGCAGTCTACACGTTGCTGTGTGATAACTGAGTGGTTTATTTTACATTAATTTGTAGAAGTTAGATGACAGTGTGATATATTAATGTAACAGTTGATACATATAAATATGTTATATGCATATTTATTAACACTAAATATGTGTTTCATCTATAAAGGAGTCTAAATTCGCACAGAAACAATATCCCCAATTCTGAGTTATAAATTGATTGCCTCGATGGTTAGTCAAAAAGAGAATATCTCAGCTCCTGCTCAAAAGACAAAAGAAAGAAAAAAAGGAAAAGCCTGCTGATATCGGTAAAGTCTCTGCTATCGATTTTGATATATAAATTGTGCGATTTCAAACTGTGTTTTTGAACAGCCATCAACTCAGTGACGTTGGAAACCTCAAATTAAAAACAGTTAAATAGAGCTACAGTTAACGCGGTCCTCATTATGACATGCGTATCGTTAGGGCTCCCGTTATTATTCATTATGTAACTCAATTGTTTGAAGGAGTTCCTAATTAGGACTTATAATAGGGTATGAAAAACAAAACCTCATTTTTCGTGAAATTATTCTTCGACGTATAAAACCACAACAATGAAACTAAAATGAAAGCTTAAAACACACCATTACGGTGTATTTTTTGTATGGTTTTAAAAATTTGGTTGCTGAATTTGTCAATCTTGGTATAGGATCTCTAGCAATGAGACGGGTCCACGATTTTAAAGGCATTAGGGGTAAGCTTATGAGACTAGCATAGGTCACTAATAAATGATTAAGAACGTCATCCTGAAATATTGGTGGCCATAATCTTCACTCGTGACCATTTGCTGCTACTGTTTCATAACTAGATGACAAGATTACTACTAGCCGTCCCCGCAGTTTTACCTACGTTTTATATTACACTAGCCTAAGTGGTCGTAGCGTGATGTTATGTAGCCTATAACCTTCCTAAATGTATACTCTATGCAATACAAAAAAAAATATTGTTCAAATCCGACTGATAGTTCAAGAAATTAACGCATTTAAACAAACAAACAATCAAAAAAAAATCTGGTCAAATAGTGGCACCACATAGTACTTCACTCTTATGTGTATGCATTTAATAAGCCATTCCAATAATAAACCAGAACATACAATGAGTGTCCCTGTAAATGTAAGTGGTAATAGTTTGATACAAACACTGCAGGGTATAGCGTCCGTCAGTAGTATGGAAGTTATTCAACTACACCACAACAACTAGCTGAGAAGTAATCCTGTTTTGCACAATAATAGATCTATGATTATAAATTAGTACAGTTTACAAGGTTTTGTCTCGTCAACTCGTTTTGGAAAACCGATTGGATGTAAGTTTCAAAGCCGGTCGCCAGCCAGCGAAAAAAAATTGCAGAAAAATATGTGAAGCAATCGTATCTTGATTGCTTTAACTTCAGCTTTAATCGGAACTTCAACAGAAACAATGGCTGGTCTGGTAATAAACGACTCCTCAACACAACGTAACGGAAACGCAGGTGTCTACCTACAGCCCAGCGCTCTTTACGTCAAAAAAATTGGTGGGAACGACGTCAGTCGAGGCCAGGGGGCCTGTAACTGATGCTCTAGGAAGCTTCACCCCTTGAAAAAAGGCAAAACACACGTGAGTAAAACATTCATTCATTCATTATTTTGTTTATGGTTATTATTTACAGTTACTTCATCTCATAATCTGAACTCCTGTATACTTGAAATGCTAACCACTAAACATTTCAACCTAGATAAAACTAGAACAAAATATTATCACCTCCTGCTTTTGGTATCTTGTACAATTTAGTATTAGTCTTGTAACGATCTTTGAACAATACTTTAGTTTTGTCGAATTTAGATTCTTAACTTTAATTATTAATTTTATTCTCACCGTTTCCTTCTATCACTTCCCAACTAATGAGCATAAAAGAGAGCTAATACACTATCTACAAACCGCTTCTAACCGGAATATTCAAGTACACCGTCGCCATTAAGTTTACACAGAGGGTCGTTACTGGCTGAATTTGTAAGAGAGCCTCGTTCTTAGTTATCGGGCTAACAGGATAAACTTGACGCACATAAAATTTACGCTAAACCGCGACATGAATCAGTGCGGGCTGTGTCCGATAAAAGTGAACTAAAGACTGCGTAGTGATGTACAAAATATATCGATAAAAGACAACTAAAGGGCATACTTGCACCTTAAAGACCGGCATGTATCATAATTTATTTAAAAAAAGAAACATGGGTTCGTCGGCCAATAAGTAGTCACCAAGGCCTTTTGATGTTTAGAATATCAGGACTATAATACACGCATTGCCCACTGGGTAAAAACCCTTTCATGCCTTTTAATGACCAGAAACTATGGCAGAGTAATCATTCCATGACATAATGGTACTACCGAGGGAATCACTTACCTACGTTTTAAGAACCTTGTTTTTGATGCGAAAGGTCGAGATCCGTCTCTGTCCAGATTGCAAAGCTGTGGAGGAGACATACCACCTCCTTTTGGAGTGTGCGTGGTACGAGGCTTAAAAAGCTTCTCTGGGCTTCGTCATTAAGAATATTATTAAAGTATATAATATTATTTCAGCCTTGTCGATGTCAGTCACAGCCAGATAACTGACTAATTTATCACACTAATCCCACTAATATTATAAATGTGAAAGTTTGGATGGATGGATGTTTCTTACTCTTTCACGCAAAAACCACTGAAACTTGGTATGTACATAGCTGGAGATCTGCATTAACGCATAGGCTACTTTTTATTCCGATATTCGCACGGGATCGGGACTTGCGCGGGTAAAACCGCGTGGCGGTGTTAGTATAATAAATATTAGCTATAAACAATTAATATATCGTATATATTGTAGGATAACTATATATCTAGTATAGATATAGTATCAGTATATATTTAGTCATATATATTTGTTACCTATGTTACTGAGTGGTATTGTCAAATTTAAAATAGCTCATTAAATAAAGAAATATAAAAAATAAAAAAACAAGATGACAACAGCTAAGGATAAACCTCAACGATTGTTTAAACGTTCGCTTAGACAGGGAACGTAAACCCAACACCCTCAACAATGAGATATGCTTACCAGGCGTGACAGGTAACTCCAATGTAATCTGTAATCTTCCGCTACCATTAAATACTTCGCAGGCCTCCTCAGAACAATTCGGTGGCAATGTGCTCTTTGCTGCTACAATCCTGTCTATTGCAATTTGTTGAGGTTTATTCTCGGCTTTTGTCATTGTTGGGTCTACAAACCGAGAGTGAGTGGTGGGTTTCTTCTCCTCAATAACTATTTAGCAATGGATTACCGCCACATTACACCTAGTTCAATCCTACTAATATTATAAACGTGAAAGATTTCAAAATCAAAATCAAAATCTAAATCATTTATTTCAACTAAACCATTATCGGTATTTTTGAATTTTTAGGAGTAGTAGTCAGTCAGACTAAGTCAGTCGTGCAGCTAGTTGCCTGTTCCAATTCGTAGATCCAGTGGAGAAAAACAGGCTAGAAACTCCAAGGACACTCTTTTTCAACATGGTTTTTACATATCTATTAGGGTAGATGGGTTACCAGAAAGAAAGAAGCGTTTCAAATAAGAAAGTGGGTTTATTACCTTAGTAATAGTAATCTCGTCTGTATAGCGTCCATCTGTTGACAGCTAACTTATATTCTCTATGGTATGTTTTTGTTGCCCTCTAACACCCTTCCTCAACAAAAACAAGCTCTTACAATATTTATTTAACCAATAGGTACCTAGTATATTCTACAGCTTTTACTTATTTTAACTATTACATATTGTTTCATTGCATGAAACTTGCTTTTACTTACACACAACTCTTGTAATCTTAATTTAGTTAGTCTCTTTGTGAACATATCAGCTAACTGTTTCTTTGTAGGTATATATTCTAACATCAATACACCCTCACAAACCTTTTGTCTTACAAAATGATACTTTAATGCAATATGTTTAAGTCTCTTATGATGTTCATTATTTTTAGAAACATGAATGGCCGACTGATTATCTATATAAACTTTAAAACATTGACAATTTACCATAAGTTCGTTTAACAAATTCTGTATCCAACACCCTTCTGCTACCTCCTTTCCTAAAGCTATGTACTCAGATTCTGTAGAGGAAAGTGCTACACACTGCTGCTTCATACAACTCCATGACACAGTTGAGCCAAAAACCTTCATGATATACCCAGATGTTGATTTTCTGTCAGATTTATCTCCAGCCCAGTCAGCATCTGTGTATCCCACTAGTGGGGAATTCTCTTCAGCTTTAAAAACTAATTTATAATTCAAAGTTCCTTTCAAGTAACGCATTACATGTTTAAGTGCCTTCCACAATTTCTTATTTGCAAATGTTTGGTACCTGGCTAAGAAACTCAGTGCATAACAAATATCAGGTCTAGTTCCCAACATTGCATACATAAGGCTGCCTATCAGTCTTCTACAGTTTGTTACCAAAATAGGATCCCTGGAAGTCTCTTTACTTATCTCAAGACCTAATTCTATAGGTGTTCCTACAGGATTACACTCATTCATATTATATGTCTTTAGTAAATTTTCTATGTACTGTTTTTGACTTAATTCAATGACACCTTTTCTAATGTTTATATTAATTCCCAAATATTTCAGATTATTATTGCCCAAGTCTTTCATTTCAAAGTTGCTTTTAAGTGCCTCTTTTAGCATATTAAGTTTATCTTGATTTTCTCCAATTATAATGATGTCATCGACATACAGCAATAAGTAGAATTTTTCATCTCTTTTATAATAAAGACAATAATCAGATTGACTCCTGCAAAACCCTTCCTGAACCATAAAACTGTTAAATTTTTCATTCCACATTTTAGGAGATCTCTTCAATCCATAGAGTGCTTTTTGTAGTTTCAAAATCTTGTTATCATTTGCTATCCCATCTGATTTCTTTAAATATACTTCCTCTTATATGTCTCCATATAAAAATGCACTTTTGACATCCATTTGTGAAATAAACAAATCAAATTTATTTGCTATTGATAATAAAATTCTTGAAGTTGGTAATTTTGCCACAGGGGCATAGATTTCTGAGTGATCAAAGTCATCCTTTTGTTGGAAACCCCTGGCGACCAACCTAGCTTTGCATTGAGAACAACCAACTTCATTTTTCTTTATTTTAAACACCCACTTCGCTTCTATGGCTTTCCTTCCTTCCGGCAACTTTCTGTCCATTTATTGTTTCTTTCCAATGCTTCTAATTCACATTTTATAGCTTCCTCCCATTTTTCTTTATATTTGGAATTCATAGCTTGACTATATGTTAGTGGTTCTTCATTTGTAGCTATAAAACCAGTGAAATAGTCGTCAAATCTTTTAAGATGTTTGACAGTTCTTGTTCTTGTATTTTGCTTCTTTGTACCTTGTTCTGTAAAACTTTCTTCTTTTTCATCTAGATCTTCTATACTTCTATACTCTTTACTATTTTCTATTTCTTCATCGCCACTGTAATCTTCATCTACTTCTTCAAGTGTTTTGTACACATTATCTTCTGAATTATATGTATGTACATTACCTGTATCTATAATGTTACAGTCCTGTCTGTCCATATATTCAACTATCCCTTCCTGTCTTCCTGTATCCACATCCTAAGAGCTCCCTTCCTCACAGATCGGTTCCTCTTCATTTTCTATAATATTTTGTATTACATCTTTCTCCTCAAGTATATTTCTTTTCCTACTAGTATTTTCCTTCTCTGGTGATTTGTTCTCTGCTATCTTCTTTTTCACAACTGTCACATCTCTGTAGGTATCCACTGTATTAGTATTTGGTATCCAAACTCTGTATCCTTTACAATTCTCTCCATATCCCACAAATATGGCATGCCTACTCTTTGCATCCCACTTCAACCTCTTCTGTTTAGGAATATGTACATAAACATCAGAACCAAATTTTTGTAGCAAGTTTATATCAAATGACTTTTTATATAGTAACTCAAATGGCGTTTTGTTATCTTCTTTAGTAGGTCCTGTTCTATTTATGATAAATGCTGCTGTATTTATAGACTCTGCCCATAGTTTCTTTCCTAACCCTGATTCCACTAACATTGTCCTACCTGCCTCTACGAGTGTCCTCATATCCCTTTCTGCTCTTCCATTTTGTTCTGGAGTGTATTTTACAGATGTCTGGTGAGTAATGCCCTTCCTATTAAACAAACTAATAACCCCATTGTTTACAAACTCTGTCCCATTATCTGATCTTATTATTTTAATTTTGAACCCTGTTTCATTCTTAAATTTACTAATAAAATTCTCAATCTTTTCTTTAACTTCCCATTTGTTTTTCAAGAAAAATATAAATCTAAAACTACTGTAATCATCTTTACACAACAGAAAGTAACGAGAACCACCGAGCGACTTCTCCTCCATAGGACCGCACAGATCCATATGTATGAGTTCACCTGGGACTGAAGCTCTATAATCACTTCTATAAAATGACTGCCTATGTTGTTTACCTTTCAAACAAGAAATGCACTGTTCGTTCGACCCTTCATGTTTCACATTAAATTTATTTAACACATTTTTAATATGATTGTAACTTTGATGAGCTAAGATTTCATGCCACTCTGCAACACTTTTAAAAGCAATCCCTTCTTTAATTTTAAAATCCATAACAAACAATTCCCCACAGCGTGATGAGGTGCATGTGGTTCTGCCCTCTTTAACAAAAATACATTTATGAGTGCTCTGTACAACCATATTATAACCTTTATCAATTGCACATACAACAGAGAATAGATTCACAGTTAAATCAGGAACATGTAGTACATTTAACAATATTGAAGACTTACTATTAAATGCTTGGACTTTAATATCACCTATACCCAACACTTTCAATTTCCTGCCATCTCCTATAGTGACAAATTTATTACTTACATCAGAATAATTACAGAAAGCTCTCTTTGTTTACTCATGTGCTCACTGGCACCAGTATCCATTACCCAACACACAGAATTAGATTGACAGGAGGGCACAATGTATGCATTTGGTTTAGTATTATGTTTATTATTGTTATTTAATCTCGCTCTACAGTCTTTATAAATATGTCCTATTTTGCCACAATAATTACACTTCCTCTTTTTGCAATCCTTTTTGAAATGTCCACTTTGACCACACTGATAACACTTTTCACTTTTATCAAACTTTTTCTTAGGATATGCACCACTATATTGGCTATTCTGCTTGGTCAACAACGCTGCAGATGTCTCTTCTTCAGCCTTGCTCCTCTCTTCCTCCACTAGCAGCCTAGATGATAAATTGGATAACGTTTGTTCGGCCTCCGGCACTGACTCCCAAGCTGATATAAAATATTTATAATACTCTGGCAAACTCATTATGATCTTCGTAACAATCATTTTTTCTGAGATATTTTCTTTCAGGGCTCTTAACTTCCTTACTAACTCTTCTACTGAAGCCTTGAATTTGGACATCGGCCCCTCATATTTCAGGTTGTAAAACCTCTGCTGTATAAGATGTACCCCAACTTTGGATTTAGATTCATATATATTGCTCAATTTGACCCACATGTCATGACTTGTCTCACACGATGTTAGGTAAGTGAGCACGCTCTCATCCACGCGAAGAACTATAACCTCTTGTGCCTTGGCATCGCTGTGATCCCATTTTTCTAAAGTAGATTTATCCTCTGTGACTGGCCTAGGGTTAGTAGCCACCCCATACAGACCGCGAGACTTCAACATAATGGTTGTTTGCAGCCGCCATGCCGGCCAGTTGCCCTCGTGTAGAATCACGCTTTTACTTTCCATGATGCAACTTGTTTAATCCTCTGTACTTTCTGTGTCTGGGCCCAAAACCTATTAGGGTAGATGGGTTACCAGAAAGAAAGAAGCGTTTCAAATAAGAAAGTGGGTTTATTACCTTAGTAATAGTAATCTCGTCTGTATAGCGTCCATCTGTTAACGAGGCGGGAACAAGAAGGACCATAGAGACAGTTATCTTTGACAGCTAACTTATATTCTCTATGGTATGTTTTTGTTGCCCTCTAACAATATCACTGGTTACATTGCTTATATGCGCAAGTTAAATGTGAGGACAATGTAACGTATTGTTCTAAACTATAAACAACTACTATATGTAAGTAATAGCAGTTCAGAAATGACCAGTCCCAACCAACGGCACTCGTTCACAAGCATGACGCACGCGCCAGCCATCGTCCACTTCAACCATATGATATCAATTGATATCAAAGGGAGTCGAACGACCCCACACGCACGCTACCATCGGCAGGGCGTCTAAGCGGACACGGCATACTCAGAACTGCAACATAGCAAAATTAATTTAATATGTTATTGACTACACAGTTCTCACATGTACAATTCAAAATTTACTAAATGTAACACATAAATTGGTGTCAAAATATAAGATAATGTCAATGTTTTGCAAAGTTAACAATGTCAATAATAATGATTAAATTATTAATAAATAACATGTCAGATAAAAACTACTAAGCAAGTGAATATTCATATTTGTTAAGACCACCACTCATTTACAGTGTGGCTGTGGAGCAGGACCAGCATTTAGCCAAGCATTTTTATCAGCTAAATAATCGTCTAGTTGATAATATGCTTGTTTACATAGTGTGCGTTTAATGCAAGTTTTAAATTTCTTCTCATTAAGTTGAAGAATATTAGGAGGTATTTTATTACAGAATTTAATACAGTACCCCATGAAAGATGTTTGCACTTTTGTTAATCTAAATTTTGGTTGTACTAATTTATTTCTGTCTCTAGTAATGTAATTATGTCTTTCACATCGTTGAGTAAATAGGTGCAATTTTTTTCTGACACATAATGTTTTCATAAATATACTGACAAGGCACCGTCAGGATGTTAATTTCCTTAAAGTTCCCTAAGGGATTCGCGACTACGTAGAGTATAAATGGCTCTGATAGCTCTTTTCTGCAGAATGAATATAGATTCTATATCTGCAGCACGCCCCCACAACAAAATACCGTAGGACATGACACTGTGAAAATAACTGTAATAAACAAGTCTTGCAGTGTCTATGTCTGTTAATTTGCGGACTTTCCTTACAGCATATGCTGCAGAACTTAGCCGCTTTGAAAGCGATGATAAGTGAGCGCCCCATTGTAATCTAGAATCTAGCGTAATCCCTAGGAAAACAGTTTCATTGACAAAATCTAACTTTTCCTTATTTAATAAAACTTGGCATTCATTGTTTCTAACGTTGGGCAACGAAAATCTTATACATTTAGTTTTTTTCCCATTTAACACTAAATTGTAGGCAGTAAGCCAACCATGTACTAGATGAATAATATTATTTACATGGTCAAAGCTACTGGCGGGTCTATCAACTTTAAAAATTAATGATGTGTCATCAGCAAATAATACCATTTTAGGCTGGCTATCCAGTAAATGGGGGAGATCATTAATATATACAAGAAAGAGAAACGGGCCCAATATCGATCCCTGCGCCACTCCCATTTTCATCTTTGACCCTAATGAATTGACATTTGTGAGGATGTATGGATGTGTGGATGTATGGATGTTTGTAACTCTTTCACGCCAAAACTACTAAACCGATTGCAATGTAACTTGGTACGTAGATAGCTGGAGACCTGGATTAACATATAGGCTACTTTTTATTCCGATATTTCCACGGGATCAGGACTTACGCAGGTAAAACCGCGGGGCGCTGCTAGTTAATTATAACTTAAAACGTCGTGTCATAAGAAATATATGTCATATCACATCAACGAAGTTGAGCTGAGTAGAGTTCATAAGCTAGTATAAAAGGTTCGTATGAGATTTTTCATAGAAAGTTAATTTACTATTAATTTAATCTAAGCTATTTAATCATGGTTAAATTAAATAAAAGTTTAAAAATTAAACAAAGTTAATATTATCTAGAATACGTAGCACGTTCGTTCAATGTAGTTAATTGGAAAGGCAAACATTGTTTGATTAAATGAATTATTTTATTGCAAGAAAATTTTAAAAACCAATTATATTACTATTCAGTTATTAATTTCATCTGCGTACCATCTGCCACTCACCGTAACGAAGGGTCTTTTTGTTTCTTTATTAGATAAATGACTCTTGTTGAGTTTCACTACATAAAATAAACCTAGCTGCGTGGTAATGTACCTTAACAGCGGTGTTTTGAGTTCGATCCCTGGTAACGCACTTCTAACTTTTTAAGGAAACGCGCGTATGTTGTAATTTTGTATTCGACGTAAAGGAATTTTCTATTATATTCTCAAAGGTCTGTCAAGACTGCAAGGGAAAGTTTGTAATGTGAAGGGCCAATATTGATTCTTGAATAGTAGGTACTTTCTTTCTTTTATAAAAAATACAGATTATTTTCTATCGTATAACCGCGAGACGTTTTGCGCGAGATGTTTTGATCAAAAAGCACCGATCATGATCACGGGTCTACTCAACAGAACTATGTGACGCAAACAAACTTCGTTTTACGATACTTTGACTTACTACATTTACATGTCAATATGCTGACGATTGCATTTGTTGTTGACAGGACACCAAGATGTTAACAAACGGTTTTATATATTTTAATAGCTTCACATACCATATTTAAAATTGACATAACGACGATTCTTTGCCCATCCCTAAGCAAGGCGGATAAAATTTGGGAATAAAAAAGGGAATTTGTGTCGCGACGGACGGCGCCGTCAGCTATTACACTGCGTCTGATGTAAAAGGAGCCCCAGAAGGAATGTTAAGGAATATTTTGCGTACACGAGCCTTCGCACGATATGATTGCTTTAACATATTTTTATAGGGGACTTTCTCATGTTGTCCCCTATTTATTTTTTATACTCTTTTACGAGGTTTTGAGAAACATTTTCGGTTTAAGAATTTACCTTTGTATTGTGTTCTGAGGTCAGTACCGGATCGTATAAGATGGTTCTCATTGATGAAAAAAAAATAATGACATACATAAATATATTATAAAAGGTTAATATGGATTTTTTCAGTAACAGTAAATTGTTTTATTCCTATATATGATAGTATATAGATAGTATGATAGTGTATGCCCAAAAATGGTTTTACAAACAAAAACTAACGCCGAGAGCGGAGGTAGCGTAATGGCTGAGGCGTCGGACTTGCGATTAAGTGGTTACGGGTTCAAACCCCACCTAGTGCACTACCGGCGTTAGCCCAGTCCTAACACAAGCATTTAGCTTAGCTGGAGGGGTTAACAATAATACTATTAACGTGATCATGTGACCCACGTTATTAGTATTCTTTATATAAAATAAATGTAATGCATCCGTGTTAAAACCGTATTGTGAAAATTAATACATAAAAAATTTACAGTATTCCGTTTCAGTTCAGTTCAGTTTAAATCTGAATTGTAAATATGTATAGTTAATATACATATTTACAATTCAGTTTTTAAACTATAAGGTACATGAGGTTCTTTATAGAAAATGTTCTGTTTCGGAAAGAGTATGGACTAGTGAGAAAAAATACCTTTTAAGCCCTGGGGTACCTGATACTACAGTCTTCGAAAATTGCATGGAGGGTATACTCGTATACCACAATTTGGGCTCTTGGAAATCTGATCTTTCTGGCCTGGAATTTAAACATACTTTTAGATTCAGCTGAGTGAGTAGTGACTAATGCCCGTAGGCATCAGAATAATAACTATTTAATCATAACTTAGTTCAGCATAGCCTAATTATTTAAGCAAGGAAGCAGACATAAGTCAGAAAATGCTTTACATAAAATTTATAAGTTTTAATAATGTCCTCTATCACTTAGTTTATTCTACAACTATTCTAAGTGCGTTGTTTTGAAATTTTGTTTTTTTTTTATTTGGTGTTGAAACACCTTATTTGTATTACAGTTTAAAGACCAATTTCTTATCCAAAAATATAACTCAGATATCTGTTCTATTACTTTTATGATATTTATAATAATAATAATATAGCCTTTTATTCAGATCTTTAGCTTTTACATAGGTACCTTAATAACTAATTCAAACAAAACAAATAAAAGTTAAAACTTATTCTACTATCTGCTGTTTGGTAATCTTTTGCAGATCTGTTTGCCAATCGGCAAAGGCCTCCTCCAACCTTTTCCACTCTGTCCTTACTTGAGCTACTCTGTTCCACGTCACTCCTGCCACCTCTTTGATGTAATCGTCCCATCGTTTTCGCGGTGTCCCTCTTTTTCTTTTACCTTTCCTGGGGTACCATCTTGTAACTTTGTTGCTCCATTTATCAGGACCTCTTATCATATGCCCCGCCCATCTCCATTTGAGTCTTTTGATTTTTACTGTAACATCGGTTGTTTTTGTTTTATTCCTAATGACGTTGTGTTTTACTCTGTCTGATTTCTTGATATTATTCAGCATACTCCTCTCCATAGCGTGCTAGCAAGTTGCAAGTTTGTTTATCAATTCTTGGGTTACAGTCCATGATTGGCAGCCATACGTAAGGACTGGTAGTATGCAAGTATTAAATACTTTTGACTGGCCTGTTGGTCTAGTGGTTAGTGACCCTGACTGCTAAGCCAGAGGTCGTGGGTTCGATTCCCACCCAGGACAAATAACTGTGTGATGAGCACGATAATTTGTTCTGTGTCTGGGTGTTATTTATCTATGATATGTATGTATTTAGAAATATATAAGTATGTTTATCAGCAGTCTGGTTACCATAGTACAGGCTCTGCCTAGTTTGGGATCAGACGGCCGTGTGTGAGATGTGTGAAGTTATTATTATTATTATTATTATTATTATTAAATAGTTTCCTTTTCATGTTAATATGAAGTGTTTTGTCCTTCATAACTTCTTTTAAGCTCCAGTATCTTTTCCATCCGTTTGTGATTCTTCTTTGTAATTCCTCGTGCATTGGTTCTTTATGAGTTATGATCTGTCCGAGGTAAATGTATTCATCAGAGTAGTTAATTTCAGAGTTTCCTAACATTATTGTAGTTTTATTTCCATTCGTCATCAGTCTAGTTTTTTCTGGGTTCAGTTTTAGTCCTACCTTTTCGCTTTCGATCGCGAGGTCTTCAATCATTCTATTAATATCTTCCGATGTTTTGGCAAATAGGACTATGGCATCAGCGAATCTCAGATGTGTCGACATTGATCCCAAGGTTTTCCCAGCTGAGCCTCTCGCCTGAAAATTGATTCCAGAACAGCGGAGAATAGTTTAGGAGATAAGGGGTCTCTCTGTCTGACGCCTTTCCCTATTTTGAATGAGCGCCCTTTCTTCTCTAACTGGATTCTGGCTGTGCTGTGACTGTATACGTTCCTAATTAAACGAATGTATTTATGTTCGACCCCTTGTTCCACTAAAGCTTCCCAAATATTATTGTGTAGCAAAGAATCGAAGGCTTTGCTATAGTCAATGAATGCCATATAGTATGTAAGCTGGTGTTCGCTGTACTTCTCTAGAACTTGTCGGACTACATGGATATGGTCAATTATCGAGTAGTCTTTGCGAAATCCAGCCTGTTCGATGGGTTGGTGTTCGTCCAGTGTTCTCTCGATTCGTTTCAAAATGATTTTAGCGAAGACCTTGTATATGTTGGACGTAAGGCTGATAGGGCGATAATTTCCGATTTCATGTTTGTCTCCTTTCTTATACAGCAGGATAATGTTCGACTCTGTCCACTGCTGGGGGATTATTTCAGTGGTTAAGATATTGTTAAACATACCTGTGAGAACAGGTATTAAAACGTGTTTGTCTTGTTTTAGGATTTCATTACTTATTCCATCTGGACCTGGTGTTTTTTCAACCTTTTGTGTGTCAATAGCTTTCTCGACTTCAGTTTTAAGAATGCTCGAACGCTTGAAGTATCTAGAAAATCAATTTCGTTTTCTGTTGTTTTGGCTTCATACATTTCCTTATAATAAGACGTTGCTATTGTCAATTCTTTTTTGTTTCCTATCTTTCCTTATGCTATCTTTGATTTCTTTACTTATTGTTTCTAACTGTTATCTTCTGTCTTGTGTATCTTTAGCACTGATTAAGTGTTACCAGTTCTGCTCTAATAAGTTTATGGGTAGTGTTGAAGTTCAGTTTATTTATTACATTGAAGTTTGTAAAGTAGTTGTTCCTGTTTGTCATAATAAAATCAATTTGGTTTTTCGTTTTACCATCCGGCGAGATCCAGGTCCACATGTTTTTCTTCCTTTTCCTGTATTTAGTATTTAAAATGGTTAGGTTATTTTCTAGCGCAAAGTTCGTGTTATGTTCACCATTCCTACTTCTGGTTTTGTTACTGTATGCGTATGGTCCTAGTACCTTTATTTCCTCTGGACGCGTATCTCCGATTTGACCATTGAATCTCCCATTACTATAAGATTTTTATGACCATGCTCTTGGATCGTATTATTTAGACTGACGTAAAATGTGTTTATTGTTTCCAGGTTCGATTGTTCGGTGGGCGAATAAATTTTTACAATGGATCAAGGATCTTTACCGGAACCCGGAACCTGGAAATTTCAAATTCATCATCGCAATACGTTCTGAGATACCTACAAATTCTTCCACATATTTTGCTTTTAACAATAAATCCAACCCTATGAAGGCCCGGGGTCTCGCCTATGTGGTAGAATACGTAATCTGGATGAGATATAATATTTTCTCCCATTCTTCTCACTTCACTAAGGCCAATAATATCCCATTTAATGTCTTTTAATGCTTACATGAGTTCTGCAAGGTTTTCTTCGTTTTTTAGGGTAAGTACATTGAGGGCTGCGATGTAAATTTTACATTGTCGTTGGTTTCGATTTTTGTTGTTACTGTTGTCACTGTCTTCAATATTGTCACTTATTGTTGGAGGGTTGTGGTCTTCGTCCCCCACGAGAACCAGCCGGCTTGGGGGAGATAGTTTTTTAGTTTCATTATTGTCTGTTTCTTTGGTTGAGTTCGGTTTCCATTTGCCGATTCTTAGTTGTTATTAGTTTTTGGTAGTAGATATGTTAGAAATAGAGTTTGATCTGGACCGCATCATATCAAATGCATTTGTTCTATTTGTTTTAATTGAAGCTACAGTGGTTTTTTGGCCTGGTTATTGTAGGACGAGGGTGAGGCGGATGGTTCTCTTTTTCTTTTTTCTTGGTTATCTTTAATCTCTTTAACTCATAGAGTCTGTCATATTTCAAGTATGCAATATAGCCTTTTTTCCTCTCTTCAGCTAGTTATGCTTTCAACATTTTCCGCTTTTCTAAAACATTTTTAGTGTAATCTTCACTAATATTAATTTTCTTAAGGTGTTTTTTGTTTTTAATGATTTCTGTTTTTTTTTCAGTTACATACAAATGAGCAGAGTACCGGCCTTGGCTTGTTACTTTCTCGGTTTATTGTTCCTAAGCGGTAAATTTTGTAGAATTCGTAGTCTTCAACATTAATCTTAATATCATTTCATCATTTTTTTTCCCTCAGTTCTTTAAGTAATTCAGAGGTTGACGTTTCTTTTTTATCAAGGCCAAAAACTATTATATTGTTGTTCTTCTCCCCTCTCTTGAGAAACTCTATTTCTTTTTCTAGTTTTTCTACTTCAATTATTAAGTTCTTGTTTTCTTCCACTAATGGAATTACATTCTCTTCCATTTTGTCCATGATACTTTTAGTGATCGAATCCTTCAGTTCAGCGGTTTGGTTTTGCATTTCAGTTTTCATTCTGTCAAATAATATTTGGAATTGACTCTCCATGGTGTTGTTATCAGTTGTTTGCGTTTGTTGAAACGTGTCTTAGTTTTATTGTGATTATTTGCGAACGTATTCTTTAATGTTAAAGACAACACTTGCACGTCACAGAACCGTAATGAGTATTTTAACACCAAATTATGACTTTATATAACAATATTAGTTATTTTTGTTAAAATAAATACGGAGTAGTTTCAAAAGTACTATAACAGACGGCGGCGCCGGTGACGGTGTTGGTAGTACTGGTTTATTATTGGTAACTTGTTAGGAGTTAGCAACACTTGTTTGAAGTTGGCAACACTGGTTTGGAGTCGGCAACGCTGGTTTTACCTTGGTACCAAGTTTAGTCTTAACAGTTGATTTGAATTATTTCGTGAGGAGCAACAGGAACGCGTCCTTACTTTTTGATACCGCAAACGGATGGTTTATAACATTATCCTTTTAGTTTAATTTAGATTATCACAATCGCAAGCAAGAGCACTCCGACCTGTCCTGACCTGACAAAGCGTGTCGTAAGCTAAGTATAAACGCGTAGCGTAAGCTCAAGATGTTGAAACAAAAGTCCAGTGTACGTATAAGCGTTGGGCATGTGTGGGTAGAGGCGGGCGATCTGCGAGTTGCCTTAGGTCACGGTACCGATGGAGTCCAGATGTGTTATACAAACAACAGATAAAGGGTGGGTGGGCGGTCATAATTTTTTCTTTTAAAATTTCAAAATGTCCGTCTGTCTGATCCTATCTGATCTGCACACATTCGCACAATTATAATTTATTTATTATTGAAAAGTTTCATATATTATAGGAATTCCCAGAACTTTTTTTAACGCTAAGGCTTCAAAATATCAACACAAACCACTGTAGTATGATTGAACAGCAAACGATTGACTGAATGTGATTTTAATTTTATTAACTTGCTGGAGATCTGGTGCGCCACCTAGCGAGCAGTATGTGAATTAATTATACTTTGGTTTATATTTTATTACTTTTTTATTGAATTTCGTCAAGCAGCTTATACGCACTGATGTTTTAATCAATGTTCAGAGTCAGAATCTGAAAACAGATGTTAGGACAGCCCGACTTACAATAAAAAAACAATAAAAATATTTATTTATAATATTTACTCAAATTTATTTCAGACACAAATCAATTCACAAATCCAAAAACGTTGAAACCCGCAACACAATTCATAGCAATTAAAACTCTTTCAGCGGATATTATAAAAAGCCTCGGAACGAAATGTATGAGATGAATAATGTGACATGCAGTGGTACCGGACAGTCCTGGTTTTTAACAAATTTTTCAGCATGCAGATGCCGCTTTTGATTTAGTATTTTTAAAGTTATACTTATTTTGATGTGCGTTAGGGAAAAATTATGAGAGTAAATTTTTATGATGCGCGCGCACACCGTCACAAAAAACCGACACGCTGAAGTTAGCTAGTCATTTACGATGCGCGCGCACACCGTTACAAAAATCGACTACTGAAGTTAGCTAGTTAACATGATTTAGTTTTTCAAAAAAAGTTACCAACTTCACGATTCTATTAACAACTAGCTGTGCCCGCGACTTTTTCGCGTTTTTTTCTTCCTCCCCTCTCTTTCTAGAGGCAGTATTTCTGATACTGTATTGGCGGTGAAACAACCTGGAGCGTACAAAAAAGGTTGTTTTGGTTGCTTACACGTGAAATAATGACATAATTTGGCCGTGGTAACATTACTCATTTGTTTTTCGTGTGGAAGTTCACCTCACCGCGCTATTGGTGAGGCCGTATATCAGGCTTAAACCAACTAAAACCACACGGTGTGCCTCACAGCACCGTTTATGAGTTGACCATCGGTACGGCGACGTTTTGGCCTCCAATGATCCACCCAGCGCTGGTTAGCGGACGGCAACTGGGAGATGTCCAGACACCCTCTTCACGGGAGACTCTGCTTCGGGTGAAGAACATAAAACTCGTCTCATACAACAGCGTACGCATGAGACCGCAAGTGAGAAGGTTCCACCTGGAAGTTTTTCTACCGAATCCACACCGTCACCTCCTCCTTGCGCGAGAGTTGCTTTCCTCGCAGAAAATCGTCATAAAACAACTGTGACGACCTAACATCTCGATTCGTCCGACCGATTGGGAGACTCTTGCTTTAGTCAGTCAGTCAGTGCTGCTTCCTAGAAACTATGGCCCCCCTCGGTATACCTAACAGATAAATGTTTGCTTCTGAGCTTCTGAGATTTCACAGTACTGTAACCAAATGGAAAATAAAGGGTCTGAAAGTGTAAAAAAAACTTCACCGGTTACATGTCAATATTTTAGCTTTGATGTAATTTTTTGGCGATAGTGTCTGCCATGCATATAGTAAAATACTGTAATACTAACAAAGTGTTAAGTTAAACTAACAACTAAGTCATAGATGCTTTAAATAAAAATTCTTTTCTATTCTAATATAATCATGTTGACGGGAATCAACGCGATCACGTATTTAAAAGGTATGACATACCTTTGCTTTGCCGTGGTCGTGGCCGTGATCACAGGCCTGTACCTATAATACTTATAAATACGTGATCGCGTGAATTCCCGTCAACATAATTATATTATCACTAGATGCGCCCCGCGGTTTCACCCGCGTAAGTCCCGGTGCAATGAGAATATCGGGATAAAAATTAGCCTATGTGTTAACCCAGGTCTCCTACTATCTACATGTTAAGTTTCATCGCTATCGGTTTATTAGTTTTTGTGTAAAAGAGTAACAAACATCTATACATCCTCACAAACTTTCACCTTTACAATATTAGTAGGATGGAACGCAAAAGTTTATTTTTCTATAACTCTATTTATAAATATATGTATATTTACTGGACTGGCCTGATGGTCTAGTGGTTAGGAACCCTGACTGCTGAGCCAGAGGTCGTGGGTTTGATTTCCACCCAGGACGAATTATTCTCTATCTGGGTGTAATTTATTTATAATATGTATGTATTTAGAAATATAATTATAAGTATGTTTATCAGCAGTCTGGTTACCATAGTACAGGCTCTGCCTAGTTTAGTATCAGACGGCCGTGTATGAGGTGTGTGAAGTTGTTTTATTATTATTAATCAAGTCAAGAACCAGCTATTTTTTTCATCATGAGCTCGGCTACATGATGATGATTTCTAAACACAAATACCTGATAAAGTAATGAAAAGTAAGCAGAAACACTGTTCGTTTCTACAATTTTAGAGGTTTCTCATAATTTTACCAGAATTCCATCATCAGATCCTGACTTCCTTGACATGGGACCACCCTTGAGGTATAGCCTATCTATAAAAAAAGAATAATAAAAATCAGTTCAAAAATAACGAAGAGGGCTGAACATACTTAAAAAAAAGAAATATGTATATAAACGGTCGAACTAAGAACCTCCTTTTTTTCCGTCGGTTAAAAACGATACCTAATTTTATAAAGTAAATTAATAATTTGGTAATTTAAAAAGAAAAAAAGTGTAAAAAAAAAAGAAAAGAGTGTCAAAGAGGGATTCGATCCGGCACCCAACCTAGTAGAATTCGTACTCTACTCCAGGTAAGTTAAACGCTCGCTGTAATTTTATTCGAAATTAGTATATACATTCTACTAACGTTACAATGTTATTACAGCTTTCATTGATTTTCCTGTGGGTACCAAAGTTTAACCCGGGATAAAAAAGCACCCTATAACCTGCGCAGGTACTCAAACTATTATCATACTAAGTTTCTAGCATACCCCTTCAGTAACTTCTGAGTTTATCGTGAACATACAAACAGACAGACAGAAAGACAGACAGACAGACAAAAATTGTTTGGATCGCATATTCGGCATCAGTATCGACATCTTAATACCCTTCAGTCGTTTTTTTTTAAATATATTCAATGTACATAAGTATACACAAAGTAAGATTGAAAGATAATTTGCTGTGATTATAAGTGATAAAAATGGTTTTTACACTTTGAGTACGTTTGTAGACTTTAAGGTTAGTTGACTGTACCTGTGTATTATTTATTATAATACGTATAACTGTATAACTTAAATCAGATATGATCGTAAGTTATTTATATTAGACGGGTAATTTAAAATTATCGGGACTTAATCGCTTAATACTTACATAATATATGTATACAAGTCGCGGAAGTTTAAAAACAATTATATATTTTACTAATATTATGAACGCAAACGTTTGTAAAGATTGAGGGATTTTTGTTACTCTTTCACGCAAAAATGGCTGAACGGATCTGTATGAAATTTTGCATAGAGATAGATTATAGTCTGGAATGGCACATAAGTAACGTTAAGTAATTTTTTTTTTGTTTTTTTAAAGACAACTCCCGCATCAGGAATATTCCTATGTCGAGGGGGGCTTCACAAACATTCAAACAACGGACATAAAGAACGCCCAGACTCGGGACAACTATTTGTGGATCATACAATTTTTTGTCCCGGATGGGATTTGAATCCACAGCACTCGGTGCGGAGTAGTGGCGAGGTGCGAACGATTGCGCCATCTGTGCCTACCTACTTCTAATCCCTAAAACATGTACGCTCCCTGTGGGATAGATTTCACCAAAATTAATAGCTGATAAGTTACATAAGTATTACATATTTAAATAGAATACAATTCAGAGAAAAGGGACTAAATTAAATTTTGTGAAACCAGTGAAAAGAAAAAGAAAAATGAGCTCTTTTAGGTTTTGTCGTAACAATCTTTAGATTATTTTTAGCAGGGTTCAGTTCCTATAAACCCCTTAATTTATTAAAGAACTCAAAAACCTATCTAGTTTTTTTTTATTTATCTGGATTAAATTGGATGATATTCGCTTCCGTTGTTCCAAAAACCGCTGAATGCTGAATGATTGCACTGTGCGTGTTAATTATAAATGGGGCTTAACACTACTAATCGTTTCTAAATGAGCCGTGATTGACAACGAGGGATGGAGAAATCTCGTCAGTTCAATCTGTCGTTCATTAACTGTGCTAAAGATCTGTTTGTTTTGCAATTATTCGGCCATTTCCAGAGTCTTCGGCTTTCTTTCATTGCTTTGTATATTTTCAATCTTAAGGTTCGTCTGTTCAAAATTCGTTAAGGGTTTCAGACGGTGGAGATTTATAATATGGCGACAATCAAGAATACGTCCTATCTCGTCTGAAAACAAGCATTTACAATAAACGGTAAATATATATTTAAATATATATTAAGGGGAGCTGGGATATCATTTATTCTTTCCCAACCCTGGAAGTTAAATACATAACATTTTCAGCATGGAACGCGAAAGTTTAAAAGTTAGCCTGAAAGTTAGAGTTATTAATAGTTTGTATTTTTGTTAAATTTGAAATACGTCGACTCGAATTAGCCTGACTGGGACAGGAGGTCACTATTGTCGTCTACTGAGACGGAAAGTACCCCACAATAGACCTGGGTTCAAATCTACTTTTAGAATAATGTACTCTTAGAATAATGTATCCTACTCATGAGTAGGTGCCGGTAACTGTTTAACTGAAGGACACGGTGTTCCTATTTAAATTATATTTATTTATTTTACCTAAACTCTTCTGCGTAATTAACAGACCCTTTATGAACTGATTGCATTAGTATTTCCTATCACAGGAAATCCTAGGAAAACCTACCCAAGGCATCACGGCGTTGGATACGCGCAGATGCAATTATTATCATTCCGATTATTATTCAAACGTTATCCTTGGCTCTTGCCATCGTGGTATTAATAGAGGTCGAGGGACGAGTTTCCCCCCACTTCCATCATTATTACTGAATAGATCAGGTTTAGAAATTAAGCTAACTTATACATCGATGACACCGGCCGCTTTCAATCGATTAGTTTGGTCTTCTTGTTTTTTTTTGGAAAAGACTACTCCCGCAGTAGGAATATTCCAGTGTCGCGGTGAGCTTCACAAACATTTAAACAACGGACACAAAGAACACCCAGATTTGGGACAATTATTTGTGGGTCACACAAATTTTTGTCCCGTAATTTGGCAACGTGACCACTTAAACCATTGCGCCATCCATGCAGTCATTGAGGCAACCCCATACCCAGCAATAGACGTCCTATTACTCAAAATAATGGTCATATTTTTTTTTTTGTATTCCAACTTTTTTTTTTCGTTTTTTTTGCAAAATATCTCAATTTTCGTTGCATATTTCTTGTCCCATTACGAATAAAAGCGCACATAGTTGCCGGGAAAGTTGTCGAGTGTTAAACAAACTCTGGTAATAATTTACTTCGGTTGTTTAGTTTTAAACAGCTTTTTTGTAAAAACTTTTAATGGAAAACAACTGATAATCCCGTTAGCAACTGTTTTCGATTAAATCAAGATTTATTTGCAGAATGTGAATTTGGTCGCAATAGAAAGTTGGAATTTGAAAAAACATTTTATTGTTTCTTTGGAACTCTGTACACATTTCGTTAAAATAGTGTTTGGCCTATGTAGGAACTACCGCAGCTGCAGTTTATTTTGTAGACACCAGAATAGGGACACATCGATTTGTTTACAGAATAGGTACACTGTTTATAGTATATGACGGTACATGGCGAAACGAAAATATCAAAAATATCGAAAAAGTGGGGGTGTATGGAGAACCTTATACCTCACGATCTCGACGTCTGAAGGCGTGCACCGCTGAGCCAGTCAGCCTGTGACCACGGCCAGTGTAACCTGGTCGAAACGTCAGGCAATTTAGAGGTATGTAATACCTTTTCGTGATCGAGTTAATTCCCGTAAATACATATTTACATCATGATACGCGAAAGATTAAAAGTTAGTATAACGAGATCACGTATTTAAAATACGTGATCTCGTCACGTATACCTTATACGTAGGCAAATCAAAGGTGTGTAACCTTTGATTTGCCTGACGTTTCGACCAGGTTGCACTAGCCGTGGTCACAAGGCTGACTAATTAAATTAAAAGTTAGTATATAAATGCTCTTAACTAAAGTAATAGTAAAATACATTTATATATAGATTGAGAGGATTACTTACTGGTAAGACGTCTAGATATTGTAATACATCGAAATTATGTATAAATAATTTGCTTACCGAAATATTGTTGAAAGGCTTACGCGGAAACTGAGCTCAAAGTAACTTATCTCATAAAACTTGTATCATCTCAGATAACATGGATAATTCAAAAACAATTTTACGTTAAAATCTTACTAAGTAATGCTTTCAAGCTTCACAATGTAGACTTTAAGTTATCTTTGATGTTAAAGAGGAAGTTTAACTACTTGGAGTACACAGAATACATAAACCTTTATGCCATGCGCTCCAAATATATCTGTGAACTTTGGAAATGGTTTCCATTATTAAAAAATATTTTAGGGTTCGAAAAAATCAAAGTGCAAAACCCTTCTTTTAGGAGATTACTTCGCTGTCCGTATTTCTGACAACAAATCTGGGTGTAGTTTATCTATAGTATGTACCTATGTATTTAGTAAGATATCAGTATGTTTATCGGCAGTCTATTTATCACAGTATAGTATGGTTGCCTTGTATGGGATCAGACGGTCGTGTGTGAGGTGGCTCAAGTTATTATTATTTATTATTATAAGCAGGTAGTCGTTTAAAGTTTAAGGTAAGTTTTATGTCTGTCTCGCGAATTAATTCTCGAAGATTTTTGCTTGTTTTTCCGAAAGACAAACTTAACTTTGCAGTTCTAAAAATATATGATATGATATAATTTGTGATATTACGTGGGAGAGCTATGCTTCGGCACGTATGAGCCGGCTCGACTCCGATCGATACCACGGCCTCGCAGTGAAGCAATGTTTGCATTGCTTTTCGCCGCGTGAGTGAGGTTACCGGAGGCCCTAACCCTTCCCTCTCCCCTATTCCTGTCCTTCCCCTCTAATCCCTCTCTCCCCTCTTCCCACTCTTTCCCCCTTTCCCCCTCTTCCCATACTCCCACCTTAAAGGGCGGCAACGCACTTGTGACTCTTGAGTTACAGGTGCCTATGGGCAACGGTAGTCATTTACCATCAGATGATCCGTCTGCTCGTTTGCCCCCTATACCATAAAAAAAATATATGTATAACAACAAATTAAGGACTTTCGGATTTTTCCCTTTACTTGTGCTGTTAGAGCTTGCTTCTTACCAATTTTCATGATTCTAAGTAAATGGAAAGTATACTATAAGTTTTGATTCATTAGGCCGTATCTTTTAATTGCATTGACTTAGAAGCTTGATTTTAACGGCTTCAAATTACCGCAGACTTAAGTATTTGATGTTAATTTCAACTTGATGCTTCCACGGGTTCCTGACAGATAGACGGACAACAATGTGATCATATAAGGGTTCCCCTTTTCCTTATGAGGAACAGAACCTTAAAAACCAACGCTAGACCAATGCAAATCGATATTCATACATTTAAGTAGGTATTTGCAATAAGCGGGAATCGAACCCGCTAAACCTGAAGTTGCCACATGCCATGATAGAACTAGAAGAAGACTATGAAACTATTTATATTTCAAAAGGACCAGTGACAAATGGCGGTTATTTCTCAATGGCCAGGTCCGGGTTCTATCTCTTGAGCGGTATTAATGTGTCTCTTTGTATGAATCCTTTAATGTCTCACTATATGATGACAGTTGAATGGTTTATATTAGAGTTAGAGGTTTTCTTTCGTCTACTAGTATTGACTAGAGATCGCTTGATGATCGAATTTCGACCATAATTCGTTAAGTTAAACTGTCGTATATATATTTCAACAGTGTCAACATAATATATTATATCATGGACACTTTTAGCTTTTAGCCGGTTTTGCGTGGTTTTTATATTTGTAACACTTATTGTTTAAAAATGTTTAGCTTTTTTTTCTGTACGTAAAGTATTTCAAATTTTACGTTTTTCTGTTCCCAAAGTTTACTTAAAAAGGCTTACAAAGTAATATTCACGTTCTTCTTATATTAGGGCTTTATATGTGAACTTGACGGTTTATATGGAAAAAGTAAAACATATTTCTTTTTTATGAAGGTATATATTTAATTAATCAAAGTATGTGCCATTGTTATCTATGCACTTTCGCCAAATGATGTCAATGAAAAATCAATCAAATCGCCAAATTCATACGTAAAGACCTAATATATAAAAAAGAATAACTATTGATATTTATATACATACTACGATTGTAAAGACGACGTAGCACGACACCTAATTGTATAGAAATAAATATTTCTTATGAACTTTGTAGTACAGTCAACTCATAAACACAAACATGTCTCGAAGGGCAAAGCGGTCTTGGAAGACCAAAAATGCGATAGGAAAATGACTTCAAGAAAACTACATGGACGAATTAGACGGAAGTAATGCAAGACCGGGTTCGATGGCACAATCTGGAGGAGACCTACATCCAACTGGTTGAGAACGGCTGAGAAAGAAAGAAAAAGACTCAACTAAAAGGTTGACAAAATAAGATGTCGGTAGTCTGCGATAAAACCACCCATCGTTACAAAGTCACTGTCTATTGTATACTACCAATTGTTATATTATATAAAATATTTGGTCTGCAAATAAAGAGTAAACAGTGTGTATATGACAATACACTTACTTAAATCACTGAAAAGGCATGACTCTAGCACAACACATGCACAACACATGCGTGCTTAACTTATGTTCGAATTTCCAGATATTTACCTCGGTTTCTCATAAAAGCAAGGGGGAATATGTAAAAATTTTTATTTAAAATAAAAAATTTGACAAATTCCACTACTATTCCATACACTAGTACATAAACGTATATATTTTTTTATTTAAAAATGTTTAATGTGCTTGGTACTCTAGCCAAGCAGAAATCTCTGGTGGCCTATATTGTGGCACATCTGCCAAAATTATATTAGTACATAGTACAAGCTGTAGATAGTTTGGTGCAAGAAAACGCTGTGTAGTAGGTCCTACAAAATTTATGTGGATTATTTGCTACGTTAACAACTGTCTTTGTACAATTTCAACCTCAATGGGAAATTATATTCATATATTCCACAATTTTCGGTACTTAATAAGGTAATACGTGGTCGGGCCACGTCAATATAATAATATTTTACAAGAAAACAAGTAAGAAACAGCAATGGCCGATATAGCAATGCTGACCACGTACTCCATGTTTATTAGCCGAGCCTGTGCAGGTAGCCGATAGAAAGTGTACGGATAAAACTAGCTCTAAAGAACTAACGCATATGTTGTTGTTTTGGTTTTGAAGAATTTTTGTCTTAAAAAATGTTGAAAAACTAGCCTTCGCCGACGTTTTTCGCTAGTGTTAATGTAGATTGTACTAATCAATTCATTACTAACTTTTAAACTTTTGCGTTTCATGATGTAATTATGTATTTACACATTTACACGGGAAATAATTGAAGCGAGAGCTGGATCATGTTGAGGAGGTACTAAAAAGTAACGAATATCAGGTGAATGGAAGACGGAAGCAACCGACAATGAGACGCAAGCATCCGGGGGTAAACAGACAACCATCCTGCATGTAGGCTGTATCTATCTCAGAGGAATAACGGATAAGATCGGCTCCGTGTTAAAGAAATACTCCATTCCGACAGTATACACATGAGGCATAAAGGTTCAAAACATCGTGGGTACACCGAAAGATGTCTTGCCGTTACTAACTCTAGATGTCTACAAAATAAACTGCAGCTGCGGTAGTTCCTACATAGGCCAAACAAAGCGGAATATTGTTGAAAAGGTCAAAGAACATACTAACGCTGCTGTGAAGAATCGGCAGATTATCAAATCAGCGAATGCAGAACATGCACTCGAATTGAGTTTGAGTTTCACCGTACGCAAGTCCTCTCCACGGAACGTCACTCAAGTATTGTACGTGAAGCGATTGAAATTAAAAACACAAAACTTGAAATCGGGAAGATGGTTTCAAATTATCTACAGCGTAGAATCTAGTGATAAAAACATACCACCTCGCTTTTATGCGCAGTCAAGTAAACTTCAAAATAATGACATATCGGTTTGCTTACAAAATAGGGACATTGTTAGTATAGTATGTGACGGTACATGGAGAAACAAAAATATCAAAAATGTGCGGGTGGATGAAGAACCTTCTTCCCCACGATCTAGACGACGGAAGGAGTGCAAAACTGAGCCAGTCAGCCTGTGACCAGTGCAACCTGGTCGAAACGTCAGACAATTCAGAGGTATGTAATACCTTGTCGTTATTGCGTTAATTCCCGTGTAAATACATAATTAAATCAATTCTTTATCCGCGCAGTACTTTCTTTGGACTAAAAGTCTATGTCATTTTCTGTGCCCTTGACTACGTGTATACAAAATCGGTGAAGAAATTCGTGTAAAAATAGTGAAGTCATTATTCCTTTACGGGAATATGCAATGGAGTACATGGCACGACAACAAGACAGTTTGAGTTTGGTCCTAAGTTATGCACTTCTTTTTGATGATGTCATCAAACTTATTCCTTGAAGTTCCTAAAAGCAATTGCTGTGTATGCACACAGCAATTGCTTTTAGGAACTGGAAAGAAAACCGCGTGAGAACCTACATACTTAAAATTTTGCCACATAATATTTGTAAAGTATGCCAACTTGCTCAAGATCAAATATACTATATGTCTTAATCTCCCTGACAATTGAGTAGGCACATGCACAGCAGTAGTATAGTACCTCTACAGGTAATGATAAAGGCTATTTTTAAACCTTCTGAACCTGTTGATATTACTTGCTTACATAGTTGGTTTTTGTTTCTGACTCTAACAACTTAACTCTAATCCTAACTCCACTAATACGCTAAGATACACCGTTGAGATAATAGAATATGGAACGGATGATCTTAATTTCTGCCTTAGGTCTTTGACACTTAAATGCAATATCGCTGTATTACACTTGATGTTGCAGTTTTTTGTTTATAAAAATATAAAATAGACCTGTTGCTTAACCACTGAACATAATTTCCTTCGTATTTTGTTAATATACGGTTTCTAAGCATCTATACTATATGTGGTAGAAATTTCTGTTTTAAACATTTGGGCCACTCTGTATGATAACATAAAAAAATAAAAATGTATTGTAAATCCACTACCATAAAAATCTTTATCCATAGAAAAATCAGTTTTACAGATGTTTTCGGAATATTGTTATCCGTCGATTTCGTTCAGTTCATATTTCCTATTCCAGATTGGTGCTAAACCGCGATCAGACTCCCATTTACCGGAAAAGGTGTTATCGTTAAATTATTCATGACTTCACTCTTTGGGAATCACAGTTGAAGGCCTAAAAATAATGAGGGTTCAATATGTGACCCCTGGGGTACTCTGAGAAGCTAAGAACGTGACCTGAAACCATTAAGGGTTAATCGCTTTGGTTATTCATACATTTCAAATCTATTTTAAGAATAGTGAATAACATTTTAAAACAGTTATAGTCTTATTAAGTTACAAAGTTGCATGTTTTTATTACATTTACTCATCTTACCTTTTAAATCAGTCTTCTATTGAAGATTTTGAAGATTATCCAGTGATTTTGAAAATAGGTAACCAGTTTTTGCGCAACAGAAGAATGACAGTCAGTCTAACAGTAGATGGCAATTGCCCAAACTGACTACCACCGCCGGTTTTCTGTGAGGCCGTGGTATCACTCCGGTCGAGCCGGCCCATACGTACCGAAGCATAGCTCTCCCACTTTAATACTATATTATTGTAATACTCTTTTCTATGAGGATATTAATATGCCTAAAATTTTAAGCACTAAAGTTTGGTTACTATTTGTAACTCGGTAATTAAGTGTCTTATGTAGTCACCTCACCGCGGATCAATACATTCATTGATGTGGGTTCGATATAGGAAAATAATTGCTCCGTGTGGGGAATAACAATTATTTAAGTACCAACACAAAACATTGTATCTACAACGTTTTATCTTGCTATTGTAATCCCTATCAGTAATTATATTAAAACCGGGCCCGCAGATTTCGTGTTTTTTTCATTCACGAACTTAACCTTTATTTTTGCCCTGTTGATTTGTCGTCCAAGTTTGAATACAATCGGTGCATAATTGCGACCTCTATCGTGCTGGTAAAATTGAGGTACATATCTATGTACCTCAATTTTATATCTATATATTTTATATATTTATATCTTTCTATCTAGAAAGATAGAACATTCTTTATGGTACACAACAGTTGAACAGAAATTAAACATAATTAGTTAGTTTATACTAAGCGTCAAGTACAATGGGCGGTCTTATCGCTAATAGCGATGTCTTCCAGACAACCTTTGTATGGAAACAACAGAGGAAAATAATCGGTAGCTTGTGGCACATGTAAACATTTTAACTGGCGGTTGTTTTGGAGTCTATCGATCATAACTAGACCTCCTGTAAAGAAATTGTTGGAAAACTCGACAAAACCAATAGGTAGACTTTTCTTCGAAATCTACCTAATACTTCCAATTATCTTGGGGTTTACTTGATTCAAGTTTACTTAACTGAAGTAACTGAATACTGTGATGGTAGTCGTTTATTTTAATGTTAGACTTTGCTTTACTTGTCTAGGTACTAGTATGAAGCACCGGCATACTTAAAAATATAAACTATAAAATATTTTCAGTCGAAACAAAATATCGCTGCAATATGTATCCAGACAATTGCCATGGAACAAACGATACGACATTTGTGTTACAGTTTGTAGAAATTTCTCAATGTTATACAACAACATTCGAAACTGGCTACGAATTTATTACTAGTACTAAGTTTCTGATATTATGTTGTAACAACTTAACCAAAGTTTGAAATATATACTTTCATGTATCTAACATGTTTCAGTGTAGACTAAAATTAGATGTTAAAACTTATGAAAAAGCTCCTAGTACTTAAATTAAGTTTTTTTTTTAATTTGGTAGTTAGTAGTAGTTTTTGGTAAATGACTACCGCGGCCCATGTGCACCTGCAACTCGAAGGTCACAAGTGCGTTGCCTCCCTTTAAGGTGGGAGTAGAGTACGAGAAGAAGGGGAGGGGGGTAGAGGGAGAGGGGGGAAGAGTAGAAAAGAGGGAGGTTGGAAGAGTGGGAAAAGGGGAAGGGGTGAAGAGTAGGGTCTCCGGTAACCTCATTCACGCGGCGAAATGCAATGCAATCATTGCCTAACTGCCGCTTTTCTGTGAGGCAGTTTTATCACTCCGGTCGGGCAGGCCCATTAGTGCGCAAGCATTGTTCTTCCACGAGATAACCAAGAATAGAAGTAACCAACCATTCTAGAGAATTATAAAATGATAAGAAAGGCACTTAATATCATCATTTTAAAGGAATAGAAAGGCACATATACACACACGCACGCTTGCAGGCACGCACACACATACACACGCACATCGGAAGTTTTTCAAACTTACCAATTGATGTTTTGTGCTGTAGAAGTTCCAACAGACTTCTTTACTTCTTTCAGCAGATCTTGAGACCATACATCCCGTGTAATACTGGATAATTTTCTAGTTTGTCAAAGACTCATGCCATACCTGAATTCGTCAAACCAATCGTTCCCTTTTTTCTATTTCTTTGATCTGGTTTTTTTTCCATGTATATATACAGAGTGTATCTAAAAATGAAACACTTATTTACATAACTAGCAGTTACAAAAAGAGTTTTTGAAAAAAACTATCCGTTTAGAAGTTAGTCGACGAGATTGAGTTGACTGTTTGAATTTCCAGGTATCAGTCCTCTGTTTCTCATAAAAGCAGGTGGAATGTGTAAAGTTAGTTTTTTTTCAAAAACTCTTTTGTAACTGCATGCTAGAGTCATGTTAGTGTGATTTAGGTAAGTGTTCCATTGTCGTGTACGGCTTGTATATACATGTATTTATAAAAAAAAAAATATATATTTATGTTAGTTTGGGTCTCAAAATTGCTGTTTAATATGTTTTTCTGGTGGTCAAATTTTTACCATAATTTGTTTAAATGTTTTGTTTTCAATCGTTGACCACTATAATTTGAACGGTCATTGTAAATACCTTCCTCAACATGACAGCTCAATATATACTGAACATCTGTAGCATTTGGGCCATCCATTACGTCACACGGGGGGTAAGGGGGGGTAGGGGTCTGGGGGTCAACGAAGTGTGACATTGTGTGACAAAGGGTCATAAGCTTCGTGACGTCACATGTCAAAATCTAAAGTACTAAACACAAAACATTAAACACGGAAAATTAGAACTGCCTTTCAATTTTGGGTTTTTAATTTGCAAAATATGTGACGTTACACCAGGGGGGGGTTCCACAAGTGTGACCACCAGTGACAAGGACGGGGGGGTCAAAAAATCATGAAATTCGTGTGACGTAATTTAGTTGTTCTTCACCTCTCTTACATAAAAACTTTTAGTATTTCAAATTTGTTTAGAAAGGGGTATTATTAAGTATTATATAATAGAATATATTTATTGTTGTAAAGTACATAAAATACCTATGACCCTATCCCACAAAATCATTAATAACGATCTCTATAATTACATATTAAATAGTTTCATAGTTCAGCCTAGGTCATGAATCGGTCTAGACAATATCTCTTTGACAATCACATATTTTACGATCGGTTATATCAAAATGATGGTCGATAAACGTATTATGAGCTTCCATAAATCTCTTGTTATTATGGTTAGTTTATATGAGGCCTAAAGGAAAGGATTCCTTGCTTACCTAAGCGATATGGTGTAATTATTTTGGTGAAGTTGACATGCGAAGGATGTGGCATGTTATTTGAGTGTCGTAAAATTTGTTGATGACATAAAAAGATTAGGTCAAATAATAGCATAAGTGTATGACTAAGGACGATTTATATCTTACCTGTTCAGCAGTGAGTGAGTAGTTACTACAATAACATAACGCTGAGACGTATGTTTGTCTAACCTCTACGATATTGTTATAATGCAAGCGTCCACACGCTTGTCTGTGTGTATCTTAGAAAGAAACCATTTTCTTTCTAATACACGAGATGAATATTAAAAAGGTATGGCCCATATCTAAGCAAATATAATAAAGCTGAAAAGATTGTGTTTTTGGTTGAAGTTATTATATGTTGTATCGTTCAACACCATGTAGCGGAGATGAGCTGAACTATGTAGTAACTACTGATCCTGTCTACATCAACCGTTGGGCTGCGGTCCGCCAGGCATGATCACGTCGCCTGGTCGGAGAATCCTCACTATGTTGGAGGGACATAGCACCCGTTCCTAATCAAGACCAATTTTTGAGGAAGATGGCCATCTCAGATCATGATACGACTCTTAGAATCTGAGCATAAAACATAAAAGCGTTTGAAACTGCAGGGAACGTCTATTTACATAATGTATAATCTTTTTTCTAACTACATATATTATATGTATTAGAATTTACCTCGTTCTGAATATTTGCATATCTTAGAGTTCATTTCACGAACGTTTGATAGACCGTATTTATATACAAAGCATGGCACATTAAAACCGCTTATTTACTTTGTAATGGTATTAGGTTTCACTTAATACACTACAAGCATCACGAAGTGAACTTCGTGAAGATGCTTTTAAATATATATTGTAATAGATCGTAATAAGAAAGAAAACTTATGTCTAATTAGACAAGTATAATTATGATTCTGTTCCATGATATATGTCAAAGGCGTGTGCACTCAGGAAAGGCTCAATTAAACAGTTTAACTGTACAGAAGTCTTTCATTTCCTGATAACACTTCACCTTAATTAGAAAGACGGCAACATGAATGAAACAAGTTATATAAAAGAGGTAAGCTTACCATGATCAAAATAACAAGAATAGACGACATTAATGCACACTTTCGTCACGCGTTACAGTAAGTTAACAATATATACGAGCGACACATTGTATACAGCAGTCCACCGGTGGGACGACTACAAATTGTGTGGAACTACTCCTAGATTTACGACTTACCCTCAATCTTAGAGGGGATTTGAAAGAACCGTATTTAATGATTACTGGCAAGGAGTACGGAGTAGCCGTGGTTTAAGTGCTTAAATTAATCAAATTCTAAATGGTCACTACAAACTCAACATACACAGACATACACGTATATCGTTTTTTTGATGGTTTAGGGGGCAAACGAGCAGACGGGTCACCTGATGGTAAATGACTACTGCCGCCCATGGGCACCTGTAACTCAAGAGTCACAAGTGCGTTGCCGGCCTTTAAGATGGGAGTAGGGGAAGGATGAAAGAGGGTGAGGAGAGGGGGAGCAGAGGGGGAGGGAAGGGTTAGGGCCTCTGGTAACCTCACTCACTCAGCGAAAAGCAATTAAATCATTGCTTTAGTGCCGGTTTTCTGTGAGGCCGTGGTATCACTCCGGTCGAGCCGGCCCATACGTGCCGAAGCATGACTCTCCCACGATAACATGGCTCTCCCACGGTAAAATCTAAATCGATATACATACAAAGACTTTACAAACATACAAAGAACGGACACAAAGAACACCCAGACTCGGGTGGGAATCGAACCCACGACATATGGCATAGCAGTCAGGGTCACTAACCACTAGGCCAACAGGCCAGTGTTATTGCTAACCTGATTGTCTTGTTCACTTTAGCTATATTCTGATGTGTATAAGTAAGGATTTGTTATTGGCTATCTGTTTCTTTTTGTCTGCCAATGTTCTGTTTTACTTTCATGTTATTATCTTCCATAGTAGATAAATAAATAAATTAATGACACACAATTAAAACACTTCTAAAATCTCGCAACCTACTAAAATTTAATTCCGCAAAATAATAAGCTGCGGTACATATACATCTACCGTTCCAGTTAGTCCAACACAACCTAACCGCGCTCTGTAACACAATTACTGGTACACCGCTAGCGATCATACTTCTGCGGTGTTATTACCACGCCGCATGCATGCGGTAGTCAGTAATATATGTAGGTAATGAGGTCTATAAAACCTTGTAAAGTTGATCATATTATTAAGCTGTAAATTGGGAGCTCGCTGTTACAGTTTTAGTGGCAACTTTTTGTAAGAATCTTTGTTGTATCTTGACTCTATTGTGACGACAATTAACTAGGTTCTTTAACAAATATTAATAAAATACTTAACGAACGGCTTAAGATAGATTTTTTTTATTTAATTTATTCAGCGTGTTGTGTCCTTTCATTACTAATTTCTGGTCCAAAACTTAAAAATTCTACACTTAAATTTGGCACTTTGAAAATGCAGAGGCAGAATAAATACTCTCACTCAAACAATCCTTCTGCAGCATCTGAATTAAATTTTCAGCAGAAGTTTTGAGAACAGAAACAGGTCGCTTCTCCTTTGACACCAATTCATCTCAAACCTAAGCCGGGATCCCTAATACACACGTGAGTACAAAATTGTATCTTCAATAATTTCTATAAATTCCTTCTCAAGGATGTTTTAAATACCTAAAAGATATTAACTTAAAATTAAAACCTTAGTTAACGCTGGAAAGCCGTGGAAATTAAAACGTCAAAACCATTAATATACTTCACGGATGCTAAATTGTTTAACTTTTCCCATTAAATGCTGGAGTTTGGCACTGTATAGCTTATTACTTAGCGCCCAGTGCACATGAACGGGCAGCGACAGATTTGTACAGTACGTACTCGGAATTTTTTGTAACTATGTTTATGTTAAGAATATGTATGTCATCTTAAGTACATTAATTACTGAACCAGAAGTTTTTTTGATATTGAAATGTGAGATTTCTAGTTATTTACTTATTTAATGTAAATGTAGATCTGTACTCGTAAATAATAATGTTTAAAGTCATATGAAAGCGAGAGAGTAATTATTGCCTTTAAAATCCAGATTAGTAGTACTAAGTTTACCAATGTAACGTTTTTGTCTTCGATTCATGGCTGAATTAATAACGCATAATTAACTTTTAAAAACTACCACCTACCTCAGTGTGCCTAAATCATTATAGTTTTTAATAAGATGCATTCTTCATCCCTTAATTTTCCACCCTTAGAGGTGGAATATTTTATTTATAATTTAAATGGGACCAAACTTGAGTACAACCAATGCAATTAAAAAACTAATTATTGATATCGGTTCAAATTGGCAAAGATAGAGAGAGAAGGTATGTTACACACAAAAAAAAACTGTCGAATTGAGAACCTTCTCCTTTTTGAAGATTGTTAAAAATGGGTTTTCGTTTTTAATACCTGTGTTACACTCTTTTTATGTCTCGCTTTCTATGTAAATATTGTAGTATGTTTTTATGATTGCTTTGTGCATTAATTCATTGAGTTTGTAATATTAAAAAAAAATAACTGTTAAGACTGACTGTAAGACAAAATAGATAATAAAATTCAAACATTTACTCTATGCTCAGACATGATTCAAGTTCTTTAAAGTCGATTTTCTTTCCGTTAAACAAATTGTTTTGCTCCGAGTTATTTATTAATGTAGACTTCTTAATCAAATAACGTTTCAAATACGCTCGAAGCCCACGCTTATAACTCAGTCGAGATAAACTATGTTTAACAGTATTAAGTTTCTCATAAATAACTCCCCGGACTCTGTGAAAATTCCGAATCTTTAGGAACAACCTATTTTTATACTAGACAATTCTGAAAATGCACAGCCAGCCTAACAGATTCCAACGAAATCCTGTTACAATTGTCGCCATGCCTTTCCCAAACCATTGTTGCTTGTTGACCTACATTTTAGTAGGTTTATTATTCGTCTTCAGATACTTGTATAGTTTAAATTTATGAGGTAAAATTGAACACGTCACACGTTCCGTGCCAATTAAAGTTCAAAGGTTGGAAATTAAATGGGATTACAATTGAAAGTGTATAAGTTTATTATATGACCGTTCCGTGTCAGTTGTTAACAGGTTAAGATATTAGTTGAGTATCATAATTATTAGTTGAGTGGATGAAAAATGTAAAAGCGAATCTTATAAGTGAGTTTTTGCAATTATGCAATGCTGTTTTATGTAGCATGACATAAAAAGGTAAAACTAAAGAAAACCTCGTCGAAATTCGTTCAGAATAACACATATTCATAATAATATGATTTTTTTGCAAAGCCACCCCACCCCACCCCATACTCTAATTGACAATAATATATATTCGTGAGATTGTTGAACTTTCTCCATCAAATAACGGGCTTCAAATGTAACAGCACATTTCTGCGACAAAAGACGTTACACACGCACGTACAAAGTCACTACGTCGGGAGAGCGAATTTCCTTCGGTTAGCGTCGTTGGGCGGAAATTAAGACGTCTGGGTACGGTTACGTCATGCAGGTTTGAAAAACATGGGTTCTTTGAAGAATTTTTCAAAGATTGATGATCGGATGGTGACTGTAAATAGAGACCCCATTGAATAGTCTTTAGTTGGTTGTTTAATATATTTGTGGGTGTACTTATAGGTATATAATAGGCACTTGTATAAAAAGTGGGTCAATTAGAATTGTAGAATCCTTAAAGAAAGGGGGACACGAGGGAGAGCCATGCTTGCATGAGATGCCATGCATGCATGACTCCGCTCGATACCACAGAAAACCGGCAGTGAAACAATGATTCCATTGCTTTTTAGCCGCGTGAGTGAGGTTACCGGAGGCCCTAACCCTTCCCTCTCCCCTATTACCGTCCTTCCCCTCTCCCCCTTCTCCTCCCCACTAATCCCCCTCTCCCGTCTTCCCGCTCTTCCCCCGTCTCCCCCTCTTCCCCTATTCCCACCTTAAAGGGCGGCAACGCAGTTGTAACTCTTGATTTTCAGGTGCCCATGGTCTGCTCGTTTACCCCATATAGGATAAAAAAAAAGGTTAAAAAAAAAAGTTGTAGGTATAGGGAGAGTGCACAACGAAGGCCTATCACCTAGTGGTACCTATTAAATTAGATTTTTTTACCAATTTTTTATTATTCGTAATTGAGATTTTTATGTATCCTTATTTGACCCGAATTCATTGCTTCCGAGAGTATTTACGAGTACAGCGCTCGCCAAAAAAAAATTCCTCAATATATTTCTGATGACGGAAGCAAAAAATAAATAATTGTTATTACTATCCTGCTTTCGGTTAGTATATTATAACTCCGTCCTCCTGTTGCCTCTTTATTTGTACGTTATTAAATCATATAGCCTTAGGCAAGCCAGCTCTATACGTTATAACAGAGATTGCTTTGTGAAATACTCTAGAACATTTTACAAGAAATGTGTATATATTAAACTTACTTTTACCAGTTGTTTAATACCTAATAAATTATTTGATAAATATCATTCAGATTTTCCAACAGAGCCATTAGACGATTAATTATTAGATGTTAGTTAGTAGATACGCGAATCAAATCGATAGACAGAAAAAAAATGCAATTAATTTGCTTATACCTTTTCACTTTGAGTCTGAATATTTCGGTCTTATTATTGAAAATATTCTAAAAATGCCTTTCATCTGCTAATTCTTCGATGTTCTTCCACGGAGCGAGAATTTCCGTCATTAAAGCGTATTCAGACTCATTTAAGAAAAACTTATTTACCTAATATAGAAAAACTTTATTTAATACTAACAGCGCCCCGCGGTTTCACTATATATACTATAGGAATATCGGGATAAAAAGTAGCTTATATGTTAATCCAGGTCTCCAGCTATCTACATACCAAGGTTCATTGCAATCGGTTCAGTAACTTTGGCGTGAAAGAGTAACAAACATTCATCTATCTATCCATCCAAACTTTCACATTTATAATATTAGTGGAGTAAACTGTTGGTAAATGTTTTATTTACCAACATTTTACTCAGATATAATAAAATCATTTTACAGAAATGCCTTTTGATGTTTAATCCCGATAGTTTATTTTTATTTACCTTCAATTTTGTTGCTAACTTTTTTGAGCGAATACTTATTTCCTCTTTCAAAGCCACCGAAGGAATGCCATTACGAGTACTAACATGTGGTCAAATAATATCTAGAAGTGCAACACTGTTGCGGTGTAAAAAAGATCTAGTGAACTTAATATTCTGGGCGCGAGACTGCATATAGGTAGTGAGCGACGGGAAAATATCCAGGAGTTCGCTACCGGTATGGGACCTATAAAAACTTCGAATCGATTTTGTTTCCTTATGGGTGTTTTACCGATTATATTGATGATGTGAGAGTTATAATCTCCCTATAATATAAAATACAGAGACTAGCGCAAGAGAGAAAAATTCAAACCCAGAAAGTATACTGAAATTGAATGACCTATTTTGAATCCTAGAACTCTGGATGGTTTTTTCTTCACAATAATTTTCATCAATATGTATTAAAATATGTACTGTAAATCGAGTTTCAAACTAATTTTCAATACAAATATTACTGAGCTGACAAATTATATTTTACTATACCACCAGCTATCATATCAATGTTTGTCTGCTCAGTAATATTTGATCCATGATTACTATTAATGCGAAAATCTATATCGAAATAAAGGCAGGGTATTTTGCCTACGAAGGTTCTCTTGCCAATCAAATGTATTGGCAAATAACAAATTCAATACAGCCGATCTTATTACGCGGCCAGACATATAGGCACCACATCTACTTAAGCAACTTCATGGGCATTTTGGCAACCAGCTTCAAACTCTAAGCACGAAGAACTATTCCGTTAGCAATACAGCTGAATAAAATTGTTCGGTCGCTTCCAAATCGTCAGGGAGACCGCTGAAAACAAACTTGGACACGTTTTATAGATTTTATAATCGGTCAACGCTGGAACCACTCCAAGCGGGCCATGGTTCCGTTACCTGTGGTAGGTAGGAAAGGAGGTAGCGTAAAGGGGGCTATTAATTTAATTTTTTTTAAGTTTGGCTGCCTAATAACTAATTTTTTGTGGGTGTTTAATATGCCGAGCAGACGGGTCATGTGATGTGGAAACTCAAGAGTCACAAGTGCGTTGCCTGCCTTTAAGGTGCGAGTAGGAAGGGTGGAAAGGGGGATGGGTGGAGAGAAGGGTAGAAGAGGGGGAGGGAGGAGGGAAGGGTGGAAGAAAGACGGGGGGTTAGGGCCTCCGGTAAACTCACTCACTATTGCTTCACTGCCGATTTTCTGTGAGGCCGTGGTATCACTCCGGTCGAGCCGGCCCATACGTGCTGAGGCATGGCTCTCCCACGATGATGCCTCTGCCTTGATACAAGGTGTATTTATCTATTACTTTATTTTACAAAAAATTAGTATCTGTTTGCCAATTACACTTGAATTCGATTCTTCATTTTACATAAAACCTCTCACGGGACCCCTGGATGTTTTTTCTAAAGTAGATCCCCGTAAAGAAACATGTGGTTTTAGTTGTGCTAATTACGAATAGTTACTTCACTGTTTTATGTTGATGTGACGTAGGGTTACCAGGAGTTAAAAAGTCAGAAGAATAAAAACAGAAGAAAGTACTATATAGTGGTCGCTCAACAACATTTACTCTATTATACGTTAAGTGACCAGTGACGACATCTTTTTTGTTCAACGTGTTTAAACTATACCGTTTCATTTGCAAATGTGTGAGTACAAAATATTTTCCCTTTTTATCATTCCATGTGGTTTTTAGTTTTAGTAAGGATTTAAATTCACATCAAAACAAAGCTAGTACCTAAATAGCATTGAAGTAAGAACACACAAAAGTAGTCAAAAGTAAGAAGTGCCTAATGAAAAACAGCGTTGTACCACTTCTCATAGCTTACGGCAGGCTCCTTTTTCACCGCTTTCTGTTGCCAAGTGGCTGCAAACTTTGCCAGAGCTCAGACACTGTTTTATTTTGTTTTTCTTATTTTCGTGTGATTTGAATTTAATTTCTGCATCGTTTAGACTGAAGGCAGAAAACTACATCGGTTTAGTTTTCTGAAGCTGAAGTAATTAAGCCCTCTAAAATCACACTGATGCCAGTTTTAAAAAACTACTTTCTACTTTGATTGTCATGCGTTCTTTCACAACATTTATGTGTGAATATATACGGTAGCATTATAATTACAAGTTCTTGGTGCTTTTTTTCTTGCTTGACTTAACAAACATTAAACTAAGAACAAAATCTGTCCATGACACCTAAATATACTATGTGCGGTCCCGAACGCTCACACATCAGAGCACTGAGATTTCATGTGAAGGTGCAATCCAAAAACGTATCATGAAACGATTTTGAATCGTTAGAAACTACAAATTAAATTGGGATATGACAAAACGAATTCCTGTCGAAGGGGACGAGGAGACAATTTAAACTATAGCCACCCTAACATTAACAGAATATACATGCTGTTATTATGTTTTTGTGTGTCCCACGCGCGCGCACCAACCTATTGCAACACGCGCCGCTGACGCGCGCGCTGCGCGCGCTCAATGCGATGTCTGGATATATTGATTTATTTAACTGTACTCTGAATTCACAAGGGCAGCTTACTGTAAATTATCCCTACCCTTAGTACCCTTAAGTATGTAACTACACTATTGTATTAGGTAGTAACTTGTGATGATAATTGTAAGTGGCAAATAAATAAATAAATTATATTCTATCCCTTATAGTAATTCTAGCTTATTTCCTTCCTTCAGTTATTCTATTTGACACAGTTATAAGATTTGAAAAATAACTCTCGAACGTCAAAGTCTACGCCTAAGATTCCACACATTTGGTTGTTACCACACCGATAGCATATACCTCTGCATCCTACATACATAGGAACACTAGTTAGTCTGCGATATCACGTACTTGGTGCTGGCGCAGATGTACTAGTTTGTTATCCGATCTAGTTCCATGATACTGCATATCCGTCGCATTGGGGATTTGCTTGTACGATGCAATGCAAAACTTGATTTACTAGCAAATATCTGTTGAATTTTTATGAGTTCTATTTTAAATTACATTTAACTAAAAGGGATTTTTATAACAATAGTGTGGTAGAATGCACATGAACACCCTACACATCACAACCAACGGTGCTCCGTTTAGATCAGTTTGTATTTCGATTTCCCCTATTTATCGTATTAGATATTTTTGGTAATACTTTAAAAGAATAAGCAATTAACAACTATTTTTCTGCCAGAAGACTGGTAGGTAATAGGGGGGTAAAGTTGGTAAGGTGGGTTAATAGTAAATAATTGAAAATGACCAACCGGTAAGTCTAGTGGTTAGTGATCCTGACTTCTAAGCCCAGAGGTCGTGGGTTCAATTCCCACCCAGGACAAATAATTTTGTAATGAGCATGGTCTAGGTGTAATTGGTCTATAATATGTATGTATTTAGAAATATATAAGTATGTTTATCAGCAGTCTGGTTACCATAGTACAGGCTCTGCCTAGATTGGGATCAGAAGGGCCGTGTGTGAGGTGTCTCAAATTAAGTTAATTCATAGTTGGTTTCGCGTATTTCATTGTTTACATAAGAAGAAGAAAAGTGAGAATTTTAAAGATAATGAATTATACATACATACATACGTAAATACACTCAAGATTATGTCCCCGAAGAGGTGAGCAAAAAGCGTACGTAACAACCAACTTTTGCCAATTTTGGGGTGAGGCTATTGCTGTCAACCGGTAGTAGGTGGTATATATACTTATAGTAGGTATAGATACTTCAGAGATACAATTCAATAAGTATATACATAATTTAAATTGCTATTATTCTATATGAAAATAAATCATACAGACTTATCAGCTCAACTCTCATTTAACGACCATTTTAAATAAGGATGCATCAAGGGACACTTTCGCTCACTTTAACATAAATCAAAAGTAGCTCGACATAAAGTCGTCTATATTGATTATTTTCAAAGGAGCTCTTTATTGAAAGCGTTATGAAGTGGTGTCCACTCGCGCCGGTGGAGTAATTAATCAATTTCATACAGCTAACAGCTTACTATAGAATTTTCTTAGTTAAGTTATTAAAGTCAGTGGGAAAATTGGATGCATAAATTAAAAATGTAACTTAGATTACCATCGTAATGATTAAAGTCGTTTATTAACTACTGGCTTTCGCAATCGACTTTTTGCACATAGATTTTTTTTACAGGTGCCTAATTACGACAATTTACGTGGGAGAGCCATGCTTCGGCACGTATGGGCCGGCTCGATTGCGCTCGATACCACGGCCTCACAGAAAACCGGCAGTGAAACAATGCTTGTATTGCTTCTCGCCGCGTGAGTGAGGTTACCGGAGGCCCTAACCCTTCCCTCTCCCCTATTCCCGTCCTTCCCCTCTCCTCCCCTCTAATCCCCCTGTCCCGTCTGGCCCCTCTCCCCCTCTTCCCCTGCTCCCAACTTAAAGGGTGGCAGCGCACTTGTGACTCTTGAGTTACAGGTGCCCATGGCCGGCGGTAGTCATTTTCCATCAGATGGTCACCTGATGGAAAATGACTACCGCCGCCCGTCTGCTCGTTTGCCCCCTACACCACAAAAAATTTTTTTATGTAAAAGTCCATTGAGATCCGTTTCGCTTAGTGTAAAATTATCTAATACCGTAATTTTATTATAATAAACTGTTTATCATTCTTCTTTTTATCACTTGTGTGTCTTATTATAAAAAAGCGGACACTAAGCCAGAAGAATAATTCAGTTTTTTGGTTAATTTAATACAATGATTAAAACAAACTTATTTCTTCTGCATTAGGAATAATTGCTGTGTCGTGGGGGACTTTACAAACATTGAAACAACGAACACAAAGAACACCCAGACTCGGGACAACTATTTGAGGACCACACAAATTTTTGTCCAGTGGAAGAATCGAACATACAACACTCGGCGCGGCTTAGTAGCGAGGCGACCACTTGAAGCACTTACCATATTTTAACATATTTCAAAAGGCTTGACAATCAAAAGCTAAGCTAGTTTGTGCTATGCAATGTATTAGAACCCATTTTTAAACAACGTATACACTTTTATTTAGTAAATACTTGAATATTATTTAAGAAGTTTCTGATATTCCAAGTTATTAACATAAGACGTACAAAAATTCTGACAGTTGCACATAGACGCAGCAAAAACTAAACTTTTTATCAATCCGCTGAAAAATTCCAAGAGTGCTAAAACTTTTGAACAGTTGTGCAAAGTTGAGCAGTCAAATGCGGTCGAGCCGCGTGAACTTTGAGGAATGTATTTGATACTTTTTTTTCTGAAGAGTTATATTTCTACTTTCCAGTTTGTAAAATTAAAATGTTATGATTTCGAAGTTGTGTTTTAAAAATGTTAAAGCTAATTCTGTGTTTAAAAACTTTCTGTTTTCCGTTTATTTTTAACCAACTTCCAAAAAGGAGGAGGTTCTCAATTCGTCCGAATCTTTTTTTATGTATGTTCACCGATTACTCAAAGACGCCTAAACCAATTTTGAAAATTCTTTTTCTGTTTTAATTTCTTCCTAGGTGGACCCATTTAAATTTTACCGAAATCAGTCGAGCGGTCTCTTAAAAATCAACAAATATCTAAAAATTGTATACATCAATGATGTTTTCGTTTGCTCCGAAACATCGCTGTCTCATTGGAGCAGTGCGTTAGTTGGCCTACCCATATTATATTTAAACAAAATACATCTTCTTTCCACTAAAAAGCATATTGAACTCGGTGCTACTTTTTTTTAAAAGATAATTATAAATGTTTTAAGTATGCTGGTTTAGCGATATTTTAAACAATTCTAGTTTAAAGAGAGCTTCTTAAATATATAATAAGTTATAATACCGAATCAAAATCATTATTTTCAAAAAAATACGAGTCTGTGACTTACCACGTATGGACAGTGTGACAATGGTGAATGAATGTACGATAACACATATTCAAGCAGTTGGATCTGTGAATAGAAACTGTTCTATTGGACTGCAAAGTCCTGCGGTGACTCGGTATTGCCTACTTCGCTGTAGCGACCTTTCATTGCGGCCACACGGCTGTAAATTCGTACGTTCAAGTATTCTCCTACGTTCTAGTGAATGATAGCCAGGTGGATCTCTCCGAGGCACTTTGAAGTTTTTTGTTACCAAACAAGCTGACGGCTCGCTAGCTGGTAAGTAGTTAGCATTGTATATAAACTATATAAACTCTTACGAGTGTTGTTAGGCACCTTACATATTATATCTTTACCCGGAAGATATATTGGTGTCATATGTAATTAGGTGATAAGAAAAAATTTTGTTTACTAAACGCAGGAAGGTTGTACCGCAGTGCCTTTTTTTATGCCTGTCAACTCTTGTAATAGCGCTGTTTCTTGTATGTGCTTGTATAGGTATCCGTGTCGTATTCTTCCTAAAGAATATAGAAGACAGAGATATCACTAAATTACTTACATCACCAATATACCTTTTCTTTACCCTATTTAGTTCCTGTTTAGTCCTTGTAAACGTCTTCATATAATAACCGGTATTTGCTCTACAAATGGACCGAGTGAATCAAATATAAATTGAAAGGTGACTTAATCGAGAGTGTTCTTAGATATAATTCAACTCTGTTCTGTCGTTCGAAGGTCATCAGCTCTATTGTAATCGTTAAAGGGATTTTCAAGTGGGGGTACTTTAAATGTTTAATTTATGAATATTGGTAAAACTAATTATTATTATTAATCAATTTACATTAGTGTGAATTTTATGTTTTGTGATTCTATTAAACCACGTGGTCTGTTGGTGACGCGAGTTTAAAAGAGCATTTGTCGCCTTTTTGTCAACAATATGCAACAACATGATCTTTCTGTTAAGCATAAGTTTTCATAAACATATTTATATACATATTGATTTTACATATTGATATTACATATTGATATTACATATTGATTACATATTCATGATTAATAATAATAATAATAACTCCACACATCTCACACACGGCCGTCTGATCCCAAACTAGGCAGAGCCTGTACTATGGTAACCAGACTGCTGATAAACATACTTATTACTTATATATTTCTAAATACATACATATTATAGATAAATTACACCCAGACACAGAACAACTGATCGTGCTCATCACACAATTATTTGTCCTGGGTGGGAATCGAACCCACGACCTCTGGCTTAGCAGTCAGGGTCACTAACCACTAGACCAACAGGCCAGTATTCGTAGTTCTTAATATCGTCAGCATACCTTCAGCTTATCCACACGTATTTCATGCTAATGATTTACGCAAATTTACAGAAGCACAGTTTGGTTAGAACTGTAAAAAAAGCGTATTAGCGCAGCGCAGCGATTGCGACATAGCGCTAAGCCATATAGCTTCTCAGTCAAAGAACATTTGTATGAAAATTACTTGCGGAAAAAGATAGTTAAAGTACATAGTACACGAGACCGTAGAAGGCAAAATATATACACTTCTGTAGAAAAAAGTGCTTACAGTCTACAGTGATAACCGTTTAATATAATCTTTTGATCTGTTTAATAAGAATAAAGAAATTTGCCTCTGCAACCGCGCAAAAATTATTTTTTTGGATAAAAAAAATGTTTGTAAAGCAGTCCCTCTTGTATCTCCAATGTCATCATGCAAGAAATCAACCTACATAAACGTTGATACTCGAATAAAAACTTTCGTGAGTGGTATTCATATTATTTAAAATATAGGGTTTTACTCACGTGTATATTTCGGGGATGCCCGACTAGTTTCGGACCCGACGGGGGCCCTTTATCAAGGGGTGAGGCGTCCTGCCACGCCGGTTTCAGGTGCCAGACTGGATTGTTGTCTGTCCCACCGATTCATTTGTCGTAACGACCGCCGGGATGTGGACGCCTGCGCTTCCATTGCGTTGTGTGTTGCGAAATCTTTTATCTCAGGCACTGTGGTACACACTGAACTTACTGTGTCAGTGTTTGAAGCCGTAACTATTTCGTGGGACATCAGTTTCAAGGACGGTCGGTAAGGTAAGGTAAGCCTGGAGGTAATGCCCACCCATTGTCCCTATTGAAGTTCGGACGACGGCTTATTTCGATTGCCTCTCGTATTTTTCGCGGTACGAAGTATTTTTCTCTCGCTCTTTAAATAATATAAATAAACGTTTTCTAAGATTAACCCTTTACTAGTTAAATGTGTGCATAATAGGGTACATGACTAGCATTGAACATTAAAACTAGGTAATTTTGGTACATTTTTAATTGCATAAGAATTTTCGCGCCAATCAATTCACATTTAATGTTGATTTGATAATAATAAAATAAATAATTATCTTAAAAATACTATTATATTTATTGACTTAGAAGAAAAAAAATTACAGGAAACTATCCAATTAGAAAGGACGTAGAATATAGATTCAAAATTCCCTTAGTCGGTAGAATATTGACGAAATTAATTCCAATGAATGTAACCGAAAGGCTTTTACATGGCTCGCTTCCTTACATAGCTCGATCGCTCAGAATATAACTATTCAGATACAAAAGATCCTTTCTTAAATGTTTGCATCATGGTGAATGTTAAATTTTATATGGTAGTAACCATAAAAGTGAATACTCAATATATATTCAATGCGATTGAAGATCAGCAGTATCACAACATTTTTTTAAATGGGGAAGAAAAAGGATCTAAATTATGCTGGTTTTTTTTTTATATATCTATGCCAGCGACAACAGTGGTGGCCGAGCGAGAGTGAAAATGGGGCATATTTCAATGGGGCATATGCTGTACAAGCAACTCATTCCTTCTACTGCTGCACTCTAGGCAGCGGCGATAGGATCCGAACTCACACAATGTCATTACTGCTAGTGTATTAAATCAGTATGTTTATGTTATGTATGACACCTAGGGATCGAGTGAATCGAATGCTTACTAGATGCACATTGATTTATTGTCAGGATTGAGCGCGGTGGGCACAGTCACACATATACACATACAATCTTCTTACATAAATTAAAAAAAAAATATCCGCAGCCTAGTGGCAGAAAATTAGCTAAGGAAAATTGTTAGGAGCATTATTTGGGCGTATTGAAATCATTTTTACTTTTTTAATCATACCTATATCTTGTATTTTATAGAATATCGTCCAGAATATGTTTTATTCTATCATTGAATAATATGTATGTAGTTAGAAATATATAAGTATGTTTATCATTAGTCTGGTTACCATAGTACAGACTGCCTAGTTTATGATCAGACAGCTGTGTGTGAGGTGTGTGAAGTTATTATTATTGAATGAATATTTGTAGCAATAAGCGGTATTGCTCTATTTACTACGAGTGATTTAATATGTATGAAATAAATACTTTAATACAAGGAAACCCGACTTCAAGTAACTTTAATACTTTCACTACAAAAGTATGTTTGAAACTTTCTTGATGAAATGAACAACAACACCCTCGACCTTTACTTATACAATTAGAAAATTCAGTTAAAAATAAGGAAACGTAATGTAAAAAGAGACTTTTGCAGCCTTGTGGCTATGATTCAAGTCAAAGATCTGCTTTAATTTATAGCTAGATAGATAATAAAGTGCATACCAAATATCAGAAAAGTCAGTTTAAAGCAATAGTCTGTCACAGTGTTGCAATGGGCGGTCTTATCGCAGGCTACGATTTCTTACAGACAACCTTCAATGGCTTTATACTATAAGGTAATGGGCGAATCGTTGTGGACAACAACAAGGAGACTATGGATATTTTACTGCTAAACAATCACAAAACAAAAAAACATTTTATAATTTGAAAAAACATGCATCTACACATATACGTTTATCTAATGTATATATTACATACATACATATCCAGTTAAGTATAAATACACTACTTAAATACATAATATATTAACTTATCTGTCTTGTCTATCACATAATCCTGTTCCAACAAGTTAACTATTCACGACAAACGTATAAATAGCTATAGAAAACCCACTGAAAGATAACTTTAAAAATTAAAGACGTTAAAGATTCTAGCCACGTGGAACCTAATCGAATGTCACCCCACTACTAGTCACAGTTATTCAAATTGATGAATACTGTGGCAGTACTGTTGCAACAAACTATACAATCATTGCCAGACCGAAAATAAACTTAACCTAGATTACAGGATCGATAGAAATTGCCAGAAATAGTAAGCGTACAGCAGCTTTCCACGATATTTAAGCACTTTACAAAATTAAACAATTTGTGAAATTTTGATATTTATAACATTAAAACACTAACTGTATGGATGGTGCAATGGCTTAGGTTCACGTTAAGTCATCTTGCCAACACGCACCACCGCATACGTGACAAAAATTTGTATTATCTACAAATAGTTGTCTCGAGTCCGGGTATTCTTTGTATCTGTTGTTTGAATGCTTGTAAAGTCCCCTGCGACTCAGGAAATAATCACTGCGGGAGATCTTTAAAAAAAAATAGAACACTGTCATCATCTTTCTGTAGTAGCTCGAAGCAGCCAAGGTCGCTTGTGATTGGAGAGCCTTTGTTGGAGGAGGATTGTGATTGGTTGTGTCAATGTTCCTGCATTGACTGGCCACAAAAAAAATTAACAGTATGACAAATTTTTATTTAGTACTAAGAGTGACCCAGTGTTTAAAATTTGACCGAAATTCATTGCATTATTGATAGCAATAATCCTCCGTGTCCTCTTTTTTTTATGGCACTGAAACTCGTCAATACTACTACTACACAAATAAAATCGGTAACTCTTTTGTTTTACAATAGATACTAATAACTAGTTCCTTATTCATACATCTTTTTATCCATTTCCGTTACCTAGACATAATAGTTTCCTAAAGAACGCCGCATATTTTTCGAACAAACGTTAGTCTATTGAATAGTTCTTTCACCATGATTAGATCCATCAAGAAGCAATCCAATCCGAATGTTCCATTGTGTAAGATTCAACACTTGAAAGGATTTTTTTTTTAAAAAGCTCCATTATAAAGCTCTTCACTTAGACTTGGCGTTCCAAATTGGAAAATACGCCCGAGGAGTTTTTAATTCAACTGAAAATAATCTTACAATCATTTGACAAATATTTTTACAAAAGTTTCGTGATCTATAATCCTACTAATATTATAAACGTGAAAGTTTGTGAGGATGTATGGATGTATGGATGTATGGATGTATGGATATGTGGATGTATGGATGTTTGTTACTCTTTCACGCAGAAACTGCTGATCCGATTGCGATGAAACTTGGTATATAGATAGTTGGAGACCTAGATTAACACATAGGCTACTTTTTATCCCGATATTCCCACGGTACCGGGACTTACGCGCGTGTAACTGCGGGGCGCTGCTAGTCTATATATATAAATGAATCCCTATTTCCCGTGGTCTCAGCATCACGCATGAACGGCTGGACCGATTTCGCTAGTTCTTTTTTTTGCGTTTGTTATTGTCAGGAGAAGATTCTTATGAACAGATAAATTAAGAAAGTTGAGAAGGAAACTTAACGAGGGACTTACGTGGGTGAAACCGCCGGGCGCAGCTAGTTACATATATATTTAAATATAATTTTTTCATATTAAATGTTTATCTAAAAAAAACTGGATAAGTGCGAGTCTAACTCGCACAATGAGGGTTCCGTACAAATTTGTATGTAAATAATTCGTCGCATCTCGGGAATCGATTCTCAAAGATATTTGCCCGTGTTTTCCAAGTGACGAACTTAATTAGTTTTACTAACTAACTTAAGCCGTTTAAAGAATACTCTCCCATACGTTGACATACGGCACAGTGATATTTCCAATCGCAAAATATAACTTTCCAATCACAAAAATCATTTTTAATGTGATATAAAAATGAATTGACGCCTTTCGGATTTTAGTATTTACTTTTTCCTTTTGAAGAACGGAACCCTAAAAGTAACAGCATAGTATTAATTTGATTCATACGTCTTGCTATCTCTCTGTGTCTGTCCCTTTCGATATACTTGCCAATAGTTTATTGACTTACTGCTTCACATAATTTAGGTAGTGACGTCATAAGAAGTTCAGAGGCTACTACAATGTTTAGTTTCGGCACTCATTGTCTGTCACTTAATGTTTATCACTATAATATTTAATATCAGATGTTATGACTGTTTGTGCCAAATTAAATAGAAAAAATAACTTGAATTGAACTCGTTTTACGTAGCTGAAGTAATGAACTATTTTTAAATGAAAAATAGTATTTCGAGATAGTGACATGTATTTGGAACAAACCGAGGCAAACAGACAGGATTCAATGGGCTGAAGGGAAATGCTAGCACTGATATGTGTAAAAGATTATCCACGTGTGATCTACTATGCTCTTGAATATTCATGCCATTTAGCGGAAAAAAGTTTTTATGTATGGAACCCAGAGTTACATTCATTCAAACTCTTTATACCCACACACACTAAGTCTAAATACACATGTGTGGAATACACACACACACTTTATTTCAAAAATAAGATCATTTACTTAAAATTTCCCGCCCGTAACGAAAGAAAAAATGTCAAAAATAAAAAAATTGAATTTTCAAATCAAGTATAAACAGATTCAGTGCATGTCGAAGATTGGTTCATAATGCGTTCACAAAATTATACATTCCGTGGGTAGATACATGGGTACCGTACAACCTCACCGATGCCAGAAACAAGCTTACGTTTAATGGTGCCACATGATACGATAGCTAAGTTTGGTGCAGGCTAGTCTCGGAAAATATGAAGCTACTCAGTCAACGCAATCATAAGATATGGCCACATAAGTCTTATATTTGACCAAATTTAAATGTTTCGCAGGTGAATCAAAACTTATCGGGTACTTCCCATTGACCTAGAATCATGAAATTTGGTAAGAAGTAAGGTCTTACAACACAAGTAAAGAAAAAAAATCCTAAGGTTGTTATTTTGTTGTTTTAATACATAAAATACATGTTTTTGTGATCACAAATTTATATTCTGCGGTTGGATTGTTCTGTTTGTCGTACATCGCAACCGCAAAGTTAAGTTTGTCTTTCGAAAAAGACGGCAAAAGTCTTCGAGAATCGATTCCCGAAATGGACGTACTATCTACCTACATACAAGTTTATTTGCTTACGGAACCCTCGGTGCGCGAGTCAGTGTCCGGTTTACGGGATTAAAGTAGCATTGATGAAGATTGATATACTAACAATGCTTGTCAGAAGTGTTCACTGCTGTTTGCTTGAAGCAAAAAAACAACATAAAAAGAATTTGTACAATATGCTAAGCTTTTCTGAACTCGAGCCACTTCACCTTTAAAAAATGGACAATGAAACAAGAATTTAGTTGAACTAATATATTAAGACAATACACAAATAACATACTTAACTCTTGAAATACATTTATGTTATTGCTCATTATTGCAATGTACCAACAAACAATAAAGATAAGCATAATATAATGGCACAACTTAAGTACAAGGACATACCCGTATAGTATTAAAAATATAGCCATAGCAGTATTACCAGGGAACAAAATTATTCCATTACGTTAGCGTTACGTTACGTTAGGTTTTCCGAAAACAAGATGGGTTTGTCTCATAAAACTGGAGCGTTTTCTGAAAGGATTTCTTTGTGTGAGAATATCAAATTACGTCGTATTAAAGTAACTGGTATCACTGTATAAAATATAGTTTCTTTTTACTAGATCCCACTAGCAGCGCCCCGCGGTTTTACTTTTTCCTGATAATCCTATATAATCCCGATATCCTATAAAAAGTAGCCTATGAGTTAATCCAGGTCTCCAGCTATCTATATACCAAGTTTCATAGCAATCGGTTTAGTGGTTTGTGCGTGAGAGAGTAACAAACATCCATCGATCCATCCATCCATCCATTCATCCATCCAAACGTTTACATTTATAATATGATGATGTAATGAAATCTACATATCGTTAAACAACAATACCCAAGCACCCATCAGTCACTATGATGTGAAAATGCATTGCATATTATAAATGTAAAAATGAGTTGGTTTGTTTGTCAGCTTACACGCCTTAACTACTAGGGGAAAAACTAACATACAATATCCGTAGGGAATAAATAGTGATCGAGTTACAACCACGGAAAAAAAAATTCGTAGCACTCATCACTTCGCTAGATGAAACGAGGACCTAGTTGCGGTGCCAGAAAATAGAGTTGATATTATTTTATTTGTACGAAGAGGCCTAGGAAGTCTATTTTTCGTTAATGCTAAAATTCTTCTTATCTTCTTCTTATTAGGGGTTTTGTGGATTGGATGTGGATTTCTAACGCACACGATAACAGCAGTCCCGATTTTTTTAAAGTGTAAGAGAATGACTATAAAACAACAACAAATTTGCGTAATTTTTAACCAACGGATACGTATCTGAATCCTGCATTCTGCTTTATTTTATTTTTATTTATTTATTTCATAACAATACAATATTATGTAGAAGCTTACAAATAGACATACTTAGTAACAATTACAAGATTACATCATATTCATGAAAATTTTAACAATAATATAGCAATTAATACATTAATCGAATTATATTTTCATTCATTATTAATTTTTAAAGCAAGACACTAAAAAAAACATTACAGAATCAAATTAAACTGGCTTGTTGGCCTAGTGGTTAGTTACCCTGACTGCTATGCTATGTTTGTAAAGTCCCCGCGACACAGGAGTAATTCCTAATGCGGGAGTTGTGTTTAAAAAAAAAAAACTGATTATCATGAAATTTTGCGTCGATGTACGACAAAGTCAACTTTCTAACCGCAAAATATTAGTTTGTAATCACAAAAAAATATTTTTATGTGATATAACAACAAATTAACGACTTTTGAATTTTTTCCTTGCTTGTGCTGCCGGACCTTGCTTCTTACCAAATTTCATGATTCTCGGTCAATGGGAATTACACTATAGGTTTTAATTTAACTGCGGAATGTTCAAGGTTAAAATCTGAGGCTTATTGGCTGTATCTTTTGATTGCGTTAACTTACAACCTTAATTTTTTTACAACTTTAAGGGATCGTAGACATAATTATTTGATGTTAATTTCAACTTGATACATCGTTGAGTTCCTAAGAAAAAGGGTCGTGACAAACAGATAAACGGACAACAAAGTGATCCTATAAGGGTTTACTTTTTAGGGTTCCGTACCTCGAAAGGAAAAACGGAACCCAATAATAAATCAATATATATCAATAATAATGATAATCAAAACCTACAGGGTACTTCCCGTAAACTCAGAATCTTGAAATTTGGTACGAAGCAACGTCTTATAGCACAGATAAAGGAAAAATTTTGCTGAAACCGTAAATTTTTTGTTACATCACATAATAAAAATATTTTACGGAACCCTCGGTGCGCGAGTCCGACTCGCACTTGGCCGGTTTTTTTTCCTTTTGAGGAACGGAACCCTAAAAAGTACTATTTTCGACAAATACCTGAATTGTTTGATAAATCCATATTAACACGATAGAGGAGGCGGGTAAATTCTAGTCGATTATAAATGCGAACTTATACACTACTTCACGCATGACTTTACTGACTATGAATAAATTTAAGAAGGGATCCGTCTAGCGTCTGTCCCATGCTTCTAACCCTACTCAACGACTTGATGAATGGACAAGGACGCTGCGTTTGTGCCTGTATACGTAATTGCATTGGTCCGGGTTTTTATAGGTATAATATGTATGTATTTAGAAATATATAAGTATGTTTATCAGCAGTCTGGTTACCATAGCTCTGCCTAGTTTGGGATCAGGCGGCCGAGTGTGAGATGTGTTAAGTTATTATTATTTGCTAAAAATGTGTATAAGTATGTTTATCCGTGTTCTAAAACTCATGGTACAAGCTCTGCTAACAATTCGCACGTCACAAACAAAAGGGACGTATCTTTAAAACAGTGTTTTTGACAATCGCGATTTTAAAGTTCAAAAATTCATACCTGCGGAACTAAGACTTCAAACGCCCTAATTTATACATAGATTTAAAGGTACATGCTTCTATTTTATGCTAAGTGAGTTTAGTGAGTGTGACAGTAATATTTCCAGTTTTATATGACTGGGTGAAGATGATACTGTTTAAGCTGGTCAAATCGATCAGAGTACTTACTTACGACTATCTAGCCTTACCAAAATTGACTATTAACTTGATAATGTCAAGTAGTAAAAAATAATGATACCTTATTAAGCACACAATGTTAAGGTTAAAGTGAGTGGGAAATAATTTCTCACTCACTGTAGGTATATTATATACCAAAAAAGATAACAATTACACTGTTTGGTAATAAAAAAGGTTTATTAGAAATGAAGTAAGTATCAAAAGATCATCATATTTTTAAAAAAGTACAATTAAACACAACTAAACGAGTAATGTGACAATTGATATTCCGGTCCAACGTAAAAACGGCGTTGCTGTAAGGGTGTGAGACGTGGAAGGTCACAAAGAATATCTCGCGTCAACTCCAGGTTATCAACCGCCGTCTTCGCCGTATTCTCGGTGTTTACTGGACCGCTAAAATCTCCAACCTCAATCTGTGGGAACGCTGCGGTGAAATCCCGATCGACCAACAGATCAAACGCCGTGGTACTGAATCAGCCACACGCTCCCAAGGCACTATGAACATATACCAAGGCAAGCCCTAGACTGGAATCCCCAAGGAAAGCATAAAAGTGGTCGCCCTAAGCAGACCTGTGGACGCCCTCTGTCTCTCAGCGAAAATACAGAATTAACATTAAATGGTTTTTTAAGACTTTCGACGTGAATTATAGAGACAAGAAGGCATCGATCAACTTGTACAAGGCCGCTATTTGTTGTCGGTTTAAAGGAGTCAAACAGCGGGCAGGATACATTAGTTAAAGAATTCAACGGTGCTTGCTGTTCGCTGACCGAAGAACCTCACGACGGTCTACTAAAATCAGCTGCGATGCCAGAAAATGTCGATGATGTGCATGAACTGATAATGCCTGACCGACATGTGACTTATCGTGACCATCATGAATGGCATATCGTCTTGATTGCATGGATATATGGCCGTGAAAATGTTTTAGCAATTGATTTTATCTAAACAATTGCTCAAAAATAAGGGCTGTGTGAACTGACGCAAAGAAATACCGAAGAAATTCAACAGAGGTGCGTCAAATACCTCGTATTACCTCTACACAGGTAACGAGGCATAGATTTACTCATATGAGCCGAAAAAACGTGTGGGTTTTCAAAGTGAACTAACTTAGCAAAAGTTTTTGCGCTTGAAGCAAACCGGCTTTCGAAAAAAACCGGTCATGTGACAACAGCATCCTTAGAGATAAATAGGACTTCCCAGCCAGTGCGAGTTACTGACCTTTTCAAACTATTTCTTATCCTCCCCAATCCCAATCAATAATAATAATAAGTTTGCCTCCTGCTACGTAAGTGAAACCAAATTATAATTGGCAAAATAAGGGCGTTCAATACGCCTCGGGGATAGAGACGTGTATATATATATACATCTATACATCTGTAGAAAATTAATAAGACTAAGAAATAATAAATTACATTTTATATACATTATAATAGGAAACTTGCAATCACTCCAAGACCTATGTAGCGCTCCGGTAGAGAATTTGATGCAACGCATGAAGTCGCGGATTCGACTGCCGCTCAATAAAAATATTTGTTTGCATAAATATTACTTGCATATTTTTTTTTATCGTGTGGAAACCCCCACGGGTCATTCGGTGAAGAGGTATGTCGGAATTGAACCGACTAAAACCACACGGTGTTCCGACATAAGTGGGTCTATTGCAAGGGACTCGGGTATACCCTAGGAAGGAAGTACCCGAGAGAATATTACTTGCATATGTCTTCGTGTATCTATTGATAATATGTATGTATTTACGAAAGTATGTTTATCGTGTTCTAAATTCCATAGTGCAAGATATTAGTTTTGGTGAACCCTGTGTAATATGTCGTGAAACAATGGTGCGTTGAATATATGAAATATTCAGTTCTCACAAATGGTTTCAACAAAAAGATGATTTCAGAATTAATTTTCCAATCACCACACATGACATTATACAAACTCTTCATTACACATTCATGAGGGTGGTGATCTTTTGTTTTTTTTCAATCAGACCTATCGGCTTCAGCAAATATTCTGTTCTGAATAGAATAGATTTATTTGCATTTAAACACGGTTACAAATGAGGGTCTTATTAACTACGTAACAGTTCAGCATGATTAACCCATAAACTTAATATACTAACGTGTTTATGGTTTAAACATAGGAATGGTATGCAAATAATGATTAATTTTATTTTATACATATATTATATCTAAGAAACAGCGGCTTATCATTGCTGTTTTTTTAGTGTGTAAAGCAATTTTCAAGCAAAAATTATTTTAATTTAAAATTTCGCAATGGTAGATTTCTTTTTAGCTTCGGAATGTTTTTATATATTCCTATAGACATCAAGTAACTGTTTTTATTGTAAAGGGTGCTTCAACAGGGTTCCATTTTTAATTTCGTGGGGTCTCTTTTCATAAATTTACAATTTTCACTTACTTTAGAAAACAAATGTGGATTATTTCTGACGAACATACCTGTCTCAAAGATGTATAGCGATACCAAAGACAAAACATTCAACTTCCTAAATATTGGTCGACAGGTAACACACGGAGCTACTCCAGCTATTGTCCTTAAAACATTTTTTTTTAACTACGAAAGCCCTGTTTATTTCCGTAGAATTACCCCTCTATGGGGTATGCCATATCTCAAAATAGAACCTACGTAACCGTGATAGGCGTTGAGAGCAGCTTCTTGATAACTTGTATTATAAACAAATCTATTTAATTTATTGCATATTGAATTAAATGAATAACTCGTGATTGTATGAAATTGACAATCTTTTTAGGGGTTCTCCACTAAAGACGCAGAACATTATTAGATTATATGAAAGGCTAAAAAATTATTTACAGAATGTCCAAACTTGTTTTCAAAACAATTGTATAAAATTTATAGATCAGTAAAACTAAATAAAAATCTTTTTAACAAAAAATTAAACCGACGAAAAGAACTAAAAAGCAAAAAATAAATAAACCTTAAGTCTTAAGTATTGAGCTTATTGACATAAACTAACAAATTTAAAAAATAAAATTAGAATTAATTAGGTTACTAATAAAATAAATTGTTATAAGTATTTAGGTTTACAATGAACCTTAATCCTAAAGGCATAAGAACTTTAATAATTTTGATACTTTAGCTTCCATTGCGTACTATATTCACGGGAATTAACGCGACACGCACCTTTGAAATGTCTGACATTTCGACCGGGTTAAAGTGGCCATTGTCACAGGCTGACATGAAAGCTTCGATTTTACTTTTTTGATGAACTTATTGTTAAAAAAAAATATTTTCAGGTGTTGGCCATTAGTCAAAGAACCTTACTAAAACAATAATCCAAGCCTCGGCCCGTTTTAGACTTATTATTCTAAAATATACATAACTAAAATAAGGTCTGTCTTTGTCATCAGACCTCTATTGTTCCCACAATAGGTAAAGAAGTGTTAATGGCAGTTATACATCGAAAGCCATGAATGGTAACTGTGGCTATTAACCGAGCAATGGAAAGGGCGCTATTGTTAAGAGTCGTGTTGGACGATTGTAAAATTAGTTCCGGGTTTATGAGTTAAAATAAAATTTAGCTTGTGTCAGAGGTTGCGCATCGTGAAATGTCGTAAGTCACACATACATGTTACAGACAGAATAGCTAATAGGGGGAAAAGTAAAACTTCAAGGGGAAGGTAAAGAGTTAAAACTTTAGATTTGTAATTAAAATTATACAATGTACTTACATGAAATATTAGTATCTACTAGCAACCCGCCCCGGCTTGGCACGGGTAACAGAGACATCTTCAACAATCATCATCATATTTCAACCAATTTACACAAAACATTTACAAATTATATACCTAAACCTTCCACATGAATCGCTCTATATATTGGTGAAAACTGTATGAAAATCAGTTTAGTACTGTGTGAGTTTATCGCGAACAGACAGACGCGGCGGGGGACTTTGTTTTATAATATGCAGTGATAGCTTTACCGGTAAAGCAAAACATCGCTAAAAATCCGAGACATTGCTATACCCCGTGAGGCTCTGACAAAGGGCCCCAGTATTGCGCTAATAAAATATGATGAAATAAATGTGAATACCACTTATTCTAATCAAAATACAAATAAAAAATTTATATTACTACTTTGCTTTATTATAATGATTACCCACGCAGTATAAACTTTAACCGCATAAAATAAACACTAGAAAACGTCACATAAAATCTCAACAACCAATTACAAATCCGCACCAATCTATATCAGTCAAATGTATTTACGATCGACCATATACCGACGCATACAATTTAAGAAGCTAGATGTTCTGAATAATAATAAAAGCGAACATTTGGCAGCCTCCCATGACAATTACGGGATAAAACGGATAAATCTCCGTCCCCTGCTTGCGGTGGATATCCGTGATGATGTATAGCAGGCAATATTGAGAAGGTTAACCCAGCTCGTCTCTCTATGTCCTTAAAAAGAACCTTTATGCTAAAATTTATGTTAAATATCTCTAAATATAGTACTTATATATTATTATTTTCTTTACAAATAGGTTCCTTATATGTAAAACAGAGCCTCTTTTCATCTATGTTAATCTTTCCATCCAATTTTCCACAAAACTTATCGTTTTGTATACAATAATGAGTACACTAACTTTTAAACGGAATTAACGCGATTACAAAATATATATATTACATACCTCTGAATTGCCTGACGTTTCGACCAAAAATACATAATAATTATTATTTATTTATAACCATACACTATCTTTACAGGATTTTTAAGCCTAATTTATTAGTGTGTAACTTATTTATAGACGTAGGTAACTTAAGTCTTAGTATAATGAGTACATCTATCTATCTATCTATAGCAGTAGGTACTTCTGTAACATTCTTGTCTTACGTCATACCGCAGAAATAGTGGTTTATTTAAATTCCCAGACATCCCGGGAGTCGTTTGTGTGTTGTTCCACTAAGATAAATGCGCGACATTCCATTTGGTCATCAAGATATGCAGGATAAAAAGAAAATTCTTACAATGTTAGGGGATACGTACTTAATCTTAATTCTTTATCAATATGGATAAAGAATTAAGACTAAGTACTTAACATTAGTACCAAAACTGTTAGAGAAGCACATTCTTACCAACGCTCAAGTGACATCGTTCGTATTTCAAGTGTTTAAAGTATTTATTAGTTCTGAGTATTAGGGAGTCCGTTGCTGTAGAGTAAGCCGGTCTTTGACAGTGGGCCGGTGTAATTCACTGTCAACTACGATTAATGAGATCAGGAAAAAGTCATATTAGTGTGAACTAAGACTTACACAACAGATATTAAGCATATAAACGGTTAATCCAATATTTATTATTAAGTAGACATTAATTTCAGCCATAAGACGTCCACTGCTTGGACATAGGTCTCTTTTGATCATTTCCACGAAGACTTGTTAAAAGCTGTTGTCCAGTTTCCTTGATGATGATAGACATTGATGATCAAGTACCATCAGAAGTAACATGTACTTGTTAGACAACATAGTTAAAAAAGGTACTAAGTGAAAGAAAATTAAAAACACATCTGCCATGCCAAAAATGAGTTATGCACCATACGCGAAAAATTTATAGGGATGATGTGAGAATTCTAACGATAACCAATACTTGTAAATATGTTAAGGCATTTAGAAGTTATGGTGTGGTAAAGAAACTAACAAACATCCCTGATTCCTGAAAACATAACACTTATTTTTAGGCAGTTGTGTAATAAGTTACTAATTTAAAAGAAAATTAAAACAACTGACCTGCCTAAAACGATTTACGCGCCTTATTTGTTTTTAAACTTCCGCGACTTTGATACATATTAGATGTGTAACTCGGGACTTCCATCCGTCAGTTTTTTTTTATTATAGCCAGTGTCACTCGGGATGTTGTAAGGATTCCGATACACCATACATCCAAATCTGTTCAGACATTTAAAAGTTACGGTGAATAAAGAAACTCGCATACATTTTTTTTTATTTTTTGTATGAGCAATGAAAATTTCACACTTCTTTTTTGGTCAGTCGTGTAAAAATAACTCATCAGAATCAAAATGGAACATCGAATAAATCGCCTACAATATGGAATAATATCTGACAAGCAAAACCGCAGCCATTTGACTATACTGACGGTCAATAAATATGGTTAGAGCATCATTGTTGGTGGTTAATTAACTTTGACGCTTGATGCTTGATGGACTAATATTTGTTAGACTTGTATAACACATTTAAAATGGTGCTTCTTGAAATATTCATTTTTACTTTACTTTAATAATTACCTGTAGTAATGAAGGAGACGATCTTATGGTAAAATTAAATCAGTATTTTAGAGGCTGAGCAGAATGACCCAACGGCTTCATTTTTCTTGTACGATACTAATATTTTTATATTTGTTCGTTAACAATGCCCAAATAAAAAAATATGCCCCGAAAAGGGAAGCACTTCAGTAGCAAATATACGAAGGCGACTTCGCCCCCACCAACACGTGAATTATTTAAAACAGGGGTGCTGGCCGTACTATATCGACTAGAGTTCGAGGATATTCGCGGGAATTGAAATGGTTGGGAGGGGATCAGAAAAAATTTAACTCTTACTTTGCAGGTGACGTTAGCACTGTCCATATAACATACAGCTGTGTCAGAAAGTAGCCTGCCACTATTGATATAGCAGTGCTTGCTGAATGAAAAACCTCCAAAGATTTAAAATAAACTGTATGATTTCATATATATGTCGAATCCTCAGACACAGGACTAGGCACAATGTGGGCATGAAGTGGGTACGGGCGATGAGAAAACTCCCTTTTGATACTTAATCACTGATGTATTTCAAACACGCAAAGAAACACTGTACAGTTCCTAGGTTAGTGTTGACTCGGCGGTGACCAAACGTAAAGTGAACTCGTCCGCACGCCAACACCCTCCGCCTAGACTCTGCGTAATGCCGATAGATGGAGCTTGTGTTCCTTTCTTTCTTTCTTTCCAGTGAATTTATTATAGAGAGCGCTCTAAGCATCCGTACTAATGACCGAAGATGCGACATATACGATATATCACATCCCCTTCATTAAGTAATATACTTACAAGCGCCTTATATTACAGCATTTATATACCCTTAAGAATTTCCATCATCTGTAATAAGTTCTGGCAAGGCATAATACTTAAGATTGACCTTAGAATTTTGGCAATAGTAGTAGTGGTTGAAGTAAATATGAACAAAACAACATTTGTGTAACCGCTGCTGAAATTGGAACAGGGTAAAATAAATATAATGTTGCCAAAACCACCTCCGCTTGGCAGATTAATTTGATTTTTTAACATAATACGAATGACATTGGTTTATTGGATTCTACAGCTACGTGTTAACTCGTAAAAATATTTTCCAGTTGGAAAGAATTCGATCTACCTCGTAGTTCGAAGTATTTATTTTGTACCAATCACACTGTGAATCTTTTATACAACTCAAAAAAAACACTTTCTTCTACAGAAACGTTAAGTCCCTGTCGGTAAGAGAGTTGTTGGAACTCTTTGGAAAGGTAATTTGGTATTCATCGCATGAGTAACACTTTTTTTGCGGAAGATTTATTATCTCATTTCAGTTTAGGACGTGAACTATCGTACGTACTTGTACGTATTTTCTAAGGACTTACACAATCGATTAGAGCAATCTTGAGCCAATTGAGAAATCTGCCTTCATCCAAAGTTGGAGGATGTCCTAAGCTCCGCTTTCAAGTTACCACCACCAAACCAAGGTTAGTCACTAAGCACCAAAACTACCAAAAAAATTGTTATTCAGGCAAATTTTATAACAAGCAGTCAAACAATTTTCATCTATGTATGTATGACCCACAACCAGAACCATTCAAAGTTATTAATATAATAATGATGATAATAATGAATTTGTTCGATTTCTAACATTTTAGTGGCGTTAAACCAATTGATCAAATATTAGCACTCAGAATACCTAACAGGACGGATATAGAAACGCTAATTGTGAACCAATGTTTTTAATGGAATATTTACTCAAAACACGAGTCCATTAATGGCATTAGTAAAATTATATGTACTGGTTATTAGACCAATATTTATTCATATGATTAAGCGTAGTGGTTAGTGACCCTGACAGCTATGCTACAGGTCATGGGTTCGATTCCCACTTGAGTCTGGGTGTTCTTTGTGTCCGTTGTTTGTATGTTTGTAAAGTCCCCCGCGACACAGGAGTAATTCCTAATGCGGGAGTTGTCTTTAAAAAAAAAAAACCGTGTTGCTTATTATATATTTTACAACTGTCTGGGTATTTTTTTAAAGTGGCCGTGAGTTTGTCCTATTTCTTCTCACAAGGCTCAACCATTTGGAAACGGGCGGTTATAGATCGAAACAGGCAGATGTGATATTATTTTATCCATTTTTTTTGTAATAGTTTTACATTTGACAAAGCAAACTATAGATGCGGTGACTCTGTGTGTGTTGATCTATAAATTCTAATTATAATAATTATTTATTAAAACGACGATTTCGAATAATTGATGATGAATTTTGTGCAATAAAGATATTAAATTTGAATTTTTTTTATGTTTACTAAACATTTTAACACTAGAAGAAAGACGTGTTCCATAAACTAACAACATAACACAAAGCAACCTTTTCTGAAATAAATCCATTGAATTTTTTTGGTCTTGGACCGTCAAGTAGCTCACTGTGTAGTTCACTTAACAGTTACTATTAGAGTAAACACAATGGTCATAAACTGGAAATCCTCCACACACACAACGACTACTCATCGTGGCTTGATAAAGTTCTTATCTATTAAAGCATTCAACCGAAGAAGTTCTGTTAAAATTATTATCTGTTGTTCACCCCCGCTGCTTTTTGTAAGGTTGGCAAAACTCCAAGTTTTGCATCCTAAGTGCTTGCAGATATATCGTTTTAAAAAAGTACAACCGAATTCAGGGCACCTTACTAATGGTACTTGAAACTATTTTCGAAACTAATTTATTGCGGTCCACCTCTTATCGAAATCGAAATAAAAGATGAATCGAGAATGTCTCCCTTTTTAAACTGCTTGAAAATAACTATCTACTGTCTACTTAGGTATTCTTACTAACTGACCCGCTTCACTTTATCTGCGTTTGTAAATTTGCCCCGTTTTTGAAACAATTTTCATTGATTCTCCGTTCCTATTAGTCGTAGCGTGATTTTCTATAGCTCATAGCCTGCCTCGATAAATGGGCTATCCAACCATTAAATAAATTTTCAAGTCGAAAAAGCAGTTCCTGAGATAAGCGCGTTCAACCAAACAAACAATCTCTTCAGCTTTATAATATTGGTATATACATATTCTATTTAAAATATACATTTTTATTAATAAGGTAATGTCAATATAATTTGAATAACAAGTAAAAACTTTTTATCAATCCTATATTTTAGATCCGTATTTTAAAACAGAAGTCAAGAGGTTATAAGTGGTATATATACAGCGTACTGTATACGTCCCTTAATACATAATTACATGATCATCACCAATAAAATATTCGATCCGTATTTTAAAACAAAAGTTACTCCAGATATCTTGCACAGTGTTCCTTTTCAAGCAAGTTGTTTTACTAAGGCATTTAGTTCACAACTCTCAGACAAAGCTTGTCGCATATTGAGAATACAAAGAGGAAAGAACCACAGTCTCGCGTCGGTCACAATTTGTTACTCTGTTACCCCAACTTTGTGGCTTCTCTATACTTTACGAGATGCGGTATCGTGGATAGGGTCTTAAACTTTATTTGAAGCTGTTTCCAAATTTGAGAAATACGGCACAATAAAAAAAATATATAGCAAGGGGAGATAGCGTTGCTCAAGTTTTTTTAATAATAATAATAACTTCACACATCTCACACACGGCCGTCTGATCCCAAACTAGGCAGAGCCTCTATGGTAACCAGACTGCTGATAAGTATACTTATATATTTCTAAATACATACATATTATAGATAAATTACACCCAGACACAGAACAAATGATCATGCTCATCACACAATTATTTGTCCTGGGTGGGAATCGAACCCACGACCTCTGGCTTAGCAGTGAGGGTCACTAACCACTAGACCAACAGGCCAGTCGTTAAAGTTAAAGATCTTCGATTTAGAAAAAGCGTCGAAACAAGTTAAATGCTTTTGTTAGGAGTCCTGTTTCTTGAAGTAGGTGGCAGAAAACCTTTAATGCGTATGATTGCTAATACAACAGACTTATATTAGTTGTTCTGCACTTAGCGTTAGTGTAATACCAGGTTGTTGCCCGTGACTTCGTTCGTCTGGAAATTTTACCATGCCCTACCATTTCAGACTATTATTTATCTCTGTGCCAAATCCATCCAGATCCGTTCAGCCGCTTTTGCGTGAAAGAGTAACAAACAGTCATTCATCCGTCCTTACAAACTTTCGCCTTAATAGTGTTAATAAGATAGTAAGATTTATTATTGTAACTTAACTTATCTATAAAAAATAAATAAATCAGTTCTCAAGTCAAAATCAGTCGGTTAAACTATTTTAACAGACTAAAAAACGGCCTTCATTTAAAAGGGGATTATATGTAAAAATATAACTAAAACAGATCTTATACGACAAACTTCTGCGATCTTAAACACGTAGACACTAAATACCAGCTGTGAAGCTTCAAGTTTGTATCGTCACACATAAAGCGAATTTGTATTTATGTTTACATAAATACCAGGCCTAAAAATTTTACTATATAACTTAGTAAGTTTACAGTAAGCAAAATATCATCAAACAACAATCTATTTTCCATGATAACGGAGTGCTAGTCGTTGTTATTAGTAAAGAAAAATCAGAAGGTCACGTTATACTCACCACGTCACATAAAGGTACACTACAACAATACTTAGGTACCCCAAATTCTCGACCCCGATGTGAAATTGAATACACGTTGTAGTTGTACCGGAAAGGACACAGGATACTATATGAACAAAGTACAGAAAAATGTACTATTCCGAGAGTTATACGAGTACCTACCTACCTTTACTGTACTACTGATAACGTGTATGAAGAAAAAAGCGAGATAGCATAACAATCAAGCAAACTCACATCCGCGTTTTTAATATTAGTTTTTTTTTTGCACGGACACGACATATAATATTTACGATGAACTCTGGCACCTAGAATAAGATTTAACTTAGGAAAACATAAACCATAAAAGAATAGACAAACAAAAAACAAATTGAATTGTAAACTACCATTTAGTTGCTAACATTTCATTATACTACTGTAGCCTCGTGTGTGTGTCTGTGTGTGTTTGTGTGTGTGTGTGTGTGTGTGTGTTTGTGTGTGTTTGTGTGTGTGTCTGTGTTTGTGTGTGTGTATGAGATCACTCTGTCTATTAGTGAAATCCGCATGAAAATCCGTGCAGTGGTTTTTAGTTTATCGCGAACAAACATACAGACATATGCGGCGTGGGACTTTGTTTAATAATATTGTAGTGATTCTAAAACAGAGCTTTTTATTTTTTATTTTTTTTAATGACAACTCTCGCAATAGAAAAGACTCCTGTGTCGTGGGGGACTTTACAAATATACAAACAACGGACACAAAGAACACCCAGACTCGGGTGGGAATCGAACCCACGACCTATGGCGTAGCCGTCAGTGTCATTAACCACTAAGCCAACAGGCTAGTAAGTTACAAGACACAAAAGTAACCAGAAGTCCATTTGCATCTTTCATTCCAGACACTGATAATGAAACTAATTATGATCGAATACTCCGACTGTTCATCAATCCAATATTTCAAATTCACGTCTAAATAATGCAGTTTATCCCGTTTTCGATATTAAGGATCTCATCAATCAATCAGCAGCTCAGTAATTATGCACTGCAGAACTTACCCTATTTGAAACCGACTTTGATTAGCGATCGTAGAGAAAATTGCCTTCATTAGTAGGTTAGCTGTGGCAGATTTATGGATGAAGATGAATTCGGTTATTTCATTTTAATCAGCATGTTTCACGATTGAGATTGGTGCTTTAATTCTAATACATTATAATATTTATGTTGTATATAATATAGAGGAACCCTTTACGATTTTAACACACTGACATTTTTGTGAATAGGTGACTTCTGGCGGGCTCCAACCCAACTACTGAATGGGATATCAGTACAACAACATTAGCGTCAGCTGAACCAATATATTAGCCAACAAATCAGTTTAAAAATGAATGCACTTTGGTAGATTGTAGTTATTTTTTGTTTGTTGTTATGATATAGGGGGCAAACGAGCAGACGAGTCACCTGATTTTAAATGACTAACGCCGCCCATGGGCACCCGCAACTTAAGAGTCAAAAGTGTGTTGCGGGCCCTTAAGGTGGGAGTAGGCGAAGGGTAGAAGAGGGGGAGAGAAGGGGGAGGGTTAGGGCCTTTTTTTTTTTGTGCATGTGGAATCCCCCTCGGGCCATCACCCCACCGAGGGATTGCGGTGGGGCAGTGTGTCGGAATGGAACCGACTAAAACCACACGGTGTGCCGTACTGCGCCTCAAATAGGAGGGGTCCGAGGACAGCTTTTATTAAGACATCCGGACCCCCCCCCCCGCGCCTGCCTGCAAGAGCGCGGGCGCCACCTCCGGGTAAGAACCTCTCAATTAGGCGACGTCCAGGCACACGCGGACGCCGCCTCCTCGCGGGGGGCCACTATAGCTGGTGGAGGGGAAAACCCATCCCGTCCACCCGCGGCCACACTCAGAGTGGCATGAGGCGCTGATAAGCGCGCCTCCGCCGCCCGGTTCACCGATGGCGAATTAGGTCCAAGTGGAGATCGTCCTCCCGGACCCTTTCCGCCGCCTCCTTCTGCGAGATGACGTCCTCACAGTAGGTCACGACCGCGGTAAAATTCCTGTCTGCTGCAATGAGGGCCCGACGCTGCGTCGCCCAGGCGGAGCAAACCACCAGCGTGTGCTGAGCCGAGTCCTCACTACAGTCGCAGTGGTGACAGGCGGGACTCAGTTCTCTCCTAGCGACCGAGTGCAGGTACTTCCCGAAGCAGCCGTGCCCGGAAAGAACCTGCGTCAGCCGGAAGGAAAGGGTCCCGTGCTGCCGCCTAATGACCGGCTGAAGCGCCTCCACGGCGGCAAAGCCAGCACGTGGAGCCTCCAGCCGGGACGACCAACGAGCCATGATGGCTCGGCGAGCGGCCTCACGCCATTCACGTACCTCTTCGGGCAGGGGCTGACTGCCAACTCAGCCGTTCGCCAATATACTTCGGCGACCACTTCTAGCCTCCAAATCCCACGGGGGAGTCCCGGCCAACGCACACTATGGGCGCGTAGGGCTCTAACTGCCATAACCCTCTGAGGGCGCCAGAGGCGCGCCCTGTTTTGGGCGGTCAGAGCCCACACCGGTGCACCGTACAGTGCCATTGACCGGACAACCCCCGTGTACAGCCATCTCGTAGCGACGCTGGGTCTGCCCAAATTGGGCAAGAGTCGCCCAAGGGCGGACGCAGCGCCGACCAGCTTTGGAGCAAGCTGTCGGAAGTGCTCGTCGAAGCGCCACCTGCCGTCGAGGATCAGGCCCAGATACCTTATGTATGCCTGAACCGGTACGAGGACCGAGTTGACCTCGATAGAGGCGCCAGAGAAAACGAATACTCAAAACCTTTTTTGGCAGATTGCAATTGATATTTTATATTACTTCATAGGGTTGTAATTTAAATTACTTAGATACATTTTTCTTTTCATAAAAAAGGAAACTGTATCTAAGGTCTTATCTCTAAAGCGATTTCATCTCTCACATAACCACGTTTTTCAAGAGCATGATGGTTGGCAATTTAATTAATAGTCTAATAATAAGTCTGAATAGAAAAAAAAATATCACAATTGAAACAAAGTCTAAAAGCCATCATCATAGTAATTTCTCATTTACTACCATTAAACCACCTTTCAAACTAGAGAAGTAAAGAATAGCCGTTTGTTGAACAAACAAAAGGGAATCCATTAGCGCTTTCCAGTATGTAATAAAATTTACGAGATTAATGCCACTCCATTGCAATTGTTCTCTAGAAGTCTTTAGTCTTTGTGGCTCACGAGAATAGTTGCCCATTTTGATTAATGTCTATGTTTTCATTATTTCGTTTAAATTATTTTATTTCAAAAAGATGTGTGTGTAAAATGTGTATGTGATCTACCTTTAAACGAGCAATTCTTGTATATATATTTATGTAATCTGAATCTTGGAAACGGCTCCACCGATTTTCATGCAATTTAGTATGCAGGGGGTTTCGGAGGCGATAAATCGATCTAGTTAGGTTTCATTTTTAGAAATCGTAAAAAAAAAAACCGATCAAAGTTCGGTCATCCAGGTACTTTTATTATTTTTGCTCGTATCGAATAGGTACTTAGCGCACGCGATTTCTTTAAACCATGTATTCTGGTGAAGATTCTCACTCGAATCGGCCTCCTTATCCTAATAATAATATGAATCCGTTAGAGCTCATGGGCCAAGTTCCCATATTCATCAAGACACTTATGTTATTTCGCAATCTAGTCCACGATTCGAATGATAGAAATCGTCACTCCATTTTAGTTTCAAAACATTTTATGCAGAATCCTTGTTTCCAATTAACTAAATGGGTGATTGATGTTAAACAAAATAGCTGGACGCTGTGCTGTCAATTAATAAGCGTTGATCGAGTACAACGGGCGTGTGTTCAATTAATAAAGAAACATTATATTATTTAGTATGAAGCAAGTTAACCGAAAGGTTAGGAATAGAATTGGCTGTATAAAGACATTTTGTTTTTATCGTATACCGACGGGTCACCTGATGGTAAATGACTATCGCCGACCATGGGCACCTGTAACTCAAGAGTCACAAGTGCGTTGCCGCCCTTTAACTCTCATACCTCACACTCGGTTTTCTGTGAGGCCGTGGCATCGAGCAGAGTCGACTCGGCCCATACGTGCCGACGCATGGCTCTCCCACTTGAAAAAGAAGAAGAAAGTACATTTTATAAGAGTATGCTTTTTGCGTGTTAAAATCATTTAAAATTATACCTTTACTGCCATGTTTAAATTTTTTTATCGTATAGCGGGCAAACGAGCAAACGGGTCACCTGATGGCAAGTGACTACCGCCGCCCATGGGCACCTGCAACTCGAGAGTCACCAGTGCGTTACTGGCCTTTAAGGAGGCCCTAATCCTTGCCTCCCAGGAAAGGATTAGGGCCTCCGGTAACCTCACTCACTCGGCAAATTAGACACCCGCAATGTTTTACTGCCGGTTTTCAGTGAGGCCGTGGCATCGCTCCGGTCGTGTGGATGTAGATCACTGGTTCCACCTTTGAACAACAGGAAGACTTTGAGAGTAGTTTTGTTTACTTGCCATTGCTAGAAAAAAAAATGATTAAAACGTGAAATATTTATATATCGTTCACGATTTCTATTCGTAGTCGTGCATTTGTCTATCGAGTAAATTTACTTTAATAACAAAATTATGTACTGTATATCTGGTACTACTAACACCGTCGGTATATTTTGAAATAATGTACAAATATATTATGTTAGAACTGAAGCAGAATTCCGTAGCGGAAGATTGATTTGAACGAGAAAGCGTTAACTAATCAGGTCACATACCCCGCAGGATCAAGCTCAGTCGAGTGTACGAATTGCAGATGGCGGCATTGAGTGGTTTGTTTGCTTACAGCCTTACTTAGAAATGATGTTTAAGTGATTAACGTATTGTTTAATGGTTTACCTTTAACGGTAAAAGAAAGACGAATGGAATAACACAAGCACTAATTTAAGAATATAACATGATAACTAGTTTAGATACGCGTAAACCGTAAGATTTTTATAGTTGTTTGACAGTTCCTGGTATATTGTATTACTTCGCAATCACAGAGAAATTAGTTCAGCTTATCCACCCAGTATTTTTTGTGAGCTTGAAAGAACTGTTTGAAGACAACTCCCGCACTAGGAAATAATCCTTATACACGGGAACTGAACATGCTGACGGTAATAGGCTTGGCTTAATTACGGTCTGTGACCAAATTTATAGTTAGCCTAGACCAACAGGCCCGTAGTAATAGTCATACATACTGGACATACGAGATACATGTGAGTGATACATACGAGTAATTTTATAAATTCGATGGTGAAATTCGTTATTACAAAAGACTACAAAATATTAAATTCGTTAATATTTTATCTTTTACATTATTGGAGTTTACTGCTTAAGAATCGATTTTTGATATAAGGCCTATATATCCCTAAGGTATGGAAGTTTTATGAGGAGTGAAATTAATGAAAACGTAACTTTTTCTGTTACTTTGAAATCATGTATGTGTATAAGTGTGTGTGTGCGTAAATATACATTTACACGCACACTTATACACTAACTACGTTCGTGTCGAATAAAGATTGAAAGAGAGAGAAAGAGAGTTGTTTTCTCCAGTCGTGAGTCGGAGCTGACACGCACACACACTATTCTTTTCAATCAATCCAAACATTAAAAGTAGATTCATGCCTGCAAAAGGGAGACGTCATACAAGTTATTTACAGAACATAGCATTTCGCACATAAATAAAGAGATAATTAAGAGGTAGTTAAGTTTTAATTTAATTTAGGTTTTATTCATACTATTTTTTTATTTTAGTTGTTTTTTCTCCATATTTCACTTTTACTTTTTTACTACTAACTTGAAAACTAAGTATTGTTTGAAAGTTGTGTACGGTTGTAACTGGACTTCAGGTTTGCTCACTGTTAATTATTAAGGCCATTCTTCTTATATCTTGATCTTTTGTCTGTATTTGTACCTATTGAATAAAATAAAATACTAACATAAATGGATGGAGAAATATCGTTTGTGTTAGAGAAAGTTTTTTTTTTTTTCAAATACACCTACGTAATTCAAAATCAAATGATTTAATATGCCATTTATTTTGTAGTAAAAAAATATAAAATGATTTTTTTATTACAATTGTGACTGTATCCAACTAATATAAGCAGTAACCCTTGTGAAGACTGATGGCATACGGGCTTCGCAACCAGCAGAGTGTCCGAAAGAAACTACACCCACCTGCAAAAAAAAGAGGATGTATATTATCTACCTCTTGTTTATTATTTTTATTAATACATTGCTTACACCTTAGTCTAAGCAATGTATTAAAAATAAAATAACATATAATATGTTGTATAAATTTCTGCAGTGTAAGTAAAAGTTGGTTTAGTATTACTAGCGTCTACTAAATTGTCTGTAACACATATTTAGTAACATTAATATTGTATAATATACTATATTTGCACGCCACAAGTGGCAGAACATGCTGCACCAGCACCATGCAGCTATTTATACCAACACCTATTTTTTTGACCGTGTTCTTGGAAATAAAGATTGATTATTATTATTATAAAATTATATTATATTTCTATCTATTTTCAAGTTTACAAGAGACAATAAATGGTTATCTATCAAAACAAGGTATTTCATGAATTTGCTATATAAAACACATCTAATATACGATTAAAGATCTAAGATAAGAGAAAAACTTTTGTGAGAGCTGAGCTTATGCAAAATTGATAAAAAAAAAGAATACACAGCTGTCAGAATAGTGAAAATACTGACTCCGTAACACTGACTTTGTACAGTACAGTAGTACTGATAGATAATTGTAGATGTTCAAGTTAAGAAGCAGAACAGACGGTAATCTTGGTATCGCGTTAACGCAGAATTACTGCTTGTACCTAAATTAATTTAGTCTTGTCCAGAATATTTGTCCTTGTCCAGTGCAGTTTGTTTTGTTTGTTGTCCAGGGCAGTTTGAACTGCAACTTAGCAGAGTTCACTGCTTTTTTCTCTCTTATTAAAATTACAACCTTGTTTAAAATTTAATACTTATTGTTATTATTAGACATAATCAAAATCAGTCCCAATCAAAAATCGCTGTCGACTACAAAAATCTAAAAGCCAAGAATCCCGAATACCAAGTTTCGTCAAGAAAAGCTACAGAATTTGACTGGTAGAGGAATACACACATTCAGACAGACAGATGAGAGGAAAAAGACAAATAAGAGACAGCTGAAAAGACGATCGCTCCGGTCGTTCGGTTAATTACTTACCAATATTTTTTTGTTGTTGTGAATCACTGTCAAAGGGCCACCGGAGTCTCCATCGCAGGACCCCCTACCGTTTTCTCCACTGCTGCAAATATGACTGCCGTCAATCGGTATTGAGTAGCTTCTTTGGCAGACCTGGTTAGTGATCACAGCGACAGTCGTATGGTGAAGTGCAGTTGTTGGTGGGAAGCTGCTTTGAGCTGATAAAAAAAACATTAAAATCTAAAGACCTAAAGACTTCACGTCTTTTAAGGAGCATAGTAAGTTTCTGCTTCGGTTACAAAAGAGTGCGGATACAAAGCACTGCCTTAGTACTTTTTCGCCAAGGATCGAGGGTTGCCAGTGGTTTATGGTAGGTATTTATAGTATTGGCCACACACAAGTTGCGCGAGTCCCTGCTTACCACAAGGTGGCCGTGTGCCTATCTACAGGCGAAACAGTTAAGAACCATTATTCTGTGTTTGTTAACAGAATTTATATATTTTAATATTTTTTTATTTATTGACGAGTTTTAGTGGTTTGAAAAAAAACAGGATTCAATTTTCAAAACAAAAGTTATGATTATGGTAAAATTTTGACCCTTAGGCGAACAATATTTTGTATAACAGCGTTAGTCTGTATAGAAGGTATATAAAATCTGACCTTCGCAGCTTTGTAAGTGAGGCATTGGTCCCAATTCTGTTACTTCACTCGCTAAATTAAAATTCACTAAATTTTCTTCATATAAGATGTAAACCTTATATACTTCAAAACAAGGTCTTATTTCAAATTGAAACAAGTAGGTAACATATGTCGCTATCGAAATAAGCAATTTATTTGTCGACTAAAGTCTGATACGCTTAAATAAACTTTAATACCACGCAGCGAGAGCCGCTATCCGTTGAATGCCATCTCTTTTGCTCTGTGTTTTTTGTAAGCGTCTTCCTAGGTGTAGATTAAAAACACGTCATCCTTGTTCGTTTTGAACAAGTTTTTATACGGCAATTATACAGCGTTTGAATAAATGGAGACTCTCGCTGCGTGGAAATAAAGTTGAGTATACGTTGACAGGTTATAATGAAATTTAGCGGCGCTGAGAAATAGATGCTAGTAACAAATAGACCTTATTACGAAGAACACTAGGTTGATTTCATATGAAGAAATTAAGTCAGGTTTTAGTTTAGTCGAGTGTACAATAGAATCGGCACCAATGTAAGAGCTACATTTAAATTTAAAAAGTATCAAAACACTTTTCAATTAAAAAACTTCAAACCTTTATGTATTTCATTAAGGTTTTAAAACAACAATATGTCCTGGCCATATTATATTTTTATGATCCTTTTAACAGTTACCCTAAACTACCCATTTACTTAAAAATACACAGTAACATACAAAACCTAATTAATTTAAACAATCTCAGGAAATAATTCAATAGAACAATGGTAAACCTATATACCAGCTATGAAAATTATGAAATTAATGTATAATTATAGGGTAACACAAATTATAAAAGTAATTTAATCTGGCCTGAAGGAGTAAATTTTCTTTTGTTTCTGCGGTTTGGTTGTACGGGACACAAAGGGTCTTGTAGCCTATTACTTTGTAGAAATAATATTTAATCTGTAACAATAGGCATCTGAAGACTATAATTATAATATATTATCCGCAAACACATTTATGAAACTGGGAAACTTTATATGTTAAAAATAATGTTAGTTTCTTAATAAGTCTTTGACTTTAATTTGAAGTGTCTGTTTGTAATGTCAAAATAATATTTTTTTAAGCTCATACAGTTATTTTCACGATACCTATACCAAAAAATCCGTTTTAAAATTTTTCTGTCTCTCTGTGTGTTCCGGGTAATCTCCGGAACGGGTGGACTAAATTCCACTAGCAGATTACTGGTGTTATGAGGAGTAACTTGGGCTACTTTTATTTTTGGAAAAGGAAAGGTTCCGCGCAAAATTTATAAATATGTACACGCCGCGCGGAAACTGCTAGTCTATCATACAGGTTTTTTGCAGTTCCTACCCAGCCGCAGATGTAATAAGAATAATGAATTCGTATAAGCATAAAACTCGATAGGTCTGTACGAAAAGTGTGGCGTCAGCTACCGAGCGCAAGCCGTTGAAGATATATATATTAACCTTCTAATTCTCGCTATTGACTGGCCTGTTGGTCTAGTGGTTAGTGACCCTTACTGCTAAGCCAGAGGTCGTGGGTTCGATTCCCACACACGACAAATAATTGTGTGATGAGCACGACGATGTGTTTACACCTGCCACACACATCTCTGTATCACCCTAAGGTTGACTGGCATTAAGTCCGCCTCATGCAATGTATCTGCAGGAAGTGTTTTAAAATAAAGAAATAATTTGTTCTGTGTCTGGATGTAGTTTATCTATAATATGTATGTATTTAGAAATATAAAAGTATGTTTATCAGCAGTCTGGTTACCATAGTACAGGCTCTGTCTAGTTTAAGATCAGATGGCCGTGTGTGAAATGTGTGGAGTTAATATTATTATCATTATTATTATCATTGTAGACGCTAGATGGTTGTTCCACTTTAGTTGGTCATCTCGTGTGACACCTAGGATTTTTTATGAAGGGTACTCGCATTAGTGCCGCACAGTTACAGTTATCTCGATCTGCACTCTGATTACAGGGGAACGTATGTATTTTGATATCGTATTCAGCAAAAGGATTACTTACAGCTGATATGCTAAAACAAACATACTTTTTCGTACTGGTATTTAGAGATAGGAGACTGTTTTCCAGGCAAGTAGTTATTTTAGCTAAGGCACTCTCACTAGCCAAAATACCTTATTCTAGGTGTTTGCATAGCATATCTGTGTAGTATACTGTTTGGTATTAGAGTTTACTCCTTAAGAATCGATATTCATATAATGCCCCTTGTATGGAAATTTTATAAGGAGTAAAATTAATAAAAGCGTTAAGTACGTTTTGCTGTCACTTTGAAATCATTGATGAATATAAAAGTATCCACTTTGTGTAAATTGTATTGTATTGTATTTTAAACTCGAGTTAGTAAGCGTAGAATATAAGATAGATACAGAGAGAGAGAGAGAGAGATACAGAGAGAGAAAGAAACAGTACAACATACTTTAATTTGTCTAAATCAGCATGACTTAGAATTTAAAATATTCACTACCTAAACTGAAATCTCACACTATTTGTTAAGTTATCGCGTTACTCAAATGAAAAACAGTGAATTTTAAAACTTCCTCCTGTTTAGAAGTTGTTTAAAAAGTATACACAAGGATTACATTAATCGTGTTAAAGATCATGAAATCGGTATCTACTGAAGGAACTAAACAACTCGTCACGTCCATTGCCATAGATTATACTCGTATATATCTTTGTAATATGATAGCACTCACCGATTAGATTATTAAATATGAATCATTATCGGTTTTCTTTGTACAACGCGTATCAAAAGAGCTTCAAAGAGGTATTCAGGAAGTGTCGTTCACGATTTCTTTACGTTAATACTAATGGCTCATTATAAGGACGAAAGGAGCTATCAATGAAAGGTTGAATGCCTATTTTTCTCGTGAATGGGAACAAATATATATAGTACTGACGTATTGGCAATACAAGTCGCAATACCCTTTTTTGGAAGGTTTTGCTCGTTTTTATTATTATTATAAGGACACAGAAATGACCCACTTTATCTGCCAATCTGTGAGAAACGGCAAGAGATCGCACAAATTCGCTGTCTCCGAATTGACCGAGACACGGTCTGGTGCAGGTCTTATTATAGGACCAAACTGTAGTTTAGTTATATATAACCCCCGACGCAAGAAGACGGGTGTTATAAGTGCTGTCTGTGGCATCGTAGCTCTCAAACGGATGGACCGATTTCGATGCGGTTTTTTGAAAGCCAGTTTCCTTGCGGTGGTTCTTAGCTATGTTTGGTTAATATCGGTCCAGCAGTGTAAGAGTATCAGCTCTTTTTCAAAATGATGTAAGGCATTTTTGGCGTATGATTACTCGATTAAGTGCTTAACGTGTGCCAGTATAATCGTTAAATGCGGCGTAGGGCGTTTTAAAATCTTGGAAATTTTTAATTATTATTTTTTTTTTATTTAGCTTTCTAATTTTGTCGGAATGTCGTTTTTAGATGGCAAGCAAAAAAAGAACGACTTACCATTACTAGTTTTCCCAAATCCTGAGATCGTGCCTGTAACACCCGCAAAATTTAAGTTCACCTCAGTCGAGGTCGGTAGAGGAATCACTTGTATGTTATCTGTAATAGACAATGCAATGTTAAAAAAAATTAAAAACACCTAGGTTTAGGTAACGGAAGCCGCTGGAATTTAATTCCCATACTAAACCCCGACTTGTCGTCGCTCTTAATAAGAGCTTCTCTAAGAGCAGCCAGACCCTTGATGGCTGAGCAATTCTCTTTTATAGTGCAGCGTTTGCTTATAATCCTCAACCACTTGGAAGCGGGCGGTTATAGATAGACATTGGCAAATAGCGATCTCTTATATTTGCAACACGATATTATTTATTTCAAATATATATTATTTATTTTATTTTTCACCATGCAGCCTATTCTGGCGATGACAGTGTGTTGATCTAAAAAAATTTAATGAAAAAAAAAAACAAAGGCAATTTTTTTTTATAAAATAATGACTATGACTGAAATTTGACTTTGACTATGAAACAGGCAATGTACGCTTGGCTTATGCGAGGGTTTATCCAGGAAAGTGTTGTTGTATACAAGTGAAATTCTGGATGTCTGTAAAATTAATTTATATTGGGAGCAAATACATCACGGCACACTCTTACACTCTAAATTCACTTCCAATTCTTCATCTAAGACCACATCGGGCTGCAGGCATACTTCTACTCTTTCTTTTGTTTTTCTATTGTCTATCAACTTATATAATTGAAAAACATGTCAACTGCTTGTCTTATCTGGCCACTCATAAACCATTAAGAAGTGCAAGCCGTTCGCAACACAGAAACGAGGTCGGTCTACTGCAATAGAGAGGCATACCACCCCAGTGAGGCGTCGCGTCGTCGTGACGTCAGTTTTATTAGCTGATAAAGTCTGTTCAGAAGCCTTCCCTCTGAGATTACACCTAGACACTAGACAGTGTAGTTTCTTTATTAACAAGCTTTAATTAACTATGCAAATAAATCTTAGAAGTAATTTCAAACCATCTTCTAATTGTCCCATCGAAATGATATTTTGTATGTATATAACTGTAGTTTGGATGACAATGCTATCATTTGACGTCTTGGAGCTGACCTGATGATGACGCCAGGAGTTAGATAATGCAATTATTCAGTGGCTACTAGCAAACCCCTTGAGTTTGGACTCACCTTGGTGGATAGTGGATCTCGCTTTTACTTTTTAATTCAGTTTGCCATTCGGTTTTTTAGTTTTATTGAACTATAATGATGTAACCTTATTGTTCAATAATAACTAACTCGCCTGATAGTAAAGGGTTACTTGTTATTATAAATATTACCTACATACTAGCTCTTGGCCGGTGTTTGTGTAGATTTCGTCAATCAATTGAACTATCCCATGGGAATCGAACTTTTTTGGGGATGAAAGGTATGCCCTATGTCCTTTTCTTTATCCAATCCAATTTAACAAACAAACTCACATTCAAATTTATAATATTACTGCTAGTTAGGATGTACATTGGAATTTATTGGGGTTTTACACAGTAAGGATATCTTAACCTCATCGTACGTTAACCCAAAGAGAACACAATCATCATCCTCCGCGCCTTTTCCCAACTAAGTTAGAGTCGGCTTTCAGTCTAACTATGATACGGCCGAACTTCGATATTTTACGTGAAGCGACTGCCATCAGTCCTCCACAACCCAAGTAGTAGGCGATATCGAAGTTCTGTAGTTAGACCAGGTCGACTACCCGTAACGAATGCCTCAGATGATCGTATGGCACCCGTGGTGGATGGTTTAACGTGCTCTCCGAGGTACGGAGGGGTCTGAATGTGTTACGAATGGTCAAAGAGAATACAAACAACTAAATATGACTTATAATATAATTACAGCATTCTTGAAATACACGGGACTTAATAGTATTACTTCTTTAGGTTTAAATTTTTTTCAACCGACTTCCGACTTCAATTTGCAACAATCTTGGTCATGAATGGACTTATAGCGCTACTTGTGCAACCAAGTTCACAACGACATAATTGGTCGGTGCGTTGGGTGTTATCAGTTTATCACATACCAAAATAAATGTAATGTACATAGATGGCATATCATTGATAAGTACAATGAACGTTTTTATTTTTATTATTACATGATATCAGAGGATTAGAAATCTCTATCAAAGTGAATATAAGATTGTCGCAAAAACAACAATGTACGGTAAACATAATAATTATAACATGTAATCGGTACATTCTTACTAACACATGTCTTAATCGATTTTTTTTTAATAATTGTTTCTCTGTGAACTGTTTTTTTTATAGATGCGTGAGCCAATTTTGCTCAATTTATCAAGACTTAATAGACAATTCACTCCTTGATAATGGACCCTTGTCGTGACTATAACTTATACACACACGTATACTAAATTATTATTAAACAATTAATCATTTCTATTAAATCAATGACTAGCATGCATTTACAAAAATATTATTTTATAAGTTATGATGACCGTTTGAATTTCCAGGTATTTTCACCTCTATTTCTCATAAAAGCAGGTGGAGTGTGTAAAGTTAAAGATTTAAAATCGAACATATTTTTTATATTTTGGAATTACTCAATCCATAAAAACTAAGTTAAAAAATTACGTAGGTTATGTTAACTTTTATGGATTTTCTCAATAACGGAGTGAACAATTCCGAAATGAAAAAAATGTGGTACATCCTGTATAGAGGCAAGCCAAAAAAGGAAAGGTTGAACTTCACTCTATTTTTATTTATTGAAGTGGATAGATTTCATTTTTGTAGGGTACACATCCTTTGTAAGTAAAATGACTTTAATAGAATCGTGAATTTGTTCCTCATGCTCCATCTCATATCAAGTATTTATCATATCATAACTGATAAAATCTATTAAAACTATTCTAGTCTTTAACTCAGGGCCTTAGTACTTAACACGGTGAGCTGTAACTCATTTGATTTCTACTATCCCAACGGTTAGGCAATAAAAAACACATAAAACCGCAGTCCCGCTGTTTCGAAGTAATACGTGCACCACATAACAAATACAAACGAAAAATAATGACCTCTGGATCCCTAAACTTACTAAGACTTCTCCCAAGTGATTTGAACTTGACTTTCACTTAGGCATAAACGACTTGAAATATGGTTGAAGGCGATAATAAATTTATAAAAAATATTTCGTAATATTTCCAGATTTTAGAAGCGCGAAATGCGTTACTTTATATCAATTTGAAATTTCGTGTATACCCGCCATCCTATACTATGTAATTTTGTTCAAGACACAACCTAGACAAAGATTAGAACACCTCCACTCTGCAAAAGTCTGCATATTACAACACGCCAGTGCATAAAGGGCTACCCCCTAAGGGGGATAGGTATTACATGAGAATGAGTAATTTTGTTACAGGTGGATTAAAATGTTTGTGACATATAATAATAATAATAATAACTTCACACATCTTACACACGGCCGTCTGATCCCAAACTAGGCAAACCCTGTACTATGGTAACCAGACTGCTGATAAACATACTTATATATTTCTAAATACATACATATTATAGATAAATTACACCCAGACACAGAACAAATGATCATGCTCATCACACAATTATTTGTTCTGGGTGGGAATCGAACCCACGACCTCTGGCTTAGCAGTCAGGGTCACTAACCACTAGACCAACAGGCCAGTCATATGGATATGGAATAATTAAATAATTATTCCATATGTCACAAACATTTTAATCGAAGAAAGTCTTGAATAAATATGTAATACCTAGATATAAGATTAATAACAGCTACCGCAACTTATGCTTATCGTAAGTTTATAAAAATAATATAACTACCGTTGTCGGCTTAGAGATTACTTATCGCCAAAGGAAATAAAAATTTTCCTCAATCAGTGCCGGGGTGCAGCAACAATCTGATAGAGGTAGGTATAATAATTATTCATTTTATGCATCATACAACTGTAATCAGTCCGACTATAAGTCCCATACCTACTTTTTTAACTTATACTGATTGATAACACTCATCCCATATTTTTGTATTAAAATGATATCTAGTGAGTATCCGGTAAATATGCAGCTACGCTTATTAAAGTTGCACCATAACTTTATAGGCAGTTGTAATTTAAAAAAAAAACAGTCCGTCGTAGGACTGCACGTCAGAAGTGAAACATAACTTCACAATGTATTTGCATATACATACACACCCACACACATCTGTATATATATAATTAGGTTAAAAATAAAAAGTAGGTAATAACATATCTAAATGTATACAGTGTACCCTACACTGGAAGTTCTGCGCTCCTGGCCGCTCATAAATGTTTGCATTTCGAATGTTATATTTTTTTAAATATAAGAAACACAGCTCCGTCTTACGAATTTTCGATCAGGGTCACGAGTTTTACATTTATTACCCATCCCAAAAAGTGCAGAACGCCGCTTAAGAAGTTTTCACTTCAAAAATGTTTGTTTGTTCAAAATCGCAAATCTTCTAAAGTCCTTTACCGATCGTTTTGAAATTTTTACACAACGTTGTACTCATATACACGCATGTGTCAATTTTCTATATTTAAAAAAAAAAAATTAGTGTGCTCAATATCGCAAATATACTTAAGTTCTTTACCGATCGTTTTAAATTTTTTACGCAACTTTGTATTTATCATTTTATTGAATTTTTATCAGTATGTTTGTTTGTATTTTATGCGGTGCCGTACTGTTTATCAGATCATCATAACATTTTCATACACGTTGCCAGAGATGTACCTGATATAGTCTATTATTGATACCTATTAATTATGTTTCACTTGAATGTCGTAAAGCCTATCTGTCTACCGCGGACCCCCAGCGACGATAATTTTCAGCAAAAAAATACAACAATATACGATACTACCAGTCACAGTAAACAGGGTAGGGTCTACCAAAGTCTGGCAGTGATATTCTATATCTCCTCGTATGTCCATAGAACCGTGATATAGCGAAGTACATTATTTTCTTAATTAAGCAAAACAGGGTTTTTGGTTGGTTTTAAGCACTACGCTATTAGTGTTTCTAAATTTTTAAAAGTAGAAACATTAATTAATTAATAAATAGCAACTCTCGCTACAAGAAAATAAATTTCATTATTAAGTGCAGATGTTTGATATATCCAAGAAAGCACGCGCATATTTTTGTTAATACACCACTTAATAAGAAAAGTTAGTATTTAGTATTTAAACTGAGTAAAAGTACGCCCATTCCTCCGAACCGTACTTTTTTCTGAATGAAAGTTACCCAATGTCCTTCTCTGTATCCCAGGCAGCATGTATACAAAATTTCATAATGATGGGTTTAGTAGTTAAGGTGTGAAAGCGTAACAAACATCCATCCATCCTCAAACTTTTAACTTTCGTCATTACTAGCAGCGCCCCGCGTTTTCACCCGCGTAAGTCCAGATCCCGTAGGTACGAGTATATCGGTATAAAAGTAGCCTATATGTTAATCCAGGTTTCCAGCTATCTACATACAAATTTTCATCGCAATCGGTTCAGTAGTTTTGGCGTGAAAGAGTAACAAACATCCATACACTCAAACAACCATACATCCTCACAAACTTTCACGTTTCTAATATTAGTAGGATACTTACTATTTAACGTCACTGGCGTTATGACAACCATGGCAATGTCATGGATCATATTCGTTTTCCAGTTTGGATGCATCTTTACATTTGTTGTATCTATCCTTGTCCCTCCTGAGAAGATGGTAAGAGAGCCGAGTACTACAGTGAAGCTTCTCGCCTGACTCTGGCCGTCCCACCAGCAATGGGCTGCGGTGAGAACTCTTGTTGTAGAAATAAGGCTTCCACCGCATATTGAGGTCCATCCTGTTGTTAATGTGGTTATTATTCCAGCCTGAAATAGGTACGATTTAACAACAAAAAAACATTCTTTTTTTTTTATACAAGCAACGTTAGTCACAAATGACTAGTATTCTTGTTAACCCCTCCAGCTAGGCTAAATGCTTGTGTTAGGAGTGGGTTCACGTCGGTAGTGCACTGGGTGGGGTTCACACCGGCAATCACTTGATCGCATGACCGCTTAATTTGTATGATTCAGTATTATTTTGGACCTTCCCGTGAAGACCTTAACAGACTACTCCTAAGAAAAAGTTTTAAATATCCAGTGATATATTACACATGACTGTCTGTCTATGGGCTCTAGAATAACATACTAAGAAACATCAAGACCAATGTACATAATATCATTGTGGTTTTTCAAAGACAACGCCCGCATTAGGAATATTTCTTTCACATGTCACAAACATATAAACGACGGAGAAGAAGAACATTTTGTTTTTATAGTATCGAGGGAAAACCAGCAGACGGGTCACCTGATGGTAAATTACTACCGCCACCCATGAGTCACTAGTGCAAATCAACAACAACAACATAAAGAGACAACTGTTTGTGAATAGCACGGGTTTTTGTCGGCGTTGCCGTAATGGTGACCACTTATACCATTGCGCCATCCGTGCAGTCAATCAATCATACATACAACTACATAACCCTAAGTACAAATATTTGAACTGAGCAGCAGCCGAACCTGACTACGACCCTTAGCGATCCATTTTAATGCTCTGCCACCGTGCCATGTAAATCGAATAACTAGAATATATATAATTATTTATAAAAAATGCCTTTTACTTTGAGGCATCACAATAATGCTATTAGGAACTTCCATAAGCTGATTTGTAAGCAAATATTTAGCCAATTTATATGGAACTACTTCTCAGAAATGTAGACGAAGCGTAAAAAATATGACACAAGTAACGCTTATCATAAACTCCTTCTGTGCAGTTATTTTAACAATACTTTACTTAATTTAAAGCTACTAAGCATAACGTTAGAAAGAACATCATAAATCTTCTATGAATAACCCTTTACTTTCTTTTTAATCCAATTACAAATAAATTTCAGCCACAATAGGCATTTAATATGCATTTAATGTTAATTGAAATTACCCACAAATTAATTAATATCTTAGACAATACAGCACCTGTATCTAATTCTACCCATGCAAAGCAGGGATGAATCGCTAATGAGCTATATTTAAAAATTTAAAGAACGCTATTTCTGTGCTTTTATCAGCCACTCAGATGATATTTAAACCACGAAGCATAAAGCCCAGTAGAAGTTAAGGCGATCAGAACCAAAATGATGACTCCTTTCTTAATTTTTTTTTTCTTTTCAGACATGATATAGAAAGAAAGAAAAGATTTATTTTGGCACACAGACTCAAATTTTCACACGACAGTAAAACGAAATATAAAGAAATAAAATATACAAACTTTTAAACTATTATTACTAAATATTATTTATGTATTCACGGGAATTAATGCGATCACGAAAACGTATTACATACCTCTGAATTGCCTGACGTTTCGACCAGGTTGCACTGGCCGTGGTCACATGCTGACTAGGTATGTAATACCTTTTCGTGATCGCGTAAAGACATAAATAATATTATAAAATTTACAAAAAAAAAACAAATAAAATAAAAATTGGGAGTATATTACTTCTGCTCACTGGCAACAAAACCTCTTCCGCCTGACCAAGTGGAAACCCCACTATGAAGGCCAGCATTGTCAGTGAGCAGCGATATATCATATGGTAGTTGACTCAAGTTCAGTCAGTTCCTTTATGTCAAACATCAAAACGGTACGTTCTTTAGAAACTAGTATAAAATAGCAACCTTGGACGTCCCACTTTTGCCATCTTCTTTTACTTTTCATACTTTAGTGTACAATAAAGAAATAATAAAAATTATAGATAGATAGATAGATAACACTTTATTCGTACACCATATGTACAGTAGACGTATCATACATACATGTGTGAAACAGATAATCTACAAAGGCCGGCCTTATTGCTAGATGCAATTACTTCCAGGCAACCTTAGGATGGTCAAAATGATTCAGAGAGACAGTGATAGTTGGTGGTCTAATAAAATTGTAAGAATATTTTTTTCATTGCTAATGAATTTTTGAAAGGCTGCTAGCTTTGAAAGCTATAATGAATTTTTCAAAGTCTGATTTTACACTTAATTTCATGAGGATTCATAAAATATTTAGTTTTACCTATTGTCGTTTACCTGGTGTGGTACTGCACCAGCTGAATTCACTGCACTGCCGCCAATAATCCTAAGACTCTCAGCTGTTTTCAGTTTCCACGCCTTCGGAACTCCATACCTCAAATGGTAACCATATGTGGGCCTATCTTCAAACGCACCAAAACCATTTTGAGTAAACAAAATTAAATAAATTATTGGTATTACTCTATACATGGTAACGGCCGTAACGATATTAATGGGTTATCACTGAGATTTGTAAATAAATAGTGATTGGTTTCTTATCTTTTAGACTGGGGACACATTGATAGATTTATTTAATGAAACGATTACACAAGGTGTTACAGAAAGGAAACAAAATACATTTTTTTTATGCTCAATCAATTCTTCTTCGGCTTTATATGCACACTTCTAAAATATGCCTAACTCTTCTGTACCTCGTTGCACGGACTACCTAAATAGAATGTTCAGTAAGTAAAGTAATATTATTTGTATCACACACGTATACACGGAAGATAATATTTTACGTTACACAAAATCTTTGTTCTCCATATCTCTCTAGCGTATGGGGTATGTATTGCTATTTTTTTCAGAAAAATTTTCTGTGTACTCATTGTGATATCACTAAAAATTAAGCAAAAAAATAAAAAAAAACAATTATGAATTTTCCTGCAAATATCCTACTAATATTAGAAACGTGAAAGTTTGTGAGGATGTATGGATGTATGGATATTTGGTACTCTTTCAAGCCAAAACTATTGAACCGATTACGATGAAACTTGATATGTAGATAGCTGGAAACCTGGATTAACATAGAGGCTACTTTTTATTCCGATATTTCCCCGGCACCGGGACTTTTTTTTTTTTTTTTTTTTTTTCTTTTATTGACCAAAACGTTTACAATATATTATTATTAAAGACTAAGCCACTCGCTTAAACCACGTAGGTTTTTATGCGAGCGTAAATTCGCGTGATAATCATCAACAATTATAACATATTTTCCATAAAATGTTTTTTTAAAGTTTTTAAATAAGGTTTATTAGTGATATATTTATGAATTATTTGTTCTGGTAAACCATTTACAATATCAGGTAGTAGGTAACGACATGTTCTAGTTCCATATAAATTGTTAAAATTTGGCAAAGAATATTTCTTCAAATATGACAGCTGTCTTAAATTACTTTTACGTGTTTGTTCACAAAGCTGGTCTATGTTTACAATTTCCTCTTTCATGATGGAAATTTTTATTTTAGATTGTACTGGTAATACCTGGCAGTATCTAAACAATTCATTGTAATTGTCACCATGTTCTGATTTGACATTAAGCGGCACAATAGCTTTTAATAATCTTACTTGCATTTTATATATTTTATCTATGTATGTTTTGTAGGTGCGGCCGTAACTACATAAACCGTAGCTAATAACAGAGTCAGCTAGTGCCATATACAATAAACGTAAAGTTTTGAACGGCATTTTGTACTTTAAAATATACAGTTTACTAAGTATGGCTCTTAATTTTTTACAAACATGTTCTATATGGGCACCCCAGTTAAAACGGTTGTCTATTATGAGGCCTAAGTACATATGTTTATTTACTTGATCTAACTTAGTACACGTGCTACTAGGCTTGCACATGAGGTTGTCATGAAGACATTCGTGATCGTGCGCTATTATACTAGGAGTGTAGCTACTCCTATTATGTGATGATTCTATACACATAAATTTAGTTTTTTGAGCATTTATCACCAGGCCGACGTCGTGCGCCCATTGACACATTCTATTAAAGTTTGTCTGAATTTTGAGCTCAGCAGTTTTTAAGCTTTTTTCAGCTACCACTAGGCAGGTGTCATCAGCAAACTGGTATACGGAACCATGTGCAAACAAATTACACATTTGGTTTACATAAATAATGTATTCATTTGGGCCGATTATTGAACCTTGTGCGGTGCCTTTATCTGTATTTATGCTGGTACTGTATGTATTTCCTACTTTTACTTTCGTGCACCTGTTTTGATGGTAATTTTTGAAGAGTTGCAATAGTGGTCCTCGTATACCAGTCTGCTCCAATCTCTCATACAATACATTATATTGTAGCATATCGAAAGCTTTGCTAAAGTCAACGAAAATAACGAGCACGTGACGTTTTTCATTCAGGTGCTCGTTAATCTCGTTGGTAAATTGACATAGTAATTGAGATGTACTCCGGCCTTTTTGAAAGCCGAATTGTTTACAATGAATTATATTATTCGAATGTAAGAAATGGTTCAGTTTATCTCCTATATACCTCTCAATTATCTTGTCAATACAGGATAGAATAGTGATGGGACGGTAGTTATTACAATCTTCATGATTACCTTTTTTGTATATGGGGCGCACCACGCCTAGCTTTAGGTTGTCTGGGTAACTGGATGAAACGATGCATCTATTAATCAAATGAGTGATAACGGGAGTTATTTCTTTGTTAATATGTTTTAAATCAATTGCTCTAATTCCATCTAGGCCAGGGCTTTTATTAATGTTCAGTTTGTTGATAATTTTATATGTTTCCTCATTATCTATTTTTTGCATTCGCATCGTCACATCCAATCCTGTTTCAGCACAGTCTGTTAGCTCAGTTAATATTCTTTTACCACACGAATTTGTATTTACATTTGTGTTTTTTTTAAACTCCATTGCAAACATATTCGCTGCATCATTATCAGATAAAGAAAAATATTTTTGAATTGTTTCATCAACCGAGTTAACGACTTTGCCACACAACACATTTATAAATTGCCATAATTTTTTAGAATTATTAAAGTTTTTGACAATTTCATTCTTAAAAAACTTGTTTTTTGTGTAGTTAATATATTTATTCGTTTTATTTCTATATTTATTGTATATTATTTTGTTTTCTATTGTTGGTACCCTTTTGTATATTTTTAATAACTCATTACGCTGTTTACACATATATATTACTCTCTTATTAACCCAGTTACATGCGTTTGATTTGTACTTATTTAATCTAGTTTTACGTTGTTTACATAGCTCATACGAGTCCGAAAATATGCTGCATATTTTGTGAGAAATGTCATTAGTTGATTTACAACAAAGACACGCATTCCAATCCGCTCGGCGCAGCTCAGCCATCAGCCGTTCACTATCGTAGGTATAAAAAACGCGTTTGTTTACGTCGTCCATATGCGGCCGTTCAGTGAGTAGTGTGCATGCAGTTATATAGTGATCAGCTGGTGACTCATTTATTACCGCGGGATAGATCGTAGCTGTTGTCGCTGTGCTGCCCCGCACGAATATGTGGTCTATACATGACTTAGTGATTAAGTTACCTTTCTTTTCAACTCGTGTATATTGGTTAATGCAGCTCGTTAATCCCAACTCGCACAATGTGTTGATATAATCATATTTTATGTTACAGTTTTTCATAATGTCTAGGTTCATATCACCAACTAGTAAAATCTCACATTTTTCGGCCTTGTTTTGAATTAAGTACCTAATTTCTTTAGTGAATCTCGCGACTGAGAGATCAGGGGGCCTATAAAGACAAATTATAGTAATTTTTTCATTGTTTATTTCTACTCGCCCCATAATAATTTCGCTAAAGTAAGAACATATGAGTGACCTTGTAAATTTTAATCTTTTGTGTACATAAAGCATTACACCTCCACCTTTTTTATTTGTTCTTAAGTTAGTGTACATATTATAGTTAGGTATTTCAAACAAAGGTGAGCAGGTGTCCCTAATGTTTACTTCAGTCAGCACAACAATATCGACTAGACGGGTACTTGATGCTAAAATAAGTTCAATCTGTGCAAAGTTCAATATAATTGACCTTATATTTACATGTAAGGTTGTTATTAGCTGTTTCTGTTTAGGTAATGATTTCATGTAATCATTCCAGGTGTCAAAATTCCTTTCGAGTACATTATTAGTTGTACTATCCATAAAGGGTTAGACGTAGGTAAGTAGGTGTAAGATATTACATTAATGACAATTTGCAACACATGATATATGAGATAAACGGAACAGACTCACGCTTTGTTGGTACTTATCTCTAGTGCCCATTTCCTAATGTCCTCCTCTGATCGAATAACATATATTTTGTCTGCTTCGGTTTTCCGTATAAGAATGTTGCCGCGTTTACACCACACAAACTTTACCAAATTTGTAAGCTTCAGTTCCGTCTTTGCACGCCATAGGAGATGAGCAGTAGTAGGAGAAAGTGACTCCCTTAGGAATAATTTGGAGTTACCCTCTCTTCCGATATCTCGTTCCGTAATGATCTTCGTTTTTGCTGCTTCCAACCATGCATCCCGTTTATCCTCTTTCAGGGTTATTACAAGGGTTCCTGCATTTCTCTTTTGACCGTCGGTAGATTTACTTTGTTTTCTGTACACTTTGACAACGCTTTCTGCTTCCATTTGTAACTTGTCACAAATTTTTTGTGTTATTTCCGTAAGGTTCTCATTTTCCTGGATACCAATCCCGCATATTTCCAGCTGATTATTCATGTTTTTTTGTTCTATTGCGTTTATTTTTTGTTCCATCAGTTCTGATTTATTTTTAATGTGGGTATATTTGTTATTTAAATCTTTATATTGTCTATCCATGATTTTGATTTTTTCTTCATATCCATTTACTATCTCTTGAAATTCATCGAATTTGTCAGAGAAAAACTGAAGACTTCTTTTCATTTCTTCCTGTATGGTTTCTCTGATTTGGCGCCGTATTTCCTGCATCATGCTGCCCTGGTTTGCCAGCCCTGCTATCTCAGAGTCAGTATTTTCATCCTCTTCATCTGGGAGGATGGCTGAGATGCGTCTTTGGTTTGTTTGATTAGAGCAAGGCTTGCACTTCCAGTCCACTGACTCCACAGCAGTTAGGGTACCCAATTGTTCGGTAGTTAACGATGCACAGCTTGCATGCCACCATTTATTGCACCTTCCGCACTGCAGTCCGGCTGATTTTTTTGTAATTACTTTGCTGCACTTAGCACACTTTGCCATTTTACAGAAATAGAACGATAACTAAAATATTACTAAGAAATAATTTTCAAAGATTTACAAAAATATATTCGCGGGTATTTGCTATATGCCTGTTATAAATTCCGTATAGTACGACTGTCATGCGCTAACGCCTGACGCGAACTGACGCGAACTTACGCGGGTGAAACCGCGGGGCGCAGCTAATGTCCAATATTATTGCACTCAGAATGATGGTCTGAATACACCATTTCAGGATTCGGTACGGTGTCACTTATACCCTGTATATATACGCCGCCATATATTATTATACTCGTACAAGATGCTATTTTTTAACAAACAAACTAACAGACTAACTATCTAACTAACTATGTAAACAACCTTGGAAGTCAATTTTAACCTACTTCTAATTGTCTTACCGAAATAAACTTTGAATGTACAGATAGTTTGGATAACAATACTATAATTTGACATCTTGAAGCTGACCTGTTGATGGGGCCAGGAGGTAGATGGTGGAACTCTTTAGGGGTTACTAGTAAATTCCTCAAATTTATTAAGAGTAAGATGGTTCGTTTCGACGAGTCCAACAAATTGGGCAGTGTAACGATAGTCTGATAACAAACTTTTTAAATCGGTTCGCCATTAATGCTTGTTTTTTTTTTAATTATTCTATTATTAAGAGTAAATTGTATCAAGTTAATTCGAAATAAATTTAACCCTTAAACCCAATTAAAATCTCAAGTGGCAATTCCTATTGTAATTTGGATGGAAACTTGAAGCTTTTCCTCCTAAATCCTTAGAGATTTGTTAATTCTTTTTGGGTCCTTTTCTTACACTGCTCGCTAACGAAGAAACTCTAGTTTAGAATTTATCATTGACATGAATTAAATGGCCTGTATTTAGTTGCAAATTTCCTGGACGATAGCCAGTCTGACGGCAAAAAGGCTGTAGCCATTTATGTAATACTAACTGTTGCCCGCAACTTCGTTCGAGTGGAACGAACCAGAATCTGCTCCGTCTAAACCAACAGTTTGTCGATGGTTTGCCGATTGCTGAACGTTCTGGTCGTCCGAATGAAGCTTTGACTCAACAAAACATCAACTGGTAGTATTTTTACCATTTAACATCAATATATAGCAATTTAAAGTCTTTTTTCAAAATGGGTGCCGCGGTGAAATAAAAAGGATTTTTACGTCAGTTTGTGACAATGGATGAAAAATGGATTCACAATTTCACTCCGGAATCCAATCGGCAGTCAGCAGAGTAGATAATCGCAGCAACTTAAGCCTTTTTTGAAAATAAATCGTTCTACATACATGGAATAGAAAAAAGAAAGTAGTTAGAAAAACGTTGAAGTGACTTTGTTTTAGTATTCAGTATCAGTACTAATGCCGCGTTCCAATAAACAAGAAACGATTCGTTTTGCTTACGGACGGTAAAATTTTCGTTAAAAATTCAACGAAATTTTACGGTCCGTAAGCAAAACTAATCGTTTCTTGTTTATTGGAACGTGGCATTAACGAACCACGGTTATGTGAGGACAATGTAACAATGTTTAAACATATAAACAGTCCCGGAAATTACTACTATAGTCAGTTTAAGTAATAGCAAAATTGACCAGCCTCAACTAACGGCACTCGTTCACGAGCATGACGCACGTGTCAGCCATGTCAACCCGACCCGACACACACGCCACCATTAGTATGTCTTCTAGGTGCACATGACTTACTCAAAACTGCCAGTCAACATAGAAAAAAAAAATTAATAATATTAACTACACAGTTCTCACATGTACAATTAAAAATTTTCAAAAATTTAAATTAATGTCATACCTACAATGGCAATACATTTTAATGTAATGTCGAAATTGTGTAAAAATTAATAATGTAATAAATATTATAGTAATAAATATCAATAGGTGGATAAATATATAGGGCAGAAGAAAAATAAAAGTAACACACAAGTAGAAATTCAAAAGTAGAACACCACCACTACGAATACCTACTCATTTACATTGTGGCGGAGCAGGACTGACCAGCATTTTATCAGCTACTAGTAACCCACCCCGGCTTCGCACGGGTAGCAAAGCAGTTTTCCGACATCTTCAACAATCATCGTCATATTTCAGCCGTTTAACACAAAACCTTAACGAATTATACACCTAAACCTTCCTCATGAATCACTCCCTTAATTGGTGAAATCCGTATGAAAATCCGTTCGGTAGTTATTGAGTTTATCGCGAACAGACAGACAGACGCGACCGGGGACTTTGTTTTATAATAAGTAGTGACATAATCATCTAGGAGCTATATAATCATCTGGGAGGAATGTCGACGGATTGTCGTGAAGCTTGCCACCACCCCCGTGATGACCACGACCACTCTGCCAAGAGTGTGACCACGAAGAAGAAGAATAATCATCTAATTTATAATATGTACGTTTTGTATTTAATTTAAATTTCTTCACATTTAGTTGAAGAAGTTTGTTATACAATGAAGTTCTGCCATGCAAATCAGCCAATAATTTTCACTAAGACTTATACATCCGAGTAATAATAGCATCAGCAATCCATACCAACCCCTCCAGCTAAGCTAAATGCTTGTGTTAGGAGTAGGTTCACGACGGTAGTGCACTGGGTGGGGTTCGAACCCGCAACCACTTTTGTCCAATATTTTTCTGGTCTATATATATACCTATCAGAAAATTACTTTGATCATTAATAATATTATATTCCTAAAGATTACAAATTAAATACAGACAAGTAGTTTACGTTGCTTGTGGAGGTCACGCATCAGGAGACTAGAACGATTAGCCATATTAAGAACAAATAAACAACAATAGTTACGAACAAAAGGTTAACACTCTCACTTCTTTAATCACTCTAGAAAACGTCCTAGTCCTGATTTGGACTGAGTTTGGACATAACGGGACACAACGGGGCGAAAAATAGCGCAAGGGTGACACCTCATCCCTTACTGAATGGAGTATTAAATTTCGAATGCTACGCGTCGAGCATGATAATAAAAATAACACTTTATCTTCTTGAAATACGTCACGTAATTTTATTTTCAATTCATAAGTATGTTGCCGTTTTCCTGTCAAGTCTGATTGCACTATCATCTTATCTAGACAATAATATTTATTTGACGTCAGAGATCCCTTTATTACATGTTGGGGGGATTTTTAACTACTGAATGAGTAAAGCTGATATCTGTTGACTAATGAAACAGTTACGAAATCACAGTCACACATAAAAAAACGTAATTGTCAAACTTTTGACTGTTTTTCTTGCCAGTTTTTATTAACATTTTCAGTCGTTTTCATGATAATCAAGAAACAAACATTTATTTTCAATTCATTGTCAAAACACCAAAAAGTCGAACTAAACCATAAACTTAATTTACTAAGTTTATGAACTAAACGCTTTGCCCGCTAGTATACTAAATTTATGGCTTCATACTCTCTTTTTGCTAAACAGTATACTGTTTAACCGTCATACACTTTCCTATTTAAAAGGACGATTTGAGTTCCTTCATGATACTCATTCGAAGTTCTTACGATCATCAAAAAACCTGATATTAAAAGCACCGGTGCATTTAACAACCATCTTTGATAAATCATTTATGGTTCTGTCCATTCGTTTGTGGAATGTATTACCGGTACAAATTCGGCAAGTTAAAACCATTACAGCGTTTAAAAAAGTGTGTGTGTCAGCTCACACTTTTTTAAACACTGACACACGACTGGAGTTTACAATCTTACGGTGACATTATAACATAATTATGTAGACGCTATTATATTATATATATATATATATATCCATGGATGCTAAGTGTATATATATATACAAATCTAAAATAATTTTAGCAAAGACCTCATTTGTGGATATTCTATTAATACAATAGAATATTTACAAAGACGGTTTCGGTTGAATTTATTTAGCATTGATTATGCAGGATTTCATTTATAAGAATTAATAGTAGAACATGACCATATGAATAGGCAATAACAGTAGCAAGGCAATAGCAGTACTTGACCAAATAAAATGTACGAGTATAGTATAACACTTAACATCCATCCATTTTTAGCAAGACGGCAATATAATAGAGTGAGCAGTAAAATTTACTTTAACTTTATACACAAACTACGTATCGCTGACCTGAACAGCTATGACGTTAAAACGAAAGTTACCGTTTGGATACAAAAACTGGACAACCGCTCGATCGAGGAACTACTCGCTTTCAGAGCTTAGTAGTGGCAATCTTCATTAACCACACACGCAAACACGCATATACACACATTGTTTTAGAGTACCTACCCACACTTATGTCAGCATCTGCACAGTGACATTTGCGTCATTTGATTTAATTTGTAAAAAAAAAAATCACGTCTGAACACTGTTTTCCAAAATACAGGCTTCAGCTTAGTTTGGAATACAGCTTTATTACCCTTAGCGTCATTGTAACTAAAGTGCCTAATGTTATGTAACTGTGTGAATGTACTTATACTATCTTAGTGCTAAATCAAAAATATTATTATTATTTTATTCAAAACCTACTTCTATTGTATATTGATATTTATTTTATACAAAATATGTAGTAGACATTTCTTAAAAGATTCTTTTATTTCCTCTAACTGAGGTAAATATAGTTCTGTAGACGTTGGTTGTCCTACGAACCAATTACCTGTTCCTTGCGAGTCCATTAAACAATTTTACCCTTCCTTCTCACGCCTACAGTACCCCTTCACCGAAATCCATGATTAATCACTAATACAAACTACCTCTCACGGGAACTCCTATTATACTGTACAAAAAGTACTCCGTGTCAAAGGTCTGACGAAGCTAATTAATGCTTTGTAAGTCTCTGTCTTTGAAGCTGAGACTGATTAATTACTAGTAAAACGGAAGGGGTTTTAATATTACGAGGTATTTTTGTAAGGTGGAATGGTTATTGCGTTCTAGTGGTTTGTTAAATTGTAAACATTTTTTTTTTGTAATTACGCATGTAAGTATGTGATTTTCTTTAAAGATAAATCCCACTCACACTCCCAGTGCAGTCAGCATTGTACTTAAAGATAAACAATAATAAAATACGTCGTGCCCCCGACGATGTGTTAGGGTTTTTCACAGGAAAAGTTAAATAATGATGTACCTAACTATATTTCATGACAGACTTTTTAGTGGAATCTGTTGATTGAAAAAAAAAATGACCGCTGGCTCAGTGTAATACCACTTCGAGGAAGTAGCACTCGTATTCTCATTAACTGAAATATATCATATTGAAGGTGTTCTGCTAACACCTAGTGATGTTAACGGACGAAGAGCAGCTAGGTTTTTACAATGAGAGTGAAAAAAAAAGAAAAAAAAAAGGAGAAAGTAACTAATACCTGACAAATATAAAAACCAATAAAATGAAATCTTTTATGAATAATACGATAAATAGTATAAAATATGCACATAATAAACAATAATATAGTTTATATACATTGGTTTATAAACTATATTATTGTTGTTAGTTAAGCGCTCTGTTTCTTCATTTATTAGTTAATATTAAATTTAAATAAATAAACATCATTAAATAACGCGTGTACTTATTATTATTTATTCAATCTGGTTTGAATAATGACGCTTAGTTTAATAAGACAGGCTTAGAAGACTGTTAAGTTATGGAAATTGAGTTTATTTGTATGCAAATAAATAGAACCCATCGTAATATTTATCAAAATGTTTTTAATGACCTATGTCTAAGAATTGTAATGTCGGAAATAGTTAGAAAAAATTAGTCCTAAAACAAACTTCCTTAAGACTTAAGACAGACAAATTCGCAGAGGAGATGTGCATACAAAAGGTTTATGTTGTTTTATTTTTTTGGCATAAGTAGTAAATGTTATTTAAGTTTTGTAGTAAACTTAGAAACTGAGTTTAAGATTCGGATAGGTGGTGGTAGATTGTTCCAGCACCTAGTACTAGCTAATTTTAAACTTCCACGAAAAGCGGCAGTTTGATGCTTAGGTGTAACGAATAGGTATGAAGAAGCTCGAGTTTTTTGCTTGTTATGGTCACTGGACCACGTGATTATTTTGCACAAGTACTCTGGCCGCTTAGTTAAAAGACGTAATAAAGACTGCTTGATGACATTTTCATCATGTTGCCATCGTTAAGATAAGGAGTAATATAACAGCGTGGTGGCACATAAAAGCTAAATCTGTAAACGTAAACAGTATCAGCATAGTTCCGCTTTCATAGAGTTAATGATTCACACAGCATGATCTAACATTGATCTAAAAATATAGATACTTTAAATGGTAACACAATGAATAATTCGAATTACGTAATCGAATGCAACAACGTTCATCCACATACGACGATAAATTCGAACAATACAATATGTTCATCAATATGAAAGTAACAATAAATTGTTTCCAGTTATGAGTAATATGATTTAATTAAATACCGTATGATGTAGAACATGTGATACATGCATGAACATTTTGCGATGACTTTCAAATGAAATAAACCATTATGATATATGGAAGGATGACATTATATTGGATTTGGAATGAGGTCTGCCTCCACGGATGCCGACTCACTAGGCAAGCACCTCGAAAGATCTAACTAAATTCCTCCTAAAGACTACGGACAATAAGCACTATTAACATTGCAGTACATTGACTTGTTCAAACCAAAAGAGAAACCAAATTTGAAGAGCGACCCAATTTCCAACAATAAAGCCAAGGGAAAAATACGGGTTTTGTGTTAATAGGAAGTCACATAGTTCCTTCTAAATTTTTTTATATTGATATCTACACCAAAACCTACCCATAGCGGCGTTCTTATAAAAAGTAGGAACACTTCCCCAGACTGTATTTAAAAAAACTGGATTTCTTCTAAGCCTTTTTCGTTGCTTTATATAGATCTTTAAAGAAAGATTACTTACAAATACTTATTGTACAAATAGCAATAAACAGGACGCATGCTGTTACTCAAAGTATAGCGTTGTCTTGAAAGAAAGTCTTGAACTGCAGCAGGCCATTCAGATGGCGTTAGTGCGCCTTAAAAATTCGAATATCCCTCTCAGATCTGAGAAATCACGCTCCTACTTACATCAATACACGCTTGTTTCTTAAAGCAAGTAGCTCAATGAGTTAACCCAGTTCTCGTACATAGCAAAGCGCTTCAAGACGAAGCAAGTTTATAGCCCACAGTCACGTCTTCTCAATTTGTCAAGACACAAAGAACATGTTCGCACAAGTTTTAACTCACAACTTTATACTACTCGTGGCCCCACAAGGAATAACACAGATTGCGTTGTAAAAATATGCAAATACTTTGGATACTTGTTACATCACTACTGAGCAAGCAGATTTTTAAACGCATTAGAGCTCGTAGACTAGAAAAGTAAATTTACGCCATTGAATAACATCACTACTTATATAATATAAAGAAATATCACCGACTTCAATACGCCTAAATCATGATAAATAATAATAATAATAATTACCGTACTACAGGTATGTGCCCAACCCAGTTCTTGAAAATGGTCGTGTAACATTGTACTGGGATCGGTCTATTATCACTGACAGGACTATTGTTGCCAATAAGCCTGATATCGTGGTAATAGACCGATTAGAGCGCCGAGCAATGATTATTGACATCACCATTCCCCATGACGACAATCTCTTAAAAGCCGAAAAAGATAAAGAAATAAAATATTTGGACCTAGCCCACGAGATTGTCGACATGTGGGATGTGGATTCAGCAATCATTGTGCCGATAGTCATATCAGCCCATGGGCTGATAGCAAAGAGCCTCGACCAACACCTTCAGAGGCTCTCGTTAGGCAGCTGGATTAAGGGCCTGATGCAGCAGGCGGTCCTTCTTGATACGGCACGTATTGTGAGGAGGTTTCTGTCTTTGGAACCCTAACCACCGGTAGCTCTGTCCCTGTACCCGATACCGGTTGGACACTATTTTTTATATTTTTAAATATATATTTTTTTATATAATAATGTATTTAAAAATGTAATTTATATGTTTTATAGATGTTAATAAAGATAATAATAATATAATAATAACTCCACACATCCCACACACGGCCGTCTGATCCCAAACTAGGCAGAGCCTGTACTATGGTAACCAGACTGCTGATAAACATACATATTATAGATAAATTACACCCAGACACAGAGCAAATGATCGTGCTCATCACACAATTATTTCTCCTGGGTGGGAATCGAACCCACGACCTCTGGCTTAGCAGTCAGGGTCACTAACCACTAGACCAACAGGCCAGTCAAATAAATGGTATTCTTCTTCCCCTTAATTTTCCACCCTTGAGGTGGAATATTGTGGTGGGACCTACCTTGAGAACAACAGATTCAATTAAAAAATTAATCGACACTTGTAGTGCTTAAAAGGCGGGCCTTTTTGTTGCACAGAGCATAAGCATTGCTATTCACCGTGACAATGCTGCCAGCCTTCTGGGAACACTGCCAGTAGGCGACGATGCGGAGGAATTTTATGACGCATGCATGTAAATAGTCTGTATATATATAATTAGTTCTAATATACTTAATTATAAGGTTTGTATGTACAGTATTCATTTCCAGTTTAAGAAAATAATTATTGAAATCGGTTAACAAATGTCGCGTGTAACATACACACACAAAAAAATCTGTCGCGTTAAGAACCTAGTCCTTTTTGAATTCTGTTAATAATTCTGGTTTTTTCTGCTATCATGTAATGTTGCCAGAGCTCAATAGGGATTGGTTTGACAGCACACAAGTTACATCAGTAGTGTTCAAAATAAATTATTTCACCAAATCGGTCAATAATATAACTAAACACGGTGAAAATTGTCGTCCAGTTTTATTTTAACGTTTTTAGTTTATTTTATAATCGTCGAATTAACATTATAATAGCCAATGATTTGACAAGAGTAAAGCGTAAAGTACCTAATGACTAGTGACATGGAAGAAAGTGAGTGTGTGCCTGTGTATGAAATAAGAAATACGCTTCTCAAAGTATATCTTTGTCATTGTGGAACTTTTGGAGGTATATAAACAGACTTCTTGACTCTTTCTTCTTTCTTTAATCGGTTTTTAACCCCCGACGCAAAAAGAGGGGTGTTATAAGTTTGACGTCGATGTCTGTGTGTTTCTGTCTGTGGCATCGTAGCTCTCAAACGGATGGATCGGTTTCGATGCGATTTTTTTCATTTGAAAGCCAGTTTCCTTGCGGTGGTTCTTAGCTATGTTTGGTTAATATCGGTCCAGCAGTGTAAGAGTATCAGCTCTTTTCCAAAATGATGTAAGGCATTTTTGTTAATATATTTGTTGTATCTATTTACATAAAAATTTTAGTTCAAGAAACAAAACTTTTAACATAATAACGTATCTAGTATCGAAGAAGTAGTTAACAGAAGGAAAAGTTTGGACCTTTTTCTTAATAGTACTCGTTTCTTTAATTTGGGATTCAATGGCAATATATTACATTGATTCAACACAAAATAATCCTAATAAAAATTGTTAACAATCTTTCTTAACTAACAGCAAATCACCGCGTTTTATGATAAATTAATTTAATAAGACATCAACTCGTAAAACTGTACAAATATACTATACTTGAGCTTTCCAATAACAATTACGATCTGTCAAACTGTCAAAGATGTTCGAAGGTTTTACATGAAAAATTCATCTCTTGACAAATAGACAGATAGACATACATAATACAAGACTCTTCAAGCTCTAGATAAATTACCAAAAGAAAGAATTGTTCGTCTATTTCTCAACACTCAAATTACCTGTACTTAGCGAACACAGTGTCCATCTTCAACGTTAAGTTTTAGGAACACTAATGCATAGTGTTCATAGTTGGAAAACATGAAAAGACCTCGTTAGTCTCAAGATTGCTGGAACTTCTGATTATTTCAACGTTTTCCACCACCTTGCCAAGTTTTCCTTTACTAGCGAACTTGGTACAGCTGCACAGATATTTATGCAAAACGTTGATACACGTATTAAATTGAACACTTATATAGTGAGTGTATTATTAACCGACGAAAACAAAAAGAAGGTTGGCAAAATCATCTTTTCCTTTGCGCATAACTTTTTACAGAATATTACGATTTCACAATGTAAATATGTTGTCATACCTTTGATTTTCCTGTCGTTTCGACCAGGTTGCATTAGCCGTGGCAAAGTTCTGGGTATTTATATATCTGTATTTACAAAAAAACAAAATGTATCTAAGTATGTACATTCGTGTTCTAGTACAAGCTCTGGTTAGTTTTGGTCGAGATAGCATGTTCTAGGATATTTTTATTATTATTCAGTGTTACGTCATCACACTAGACAAAATTGAACCTTTTCACGTTGGCTGAATAACAACATTTCTCAGCCTCAATCCGGTGCTCACCTCGGCGGGTCGCTTTGACCCAAAAACACTTCAATAGCGGCCCTCCGGATGGCCCGTCATCGAGATACCAACCCTTGTTATTTAAATATATTTATGTTGGTCGTTTCGGCTCGAAAGCATTGTGGTGGAGGCTTTATAAAAAGTTTTAAATAGCTATTTAGATAGTTAAAATGGACTTTAGAATGGCTCGTTCTATCCTGCTCTTTACAGTACATCTATGAACATACATATTTACAGCATACAAGCCGTTAAGCTCAGTTTCACCCGCGTTTTTAGTCACTGCTCTGCCCCTAAGGGTCGTTTGTTACATACCTATAAACTTCCTCAATGAATACTCTATCCAATGAATAAGATTTGTTCGAATTTTGAATCCGATTGATAGTGGGATCATGGGAGAGCCATGCTTTGGCACGTATGGGCCGGAGTGATACCACGGCCTCACAGAAAACTGGCAGTGAATCAATACTTGCATTGCTTTTCGCTGAGTGAGTGAGGTTCTCGGAGGCCCTAACCTTTTATTCACCCCTCCTCTCCCCCTCTTCCACCCTTCCCCTACTCCCACCTTAAAGGCCGGCAATGCACTTGGGACTCTTTGAGTTACAGGTGCCCATGGGCGGCGGTAGTCGTTTACCATCAGGTGACCCGTCTGCTCGTTTGCCTCCTATACCATAAAAATAAAAATTTAAATAAAATTCTAGAGATTAGCTAGTTTAAACAAACACACAATGAAACAAAACAACTCTTCAGGTTTATTATATTAGCATACATGGTAAACACACAACACAAAAATATTGTTTTATTTTTGTATACTCTTAAGCTGAAACATCCCAGATAAATGTTGATGTATAAACGAAAAAATATATTTTATATAATTTACATATGCCATACATATACTCGTATATACCTATTTGGCGCGTCATAAAAGCATTAAACTGCAACGCCACGTCAGGGGTCACATGTTTGATTACAGCTCAGAGCAAATATGTGTACGTTTATTACCAAGATTTTATTGTTTTCACTTTTGAACGCCATTGTCATGTTATATGACTAGCACCTGGTACCTGGATGACCGGTATTTTTTTTACGTTTTCTAAAAATAAAACCTAGCTATATCGATTCATCGCCCCCGAAACCCCCTGCATACTAAATTTCATGAAAATCGTTGGAGCCATTTCCGGGATTCAGATTATATATTGTAACGTATGAAGTACTTCTTCTAAAACAACCGCGGCGCTCTCCACCACGTGTAATGATCGGTGTACTTCGTACTGATCGGGGACTGCGGTAGCCGAGATCTCTGGGTCGCTATTGAGGGAGAAGAATTAAAAGCACAAGCAAACGCAACTGATTGCTTTAATCAGTTGAAACTATTAATACAATAATTATATATTCCGACACTCCGTGCACGTCGCACCGAGTCTGCCACAAGAGTCCTTGTCTTCTAGAACGATTGTCTTCTCTTCTATTTTTAATATTCTAAAAATATTTCGAACATGTTCTAAATTCGAGTTTGGTGCCACCAGCCAAGACCTCTTGCGTTTCAAAGAGTTATCATTCCAATCGAAGGAGTATGCAAGCGGTGCGAGAGGTCTCATCACCACAATAAATATCACTACATATTATGGAACAAAGTCCCCCACCACGTTTGTCTGTCTGTCTGTCTGTCTGTTCGCGATAAACTGAAAAACTATTGAATGGATTGAGAGAGTGATTCATGAAGAAGGTTTATGCGTATAATTTGTACCCGTGCGAAGCTGGGGCGGGTTGCCAGTATACATATAAACAAGAATTGCTCGTTTAAAAATATTAGATTAGATAGATAATATATTAAATGGCAAACAAAAATTAATTCTTTCTTAAAGTAGTGGTATAAGTGTTTATATCGTGTTAGGGTATTTTTGTCACATATACGCACCCTATATGTAGATCTGAGGAAGGTAGCTGGGAAAGACTGGATGCGGAAGACGGAGGACCGGACCTAAGACGCACATTGTGAAAGGCCTATCTCCATCAGTGCACTGCTATAGGCTAATTGATCGATTGATTAAACGGTCATAATGATGCTCAAAACACTTCTTTTAGATATTTCAGGCATTGATGTTACGCTACGATTGATCGATTGATAAGAGATTTTGGAACTTTATTTGTACTTATTCAATTATTAAACAAGTAACTAATTTAAAAAAATAGGCAGTCATGGGACTACCGACAGAAGTGAAAACTTTAACGAAACGACGAACTTAAAACGTCACATGTGCAGGTTGATGGCTTTAATTAATAAGGAGCTGACAGAACTCAATGTTTAGATTAGCGTCCTCTACTGGATCTATATATGTGTTATTAGCGTGACGGTCACGAGTTCAGTGCTTTTCCCCATACCAAAAATTCAAAAACGTGCCTAAAGAAGTTTTCACTTCAAACAAAACAGCCCAGCCAAAAAACTCGGGTTGATGTGAGGATTCTAATGATACCCTATATATCTAAATTTGTTCCGTCATATAGAAGTTATTGTGGATTAATGAAACTCACATACATAATACATATAAAAACCCAGAAAACACTACACTTCTTTTTTGGGCAATCGTATAAAAACTACTTCGTTTGTTCTCTTGCATAGTTTTGCGATAAATCCTGAATGCCAGGACTTCAAGTCGAGCAAATTATTGCAGAGTACTTCTTGGGCAATTCTAAGTAACATCGCCATCGCGATAAACTAAACGAAGACGTTTGCCGTTTGTTTCTAACACACAGTGATAAACGAGCGTGAATATATAAAATCCTCTAAAAGAAACACTTATTACATGAAACCCACTGTCATGTACGTGTCATGCAGTGTCACGTACAACATGCAGCATCGTGATCGCATGACCTTCGCAAGCATCTCTTTTTGCCAGCATGTCGCAATCAAAGCAAAATAGAACATTTTAAGTAATAAAAACGGCGTCTGAAATAAATTTCTTGTTGTTCCGTTGTCTTTCATCTCCTTTTTGTTTTGGTACAAATTTTAGAAATGATAATAAATTGGCTTTCTGATTACTCAGAGGTTTAAATTCTAAAAATCATTTTAGGTAGATATATACTCCGCAACCAACCACAGGACCCTCCTTTAAATAAGCGGCTATAAACTCGCACCCTACGCGTTGCGTAGGCTGCGAGTTTATAGCCGCTTATTATTACTTATTAAACATATCCAACGGAGCCCTAGCACGGAACCTACTTTAGCATTAATAAAATACCATTTTATTAATGCTGTCGATACACATCTACGATTCTAGATTTTTTGTTTGCTGGTTTGTTTGTTTGTTTAAACAGGCTAATCTCTGGAACCAGCAGTTAGATATGAAAAATTCCTTCTATATCAGATAGAGTATGGTTACATATCGCAGCAGTTGCCATTAACGCAAGTGAAACTGCGAAAAATTACTAGTTCTTCTATAAGATTCAAGGAATTTCATAGAGCACCTTGAGTAACATTAATTTGAACTGTATTTCTCTATCCGATCTCTTAAATTACACAATTATAATTTAAAACTATAAAAAAAAAAATTATTCACTATGTACGTTTTTAAAACGGACAGAAAATGCAAAATAACACGATTTAAAACGAGTAACGTTGGGCGCAGGTGAAATATTCATAAAAAAATGAATGCTTCCAATAACTATGGGAGCACACAGGGCAAAATAACAAGATATCGGCATAAAAAAAAATAACAACTTGTTCATGTTATTCATATCTTAAACGAGATTTGAGATTTCGAGAGACTTGCGATACACAAAACAACACAAATATACGTGTTATTGTAATGACGAGTATGGAACTTACTCTAAAATAAACTTAAATATTAAAACATAAGTTAATAAAATAAATACACAAAATATCGCTCAAATTGAAATGAACTCGCTTTAAAAACGTTTTACGAAATTTTGAAGTACCTAAATGAAAACTTTCTTCTTCGTCTATAATTCTTTAATTTCTTCTGCAGTCTGAAAGAGAATAAATAAAAACACTCATCTTAACCATGGCTACATTCATTTGGTAAAACGATTTAAACTCAGGTCTGAATCCAATTTATTTAACCTAAAATAAATATTACTTTAAGAAATCAAAATATAAGCCTGTCTCACGCTACAAATTACACAAAATTAATTTTCTGGTTTTTGAATTAGGTATTTTCCTTTTAACCTTTATACTAGTGTTATTAAAAAATATAAATATGTTGTACAAACTCCATCAATTTTCATCACGTTCACAAATTTTGAATTAACAATCTACGAGTTCGCACACAAAATGTTTAAAAATAATTGTACAATGTTGATCCATACCATACTATCATGCTCATATAATATACATATCAAATTGTTACTGTCATTTTTACCGACTTCAAAACCGCAGATATTCCGCGTCACCATGCGAGTTTAACATCACCGTGTAAACTCTTTTATTGTGGACATGAAAATAGTATATAGAATATAAAATAGTAGCAGTAGATATGAAAATCAGTGTCCACAATAAAAGGCTGTTTCAAGGCATTATAAGCAATGCTATACAAATCACACTTCTAACAAACTACCGCGACTTTAAAAGCTATTTAGCAAAAAATTACAAAAGAACCTAACCCATACCGACTAATATAAAAACCTAAGTTTATTTTGAAGAGTCTGCTACTTAAATCAATTGCAGCTTAAAGCGGGTACTTCTTAGCATGAATTCAATATAACACAGAGGAATTTTAAAATGAAACATGTAAATGAGCGTACATAAAATGTAACCTCTATAGTAAACTTTGAAAGTCCGGACCAAACAAAGAATGCTTTTAGTGAATGGCCTGAAAAATGGTTCAACATGACCGCCGTGGATATAAATCTGAACTCAAAAGGTCCTTTTTAAGTAACAGTAATGCATTTTTCATTACTAACATAACGCATTGGTTTAAGCTTGACTGCATGGTTGGCGCTATGGTTTAAGTGATCACCTCGCCACTACGCCGCGCCCAGTGTTGTGGGTAATCCCACACGGGACAAAAAAAAATGTGTGATTCACATAGTTGTCCCGAGTCTGGGTATTATTTGTGTCCGTTCTTTCATTGTTTGTGAGTTTCCCGCGCCACAGGAATATTCCTAATGCTGGAGTTGTGTTTTTTAAGAAGAAAGATAAGCAGTAATTTTGTCAACTGCCAGTTCGTCAGGTTTTGTGATATGTAACCTTAGTCTGTGCCCTGCAGATCACAAGATGGTTATTACCTCGATACGAAGACATGTTTAGATAAGTATAATGGTCCATAGGTATCATTTATTTGAAATATGTAGTATGTCGTGTTCTTTTTTTTCGATAACTATTGCAATCTAAAATTATGATGCGCCTGTTTTTATTTTGTTACCGATTGCTATAGCAACTATCAACACCACGGGACTTGCCAGTCACGGACCTGTGTGTGTCGTAATGCACACTGGTAAATACTGTTAAATACTTGGGAGTTCCAGCGAGCTTATTCACCTATAGAAAAAAAAAATGCTGCTGTGCTGGATTTAAAAGCATGGGCTTAGCATGTAAATGTCCCAGTTTCCCATTTCAAACCCTTTTTTCACTACCTGGCTCTTCTAGTGGCACTCTATCCAGGTTTGACAGTTTTTAATAACGCCGCGTTATAAGCCAAAGACACAATGACTGGCTGTTGTTTCACAAAAAGGCTTAACTCAGTAAGTATTATAATTAAACCATTCCTAAATCATGTTGTGGGATAAATTACTCTCACATTTAGAATCTTCTTTTAATATATATTACAAGGCATGTTGAAACAACATGAAAATCTTTTTTTTTAATATAATTTAAGGGGAAACACAACAAGAAATTTAAGAAATCGGTGATACATCTATTGCTGTGGCTGTTCAGATTGTGTGCCTGAACGAGCTAGCTAAAAAATTATAATTGAATGACTAATAATATTCTGTATTTACTAGAAACATGGTTACAATACAGTGTGTTGTTATACATATAGAATCAAATCATGTTTCACTAACTTAAACTTATTACTTTAATTTGCATTCTAAGTAAATAAAGAGAAGAAATAATTTAATAATACTTTTGGTATTTTGTGTTATCCTTATTTTTGTTTATTTAATTTGTTTCTTTATTTCACAGAATTTTATAATAAAAATAAAATATTTGATACATATTAATCGAACTAAAATGCGTTAAAAATACTAACTAATAAACGTATTATTGCATATATTTTTGGAACAATCTTTTAAAAACATTTCATTTTGATACTCCACTTGATAGTTTTAGGAGAAAAAAGAATTTGGAAACATACATTTTGGCGCCATAAATCCGCTATTTTAATTTTTTGGATAATTATAACACACGCAGTGACGCTCCCACATTAAAGACGAATCTAACGACATATCATTCATAAAAATCGGATCAACCGTTTAGTAATTATGAGAGAACATAAGGACGGACATATATATAGATCAACCTTATAACCCGATTTCGCCGGCGTCAGCGCCTCACTAGTACTTAGTCTTTTATAGGGTAGAATCTAATTCACACAAAAATGTACTGTGTAATAGCTTATTTAACAGCTTGCAGACATAGTTCTAACCGCTTATAGTGCTATAAAGCTGTTAGGTCTTTATCATACATCAAATACAAATCCAGCTTTAAAGTGCTTTGTGCGAAACAAATAAGACCACCATGATTTATACTTGGCAGCCATTTAAATTGAAGACAAATGTGATTTTAAACTGGAGCTGGTAGTTTGTGTAAATGTGATCTTAATATTGACCTATGATTCTATGATGCTGCGGTAAAATCAACATTGTTTTTTATTATAAAAATGTACCTTCAGGTATTTAATTACTCGAAGTATTGACTGTCATTGTCGATGGAAGTTCATCGATGTGTCTTCTATAGAAATTCTTCATACAGATAAACGGCCTTATTCGTATATATATAAACATTATTTAACTATAAAGTAATACTTAACTTACTACTTATTACTATTGTTTAAAAAAATTGGCATTCATAAACATTGTTTAGAGTTAATCATCGTGTCTTAACTAGCTGTCAAATTAAACAATTAAAACATACGCATGCAGCCAAGTTTCAGCCAATTCTACCAGAACATTGCCACTGGTAAAAAAAGTCACATTTAACTGAGCAATGTCAAAGTATCGTTTATGAATAAGAAAAATTTAAACATCGTTTTAAGGCTTAATTAGTTGATTAAGTAAGTAATGTTTAAGATATTGATTAACGACATTTTATTAATAAGGCCGAAAGATTCCAAGTTGTTGTAACTTAAAAGATTAAATGAGTTGGTAACAAGGTCTGGTGAGTAATTTATCTATAATATGTTTATATATAGAAATATATAAGTATGTCTATCAGTAGTCTGGTTGCCATAGTACAGACTCTGCCTAGTTTGGGATCATACGGCCGTGTGTAAGATGTGTCGAGTTATTATTAATATTAGTATAGTAAGTGACAGTTTTAGTTAGAGGCTCAATGCCTTGGTTCGTTTACTAACATGTGCATTACTTTGATATATAATAATAATAATAACAATATACATAATTCGAATAAAAACTTCATGAGTGGTATTCATATTAATTAAAAATAAACGGTTTTACTCACGTGTGTATTATCATAGTGTACAGAAACGTATACGCTGTGTGAAGAATATGGACTATGACAGGTCGGCTGTAGCTGAACACGTCTGCAAGGTAGACACTGCTCATTTTATACATTTCGACAAGACTTCGGTACCGCGAAAATACGAGAAGCAATCGAAATAAGCCAGCGTCATAACTACAAAAGAGACAATAGCTGCTCACTGCCTCCAGGCTCGCGACCGGCCTTGAAACTCGCGTCCCACGAAACAGGGTTTGTTCCAAATACTGAGAAGGTTAGTCCAGTGTGTACAATAGTGCCTGTGATAAACGACTCCGCAACACACAACGCAACGAAAACGCTGGTGCCTGCATCCTGGCGCTCGTTGCGACAGATAAGTCATGTGTATAATCCAGTCTGGCACCTGCAACCGATGTGGTAGGACGCCTCACTCCTTGACAAAGAGCCCCCGTTGGGTCCGAAACAACATAATAACTTGGGACACCTCACATACGGCCGTCTGCTACCTAGAGCTAGGCAGACTGCTGATAAACATATTACATATAGATAAATCACACCCACACACAGAACAAATAATCATGCTCATCACACAATTATTTGTCCTGGGTGGAAATCCAATCCACGACCTGTGTCTCGGCAGTCAGGATCACTAACAACCAAACCAACAGGCCCGTCAAATATGAATATATGGGTCAAATATGAAAACAGGGCTGATTTGTTAAGAGATAAATAATTAAATTCATTAACGAATAGTTGATAAGTAACTGTTATTAAAAATAAAACTTTGAAGACCTACATAGTTTGACTTGCGAGAAGTTACTTACTTTGTATTCCGAACTTCCGATGCCGTCAGCTTCGCTAGCGATCGAATTGGTACACAACAGTTAATATTACACAATTCTGTTCGAAATACAATGCCGAATAAAGTCAGCAGAACGATCACTCATAGTAATATCGCTGTGTATAACAATGCAACCGCGAAAACCGGGCGAGTGCTCAATATCAGAGCTCATATATGCAATGAACGATGCAAATAGCAGCCGTTCGAAACATTAACTAAAGCTTAACATTATTAAGGTGGCAACTTGAAAAATGTTCCACTTTTAAATGTTTTTGTTCTATTTTCAAAATGAAATTAAAAAAAAAGAATATCTTCCAACAATCGGTTGCTTATCTCAAGATTATTTTTAGTACTCAGTAAAGCAAAAGCGAATATACCGAGAGCCATCTAGCGAATCTAAGGTGAACTGATAGACAGCTGACACGGTGTACTAATTCTGCAATGCTGTATGTATGAGACATAGGTTAAAAATACATGAATGATTATGTAACTGATTACTATTTTAAATGGACATTGAAGTTGTATATTTCTAATTAAATGAACTAGATCAAGAATTTAGTGATCGTGGTAGAGCCATGCTTCGGCATGTATGAGCCGGCTCGACCGGAGTGATACGGCTTCACAGAAAACCAGTAGTGAAGTGAGGTTACCGGAGGCCCTAACTCTTCCCTTTCCCTCTCTTCTCCCTCTACCGTCCTCTCCGCCTCTTCCGCTGGTCCCACCTTAAAGGCCGGCAACGCACTTGTGACTCTTGTGTTGCAGGTGCCATTGTACAGCGGTAGTCATTTACCATCAGGTGACCCGTCTGCTCATTTGCCCCCTATACCATAAAAAAAGGAAAACGATCGCTAGCTACTAATTTATATTTTTTTTTTCATTAGTACACATAATTTAAATACAGCTAATAATTTACAGCAATAAGAAGCAACATGAATAAAATTGGCGTTCTTTAATTTCAACGTCTTGTAAATCGATTTGAACTGTTCAAGTATTGTTTGATCAGTTTCAAATCGAAATACTTATATCAATCTAATGACATTTTGATTCGATATAAACTTGCCTACACATCGTAGCATTTTGCTACGTGAAATGCTACGACATAGAGGAGCTACAAGTCTGTAGAAACATTCTTCAAAATATGTGGAAACGAATTTTTGCCTCTATCGTTTGTGACACTATCTGCACAGTGTAGTGACAGGACTTGTTTGTGAAGCAGTATAGACGTATCCGGTGTAGACAGTCAACGTTCTAGTAATTGTGCAAGCTGCTGTTACAGTGCGGGCCACGAGAAGAGTGATTTCTAAAGTGCATACTGTTGTTACTATTTCGCGGCACATTGGCACGGATCGATATAAATTTCGGAATTACCATATTTTTTGCCTATATGCATAGAAAAAGACACGGTTTAAGAAACTAGTATTATAAATGCGCAAGTGAGTTTGTTTGTTTGTTTGTTACGCTATCATGCCTTAACTAAGGAACCGATCATCATGAAATTTTGCATACACTTTTCCAGGGGTGCAGAAAAAGACATAGCGTACCTTTTATCCAGAAAAAAAGTACTGTTCTCGGAGAATACCTTAATTGATTGACAAAATCTATATAAACGCAAGTGACGCTGCGGGCAAAACCTAGCGTTATATACGCGAAAATTTGTGATGCTGCTTGTTAGTTCTACACTGAAATCACTTAAGAAATTTGGACAAATTGTAAAATTGTACAGATACACACAGAGAAACTGATAGTTAAAAATAATATTTTAGTCAGCAGTTAGCCTGTGACCACGGCCAGTGCAACCTGAGCGAAACGTCAAGCTATTCAGAGGTATGTAATACCTATTTCGTGATCGCGTTAATTCCCGTATATATATATAATATAATTATATTATTTTAGCTTATTTCGTGGCCGAACGTCATTATATGCATAACAGAGCTGGTAAACACAACTTTGGTATCAAGTTTGTGTAATACTCTTATGATAAAGCCCATCTCCGGCTGTTTATCCATTTCGTAGTGAGAGACATGTTGTTAACTTAGCGATAAATGTTCTTCATAAATGGTTCTCATTCAACATTCCGTGATTCCGGTAGATACTTACAAACATCGCTTTAGATGAAAACAGAAATTTCAGCATACCACATTACAGTATTCAGCATAATATAATATTACGTGAAGCCGATTTCGGAGTTTCGAGCCTCCCCTGAGAGTTGAATTTTTCCAAACATTTAAAATTGTTTTAGAACAAACATAATGAACTGATTATAACGTAATATAAGCTTAGTAATCCCACTATCCCACTAATATTATAAATGTGAAAGTTTAGATGGATGGATAGATGGATGGATGGATGTTTGTTACTCTTTCACGCAAAAACTACTGAACCGATTGCGATGAAACTTGGTATGTAGATGGCTGGAGACCTGGATTAAAACATAGGCTACTTTTTATCCCGATATTTACCCGGGATCGGGAATTACGCGGGTGAAACCGCGAGGCGCTGCTAGTGATTGATATTTCACTTATGCCCGGTTCCTATAATCAGGAAACGATTCGTTTGCTTACGGACGGTAAAATTTCCGTTGAAAATTCAACGAAATTTCACAGTCCGTAAGCAAAACGAATCAATTATTATGTGATGTGGGATTAGTAGTCACAAAATAGTAATTTATTTTCACTAGATGGAGCTAGATACCATTTTTATGCACACGCTATTAACGACACTTACGTTCATATGTCACACCAACAACTCAATTCAAACGCATACGAAGCACAACTATGCCACCATTTATTCCAAAAGTCGTGGCACTATTCAGAGTTATTGCCAAAGGAAGAAATGACAAATGCATTTGATTTGTATTCCATACACCGAGCCCGGGGGCGACCGGCAAACTGGAGCTAAACCTAAAATACTCCAGAACCCAGACAAGTATTCGCCCATATTTTTATTTATTTGAAATTCTAACCGATGAAAAGTAAAGTTTATTGGGCTCTGGGCGACGTGTACGTACACTGTACAGTATTTCTTGATATCAACTAATGCTGAATTGTTAGTTCGCTTCGTTCTGAGATGTAACATATTTCTAACTTCAAAGCGTTTTTGTACTTACATTACTGCTCGTGAAAGGTTATCAAACAAAGTGTATAGAGCTATAAAAATGCAGAAGGAAATTGACTCTCAGTTAGATGTGTATACAGGAAATGGAAATGATTTTTTTATTTTTTATTAGATTGGCTGATATTTTAGTAAACCTACATCATGACTCCGAGGTATATTTATACAACTTCAACTGAAGATAAACTTAAGAAGGGAAAAATACTTTTTAATATTCGGTAAGTTTTGGTCTGGTCTGAATGTGAATGTGAATGAAATGAATTGAAAATTGAAAACGTTCAATGTTTTTTTTTTAAATGATAACTTCGTATGGAAGGGTAAACCGCTTCGTTACGTAACCCGTCACGGCGCCAGTCTGTCTGGCGTTTAAGTTATCACTTCTGTTGGGCATCCCGAGACGCACATGTTTTTTTAAAATTTACTAACAAATCTAGCATCATGCTTGTAGTGTAATGAATGAATCTATATCTATACATTGGTGGGGGCTGGTCATCTCGTCAGGAGCTGACCAGCCTCTATAACCCCCATGACAAAGTGTTACATTGTCCTCACATTACATTTGCCCTTGTAAGTAATTGTAAAAAAACATGTTGAAAGTGTCTCTGGAGCTTGTAGCCTGATCATAGGATCCTATAGATAGCTATAGGACCTACGTATTGGAGCTTCAGAACTAACTTATTCTGACTGGCTGCAATATCCAACAATTCAACTCTACTGTCGGAGAACCATGCTTCGGCACCTTTCATGTCATCACGTCATCAACCGGAGGGATACCATGGCCTTACAGAAAACCGGCAGTAAAGCAATGCTTGCATTGTATTTTGCCGAGTGAGTGAGGTAACTGGACGCCCTAACCCTTCCCTCTCCCCCTCGTCTTTCCCTACCCGCACTCTCCCTCTTAGCCCACTTTCCCCTACTCCCACCTTAAAGGCCAGCAACGCACTTGTGACTTGTGAATTGCCGTGCCATGGGCCGCGGTAGTCACTTACCATCAAGTGACCTGTCTGCTCGTTTGCCCCCTATACCATAAAAAAAATTCAAAATTACCTGTAATTGGTTTTATTTAAATAAATGATTTTGATTGATTTTATTTAATTTATTTTGGTGTCTGGAATGCAACAGAATTATTTACTTAAAGCTGTCATGTATTAAAAAAACAGCTTTCTTGGATAGATTGAATTGATTTTATTCATAAACACGGCCGACTAAGTTTTACTCTGAATATTATCCGAAAAGAAAATGGCTTCTGAAACCTCATAACGCGAAGAATCGTCAAGGTTTAACGGAAAATTGTGGTAGCAAAGAGGCTGTATAGCATAAATGATGATTCGATGAAAATACAAAAAAGTTGGTTACATAAAAACTTTGTACAGGTAAAATGATCTCGTTGTGATTTCAAAGCTCATGGAATATTTATATAGCAGTTGGAAGCCTGGAGTTCGGGAATTGAAAGTATGTCAGGGTAAGAAATGTGCCGAACAAATGTATGAATTGCGGGCTTTTCTGTCGAATAAATTGTACTGTTTTTTTTAACTAAAATGGTAAACAAAAATACCTATCCGATCTGGTGATGATTAAAACACTCGCATTATTATCAGTATCGTATCGGTTTTATCTTGTCATGTGCAGATATGTATTACTACCTTGTAGGCGGTTTCTAGTCAATTAAAATAGGGTTCCTGAGGAATTTCCTCCCGCGAACGCTTCGGCTGTGGAATGAGCGCCCTGTCGACGTTTTCCCGACTACGGTACCGGGACTACGGTATGGGGTTCTTAAAGGGTCGGAATTGCAAACGACCATAGGCTACGGTAACCGCTTACCATGAGGCGGGCCGTATGCTTGTTTGCCACCGACATGGTATAAAAATAAATTAAAATTTTCACATCCAACATAAAAAGAGGATCCTTTGACTGCTGAGCAGTGCAAGGGACACTTGTTTTTTTTTATGGTATAGGGGATAAACGAGCAGACGGGTAACCTGATGGTAAATGACTACCGCCGCCCATGGGCACCTGCAACTTAAGAGTTACAAGTTGCCGTCCTTTAAGGTGAGAGTAAAGGAAGAGGGGGAGAGGGGAGAAGAGCGGGAAGTGGGGAAAGGAAAGGAGAGGGGGAGAGAGAGGAAGAGCGGGAATAGGGGAGAGGGGGGGGGGACAGAAAAGGGGTAAGGCCTCCGGTAACGTCACTCACGCGGCGAAAAGCAATGCAAGCATTGCTTCACTGACGGTTTTCTGTGAGACCGTGGTATCACTCCGGTCGAGTTGTTTCTTTTATAGCCGATTATATAACTATTTTTGTACTGTTGCTTTCATTTATATTATTTAAAATATGTGTATACTAACAATAAAAAACACGTGAGAACTTTGTAAACACATGTGAGAGTATAATATTCTTTTAACACACAATGCCATGAATTACTATTAATGCTGCCGAATAGACGATACAAGAATCATTAAAAGAAAATCGTCAAACATTTACAAAACTTTTTGAGCAGAATTGAATACTGAACTAATTTTTTTGTAAAAGGTTTATTTTTAAGACTTCCTAATGATGACCGAATTATAACATAAAGGTAATTGATATCTCTTAATACCATGTAAATTATTGATTCTTTAATAAAAGATATATATAGCCTTCAAGATACAGCTTACAAAAGAAAGTTATAGGATAGTTAGACTACAAAGAAGTTACGCTGCGCCTGACACCGACGCGGTAGATCACTTCACCCTTGCTAAAGGAGACCCTTTGAGCCGGACACTAGTTTGGCAATCCAAAATACACACGTGAATAAAACCGTATGCCTTTAATTAACCAACAACAACAAGTTGCTCACATCTAACATACGGATATAACGAGAAACCATTTCATCTTATGCGAGAGAGACCTACTTACTGAAGCGTATTGAGACTTCGGCAAGCTCTAATGATCAGACGGACCCTCAGCTTGTTAACCATCTAATTTGTTATCTATACCATATAGATCCAAACTAATAATGTTATAAATGCAAATGTGAGTTTGTTTGTTATGTTTTCACAGCTAAACTACTCAAACAGATTATCACGAGATTTTGCATACCATTGTCTTTAACAAGGGCGTGGCAAGAAAGACATCTGTTAGGGTAATGTTGGTTGGATGTAATGCTGACAAACCGGATAGTAAAATAATATCAATACCCAAAATCTTTTTAACAAAAAATTAAACCTACGAACAACAAACTGATTAATTATCAAAATTTTATTTGGCGCCGACTCAAAATAAGTTTATACATAATTTGATAGTTTATGTAAATAAGCTCAATACTTAAGACTTAAGGTTTATTTATTTTTTGCTTTTTAGTTCTTTTCGTCGGTTTAATTTTTTGTTAAAAAGATTTTATTTTATGGTTTTTTTCATCATCATGATGATGGTTATGAAAAATGATGATGATTTCTAAACGCAATACCTGATAAAGTAATGAAAAGTAAACAGAAACACTATTCGTTCCTACAATTTTCGAGGGTTTCTCTCAATTTTTTCAGGATCCCATCATCAGATCCTGACTTCCTTGACATGGGACCACCCTTGAGGTATACCCTATCTAACAAAAAAAGAATAATCAAAATCGGTTCATAAATAACGGAGTGAGGGCTGACCAGACATAAAAAAAAAAAAAAAATTATACGGTCTAATTGAGAACCTCCTTTTTTTTCGGTTAAAAAGCAGTGTTGTATCTATTTTATCCATGTCGTGATTTTGAAGCCTAAAGATAGCCTAGAATACAGTAGAAAATGCTTTATCAAGAATAGTTGCTTATCCGTGCGCTGCAAAAAAATCAGTATTGATAATGTGCGTTGAACTGATGGCGAAATACGCATCGCAGCCTATTGCCAATGCATCACAATGGAAGGCTTTTGATATGTATACATGCATTAATGATATTAATATATTAAGAATGGGGGGCTAAGAAATTCCTGGCTGCGTCCATGGGTACAGTGACCAGTACAGTGGTCTAGTGTACCTAAGAAATAAGTACTGTTCCCGAGGGATAGAAAAAAAAGTTTTACACATGCGAAGCGATAGGCAAAAGCTTATCTATACTAATACGGTTGAACGTACTAATCTTAGGAACTACTAGTTATTTTAGTGTTGGATAACACATTTATCGAGGAAGGTTATAGACTATATAAAAACACGCTACTTTTTTTTTAAAACAATAAGTTAATTAAATCAATAAGAGTAATGACAATAAATTGGTCGGGCTGTATTTAGTTATTGACAGTCTTTATATTAAGCGACTGGTGCTTAGAAAAGGAAAACATGAGTTATAAGCACCAGCTTCTTTCCAGTTTCACAAATATGCTATTTTTACTTTGGTAGGTTGATTACAATTTGCCCTTATATTCTTACAGTAATATTAGATAAATACATAGAATTAAAATACTTTAATACTACAATTTTTGTGGTTATGAGTGTGAATGTGTGTATTTGTGCTTGTGTAGCTATGTGTATATGTGGATATATGTGTAAAGGTATGTGTAGGTGAATGTGTGTGTGAAGTTCACAAGTTTTATGAAGGCGGATGAAGAAGAGCTTCTGTCTCTTCGTAAGAGAGGTTTTGAAGATAGGATGTGGCTATTTTCTTGAACTGATATTTAGTTTGGTGTGAAATTCAAGACGACCAATAGGAGCGAAGCAGTGGTGCCGATTCTATTGTACACTCGACTAAACTAAAACCTGACTTAATTTCTTCATATGAAATCAACCTAGTGTTCTTCGTAATAAGGTCTAGTTGTTACTAGCATCTATTTCTCAGCGCCGCTAAATTTCACTAACACTCTGTCAACGTATACTCAACTTTATTTCCACGCAGCGAGAGTCTCCATTTATTCAAACGCTGTATAATTGCCGTATAAAAACTTGTTCAAAACGAACAAGGATGACGTGTTTTTAATATACACCTACGAAGACGCTTACTAAAAACACAGAGCAAAAGAGATGGCATTCAACGGATAGCGGCTCTCGCTACGTGGTATTACAGTTTATTTAAGCGTATCAGACTTTAGTCGACAAATAAATTGCTTATTTCGATAGCGACATATGTTACCTACTTGTTTCAATTTGAAATAAGACCTTGTTTTGAAATGTACTAGGTTTACATCTTATATGAAGAAAATTTAGTGAATTTTAATTTAGCGAGTGAAGTTACAGAATTGGGACCAGTGACTATAAACGTAGATGAAACTGCGGGGCATGGCTAGTACAGACATACTCGTAAAAGCCCTGAAACCCCAGACAACCATCAGCTAATACAAAATGCCTCTAGTTACATTTAATTTAATCAAAACATCAATGAAATGTAAACGATACTTTATACAATTAGGATGGGACCTCAGAATCCTTTGTGGTCCAATTAAATACAATTTCAAGTTTCAAGTTTCGGGACAATTTTGAATACAAATTTGTACTAGCAATAGCCACCGAAAGTCAATGCTATGGTTTTAATAAGAGAGAATTTAAGTGGTTTGTGACTAAACTTAATTTTGATAGTAAAGCTTTACTAGTTTATGGTTCATCCATCCATCATCAGCCTTTCACCATCCACGGCTGGACATAGGCCTCTCCTAACGCCACTGAGCTCGATAGTCAGTTGTCCTCATTCAGTTTTTCCCGCCGTTTTCAGTAGATCGTCATTCTACCTGGCGGCAGGGTGTCCAACACAACACCACGTTTCCCTAGACGCGGTCACCACTTCAAAACTCATCTACGTCAGTTATGTTATGTTTAATAATATGTCATTATTTAATTTGGAGAAAACATGTGTTTATTCCGAGGTAATAAGGACTTCTTGCCTGAATTTCCAATTCTTTGAGACAATCAGCTACCCACTTCAGTGGGTCCTATCCTACCATATTCAATGGGCAATTTCAGCATTTTCAAGCAAACTTTGCGAAAGGAAGAACGTTCGGAATTCTTAAAATGTATACATGGGTCATTCTTTTACAAACCGGACAGATTTGGACAAAAATTTACCGACATATCTTTGATTTAGCTAAATTTTTTTTTACATTTTTTTATTTTTTAGAAGCTAAAATTTTCGATCCCCTCTATTTCCATAAATATTGAGAAAAATATTCTTAAACACGTATATCTTTTTTTTCGATATAGAACCCGTAAAATTAAATTCAGCCAAATCAAAAATGTGTGGGTCAGAAAGGTGCAGAAAGCTAAATTTTTAAATAATACGTGATAACGGCTACATCAAACTACACGCGTCCAGTATATATGTTGACCTTTCATGGTACGGGAAGTTTATACAATGACCGTTCACGTTATAATGGCTATGGAATTCAACCAGCAGCTGATCTCTAGTTATTAAAAAATTAAAACTCACAGTGAGGTCGTTGATCTTTTATCAGACCACTTGTATTTGCAATTTACCGAAGACTTGGTTAAACAAAAATTACTTTCAAATATTGCCCTGATTTAGTCCCGGTTTATACATTTAATAAGCATACAATTTACGAATGTTCAAAAACAATTAGGTATAAAATTACGATAAAAGATATATTTCATAACATTTTTTGTTTACTATATTTTATATTTTAAGAACTATCTTATAAATTGAATAAGATTTTACAAATGTCGTCAAATCTTATCAATGGTATGTCCAATCTATAAATCCTACTAATATTATAAACGTGAAAGTTTGTGAGGATGTATGGATGTTTGTTACTCTTTCACGCCAAAACTACTGAACCGATTGCAATAAAACTTGCAGACTATGTAGATAGCTGGAGATCTGGATTAACATATAGGCTACTTTTTATCTCGATATTCGCACGGGATCGGGATTATGATTCATTTAAATTTGAACTCGCTGTATAAAAGCGTTAAATATTACACGTTTATTTTTTATTTGTCAGAACTCCAAAATTATAGACTTCCAGAGTCTGATTATTCTGTTTTAACAGAATCTCTTTTTATCGGTAGATTGTCAAAATTGGAAAGGTGATAATCAATTGTGAAGCACATTTGAAGAAGCAGTAGAGAATAATAATAAAGCAACGATTCTGAATTATAGAAGCAAGGTGTCTGACATAAAATATTTTATTCACAATCAAGCGGAAATATGACGTCATTAAATTTTTATTCCAGTTTTAGTACGATCGTCAAAATTACGTTTCAAACTTTTTGGAAAATGTTTTTTTTTTCATCTTGGTTTGAGACAATCCCTGTCACTCAAGTAGTCATAACTCACGTTGAACAGGATTTTATATCTTCAAGTCACTCAAAGAATATACATTAAGATGTAAAGGGTGTCTTAACAAAAGACGTCCGTACATCATCGCTTCAGAGTCGTAGGGTAGCTGCATAGATTAATGACGGACCATTTATTCTCGCAGGAGTGAAGAAATTTTGTACATACAAAGAAAATCTTAAGTTGGGGGTATGAAGTTAGCGGGTATATATTTTTCACACGTAATTTCCCACGAGCATAATTGATCTTTGACATTTTTTGGCAGTATTACATCACCAGAACCGGCAGAATCACACAAACACGCGTATTTTTTGTTGCAGAATTTTATTTATTTTCCGAGTTACATACTAGTAAACTACATCCTAGTAAACTACATCAGATTGCTATAGGATTGCTATAGGCAGTAGAGTTGAGCAGTTGAGAGTCAAAATTCGATTAAATCGAAATTTTAAAGCTATCAGTGTGTCGTTACTAGAAAAACTTTCGTGAGTGGTATTCATATTTATTAAAAACTATATATGTGTGACGCCTGGCACCGTCGTGGCACGACGTTTCACTCCTTGAGAAAGGGCCCCCGTCGGGTTCGAAACTAGTCGGGCGTCCCCGAAATACAAACGTGAGTAAAACCGTATAGTTTTTAATAAATATGTCAGTGTTTCAGCTAGATTTATTTTAAATGGACTACAACCCATTGACTGGCGAAGATATCTTGACCCTACACAAACAAGCCACTGTAGAGTATTAAAGGCATGGTGGTTTTCCTTGAAAAAAAGAAGACTTACAAGTCAAGAATATAGATTTACTTTTTATTTAGAATGTACGTTGAAAGCTTCGCCGTTAAAAATGGCTTATAAAAGGGTTTACAAACGGTTAGAGACGGATTAGAGAGGCTAGCAGGTTGGAGTTTCAAGAACTATGAGGACCATACGTATAACTTAAGCCTTTCAAACTAATCAGAATGGAAGATACAACTCTTTTTTCTCTACGATTAAAGTGAATTTTTAGTGGAACAATAAAATAAAACAAAAAAATAAAAAAGTGATTGCTACATATACGCTTTTTAGTAAGGTCGCTACTGTTGAGGCCTCCTAAGCTCCAGCTTAGATCCTTATTGATCTTCTCTGAGAACAGGCAGGAAGGATTGCGGCATTTGTCTTGATTACGTCACTTCTTGTATTGTTAAAGACACGAGCTAGACTTATACTCAGTTCTTTAAATTTGTTATATCTTCAATTACTGTGGACTAGGTAGAATTTTATCAGTGTATTAATTCCGCGTGAGAATTTGTATTGCGTGATGCAGGAAGGAGTTCTACTGGTGTCCTTTAATTACGATGAAGTACATTTTTATTATGCGCCGCTGTAAATGACACTTAATTGACTTTTTAGGAGTGATTAAATACAAAATTCACGAATGCACTTGACCGATATTACCAGTGTCATTCCATTTCCAATACACAGGTTGTGTTCCAAATAATAGATGCGTACTTTTACAGAAATTATGTTACAAAAAAAATCTTACTAAAAATACAGGGGGAGATTAGAGGGAAATGCAAATAAAATATCAGAATCTATGTTGTTCCTTTTGTGTAATTTAATTTGTACATTTAAGAAAAAAGCACAAATAAAACGTTTTGACCTAAAAATGTAATTACTTGACAACTTACCGTTATTACAATTTAATTCTTAACTTGATTTATTACGCGAATTGACGTTTGAAGAATGAGTTTAAGTCACCAGAAAATGAAACAGGACAGTCACATCGGTTTTATAGCGCGTGATCATCAAGCACTTGCCTAACAGATTAATTTCTTATTAAACAATTTACATGTGATCTGCTATGAGTGGAGGATAATTCTTTAGTAATATCATTAATCATCCTTGAATCGAGCATTCATAGTGTTTTCTCAGTGAGGGCAATTTCCTTACTAAACAGATTTCTACTTAATTTACTTTACTACGATTTCTGTGAAGCATCTTTCTACCTTAACTACTAAGCTCAACGAGGTCAACTTCCTCCCTGATATTTTGACACAATCGTGGTCAAAACATTATTTGTCCAGCCTCTAACTGAGACAGGTGTGTATTCATGAGAAAGGGGCCAGTCTATTGACTGACCCATTTCTCTAAAAATATCAGCGTAACTTGATCTTGAGCTTAATTAATTATACTAAAAGTAGGTAACGATAATTTAGCTCGGGCAACAGGATAATTTAAATGCTCTGGTAATATAACTGCTTTTTTCGCTCAAAACCGTCTCATAATTGCAGCTTCGTGTTGGAATAAAAAATACAATAATTTAATTAACCTTATGGAGTACAACTTGTAAGCGAAAGCGTTCGACTTTTTCTTCTGGTCTTATACTGCTTAGGTGGAATTAGAAAAAGGGAATCTAGTTTTGATAGAAGGCATACTTGCTTAAAAGCTCTCAAAAGTGCATATGAAAGTGGACTTTGAAATTTAGCGGCTTTGAAGTTAGTAATCAAGTTACATAGTTTCACTACTTTCACTCGATCACCCAATGATAAACCTATTTAGTTACTCTCTGTAAAAAATATGGGGTCTTGATGCAAGGGCAGCGATATTACCGCAGCGTCATATCAGTGTCGCTGCGTTTAAGTTTAAAAAGCCCCATGGATACCTAACCACGGTTACCTGCGGACGTATGTCGGAAATGAACCGGCTAAAACCACACGGCATGCCATACTGCAGTTAAAATAAGTGGATCGTCGGTGCAGCGACGAGGTGGCAAATGCGCTTCGTCTTCCAATTCAATTACATACATGGACTACTGTATCATTATAGCATTATATTTTCTTTTGTTTCTGAACTTTTGTTAAAAAAAACTAACCAAAAACAGCTCCCTCTCTCTCTTACAACTTGCGGCATCCAGTTAAGCAACAGCTCTCGTCATAAAGCCGCGCGCTTATATTAAATAAAGCCTGTCTTCATGATTTAAGGTCGCTAAGCCGCTGCTTACAGAATAAAGTTACGTACGAAATGTTCAACGCGCTGCGGTAGTCGTAAGAAATGATTTATTGTTGTATTTCCTACATTTATAGTTAAATCAAAATCTTATTTCTTTATTTTAAACACGCTATTATTAACTGCACTTGTAACAAACTAACTATACAAACTAATCTTGGAAGCTAATTTTAACCTAGGAAGTTAAGTGAAAGACAAATGTCTTCCTCCTCTACACTGGATGCTTGGGAGAATCATTAAGGTCTTCCCGGGTATTGACGGGGCCAACAGGGTAGCAGATATCCGTACCAGAAAAGGTACGATACGAAGAGCCTTTAATAATATTAATCCTCTTCCAGTCCAGGACATATAACGCCACCTGCTGGGGAATATGCCGAGAATCGGCCAAACGCAAATCGACTGAAGTCGCATCGCATCCCTACTGCTGTACGTGGGAGGGGCGCATTAATACATCTGCGACAGCAGCACCACCGCCGGCACTCATCTACGCACCGGTCCATCACTCAACATACATTGTAATACCTTGCTCCTGTTTCCAAATACACCCGCGGCTATATACAGTCCATAGTCTTTTATTTCTCGACTACGAAATATCTACCAAATGCATCAAGATATTTACTAAGTAAGTAACCTTCACGCTAAAACATTTTGATTATCGCACAAATAAAACCCAAAACATGACTGTTTCTATCTAATTAGTACAAGTTGTAAACTCTAGGCAAAGTTTCAAAACCGCGTTGCACACAATTATCTACATTACATGTAACCTATACTAATATAATAAAGCTGAAGAGATTTTTGTTTGTTTGTTTGTTCAAACGCTCAAATCTCTAGAAATACCAGAGGGATTTAAGAAAAATCTTTTTGTATCGGATAGAGTATTCATTGAGGAAGGCCATAGGCTATGTAACATCACGCTACGAAAACATGAAACTCCGGGAATCTGCTATATTTAATATACTGCCGCACTGTTCATCCGAAACTTAAACAAAATAAATGTTAAATATAATACATATAAACGCCCAGACCAATGCCAAAGGTCATATTTATGCATAAATATTTGCGACCTCTGACGATGCAGTCAAAATCACTAACGGTGGGCCACATAGGTCTAGACGACCTCGAACGTGTCTTAAAACTTGTTGGACGAACAGTCTTATGTTCTCTCCATATTTATTTCTAACTCTAATGAAACTTTGCATACACGTTGCCCGGTATATAGAGAAGGGCCTAGGAAGATGTAGACCTTTTATCAAAAAAAGACTGTTAAAATACGCGGTCAAAAGCTATCAATTTTTTTTTAAATGAAATTGAATGTGCAATGGAAGCGCATTACTTAAAAATGGCTATACTACATAATTTAGTAGTGTTTTAGTTTCAAAATATCCATAATTGTTCAAACTAGGTTTTTAGATAAAGAGAAATTGGAAACTTCCCGCCAAGTTTTGAAATAAAATTTTGAAAAACTAGAAGTTTTTTTTTCTTTTGAATGAAAAGAATATCAAACAAATCGAACAAACATTTAAAATTTGAAAAAACTCAGCTATTAAAAATACATACACAGCGCTAACTAGACCAACACTAAGCCCAGCGTGTACATGGGTCCTAGAAAACCGATACATTTGTATGTAAATTATATGTATGTTCTTACATACATACTACACATACAAACACCCAGACCTATGCTTGTAAAAATATTTATGCATACAAATATTTACACTACCCGGGAACCAAACCTGGGACCTTTGACGTTGCAGTTATTTACTCTCCCGTCGTATCACATAGGTCAACTTACCCTGAAAGTTAGAGTCGCGCCAAAAATTTACTAAACACACTTTCTTAATTAATACTCTCTTTATATATTTCCAACTCGATCGATTCCATTGTAATCAATTGCGGTATTTCTAGATAATGCATAATTGTGCATTACATTAGACTAAGTACTTTTGTTTTTCTTTTAATTAATATTAATCGTCATCCTCGCGAATATAGCTGCTGGAAGAGCTAGTTGTGAAATAAAAAAAATGTTAAATACAAGTAGGTACTATTGAGATCTGTCCCACTACGAACCACTTAAGTAGGTACCGGCTACACAACGTTTTCCTCGTAGAAGCTACTCTCGAGTAGACGAGAAGTTTTGATTATTCATAAGCGCTTTTTATACCAGAAACGGGCACTTTACAATTTTGATGTTAAAACTAATTTATTACTCAAGTATCAACGTAAAAAACCCGGAGTTATACAAACAACAATGTTTCAAACAGTACGTAGTAGCAGCCATTTTGAATTTTATGACGGAATTATTTTACAGTGGCCCGTACGGGGGGAGGTTTGCGGGCGTGGGAGGCGAGGTTTACTAGTGGCGGCGTGAGATGCTCCCGCCCTTCACCTCAGACCCCGACTGTATTCAACTAGCTACTGTACTTCAAAATAAGTACGTTGACAGGACGGAACACTACCGTTTCTTGTTCTGGTGACTAAAATCACCAGAGCTACATATAAAGGGATAAAATTTACTACTAGAGAGTGACATCTCTCGTTATGCGCGTGTTGTTATTGGGACCTCTGACGATGCAGTCAAAATCACTAACGGTGGGCCACATAGGTCTAGACGACCTCGAACGTGTCTTAAAACTTGTTGGACGAACAGTCTTATTTTCTCTCTATATTTATTTCTGCCTCTTTTTTTCTGATTCATTGTTAAACATATAATTCTTATATAGATAGTGGTAATGCTGACGCAAATTTCTGAGTTTTCTTGCTACGTGTCGCGATGCATTCAAGCCCCTTTATAAAGACCGGCCATTGCGGAAACGATCATCCGTGGATACATGACGTTTGTAATTTCTATCAGGAATACTACACTATATTATTTCCTGCACATAATTACCCGTACACGCAGTTATAAACATATAATGGTGCCAACACACTAAATATATACTAATATGTCAAGCTTCGGAAGACTGATGATTTCGATACAGTTGCAAGTTACATAATAGTTGTACACCATCTACAGAAAATGGTCTTGCATTAAATCGTGTTCTAATGAGACTTCGGTTAAATTTCTGAGAAGGTTCCGTTGAATGTCTGAGAAATTACTTCAGCTTATGTATCTTAGAACATGGTACGAGAATATTATAGCGTTACTTACTGCTTTGACTTCAGTTTGTGGAAGCAGCACCGCGTATTCCAAAATCTATATATAATACGTGGAGAGAATCCTTCTTACGAATTTTTAAGCACATTTTGTGCACTTAGAAATGTGATAGTTACGCTGAAAATTTTCTAAATTCAAGAAAACTTAACGACCATATTAACTTTTCTAATATAACCTTAGCGCTTTTGACATAACTGTCGGTCGTTTGACAGTTAGCGTGGTTGTTCAATATTCATAGTTATAACAGGACAACGTCTGTCGGGTCAGTAGTACCTATATAAAAAAAGAACCCCTATTTCCTTTGGTCACGGCATCACGCGTGAACGGCTACACCGATTTCGCTAATTCTTTTTTTGTAATTGCTATTGCCTTGAGAAGGTTCTTATGAAAGAAAAAAAAAGGCAGTTGAGCGGAAAATTTGAAGATTTAAAAAAACTTAACGAGGGACTTACGCGGGTGAAACCGCGGGGCGCAGTTAGTGTATATTTAAAAGTTATGCGAATACCCGTCATAGTACGGAATGCTTATACAAAGTCAGTTAAAGGTATACTGGACATGGATATAAAATAAAACATTTTAAGTTTTTGAAAGAATTGTGGTTGAAATTTCACAATCAGGCAATCTCTAGTAGTTATTGATTGGTCAAATTGGAGACGCTAATCTAATGAAATAATTTCACTGAACAGAAAACTCTGACTAGTTGCACAATTCTGGTTTCCTAACCGTGAGTAAAGTTAGGAAACCAGACGTACGAGTATCTATAGTACAAATAGTATTTACCTTCAATATACGGTGCTCATAAATTAGGTAACTAAACCAAAAAAAAACTGAATCTCAAACAAACATGAGTCCATTTATAATGGCATGTTATTAATCATTTATGCTCTCAATTTTACCCAACTTCATGAAAACTGGTTGGCAATTTTCAAGAGTCATTACGTTAAATTGAGAAATTCATCAAAAACTCCCGCGGTACACGCAGGGCTTTTCACTGGGACCAATTGTATTTTAGGGACATGAATGAGTTTTTCAAGTATAATTACATGGCCCACAATTGTGAGAATTTCTATTGGACCCCGTTCAAAGGTTTGCCTATTCAAATGGATTTATTGTCTGTTAGCTAGAGATTATGTTTATGTCGATTTGTTCATTCGAGATAAAGATTTATGATTCGATTTTAATTGGGCAACATTTTGTATTGTTGTGTTGTTATGTAGATGGCATAGAGAGATTTATTTTTTCTCTTTTATTACCTTCAGGTTTCTATAATAGTATGTAATGTAGGTATTATAAAGTTGATCATGGTTACATTCTATTCGGTAGGCAATCAAGCATACCGCACTTGATCATAATTGGTCACCGAAACGAACCAAAGAAAACATCTTTTTCTTAAAACGTTTGAAATATGACCTAAGAAAAATCCCTTAGAAAATGGTACCACTACTTTTTTACTCGCTTCGCCTACGCTTCGCTAAGGCGAGAAAATATGTAGAATTTACAGCTCCATCCACTTTACTATTAAGTTCGTCGATCATTCCGAGTTTAAATTTTCTATGGATGAGTGAAGTATATCCATGTTGTGTATTCCAGTGGTGCCGGAATTGAGATGAATAAAATAGGTGTTTTGTAATGTTTTTGTTACCGTCTACAGCCCTTCGAGGTATATTGTTTTAGCACGATTTATCATGTAAAAACGCTAATAACTACATATATTTCATAAAAAAAAAAAAAAATTTTTAGTTTTTATAGTTTCAATCTCACTTCTCAAACAAGGATTCTTTTGAGATGTGAGATTCAATCAAACTAATATTATTGAAACAAGTATAGTATCTAATTCAGGCACCCTTATATCCAATGCAACTGTAGCTGCTAGAAATCTAAATCATTTCTCCAATTTCAAATGACGTAAACTCAAACAACTATTTGAAATTCTATTGTTTTCTCTATATTGAATTATATTGGGCAAGGTTTATTTTAAAACAAAATTTTCTCTTCAACAAAATGAGCGATGGCATAAGGGAGCGAGTTTTCACTTCAATTCCGAAAGATAATTTTAACTGTCTTAATATTAATAGGCTATCTCGAATATTAGACTGTGAATGGCTATTATACTTCAGTGTTAGAAGAATAATGAGCCCAAAGAATTGCCTCAAAATCTAATGACAAATTAATCTTTAACGAACCTTGGCTGCATCCAAGCAAAATTATAAGGTTTTATCATGACTTTACAAAGCCATGGTTATGTTCTACTCCAAGGTTCGCATATTTCTAACTTCTAAAATTTGGTTCTGATTAAATTCCAGGATTAAAAGATAATTTCACTAGCTCAGGGACTCACCGAGTGTCGACCGAGTTTATGTTGACCCAGGTGTACAGATTGTAGTGAGTTGCATTAGTCTCATTAAAAAAAAAAAAACAAAAAAAAACATTTGTTTTTTTATTTCTTACAGTTTATTAAGGTCACCCTTTTTCTGAGACGTCGAAACTTGTAAAAAACGAATGGCATTCGACCCGCAAAACACAAGCGTGTTCCAAGTAAAGTGCGCGCGTAAGTAGATGTGGAATATGACAACACCAATTTCCCACAAGAAGTATAATTTATTTTTTATTACTTTTTTAATATTTTTATAGACTAATATAATAATGATACAATTTGATTTTAAAATTTTGATAATGCTGTAAATTAAGACAAATCAAAACCATTTATTTCAATCACACTGTGGTGACTTCCACATACAGCAACAAGAAACATCTACAACCTACTAATCCTGCATCGCGCTATGAGAGTTCTCGCGCCGATTAGTATATATACAACTTCCCAACATCATCCGTTGGGCCGCGGGCCGCCAGGCATGATCACCTCGCCTGGTCGGAGGATCCTCCCTTTGTGTTGGAGGAACATGACAGCCGTTCCTCCACACCGACTATAGGTATTTTTGAATTACCAGGAGTACGACACATCTATCAAATATAATTTAGTACTCCATCACACACTCAAAGCTCGAAGGACCACAAACAAAAAAGTTTCACCATAACTACAAAATGAGTAGCTTTGACCGCCGTTACGGCCAGCAGTCGTAGTAATATGTCACAATCCATACAACGATAGCTTTGTCTGTCACAAACATTCATTACCAGGTCGTGGTATTAAAAACCGACTGCGTTAAAGGGTGAGGAGACGAGACATATGTTTACTCGTAGCGTTTGATTAATGATACATAAACAAGACCAAACTAGCTTGAAAAGTGAAATTGGTAGGGAACTACTAAAATTAGAGGAATTGAAATTAGTCACAATAAAAAGATAATAACAGATAATAATAATAAAATAAGGTAAAACAAATAGAAAAGTTATCATTTCAGACCATTTCTATTTGTCTTATATTCTGTTTGGAATAAAAATATTTTAAACATATAACACACCTTGCAGCACTTACAAAGTTAAAACACTTGAGTGGAATACCATGTCTAGAGTTTCCTAAGATACACTGTACTGTTTACGGGGACTCGTTTTATGAAGCCAATCGCAGTGGCTAGTGTTAGAGTATCAAGACTTTCACAGAGGTTATGAAGTAATATCATTGGAAACCGCTAACATTACATCAGAGATTCATAGGCGAGCTTGCCGAATACGTATCTAGCTGCCGGTTTTTTTTTTTTTTCTTTTCCATGGAAGGTTAACCACCCCCCATGGGAGTTTATTGCGATGTGATACGCTCTGCTATTTGATACAGAGTTTTAGTGCTTACTGGAGTATCTATTACAATTATTATTTACATATTTATAAAATTTAGTACATAAAGTCAAGTAAATGTTGCAAAATATACAGTTACCTATTTACAATGTTTACATTATTTAAACTATTTACTATGTTGTACTATTTTACTGCTATTTACATGTTATTTATGAGGTCGAGAGTATGGTGCGGTTGTAAATGTAATGCTAAGTGTTGTTAAACTTTTTTAGAGTGTTCACTATATGTGTGATGTGTGTCATGAATGTTGTGGTTGTGTCTTCTTTGGTTATTATTTGCATAATGTCGTTTGGGTTTATGTTGTTTATGCGGCACATCTGTTCATGTCTATATCTAGTTGTGTGATATCGTGGGCAGTCATTTAGAAGGTGGTGTATTGTTTGCGTGGTGGTGTCATCGCATGGGCAGGTGTCATTGTCAGTAATTTTGAACCTGTGTAGATATTGCTTGTGGTATCCGTGTCCTGTAAGTAATTGTGTTAGTGCGAAAGAGTGTCCAGTGATTCGGATGATTTTGTGTAGATCATCTAGTGTGGGACACCAGGTTTTAATTATTGTGCCCTTAGTGTTTTGAGTGTATGAGTCGGATGCTTTGGAGTGACTGTTGATTTTAGCTAGATTGCGGTCATGGCTAAGGGGAAAGTGTGTGAATATGGGGGTGAGGTGGCTATCAGCTGCTGCTTTTGCTGCGATGTCGGCTAGCTCGTTGCCATCAATGTTATTATGTGCTCTCACCCATATTAATCTTATGTCAGTGTCGTGTGATGCGAGGAGTTTTTGTATGTTGTTAGTGAGCGTATTGGTGCTATTGATGTTTGCAATATCTTCCAGAGCTGAACGAGAATCTGTTAACAGGACTGCGGCTTTGATATCTTCTCTGAATAGCCATTTGCAAGCTTGATTCATGGCAACTAGTTCAGCCTGGAAGACGGTGCAAGATGAGTGTAACTTAAATTTTTTGGTTATGGTTTGATTGTGTGGCGTGGAGACGACGAAAGCAGCACCAACTAAATCGTTATGCTTACTTCCATCTGTGTAGATATGATGAATGTGAGTGTACGGTGTTAAGAGTGTGTGTACGTCATCGGGGGTGTCAGCTGTATCGTAATGTTGGGTTTTCCGGAGGGCAGGGTGCAGTAGATTTTTGGGATGGGTGGGTTTATGTAGTATAATGTCGTCGGGGAGGTAGGGGCTGACGCCTGTGATTCTTGTATTTTCAACAGTGCCTCTCTCCTCGATCTTTGTGTCTAACGGTGTGAGTCCGGCTATGGCTATTGCATTTACAGTGTTAATGGTGTGGAACCCTCGGATGATTTTTAAAGCGAAACCACGTTGCACTGAAAGTACTTTTCTGCGATTCTTTTTGAATTTCAAAGCGCTGTTCCATATACTAGCGGCGTATGCGATGATAGGTTCTATGACACCAACGTAGAGTGTTTTCATGTTGTCAGAGTGAATGCCCCAGGTGGGTCTTACGAACCTGGATAGTTTATTGTATATGGCTAGCGCTTTGAGTGTTACGTGTTCTATGTGTTGTGTAAAGTGTAAGTTGTGGTCTATGATTACACCGAGTACTTTTGCAGTTGTACTGAAAGTGATGGGTGTGCCTTGTGCTGAGATTCCAATGTGTCTGGATTTGCGTGTAAATGAGACGGCTGTTGTTTTTTGTGGTCCGAAGGTAAGTTTGTTGGATGTGCCCCAGTCGATAATAGTTTGTAAGCTTTGGTTGATGTTGTGTTCGAGTGTGTGGGTGTTTCGGTGGCAGGCGGTCAGGGTGACATCGTCGGCAAACGCCTGTATGTGGCATCCTTCAGGTAGGTGTACTTCTAACAAGTCGTCTAATATGAGGTTCCATAATGAAGGGCCGCATACAGATCCCTGTATGCAGCCTCTAGTGAGTGTTTTTGTGACTTGAGCGTTGGAATATTTCAGTGTGGCTTTTCTGTTTTTTAGGTAGCTCCGGAGAATGTTATATAAATTTTTTGGACAGTTAATGTGGTGTAATCTGTTGAGAATAGATGGCCACCATGCGTGGTCAAACGCCGCCTTAATGTCGAGAGAAACCATGACCACCTGTTTACCTTCCATTTTGTATTTTTTTATGTTATTTGTCAGATTTTTTAGAGCATGTATTGTAGAAGTTTGCGTTTTAAAGCCAAATTGGTTATCGTTCATGGTGTGTGTGGTATTTTGAAAGTGTGTCAGTCTTTGTATTATTAGTTTTTCTAAAGTTTTAGCAAGAATGGGAAGTAGACCTATGGGTCTGAAGGATGAAATATTGGATGGATCTGTTTTATTGAGTTTAGGGATTATTTTGATTAAAGCATGTTTCCAATCGTCCGGGAAATATGAGAGGGAAAGGCATCTGTTCATTAGTTTTGTTATTATTTCCGGGAAAGTGAGCGCAAAGTGATAACAAATGTCTGACGTTAGGTGATCGGTGCCTGGGGATTTGTTTGGGTTCATGTGTTTGAGTGCGTTAAGTACTTCATCCGATGTGAATGGCGGTTCATCTTGAGTGTCTGGGGCGAGCTCTGTGTGTAGTCGTGTTGCGTATTGTGTAGGTGAGTCGGATGTGTCTTCCGGATAAAATTTATTTAGGAAAGCGGTGGCGGTATCTGTGGGTGTATTGGTATATGTACCAGGGGTTACTTCGATAGTAGATGGTGGGTTGGGCGATGGGCCGAGTCTGATAATACGATTAGTGACCGACCAGACGTCCTCTTTTCCCTGTGCGGAGCAGAAGTCTCTAAAGTGGCTTGTTGAGGTACTTCTTAGTTTTTCTGAATACGTCTTTTTTAAAGTTTCTCGCAACCGTAGAGCTTCTTCCATAGGAAGGTTTCGGCGTTTTAATTTTTGTAGTTCGTGATGATTTTTAATTACTTTCTTTTTGAGCTCTTCCAGTTCCTCCGTCCACCACAAAGGACCAAAGGGACGTCTGCCGGCTTGAGGTAAGTGTCTATTGCAAATGTTTTGTATGAATTTAATGAGATTTTTTATGTAAACAGTGAGTCCGTGAGGTTGAAGTGTGTCTATATTAGTCGAGGTGAGGTTACTTGTGTGAAATTGTTCTCTAAATGCATTCTGTAGTTCTGTCCAGTATTTGTAGTTTTTTGTCGAATATTTAAATGTGGTGGATTTGGGGTTACATGTGTGTTGGTGTTGCGGGGAGTTGTGAGTGAACGTGATGGCGTGATGATCTGATGAGGGACAGATAGAATGGTCTACAGTCCAATCAGCGATTTGGTTTGCTATGTTGTCTGTCGATATTGTGAGATCAACTATAGATCCTCGCAACTGTCCTCTGGCAACAGATTCATAAGTGTTTGTGTTACCTGTGTTAAGGAGGGTAATGTTATGTGTTAAGATTATGTTAGCGACGTCTTCACCACGTTTATTTCTATTGTGCATGCCCCATAGCTGGTGCCATCCATTAAAATCCCCTGTGATTATGTGCGTGGCACCGTGTGTGTCTTGTAGTAATGTATCAAGTTTTTGTAGTGTATCATGCTCGTCTTGATTTGGTTCTATGTAAATGGAGGAAATAATTAGTCGTTTATGTGAGTTTGTTATTTGTACGCTGCAGAAGTTCGGTGTGGAGTATTTGGTTAGTCCGAGGGTGCCACCTATGCTTTGTTTGATTAGTACGCAGGCTTTGGTATGTCTTGGGTTTTCAGGAAATTGATATGTGTTGTATCCGGTTGTTTTTTTAAGTGTGAGGGTGTTACCAGTGTAAGGCTCACTAAGGCAAATTATGTCAGTTTTTTTGGTATTTATGTAGTGTAGGAGCTCTTGTGTGGCAGCATACCCTCGTCCTAGGTTACATTGTACAAAGGAAGTAGGCTTAGGCCTATTGTTGTAGCTGTTCCTGTTGCTAGGCATAAAACTAAAATATAAGATATTTACTTAACAATGTTAACGTAAAAAGATAAAACAAATATAAAAACAAAAAGAACAATATAGAAATTAAAATTATCTATTATACACAATTTTCAACAGACTTTTGTCCGCTTATGAAACCTGTTGGTGTTGGTGGGTTTTGTGGGGCGTTGCCGTAGTCAATTGCTTCCTCAACTCTGGCTTTGACTGATCGTATTCGAGGGCAGAGTTTGTTGCTGTTTGCAGGATGCTTGGTGCTGTGGTTGGTTCCAAATTTTTTATTATAACGATGGCAGTTGTAGCAATTGTGTTTGTCTTCAAGTCCCTTGAGTGGGCAGTCTACTGATTGATGGTCTGTGGTGGCGCAGAAGGCGCAGGGAGAGACTGTAGCGGTACACTTGTTTCGTGTGTGCCCAAATTGGAGGCACCTATTGCACTGAACGAAGCGTGTAAAGGGCTCTATGTGAACTTGCTGATAATCGATGGCCACTCGACTGAGATTCAGTAGGGGGAAGTAATAAGAAGGCTGTATTTCTATTACTGCGTTGTAAAGGGATGCGGAGCGGTTTTTAGTGAGGAAACAGAGGCTGATTCCGGATGCTGGGATAGAATTCTGGTTGCTTATTGTTTGTACCAGCTCCTCTTTTGGTGTTTTTTTATCTATTCCCTTGAGAATTGCAAGAGGAGAACGCTTTCTGGCTTCCTCGGCCTTAAGGTCTGACGTTTTATTAACGATCAGCAGTGTTTCTTGGCGTTGTTGATCGTTATCAAATTCAATTAACACCTTACCCTTCGATATGGGTTGAATTTTAGATGGAGCGTAGGTTTTATTCTTAAATGAAATATTATTTTTCAAGTTGGTTAGCGTGTCGTCTGATGAGGTGGGGTCACTTAGTTGTACAATGATGGCCGGTTTGGATGGTCTGGCTGTGGTGACTGACGCGTATGTGTTCTTGGTAGGAGTAGCGGTCTGTTCAATATTAAATTTTTGTAAGTTATTTGTTATGGCGGTGTGCACTTCCTTTAACAGGTCTTTTTTCAATATTTTGAATATCCCCTCATCAGTGAGATGCGGTGGAGAGTATGGCAGACTTAAGGAATGGGCGATGTTATAGATTTCCTCAGCAGCTTCCCTAATTGTGGTTTTGTTTAAAGCCGAGACGCTCCTGTTTTTGTTAACCGCCCCTGTTATGATATTCGACAAGTCAATAATCTTTAAGATTCGAGGGTCTCTTGATTCATCAGCTGAAGCCATAGTGTCAATACAATTAAGCTTAGGATTGGTCTATCTCCACGCAGTTTCAAAATAAAAATATTACAAAGATAATTGGTAGCCGAAAGTATGGATAGGTATGAAGACACAAAAAAAATATTATTTAGTAAACTGGTGTACCAAAAAATCTAAAAATTAATATGCGTATAGTTAGTTAACGAATCTATATTTTATTGAATTTTGGGGGGTTGTTGTCACTGAAAATCAGAAATAATATGAGGTGGAACTAGGTGGGAGTTTATACTAGTCTGCAGATGCGGTCTGGTGGCTACAATTCCCAACTTTTACAGACTTTCAGTCCGATTCCTCGTAGTACTTTTAAAGGCGCTTCTTTTGATGTATAACACTGTATAATTACGCTACTCCTACCTTGTTTTCAAATAACGGTCGTTTTCAGTTTTGGCCTCAAAACTTAGGTATTCAGGGTAATAGAATGCTGAAAGATTGTCCAAATGTTCAGGGCACTGGTAAACGCACTTTAGCACAAAAAAAATTAAAGGTTGCCGATTTAATTTTGGCAGCGCACGCACTTTTATGCTGTTTTTAAAGTAAATTTTTGGTGGGAAACACTATATCACTAATAGTTTTTTAGTTAGCGTAACGATTTTTATAAAATTAACATTGTCGTATAGCTGGTATTATTACGAACATAACGATATATAACAAGTGGCACTTTGATTACTTTTACCTATCAAAACGATTTTTAATATGTAGAGAGACACAGTTTCGTGACGTTCTCACGTAATTCCCCCTTTGATGAAGTTATAGCTAGCTTATGCACATACATCTCTAGCTGCCGGTTACACTCAAGTTAGTCAAGTGATGGGCGGTCACTCATGTCTAAAGAACTGCGAACAAATATCTATCTATATATATCCTGACTTATTGTACACTACCAAAAGGTACACAAGTATTTGACTCTATAGAAGGGAACTAAACACTTGCCGGTAACTATAGTCACAGTGTTCACCGTTAGGTAATAAAATAAAAATCAGGATTTCTAAACACATTACAAATTGCGGCCCGCAAATTATCTGTTAAAGATAGATAACAAAAAATTACAGGGAAAAAGGTCTTTTTTTTAGTTATTATCATTGAGTAGCCTGTAATGTGCCACTGCTGACTAAAGACCTCCTCACTATCATGACACCACGGTCACGTGTCATAGTGGATACAAAAAAAACTTATATACAACAACATACTTATTATAGCATCTATATGTTGTTGTAGATGAAAATCACGACGAAGTCTCAGAGTCGGAGGAAGAATCTGAGTCGTTTAATAATAAACGTCACCTGCCATCAATTTGTAAGAATTTATCTTCATCTTTTATTGCATGGTCATCTTTGCCAGGTTTCAGCATATACATTTTGCATGGCCTCCACCAACAATCTTTTAACTTCTTGCAATTTAAATGTTGTATTGTTGCGTGCGACTGTCTCTGCGTGCCTTGCACCACAAAACTCAGTGCACGCGACGATAAGCGACGCCTGTCAAACAGATGGCGATAATTAAGCGACAGCCGCTATTCTGAGACGTTATCATAATATTTTTCAACTCGGCGAACAAGCTTTACTTAGTTATAAACTGTTTACAGTAACTTTAATTTCCAGTAAAAGAGTCTAGTCGCTCTCACTAAAAAAGACCTTAAATCAAGTGATTAAAATAAAACATTTCACAAGTATACATATATAATCAGGGAGATTAGACTAGATTTTATTTTATTTTGCTACTTATTAAAATGTCTTAGAGTGAACCTACTGAATAGAATATTATCAGTTGTAAAGTACTTTTTTCAAGCTCCAACAATGGACCGTGTAACCCAGTCCTTACAACAAAACACCAACAATTGTAACGAACTTGTTTTTCATTGCATTGTTTTTGTGAACCTGTGTCCTAGTGAAAGTTGCTGTTTTATTAGCAAATGTTCAACTGTTACCTTTTGGTGTAATTACATTGTGATATTTTTTTTTATTGTATAGGGGGAAAACGAGCAGACGTGCACAGAGCACCGTGTCACCTGGCGGTAAATGACTACCACCGCCCATGGGCACCTGTAACTCAAGAGTCACAAGTGCGTTGCCGTCCTCTAAGGTTGGAGTAGGGGAAGAGGGGAGCTTGGACCCAGCGTCGCTACGAGACGGCTGTTCACAAGGGTTGTCCGGTCAATGGCACCCTGCGTCTCATGCCGCCCTGAGTGTGTCCGCGTGTGCCTGGACGTCGCCTAATTGAGAAGTTTTTTACCCGAAGGTGGTGCCCGCGCTTTTGCGCGCAGGCGCTAGGAGGGTTCCGGATGTCTTAATAAAAGCTGTTCCCGGATCCCTCCTATTTAAAGCGCAGTACGGCACACCGTGTGGTTTTAGTTGGTTCGACTCCGACACACCGCCCCATCGTAAACCCCGGTGGGGTGACGGCCCGAGGGGGTTTCCACACGCACAAAAAAAAAAAAAGAGGAAGAAGGGAGAGGGGGAAGTGCGGGAAGAGGGGAGAGGGGGATTAGAGGGGAGGAGAGGGGGAGAGGGGAGGACGGGAATAGGGGAGAGGGAAGAATTAGGGCCTCCGGTAACCTCACTCACGCGGCGAAATGCAATGCAAGCATTGCTTCACTGCCGGTTTTCTGTGAGGCCGTGGTATCGAGCGTAGTCGAGCCGGCCCATACGTACCGAAGCATGGCTGTCCCACGTAAAGCATGGCTCTCCCACGTAAAACACTTTTTCTTTTTTAAAATATCATCACATCACATCATCACGCTAATCAACACTCACAATATCAGATGGCAACTCTAAGATGGTATCTCTAACAGTGGGCAAAGAAGCAGAGTGGTTTACTAATACTACCTAGTGTGATGTTTTTTCGGTCACTAATTATCCCTCTCTTCTCTTAAGGATATTTAGGTACATCGAATGAGGCGAAGACAAATAGCCGAATTACGACTAACACTTTTTTTCATTAAGTTACCGAAAACAAGGATTCGGCCCCAAAGGCCCCAGAATAAAATTATTTGATATCATCTCATTAAATAACAATACAAATTAATAGAAAATCGAGTCTTAAAGTTCAATTCTAGTTTTATGCGCATGTCTTAATTGCCGGATATCAAAAGAGGTCAAAGCTTAATATTATTTTACAGTGAATCTTCAAAGAAATTGGACTCATAATAATTACACAATGCTGTACAATTTTTATATTACAAAATGTAAAATCTGTTTAAATTCTTTCAATATAGACTCTAAATAACACTTCGGTACACATTGTGTATGCACTGTGCGGTATGTGTACGTATCTATGTATAAAGCAGCTACTTCTAAAACGACCACGCGTATGAATTATTACTAGAACAGCTTACGAGTACATTGAAATGAAAATCAGGAACTCAGGAAGAACAAGTCATAATAGCAACACCGCAAATTAAAGCTGAGGAAAAAATAAGTGCTTAAGTTAAATAAACTTCTTGTCAAGTTGTAAAATGTCTTGTAGTCGCCTCTTCCGAGTTCATGGCCCCTTGAGACTTAAGGTATTATGAATAACAAGTCACCATCTTTGTCAAGAATAAATTAATGTACCTCCAAATGTAACGAAGATTTGAAAATGTCCTAGACAATTCAGAATATTAAATTTCATTCTTAAGGCTTTTGTAATTACAAATCGCCCAAATAAGTAAGATACCTTAGGAAAGGGTTATTTACTACACAGAAATAGCCGTTTTTAGGATGGAATATCACACGATGTTCGGGATCCATAGAGGTTTAAATATGCCAAATAAAAAGTGTGAGATTAGTCCTTCAAAAGTGCCAAAACCTCCAATGTTGATTCGAGATAATGAAGAAGTAAAACGTTTTATTGTTTAAACAAAGCCATCTTAAGCCTTGGTCTATGTCTAGGATCTAGGTCTGTCTGACAGAGAAAACCGTGCTATGCTTCTAGCTAACAGGATCGATCTTCGCTTCCCTCCCGCATTATACTGTACCTCGTGTAGTTGCTGTTCCTTCTTTTTCCTAAAATGGCACCGCATCTTAAATCAAGTGTGTTTTATAATTTTATAAAAACACCATACGAAATGTTTTATTTTCTATTGAAAATCGGAGCAAATAAATACGATGCAATCCGCAGAAAGGATCACCACGTTACGATCCATTACGATCCACAAAAAAGCATATCCCTAGGGTATTACAATATAGGGTATATTGTAAGTACCCTAGGGATATGCTTTTTGTAGTGCGTTACATAACTTTAATACGTTATAAAGAACCACGACGTCATAGTTAACAATACGATTTTTAATTATTAGTAGTATATCGGTGAATTTCTAAATTACAACCCTCGTCGTAAAATACAGAATTTTCTGTCAATGAAAAAAGCGTGAGATTGTTTTTCTAGATCCGCCGATCACGCAACCGGTCTAGAAATCAGCCTGTAATCAAACCTGATGATTGAAAGCAATCAACCTCAACTACTCGATAGACATCTATGCCTATTATAATTCAATTTCCTTTTCGTAGAACCGCACTAACATATTCAGAACACTTACATTAGAATTCACACAATTAGAACACGATTTACAGAACCTTACATATTCTTGAAACACTACAAAAGTGGATAGGAAAAGTCAAGTTCATGTATTATGCTTAAACGAGTGTTGGTAATGATGACTGGTCGGTTTTCTCACTTGTTTTTGTAATTTAGTTATTTTCTCATCACTGCATATTATAAAACAAAGTCCCCCGCCGCCTGTCTTACTGTCTGTTCGCGATAAACTGAAAAACTACTGAACGGATTGTCATGCGGTTTCACTAATAGAGTGATTTATGAGGAAGGTTTTGGTGTATAATTTGTACCCGTGCGAACCCGGGGCGGGTTACTAGTTGTATTATAAAAACTGCTGTGAGTGCAATTCATATTTATAAAAATTCTACTCACGTGTGTATTTTGGGGTTATCTGTCTAGTTTCTAGCTGTCGGGGGGCCTTTATTAAAAAGCAAGTAACCCACTCTGGCTTCGCACGGGTAGCGCAATAATAAATACTGATTTTTTCCGACATCTTCAACAATCATCGTCATATTTTAGCTATTTTACAAACACCTTAATTAAATAATACACATATACCTTTCTCGTGAATCACTTCGTCTATTCAATCCGCATTAAAATCTGTCGCGTAGTTTAAAAGATCTAAGCGTACAGAGAGACAGACGGCAGGTGGCTACTTTCTTTTATACTATGTAGAGATGACATGTCGCCACACTCCGATGGCGCAAGTCGCTTCAACTCTTAACGAAGGATCCTTGTTGGGTCTGAATCTAGCCGGCATCCCCTAATACTATCGTGGATCTTTAATAAATTAAGTTTTTTTTTGTTTTAAAAAGACAACTCCCGCATTAGGAATTACTCCTGTGTCGCGGGGGACTTTACAAACATACAAACAACGGACACAAAGAACACCCAGACTCGGGCGGGAATCGAACCCACGACCTATGGCATAGCCGTCAGGGTCACTAACCACTAGGCCAACAGGCCCGTCAGCCAGCCATTTTGTATGGTTTTTTAAATTCATAAATATACAAATTAACTCAAGTATCAAGTGGGAAAGCCGTGTTTCGGCACGTATGGGCCGGCTTTACCGGAGTGATACCACGGCCTACAGAAATCCAGCCAATGCTTGCATTGTGTTTCGCAGCATGAGTGAGGTTATCGGAGGCCCAAACCCCCTCCCGTCCTTTCGCTACTCCCACCCTTCCCCTACTCCCACCTTAACGCTGGAAATCCACTTGTGACTCTTGACTTGCAAGTGTCACTTACCATCAGGTGACCCGTCTGCTCGTCCCTATTCCATAAAAAAAAAGATTGCAAGAAAACTATATACCAAAAATTATATTAGATATTAGGTGAACGAAGGAGATACCATATCAATATCAAACTCTATTCAAATTATTATTAAACAGCATGCAGAAGCTTTATCTACACAACACGCTCTCGAACATAAGCGAGCATATTATCTAAAAGTAGTTTTCAAAACTAGATCCCAGTCTTCCATATTTACCGAAGCAAATGGGTTGCATTGCGTATCTCTATGAGCCAATATCACGCCTATCGAATAATATAGATGATGGTTCTGTACACTGTGTATATTTACTCAAATACCATTTACCCGAAGACATGAAGTAATGGATTTTCATTTCAAATTTATAGCTGTGTATGTGTATTATGCTATTAGCTGTATATATGTATTTATTTCTACTCTGCAGAAAACACGGCCAAAACAGTGTTGCAAGTAAGGTTCGCTTTCAGTTTTATTGTGAAATAAATATATAAATATTTTTATGTTCCTCGAGTCATTTATGCACAACTAGCTAAATAATATATTTCCTAAATGTTGAGTATAGAAGATTAGCAACATTTATGATATACTAGCAGCACCCCGCGGTTTCACCCTCGTAAGTCCCGATCCCGTTGGAATATCGGGATAAAAAGTAGCCTATATGTTAATCCAGGTCTCCAGCTATATACATACCAAGTTTCGTCGCAATCGGTTCAGTAGTTTTGGCGTGAAAGGGTAACAAACATCCATACATCCATACATCCATACATCCATACATCCATACATCCATACATCCATACATCCATACATCCATACATCCATACATCCATACATCCATACATCCATACATCCATACATCCATACATCCATACATCCATACATCCATACATCCATACATTCATACATCCATACATCCATACATCCATACATCCATACGTCCATACATCCATACATCCATACATCCATACATCCATACATCCATACATCCATACATCCATACATCCACACATTCACGTTTATAATATTAGTTGGATAGTAGGATTTATTGATAATATCGTACAGTTGCTACGATTATTATACAATATTGAAAATATATTTTTAAGATTTTGATAACCTCGTACAGAAAATATACCAACATCATTTAGCGAAGAAAGCCGATTTATGTACGTAAAAATCTACTACTCATGGCAATGAACATTTCACATGGGTGACCATTCTTAACACATTGGTGTTAAGAATGGTCACCCATGCTAGACTGACCTGGCTAGCATTACTTAACTTTATAATGTGTCTATAATGGGTTACAACTTCGCCACAATCCCCTCCCATTAATACTAAGTATTCCTTGACATTGTGATATAGATAAGAAATATCTAAACACTTATTCTCTTATATCCTATTTTATTAGAAATTGCGTTACTTAACTTTCGAACATTTTTAAGTTTGAATGCTGGCATTCGGCCAGGCTTTAGATTATACTCGTAGCGCCCCACGGTTTCGCCCGCGTAAGTCCAGATCCCGTCTGAATATCGGAATAAAAAGTAGCCTATGCGTTAATCCAGGTCTTCAGCTATCTACGTACCAAGTTTCATCGCAATCGGTTTAGTGGTTTTAGCATGAAGAGTAACAAACATCTATCCATCCATCTAAACTTTCACACTTATAATATTAGTGGGATATGTAATAAAGAAACTTCTGGTAGCATTGTGGTTGAAATATCACACTATCGACATGTTGTTTATTTTAATGCAGGCTGAGAATTATGTCAGCAGCCGTTTCCACCACCTGCTATTTAAGTCCTATTTACAGATTAACTTCAGAGATTAAATAAATGTGACTTATCTAAGTACGTGCAATTATGTACAACGTACTGTCGCTACAGCACACATTGTAGTTCTAGCCGGTTCGATTCTGATACACCCATGCGAAAGTTAGTTTATTTTTGAAATAAAAACTTCTTTAGGCACGTTTGTGCACTTTTTCTATGGGGAAAAAAAGCACTGAACTCGTGACCGTCACGTTAAAAAAACATATATAGATCCACTAGAGGGCGCTAATCTAAACAATGAGTTCTGTCAACTCCTTATTAGTTAAAGTCACCAACCTGCTAATGTGACGTTTTAACTTCGTCGTTTCGTTTTCACTTCTGTCGGCAGTCCCATGACTCCCTATTTTTTGTTGTTTGTTACTCTTTAACGCTCTAACTACTCAACCGATCATCATTAAATTATGAAATAAAAGCATATATATATTAATTGCCCTAACTATTATTTTACTCAAGAATCGACCGGTGGGCTTTGTCATTCAGTCGATTTTTTTTTCAAGCAAACGTTCAACAAAAATTGCTTAAATATATACTAACTTAACTTGTTGGTATTGTTTTGACAATGCATTCCTTTGTTTGTCATAATACAGGGTGATTCTGCCATCACCATCCAAATTCACACAGTAGAATCTTTGATGTAAATTATGAGAAACCTTTTGTATGTTTTGATATCACTTAGTACAAAAATATTAAAATATCGAGTAATTTGCATCACAAACACGGTCAACATACATGGTGTCATTTTTGGGCATTTGCGTATTAAAATTCGTTGTTATAATAAAAACTTTCGTGAGTGGTATTCATATACGTCCTGCCGTGACGGTGTCAGGGGTCACACTTCACTCCTTGAGAAAGGGCCCCCGTCGGGTCCGATACTAGTCGGGCATCTCCGAAATACAAACGTGAGTAAAACCGTATAGTTTTTGATAAAATTCGTTGGTTCTTTGAGTTATCTTAATTATTTAACACATTGTGTTAATTTGAATTATGGGTTATATAAATTATCTAAGATTAAATTTATTAACATCAGTAAACTATTTGTGTTGATTTTACTTTTTATACTATAATAAATGCAAAAGTAACTCTGTTTCATTGTTTGTTACCTTTTCATGGCTAATTGGGTAATCAGGTCGTAATGATATTTAGCAAGGAGATAGATTATATCATGGGGAAGGCCATAGGCTACTTTTATATGGGATAAATTTGAATTTCCACACGAACGAAGTCGCGGGCAAAAGCTTGTTCTGTATAAACGTGATAGACTGTTACATGCAGACAGATTTTACGTGACCTCGTATATACACTATCTGCTTCAATATGTTTTTTCTAAAATCCAGTGAAAACGTATACGAAATACAATGAAACATTTGATTCATTAATATCCAAGACACGCTATGAAACACATTCAACATACCACGATTCAAAGTTGTATACATCTTCCCAAACTTTGTCGCTAAGACTAATTTCAAGTGTCGCGCGGTGTGAATACAATTAATTCCTCAAAGTTAGATATAACACCTAATTTCCCTGGCGTATATCACATTGCAATCTCGAATGTTCTATCTACTGCATCGTTTAAAATATTTAGAAGGCAAATTATATGTTATTGATAGATGTGACACCAAAGATTTTAAACTTGATTAAGTAGTTCTCAAATATAAGCCCTGTCTTTGAAAGATCTGAGAGTGATGACATTTGTATGGAGCTATCACCTCGCTATTATTGTAGAAGACGCAGCCAGAACAGAGAAATGTTATAATATCTATTAGATACGACATGTTTGAAAGTTATGCGCAGCATACTACAACTTGGCACCTTGGAATAATAATACTATATTCAATTTAAAATAAATAAATAGTTTGCTAAGTGTGCATTGAACAAACGGCTTTTTCTATCGGTTTGTGAACGGAAGGCACAGAGAGGTGTTATCAATGTCCAATTACAGAACTAAAGATAATCGTTTCGCTTATTCGAAACTAGCAACCAACCCCGGCTTCGCACGGGTAGCAGACACATCTTCAACAATCATCATTGTATTTCAACAAATCCACACAAAACCTTAACAAATAATATACCTAAACCTTCCTCGTGAATTGCTCAATCTATTGGTGAAAACCGCATGAAAATCCGTTCTGTAGTTTTTGAGTTTATCGCGAACAGACAGACAGGCAGACGCGGCGGGGGACTTTGTTTTATAAAATGTAGTGATAATAATTAAGTAATGCATTTGTAAAAGTTGATACCAACGTACAAATATTATAGTCAAAAAATTTTAGATAACTATACAATAGAAAACAATATTAAATCATTACAAATGTCCCATTGAAGTACAATGAAATTAAAATACGATTAACAAAACCTTTATATATTAGGTTTTATTGATTGTATTTTAATTTTATTATTTAATGAATTGTCAAATAATACAGTCAGATAATCAAAGTAAAGTCTATTTTTTTTAGTCAAATCACCCGTTTAAAAATTCTTTTGTGGAGTCATAACACTTCTGTAAAAGAAATTCGAACCGTACCCTGACTTCTATAAAGATGCTGTTCAAAGTGATGTAAAAAAATAGTGGTAATCATTTTCTATGGCATATTACACAGAGGAGATGGTACCGGTAAATACATAAAGAACATGATTTCCTTATAAACAGGTCCCACAATATAAAGCTTAGAAAAGTGAGAAACATTTTCTTCGCTTCGAATTCTGGTGGACCATTTATTCTGTGATACGAGATCTAATATCTCATAGCGCGGTCATGAGCGTGACTCGGATGTCCGGAAAGCGCTGCGGATCCGGCGAGATTTGTACACTGTTTATTACACGAATATTTTGCGTACTTGACACTTGGTGTCGGTACTAGATAGCAATTTATATCAGAATGTATCTACTTGTTTAGAACTGGAATAATATGGGCAGCTGTTAACACTTACATTTAGTTCAGTCGTAGGGATTACCGAGAATACTAGTGATGTACCTACGATATTAGCAAGGGGAGAAATAAAATGATACCGATCACAAAGAAAAAATTTAGTTACCACTTTAATCTTGTCACTTATAAATACAATCATTAATGATGTTCTATTTATTATTCTTCTATGATGTATAAAATGTAGATACAGTACAAGTATCTAAAATATGAAAATCTATACTAATATTAAAAGTGTGAAAGATCTTCTATTTTTCTGTCGTAATCACGCCTAAACCGCTCAACATTTTTTTATGAATTTTGTTACAGAGATAGACAGGGCCTCGGAGAAGGAGATAGACTGACGACATATACTTTCGGTCGCGATAATAAAACTTGAAAGAGGTGAAACAGAGGATCAAAGTTCGTTATCAATTCTTAAGTGTAGGGGTATAAAAATTCATCGTAATGTCTGTACTTTGGTAAGAAGTAAAGAATGTTTCTGCGATTTTTTACCAATCACGTAATAATTCTAGGGAGACAAGTCGCGTGCACCGGCCTGGTTAGTTTTAAAATTTAAAAGCTTAAAAGGATATGGTCCAGATTTATATGAGTCCGTACACAAAAAAAAATACAAATATAAACCACTTTTGATTATTCAAATCTTCTATTATTATATCCTAGCTACCTAGCTAACAATAGAAACATTACACATCGTTTGCCAATGGCGGCTTGTAGATACGTCATTTTTGACGTTCTTTCTGTCAACTGTGAAAGTCAAGTTATTAATAGTTAACTACTATAACAAAGTATAGCAAAGAAAAGTTGTTTGCCTAGAAATAATATCTAGGATGTGTACTCTGTGGCTAAAAGGACGCCACCATTGAGGTCCTATTGAAAAACTTGGAAAATTTTGCATTTTTAATTTCTTAATAACAAATTAAGTATTTTATTTTCACAACAATCTCACTATTTTTCTACGTTTTTTTTCATATAAGTACAATAATAGTCATCCCAAGACGGACTTTGGTTTGACTCGCCTAAGGTTGTTATTGGTTGAACGCGCTAATCTTCGCCCTTAACTTCTAGTCTAATTTTGCAAAATCTTGCCCATTTGACTCGAGAAACATTATAGGCATTTAACATCACGCTACCATTTACTTAGGAGTGGTGCAGTGATCATAAACGCGTCCTAAACTGTGGGGAACGACTTTTAGTTTTATAGAATTAAAATATTTTTATTGGCATTCTTATACGTTTGACGTTTATTTGAAATACAAAATGAATTAAAAAATATGCATAAAAAGCGTAAACTTAGTATTAACTTACCTGCAAGAAGACAACTTCCGACGACTGTATTGCGATTTTATATTTAGAAAGAAAGAAAGAAAACATATTTTATTTCTGCAACACACTATAGCTTTTACATACAAATTTTTATATCTATAAAAAACACTTTTTGACAAAATGATTTTGCTAACACTTTCAATAAAACATAATTTTATTAAAAATTAGATGCAAGTGGCAACACTGTGCCGTTAATATTTCGTTTCGTTTCCGAAGACAGAGTTTTTTCTGTCACGCACGACATGGCAACGTGGCACTCATCACTCACGTGTCAAATGTATGACGTGGCAACAGGTCATGTTAAAATTTTATTTCGTACCCATATTGACTACATTATTTTTAGTGGAAGATACGTCGTGTTTCAAAAATGTTGATGGACACTCAGCATAAACTGAGAGTGTACGTTTAGAGTGTAGGTATTTGAAATATCTACTTCAACAGTTGGTCTCCAACTTAGTTAATCATTCACATTGTAATGCATCCTTGCCTCCACAGGAACTACTATCATCCATTTAATCAAACTAAGCAATCTACAGTACCTATTAAAACTTATAGGTACCAACTTCTGATAGACTGTAAACTGTATCGCATGTCGGTTTGTGGAGTAACGCGACAGGCCACGCGTTCCCAATGGCCATCACAAATACTAGTAAATCTAGCTTGCATTGAGTTACTTGGAAGTTCAATCTTGCCAATTAGGTCAATGCAGTCTAGATGTTTTAAATTACGAGATTTTGTTGGTCTCATTTGGAGAATTTATTTATTTATTTGCTAGCTTTTTCTGCGGCAAACTTAGATGGTGGGTATCACTCAAATAATATTATTATTGACAGGCCTGTTGGTCTAGTGGTCTGTGACCCTGACTGCTGAGCCAGAGGTCGTGGGTTCGATTCCCACCCTAGTCTGGGTGTTCTTTGTGTCCGTTGTTTGAATGTTTGTGAAGCCCCCTGCGACACATATTCCTAACGCGGGAGTTTCTTTTAAATATAAAAAATAAAATAAAAGAGTCAGGAGGTTTATATGTGAAAAAGTCACCAAAACAAAATATCACTCAATAATTAATTTTATGCCATATATGAAGATAATTAACTATGCGAAGACATGGGGTAACCAGGCTGGAACTGGAACGGCAAGCGTGTCGTAACCCTATTGAGAATTAATAAATATGGTAATTAGCTGAAACTTCATTACCGTTCATTGCTGTAGTAGTGTACACAATAGATTTTGACGAAGCTGAGAAAAGCTGTTTCGAATCACATCGGGGTCACCACTGTAGATTAACGGAGTGAAACGTTTCTCCAACCAGATAGGTGGTCATACCTGAAGGGCTGCAAAATTTAATATAGATATATAAATCAGATAGGGAACTTTGATTGCGCGATGCAGAATCAGCACAGTGACTAATGCATAGTTTAGCTTATTTTTTACATTTTTGCTGTATGTTGATACTACACATGTATGACGGACGACTGTTAATATTGCTTTATCTTTAATAGAAAATGGTCGTACAACTTACATATAAATACATTAACACTGAGTGCTGGCCACACTTTCCTACTTTATAGTGCTGAGATCCAGTTGAGGTCAAATCTAGTTGCTACTCGAAATACATACGCGAATAATTTTTGTTTATGGTATTCAAATTCAAATTCAAATTCAAATTCATAATCATTTATTCAATTAAGACACTAAGTGACATTTATGAACGTTAAATTGAAGCTAGAGTTAAAATCATAGATCGGCACAAACAGACGCCACAGCATGTACTGGATTGTCAAGGTAAATTAGGTGAAAAACACCAAAATCTATGGGAGAGGGAAGGGTTAAGGCCTCCGGTAACCTCACTCACGCGGCGAAAAGCAATGCAAGAAGCATGGCTCTCCCACATGAAATATACTTTTAACCACTTACATAGGCATCCTTCTAGTTATATCTTTCAAACACTTTTAGTAAGATATAATTCATATACAAATCAAATATCAGTTCAACTTTATCTGGGAGTAAGTGGACAAGCAAATAATCTTTCTTTCGGAAATAAAACGCATCCATACTTTCCTAACTCGATGTGTCTTAACTCTCTTGCGGGCGACATCGACAAAATTTACAGTTGCGAAGGTTTCGGTGGACTTTTAGCAGCTGTCCTCTATCGCCCGGGGACAAGTTCGATTTGTGCCAGTGCTGTTGGTACGCTCCATGTGCTTTAATGAAGATTTGTACCGATACAACTGGGCACATCGTTCTTCGTTAACATTTGAATGCTATCGATTTCTAAAAATAAATTAAGTTATGAAACACAGAAAAAAGAAATGTTTATATAAGACGCACTGTTACGTGTGGAATTTAAATATTTATATTTTTTCAAACAATCATTTATAAAAATAATAATAAAAAAGAACTAAAAAGTTAAAAATAATAATAAAAGCATGTTACATTTTGACGGCAAGAGAAATAGAGAACGTGTAACGCTCTTTTATTATTATTTTTAACTTTTTAGTTCTTTTTATTAACAAGTAATAAAAGTTGTTTTTTTTTTTATGTTTTATTTATTTTTATTTTTATTTTTAACTTTTTAGTATTTATGATTCGGGATTTAGTATGAATCAAACGAGTCCAAACTCGATGGGGTTGCGTCCTTTCATTACAGAGTTTCTATTGCCACCTTCCAGCTCCATTATCAGATCAGTTCCATGTTATCATAATACTACTAAATAAAAGCTTGTAAATAAATAAATAAAAAAGACAAGTCATATTTTAAAATGTAAAACGAACTTTGATATATATTATTTTAAATTATTATTTTTTAATTAATAAAAAGACAAGTAATGATTATTACGTATTCCATTACGTATCCCAAATACAGATTGACACCCAGTGAGCCTGAAGCACACAGTCAAACCGACCTGATATCATTTTCAGAATGCTATTGTTGCTACCACGAAATCGCTGTGACAGTAATGCTACTTTCTTGCATTTTAAGTCAAAGAAGGTATGCCAGTTTGTGAACATTGACGCACTGCAGTTTCGTGGCAGCCGCAACAGCATCGCAGCAGTAATAAAGGCAATAATTAAATTATCGAATTGCACCAATCGCGGTTATGGTTGGACTGTCCATCCGTCCAATTCCCTCCACAGGCCACCCGTGACTACGATCAATAAATGGGAGATTTTTGATTTTTTTACCTCTTTAATGCTCTGGTAACAGGTTTTTCAAAAATCAAAAAACTATCTAATAAGAAAACGATTTTATAATACTTATTAAGAACACTATTATATAACTTGCGATAGCGTTTCTATTTAGCATATAAACAGTAGTTTGTGAAGAGAACTGTCAAATTCCTTTAGTGCACAAAGGAAGGTCAGCATAATAGGTATAACTTTTCTTATTGCATTGTAGTGACGTCATCGTACATCATAAACATTCTTCAGCATCATCTAGTAACTAACGAGTCGTTGTGTCATGCCAACGTAAAAATTATAGGAAGTTGTTTATGAGAGGGATAGATGGAGTACTTTCATAGCGCGATGCAACTTCCACATTATGTTAACTGCTGCTTCTTCATGATTGTGATTCTTGTAGAAGAATCTTCACAGAGAGTGTTATTTTGAACTTTATGCAGGAGCGCCTAGATAGTAAATAGACCCTATTGATTCTATGTGCAAAGCATCCAAGGCATTTCATAAAGGAGAGAGGAGTTTCATAAAGGCTGTTCGCGTCAAGTCGACAGCTAAGGTGGGCACTGAAAATCAGTACTGGGGTGGCATTTGTCCATCGCATGTATACTGAGGGTCCACCTATTTTCTAGGGCACGGCGTACAACCCTCAGTAACATAATAATATTATTTTTGTAATTTACATTCAAAGAAACGTGGTCGGGTACGTGGCATTGACGCGTCATGTGACATGTCAGTGTCATGTAACAAATGTCACGTCACGTTCTTTTGTACCTATGCAGCTATGTTATTATTTTTATCTTTTAATTTTGTTGTATGCTGTGCTTTAGCAAAATAAATCCTTTTTTCTTTCTATCTTTATTTCTATAAGGCGGTTCAACATTTTCTATGGCTGCCTAGGTAATCCGCTAAGTCTTGGCATATACAAGTATGAGGCCGCTGCACCCAGCGAAGCCGCGGTTGCTGCGACGTTGGCGCTCAACCGCGCGGAGCGCCGCGCGTTTGAGCGGTGCGTTACTCATGGCACTTCGCAGTATTGCTGAATTTGTGCAGAAGAACGTGCCGTTGTTTTTAATCGACATTTTCTACTATACTGTACTGTACGTACTATTATTAATTTGCCATAGACATCGATTTCGAACAATTTATTATTTGAAAGTCGACCAGCAGGATTGCAAGCGGATCTGCCTCCGCCCACCACCAAAATCAAGAAAAGAATGTTAAGCCTCAAGTAGTAGTTAAGATAAATATGAAGTCAACACAGACCGATACGTGAGCAGCATGTAGCTGACTTTACTATCATACAGTTTTAAGTACCACCTTTATTCCGAATGGCATTTGTTTTGCAAGGCAACGCTTCGCTACAAACCGTTCACTACTTATGAATAAAAATATAATGTTATGAGTTCAAGAGAAATAGTCCCATTTGGAATAAAACTGCAACATGTGAAGTGCTCCCAAGAGTTTGGTGACGCGAACTTTCTTCATTTGTATTCCAAGTTGTAAAATTTTTATATCTGTGCATTTCTTGTGCAAAGCTTCACTTGCCATATAAATAGTGAGGAAACATTAGATACAGGAAGAGAACAAGCAACTTGAATGCTATTATTGTCCGTGTGAATATCCGAAGCACCGTTAACAGATGATTCAGAAAACTAATTTTCGAATTCCCGTTATTTATGCTATTCGCGATGACGTCGGCTATGTTCATCATAGTAGTTTGGAGAGTTGTGAAGATTGAGATGTGAGATGTTGAGAAGTTAGATTTGTAAGCACTGCAGTTGTATTTGTTTAAAAGTTTTATTCAAAGCACTTAGAGGTACAAATAAGATCACGAACGCCACGACTATCTTTGCATAACATTAACTTGTGTTCGAGTGCACCAATTGTTTTCTAGTTTTGAATTTTTGTGACTTGATTTATTTTTATGAAGTAGCCAAAAGAGAATTTGTTTAACCAAAGAAGAATTGCCCTATCGTGTCGCTAAATCTATTCTATTCTTATTATAAAATCATCTTGGTTAATTTTAAGCTTCGATTTCTTTTCAACAACTACTTCTAAAGAGGGGCTCGTGGCTAAGTAGTAACCGAGTAGGTTAGCACATTACAAAGTTAAGTAATACTAGCCAGGTTTGTCTACGATAGGTGACCATTCTTAACATATTGAGACCTCTTCGTGCCTCGGAGAACACGTTAAACCGTCGATCCCGGTTGCCATACGAACATCTGTGGCATTTCTTACGGGTAGTTGGAGCCCTAAAAAGTCCGACAACCTGGTCCAACTACAAAACTTCGATATCGCCTAGTACTTGGATTGTGGAGGTCTGATGACAGTCGCTTCACGTAAAATGTATCGTAGTTAGATTGAAAGTCGACCCCAACTTAGTTGGGAAAAGGCGCGGAGGATGATAAACTACTTCTAAAAACATAATTTCAACTGAAAAGTCTCATATTGCTTAGTAAATGCTGATATCACAGTAGTCATTCCAAAAACAATGTTACGTGGGGTCCAAGACACAATAAGTTGGGGTTAATTATGTTGTAGTGTAACTGCAGCCTTAGATTATGGCTTTGAATCAAAAACCGTCTAAAGAACAATGTATGACAAAGAACATTTTCAAGGGCAGGAGCCGGAATGTGTTCCTTATTAATTTAGCTTTTACCGAACATACACGATCACTTCACAAAGCTCCCTAACCATTACGAGGAGTTTTAAGCAATTAACATATTTTGTGGTAACAAGCCCTGTAATATCCTTACAAGCACAATTTGTCCGCCTTGCAAAGATTAATGATGTATAGTAATTAATGGTCCAAGGTCAAGGGCCTGTGGCTGACATTCAACATTGACCTTCACCAGGCTTTAATGTTTCTAAAGGTTCATGAACATTTATGTACATCGGAACGAATACTTCATGAGCTTTTGCACATGTGTTAGCACATTTAACACTATGTACAAATATGGGATACCAGCGAACCGCATTTTTATTGAGACTGTAACAAATAACTAATAACAATTGTCTTACTTTTTTCTTATTATTTGTTTTCTGTTTTGTCCATGTACAATTACTTATTCTCACAATTAATTAATTAACACGAAGTTAGAAATAGAATAATATGGTATAATTTAAAAAATAATACCACTTTCATTTTAAAATTAATACTATTTTAATATTTTATGCATAAAACTAAAACAGGAGGCTTGCGTGTGTGAAAGTTGAATGATATTCGCGACGAAGATAAACGCGAGCTTATCTTTATATATAAAAACTTCGTGTCACGTTGTTTGTCAACGATACACTTCTAAAATAAACCGATTTTCATGAAATTTTACACAAGTCTGCAGTTTGGTCCAACTTGGGAGATACGATGTTTTTATCTCGATTTATAGTCACAATGCTTTTTTATTCGAAATAACTTAGCCACAGCAACGCGTAGTTGGGTAGCTATTAAACATCATTATACTTAATGAGGATCAGTCACGTTTTTTGTTAAGTATGCAGATGTTTAGCTATAAAAAAACAATAAATACTGTGTTTAAATTTTTTTAATCGGATCAAAAATGACCAATATACAGAGATTTTTTATTTTATTATAGTATACCTACCTATTGTGCATCGTTTCTATCATTTCTTAATAACATTTGAATTTCCGCGGATAGCTTTGATGTTTGTTCACACAGATGATGTTTGTTCTTTTTTTTTTTTTTTTATATTTGACCTGCCAAAATGACTCTGCCCCGCCTGATGGAAAGCACAAGCAGAATCCAAGAGTGGTGGTTACCATCCTCACTGCGAACAGGGACAGTGCAGCATGGTGACCAGCACTATGGCGAACTAGTGAGATGCTTTTTCACGCCCCGCTTAAAGGACCCGGGATCATAGTGGGACGGAAACACGTGCGCTGGTAGGGAGTTCCAGGTTTTAACTGCTCGGCACAGGAAGGAAGACCCGAATCGATGGGTGCGAGAGCGTATGTCTTCCACTCTGAGGGGGTGACTTCTGAGGCCGGCACGTGTTGTGCTGTAGAGGAAGGGAGAAGGGGGGACCAGTTGGAAGAGCTCTTCAGAACACTCCCCATGATAAAGACGATAGAGGACTGCCATAGAGGCGATATCTCTACGCATCTGCAGAGGCTCAAGGGACTCGGTGGCTTCAGGACTGCCAACAATGCGGATTGCTCGCCGCTGCAACCGGTCGAGAGCGTCAAACAGATACTGCGCGGCTCCGTCGCAAAGGTGAGAACAGTACTCCACGCACGAGCGAACCTGGGTCTTATAAAGAAGACATAGATGCCCAGGCGAGAAAAACCGTCTCACCTTGTTTAGAATACCTAACTTCCGCGAGGCCGCCTTAGTGACGCTCTCGACGTACTCGCGCGGGTTGAGGTCGCGGCAGATATCCATGCCCAGGATATCAAGCCTGCCTTGTAATGGCAGTTGAGTGTTCTGAAAAGTCGGAAGGGGAAGGAATGGAGACTTTTTGGCAGAGAATGCGCACACCTGTGTTTTCTTGGCGTTAAACTCGACCAGATTCTCGCAGCCCCATTGAGAAATGCGGCCCAGAACATGGTCGAGCTGAGCGACAAGCTCCTGTCGTTTTTCCTCCACAACTGCCGGCTTTGCAGCTGGATGTCCAAAATATCGCCCATGAACTGTGCTGTCGTCTGCATAGCAACGTATGTTGCCAAGGGCTAACATGTCATTGATGTGCAGAAGAAACAGCGTGGGCGACAGGACGGAACCCTGCGGTACACCTGCGTTAATCGACTGAAAGTCGGAGGCTGCACCGTCACAAAGGACTCTGATGCGGCGCTGGTGCAGGAATGCGGCAACCCAGTTGCAAAGTTTGGGGGGTAAGCCGAATGCCGGCAGTTTGGAGAGAAGCGAACGGTGCCAAACCCTATCAAAGGCCTTGGCCATGTCTAGGCTGATGGCCAAAGATTCCCCGTGCCTGTCAATAGCCTCTCCCCAAAGGTGTGTGACGTACGCTAGAAGATCACCGGTGGATCGGTTCGGTCTAAAACCATACTGACGATCATTAAGTAGGGAGTGATCTTCTAGGTAGTGGACCAATTGTCTGTTAATGATCCGTTCGAACACTTTGCAAATAATGGAGGTTCGTTCATGCCTAATGCCTACCTACTCAAGTAAACAATGCAACACAAGGATATTCAAGCCAGGGCTGTACTTAGACCACGGGAGAGCCATGCTTCAGCACGTATGGGCGGGCTCTACCGAAGTGATACCACGGCCTCACAGAAAACCGGCAGAAAAGCAATGCTTGCATTACTTTTGCGCCGCGTGAGTGAGGTTACCGGAGGCCCTAACCCTTCTCTCTCCCCTATCTATATCCCCCGTCCTTCCCCTGTCCCAGTCTCCCTCTTCCTACTCGTACACCCTCTCCCCCTACTCCCACCTTAAAGGGCGGCAACGCACTTATGACTCTTGAGTTACAGGTGCCCATGGGCGGCGATAGTCATTTACCATCAGGTGACCCGTCTGCTCGTTTGCCCCCTATACAATAAAAAAAAATAGGTCCCCTGAGCGGGTGGGTGATTTTGTCATGTGATAAACGCAATCTGTGATTATGTGTGAAAGCGCGCCTGCCGCCGGGCGCCCGATACTTACTGTTGAGTATTGTTTTATTTATATTCTATGATATACAATCAGGCGAATGTTTGTTGTACCTAATTTTTTATATATATTTTTCCAAAATGCAGTGCATTCGGATAAAATGGTCAAACAATAGTTTTCGTCATAGTCAACTTCGTGTATAGCTAAAGATTTATCTTGTTCAAACTGAGGGCTCATTTGGATTTGTGCTTTGCACTTGTTAGAGATAATATTTGAATGATTTAAATAATCCAGAAAAATCTCATCCTCAGAACACGCAGTTAAAATGGGTAAGTAGGTAGTTAAGTACCTATTTTAGGAACTCAGTAGGAGTAGGTATGTATAGACTTCGTTACCTTTTCATTTTATCCCTACAAAACCGACCTCCTTAATAGGTAACTACCTACTCGTATCTATTTAGATATCAATAGATACTCAATTGTCAATATAAATACTGTTATACTAATAATATAACATCAAATTATAGTAAAAACTAAATAATTTACATGCCACGACATGAGCGAAACGGTGAATAATCTGAACCAAACTGACCAAAGTAGCGATTTTTGTCATCATACCAAGCGCGGCTCCGAGCAAGCGTTTCGAAATAGCCGAAAAGAAAACTTTAATAACTTCGTCATTTCTTGTTGGATTTGAATCATTTAAAAACGAAATGATCCGTTTGTTATAGCGCATCCGCCCCCATATTTATTTTGTTATGTGACTGATCCTCATTATGACTCAACCTAACCCATAGCTTGCGGAGAGACGAATGCTTGGGACAACGGCAACGAAGCCGCTATACTGTAAAACTTAAGTAGCCACTATAGTGCCGCAACAAAACTTATATTCTACATTTGACATCACATTTCTTTTAAAAATATAATGTTCTGAGTTCGGCCCTTATCGATACCCAGCTGTGGCCGCGAATTCGATCTAATCTACCTATTATTGTAACCTATTAATGAAATAAAATATAGTCTTTTTTTTTAAATGCCGTTCCAATATTGTTTGTTGGTTTAATTAGCTAAATACAATACTTTTGCTTTGAAACTTCGGTAACAATAACCCTTAATCATTTTTTCTTTTGTAACGCACGAAATGTAATAGATTTCTATTATAACCCCAAAAAAATTAGAAAATTCTGTCAAAGAATTTCAACTCAGCACATAAAGAATAATCTATTTTAGAACCTATACAAATTCTTATTAATATTCAATTTCTTTTGAATGGGGTAAATAACAAAAGGAGTTTTAGTGGAAAATATTCACTTAGAAATAAAGGGTTTACTTTACCTCAGCCCATCAACCATTCTTTATTAAATTCAGCCATTCTCTGCTGACTCTTAGAACCTTATTGTTCTTTCATTGCTGTTTGCTGTCTTTTAAATGCTTTTACGTCAGATATGGAGAAGATATTGAGCCCAATTCATACGTCAAATAATAAAATATTTGTAGGTACATGTAATATAATATGTTGAGCAAACAGTTATAATCTAAACTAATCTAAACTAAAATTATAAAAATGAAACATTTGTATGTATGTTTGTGATATTTTGACACAAAAACTACTTTACCGATTGCGATAAAACTTGGTATGTAGATAGCTGGAGACCTGGATTAACGCATAGGCTAATTTTTATCCCTATCCCTATATGTGAAAATCCCTTGGAAATCGGTCCACCCGTTCCGGAGATTAGCCGGAACAAACAGACAGACAGACAAAAAATTTAAAAACTCATTTTTAGGCATAGGTATTGTGCAAATAAATATATAGCTTAAAAACTATTATTTTGACTACAAACAGACACTACAATTTTATTTATTTGTATTGATCTATTTGAAAACTATATTATAAATTCGTTGGTGGTTTTCTTAGACAGAGCTAATCGATTTCCTACAGTACACGATAACAGTCAACAGAATATGATAATAATGAGTGTCAGCCCCCAGCCAACTACTCAACGATTACATTCATCCAAAGACACAGACAATGCTATCTTCAATGCGGGTAGTATTGAACGACTATCTCTTTATAAATCCCAAAGATTTTTATACAATGTTATCAGCATTAATCTCTATTAAATGTTTTTCTTGTTTGCTTATAAATTTTAATTATCACATGTGTATTTTTTAACATATTCCATTGACTAAAGACCAAACTTTCTTCTACCTGTGCTAAAAACACAACAATGTGCACATAATATAAAGAAATGGTGGTTTTAAATGCTCTTTAACCAAAAGAGTGATCAAGTTTATTTAGATCATTGACTTAACTACAGAACTTTGTACGAAAAGACCCTCCAAATGTGTTTTACAAGTTTGTAGCATCCATTGCAGGTACTTTCATTGGTTTTGTATTGAACAAAACGAACAGTTCAAAAGTTGGCAAAAAAAAGTGTGTGTGTGCAATTCACACACGGCAGAAGTGAAACTTCAGAAAAGTAGCCTACGAGAGAATGAGAAATAAAAAGTAAAATCAACACAAATAATTTACTATTGTTAATAAATTTACTTTTAGATAATTAATATAAAAGTTATTGGTCAAATTAATATAGATGTGTTAAATAATTAACATAAATTATTTAACCAATGAATTTTAATACGCAAATGCATAAAAATTATACACGTGAATGATACACCACGTTGACTATGACGCATTTTCTGAAGGCTTTGTAATACGCAGGCGCAAAGACAAAAAATATAGGAAACACTGTATACTTGTATTCTATCTCATTCTCTCGCAGGCTAAATCCTATTTATGAATATGTTTGTCTCTTTTTATTGTGACTTTTTCGTTTCATGGAATTTACAAATCACAACGATTCTGAGAAGTTTCACTTCAAAAACTGTTTTCTGATAAAAATTGCACTTTCTCTTTCAAATTATTTTGTACTGTGTGATGATGTCCATCAATTCAAGTATCCCTCGATAAACAGTTTGTTTTTATATGTGATGGGAGCAAACGAGCAGACGGGTCACCTGATGATAAGTGACTACCGCCGCCCATGGGCACCTACAACTCAAGAAGTTGTTTAATGTAAAGTAATGTAAAAAATGCTGTTTGTCACTGTTCTAAGTAACAATGTAAAGTTCAAATCATTGTTTTAATGTAGTAGTGCAAATCGTTTACTATAATAATAGGACATGTAAAATGTCTTTTTTTTTTTTTTGTGCGTGTGGAAACCCCCTCGGGCCGTCACCCCACCGGGGTTTACGGTGGGGCGGTGTGTCGTAATCGAACCAACTAAAACCACACGGTGTGCCGTACTGCGCCTTAAATAGGAGGGATCCGGGATGTAAAATGTCTAGACTAACCTAGACAAAAAACAATCTTATTTAACAAATTACTTAGTATAATTTTTATCATACTATGGCCAGCATCTAACTCAATACTGTTGGTAGAAGTTTACAAAACAAGTTTAAAATCCGATAAATCTCACAGTATTACTGGAACATGCTCGCAGAACGTGGTACAACTTTGACGTTTGTTTCCTTCCTCGTTGCGTTGCACTGACAGACAGACGTGCAACTATAGCTATATTATATTTTTAATATTTAACATGCATGTCTAACACATTTTATATAATGTTTAAGAGAATATTAATTTGAATCCTAAGAAGAGCTGATAACCTTTCATAATCGTTGATAATCAACACGCATAGTTCGTTGTAGTTATGTTCCCTACGGTCTACCATAGAGAATACATTATTGTTAAAAAAACTTAAAGAAGAACCTTCAATAGCTAACCAAATTTGGACGCTGATAAGTAGTACAGTGTCAAAAAATATCTATTCACCTTTTAGGTAGATTTTTAGATATTTTTCAAACAAATTGATTAGGAATTGGTATGACATCTTAAAACGCCATTTTCTCTAAATAAAGTATGCTTTGATCAGCAATACAGTGTCAAGCCACACATACTTTTATATATAAAAGTTCCAATATCATCGTCCTGGCTCCATCATCACACCATCGTCAACCAACTGTTACCAATCTGCTGTTAACCAATCTGTTAGACTCGACAAAGCGAGTCATATGACCCCGTTTAGCCACAGAAGGGTTTCACTATCCAGCTCCTGGCTCCTTCATCAGATCAGCTCTAAGATGCCAAATTATATATACATACAAACAGCTTATAAATACAAAGTTTAATTTCGATACGAGAGTTAGAAGTAGGGTAAAATAGATTTTCAAGGTTTTTTTTTTCTTTTTTTTTTAAAGACAACTCCCGCATTAGGAATATTCCTGTGTCGCGGGGGGCTTCACAAACATTTAAACAACGGACACAAAGAACACCCAGACTCGGGACAACTATTTGTGGATCACATACATTTTTGTCAAAATTTACATAGGTTGTTAGTTACAAGTGAAGCTAATATTACAAAAGCGTGATTAAAAAAACATAAATTCTTTTGTTATATTTCCAACATTTCCTCCAAAGTGAAGACAAGTAAATTTGTGTGACTTCATTCTTCTACTCCGCATGTCGAATAATTTGACTGACTGTTTCTATTGAACCGGAGCGACAAAGACATGTGGATTTCAACGTCATAGGTTTATCCTCGTCTTCCTTTAACTCCGCTCTGTCTGTTTTCGCCTCAATGGAAACGCAACTTTATTCACAAGACCAATAAATATATAAAATTTTAGTACGAAAAGTATTGACGGTGTTTAGCGCTGCAGCACGTAAGTATTGTAGATGTTGTGAATTTGTCTGCTGAGCGCACTGTAGAACTTTCTTGTGTAGAACTGGAACACCATATTATAGTTAGTGTGTATAGGCCACCACTGAGTGACTTTAGCATATTTGAGATAGTTATGGAAGAAGTTTTCAAGCGTTTGTGTGTCAGTAGTAAGGTTTTGGTAGTTTGTGGAGATTTCAATATTAATATATTAGAAAAGTGTCCTATCAGTATAAGGTTAGTGAGCCTATTTGAATCATTTGACTTGAATTATTTATTTTCTGAGCCAACAAGAATTACTTCTCACTCGTAAACTTGCTTAGATAACATCTTTAGCAATGGTGAATATTTAAAAAGGTCAATTTTAAGTGAGTTAACATCTGATCACTGTGGGCAATTTGTTACATTTCCTTGTATGAAAGAAAATAGAATAAACAAAACTATATGCAGGCCCATGACTAGTAACCGATTATTGAATTTTAGTAATAACATTAGTGATAAGGTTTCCAATTTAGATTGGACTCAAAGAGATCCGGATAAGCTTTACGGCTACTTATTCAATATGATAGAAATCGAATTTAACAGTATATTTAAGTCAAAAACAATAATTCAAAGGCCAAAAACGACATTCTGTGACTGGGCGACAACAGGAATATACAAAAGTAGAGAAAAGCTGTATGATTTATATGCTATGAAAGAGAGTAATTTTGACCCAAAATTTCATGAATATGTCAAAAATTATTTAAAGATTTTTAGAAAAACATGTACTATGGCAAAGTCTTTATACATAAGTAATAAGATTTAGTCTTCCAATAATAAAATAACAGCTACATGGAACATTATTAATAATGAAACGGGACGTAGTAAACCTCGAATATTAATAATAGGTTTATAACAAACAACTTAGACATAGCTGAAACTTTTAATACCTTTTTCACAAATATACCAGTTAGTACAACCAGTACCTTGAATTCTTGTGCGTCCAGGTCTGAATTGTTGTTAAGGGCCAATGTAAACAAATGTAAGAATTTATTTGTATTTGAATTCATAAACCCCACAGACATTATAAAAACGTTTAAGTCTCTTAATTCTAAGAATTCAGGGGATTTATGGGGAATTTCTGTTAAATTAATAGAAACTATTATAATTGATATAGCACCATTTCTAGCTATAACATTCAATCGATGTGTTGATTCTGGTGTTTTTCCTAACCTGATGAAGTATAGCAAAGTAATACCTTTATTCAAGAAGGGTTGTACAACTGAACTGAGTAACTTTAGGCCAATCTCAATGTTACCAGCTATCAGTAAAATTTTTGAAAAAGTTATTTTGCAACAACTAGAAAGCCATTTTAATCTAAATAATCTATTTCACAAAGAACAATATGGCTTTACAAGGAGTCGTTCAACAATTGATGCTGGTGCAACTCTTTTGAGACATATATTTAATGCATGGGAGAATTCGCAAGATGCGATAGGTGTATTTTGCTATCTCTCAAAAGCTTTTGACTGTGTAGAACATAACACACTTTTTCTTAAACTTAAACATTATGGTGTTAATGGTATTACTTTGGAACTAATTGTTTCCTACTTGAAAGATAGAATTCAACATGTAGATGTCAATGGTGCAAGGTCTTCTGGATTACCTGTTACTATGGGCGTTCCTCAGGGCTCTATACTAGGTCCTCTACTTTTTCGCATATATATATAAACGATTTACCTTATTATTTAAAAGATCTCTGTGATATAGTTCTATTTGCTGATGATACGTCACTTATTTTTAAAGTCGATCGTAAGAAAACAGTTATTGACGATGTGAATAGGGTGGTCAGGCGTGTAAATAGCCCGACCAGGGTGTGATTGCTCAACAGTTAGCGTACGAGGTGTAGGGAAGTAAACCACTTCTATCGATCAAACCAATCATGCCAGCACTAACCTGCAACACCGACCAAGTCCCGATCCTCCAGAAGGCAGCGAGCAGCGGCGAGGTTTCTACGGTCTCTTGCAAGGTATTGACCGGCCGGTCACGATCGAAGACTAGAGCACTCCACATACACCTTGTAAAGGTTACAAGCGAGTCCAAACACTACACGGCTATAGGACTAACGGAAAATCAGCTTCTTTTCACGAGAAATATAACTGATGTCCGTGGCGGAACAAAATTTTTATATATTAAAGCGTCTTCTTAGCGAAAAGCGATGAGAGCAGGGTATGTCCGTTTTTCTTGCACCAATCAGGCGCAGCGCGTTTACATTATTTGAAGACTGCTAACGCCATCTCTTGAGATCGTCGAGTACATTGGCAATATTACAGCAGTACCAGCACTAATTGCATTCGACAAACAGAATGTGGTTTACTATAAAGACTATGAAATTTATAATATAACGAAATATATTATGGTGCGATTATGTATGCATTTTATAAATATATTGGCGCTCCACCATGCATTTTATAAATATATTGGCGCTCCACCATGCACCCCGCCTTGGAACATCACAAGATGTTTCAAAACACGCGAATTTTCTAACTGACTGAGAGTAACACATGCATTATGCGATTAAATAATAAATATGATAAATATAGCGGCCTAAACTAAAAATAAGGTTTAAACTAAGTTGAATTTATTGTGTAGGAATAGGATATAATTTAGTTACAGCGCGTTTGTAAATTCCAGTTTGCGTTTTAACTATCGCCACGCGTACAACGTTATCAGAGCCTCTGAACACGTCCGTAATTACTCCTAACGGCCAATGCAACGGTGGAGAATTCTCCTGCTCAAGAAGAACAACAGTTCCGATTTCTACCGGTTTGTCGGGAGTAGCCCATTTTTGCCTAACTGGCAACGTGTGCAAATACTCTAAGTGCCATTTCTTCCAAAAGGATTGGACCATACTATCTAACAACTTTTTACGTTCTAACAGACTCAATCGTTGATCTGACAAATCAGCAGCGGGTAAATATTGCAACGGAGTAGACATCAAAAAATGCGCGGGAGTTAACACCTCAGGATAAGGGTCTGACGATAATACGCTCAATGGACGAGAGTTAAGAATACACTCTATCTGAGTAAGAACGGTTTGCAGTTCTTCGTATGTAAGTAACTGACTTCCTATTACTCTATATAAATGCGTTTTCATGCTCTTTATATTCCCTTCCCACATCCCACCAAAATTTGGTGATCTTGGGGGAATCATCTTCCACTCTATGCGTCGAGAGAGCAACTCATTCGACAGCGCGTTTTTGAAGCTAGAGTTCAATAAAAAACTATACAGCTCATCTAAATGTGCCTTCGCACCGATGAAAGTAGATCCATTATCGGAATAGAGACATGAAACTGGTCCTCGACGGGAAATAAAGCGTTTAAAAGCGGCTAGAAAGTTTTCAGTAGTTAAATCACTGGTCACTTCAATATGTAGACTACGTGTGACCATGCAAACAAAAAGAACGATGTACGCCTTTTGCGCATGTTGACCTCTGCGGCGAGAAAGGATTGTCCTTATCGGACCAGCGTAATCTACACCAGTGTGACAAAATGCCTTGGCCTCTGAAACACGGTAATCAGGAAGATCAGCCATTATAGGCGTTGGATGCGTTGGGTTGCATTTAAAGCAAGTGTTGCACTTTCGCAACTTGGACCTGATAACAGTCCTGGCATCCAAGATCCAGTAGCGTTGTCGTATAATAGACATAAGAAGTCCAGGTCCGGTGTGACAATTAACAACATGAAAATGCTGTATTATTAAGTCAACGACATGATCGCGTTTAGGGAGAAGAACCGGATGTTTAGCTTCGAAAGGAAGCATTGATCCAGAAAGTCTTCCTCCAATGCGTAAAATCCCTTGTTTGTCTAAGAAGACGAACAGGCTTTGCAGCTTTTTTGAAGGTAATTTATCAGCCTTGATCAATTTGATATCTTCACAGAAGTGCACAAATTGAACGGCGAGAATTAACGCATTCTCAGCACTTGTCAACCCTGCTATAGAACGAGGTTCGACCTTAACTTTAGGTCTTGCGAATTTTAATACATATGCGGTGATACGTAGCAACTTTTCCCAAGAAGAAACACGTTGTGCTAACGTACACAGCAACGGCGGCTCTGTGTGAGTAATGGCAGCCAACACATTTGCCTTGAGTTCAGGCAAGACAGAGCAATTATTAAGCGAGAATGGCTTAATCGGCCACTTCTCAGATGAGCTGCGAATCCACGGAGGACCTTTCCACCACAAATCGTGGGTCAAAAGTTGCGATGGAAGCATACCACGCGAAAGACAATCACTTGGATTACTAGCTCCGGCAATATGATAAAAATGTTTAGAGTCCAAGTTTTCTTGGCACTGAGCGACGCGATTACCGACGAAAACTGACCAACGATGTGGTGAAGAATGAACCCATGATAAAGCAATAGTGGAATCAGAAAATGCGTATATCCCGGCAATGGTCATACGTGTTGCATATGTGTCTCGCACAGTTTTTATTAATTTTGACATAAGTAAAATAGCGCATAATTCTAAGCGAGCGAGCGTAGTGATTTTTGTTGGCGAAACCTTTGATTTAGCGCAAAGAATGCGAGTTTTAATGCCAGACGGGTAGGTACAATGGGCATAAATGACACATCCCAGACCATTCATGCTAGCATCACAAAAAGCAACAAGACGTAATTCACAACCAACTTCGACGCCTACATGACGTGGAATCCTTAAAGTGTCAAGCATTTGAAGTTCTTGCGCAAGAGCGAAAAAACGGGTGCGTATGTGCTCCGGTGCAGGATCGTCCCAATCACACTTGCTGAGCCACAGTTCCTTAATTAACAACTTGGCATAGAGAATCACAGGCGCGACCAATCCGAGCACGTCAAATAGTCGTGCAACCATCGAGAGTATGTTTCTCTTGGTGCACCTTTCATTAATTGCGGCGCATGTGAAATGAAAATTATCTTCACATGGTTCCCATGAGAGACCTAAGACCTTAGAGACATTATTGTCAACATCAAAATCAAGCGACTTGCGGTGCGTGTCGGGAAGCGAGTCAAGTAGCACTGGTGAATTGCTAGACCACTTCACTAAGTCAAAGTCACCCGATTTGAAAAACTTAATCAAGTTGTGAGCTAATTGCGTGGCAGTATCCTCATTTGCAATAGAAAGAACCAAATCGTCCATATACAGACAGGTCTCTGCCACTTTCGCGGCATCAGGATAGAGCGGACTTATGTCAGTAGCCAGCTGTCGCACAGTGCGCATAGCTATGTAAGGGCTTGACTTGAGACCGAAAGGTTGCCTATTAAAGGCATAAGTTCGAATTTTTTCCGATTCGTTGAATCTAAATAAAATGCGTAGGTATTTATGTTGGTCTACTGGTACACCAATCCGTAAATAATATTGTTTTATATCAGCGTTCATTGCAATAGGAAATAATCTAAAACCTAACAATAATAAAAACAGATCGGCCTGTAAATTGGGTCCAATATGTAATATATCGTTAAGCGAAAGTCCTGTATGCGTTTTAGCACTCGCGTCCAATACGATGCGCGGCATCGGTTTATCAGGTCGGACTACTGCGTGATGCGGTATATAATAACCATCAGAGGGCAGCTCAGATTCTTTAACAGGACTGAGGTAATTGTTATCAATATAATCCTGAATAACCTTGTTATAATTTTCGCGCACTATCGGTGCCTGACGGAGCTTAAGCTCGAGTGAAACGAAACGGCGATAAGCGGTAGCGTGCGAATTACCTAATTCCGAGGGGTCCCTACAGAACGGTAATGCAACTGTATAACGACCTACGTCGTCACGGGTCACGGTAGCCGTGAAAATATTTTCGCAATCTGTCTCCTCTGGTGACAACAAGCGTTTCATGGGTACTTCTTCAAGTTCCCAGAACTTTTGCACTATATCATTAAGCGCTAACGCAGAAAAAGACGCGGCAGTAGGTAAAATATGTTTACGCGGGTAATCTCCCATAAGTACGTAACCAAATGTTGTAGATAAAGCACACGGTGCGCGCGGCCCACACTCGACCATATTTCCTAAGTATATAAATGGGAATAGCTGGGCACCTAACAATAAATCAATCTTGCCCGGAATATTCCAGCTTAAGTCAGCGAGCGAAAATCTAGGTCGCGATCACAATCGATAAATTTCGAAGGCAATTGATCCGTAATGCATTCTACAACAAGCGCATGTATAGTGTATTTCTGATCCGGATAAATACGGGATTCAATGTCTAAATGAACATAACCGATTATCGGACTTGAAGCGGAACCAACACCTTTAACATAGGAATTATTCAACGGTATTATCGGTAAATTTAATAAACTAGAACAAGCAGATGTTATTAGATTATTCTGCGAGCCATTATCTATCAAACACCTAACTACAGATTTGATACCAGCGCTACCCTTAGAGCGCGCGTATACCTGAGCGGTTGACAAAAGTATATCACCCTTATGACAAGAAGTGTAAGACTGTGTATGTGTAACTGGTTCTGTAGCAAGCGGGGGCGCTCGAATGCATGACGAAGTCGTGTGAGCGCGATGAGAAGGCGCGGGCGAAGTAACGGTCGCTCGATGAGCGGGCGGCGGCGAGTACGCGACGGCGGTATTTACCATAGCCGCATGCGATTGCGAATTATTACTATCAAAATGCAATAACCTATGGTGTCTTTTATTACAGAAACAGACTGACGTACTCTTACAATCCGGAAGTTTATGTAAAGTGCTTAAACAATTAACGCAACCGTACTTCGATTTAATAAACTCATATCTAGCCCTTGCGTCTCGCATATTTTTAAACTGAGCGCAATCATATAAATGTCGATGGTTACCACTACACAAACAACAATTCGCGGTAACTGCTGCGTAAGATTTGGAGGTGTGATGAACGCGCCGGTCGCGTGAGGGCGACGTAACAACAGCAGCGGGTTTCGTATATGACCAATTTCGCGGGTTTGAGCGCTCCAAAATCTTAGCCTGATCTTGTATAAAAGCGATAAGCTGTTGTGTCGTAGGCACTTCCACATCCCGAATCGAAAGTTCAAAGGCTTGGATGGTTTGAGGATCCATCCTTCTCAAAGCGCATTGAAGAAAAATAAAATCAGTTAGATCTGTTATGCCTAATTCTTTTAGAGCTGAAATCGAAGCGGAGTATTTACTAACAAAGGTATCAAGAGCGTTCGCAGTGTGCGAGCAAGTTTTTAAGTCCAGTATATTATTGAGATAATATGTACCTAATGAGCGTTTGTCGTGGTATTTCTGAACCAAACTATCCCACAGTATTTTATATGTTTCACCTGACGGAATAATACCGGAAGTGAATTTTAGTGCGTCGTGGGTGAGTTTAGAAATTAGATACTGTACACGTTGCGAGTCAGAAAGCTGTTGATTCAAATGAATATTAGCTTTAAAAGACTGATAAAAGGTATTCCAGTTTTCAGGGCGTCCGTCAAAACTCGGAATTACTAAAGGTTCTAATTTCACTACGGACTTGATCGAGCTACTGGTCTCGAGTGAACGCACCTTAGAAGTGGTTAATATTTTATTTCTAACGCGTTTAACTCTCGAGTATAAATCATCAAATGAATCGAGGCAAGAATACTCGGGATTGACCGTAATCTTTGATAACAAATTTATATTATTTATTCTATCAACAATGGACTCAAATTTATCGCGTAACTCATCTATCATCTCCGTTTCAGCCAGAAAATTCTCGTTAGCTCGCGTTGATGAATCGAAAGAAATTATACCTTTCGACGATGTGTACATACGATTAATACGTTGAAATAATAATTCTTTCTTTTGATTCAACATAACCAACATGACTTCGCGGCTTGATTCGCTTTCCGTCATGTTTATAAAATAATATCACAATACAACTACAAAGTGATAGGTATATCTACCTAGTTAGTGTAAAAACACAAGTTAAATTTAAATCCTAAAATGACTTAGCGTAAAGTACAGTGGTGGAGCGGTTAATAAGTGGGTAGGTATAAATAAGTTCAACTAAATTGAGTATAATGGATATTATTACCAATTAATACGTAATTCACCAAATCTAACAATTAATTATATTTAAATACGAGTCTACCAATAATTACGTAGTTCTCGTGCGTTTTAAACACAGAATTTACCAATTTTACGTAAATCTGTGAGCGAGGAAAAATGGCGGCAAGAATTCACTAGAATTACGTGAATCTTTTTTATGATATGAATAGAAAAGTAAATTCACCAATATTTACGTGAATCACTGGCCTATCCGTACTCGTAAGGACCAAATTATATGGTCAGGCGTGTAAATAGCCCGACCAGGGTGTGATTGCTCAACAGTTAGCGTACGAGGTGTAGGGAAGTAAACCACTTCTATCGATCAAACCAATCATGCCAGCACTAACCTGCAACACCGACCAAGTCCCGATCCTCCAGAAGGCAGCGAGCAGCGGCGAGGTTTCTACGGTCTCTTGCAAGGTATTGACCGGCCGGTCACGATCGAAGACTAGAGCACTCCACATACACCTTGTAAAGGTTACAAGCGAGTCCAAACACTACACGGCTATAGGACTAACGGAAAATCAGCTTCTTTTCACGAGAAATATAACTGATGTCCGTGGCGGAACAAAATTTTTATATATTAAAGCGTCTTCTTAGCGAAAAGCGATGAGAGCAGGGTATGTCCGTTTTTCTTGCACCAATCAGGCGCAGCGCGTTTACATTATTTGAAGACTGCTAACGCCATCTCTTGAGATCGTCGAGTACATTGGCAATATTACAGCAGTACCAGCACTAATTGCATTCGACAAACAGAATGTGGTTTACTATAAAGACTATGAAATTTATAATATAACGAAATATATTATGGTGCGATTATGTATGCATTTTATAAATATATTGGCGCTCCACCATGCATTTTATAAATATATTGGCGCTCCACCATAGGGCACTAAATGATGTATTGTATTGGTTTTCAACTAACAATCTCCTACTAAATTCAAATAAAACAAAGTGTGTGAGATTTACTATGCCAAATGTAAAACAGCTAGGTACTAATTTAACTCTAAATAATGAAATATTAAGTATTGTAGACTCAACAGTATTCTTAGGAATTACATTAGATAGTAAACTACAATGGAGAGCCCAGATAGACAGCCTTGCAGGTAGGTTTAGTTCGGCAGCTTATGCAGTATGGAAGGTACGCCAGCTCACTGATACGGACACGGCTAGGCTAGTTTATTTTAGCTACTTTCACAGCGTCATGTCCTATGGTATACTACTTTGGGGCAAGGCGGCTGATGTTGAAATGATTTTTATTCTCCAAAAACGAGCCATCCGCTCCATATACAATTTAGGTGCTAGAGTCTCTCTTCGAGAGTTGTTTAAGGATATAGGTATTTTAACTGTTGCATCACAGTATATTTTTGCAAATATTATGTTTGTTAGGCACAACATTAATGACTATAAGGAAAACAGTGATATACACAATATTAATACAAGAAACAAGTCTAAACTCGTTGGTACCTATCATCGCTTGCATAAAGTACACAACTCGTCCGAAGGTCTTGGTATACGTTTTTATAACAAAAGTCCTATACATGTTAGCGACCTTCCTGTGGATAAATTCAAGCAAACTGTAAAAAATCACCTTATTAGGAAATCCTACTATACGATCAACGATTATCTAAACGACAAACAGTCTTGGGCTTAAGGTGTCTGGTGGAGCGCCAATATATTTATAAAATGCATACATAATCGCACCATAATATATTTCGTTATATTATAAATTTCATAGTCTTTATAGTAAACCACATTCTGTTTGTCGAATGCAATTAGTGCTGGCACTGCTGTAATATTGCCAATGTACTCGACGATCTCAAGAGATGGCGTTAGCAGTCTTCAAATGGTGTAAACGCGCTGCGCCTGATTGGTGCAAGAAAAAACGGACATACCCTGCTCTCTTCGCTTTTCGCTAAGAAGACGCTTTAATATAAAAATTTTGTTCCGCCACGGACTTCAGTTATATTTCTCGTGAAAAGAAGCTGATTTTCCGTTAGTCCTATAGCCGTGTAGTGTTTGGACTCGCTTGTAACCTTTACAAGGTGTATGTGGAGTGCTCTAGTCTTCGATCGTGACCGGCCGGTCAATACCTTGGAAGAGACCGTAGAAACCTCGCCGCTGCTCGCTGCCTTCTGGAGGATCGGGACTTGGTCGGTGTTGCAGGTTAGTGCTGGCATGATTGTTTTGATCGATAGAAGTGGTTTACTTCCCTACACCTCGTACGCTAACCGTTGAGCAATCACACCCTGGTTGGGCTATTTACACGCCTGACCATATAATTTGGTCCTTACGAGTACGGATAGGCCAGTGATTCACGTAAATATTGGTGAATTTACTTTTCTATTCATACCATAAAAAAGATTCACGTAATTTTAGTGAATTCTTGCGCCCCATTTTTCCTCGCTCACAGATTTACGTAAAATTGGTAAATTCTGTGTTTAAAACGCACGAGAACTACGTAATTATTGGTAGACTCGTACTTAAATATAATTAATTGTTAGATTTGGTGAATTACGTATTAATTGGTAATAATATCCATTATACTCAATTTAGTTGAACTTATTCATACCTACCCACTTATTTACCGCTCCACCACTGTACTTTACGCTAAGTCATTTTAAGATTTAAATTTAATTTGTGTTTTTACACTAACTAGGTAGATATACCTATCACTTTGTAGTTGTATTGTGATATTATTTTATAAACATGACGGAAAGCGAATCAAGCCGCGAAGTCATGTTGGTTATGTTGAATCAAAAGAAAGAATTATTATTTCAACGTATTAATCGTATGTACACATCGTCGAAAGGTATAATTTCTTTCGATTCATCAACGCGAGCTAACGAGAATTTTCTGGCTGAAACGGAGATAATAGATGATTTACGCGATAAATTTGGGTCCATTGGTGATAAAATAAATAATATAAATTTGTTATCAAAGATTACGGTCAATCCCGAGTATTCTTGCCTCGATTCATTTGATGATTTATACTCGAGAGTTAAACGCGTTAGAAATAAAATATTAACCACTTCTAAGGTGCGTTCACTCGAGACCAGTAGCTCGATCAAGTCCGTAGTGAAATTGGAACCTTTAGTAATTCCGAGTTTTGACGGACGCCCTGAAAACTGGAATACCTTTTATCAGTCTTTTAAAGCTAATATTCATTTGAATCAACAGCTTTCTGACTCGCAACGTGTACAGTATCTAATTTCTAAACTCACCCACGACGCACTAAAATTCACTTCCGGTATTATTCCGTCAGGTGAAACATATAAAATACTGTGGGATAGTTTGGTTAAGAAATGCCACGACAAACGCTCATTAGGTACATATTATCTCAATAATATACTGGACTTAAAAACTTGCTCGCACACTGCGAACGCTCTTGATACCTTTGTTAGTAAATACTCCGCTTCGATTTCAGCTCTAAAAGAATTAGGCATAACAGATCTAACTGATTTTATTTTTCTTCAATGCGCTTTGAGAAGGATGGATCCTCAAACCATCCAAGCCTTTGAACTTTCGATTCGGGATGTGGAAGTGCCTACGACACAACAGCTTATCGCTTTTATACAAGATCAGGCTAAGATTTTGGAGCGCTCAAACCCGCGAAATTGGTCATATACGAAACCCGCTGCTGTTGTTACGTCGCCCTCACGCGACCGGCGCGTTCATCACACCTCCAAATCTTACGCAGCAGTTACCGCGAATTGTTGTTTGTGTAGTGGTAACCATCGACATTTATATGATTGCGCTCAGTTTAAAAATATGCGAGACGCAAGGGCTAGATATGAGTTTATTAAATCGAAGTACGGTTGCGTTAATTGTTTAAGCACTTTACATAAACTTCCGGATTGTAAGAGTACGTCAGTCTGTTTCTGTAATAAAAGACACCATAGGTTATTGCATTTTGATAGTAATAATTCGCAATCGCATGCGGCTATGGTAAATACCGCCGTCGCGTACTCGCCGCCGCCCGCTCATCGAGCGACCGTTACTTCGCCCGCGCCTTCTCATCGCGCTCACACGACTTCGTCATGCATTCCAGCGCCCCCGCTTGCTACAGAACCAGTTACACATACACAGTCTTACACTTCTTGTCATAAGGGTGATATACTTTTGTCAACCGCTCAGGTATACGCGCGCTCTAAGGGTAGCGCTGGTATCAAATCTGTAGTTAGGTGTTTGATAGATAATGGCTCGCAGAATAATCTAATAACATCTGCTTGTTCTAGTTTATTAAATTTACCGATAATACCGTTGAATAATTCCTATGTTAAAGGTGTTGGTTCCGCTTCAAGTCCGATAATCGGTTATGTTCATTTAGACATTGAATCCCGTATTTATCCGGATCAGAAATACACTATACATGCGCTTGTTGTAGAATGCATTACGGATCGATTGCCTTCGAAATTTATCGATTGTGATCGCGACCTAGATTTTCGTAACCTTCCGCTCGCTGACTTAAGCTGGAATATTCCGGGCAAGATTGATTTATTGTTAGGTGCCCAGCTATTCCCATTTATATACTTAGGAAATATGGTCGAGTGTGGGCCGCGCGCACCGTGTGCTTTATCTACAACATTTGGTTACGTACTTATGGGAGATTACCCGCGTAAACATATTTTACCTACTGCCGCGTCTTTTTCTGCGTTAGCGCTTAATGATATAGTGCAAAAGTTCTGGGAACTTGAAGAAGTACCCATGAAACGCTTGTTGTCACCAGAGGAGACAGATTGCGAAAATATTTTCACGGCTACCGTGACCCGTGACGACGTAGGTCGTTATACAGTTGCATTACCGTTCTGTAGGGACCCTTCGGAATTAGGTAATTCGCACGCTACCGCTTATCGCCGTTTCGTTTCACTCGAGCGTAAGCTCCGTCAGGCACCGATAGTGCGCGAAAATTATAACAAGGTTATTCAGGATTATATTGATAACAATTACCTCAGTCCTGTTAAAGAATCTGAGCTGTCCTCTGATGGTTATTATATACCGCATCACGCAGTAGTCCGACCTGATAAACCGATGCCGCGCATCGTATTGGACGCGAGTGCTAAAACGCATACAGGACTTTCGCTTAACGATATATTACATATTGGACCCAATTTACAGGCCGATCTGTTTTTATTATTGTTAGGTTTTAGATTATTTCCTATTGCAATGAACGCTGATATAAAACAATATTATTTACGGATTGGTGTACCAGTAGACCAACATAAATACCTACGCATTTTATTTAGATTCAACGAATCGGAAAAAATTCGCACTTATGCCTTTAATAGGCAACCTTTCGGTCTCAAGTCAAGCCCTTACATAGCTATGCGCACTGTGCGACAGCTGGCTACTGACATGAGTCCGCTCTATCCTGATGCCGCGAAAGTGGCAGAGACCTGTCTGTATATGGACGATTTGGTTCTTTCTATTGCAAATGAGGATACTGCCACGCAATTAGCTCACAACTTGATTAAGTTTTTCAAATCGGGTGACTTTGACTTAGTGAAGTGGTCTAGCAATTCACCAGTGCTACTTGACTCGCTTCCCGACACGCACCGCAAGTGGCTTGATTTTGATGTTGACAATAATGTCTCTAAGGTCTTAGGTCTCTCATGGGAACCATGTGAAGATAATTTTCATTTCACATGCGCCGCAATTAATGAAAAGTGCACCAAGAGAAACATACTCTCGATGGTTGCACGACTATTTGACGTGCTCGGATTGGTCGCGCCTGTGATTCTCTATGCCAAGTTGTTAATTAAGGAACTGTGGCTCAGCAAGTGTGATTGGGACGATCCTGCACCGGAGCACATACGCACCCGTTTTTCCGCTCTTGCGCAAGAACTTCAAATGCTTGACACTTTAAGGATTCCACGTCATGTAGGCGTCGAAGTTGGTTGTGAATTACGTCTTGTTGCTTTTTGTGATGCTAGCATGAATGGTCTGGGATGTGTCATTTATGCCCATTGTACCTACCCGTCTGGCATTCAAACTCGCATTCTTTGCGCTAAATCAAAGGTTTCGCCGACAAAAATCACTACGCTCGCTCGCTTAGAATTATGCGCTATTTTACTTATGTCAAAATTAATAAAAACTGTGCGAGACACATATGCAACACACGTAAAGAAACAAACAAAGACACGTATGCCCATTGCCGGGATATACGCATTTTCTGATTCCACTATTGCTTTATCATGGGTTCATTCTTCACCACATCGTTGGTCAGTTTTCGTCGGTAATCGCGTCGCTCAGTGCCAAGAAAACTTGGACTCTAAACATTTTTATCATATTGCCGGAGCTAGTAATCCAAGTGATTGTCTTTCGCGTGGTATGCTTCCATCGCAACTTTTGACCCACGATTTGTGGTGGAAAGGTCCTCCGTGGATTCGCAGCTCATCTGAGAAGTGGCCGATTAAGCCATTCTCGCTTAATAATTGCTCTGTCTTGCCTGAACTCAAGGCAAATGTGTTGGCTGCCATTACTCACACAGAGCCGCCGTTGCTGTGTACGTTAGCACAACGTGTTTCTTCTTGGGAAAAGTTGCTACGTATCACCGCATATGTATTAAAATTCGCAAGACCTAAAGTTAAGGTCGAACCTCGTTCTATAGCAGGGTTGACAAGTGCTGAGAATGCGTTAATTCTCGCCGTTCAATTTGTGCACTTCTGTGAAGATATCAAATTGATCAAGGCTGATAAATTACCTTCAAAAAAGCTGCAAAGCCTCTTCGTCTTCTTAGACAAACAAGGGATTTTACGCATTGGAGGAAGACTTTCTGGATCAATGCTTCCTTTCGAAGCTAAACATCCGGTTCTTCTCCCTAAACGCGATCATGTCGTTGACTTAATAATACAGCATTTTCATGTTGTCAATTGTCACACCGGACCTGGACTTCTTATGTCTATTATACGACAACGCTACTGGATCTTGGATGCCAGGACTGTTATCAGGTCCAAGTTGCGAAAGTGCAACACTTGCTTTAAATGCAACCCAACGCATCCAACGCCTATAATGGCTGATCTTCCTGATTACCGTGTTTCAGAGGCCAAGGCATTTTGTCACACTGGTGTAGATTACGCTGGTCCGATAAGGACAATCCTTTCTCGCCGCAGAGGTCAACATGCGCAAATGGCGTACATCGTTCTTTTTGTTTGCATGGTCACACGTAGTCTACATATTGAAGTGACCAGTGATTTAACTACTGAAAACTTTCTAGCCGCTTTTAAACGCTTTATTTCCCGTCGAGGACCAGTTTCATGTCTCTATTCCGATAATGGATCTACTTTCATCGGTGCGAAGGCACATTTAGATGAGCTGTATAGTTTTTTATTGAACTCTAGCTTCAAAAACGCGCTGTCGAATGAGTTGCTCTCTCGACGCATAGAGTGGAAGATGATTCCCCCAAGATCACCAAATTTTGGTGGGATGTGGGAAGGGAATATAAAGAGCATGAAAACGCATTTATATAGAGTAATAGGAAGTCAGTTACTTACATACGAAGAACTGCAAACCGTTCTTACTCAGATAGAGTGTATTCTTAACTCTCGTCCATTGAGCGTATTATCGTCAGACCCTTATCCTGAGGTGTTAACTTCCGCGCATTTTTTGATGTCTACTCCGTTGCAATATTTACCCGCTGCTGATTTGTCAGATCAACGATTGAGTCTGTTAGAACGTAAAAAGTTGTTAGATAGTATGGTCCAATCCTTTTGGAAGAAATGGCACTTAGAGTATTTGCACACGTTGCAAGTTAGGCAAAAATGGGCTACTCCCGACAAACCGGTAGAAATCGGAACTGTTGTTCTTCTTGAGCAGGAGAATTCTCCACCGTTGCATTGGCCGTTAGGAGTAATTACGGACGTGTTCAGAGGCTCTGATAACGTTGTACGCGTGGCGATGGTTAAAACGCAGACTGGAATTTACAAACGCGCTGTAACTAAATTATATCCTATTCCTACACAATAAATTCAACTTAGTTTAAACCTTATTTTTTAGTTTAGGCCGCTATATTTATCATATTTATTATTTAGTCGCATAATGCATGTGTTACTCTCAGTCAGTTAGAGAATTCGCGTGTTTTGAAACATCTTGTGATGTTCCAAGGCGGGGTGCATGGTGGAGCGCCAATATATTTATAAAATGCATACATAATCGCACCATAATATATTTCGTTATATTATAAATTTCATAGTCTTTATAGTAAACCACATTCTGTTTGTCGAATGCAATTAGTGCTGGTACTGCTGTAATATTGCCAATGTACTCGACGATCTCAAGAGATGGCGTTAGCAGTCTTCAAATGGTGTAAACGCGCTGCGCCTGATTGGTGCAAGAAAAAACGGACATACCCTGCTCTCTTCGCTTTTCGCTAAGAAGACGCTTTAATATAAAAATTTTGTTCCGCCACGGACTTCAGTTATATTTCTCGTGAAAAGAAGCTGATTTTCCGTTAGTCCTATAGCCGTGTAGTGTTTGGACTCGCTTGTAACCTTTACAAGGTGTATGTGGAGTGCTCTAGTCTTCGATCGTGACCGGCCGGTCAATACCTTGGAAGAGACCGTAGAAACCTCGCCGCTGCTCGCTGCCTTCTGGAGGATCGGGACTTGGTCGGTGTTGCAGGTTAGTGCTGGCATGATTGTTTTGATCGATAGAAGTGGTTTACTTCCCTACACCTCGTACGCTAACCGTTGAGCAATCACACCCTGGTTGGGCTATTTACACGCCTGACCAGTGTCATTAGGTATATACACACAAACTTCTTTGTCTTATAATTAAGCTAAATTATTAACAAACCATTGTCAGTTGAAAGTAATGTGTGACGATTATTATGGTAATTTGACTAGTAGTGATTTTTATCAGTATCTCGACTATGGTTCGTCATGCTCACTAAAATGTCATTGCTTGCGGCGTCGTCATGGGGCGGGTTATTTCTTACCCTCTGATATGGCGAAGGAGATGATGGCTGGTCCATGCGTCATACTCGTGAATGGGTGCTGCTTAGGGTGACTGGTCGGCCTATTCAGCGATGCTTTAGCCTATACTATTATTTTGGTTCGATCAACTGCAACTCTAGCCTCTTAATCCAGTCACGAATTATTTTTAACAGTAGATTTTGTAACTGAATGAAGGTAGATGTGCACCTTGAATGATTTCTATGTTTAATAAGTTCAAACATTCAACGGTATCACTGAGTGATTTTTATTTTTTAGTACGTTAGCTTTTGGAGCATTTCAATAAAATGAAATTCAGGTGGCATCAGCTTGCATCCTGTTTACCTTTCGTGTAACACTAACACTATTGTACCTGAAGATCTGACTTTTAAAAAGAGTGGCCATGAGTTTCTTTGCCAGTATTCTTCTCATAAGGCTCTACGCATTTTCGAAACTGGAAGTTATAGATCGACACAAGCAGGCAGTAGATTTTGGTGTATTCATCTAATTTACTTCGACAATCCAGCACATGCTGTGGCGTCTGTTTGCGCCGATCTATGATTTTAACTCTAGCTTCAATTTAACGTTCATAAATGTCACTTAGTGTCTTAATTGAATAAATGATTTTGAATTTGAATTTGAATTTGTACATATATTTCCTACCGGAGACCATATACTGTTCTACATTGCACTATGTATGTACCAGTCTGATTATATACATACAAACATACATACACGCCTGTATCCCTGATTCTATCTGGGGTCGGTTGATTACAGGTGCATCTAACAGTAGAAAACTTACTTAAATCACTAATGCCGCGTTCTTATTTTATTTATGTATTTATTTAAACTTAATGCACAATTTGCATAAAGGCGGACTTAATGCCCAGGGCATTCTCTAACAGTCAACCTGGGGGTAATGTAAAAATATTAAACTTTAGATGCACAAATAGAATTTAACATTTGGAGTTATTTATAATATTAAGATAATTATAACAAAGTAGATACATATATTACATTTTTTTTGTCTCCCATTACTCATTACACTGCGATCTGTCGCCACAGGGACATTTATCAGTGGGTTGGTTGGGGTGGTTATTGGCATGCTCGGTATGCGACCTGTGTCGCATCCTACTTTACTTCACTGTTGCCACATATTACATGAAATAAATACTATTACTTACATAAATAGCTTGCTATACGTCATTACTACATAAACTTTTACCTTACTACTACTTTTACCGTAAGCAAAACGAATCGTTTCATGATTATAGGCACGCGGCATGAAAGGACATAACTCTAGCTTGCAGCTACAAAAAGCCAGAATACTTTAGTAACTGCATGCATGCATAGATTTAAATAGGTGTTCCATTGTCAAATACACCCTGTATCGATCCCTCCATACATCTCTGGCATCAATAAGATTCAAACATCAGTCGTTCGAACTCAGTAATCAATATCCGGAGTATGTGACCTTAAGAATGTCTATTTCATTGAAGGCACCCGCCTTCAATGAAATAGGCTTATTATGACATCAAATATTCTTAGATACTTTATGCGTGTCAGACGTCAATATGACAATGACAAACTGTCAAATGGCATGTCACTTCGATATTTGTGCTCATTCCGTGTTTTAATGTTACCAGTACGAGCATGAGTGGAGTAAACGTTTGCAATTAAAATTAATTGTCCATATTCATAATCATCATAATTATCGTAAGTAAAAAGACGGTCGTTTATTATTACTAGCAGCGCCCCGCAGTTTCACCCGCGCAAGTCCCGATTCCGTGGGAATATCGGGATAAAAAGTAGCCTATATGTTAATCCAGGTCTCCAGCTATCTATATACCAAGTTCTATCGCAATCGGTTCAGTAGTTTTGGCGTAACAGAGTAACAAACATCCATACATACATACATCCATACATCCTCACAAACGTTCACGTTTATAACCCTGCGGTAAATTACAAAAGTATGTTACGAACAATTTTAAAATCATTGTGTTAAATAATTGAGACATTCGGACGGATAGACAGACAGAACGTAGATAGAACGCTTCCTTATGGTTCCTTTATTAATATTTGAAAACAGAACCCTAAAAAATTATGTAGGTCATTCATAATTTATAAAACAATTAATCTAGGTTTTTAATATGTCTTCGACCATAAAGGCTGGTACTGTTGACAATGAAAAAAAATCTTCAGGGACAGCCTTTGTTTTTACTCGGTTCACTGCCAGGGATCGCTGTCTCCATATTTTCTCTATTCGACATATTCTGTAGTTAATGCTGTAGTAACATTTATTTCGTTAACAAAAAAGTCACAATATTAATTAATGATTTTCTTATTATACGAGGACAGCCATCGGAGCCGAACAGTTCTAGAATGGAGACCACGAACCAGAAAAAGCAGCGTAGGACGTCCATTAACAAGGTGGACAGACGACCTTGTAAAGATCGCAAGTCGATGGCGGATGCAGACCGCTTCCAACCGGTCTATTTGGAAGTCAGTTTCATCATAAACAAGCGCAAAACTTTAAAATTTAAAAAAGAACCACTTCGTAAATCAAATCCGATGCTTTCAAGTTACTTCCACTATCAACAATAAACTTCAACTTCCAAAGAAAAACAGTTGCATTCGCGTTACAAGTTTGCCCACTGTTTGCAGTTCTCGCGAACAGTTTGTGTTGATGTTCGCGCCACAGGTGCGCCGATACTCGGCTAATTTATCTTCGGGCTTATACTTTCCACCTACGAGAATAAACGCGTGTGAGGCTGCATGCGATTTATTATATTAAGGGTCTGTTTTCATACTGTTAATTATATATCCTTTCTACGCAAGAGCTGACCGAAATCGTACTTTATTTCAACCATTAATCCTCTGACGTGTGTAGCTCGGTTATATAATTAAAAAACTTAATAGGGTATAATACACTGTTTTGATTTAAGCGTAAAGCAACAACAGTAAATAACCACAAAATGTACCAAAATTGTATTCAATCGATAAGTGTCAAAAAATGCATATAAGTTAGATAGATAGATAGATAGAACAATCTTTATTGTACACCATTAATAAAAAACAGTTGAAAATAAATAACTTACAAACTAGAGTACAATGGGCGGTCTTATCGCTAAAAGCGATCTCTACCAGACAACCTTTAGGATGGAGATAATTTCAAAATTATTTAATTTACATTACATTTTTAAATTCCGAGCTAGTCGCCATATTGATTGTTCATCATGATGTAAAGCTTAAATTATTGCAATTTCAAAATGAGTTACTATCCTTATGCTTAGTGATGGAGATAGAGGAAAACACCCTACATCAATATTTAAACATTCTGTAAATAGGCAAACCAAAATCGGGATTTATTGCAAAAAAAATCCTATTATGAAAGAGCTTATTCTGGGTAGATATGTACTTAAAACCTATAAAAAAATCGTTGTCTATGGTTATATTAAGGTAAAATGCAGAGGAATAAAATTCAAGCAACAATTTCAACAATTTACCTAGATTTTTTACTGACGTCAAGGCAGCTTCAGTTTCAAATATTTGTAGAACAGATTAAGAACTGAAAACCTTGCAATGAGTTATAAAAAATAACTTCCAAATTTATGACCGAAAACTAACATGTTCCGATTCCCTATTGCCTAAACTATCTTTATGTTGTGTTTTTTTAATCATTACATTCATGAAAATACCCTATAGACATCTTTGCAGCATACAGGCATTTCTTGTTTTTAAGAGCGTTCTCAGTAATTTTTTTTTTGTTTTAATTAACTAAAAACGCTTTATCAAACTGCATACCTACATAAATATATGTACTTTAATTATAAGTTTTCTCTTTGATGCTACGGAACCCTTCGTGTGCGAGTTCAAATCACAGTTAGGCTGATTTATTATGATCATGCATGATCGATCTAATTAGACGCTAACGCCATCCTTCGAAGTCATGTGCAAACCTTAAACATATTTTTTAAGTTTTTCTCTTTTTACGTTGGAATACTTAATATTATCAAATTCAAAAGCGGCCTTCCCAGTGCCAGTCAAAGACCCGGCAAAATCGGTTGAGAAATTTTGGAGTTTAGCACCGCCAAACAATTCTATGGTTTTTTATTTTTACACAGGAACTATAAATATTTGCAAATTTAAAAGTAGCCTTAAATGTGATCTGAAAAGTCTTGAATCTACTAGTAAAAGTCCCAGCAAAATTGGCGATGCCGTTTCGGACAAACATAGACAGACAAAAAAAATTAGACATGTTTTGGCTTTATAATCGTACAAATAACCGTATGAGCTTAAGAAAAATCTGTCAGTCGTAGGACTGCACATCAGAAGTGAAAACATAACTTACATATACACACGGACACACACATCTGTATATATGTCACCTGAGCGTGACGGTCACGCGAATTCAGTGATTTTGCCCCATACCAAAACTGCCCTACGGTCCTAAGGAAGTCTTCACTTCAAACACTTATATGTATAAATTACAGAAACACTTCAATTTTAATTATGGCATTTTTTGGCTCTCAAAATATGGGACTATTCCCATAAGGCTATGTGAAGCTATAGAATAAACTCGCAGTAAGGTTCGTCCCTATATTTTGTAAGAGGCTCTTAAGCTGCTTATTGCAAGCTTTTCTCGTAATTAATTTCGACAAATTGCTTTTTAATATGATTTGATTCTATTTTCCTACTTACAAAAAATTTAATTTAGCAAGGACAAATTACTGTTACAAGTACAACTATTGTATTATTATTTCGGAAGACTTCGGAATAGGTAAGGAGAAGTAACAAAATGGCCAGCTGTTCCTGTCATAGTGCAATCTCTCCAGTCACAGGAAATACAGGACCTTAGGGTACGCGACCCCGGCCTCTGCTAGCTACTGCAGGCTCAGTCCCGTTCACCATCCGAGACTTGCGGTATTTCTTACCCTGGGTTCCTCTCCCTACCCATTTTTCCTTACACATATTTACCTTGTTCCTTCTTTCCCGTCTTAAAACGACTACATTTTCAAGGATGGTTGGCGTCAGCCGACCTTAAAAGAAACCAGCCAAAACCCTTTGCAATGATACAAATTGCGCCGACTCCAATGAAAATTGGAGAAACAGCATGAAGATGATGATGAAGAAACAACGATCATGTAGTGCAGCTGGTGGTACAAAGGAGGAAGCTTACACTACTGCCCGGTTCCTATAATCAAGAAACGGTTTGTTTATGTTAACGGACGGGAAAATTTCATACGCATAGCATTATGATGTAAGATGTCTGTCTGTTCTGTATGTACTATTTTGTTTTTTGTTTCCTTCGGGGCTAGTAAAGTGAGACGTGAAACATTAGACTATGTATTACCTACTATGGAAACACCGTATGTTTTTTACCCTTTCTATTGATCCGACTGTCAAGAAGGAGAGTTATTATCAGCCCTGAAACCCACATTAACTCCATACAAATTTCTAAGTACCTGTTATATACAGCATGTAAGTATCACCGTCGCAAATAAATCACAAAAACGTCTTTCTTTGTATACTTATCACAATGCAAAAGTCAGTTCATCATAAAAATGCGAGATTAAGGATTTACAGTCGCAAACGCAACACGCGTACTGTGCGGTACGCTGATTGACCTTCAGCGCACGGCGCCGTCGAAGCAGATGATTGCATAAATGTTTTACATTGAATTTTTTGGCAGAATGGGGTATTTACTGATTTATTTTCCGTAAAATGTTCTGTTTACTCATTGTGATAAAAAAAAAATGAATCTTCCGGCAGAAATTTCCAATGATTTTCCACTCAGAATGATGGTCTGAATACACTATTTCAGGATTCGGTACGGTGTCACTTACACCGGGTATGTATGTATATGTTAGTTTTATCACTACCCTGTCCCTCAATGTACGATACTTACCATTTAAGCAGATAGTCTCAAGAGATTTGGCGACGACACTGCGCCCTACTTGGAACGCATCCAGTGTCTGCCGCGAGTTCCGAATTAATGGTGATGTACATGATACGTATTTGTATTTAATGTTATATCTTCTCACTGTTCTGACTCGTCGTAAGAACATTTGAAATATAAACAGTCGATTTTGAGGAAATCTTGACAGGTTGAAGATTGTATTGTAGTCTAGAGGTTAATTTATCTTATAACAACTACATGATGTTTATATATACTGTAAGGTCTTGCTTGGCTCGAGAAGAAACGGAATCGGGTGTTATGGTAAGAGGTGGTGAAATTGAAATAAACCTGGGGAACTGGAATCAATATATTTGGAACTGAACTAGCTACTTATAATATTATAACTTTATAATGGCTTCATAGTTGAGGCCCAGCAACTTGACAGCCGTCCACCCTGACATTTGTTGTCATTTGTTCTATCAATTATACATTTTTAAATTATCTACTTCAAATCGAATTCAGTGTGGACTTCTCACTATACCAGTACTAACGTATATCACAGAGGTGTGATATACTACAATACATACACTCATACCTGTATTTCCGAAGGGTTAGGCAGAAGTGATTAAACACCTACATTTTACCAACAAAAAATATAAATTTGTTCCACTCGAATAAAGAAGGAAAACCTATTGCCGCCAACCGGGCACTTTGGCAATTAAAGATGGGAAAATTGGAAGGCAATGGATTAAAAAGGCTATTGAAATGAAATGAAATGAAATGATTTATTTGCCTAAAAGTGTTGGTACAGTAAAGGTCTTAAAATTAGTGACAGATCCAAAACACTTGTCATTGTAGTGACATGCAAATATTAAATATAATACAATATTAAATTTAAATTCGACATATTGTTTGGTACATTATACAATAATAATAGTAGCTGTAGCATAATAGCTGTAGCTAGTATGTTATTGGATATTAATTTAACAACATACAATGTTAAAAAGTGATCAAAACCGGCCACTAGTATTAAAAAATTCTGAAATAGAATAGAATTTATTTTGCATTAGCCAAGATTTAAGCTCTCTAACAACTTATTGGTTGGTAAATCTTTAATTATTGCTTATACGGATACGCTTAGGGGGGTGTTAGCAATAGCTCGAGAAGGTCACCCGAACTGGTTATTGCCAGAAAGTCCAAGCCTTCTAAGTAATATTTTTTAAAGTGTATCCCTTTATACACTATACCACGTTTGCATATGTATGGTTCACTGGCTCGCCCACTCACTAAACACACGCAAGCTGACACGTCTGCACTCGCCTGTAGCTCACGCAATACTAACTAACCTGCGATCCCTACAGTAAGCACGAGATAGTGCCTGTAACTATTATTTAGTTCTACCCTACATACACTACATTTATAAACTCTCAGTACATCATACCACGTATTGTTAAAAGGTCTTGTCAAATTTAAGGAACGTTATGTTAAACGATCGTTATATGTGGAAAGGCTGACTCAGGTTTTCGGTTCGATTCCGACTCACCGCCCCACCGAAAACGCCGGTGGGGTGACGGCCCGAGGGGGCTTCAACATGAATTTAAAAAAAAGGCCGAAATAACCCTGATTTGGCTATTTATTTATATTTTTGGTCAGACAATGCTTTTTCTATTATTATTATATTTTCTTTTAATCACTTGTCTGAACAAATCCGAAGCATCTACCAACATCCCTTATTTATTTCCTATAGTGTTATTCATGTCAGCCTTCTCTCTCAAAGAATATTAGTTTTAAATTAATTAACTGATAAATTTTCTAGGGCATATTTTGAGTTTGAAGGTTTCCGTGTTAAAAATGAATTAAATTATGAGTTTTCTTTAAATAGTCAAAGACTCGTAGTTCAGGAAACTCATAATTTACGTTACTCGCGTTAATATAACTACACCTTTCTGTAACATTTAGCACCTTGTCATCTTTGTTTTGTTCTAAGAACACAAGTGACCAGTAATGAGTCAGTCAATGTTCATATAACTATCAATTCGATATTACTGTCATTTGCATCTAAGTACATCGAAACCTAGGCTGTTATTAAATCAGAAAAACCTTGAGTAGACAAGCAACCTTCAGCCTCCACAATTCCTAGTCTTAGAGTTATTTGCAACCTTAATAGAAACTGTATAATGGGTGATGTTCTGAAGAACCAATTAAGATGATGCTTGAAGAACCTATAGGTGCAGAAACTTCCTATATCAAAATACTAACTGTATTTTAATATTTCAACATAAAACTCGATCATAGTTAAAACTCTCTGCTAATACGGATTAATTTTATACATAAATTTTTTAGACTTATTTTATTTTGATTAGCTTTAAACATGATAAATTGTAATAAGCTGTATTTTTCATGCCTTAATTTTCCACCCTTAGAGACGAAATGTTTTCATTAAATTTAATTGGGACCCACCTTGAGTATAACCAATTCAAAAGAAAGATCATTATAATAATAACTCTTACACATCTCACACGCGGCCGTCTGATCCCAAACTAGGCAGAGCCTGTACTATGGTAACCAGACTGCTGATAAACATACTTATATATTTCTAAATACATACATATTATAGATAAATTACACCCAGACACAGAACAAATAATCGTGCTCATCACACAATTATTTGTCCTGGGTGGGAATCGAACCCACAACCTCTGGCTTTAGCAGTCAGGGTCACTAACCACTAGACCAACAGGCCGGTCAATCAACCATTGAAATCGGTTTACAAATGGCGAAGACAAAAAAAAAACAGTAAAATAGGTAACCTTCCCTGGATAATATTTGTAATTTTAAATGTAATTATTAAGTATTTTGAGACAGTCAATAATGCCCTATAGAAAAATATAAACAACATTGAACGTTGTTTTTTTTTCTTTGTTCCTATTCTGTTCCGTGCATGAAGGCTCTTAGAAATTGGTACAAATTTATTTCCTTCATTGCTCGAACATTTAACTCGGACATCAATGTATTTTGACTGATAAAGGTAATGCGGTGAAACTAACAAATATGAAAAAAAATATGAAGAGGAAAATTTAGAGGTCGGAGGGCAGCGTAACGCTTTAACGCTTTGTTGTGCTTTATTTTAGTTTACTCCTTAAGAATCGACGCATGGAAGTAGATATGTGTATATTTTAAATTTATTATATACTAGCTGTGCCCCGCGGTTTCACCCGCGTAACTCAGATTCCATGGGAATATCGGGATAAAAGTAGCCTATGTGTTAATCCAGGTCTCCAGCTATCTACATACGAAGTATCATTGCAATGGGTTTAGTAGTATTTGCGTGAAAGAGTAACAAACATCCAAACCTCCTCACAAATTTTAGATTTTTTTTACACATACAATATCTTCACTACATATTATAAAATATAAACAAAGTCCCCTGCGTTTGTCTGTCTGTCTGTCTGTTTGCGATAAACTAAAAAAATACTGATCGGAATTTCATGCGGTTTTCACTAATAGACAGTGATTCATGAGGAAGGTTTTGGTGTATAATTTGTACCCGTGCGAAGCCGGGGCGGGTTGCTAGTGTTATATAAATGTATGTATACAGAGCCTTTTAACAAATCGCTGGTGTCTTGAAAATTCCCATTACGGACACAACCGTCAACAACGTCTGCCCTCACGCGTCTGCCTGCCGGCGTTCGGGAGTCGGGCGGCTCACGCCACGCGACGATGAGCGATGTCGTCCCCCCCCCCCCTCCACCACACCGCACAATTTTATATTAATTTTATAACTTTTAAAATATTTGACCAAATTACGTACTTTAAAAGGCAAAGTTTATATACTTTGAATATCAGAAGCGATAAAAGTAATTATTTTGATAGAAATCAATTTGTTACTGCTAAATGTGAATTGGAAATAAAAAAATCAAATTTTATTGTATTTATGGTTCACTATTTTGGTAATAATGGCTTACACATAAAATATAGATATATACTGTCGCGGACTTTTTTGTAGAACTATTTAGGAGAAATAATCCCACCGTACATTATATTCATGTGACTCTTACAGTTTTCCCACCGCACGCCAGAATAGCTCGCAGATGAAAAAATTTTTTCCGACTTTCTTAACACTTATCGTTATATATTGGCCAATATACAAAATATCTTCATAAATTATAGCCTTTGTGTTATTCTGATATATAAGCTATATTATTGTAAAGTTTCATTAAAATCCATATAGTACTTTTTGCGTTAAAGAGTAACAAACATCCATACATCCATACATCCTCACAAACTTTCACGTTTATAATATTAGAATATTTACTGTACAACGTTTACATATATGTATATAGAATGAGAGAGAGAGAGAGAGAGAGAGAGAGAGAACCTCCAGTAAATTGTAAACTCCAGTCGTGCGTCGGAGCTGACACAAACCTTTTTTATTTATTATTTATTACTAGTAACAACAATAAAAAAAATCTCCGAGTTTCACTCATCTATGATATTGATAACAAAATACACGTTCAATATGCTAAGTACACGTATGCGTGCTACACTTCGGGCGTGTCTGTTCAGTACATAACAGCAAAAAACGAATATGAAGAACGCACCAACTGAAACAGGTAATTATAGAGATGTACCTTACTTAAAATACGCTTTTAATGCACGGTCTTATACCGATTACGACACACTTATTTAAAACGTTCGTACGTAATGCATAGCCGGGCCAGCCGTGGATCCGCTCGCGTGTACATATTTATAGATTTTAAGCGGAAACCTAATTTTCCTTATAATATCAGCTATTTGCCTGTAAAAGGCTGGTGGAAATCGGTCCAACTGTTTCGAAGATTAGCCAGAACAAGCAGACACAAAATTTAAAATTTATTTCTTTGGTATAAATACCGAAGTATTATGACATTAGAGAGAGACACTTCAATTTTATTTATTTGTTTGTATGTGTAGACACATTTCCAAATAATTGTTGATTTCTCCATATATTCTTCCCCATATTATTTCTTACCTCAATTAACGAAAAATTGTTGAACAATTTTATATGAAATAAAGACACATTGAGTTGATAACGATCATGAGATCATGAAGTATATAATACTTACAGATATGAAGTTAGCGTAAGATAGTTCTATCATTCCGAAAGCAGTCATACGCACGGGCACCTGGCTCCGCTGCAGAGCCACCACAGCCAAAACCCTGAAGTCGGAGCGAGCACGGATCAGCTCCCATCCACAACTATACAAATATGTGGGAACCATTTCTGCCTGTGAATTAACCGGTAATTGTAAGGCCATTGAATTCAGCCTCCACAAGACTTCTAAACTATTCGATAATTAACTAACCAACTAATGCCCGGTTCCTATAATCAAGAAACAATTCATTTTGATTACGGACGGTAAAATCTCGTTGAATTTCTACAAAATTTTATCGTCCATAAGCAACATGAACCGTTTCTTCATTGTAGGAACCGGGCATAAGTTGATACACAAGAACACACCCTGTCTATGTTTGCTTGCAGAACAATAGCATTTATGGACGTGACGTGACGTGAGAAAAACATAGTTCACCTGAAATTAGCACTGCACGTCTTGTGCATTGCAGTTGCAGGCTAATGCCAACCCTCATAAGATCCACTATGCCGTTATTATAAACTTGTATACATAGTCAGTATTATAGTTAGTCTATAATACGTCAATAATTGAGATATGTACACACCTCATCACTACAATTACGCGATAGCATTTATTTATAGATATATGGAAAAGAGAACAAGCAAGTCAAGATATTTAGGTTCCTCTGAAGGAGACTTTTAAATCCTTAACACATATTTCTCATAACCTATGCTTGTTGGAGTTCCATACTTAAAAGGAAAAATTTAACTCTTGTCTCTACAAGAGTTAATTTTTTCCTTTTAGGTATCTAGACATGATACTCTTATCATCACTTCACTTTAAATGTCTACATATCTGCATTTTTTTTACAAGAATTAAAGTATCAAATCAAAATTAATAGTGTAATAAGTAGTTGAGTCCACGTACACTTCGGCAGTAAAAAAATAAACTTCAAGTCATTCCAAATTGCCAGCTAGAATCATGAAAATTGAAAGATGCAAGTTCTTAGAAACACAAAGAAAAAAGTGGTTCCGTACCTCATATGTTATGTCACCACCAGCCATCATGTATGATCCAGTGATTACCAAAAGGCATGTTATGAAGGCCAAGGTAGCTAACAAGTAAAAGAGATTGCGCTCAGTATCCTGAAAATGTGAACAGTGACATCAGTAAAAACATGTGTGAGCTCGATCTAACCGAGACCAGCCAAACAAGGGTTTGATTCAGAAAACTAGACTAGACTTCATTATCATCATCATAATCAACTATAATGCTGAAAATACTTTCTTGCAACGCCTTGTTGTCTGCCTATCACTTTGACCAACTACGTACTTACATTAAAACTTATTCTGTGCGAACCGAAAGATTACGAGTATCATATAATATTATTTGCGTATTTACAGGAATTAACGCGATCACGAAAAGGTATTACATACCTCTGAATTGCCTGAACCTTCTACCTCACGATCTCTACGACGGAGAGCGTGCACCGCTGAGCCAGTCAGCCTGTGACCACGGCCAGTGCAACCTGGTTGAAACGTCAGGCAATTCAGAGATATGTAATACCTTTTCAATCGCGTTAATTCTCGTAAATACGTAAATAATATTATATCATGGAACGCGAAAATTTAAAAGTTAGTACGAGTATCATTATAAAAGAAAAATAAATTTCATACTTCAGTGAATGTATTGTAGTGTAAAAGTCAACTTACAACCAATTTGACGAGACACATGACCAGAAGTGTGACACTTTCTAATACCTGGATGCTGTATATGGTTCCCATAGAATTTTGTACATTACGCGCACACCTGGAAGAACACTATTTATCAACATCGAGTTTGTATATATATATACAAACTCGATTATTATATTGAAAATAAAGGCCACTTAAATAGTACACTACAGTAGTGGGAGTTTACATTTAACGTGAGCGGAGTCTGTGACGCAAATACACCGAATCACACCGGTGTAATCTATCTACAATGTATAATATGTATTTAGAAATATATAAGTATGTTTATTAGCAGTCTAGTTACCATACAGGCTCTGCCGAGTTTGGGATCAGCCGGCCGTTTGTGTGATGTGTGAAGATATTATTATTATGAAGTTATAATAACAGCTACCTACCACAGTGCATCTTCATGCATCTTGATCACAGTCACGAAATCATTTTTAAAAGCGTTCTTCAAATCCATCCGTGACTTTTTCTCCACATTCTCCAATATTTTAGTCCTCATGTCTTGACAGTACAGTAGCAGGGCTTTAAACTTAAATCTAACTATGACGAGGGAACAGATCACAAAGCAGTCAATAGAAAGCATCATTGCCATCATATGGTACCAGTGAATTTCTATTAACGAACGAAGTATGTTCACTAAGATCCCTGTGTCGGCTGGACTGGGATAAAGCACCACTTCTGTTCGGATGGGTATACCTAAAAAATAAAAGTAGTCGAATAAAGATGATAAAAACGCACTTAAGATAGTATACTACTATTTATGTCTCTCGGAAACTTTTTTCCTGGTTAAAAGGTACTACCTATGTCTTTTGCTATCCTCTGAGAGCGTGTATGAAAATTTGATGATAGTCAGTAGAATAGTTTAGGCATGAAAGTATATGAATGTACTAAACAAACTTACATTTATCATTTTTGTTAGAAGTAGGATTATCATGCATGCTATTACAATGCTACATGCATTTTAAAAAATATATCATAATAAAAAGAAAAGTATATTTTTGATAGGTAGATACACATTTGAGTTGCGTTTGTAATTTTTTTTTTGTATCAAAATTTGTATACATACATGCGTGCGGATGGATGCGGATTGCCGTCCGCGCCTTCGTCCAGCAGTGGACGGCGATAGGCTGATGATTATGATGACATGCGTGCGTGCGTGTGTGGGTGTTTGCAGCCGCTTACCTTCTTTAATATGAACTCTGACCCCGTCAATAAAAGCGGAAATTATCGTCGTGTACACAGATATTATCAACATCAAAGAATATCTGGTAGATTGCTTCACAGAAGCTCGTTCTAGCTCAATGGAATGGAACGTAGATCTTATTCCTTCCAGGAGACGCTTCATCACCACAGTGACTTTATTTTTCTTATAATACAAGGTTAAGATCTTGAGAAAAACTAGAGGATGAGCAAAAGAGAATTGAAACAAATCATTTTTCTCTTTTTCATTGAGGTCAGATCGGAAATGGGCAAGAATTTCGTTGAGTAAAACGATGAAGACGTACATATTCGATACCACTTGCCATAATCTGTAGGCTTTGCCTTTAGGTACGTCAAAGGTCTCGTACCAACAGTCCCCCATTCCGAGATAGTACATGAATTTACATATTGATTTAAAATAATGTTTTTGAGGGTTCGTTTCTTTAAGCGACGGTGCGTCCATATTGAAAGATTGTCTGAATTACTTTAACAAAGAACTATAGAAGTTTAAATTGAATTGTATTTGTAATCGTCGAGCGCCCTTTTCAACTTTTCCAATTAGAAAAATTGGTTAATTCGATGAATAGTGTAGTTTGTTTAATGAATGTTCAATAGTTTAGAAATAATTTAATTCTTTGTAAAGTAATACAGAATGAAGATTAGAACTAACTTTTAAACTTTGCTTTTCATGATATATAATTATGTAGACGGCAATTAACGCGATCACGTAATTGGTATTATATACATTTAAGTTGCCTGACGTTTCGACCAGGTTACATTGCCCATGGTCACAGACTGACTAACTCATCGGATCCCTAAGATAGATGGTTCTTCATGGAACGGTACATTTTCAATATTTTTGATATTTTCATTGTCATACAATACTACAGTGTCCCTAATCTGTAAGTAAACAGACATGTTCGTGACTGTACATAAAAGCGAGGTGGCATGTTTTTAGCACTGATTCCACGCAATATATCATTAAAAATCATCTTCCCGATTGTAAGTTTTATGCTTCTTAATTTAAATCGCTTTGCGTACAACTATTGAGTAAAAGTGACATCCGATGGAAAGGTGCCTGCTTCAAGTGCATGTTCTGCAATCGCTGATTTGCTAGTTGTCTTTGCTGCGTAACAGCGGCGATATGTTCCGTGATTATTTTAGCAATAGTCCGCTTTGTTTGGCCTATGTATCTACAGAGGTGTAAGGAAAGTTCTTAGTAATACAAAACACACAGAAGTTTAGCTTTAGTTAAGTAGTTTATCAGATTTAATAGATACATAATGTTTGTTTATTTATTTAGAATAGATACTTCAACGACTTATTCAGTAATACAATTCAGCATATAAGAGGCATTGGTATACCTAATGTTACAGTGAGTTTGTCATTTAAAGAGGTACACAGTAATTACATAACAGCTTTAGTTTTAATCGGCCAAGATATTGACATTTTGGAAGAGAAACTTGTTTAGACTCGTTGTGATTTTAAATTCGATGAACCGAAAAAGCGACAGAGAATGAGATAAAATACAATTTTACAGTTTTTCCTATAATCTTTGCAAAGAGACGAACATATTCATAAATAGGATTTAGCCAGCGAGGGAATGAGATAGAATACAAGTATCAATATTTCCTATAGTCTTTGCGTCTTTTTTTAATTTTTTTATTTTTTTTTATCGTGTGGAAACCCACACGGGTCATCACTTCACCGAGGGTGAAGATGTATGTCGGACTCGAACCGACTAAAACCACACGGTGTTCCGTCACAAGTGAGTCTATTGCAGGGGACCCGGGATACCCTAGGAAGGAAGCTTCCGGGAACCCCTGCAGACTATGGCCTCCTGATCTGCTGGGGTAACGGTCAGCCCAACACGCTACCCCCAGGCCAGCGCTCATGGAGGACGGAGATCATTCAGCGCTCTCCGGCGCCTGGTGCGTCTTCTGCGGGATGGGAGAGTGCTTGTCCTCTCCCGTTCCCGTTCCGCCGCCTCTTTGGCCAACATCACCTCCTCGCAAAACAAGGCGGCGGAATCCCACGCACTCTCACTTTGGACCATGGACTAAACCATGGTCTCTAGCGAGAGGCTACTCACACCAAGTATAGTCATAGTCTTTGCGCCTGCATACTACCAAGTATTCAGAAAATGTCAACGTGGTGTAATTTTTGTGCATTTGCGTATTAAAAATCGTTGATTAATTAATTTATGTTAATTATTTAACACATCTGTATTAATTTGACCAGTAACTTTTATATAAATTACCTAAAATTAAATTTATTAACATTAGTAAATTATTTGTGTTGTTTCTATATTTTATTTCTCATTCTCTCGTAGGCTACTTTTCTAAAGATTCGCTTCTGCCGTGTGTGAATTGCACACATACACACTTTTTTTTACTTGTTTAATTATAACTGATTTTTAGTTTATTTATTTTATACAATACTCACGCATTGTGAATTATGCTAGACGAGGATACAAAAGATATTATAATGACCTAAAAAAAACATACACTGGCCCCTGACGTGTCAGGTCGAAGTTGTTAGATACAATTTAGGCTTGTCGGATCGGCTCAATATAAAACTTGTTACGTCGGATTAGAGTGACAGCTGTCATTATAGCGGAACGCATCACATGGAGGGGTGAGGCGGCCATCTTGTACGACAAAATTCGACCAATACTCGGCGGTGCATCAAGCTCACGACGAATCGCTTATTTCTGACGCAAGTTTATACATTTGTTTCACGTGCATTGATTGACAGTGATTAATTATATTATAGGAGGGTCAATTATTATTTCCTAATTAATTAATTTATTTATTGGCTCTACCCACATGTAGGATGGAAAGCCTTTCAAAACTGGTCTTCCAGCCCCTATAAACTTATCAATACCAATAAATAAAATTGAATTGTCTGTTTGTAATGTCAAAATAATAGTTTATTTTTGAGCTCATACAGTTATGTGCACGATACCTATGCCTAAGAATTTGTTTTTAGAATTTTTGTCTGTCTGTCTTTCTGTCTGTCTGTCTGTTTGTTCCGGCTAATCTCCGGAACGGGTGGACCAATTTCCACGGGACTTTCACTGGCACCAAGTGTTATAAGGAGTAACTTAGGCTAATTTTATTTTGGAAAAAGAATTCGTTTCACGCAAAATTTATAAATTTGTACACGCGAGCGGAGCTGCGCGGGAATTGCTAGTATTCAATATGACTAAATCGCCAAAAAAAGATGTCTTCTACCACACAGCACAGAAGTATTAAAATTTAAACATTCAGACAATTGTAATAAATTGTTAATGAATGAAATAAATAAATAAATTAATTAATTAGTTAAGAATCATACAATTGTTAACTTCATATTTTCACTTTTGCATCAAAATCCTTGAAACAGATTTTATTATTTTTTATAGCAAGTTACCCACTATTCCATATTTCTTAGTCGTCCATCGCCGGATCCAATGTAAATTAAAGTGCCTTTGAACTTAAATCTCCATGAATTTTAATGTAACTACACCGCTCAGGGCGGAAGAAGAAATCCTTTCAACTTTTGCAAAATATGACTTTACTAGAGTGGAAACTTGTAGGTCAAACACCCAAATCACAGAGCATTTTAGTTATTCCTCTTTCTCTCAAAACCAACAAGCAGTGTTACCGTTCTTCTTCTATTGGCTTTGACCCCTTCACATATCGGATCAGCCGTATTCATAGCTTTTCAACAGTGAAGTCTATTTGAGTTTTACTAAGATATTTGTGAATTATTTACAACCAAGAAAACTTTTCTTTATTTGGCCTTCTCTTATCTTCTCCTTTTTTTTCGTGTGGAGGGTTTTTTTTTAAAGGGACCCGGTTATACCCTAAGAAGGAAGCCTCCGCAGAACCCCTGCAGACCTTGGCTGCCTCTTGAAAAGGCGGCCACACCGTGGTGTACGGGGGTCTTGCCCCCCTCCGATTTAGAGAAGCGCGCTCGGAACACGTCGCGCCGCCGTCTCAGGATAATGGACAGCCCCATCCGTCATCCCCAGGACAGCGCTCATGGAGGCCGGAGGTCATTCTGCGCTCTCCGGCTCTCTTATCTTCTCCTTCAGAGTGGGTTTAATTTCACATAATGCCTATAATTAACGTGAATGCTGCCTGCTGATGTGGAAAAGCCTTGACTAATTTACTTTCTGCATTTTGGGTTCCATTAAGTAAATAAAATTGTGTCGGAACAAGCCGGTTACTTTTCTCTTAGTGCCGTAGTGGGTGCTATAACTAAATCATTAGATACCTGCCTTACGCTCTATCCATAAAATAAATAAGCCTTTGGAATCACATTATAACAATGTCTTCGGCCCAGTCAATAGCAAGTGACGTAAGAGCAACGTCTCAACCACACAATGACATGTACGTCACCAGCCCGCGTCCTATTCACGTCATTTTCACCTTTAAGTACTTCCACTCTGTTTATATTAAAAAAATTAAAACATGATAGTTCGATTTAGATATGGGACTATCTAAATCGAACTATTCATGTTTTAATGGTAATTAGTTGCTTTGCTACGAGCAAAGCAAGTAATTTCCATATCGAACAATAAACATCCGTAGTGCATTGTCTATTTGTGGCTAAAGTGTTACAGATTTCAAGTAAAATATTTCGCTCTTTTCTGATTGTACTGCACTGGCTATATCATAACGGTTAATATAATGTATATGTAACCACCTATTCCAGAAAAAATAAATATATACGGAGCCAAGTTCTGTACAATAACCGTTCTTTAAAGGCTTCAGCAGCAAATGAGTTTACATGGCCAAATTATGTACAGCTTCCTAAATTACTGCTTTTCAGATACTATATTTAGGTATATTATTATTATCATCCCCCGCCGCATCTATCTGTCTGTCTGTTCGCGATAAACTTTTGTAGCGTGGGGCTTACTTATGGGCCGGTTCGACCGGAGTGGTACCACGGCCTCACAGAAAACCGGCAGTGAAGCAATGTTTTATTGCTTTTCGCCGAGTGAGTGAGGTTAACGGAGGCCCTTACCCTTCCCTCCCCCCCCCCCCCTCTCCTCCTCTTCCACCCTTCCCTTACTCCCATCTTAAAGGTCGGCAACGCACTTGTGACTCTTGAGTTGCAGTTGCCTGTGGGCGGCGGTAGTCATTTACCATCAGGTGACCCGTCTGCTCGTTTGCCTCCTAAAATCAAGACCCCACACTTTTTTAATGTCACTGTTCAGGTGGTTAAAGCTTACTCAATCAAACTACGACTACTTATTTGACTTTAAATCTATGTTTAAATAGATGAAGACAGTTCATCATCATTTTTCTTCTCATGAAAAAAAAACTGAAAAACTACTGAGCGGATTTTCATGCGGTTTTCACTAATAGACAGAGTGATTCATGAGGAAGGTTTAGGTGTATAATTTGCTAAGATTTTGTGTAAAGAGTAATGAAAAATGATGATAATTGTTGATGATGTCTCTGCTACCCGTGCGAAGCGGGGGTGGGTTGCTAGTAATAATAACAGAATAAACATGCTGAAGTGGCAATGGGCTGACCACGTCTGCCGAAGGACCGATGGCCGTTGGAGCAAACGGGTCCTAGAGTGGAGACTGCAAACCAGTAAATGAAAGGTAGGACTGCCAACCTGAAGAAGGTAGCTGGGATGGGCTGGATGCATAAAGCGGAGAACAGGGTGCTATGGCGTACATTGGGCGATGTATATCTCCAGCAGTGGATCGCAACGCGGTAATTGACTTGACTAGAAGTGACATAATTTCAGGCTTTGCATAATTTATATGTAATCTCTACTATAAACCGTAAATGTCTTGACAGAAGAACTGCCCAACCAAAAAAAACTAATACTTAAAGAAATGTAATGGTATACGGGGGTTACAAAAAAGCTTTCGTCAGCACTGGTGGAGCTAGAGCAGGTTGCTCTCTCAGTGTGTGTCGGGTCAGTAGTTTTTTTCTTTTTTTTAGTTTGACCCACAAAATGTAATGGCAGTACAACCAATTTTGACCATAACTTTAATTTGACAAAAATAGTTTTTAAGCAATTAATTCGACAATAGCCATCATTTTCAATTTTGGGATTAAGTAAAACAACAGAATCACATCAAAATCATTTATTTCAATTGAACAAATTATATGTATTTTTAAATTGTTATAAGTAGTAGTCAGTCGTGACGCTTTTTGTCACAATACGTAATAGTACAGGTACAGAAGTCACACTCCGCCAAATCATTTAAATAAAAAGCATCTCTTGTTTCGACACAATAAAGTCGTAATTCAGGTCGTACATCGCTTACTTATTACTTACAGTTATATTCACCTAGCAGTTGGCTCTCTTTCTATCACATAGGTAACTCTTATCTGTTTTGACGACGGCGTGACGTTAGGGTTGTCTTTTTTTAAAGAATTAATTAATCTTAATATTTTATTACCAGTACATAAGTTACACATACATAGGAAACAATTAAAAAAAACTCCTTACCTTTATAATATTAGTATAGATAAGAAGATAAAATAACTTGTTATAATTTTAGTTTTCTTTAATTCACTTCTGTGTAAGATTTCTTTGACGTTCTCGATTATAAACACTCCAAATATTTATAAAACTTCTCTCACCCTTAAGAGAAACCAAACGTCAGTAACAATAAAATAATATCAATAACAACTCTTTAATTTGCAGTTATTAATCTATATTAATAATTCGGTCAAGGGGTACAATAGACTCGATTGAAACCTTACCTGAATAATAAAACATAAAAAATAATGATTTCGAGTCGACAACATATGTCCGCAAAATTCGGATTGTCGAGCATTTTGATAAATTCTAATGATGCAAATGGCAGTCGTGCCATCTTGAGTTCGTTAAGGCCGATTCACACGTATATAAACTACCTACATTTTGTAAAAGATTGTGTATTATGATTATGAGTCACGTCACATTTCACCCGAGCAAACCGGGTTTTCATCTAGTAGGCTATAAATCAACGGACAACACGGAGACCTGGAGTAACACATAGACTACTTTCTATCCCGATATTCTCACGGCATCGGGACCTACACGGGTGAAACCGCGGGGCGCAGCTAGTCTTACATTAATTCTTTTTTGGATTAAAACAATTTGAGTCACAGTCAGTAGTGTTTAACCAAAAAGTTTTCATAATTAAACACTTAGTTCAAATAGGCCTCGTTGTCTAGTTTTAGTAAACCATTGAATTCCTTGCAAGGTAGTGTCAAAAACGGTTATAAGTAAAACAGAAATCCTGTAGTTTACGAATAGTGATCCTTTCAGGGCCCCTAAATCTAGGAAAGGCCAGTAAGCCGACTGATTTATTACAACAAGACGTAGTTAGCCGTGTAAGATAGATTGTCGTCACAGCCAACATTGCAGATGTTTAGAGATATAAAGTAAATACTTACTACGAGGGCATTACAAGCTGTCGCAGAGTTTTAGAAAATCCTCCACAAATTCGTTTACACATGTGCCTGATTTCAATTGTGAAATAGTATTTAGGCATTTAATTGATCATTAATTATTTAAATTCTGCAAATGTAACTAGTTTCAAGCGCTATTAAGAACGCTTATCTTGTTTATATCGTTTATAAAATTTCTTTATTAAGTCACAAAAAAACAAGTTTCAACCCTGACGAGGGCTCATTATCAAGGTATGAAGCAAACCATCGCTTTGTTAGATATATGATTCTGAGGTTAGAATCGTGGTTTTAGTCGGTTCGATGCCTACATACTACTTCACCATTAGCTCCCCGTTTTCCACATCGATCAACTATGTATGTACAACTAGTTGTGTAATGAGGGGATATTTTTAGGACTCCATTCCTCAAAAGGAAAAAAGGAACCCTTATAGTATCACTTTGTTGCCCATCTGTCTGTCTGTTAAGACCTTAACCCGTCACAACATGGACAGAAAACTTGATCAAAGTGGCAGAGAGCCGTTAGATTAGACCGAGGCATGACCAGCGTTTGAGTGGGCGTCCCACCTCAACTTTTGTTAATACACACGAAATTTGCAATTCAACAGAAAGTATAAAATGAAACAGCCAAAATGTAATTAAATTATGTTTATTCTCCTGGGAATGTGTCAACAAATACCAAAATCTCAAATAATACTCAATATTAAAGATACAAATACAACAACACAATAAGGATTTGCACCATCGAGATATAAAGTTCAATAATAAAGGGAAAATTAATAATTAATTTCATGCCAACGCAGCAACGCCATACAAACTTAAAAATAGGTCATTCCTGCCCTTAAATCGACGCTGAGTCCGGCCACTGTCGTACATGTTTGTACATTTTTTTAATGGTATGAAGTACAAATTTAAACGACGTAATATCTAATGTACATAAAGTATAAGACCGTGTTAAGGACGTATAGCAATAATTAACTGTAAAATTGGTAAGGCTTTTTAAATAAACTCATAATTTGTATTCAGCCGTTTTTGCGTCGTCACTCGCAGTCTATGAGATGGTCTAATACTGTTTTTGTTCTTAGCGAATAGAATTTGATTACTGCTATGTCTATTACATTAATCAGTAAATAAAAAATAGTATCATGTCAAATGAATATAAGTAACACTTTTCAGTATTGTACTTAACCAATACTGTTAGACTTAAATGTATGTCCTTTCTATATTTATTATAAAATAACTGTACTATCAGAGTTGTAGCCGTGATCACTCTCTGTGCTACGTCTGTCCACACCAGTTTTAGATTTATTGCACATAACTTTACGTTTTTTGTTAAAATCGCTTGTGTCACCTTTACTTTTATTGCAATCTTCAGATCGATGGCTCAATGTTCTCTTTTTGTATTCTTCTAAAGATATTTTCTTAATTTCCTCTTTCGTAGTACTTTCTTTAGACTTGCTAACTACTCTGTTATTGCTATCATTCATATATATGATTTTATTGTTCTTTTTAATTTTCCTTTTCATAGCACTTTCCTGAGACTGATCACTCAATACTTTCTTATTACTCTGGTTTAATAATTTCATTTTGCTAGCATTTTTTTGTAAATCAACTCTAACATTGTGCTTATCTTGTTTTTGAACGTCAATTTTCACTCGATCCAACACTTTTTCAAATGTCGGAATTGGTAATATTGGAGGTGAATATCCTTTTTGTTGGTCTATTTCTCTACTATAATCTTTGTCAATAGTTATCTCTTGATAATTTGAAATCTTTGGTCTTTTAAATATATCATCTAATTGTTTCTCCATATCATCATCGTCTTCATTAAAAATTCTTTTTAAATCATTTGTTGCACTGTCTAATAATTCTAACATTTTAGTTTTACTTGTAACTAAATCAGAATTTCCATCAGAAATAACATTGTTTGCATTTGATTTAATATCTTCTTTATAACTATGTGTTATACGTCTCGGATCTTGACTTTTAATTTTTGCCATTTCCTCATTTTTATTAAGAACTTGTAAAGAATGATCTTGAAATATGCTCATCTTAGGTGTAGCAATGTTGTCCGGTTGCGAAGCAAATCCAAGCTTTGCACTAATAGGGGTTGTAGTTGTTTGCAATAGTGATATTGGTAGACGAGGTGGAAATAAATTACGAGGGCATTCACTTCTTGGACCCCTCTTTTGAAAAATATTTGGCATATGCCAACCAGTATGACTAGATGAAAACGGTGGTGGATTATACCAAGAATTGCAACTGTTGTTATGCGGCGTAGGAAACCGATAATTTGCCATAGCACAATTTGTCATTCTAGGAATAAATCTTTGCTCTTGATTGTGTGGAGGTCTATAGTGACTTGTTTTATAAGGATTGTGATAAAAACGTGGTTTCATTTGGACAGGTAATGTAGGAGGTCCTTGATTATTAAGGATAGGGTGGTTAAATCCGGACCCACTTGAGACAGCTTTTGTTTGAGTCGGCTTTAAAATGATTGCAGATGTATAAGAGTTGTAAGAAGAAACTTTATTTAAATGATTGAGAATAGCTTCATTACGACACTCGTTTCGTATAGTTAAGTCATAACTGTTAATTAATTTAGTGTTATCGCAGTTATTTGTGCTTGGATTTGGTTTACATTGAGTAGTTACGACAGTTGCGCTAGATGGTGGAGTAGTTATATTATTAATAGTTGAGCCAATATTAGTCCACTGGTTAGTAGTAGATGCAATATTATTAGAATTATTCATAGCATTTGGAATGTAAGAAGTCACATTTGCAGGATGTACGAAACATAACTGAAAAGGATTACTAGACACATTGGAATTGATTGGTAAGTTGTTATAAACATTGTAACCCGTTGTAGCACGGCTTTGAGCCGTCGAGCTAATATTTGTATGACTGGGTGAAAAAGACTGAATATTACTAATATTAACATTACTTTTTAGTAAATCGTTACATTTCAGAGGCGCTTCTTTCAACACCTCTTTCGCCTCATTTCTTCCACCAATGTCTTTAATTTCGGAATGTAACTTCTTGAAATCCATTTCAGTTTCTTTTGGAGTTCTCTGCATATGGCCAGTGTTATAAAAATTAAACGGCATTGACTTAGTAACTGCTTGACCTACAGTATCAGACTTGCTTGTTGATTTTTTTTCTTTAAGGTTATCTCGTTTGTCTACTTTGAAGGTTTCAAGTACCTTCACATTTTCACTCATATTTCTATTTTTCTTAGCCAACGTGCTGCAAGGTAGAATAGGTGAATTAGGTTCATACTTCTTTTCCATGCACTTACGTGAGTTTTCTTCTCCATTAGCGATTTTATCTGACTTTTTTGCTTTATTATAGAGAGTTTCTTTTTTATTTGTTTCTATTGTTAACAGTTCCAACAACTTGTTTTCAAGAACATTTTTCTTATATTTAGTTGTGTTCTTTATATTTTTAACAGTAGGTGTAGAACTTTTAACCGTATTTGGTGAACTCAATAATTTGAATAATGAAGATGAATTGGGATCTGACTTTTGTTTATTGACATCTGTGTTTATTATTTTATTTGATAGTTTCGTATCCTGGCGTTTTTTGTAGCTCTTTTTTGTTGTTAAGTGCTCTACTAGTTCTTCAGATATTTTCCCTAAGCTAAATTTTACAGGGATTTTTTCAATTAACACATCCGCCCTGCTTCCTATGTGTTCCTCAGACGTGTAATTTATAACTTCAGTTTTATTTGATGCTGTAAGCACTGCTCCAGTACTGTTAAGTACTTTACCAGAAGTGTTTATACTGGACTTAGCAACATTTTTTTGTTTTTCCTTGACTTCAGTAATTAGGGTTTTATTTACACAGGGCTCTGCTGTTATTTGGTTTGTATCTTTTACATATTTCTGTGTAACAGTCATACCAACAAGGCCCTTATTGCGTTTAAAATCAACTGTTCCTGTATGTTTTTGATTTAGTGCCTTTTGTAGTTCAATATCTTCTCTGCGCTTTATTGCATCTTGTCTTTTCTCAGCTGTAGTCTTTAAAGTTACAAAAGGCCATATTACTTGGGAAGAAACATTATCCGTATTATTCACTTTATTTGATGCGTTAACTATGTCATCAATTATGATACAATCGTCACTTGTATCATCAAAAAGCTCTATACCAATGTCACTATCACTGTCACTAACTAAATCACAAATATTTGCTTTATCTAATATTTGTTGAGTATATTTTTTATAATACCACGGAAATTTTGAACAGTCGACTAATTTAATATATAAGGGACAACAGTCATGTTCACTAAAACTCTCTAAGTCACTTTCTACGGTTTCTATGGATTCAGCATCTTTTTCAAATCTCACATCTTCAGTTGACCGCTTAAATTCAGATATCATAGTACCTGAAAAAAAAACAATAAAATAAATGTTTCTGCATGAAAGTATCTTTAGTTAAGCCATGAAGATATTGCATTTAACAATAAGGCCCCACTTTGTACATTATCTGTCTGACACATGTACGCAGGATACTTTTACTGTAACAATGGACAAATATACAAATATCAACAAACAAATAATTGTTAATTATTTATTGTTCTTAGTCTTTTAAGTATGATTAGTTTTGACCATTTTTTTTTTTAAAGAATGGTAAATTTAAAAAATCAAATCAACCACTTAATGCATTTGTCAGATGTGGCGGTGCATATTGTACAGCAAGGTTTGAGACTAATAGATAGGTTAAGGTTTAATTATGTATTTACCTTTCAATACATCATTATCCTGTATTGTTTGGCTGCCAAAATGAACCCTGTCATGCTCAGAGTCAAATAGCTTGATCGGGTCATCGAATAACTCGTCATCAGTTTCATCATTCAATTGAGACCTCATATTGATGATACCTGCCAAAAGAAAAGTCTCATGAAAAACAAACCATCAGTAACTTGAAGCAGGGAAGCGAATATATTTATTTTATTTATTTATCTGATTCTTTTAAATTACTCTTACTCATTTTCGTTCTGAACCAGTATAACTTGAACTGTCATTCTATAGATTTTCCGTAGCATGGAAGGTCAACAGACTGGACTTCTGTAGTTTTTTGTAGGCGTTTTCGCATATTTTTAAATTTATAACACATACTAGCAGCACCCCACGGTTTCACCCGCGTAAGTCCCGATCCCGTGGTCCAGGTTCGTGTTAATCCAGGTCTTCAGCTATCTACACACCAAGTTTCATCGCAATCGGTTCAGTAGTTTTGGAGTACCACTAATATTATAAATGTGAAAGTTTGGATGGATGGATGGATGAATGGATGTTTGTTACTCTTTCATGCCAAAACCACTGAACCGATTGCAATGAAACTTGGTATGTAGATAGCTGGAGACTTGGATTAACGCATAGGCTACTTTTTATCCTTATAATCTTTTCTCTATTCAATATTCCCACGAGATCGGGACTTACACGGGTGAAACCGCGGGGCGCTGCTAGTTTATAATATTAGTGGGATTGATTAAAAGCTTTACTTTCTGCACTTCTACATATAAATTTAAAGTATTCCAAATTTCGCATTCCTATGTCCGCACAACAAAAGAACAAATATAATGTAAACGTTTGTTTAGAATTTTTTTTTTTCTATAAAGAATATTACTTGACGAGTCTTTGTGTCGATGAACCCCATTTTCAACGGCGGATAAAAATTATTAATTATAGGCCTTGAGGTTCAGGAGTTAAGACATTTTTAAGGGGAATTTCCTGTTCCTTAAGAGAAAATTCTGAGGCCGTACTTTTTTATTCAGATTTTTTATTATAACAGTTGCAATTTTTATTTTACAGAAAAAAATAAAAATACGTCTTTCTCAGAATTTTATTATGCTTCAAATGAGCCCATAATTTTCTGTTTTTTTTTCTAATCATTTTAAACCAGATATTACACTTCTCGACTAGACTAATATAAAAATCAAAATAGTTAACTTTTTTTGCTTTATGTTGCTAGTTTGTTCTATAAAACTGTATAAAGTATTTAATGCTGTTCTTGTCTCTTTCATTGAAACCCATGTCAAATCGATAACAATAATAAGTACCTACCCAAAATTAAACATCTGGCACCTTGTAAACAAACATGTGTTAACGTCAGGCATAAATTCCTTTATCGTTTCGTAGGTAAGAAACAATGACAAACGTTGGTAATCTGGAAATGGATTGTAGGGACTCACTGATTATTTCGACTTATACAGGATTTAGATTTTGAGCAATGCAGGTTTTGGGGCTTGAAGGGAAGGGAACAAAACAGTTTTTCGAGTGGCGGAGGTTTTCGACTTATCGAGGGTTCGACACACAGAGGATATACTGTAGTTTTAAAGCACTTACAAAAATTCTTCCACATTACTTATATTGGTACGAAATTAACACCAATAACGACTACACTGCAGTAGACACAAAATATTCTAGAATTATATACGTTTTTAAGAGCACCCAAATCAGGAACTCTAATTTTATTTATCGACGTCACTGTCAAAAGAAAAAAACTTGTCATTTTATTTTACTTCTAATTTTGAGCAAAAAAGGTTATTCAAAAAAATACTTATTAAGTTTATTTTATTATTTTATTGTTGTACTGGCTGCACCCGGCATGCGCTGCAATGCCTTTTTTTATATAGATTTTTGTTCTAGCAACCCTCGCGAGCGTCCCTAGAACACCCTACCAAAGTTTCATTGCAATCTGATCAATGGTTTCGCAACGTATAGAGGATAAACAAACAAACATTGTTTTTTAAATATATAGAATAACAATGCTCGTTAAGAAAACAATGTATATAATTATCACTGATTTTGGTGGGACCGATCCTTTCCTTCTAAAGTCAAGGAAGGTAGCCGGTGTCGTGACTGTTAGCGGGTGATAGTAGCTATCATTGATATTGTACAAGAATGTGTAACTTGTGTGACTGAAATCAAGACCCAGACTTTTTTAATGTCACTGTTCAAGTGGTAAAAGCTTACTCAATCAAACTACGACTATTTTCTTTCTTGAAGTAACATTATAGATATCACTTATTTGACTTTAAATCTATGTATAAATAGAGGATCATTTGTCTTCTCTGTTTATAAACCTAAATATGTCTTTTTAAAGTGAAACTCCTTAAGAATCGTTTTGATTTCAAATTCGATGAATCGAATCGAAAAACTCGCACTAAAAAGAGACAAACATTCTTAAATAAGATTTAGCCTGCGAGAGAACAAGATACAATACAAGTACACAGTGTTTCCTATAATCTTTAAAAAGAGACAAACATATTCATAAATAGAATTAAGCCTGCGAGAGAATGATATAGAATATAAGTATCAGTGTTTCCTATAATCTTTGTCTTCGCGCCTGCGTACTACGGAGCCTTCAGAAAATTCGTCAATGTCAACGTGGTGTCATTTTTATGCATTTGCGTATTAAAATTCGTTGGTTATATTAATTTAGCACATCTGTGATAAAAGTTATCGGAACACGTCGCGCCACCGTCTCAGGCTTGCGTCTGCTAGGGTAACGGACAGCCCCATCCGTTACCTCCAGGCCAGCGCTCATGACGGCCGGATATTGTTCGGCGCCTGGTGCGTCTACTGCGGGACGGAAGATTACTCTTTCTCTCCCGTACCCTTTCCGCCGCCTATTTAGCCATCATCACCTCCTCTGAGGTGATGATGGCTAAATAGGCGGCTGAATTCCACGCACTCTCTCTTCACACCATTGACAGAACCATGGTCTCAAGTGAAAAGGTTCCTGCACCCACAGACACAGAACAAATGATCATACTCATCACACAATTATTTGTCCTGGGTAGAAATCGAACCCACGACCTTTTGGCTTAGCAGTCAGGATCACTAACTATTAGACCAGGCCAGTCAACATGTAAACCAAGTTCAACGTAAATGATATGGCTTTGCTACCGAAGTATATAATCACCTCTTGTAATCTCTCCTCTATTATGTTAGATATATGATTAACAGAAGGCTGTCATAGTCCTGATATGAGCTATCTCACTCTTACGTATACACGATGCGGGTTGAGCATTCCCCTAACACCGTATTTGATAATAGCAAAGGGATGGCGGGCGGTGACAGAAATGTCTAACGAGGGAGCTAAATAGGTCATACATTATGGCCTGGATTTTAATACATCCTACTAATATTATAAACGTGAAAGTTTGTGAGGATGTATGGATGCTTGTTACTATTTTACTCAAAAACTACTAAACCGATTTCAATCAAACTTGGTATGTAGATAGCTGGAGACCTGGGTTAAGACTTTTTATCTTGATATTTCCACAGCATCGGGACTTACGCGGGTGACTTACGCAGCTAGTTTAAATACATTTCATTTAATACCATATATAGATTGTGTATAGGAATAACTGTACGCCTATGGGGGTGATACTGTATACAAAAGATAATTTAGAGACCCATTAATTTAGGTAATTTTTAGACTTCCCAATTCGAATCCCAGAGACTGAATCAATTAATGGTAGAATATGGAAGAAGTGAAGTATCTTTTTATTCTTATTAATACCGGTTATCTTTTATTTTTAAGGCTTGTTTGTACATATTATATTATTATGTATTCGTCACGGTTAGTGACTAATAGAACGTAGGTTTTTTCGCATTTTTTTAGTTTGTACTTTAAACTTACACATTATTTAAAAAAGCAAATTACTTTTAGTACATTTTGCTTAGATTATAATTTAAATAAATAAAATATTTTATAAAATCGTAAAAAAACATATAAAATATTTTTTATGTTTTTTATTACGATGACACATAAATGTAAAAATATTTGTTAAAATTTTTATTTAAAATGACGTGTATTGTAATACTTATTTCATGCATCTTAAATAAATAATTATAATTGTTAACAGTAAAAACTCACCTCGTCGTGCTAATTCCTCAAACCCAAAGGGAATGTAACTTGCAACTTGCGTTAATTGTCCTTAGGTATACCCAATGCCTTCTTCCTATAATCACTTTACCCACTGCTGGTCCGTCTTCCTATCCTGACCACTTTAAAACAACTGATTTCTTTTTCTCTACCTCAAGTATGCAACACGGAATTCAACACATAGGCACAATTTCTTAAGCACAATAACAACAACTACAAGATATTTTTTCCCGCCTCTTTTTATGACAATTAGGCTTCAAAACACGTGTTTGGGTCTAACATAAAACTACGGATGAAAAAATTTCTCTGAACACTCAATACGTACTATAAAAAGTAATTCTATTGTAAGTAGGTTAAGTTTTTGTTTGCACTGTTTCATTGTTTGATTTATAGTTATTTTACTTAAAGACAACATCTGGAAGTATAAACTCCAAATTCAAACAAGTAGTAAATGAAATAATAAATTTATAAATCGCCTTAGACATAAGAATTCTAATGCCACATTTTAGAGTATTGTTTGTTAAGATGTTTTGAGTTTCATCCCAAGAGTAAACTTTTTCAACTTCAACAATTTTTTTGTGCCTGATTGTTAAAATAATCACGAGAATATGACATCGGGTTAACACTAAGGAAATGCATTTCAAAACAACTCTAACGTTGGGGTTACACTGAACTTCCCTAAACTTGAAATTGGACAAGCTGAGAGCCTTCACTTAATTATCCAAACGTATCTTACCAAGGTATCAGTAAAGTTTTACAAAGCAGACAAGTCACAGTGGCAATAATAATAAATTCAAAATGTAAGGCTGCTATCACCACATAGGCATGTAATAAAAGACAAAAATCACTAAAATATTGAAACTACTTAATTACATAGAGAATTTTGGGTTAAATCATTAATTTAATATTGTTATTAAACAAACACATTTGTCAACCTTTAGAAGCAATGCACTGACAATTTTTTAATGTATCGGGTATAACAAAAAATAACATATTTAGAACTAATATGTTAAAATTAAATGAATACCCTCTTGTCATATTTTTTACTTGCAATATACATAGAGGTAAGTAATATTCTGTGGCAATATATCATAGATATTTCAAACAGAATATTATGAAACCAATTTAAAAAATGCGAAAAAACGAGACAAGCATCTAACAGGTAATATGTTTTATTCCTCTTTACGCAGAACTTTATGTTAATAAATTAAAAATAATACATATATGAATCGTTCCGAAACGCACGTCGTGCCATTGCCATTTAAAAAAAAACTTTTTAGCTACCAACTTGTTATGGGGAAGATTTAGGATAATTTCGAAAATAAAACAACTGGACGTGTTACGAATGACAAGAGTCTACGTTTTCTAGTAGTCACGTAGTCTAAGTTTACGTTTTTCAAAAATAATACTATAGGACTACGAAGCTATCAACACTCGTTTTATGAGACGTTGCCATTATTAATTTGGTAGGCGTTTGAACACTACTTGATCGCTAAAAGAATGGGAATTAGAGTGAGCTTAGACCATGGCCAGTACAACCTGATGGAAATGTCAGGCAACTCGAAGGTATGTAAAATCTATTACGTTATCGCGTTAATTCCTGTTCGTATCCTTAATTAAACATTAGGCGGTTTGAGGTCATTCTGACTTGTAATAATTAAAAAAAAAACATCAAGGAACGCGAAAGTCTAAAAGTTAGTATAATATAATAAGTATTTGGTTTAAAAATAAGTGTAGGTACGCAGGTGGTAACGCCTTCTAAATAGATACATTTACCTACACAAAAGTTTTATATGTTTGTTTGTAATGGATAAACTCAAATAATACTTAACCGATTTTAAAAATTCTTTAACCTACAGAAAGCTACATTATCAGCGAGTAACATAGACTGTATTGAATTTTTATTTTTTTTTTTATTTATAGATCAGTACGAAAATTGCAACAATGTAACACAACACAAGGTATCAAAAATTTGCTTATAAAAGTCATTATTTAGCGTGCGCTGCGAAAATGATTGATGATACCTAAAATAATGTACTACATGTTTATAGTACTCATCATCACCCACAAAAAAAAGCCCGCGAGGCTATATGTGTAACTATTATAATCAAATCACAATAACAAATTTGAACAAAAAGTTGTTAATCAAACCACGGGTTGAATCGAAAGATCATGACATTCGTATCATGATATTAATCCTTATCCAACTTAATAGTTTCATAATCAAGGTTTATTACGTACATGTAAATTACTCTTTAAATTAATTATTAGAATCGGACCTTTCGTTTAGAAGTTACGACGATTACAAAAATGCTAAGATTCACTGATGCCGCGTTCCAATAAACAAGAAGCGATTCGTTTTGCTTACGGACGGTAAATTTACGTTAAATTTTCAATGAAAATTTTACCGTTCACAATTAAAACGAATCGTTTTTTGTTTATTGGAACGCGGCATGAGTTATTATTACCTACGTATCTCGATGCTAAGATCAAGAAAAATGTCGAAAGCATGTTATTTGGACGAATAGCTTAGGAGATAATGGAAAATTAAAATAATTCAACACTCGTTGCGGCGAAAACGAGCCGTGTGACCCTTTTTTTATCGTGGGGGAAACCTCCACGGGTCATCACCTCACCGGATCTAGCGGTGAAGTGGTATGTCGGAATGGAACCATCTAAAACCACAGTTTTCCGTCACAAGTGAGTCTTGCAAAGGACTCAGGTATATACTAGAAAAAAGACCCTGTCAATTGATCTGACCTTAGCCAGCTCTTATGCAGTAGGTAGCTACACTATTACGTGCAGAGGTGCGGGGAGCTTTGGCCCCTTCCGGTTAAGAGAGGAGTGCGCAGAACAAATCGCGCCACCATCTCAGGCCTGCTTCTGCAAGGGCAGGTGACACATAATCCTGGTCGACTGACGAGATACGAGCATTGCCCAGAAGAGACAAACTGTAACCGCCTAAATGCCAAGTTACCATTACTAACTCCATTGTAAAATATTGTCTATGCTGAAGTACAGAGTAAACTCTACTTAACGCCTCTCGATTAAACGACAAACTCCCTAAAACGTAAAAATTACTTGACTTTGATTGGTTTACTTTGTTGTCCATAATGATTAACGATCTAACCCACTGTAAATAACGACAATAATACCTAATTTTCAAGCAACAAACAGTTTTAAGCATTTATTTTTGTAATTTACTTATTTCGTACGGTGACAAAACACTATTTTCGTCATAAAAAGTTATGTTTTTGACTGTTAAAAGGAAGGATTTAATTTTGATTGGTGGCCCTTTCGTTTAAAACCAGCGATATATTAATTCGGACAACGGGCTCGGCTGGCGTAATTTAAAGTACAAATTTTTACAATATTTACTATATTTTGATACAATTTATTGAAGCTATTAAGTATATTTATATATAGCGAAATGCACTTCGTTCCAACATGTCAGAAAGACACCTCGAACATTATCACAGTGAAATATGTAAGTAGTACATATCATAAATCTTTATAACTATACAGCCCTTGTACTAAGGATGGCACAATAACCCTACCAATATATTACCCTGTTATAAGTGGCTTAAGATTTGAAGTGGGTGGACTAAAGATGTGATAGATGATGTGACAGATGATGTGACAGATGATGTGACAGATGATGGCCAAAACAATCCTTATAGTCTACTCGAGTGGGGCAAGTGACTGCGAGAGTAGCTTTATTATCCGGTATCCGGCTTATACAATCTAAATTTACTATCCGGCCGGATACTGGATTGTAAATTTAGGTACTTCATACAAATCACTTCAAAAATATACTCGATATACTTTTAAACTTTCGCGTTCCATGGCCGTGGTCACAGGCTGAATCAACCTGGTCGAAACGTAAGGTAATTCGGATGTATGTAATACCTATTTCGTGATCGCGTTAGTTCCCGTGCAACTACATAATTATATAATCGCCATATTTTGATTTACAACATGACTAATAGTAGGTACCTATTATACAATATTACAGACAAATTATGGTATATGAATAGCAATTTCTATTAAATAATTGTCATTTTATTGTAAACTGTAGTGTGTTTATTTGTTCAATAAGTTTAGCTTCAACAACCATCGCGTAGTTTGTCCAAATAATGTTGCGTCGATTAGCTACATTGACACGAAGACTTCCTAATTCCTCGGCCCTCAAGCGTCGTAACCTTACAACGAAGCCCTCAGGTATGGTAACTAAACACTGTTAATTTAGCAGCGTAACACTGAGCATTGACCACAAACCATACATATTTGTAAGTAAGCATTTAAGCAAAACCTATGGTTTTCCATAAATGCTTACTTACAATTTTGTCTTGTGGAATTATTGTTTTTTCATAAATAATAAAAAAAAATCGTACTTACTATAGTTTCAACTTTTTGTACTTTTTAAGGATGCAGTAATGTCTTGCATATTATGTACTTTCAAAATCTAGAGTAAGCAATTAGGTAGATCCCTATGCTCAAAATATTTTTTTTCCCAAGTGTCGCAATAAAATAACTAAAAACACTCGTCCAGTTTTATAATAACGTTAGTATTTAATTTACATAAATTAACATAAAAGTAAATGATTAGACAATACCAAGGCGTGATGTCACCCTCTCCCTGGTGTGACGTCACATATTTTGCCATTTTACACCCAGAACTGAAAAGAGCAGTTCTAAAATTATTATTGTTTTTTAGTAAAAGTGTAGTAGCGTATATCGTCTTGCGTTTACAGGTAATGTTTTGTGTTTAATACTTTAGATTTTGACATGTGACGTCACGAAGTTTATGACCCCCTTGTCACACAATGTCACACTTTGTTGACCCCGTCCTACCCCTTAACGAGTGACGCAATTTATGGATGGCCCCTTATTAGGAGAATGTTCTTTTTTCAATAATTGATAAATAAAAAAAAAAAATATAGTATAGCACTCACTAACTTTAAGCTGACGTAGGTCGCCAACAAAAATTACCAACTTAATTTGGTAGTTTTATTGAAAGGAAGGAAGAATCAATTCCAACTCATCACGGTAAGGCACAAAGAACTTAACGACCCATACCGGCTCGTAATTGTTAATTGCTCTGTCGGTTACGATTTATCATACAAAAAAGGGTCCCTACTAGGCACCGTTATAATCATTCTAATCTATACTAATATTATAAAGCCAAAAGAGTTTGTTGGTTTGGTTGAACGGCTTTTTCAGGAACTCCTGCTTCGAATTGAAAAATTATTTTAGTATTGGATAGCCCATTTATCGAGGAAGGCTATAGGCTATATAACACCACGCAACGACTAATAGGAGCGAAATGCCAATGAAAAATGTTGCAAAAACGCGGAAAATTTACAAACGCAGACAAAGTTGTCACCTTAGCAATAATAATTATATATTTTTTTGGTATGGAATATAAATAAATCAGAAATTGCAAGATTGTGACATCAATCAAACTTGTTCCCATAGATATATTAACTTCAGGGGTCCTCAAACAACTTCACCTTTCAAGAAAATCGTACATATGAAACCTTCAGAAAAGCGCAAAAGCAGAATTCTTAGTAAATAGACAAAAGAATAGTATTTTAGTTTAAAAAAATGAAACATATGTATAATAGAGACACATCATCTTTTAAAAGAAATGTAGAAATCATTAACACAATTGTCTGTTAGGACTTGGCTTCGGTTATATTATCCGACAACGGGCTAATCCTCCAATGGATCAAGGGGCATAGTGACTCACTCGGGAACGATGTCGCCGATGAGCTGGCAAGGAGGGGATCTGCAACGACAGTAGCAGGTCCAACTACACTGTTGCCACTTCCCTTTAGTCAACTTCGCTCATGGGTAAGACAACGGACTCGGGAAACACACAACAACCGCTGGGCCGACACACCCGGCTGTAGACAATCCAAACTGGTGCTGACGAAGGTCTCACCTCGTTTGACTTGCAGATTGCTCAGTCTCAACCGACCTGACATCAGAATAGTGATAGGAACTATTACGGGCCATTTGGCCCTAAACCGACACCTATTCACCATCAATGTGACAAACAGTCCTCTATGTAGAGGCTGTCTCAACGCGGAGGAAACGGCCGCCCACGTTATCCTGGAGTGCGAGGGAGTGGCCACACAACGGGCAAGTATCCTCGCGGGAGCGAGGTCGCTCCTAGAAGCCTGTGATTGCCCCAGGAGGCTTCTGCGCTTCTGGAAGGAGCTAGGCTGGCTCAACTAGTCAGCCCACCTGTACGCATAATGGACCGCTTATGAGTCTAAATGCGGAAACAGAGCCCTATACCAATACCAATACCAATTCGGTTATATTATAACTTATAATGTACCGAGTTAATATACTCAGAGCAATCTAACGTAGCCCGCTTAATTTTCAAACTACTAATCCTGGTTTGAATTAGTTTAGTTGACATATTCTGGTTTGAATCAGTCAACAAAAGTATCAGTTTTCACTTCTGACGTGCAGTCCTACGACTGACAATTTTTTTTTTTATAGTAAGCTTTAAGATTTGCAAAGCGCGACTGATACTTTTGTTGTGACGGGTGTATGTTGACACCGCTTACCATGAGGCAGAAGGTGTTCATGTTTCATTAGTAAAATCATAAAACCACATTAACGTCTCTGCCTACGACGGACCAGAATAAGGCTGGAGCATATGTATTATAGTGCGAATCATTGCAATATGGAACTTAAATGGTAATGACAAATTTATTTCTGGTTTTTCTGTTGACTTTTACGGATCACACTATTAGTTTCGTTACGGGTAGTTGGAGCTCTAAAAAGTCCGACAACCTGGACTAACTAAAGAACTTCGATATCGCCTAGTACATGGGTTGTGGAGTTCTGATGGCAGTCGCTTCACGTAAAATACGTTCGGCCGTATCGTAGTTAGATTGAAATCCAGAAATGATGATTTTACGGATTACACTAAGCACAAAATAATCCTGGTGCTAAGTGTTTCGATAAATTAGCCTATAATCTACACTTAGTCACAGATAATATAATACTATACTAGTAACTTAGTTATAAATGTTCAACTAAATTACGCCTATTTATAACTAAGAACTACAGTCTTCTCTTTTGTGTACTTTATTTATTTTCTTGCTCTTGCCTTCAGTTAAATTTAACTACTGAATAACATGTTTTTTTAAATAATTGTGAATCTGGTATTTGTAACAAAATAGTTCTCAGTTTAGCTACTAGCGTGATTTAGTTAACAATTATTTCAAATAGGTATATACATGACATAGAAATATATCATATTTTATCGTTGGAGAGCCATGCTTCGGCACGTATGGGCCGGCTGGATCGAAGTGATACCACGGCTTCACAGAAACCCGACAGTGAAGCAATGCTTGCATTGCTTTTTACCAAGTGAGTGAGGTTACCGGAGGCCCTAACCCTTCCCCCCCCCCTTCCACCCTTCCCTCCACCCTTGCCTCCACCCATGAACCCCTTCACCCTTCCCTTACTCGCATCTTAAAGGCCGGCTATTGTGACTCTTGAGTTGCAGGTGCCCATGGTCGGCAGCAATCATTTACCATCAGGTGACCCGTCTGTTCTTTTGCCCCATATACCATAAAAAAAAAGAACTAAGTTGCGTCTTTACGGTTCAAATTCAATATCTTCATCACTACATATTATAAAACAAAGTCCCCTGACGCGTCTGTCTGTCTGTCTGTTCGCGATAAACTCAAAAACTACTGAGTAAGCAAATATGACACTCTTGGTGTTCCAATCCCTTGCTGCTTTCTGTTACTGCTTATTTATCACCTAACTGATTAGGCTATTAAGTGTTCTCCAAACACAGCTTTTCAAAAAAAGCAACTGGAAATTGTTGGAAGTTGGAAATCTGTTATATGTACCGTTGTCCTCTGGTATAAACTCACAGACAACACTTACGTGATGCTCTTTAAAAACTTACCTAATAATTTATAGATATAACTGCAGCTTTATAAATAAGAATAATATCAGAACAGTGCCACCGAAATACAATTTACTATTTCCAAGAGTTACACGACATTCCACCATATTGTGTTGAAAGATGAGGCATGGGCAAGCGAAACACAAAGTTCTTTTATCTGTCTACACGCCATTCACGGTGTCAGATCGCAATTACGATAGCAAATGTATGGCAAGTGACGTGAAAGGGACCATTCAGAACACACCACTATAAAGAACCTGCGTTTTTGTTTTTTTTCTGTCCTCCTTTAGGCCCTTCAGGAAGCATGAATGCTATTTGACGAGGGAAACAAGGAAGCAACCTTATTTTTTATTGTACCGAAATTAAAAATGAAGCATGTGCCATACTAAAAAAAGGAACTTAAAATATAGAACGTCACTGAATGTTTAAAATTCAAAATTTATTCCAAATTTGAAAATCACGCTTATTCACGTGTCACGTCAAAACAAAAAGTTTATACCTATTACAAATTATAATATTATGCAGATCATGTTAAAACTTTGGTTATTTGGTGAAATATAATTCAAACTGACAAATTTTGTAAAATCATATTAATATATGAGTAGAACATGTATCGAGTTTGTCTGTAGTATTAAGATACGAAAAACACTTAGTGATTTGATATTAAATATTTCCGGAATAACCAAAGAAGCTATCCAAATTGTATTTTTACCTAAATATTAGACCATTTATGTTGTATACGAGTGTAGCTCTCCCTATTTAGGAATAATGAACTATTTTAACTAAAAAATAATAGAAATATGTAAATAAGTCAATTTCAATTCTATACTGCTCTCCATATATAGCATTCGGTTCTTGGCGACCCGCGTCCGCGTCCGAGTCGCGCGACCCACTGCTTAGTATGAATTTATATGGAGTACTAAACAAATCCCGCGACCGCGACGCGCGACCGTTCGGCGTGGCCAGAGAGCGGCGTGGCGACCGCGACCCAGTCGCACCGGAGGCAGTGCAGTCAGCGCGACGCAGGTGAGAGTACATCAAAATAGCGGCGTTTTCAAACTGTTTATGATTTAACCTACAATTTTTTCTGAATTTTTCTTCTTTATGTGTAATTATAAAAAAATTATAAATGTGAAAATTGAGTCGATCTTCATCCCTTTTTTCTGGAGGCATAGATAATGACATAATAAAAATATCATCATCTTCTTTATCCTCCAATAGCTGCCGAATAACTTTTTGCCCAGCTGCGGATAAATTGTCCGACATATCGTACTGCAATAGAACACAAAAATGTCACCCTGCACCATGGTCGCGGTCGCGCGTCGCAGTCGCCAAGAAACGAATGCTACGTTTACATGTTGTTGGAAAAGACTAGAAAAGAAATGGACCCTATCGGCAAGGCAAAATAGATAGAAAAGAGGAAAGGAAGGAGCAACTGGTACAATTTTTATAGTATTGCATCAATAATTAATGGTAAATAAGTAATCAAAAAATCTGAAGTGCCTAGATTCTATCTTTTTAAATTTTTATTATTTATATTTAAGGTAAATTTTAAACTATCATAGGTATATTAAATTTGTTTGTGGTTATAATTTGTCATTTAAGTACCTATTCATTTATGTTATAATACCTTTTGTTGAGGAGAAATTATCTTAATTTATTAATAAAATTGTAGTATTTATTTTCGTTTCTTATGGTATCTGGTAGTTTATTATATATTTTTATAGACATTACAAAAGTCACAGAACATCATCAACAGATCTTTATACATAGCGTTTTGCTTAATTTGTTTGTTTTCGTAACTTTATATTAGATATTAAAATGAATTTAAACATAATAAAATAATTTGTTTTTTCTGTCTCAAGAAGGAGATGACGTCGTGGCCTTCGGCAAATTATATTAGGCGATATTTACCGTTGCGCCATAGTAGTCTATATTGCCAAAAAAATCTAAGTATTTAGTGAAAATATATTATTGTACACCTATTAGGGAACAGCCTACACCAGAGTTTTAAAAAAATTGTTTGACTTTTTAATAAATAAAACATACTAGGTATAGCATTAAGGAATATTTTAAGTATAAATCCATATCTTAATTGTAATTATTTCTATTGTCAATTAATTAATGTTGTTATTTAATACAATAATTTACACGTCCCATTGGGTAGCTGCTGTGAACTATATTATAAACTGACACCTGTAATACCATATTCGAGCAAAAAAATTATTTCATTAATTCATTCCATTCATTCATGTTTAATAAGAATTCCATGTAGTAGAATAGACATAAAGTTTAAATAAATAAAATGACCCCCACTAACCTTCATTTTGAAGAAACGTTGGTAACTTTTAACGGGCCTTGAACAAAAACTTCCACCAAAACCATTGACAACCATATCAATAGCACCATTTCATTTATTAAAATATATTTACGTAACGAATACTTGTTTAAAAATGATTTCTTTATCAGAGTGTTGACACTTTTATACTAAACTTATTATTCGTACTTTGGCCAAAGGGTTCAAGTGTGGCTCCATATACAAGCAATTTTGATCCTTACTGCATAGCTACTAAGTTCTACAATACTGGAATACTCGCAGCTACACACCGATGGTGTCATTTCTTAATGGTAACGTAGGCTAACACCAATATATTGAATCAGCATTAAGTAAGGTATGTCGGAGTAGGAAACTGTAGACTTGCAAATGACCAAAGATAATTTAAATAAGGGCTTGCAATCATTTTAAGGGTTCACACATCTAATGAAGAAACGGAAGCCTTAAACATAGGACTGAATATGCAGTGTGGTCCTTTTATGCCGCGTCCGTAAGCAAAACGAATCGTTTCTTGTTTATTGGAACGCGGCATTACTCTACCAATTGAAGGCCTATAAATTTAAAGTTTGGAAAAGCAGTCATTAAATACAGACTACAAAATTGAGAATAAAAATAAAAAGACTTATTTTAAACCCACGTCGATCCGTCGAACCCTTTCTTGTAGAAACAATAATTACTATGATTATTAGATGTGCTGTTTTATAAATTTGACTACATGTACCTATAGTATAAACATTAGAGAGTTTGATGAATTTCCAAATAACAACAAAACACTCACTTTAAAATTGCAAATATGTTATAAATATAAATAAATAAGAAACATCAACACCTTTCTATCTTAATTCTAACACTTAGGTACTCAACACTGAATAAAAAAAGTTTTCATTTTAATTATAACTAGCAACCCGCCCCGGCTTCGCACGTGTAGCAGAGACATCTTCAACAACCATCATCATATTTCAACCAATTTTCACAAAACGTTAACAAATTATACGCCTAAACTGTCTATTGGTGAAAACCGCATGAAAATCCTTTCAGTAGTTTTTTAGTTTATCGAGAACAGACAGACAAACAGACGCGGCGGGGAACTTTGTTTTATAATACTTAAATATGTAGTGATAATTTTAATTATAAAATATTTTAACTAAGATTTATGAACTAAGATAGAATTTAATACAAAAAAGTATCGATTGAATTAGTTAAGTACATTACATATATGTTATTATGAACTACTTGTGTATAATATGCACATGTAATGTGAAAGACGTGGTGTAACTATAAAGTGAGAGCTACATTAGGCCGACGGACACGTCTGAGACGTCTTACACGTGTAAGGTGTGCACATAAAATCCTGAAATTTTTTGTCTGTCTGTCTGTTTGTTCCGGCTAATCTCCGGAACGGGTTGACCGATTTCCTCGGGACTTTCAATGGCAGATAGTTGGTATTATAAGAAGTAATTTAGACTACTTTTATTTTGGAAAAAGAATTAGGGTTCCGCGGTAAAATATATAAATATGTACATGCCGCGCGGGAACTCCTAGTCTTCAATAAACAAAGTGCCCAGTTGACGGCAATAAGCTTGCTCCTTGGGTGTGAAATGAAATATGGTTGTTCAATACGCTTCTGCCTACCCCTTAAAGTATATAGGCGTAAGTGTGTAAATGATGGTATGAGTGAAGGCCAATATATAACACACTATGTTTTGATAATGTCCCATTTTTATAATACAAAATTTAGATGAAAATGTTGGCAGCCCTGGTAAGAGTCTGCTGTACGCTACCTGCTTAAATATGAAATCAAATCCAATGAAAACAAAACATCCAAGTTTATGGTACCATCTGTGTCGCGCACAGATGGTACCATAAACTTGGATGTTTTGTTTTCATTAAGAATTTGGAGAATAAATAAAACAAACTAAAACATTTTAAATTTATTTAGAAATCTTGTATCATTGTTTCAAATTTCTTAAACTATTATCCAAATTAAAATAGTTATTTTTAAAATACTTTATTATTATGACTCGATATACTTTATTTTAATAATTAATTAGAATTACCGTTAGTATACAAAATATACAGGTACTTAAAATGTCCAACGGTTTCATTTCATACAACATCAGGTATGGTTAGCAATGACAATCGCTGAACATGTCCTTTTTTTAAACATATTAGTGGTAAATAAAATACTCGATACTATTACGGAGGTCAGGGTAAAAATAAATTAATCATTGGCTATCAAATTAAAAATGATTTTCTACTACCTATTAGTGATTTGGGCCGATAGGGGCCGTCCACTGTCCAGTGAGGAAGAGGTGCTGAATTGTTGGTAAGAAGGGATCCAAATAAACAAACTACACGTTAATGAATTTTTCATCGAAGCCTGATCTAGAATAGTTTTCATCGCTTTGAACATGACAGACACTTTCTGTAATGGGGACAAGACGAAACTTATTTTTCTGTTTCTATAATGGATTTTTCAAACTTCAAGCTTAGTTTAACTTGTTTTAAATTGTAGCGGTTTTAAAACATATTTTTTTTTTTTATTTATATGTATTTTTATTTCATTTTTCACTACACTAGCCAACTGAATACCCACTCTCTCACGCATAATCAAAAAATTGATAACATAAATCGTTTGAAATGGCGTTTAATTCAAAATTGCGTTACACATTTATTTTGTTAACTTAAGTTATGAAATTAAATTAATATTTTCTTGTCTATATCAAATACTCAAATTCTCATAACACAACAAAATTACCCATAACGAAGTTGATCCTTACTCTATGGAATCTACCAATACAAATCTTTATATTACCAGTTTCCCGCTACATTTGAGTATGGTTACATTACAAATACCATAGTTTCCACAGCACCTAAGAAAATTTATAATCTTCAGTTCCCTCATTTAAAATGTGAGACTTATTTAAGTATTACTAAATACACATAAGTCATTAAGTTACTTCAGTTCACTGATCTATTAAACATTATTCTTACACAATAAGCACATTCTATTTCAAGTACATTCAGCACAAAAATTTCGTCATAACAAACTGAGTGTGACTAGCGAGTCAGCAGGATGTAGCGTGAGAGGCGAACGGGGGTCCGCTGTGAAGGGCTCGGCGCGTGGTTGGACGAGCGGCTCGCCAAGCTTGTTGGCTTGTGGAGCTGGGCTGAGGCGAATGTGTTGCAGAAGTGTTACTAGACAGCATTTCATTTGTATCATAGCGAATCGCTTCCCTGAAAGAAAATGAGAGAAAATGTTATTACAAAGTAAAAAATATAGGTATAATTACTTTATTTAAAAGTAACCGACTTCAAAACCTAAATTATGCACTTAACGTGGGAGAGCCATGCTTCGGCAAGTATGGGCCGGCTCGACTCCGCTCGATACCACGGCCTCACAGAAAACCGGCAGTGAAGCAATGCTTGCATTGCTTTTCGCCGCGTGAGTGAGGTAACCGGAGGCCCTAACCCTTCCCTCTCCCCTATTCCCGTCCTTTCCTCCCCTGTAATCCCCCTTTACCCTATTCCCACTATCCGCCCCCTCCCCCTCTTCCCCTACTCCCACCTTAAGGGGTGACAACGACCTTGTGACTCTTGAGTTACAGGTGCCCATGGGCGGCGGTAGTCATTTACCATCAGGTGACCCATCTGCTCGGTTTCCCCCTATAACATAATAAAAAAAAAAAAAAAAAAATTAAATTCTTTTTTCTATGGACAGAAAGAACCGATTGCGATAAATCAATACTTAATGTTACACCGAGTTACACACCTACCTCGTAGTATTAACTCAAATCCTGCTAAAATTCATTTGAATCCGTTCAGCAGTTTTGGCGTGATGCACGGACGTGATACAGACAGACAGACAGACGGACACACAGACAGACAAAATAGAAAAAAAAAATAGTTTTGGTTTCAGTATCGATAATAGAGTGCCATCAAAAAAAAAATCAAAATATCTTTAATGTACAGAATTGGACCTCTTACAGTTTTATCGTAATCGTATCGTATAATATCTTCCCAGGTACGTAAGCGGACAGTTGGCACTTCTAACAGATAGATACTCGAACTTGACACTTATTGTTCAGTTGAGCACTAAATAAGACATTTATTTTTGCTGACGGCACTTATACCACGGTATACTGAGAACAATGAAATATGAGAAAGTATTATGAGTACACGTGTTGACATTCCTTTGACTTTATTGAAGCCTCTCAAGTGATGTCCGCTAAAGAGGCGGCGGAAAGGGAACGGGAGAGAGCTAGTACTCTACTGTCAAGCAGAAGAGGCACCAGGCGACGGAGATCGCAAAATGATCTCCGACCTCCATAAGCGCTGGCCTGGGGGTAACGGTGAAGCTACCTGTTACCCTAGCTGAAGCAGGCCTGAGATGGTGGTGCGATGTGTTCCGCGCGCGCCTATGATGGAAGGGGGGCGAGGCCCCCCGTACGTTTTGGTGTGGCTGTCTATTATTAAACAAGCGGCCAAGGCCTGCCGGGGTCCGAGAACCCGAAAGACTTCCTTCCTAGGATATACCCGAGTCCCTTGCAATAGACCCACTTATGTCGAAACACCGTGTGGTTTTAGTCGGTTCGATTCCGACATACCACTTCACCGCCAGCCCCGGTGACGTGATGACAAGTGATGGTTTACACACGATAATAAAAAAATATATATTTTTGCCACCTAAGTAGGTAGAAAGTGTAAAGTTAAAGATTGTTACATATTTTTAATTTTCGAATTTTTAAATTCATAAAAATAACTTCATTTATTAAATTAGTTTTTTATGGATTTTCTTAATAACTGAGTAAATAGATTACTTCCCTGTCGTGGATCGTAATCTTTTGTCGTTCTAGCCATTCTATTCACCAGTAGAAACAAAAATGCGTAATCTTCTGGAGGATTTTTGACCAGTTAAGCAGATTCTACAGTACACATTTTCAGGACTCACTTTATAATACTACCTCTTCGATCATGGTAAGACTATATTCTAAATCTTAATTTTTTCTGGTAACCAACATAAAAAAACATACACTCTAATAGTCCGCATTGTGAACATATACTATTAGTCAAACTTACCTATACAATATCGTGGTCCATCACCAAACGGCATGTAGACTCCTGGAGAAGGCTGAGGTTTACCTTCAGACCACCGCTCCGGAATGAACGCAGAGGCGTGCTCGAAGTACTATAAAAAAAGATTAATAGGTTAAAATTTTAAGTCCGTCGTCGCCCCCAGGCAAGCGCTCATGGAGGCCGGAGATCGACTCTCTCCAGCGCCTGGTGCGTCTTCTGCGGGATGGGAGAGTACTAGTTCTCCCTCAGTCCCCTTTCTACCGCTTCCTTGGCATACATCATATACCTGCTTAAAATATAATATGATGATTATATTTAGTTACGCACTTTTTACTGTAGTTGAACTAATGAATATAAATGTGTAAATGTTAATTTCTATTTCATTTTTAATTCTAACAGTGTTCATAAACACATGACACATGTAGTCTATGGTTAATTATAGTAGAATTCTGAAGTTGACCGGTTGATGTGTTTGTTTCGAGTTTTTATTAGCTTATTGTGTTAAAAATGGTACAACAAAACAAAACGCAACTGACAGCTAAACGTACCGTAAACGCTAAAATATGGTTAATCCTAAACGGCTGAACCGATTTTAATGAAATTTTTTGTGTCTTCAGGTAGATTCGAGAATGGTTTAGATTTACAATTGGACCCGGTAAATGGCGCTGCGATAGAATAATAATTTTACGTTCCGGCAGGACAACTTCTGTTGGGTCCGGTAGTAATATTATAAATGGGAAAGTAACTCTGTCTGTCTGTCACCCCTTACGCCAAAACTACTGAACCAATTTAAATGAAATTTGGTACACAGATAGTCTAGAGCCTGTACTTTTTAATGCAAAAAAAGGGGTGTAAGGGGATGAAAAGTTCTATGAAAGTATCGTCAATTTTTTTAAATTCTTCTCAAAGACACTATTCCACGCAGACAAAGTCGCGGGCACAGCTAGTTTAAAAATAAATGGAACTCTACTCATTCCTTGTTCTAACATCGCCCGTTTGTCTCCAGTTTGTCGGCGTGGGATGACAGCTTTGAAAATACTACTTTACATCACATGCATAAGGCTCAATTTACCTTAATGTGTCTAAGTATTATATATAACTGTCTATAACTACTTATGTATAATTTGGGACAGTTTTAAGTGCAACTTTTGAGCTGGACTGTGTATCTAAGGTTTTTATATATCAATGATTAATATGTCAAAAGATTTGTTTCACTCATTGTATTTTCTGAGTTTGTATGGACTGAATCCCTTTTTTTTAATCCCTGCGACACAAAGAATGCTTTAGTAGCAGTGTGGTCGGCGAGATACTTGTTTACTGTAAATCTTTTCCTGAAGCACTCTTGGGACGAACCCTGTATTACGGAGACATCACACAAGGATACAACGTCCACAGACCTACATTCACAACACCAATTTACAAATTACAAGAATAATTGTCCCAGTTGAGGATCTTAGTGGTTTCCCCAAATTCTTCAAAATTAGGCCTTTAATACAAGATAGTTCTTATTACCTGTTCATCTCTCTGTATGCCCAGCGTTGGGAAGAGCACGATGGTCCCTTTCTCCACCACAAACTTGGTGCCAGGAATAGTGTACTCTTTGGTGCACATTCTCTGGATACTTGGAAATGGTGGGTACAGACGAAGGGTTTCTAAAATAAAATAAAAACATTAATCTTAACTCTTAACGGGCCCATAACACTCTATCCCCCAAAAATTCATCCAATGGAAGCAAAAATCTCCTGAGTCCTTCCTTCTATTTTTTTTTTATAATAGGATTAATACGAAAAGAAACCAGTCATTATTACATTTCCAGATCCCCATTACTCTCCTACCGTAAAAAATATGTCACCTACCTTGGATAACCATCTCCATATACACCAGTTCCTGAAGCACCTCATAAGTGATCTTGCCATCATGTTTGTCCAAGACCTCTCGGATCTCACCCCTCATTTTCTCTTGAACCTGCGGATGAGCCGCCAGCTCCAGGAACAGGAAAGCCAGCGTTGAAGAAGTGGTTTCAAATCCACCCAAGAAGATTATGAAGGCATTCGCTGAGATTACCATGTCAGCTGTGGATTCATGTAAACTAATTTAAAACTGACATATAAATTAAAAATGATAAGTCCAAAATCATTCCTAATTTGTGTTAGACGAAGAGGACTGGGAATATCACAAGCCCAAAAATTGTTCTTCGTAAACGGACTGTTTTTAGTAGACCAGGCCATACTCGTTGAGGCTTGGGAAACCGTCTCATCTGATCAGGCCTGCGGTGCTTTAGAACTTTCCATTCTATTGTTGTGAATCATTAAGTTCAAAATTGCTACGGTTTCGACATGCCTCAACAATTGTGACAACGTCCACTGTGTCACGATTGTTGAGCTATTGTGTGCCTATTAGTTAAAAACAAAAATTATTTACACGTCCCATGGTCCATCCATGGGAAGTATAGAACAATTTCGAAGCATGCAACTGTTAAATGCTGTCAACTATACGCGCGGCAGATTAAGGGTCTAAGTTATAATAAAAAAGCCTAAAATTTCTGAACACAAAACAACCATTTGAGGCAACATAAAATTCTCAAATGACCACATCCAAGCCATCAAATAGAAGACCGAACTAGTGCATCTGAGTGACTATACTAGATTGGAGCGCTCTCTTTTAGTGATCAAACAAGAACAAGTGTTCATCAAAAAAACATTAAATTTAAATTAATAATAAATTTATTACCAACTAGCAGCGCCACGCGGTTTCACCCGCGTAAGTCCCAATCCCGTGGGAATACCGGGATAAAAAGTAGCCTATGCAATAATCCAGGTCTCCAGCTATCTGCATACCAAGTTTCATCGCAATCGGATCAGTGGTTTTTGCGTAAAAGAGTAACAAACATTAATCCATCCATCCAACCTTTCACATTTATAATATTAGTGGGATTATCCAGCCTCAGACCAATATTTACATATTGGTCTTGGATATTTTGTCCGGAAACCATGACTTACAAGTCTGAAGAAACTCACTCTTCATGACATTGATGACCCATCCGTGGACCTGCCTGGGCAATATTACTTAACCGTGCTGTGCGCTTGACCTACGCATTACTTAAGTATTTAAAACACATAATTAATGTAACTTAACAAGTTAACTCAGTAAGTTCGACATTGGTGTAATGTCCAAAGTTAAAAGTTAAGAGTAACTGCATTAATTGTGTTATCTTGAAACATTACCGTTTAAGGATAAAGCTTGTAACGAGGTCCTGAGATTTAGAACCATTTTTATTTAATTTTATATAGAGAAATTTTTATAAAAGTAGTAAAAAACTGCTTTAATGATTAACTAGCTGTGAACGTTTCTCTGCATGCGCTCGATATTATTAATACAAATAAATAAAATTCAAATGTCAAAATAATAGATTTTTTAAACTCATACATTAAAATCTGTTTTTTTTTTTTCTGTCTGACTGTCTGTTTGTTTCGGCTAATCTCCGAAACGGGTCTACCGATTTCCACGGGACTTTCACTGGCAGATAGCTGGTGTTATAAGGAGTAACTTAGGCTATTTATATTTTGGAAATAGAATTCCGCGTTCCGTTCCGAGTTCCGCGCAAAATATATAAATATGTACGTGAGAGCGAAGCCGCTCGGGAACTGATAGTCGTTAATAAAACTATTATTGTCTAAGCATTTTGTACAAAAAAAATATTAGAGACACATTTTTCGCGTTGCGTTCACAGTTTCTACATAAGTAAATAAACTAATGCTTGTAGTTTCGCCTATCTCAGATCATTTGTAAAAAATATCTGGTGATGCATCACTTTTTGTAGCTGCAGCTAGAAAAATATACAGCGTGTAAGTAATCGCAAATAAATTACAAAAACGTCTTTCTTGGGATACTTATCACAATGCAAAAGTCAATTCATCATAAAAATGCGAGATTAAGGATTTACAGTCAATAGTTTGATTTTGAACAACGCAATGTAACGCGACACGCGTACGTGTGCGGGACGGTGAATGACCTTCAGCGCACGGCGCCGTCGAAGCAGCTGATTGTATAAATGTTTTACATTGCAGTTTTTGGCCGTACGGGGTATTTACTGATTTTTTTCCGTAAAATGTTCTGTTTACTAATTGTGATATCACTTTTAAGAAAAAAAAATAAAAAGCTATGAATTTTCCGGCAGAAATTTCTATTTCAGGATGCGGTACGGTGTTACTTACACCCTGTATATCAATGCTAATACTAACACTTCAGATTTTCGTTAGATTACATTATTATCAACGATATTAAAACAGTCAAACTTACTAATTTCGACGTCCTCCGAATCCTTCTTATTGTTATTATTTGTGTCGTCATTCCTTAGCGCCATCATCATGTCTAAAAAGTCTCCACGCTTCTCTTGAACGCCTGAAAATATTCAATAGCAATTAGTTTTGTAAGTAGTAACACTTTTATTTTATAGCTATTAATATTATTCTTAATAATTTTTAACGCAAAAAATAATATTCTATTGAAAATAAGCTTAATAGAAGAGAAATAATTGAAATAAATAAGTTACTTTTAAAATTTCCCTCTAAAACACTCGCATCGCATTTGATTACAGAGAAGTATGAGTAAAGAGTAAAAGTCCCGCCATTTGGAAAAAAGGTTTTAGAATATTTTTCTTACCTACAAAATGACTACCCTTTAAGGAATTGTCCATTAATCACGTGAGGCTTGATATGGGGGGGGGGAAAGAGAATCGGAAAAAATCACGAAATATCACAAGGGGGGAGGGGGGTTGTAACGACTTATCACGTGTATTTAATTTTTCGTAAATTTAACAATAATATTAAAAAAGGTTGCTGCACGTGATTAATGGACGGCCCCTAAAATATAATAAGGTATTTGTAATATAAAAGTATATAATTTGCCTCAATAAAATATGTCACAATCAGATTTCGTAACACAGTCAGATTTTTGACCGCGAGACACGTGTTATCGAAGTTCAGAATTTAGAGCACAAATAAATGCTCAAATTTCATTAGCATCCTTTTAGAAAACTTCAAGCCTCTATAGTACGACTACTAAGTTCAATGACCCTAACAGGACAAAAACACTAAGAAACCAAGTACCAGCTCACTAACAAATAGTTATCTGATATATTCAAAACACGTGCTACAAAACGCAATACAGTAAGAAGTAATGCAAGTTTTTCAAGTCGTAATTGATAAGTGAACAAGTTAGAACAGCCAATAACATTACGCAGCACTTATGTAATAGACACATATTTTGTTAATTCCATTTTTTTACCGCTTATATTGCAGAACGACCTTTAAAACCACTGCTGCTTATCCTACCTAATGTTAAATTACGAATAATAATAGCTTGAAACACTTCACTTCGTCTGATCACAAACTTGGCAGAGCCTGTACTATGGTAACCAGACTGCTGATAAACATACATATTTCTAAATACATACATATTATAGATAGGTAAATTACAAATTACAGAACAAATGATCGTGCTCATCACGCAATTGTTTGTCCTGAGTGGGATTCGAACCCACGACCTCTGGCACAGGCAGGCAGTTGGTTGACAAATCAATATTTACGAGAACGAAGAATTTTGCATTAGGTCGATGGTATATCAGGTCACAATAGAGTGGTTTCATGGTCAAACAACGCAATGCACGACGAACATGATTCCATTCGTAACATGAACGTTTGTAATCTAATTCTTTTTAAATAAATAAAATAGTTTAAAAAAACTAAAAAAACACGCTTTTATAGAAAATCCAACTAAAAAATAGAAAATAAATTTTAAAAAAGCGTGGGGTGCATATAGTGTCAATAAAATGTTTAAAACTATCGACACTATGCATGCACCCCACGCTTTTTTAAATTTATTTTAATTTTTTTAGTTAAATTTTCTTTATAAGCGCGTTTTTTTAGTCTTTTTAAACTATTATTTATATTTAATTTTTTTAATCAAATTATTGCATTGTCATCGGTCTTTGACAGGTGTGCAAAATTTGAATGAAATCTGTCCGTTTAAAGTGGGTCAAAATCGCGCCCTAAGGAGTCGGTTACAAACAAACATACAAGTGAAGCTAATATAAAGCGTATAAAAACTATAAGCAGCTATTTATGGGTAAATAAAAGATTTTACCGTTCTCTCTGGCTCTTAGAACGCTGGTCACAATGTTGTGGAAGAAATCGTGCGTTTTCTTTGGTATGATTCTCATTCTGAAGAACAATACAAAAGCTGGCCAGAATTGACGCATCGTCCTGAAACAGAGAACTGCATTTTTAATAAAATAAATTTAAATAATTTCATTATTGTACAAATTTATACAATACCAGTTACAAGGCCACGCGTTGCTGTGGCTAAGTAATTTGAAATAAAAAATGTTGTGGCTATCAAAATTGAGATAAAAACTATCCTATCTCTCAAGCTTGACCACTGCACTGCACAGTGTGCGAAATTTCATTTAAATGGGTTCATTAGTTTTTTACTTTTGTTAGGTTAGCGCCTTCTAGTGGATCTATATATGTATTATTAGACGGTCACGAGTTCAGTGATTTTTCCCCATAGCAAAAGTACACAAACGTGCCTAAAGAAGTTTTCACTTCAAAAATCAAAACAGAAGGGATTTCATCAGTTTTTGACTCTTGTATCACACATGGTTATAGTTGAACTCGTTAGATTACAGATTAAATTGTTAATTGATAGCATTTCAGATTATCTTTATTATCTGGATTGTACGTCTGTCATAAATACAATAAAGAACGCGTGTTTTGACTTTAAGACGGTTGGAACGAAGCTCCTTTAAACATATTTAATGAATGGAATATGAATGAAATTAAAATTATAATGAATGAAATTAAAATTGCGCCATCTGTTAAAGTTGCCGAAACGAATCTATGGATAGTTAGTATAGAACCAACATCAAATTGTGGCGTAAATAAAAAAAACAAATCGCGGTCAGTATTTTTCGTTACGATTTTTCTCGCCCAGCCCGCATCCGCCGAGCATCCAAAGTGTAACGATAAGGAAATTTGTTCCAAAAATTATTAATTCTCTGCAAATCCAATTATCGTACTATTCAAAGAACTGTCAGATAGTATTAGATAGAGATAGATATAAGATATGAGATAGATAGTAATCAATTCTTCAACTTTGTACAAATTATGAGCCACGATAAGTTACTCCAAAAAACTTCGGCTACAATTTCTGAGAAGTTCTTTGAAATTGGATAAAATTGTATTGGGCTTGGATAAATGAAATTGATTGGCTGATCCTGAACTGAGAAAGTTGGGAATCAATTTCGTATTAATGTGTTTGAAAGTTATAGAAGTGGGCGTTACGTGACTTGTTGAATAAATATGGCATGTGTGAAGTCGAACATTGAAAGGTTTTTTTTAAACCATTCTCATACTGAGAGAGCTATTTGCTTTTGGTTATGAGGTTATGAACCTTTTGTCAAAAACTTATTACAGTAGGTATCAAGTGTAAATGAATACAAATTGTTTAAATATAATTCGCTGCTGTAAATCTTTTCCGTCCAAAGGTTGGTCAACAATGATTTACTCAGCAAATATTGGCTGTTGAGTTAGCAATAAGCGCTAATGAATATTTTCACAACGAACGGTAATGTGTTAGGTACTTACTAAGTAGTAATTGTTTACTAATTAGTATTTAAAAGCATGCTTATATTATTTTATTGCTGTAGGGAGGCATTCACACATTTGTTTATTTGACTATACATTATATTAATTTAATTATTATTGTTCAATAAAACCTAGTTATTTTTTATATAGGTAAGTAGAGTACTTTAAATTGTTTTTAGTTCTTATTAAGACTATTTTGTTAGTCGATATAATTATGTTCGTAAATTACAATATTTTAAAAACACAAGATTTAGATGCCGCTACCGCCTGCTGCTAAATATTTGGATAAATCAACTTCGTAATGGACGAGAATCCATTAGGAAATTTCTATGTAATTAAAACAGACTTTCTTGAGAAAAGGCCACCACGACATTTGGCGACGTCTCAAAATTATTTAGGTAATTACATTACTGTAGAAGTTTAGTTAGGCTAACGAGTTTATTGCTAACTTTTCAGTTTCTTTCTTGCTTCATCGGTTTAGTTTTTTGTTAACTTTTTTTTATTTTTTAGTTTTTTTTTGGCTAAAACAATCAACTACAGTCATGTTGTAGTGTCATTAGTACTACATTTCAACAAAATCGGTTCACAGGTGAACAATCATTCGTCCCCTATTTTTCCACCCTTAGGGTTGAATTTATTTTTGAAATTTAAATGAGACCACTTTCGAAGTTTGCAATAAAAAAGGAATGATCGAAATCGGACTACCCTGTAAAAATTTATGCGTGGTCATCCATAAAAAAAATGTACAGGTCGACTTGAGAACGTCCTTCTTTTCGTCGGTTAAAAAGAGGCGATACCACAATAACTAAGGCTTCGGACTTCGATCGAATTATTGTTGATTCCCATCCAATACCAATGAACCCACTCCTACCGCATTTAGCTTAGATGGAGGGATTAAAAGATTAGTAGTAATGTACAGTAGTCCGTTAAAATATATAAAATTAAACTCACTTCTCGAAAATATTGAACAAAGTCATCTCATAGAAGGCATGCAGCGCCACAGCAAAGGGATCTTCCTCATTGTACATAACATTACTCTTCAGGCCAAAGGCACAGGGCACAATGGCATCAGCAGTATAACCACCGACCAGTTTCTCCGAGTCCACCACAGAGGAATTTACTTCAACACCATTCGATTTGTAAACTGTTTTTTTTATAGCACTGTTGTTTGGCGTTTGTTTAGGCTGTGACAGTATAGTTTTCACTCGTGTTACGAATTCATCAGCTGTTGTTTCAATGAGTGGGAACATCCCTCGAAGTTTGTTTGGTCTGAAAGCAAAAAAAAAAGTTAAAAGTTTTGTGCTCGAATTGGAACAAATTCAATGAAGGCGCGATAAAGACCGCGGTAAGATAGAATTACTAGCGTAGTGCTAGGTATTTTAAACTTCATTGGAAGTAGAGATAGATAGAAATTGCAGAATTGACACCATAAATGGTGTAATGGTAAATGGGTCAATTAGAGGTATTACCTAACCACTAACCTGCTAGGCTTCTACATACAAACAGACACTAACGCCTACACCCACATGTTGCCTATTATAATTTGGTCCTAGTTACATAATAGAGGCCAAGCCTCTTCTGCCGTCCTTACGAAAAGTGCAATAACTAGGTTAAAGCTGATTTCAAGAAAAACGCGTTTAAAGATATCTTGCAGTTATACCTCAAAACTGTCTAAAGATAACATAAAGATCTGCTGATTCCGAAAATGTACCTACTTAACTCAATTCGCCAAATCTCGAGTTATTGAACTTTTCGTAAGGTCGGCAGTTTTGCCGTCAACCTGACACTTAAGGAATTTAAGAATATATAGTAGAGCTAACGACCAAGGAGTTTGTTTTTTCGGTTGATCGTGCTAATGTCTAAAACAAGTCAGATTAAAAAAAAACTTTTTAAGTTATAGGCTACCAGCGACCAGCCTCGGCTTCGCACGGGTGCAATGAAGATACTAATGTGGTGAACAATTATCGTCATATAATTTTACAAATTAACACAAAACAATATTAAACTATACGTATAAATCTTCCTCTTGAATCGCTCTGTCTATTGGTGAAAACCGAATTAAACTCCGTTGCGTAGTTTAAAAGATCTAAGCGCACAGACGGTGGAAGCGACTGAGGTGGAGATGACCGACGCGACGGTAGTAACGGGTGATGGGCGATGGGATCCATCTTGGGTTGGGTGATACGAGTCAATGCCAGGGGTCAAGGCTTGAGGAAGAATGTAAAGGCGATTCTCGCTGCCCCAATCAAAGACAAGCAGTGGAATACCATGGTAGTTTTTAGTCGGTAAGAGTCTCCGACAGACCCCTTCGCCTCTCTAAGGACGGAGGACATCCATGTGAAGAAAAAAAAGCTAATCCCACTTCCCACTAATATTATAACTGTGAAAGTTTGGATGGATGGATGAATGGATAGATGGGCGTTTGTTACTCTTTCACGCCAAAACTACTGAACCGAATGCGATGAAACTTGGTATATAGATAGATGGAGATCTGGATTAACATATAGGTTACTTTTTATCCCGATATTCCCACGGGATCGGGACTTACGCGGGTGAAACCGCGGGGCGCTCCTATTGTTTTATAAAGCTTTTACCTACCTACATTTCTCACCCCCAACAACATTTGAATTGAATACTATTGCCGGGTCAGAGATACGTCTATAGTTTCTGAGAAATACAATCTTCAGCGCATATAATAAGTTCTACACGAGCGCAATGCATTGAGATGACATCTTGGACGTGAACCGTGGACTAGAATGTATTCGCTGAACATTTCTCAAAGAGTTGTTCGATCAAAGAAGTTTACAGGGTGTTACAAAATGTTGTGCTCATATTTTAAGGTCGATATATTGCATAAAGTTTTGGGAAAAAATCGTGATTTTTAACACAGAATTTTTACTTTGTACGACAAATTAAACTTGAAAGTCGACCAATAAAGTTATATAGGTATTTATGAATATGTCCGATTACAAATTTGTGAGCCTTAAAAAAGTTAAAAAACAAAAACCATTAAAATTGCCATGAAACTTGATAGTCAGATGATAATAATAATGTGCACCGAATATTTTTTTTCAAATTCCTTTTTTTTCTTTCTAATTTTTTTTCGATCCATGATAAATATAATATAATTATGTTGACGGGAATTTACTTAATTTTCTTAAAGTGTGTGTCATTTTCATTTGCACCACTGAGCCAGTCAGCCTGTTACCATAGTCGAAACGTCTGGCAAATCATAGCTATATAATACCTATTAAATACGTGATCGCGTTCATTCCTGTCGCCATAATGTCGACTGGCCTGTTGGTCTAGTGGTTAGTGATCCTGACTGCTGAGCTAGAGGTCGTGGGTTCGATTCCCACCCAGGACAAATTATTGTGTGACGATCATGATCATTTGCTGTAATAATGTGTAATTTATATATTTAGTAATATATGTTATATAGCAGTCTGGTTACCATAGTATGGCCGTATGTGAGATGTGTTAAGTTATTAATAAAAAATTAAATTCTAAAAATATAAGTAATAATTATTCATAACGCTTCTAAATTATGAACACACCATTGTGTAATACGGTCTTGCGGCCGTTTAGGTATTATGTACTGTTCTGTGGAACAATCTGCCGCGTCGCTCTTGACAAAGGATCCCTGTTGGTCATCGTGAAGCAACCCCCAAAAAACATGCGAATACACAAAACCGTAGATATATATTTAATAATTATTAATACCACTTACGTAAGGTTTATTCGAATATTAAATTAATACGATTGTAGTTTGAAAATTTCAGTTTTTATAACGGATATAACACTTTTTCTTTGTTCGACTTTTTATTGTCATTAAATGTTTTTACATTATTTTTATTCTAAATTATATATCATTTAGTGTAAATCTATAAAAGCAAGTTTAATAAAAATATCTATACGTGAAGATATTCTTTGTACACATATTTAAGTAAATTTCGCATCAGAACGTGAAATTTGGAACACTTACTTAAACTTTATATATAACAGATGTCCAGGAAGCGAAGCAATAATGGTTTACAGGCGTTCGAGGCTAGGTTCGCGGGTGGCAGGGGGAGGTGCTCCCGCCCGTCACCTCAGGCCCCGATTGAGATCAACTCGCGCGCGGACAATAACATTATAGGTGTCATAGAATTTGTTATTTATGCTGACTTCTATTAAAATAACTATCAGTTACATTTAAGAATGATTTTTGCAGTTGATAGCCAAATTTGTGAAGATGATTATAGGCTACCCAACATCACGCTATGACTCTTAGGAGCGGATGTGGGTGAAACTGAAACGGCTAGTATAAAGGTAAAACTTACGAGAAAATCGGTGATATCTTCGCCCGAAGTTTCTTCCACTCGTTTCCTCTGAGGAATAACACGGAGCCAGCTAATGGGTCCACATCTTTGTTGAAGAAGAATCCTCTGTCTGTGAAGTGCTGGAAGTCGTTCACACAAACCCTTCGGATGAGCTCTGGATCTCGCACTACTAGAGTACGTTGGTAAAACTGATGGGTACCTGAAAATATTAATAATAAATTTTACTCAGCATGAAGCAAGCAAGCCCCTCACAGCCGCAGCGGTCCTAGCCTACCTATCAAGTACCTATTTTAAGTAGTCGTCAAAAAATTGCCAAGCGAAATAGGCTATTTGGCTTGCCACCGACTTCAAACAGACCAGTAGGTAGCTAGTGCCTTTATAATGTTGCCTATTTTATTAAAAGTGTCACATGTATTGTAGTCTTTTCATTTATGTTTGTAACCAATTATTTTCCACTATTCAGTGCCCTTTGTTAGTGGTGTTTTTTTCTAAGTGCTATGAGTTTCGGAAACGAGTGTCGCCATTCCATTACATATTTCATGGAGTATATTTCAAGTCTGCCTATTGTTTTTATTTTTCTATATGTATATAATAGACACTATGCTCTCTGATCCCAAACTTGGCAGAGCCTTTACAGATTCCTGATAAACATACTTATATATTTATAAATACATACATTATATAGACAAATTAAAACCATGACATGACTTAGACTGATGTCTTTCCGAAACACCAGTTAAGTTTAAGCTATAAAGTTTTGACCCACACTTTGACCCCTATCTTCAAAAAGAAAATAACATTTAAATATAAAGATGATGGAAAATTTAGGGCATGGATTTAGTAGACATATTTTAATACAGAATTCTGTTGGTATTGCCTATACATATAAGTCAGTGTTAAAAAATTGTATGCTGATGTGCTAGTCATATCATCTCTATAGGTACGGGCCCTGCCTCAATGAGTTATCCATTCCGAAGTTAAATTGACTATGAGGCGGCGGAAAGGGAACGTGAGAGACTTGGCACTCTCCCGTTGCTTAGAATACGATGCACCGGGCGCCGACGGAGAGTTCTGAACGAACTACGGCCTCCGTGAACGCCGGCCTGGGGGTGATGGGTGGAGCAGCATTCTAGCAGAAGCAGGCCTAAGACGGCATCGCGTCGTGTTCTACGCGCTTGTCTATTTTGACGAGAAGAATGAGAGAGATACAAAGATCGAGATGCTTGTTTTTTGACAGATATAAGCCCCATGATGGAAAACCGTGTGCTTTTAGTCGGTCCGAGGTCGAAATAGCTTGGTTAAATTTACTAATAACACAAATATGTAATTCATTATTAATAATTGCATTCGCCCGGGGCTGTATTCAAATGGATCTCTATTACTCTTGGATTAACTTTGCTCTGATTCGCGTCATTGGTATGTGTTTTTCTCTCCTTTATTTGGATAATTAAGTAATAACCGAACAGAATTAATTTAAATAAATACAAGTTTAAAAAAATTCAACGTATTTCAATAAAAAGGACAAAGTAATCTTCTGCGTGCAAAATAAGTAGTAAATAAATACCTCAAGATAATCATTTACTTGGCAATTATGTTTTAAAGCCATTTGGGTCAAGAGGTTAAGTTCATTGATCTCAAACGCTCGTTTGCTACGTGAAGAAATCTAAAAACGACTCAACGTCTCAGTCTGGTCAGGGCAAAGAATTTTTCTTTGCACCGAGAATTGCTAAGAAATTACAGATAGGAATGCTGACATCCTTTTGAGTATACTTACGTTAGATGTCCATGAAGAGGAATTCTACGACATCTACAGTGTTTTGAATATATTTTATACACTAATATTTGTCCATGTTAATCATTTTGTTTTTAAATATTGTACACTGCTCACCGGAAAGGCGTTTTGTGATCGTTTTAATTCCATAGCTAATTAACTATTAACGAATTCAGTTTTTAGGAAAAAAAAATTGACAAATTGAATTAAGTCTTTAGGTTTATATTTTTTTGACAAATTGGAAAATTTGAGAAAAAGTGCTTCAGTGTAGAAGCACTTTTTTCAAATTATACAATTCGTTAATAGTTACGAATAAAGTTATTAGTTTAGTTACTGACAATTAAAAGCAAAAAAGCGAAATCCATCGAGTCATTCTCTCTTTAAGAGTTTTCCAATGAACAGAAATTTATTAATTTTAACTGTTTTGTTTTACATCATTGATAAATATAACTTGAACTGTAATTGTATATAATATCCTTACCATGACAGGTCAACGCATGTACATGATGCATGTAGCTACTTGTAGCGTTTTCGAGTGATTTTTAAACTTACTCATAATATACAAACATATATTGATTCATTAGTTTGTTATACTTAAGCACATACACACGCACGCACTGCGTTGTGCTCAAGACAATGTGTCTGTCATTGATCTTTCGACTATATGGGGGCCGACTGGGGTCTATTCGGGCAAAAGTATAACTAGTAGGCATAGTTGAACGAGGCAGACTAAATAGCAAGAACGTCACTCTAGTGGATTCCTCTGAAAGCGGTTAACAGGATCTGGCACACATTTCTGACCAGGCGACTAGTAACCCTAACCAAAGGTTGTCTGTTAAACATAGTGGACTCCAAGTAAAAGCCCAGTTGGCACTCTCAGCTGTCACATGGTTAAATGCGCAGAAATTTTGTCAATTCAACTCTGCTGAGGATTATGGGCAATCTGCGCTCCTTGAAAACCATGGGTATTTCCATACAATAACTTTTTGAGGAAATGCAAAGCTGTGCGAAAATTATGCGAAATTGGTTATAATTGACTTATTTTTTGCACATAAATACCTAGCTAGTTTTATGACAACTTTTGATAATCTGTGCGGATATGTATTCATCATCCTCCGCGCCTTTTCCCAACTAAGTTGGGGTCGGCTTTCAATCTAACTACGAAACGGCCGAACTTTGATATTTTACGTGAAGCGACTGCCATCAGACCTCCACAACCCAAGTAATAGGCGATATCGAAGTTCTGTAGTTAGACCTGGTTGTCGGACTTTTTAGAGCTCCAACTCCCGTAACGAATGCCACAGATGTTTGTATGGCACCTGGGACCGACGGTTTTTCGTGCTCTCCGAGGCACAGAGGGGTCTGATGTCTTAAGAATGGTCACCCATACTAGACCGACATGGCTAGTATTACTTAACTTTGTAATGTGTTAACCTACACGGTTACCACTTAGCCTCGAGCCCCTCCGCGGATATGTATTATTACTCATATTTTAATTAAATATCAGTCATTTAATATCATGTCAATTCACATAAAATGAGTCAGTTGGACACACTTTATGTTTTTCGATAGTAAATAATAGTGACTGTTACGGGTCCCATATTTTCTCACTTGGTTTGGGAATCCTGACAAATGTTACGATTTGTCGTTTTTTTGCGATGTTATAGGGGGCAAACGAGCAGACAGGTCACCTAATAGTAAGTGACTACCGTCGCCCATGGACACCTGCAACTCTAAATTCACAAGTGCGTTGCCGGCCTTTAAGGTGGAAGTAGGAAAACAGTGGGGGGGGGGAGTTATACGGTAAGGTATACGGTAACCTCCCTCGCTCGGCGAAACACAATGAACATATTTTTATATATTGGCGTTTGAGACAACTTTATTACTCATAAGAATACAATTAATCACTTACTTGAGATTTCTTTTATAAGAACAATAAAACTATTGAACGATTTGCACAAATTCACAATCAAAGTCATAGTCCTGGGACTGCCGACAGAAGTGAAAACTTAAACGACACGGCAAACTTGAAATGTTTCATTAGCACCCTCTAGTGGATCTATATATGTATTATTAGCGCGACGGTCACGTTCAGTGCTTTTTCCCGATAGCAAAAGTGCACAAACGTGCCTAAAGAAGTTTTCACTTCAATAAAGTATAAAAAATCTTTTTAACAAAAAATTAAACCGACGAAAAGAATTAAAAAGCAAAAAAATAAATAAAACTTAAGTCTTAAGTGTTGAGCTTATTTACATAAACTATCAAATTTTATATAAACTTATTTTGAATCGGCGCCAAACAACAAACTGATTAATTATCAAAATTTTATATATACCTACGTAGAAATGGACATGGCTCTACGTAGGTAATTCATCATTTTATTATCTGGCGCCGACTCAAAATAAGTTTATATAAAATTTGATAGATAGGGTAGTTTTGTTAAATAGGGTAAACTCTATCTAACAAAAAAAGAATAATCAAAATCGGTTCATAAATAACGGAGTGAGGGCTGAACATACATAAAAAAAAAATATTAATTTTTCGTTGGTTCATAAATATGTTGTGGTTACTACAAAATAATGTTTGTTTAATCCTTTTAACACGTTTTTTATTAGCTTCACTTATAATAACTTAACTCTGTAAACAAATCTTAAAAGACAATTTTAACCTACTTCTAATTGACGTATCAAAATGAAAAGCTTGTAAAGGGTAGGGTGGAAGAGGGGGAGGGGGGGGGAGGGTTAGGGCCTCCGGTAACCTCACTCACTCTGCGAAAAGCAGTGCAATCCTCACTGCCAGGTTTTCTGTGAGGTTATCACTCCGGTCGAGCCGGCCCATACGTTGCCGAAGCGGGCACCTTGGAGCTTATTTAATTATGGAGCAAGGTAGATAGTGGAACTCTTCAGTTGCTGCTAATAAACGTCTCGAGTTTGGACTCCTATGAATCGTTATGACGAGTCCAATAGATTAGGCTTGGTATCAATTTGTCTTATGATGAAGCCAGGAGGTGGATAGTGGCACTCTTTTTTGCTTTTTAATTCGGTTTGCCATTAAAGCGTGTTTTTTTTTTTTCATTTTTACAATAACTATAAATATGCTCGAATACAATTTTACACAGATTATGCGTAACAAGAATTGCCTTACGTTATTGTGTATTTATCACACTAAAATATAAATCAGTAGCTTTACGATACTATCTCAGTTTCCCCGTACTTGGTAATCCAGGATTACAATCTATTTGCGTGCCAAATTTTATCCAAATCTACAGAACCGTTTCGGAACTCAAGAATTGAATTTAAATATTTGAGTCGTTTTTCTACGGTCGGATCCACTTTATTAAGTGCCTCTGGTAGAGCTACCGTACTGGACTCCAGTGGCGTAACAATAGAGTGGCAGAGCGGGCAAAATGCCCTACGGGGTCCCCGGCCAAGACCCCAAGGCCCTAAGCAAGAGTGAACTCGTGCCCCATCCGATGAATTATCCACGGGCCTCAAATGGTATAGTTACGCCACTGCTGGACTCTTTGTGTATAGGTTCTTAAAGGTGGGAATTCTCACCTATCGGAATTCTTAAGTTCATTTTAGATCGCAATCAACTATGTTGTTTTAATGAAGCGTAACTATAGACTGCATTCGCAAACTACATGTCGCAAATATCGGAAATCTCAGAGTGGGTTGGTTCCTGTAGTGGAGAGTGTGGGGAATTCTTTTGCCTGGCAAAGGTTACCTTCTTACATTTGTTCTTTACGATCACGTAGTATGTGACAGCAGAGGCACGTACATTTAAGCATGTACCTGCCCCTGCTGTCACGTAGCGCTCAATAGAACAGAGATTCCTTGCCCTTTAAACCAAAGGAGGGAATGTTGTATTCTGGTTTATACTGTTCGCTGTTTTGCCACAGGAAGAAGTGATTGACGAATTCTTAAAAAAGTTACTGCAGGGGCAATTTTGTGTTTGACTTTTACGGTGAGAGACATAAGATTCAAATTACCAAAGGCTGATAGGCTGATAGTTTTAAACCATTATAGTAGAAACAGAAGGCCTACTTCTGCTAATGATTTTAGGTATTTTATAATTCAAATGGTGAAAGTTGCAAAGTACCATTTCTGTATGCTCGTTACAAGAAGATGGGATATACGTTTACTATTGAGTAAATCTGAGGTTTAACTTCAACAGTTTTATTCCTTCTATTTCCCCAGCCATACAAGTATGTATGTAAATATAATTTTTTTATGGGTTATCTGCTTTGCCCTACAACAAATCATTTTCCTATTTTAATAGCAAAATTCTAACAATATTAAAGTCACTCCAGACTGTATCCTACCAATCCTACTACTTATATAATAATAATATTATAAACGTGAAAGTTTGTGAGGATGTATGGATGTTTGTTGCTCTTTCACGCAAAAATTATTGAACCGATTGCGATGAAACTTGGTAAATAGATAGCTGGAGACCTGGATTAACACAGGTTACTTTTTTATGTTGATATTCGAACGGCATCGGGACTTACGCGGGTGAAACCGCGGGGCGCAGTTAGTGTACAATAAAATAATACACAATATTATTTTATTTTTATTTTATTTTAAACTTTATGCACATTTGGTACATTGGCGGACTTAATGCCTAAGGCATTCTCTACCAGTCAACCATTGGGTGATGCATGTACAATAAATGTTTGTTTAGTCTAAAATATTTCGTAGTCAATTGAGTTTATGAACCTTGTTGGGTTTCCTACTTCCTGAAATTCTTCGTTTAACCATGAGACCTCTAAAACGTAATGGACCATTCTCAGAACTCCTTTGTTTAAAGTATATTATTTAAATATAATCTTTAAAACATAATTGAGTCTGTTGTTTGCCTAGAAAACTATTGCGCTGTGCATTTGAAGAAGGCTAAGTTCAATTAATCAAAACTGACTACCTTCAATAGTAACTATGATTATAAGAGTAACCACCCAAACTGCTTATAGTATATGCCTTTAAGTATTAGTCAGCTGCTACAATTCACTTTAAAATGACAGTATGTGTTCCTGTAAAATTTTCGTTGTAAATTCAACGAAATTTTACCGTTCGTAAATAAAACGAATCGTTTTTGATTAAAGGAACCGGGCATTAATGACGCACGTCTTTTACAAGGTGCTAGGTGAATGACGTACAACTCTACGAAAATTCATGATGTTTAATACATACATATATCTTGTATATGACACTGACAAATTGAACTTAAAAGTTGACCGATGAAGATAAAATTTCGTAACAGAGACGGCTGACATTAATCAAATTATACCTATTCAGTACCAAGGATGTTGACGAAATGTCCGGATTTGTCCGAAAATGTGTGCATAAAACTTAAAAAAAAATTATTGATAAATTGTTGTTTTTGGAAAGCGGGATAAGCATTATGCGAAGACAAAATTCCATATTTTAGGCTAACTCAACTATTTTTGAGCACGGCTCCGCAGATATGACCGCATCTTTTTGAAACACGCTGCACACAATTATAATTGATTACGGTCTGATTATTACGATGTAAGAATAAATTATATTCTTTATAGGATAACGGCAATTTAAAACCACTCTTTGCAAAGCTTTGAAGGCTGGTAACTAATTTGTATAAATAATACTAACAGTATATATACAGTCGCAATGCATAGCATGGGCTTCCTGCCTCCTCGAGGCGGGAAACCCGAAGCAGGATAGGCTATAGACCATCCCGCTGACCCAGTACGGATTCAAAAATTCGAATTACAAATCCCAATAATATTATAAATAAAAATCTTTTTATTTTAGACAACAAGGCCTATTTCTTGTTAGTTATTATCTTAAAACTATGTTAGTATAACATTGACTGAAAAATATGTATTAACTTATTTATAATTTAGCAGATTCAACAAGCTACATGTAGCTTGATGAATCTACCATTATCTCCCCCACTGTATCCTCACGTTGCCGTCGTAGGGGGGCTTGCGCGGGTCAATGATCTCTGGGGCTATGCCGGTAGAGCCACTCATGCCGGATTGGCCCAGAGGGAGACTCCAGACAAAGTGGGATACCCGGCGGAGTCAGACATAGACTGCCGTGCGGGACGTGGCGTTCTATATTCGAACGCCACGCTGCTCTCTAAGCGTCCCTCTGACCTAGCAGAAGGCGTGTTAGAAGAGCAGGAGGTTCCTCTAGGGAAGAGGAACCAAGGCGAGCTCGGTGTGTACTTGCCCTGCCTCCGAGTGGGCAGCCTGCGAACAAGTCCTTTGCTGCCCTCGCCGCGAGATCGTAATCCCAGTAGGAGTGTCTAGTTATGGTCATGTCTCTAACTAGACAGTGGGACCGAGGGCCTTGGCTTAACCGCCCGGACCGCGAGGAATAAACCTCTCTAAAAAAATATCTGAATCTTAAGTTCTGGTGTGCGGCGAGAAGATGAATGGCTGACAGATTACGCTGCTCACCCCAGAGTAGCATCAGTTGTCACACCCCCAGCTAAGGTACCTGTGGACCCCCTGGTTGGGTTACAAATTTTCACTTGCCCAGGTACAGAGGCTCTGCCTGGGTCGACGAATATTTCCTCACTACTCGTGGGAATAAAATGGAAATTTCTAAACAAAATAATTTAACAGGTGAACGACCACCTAATGTCGTATCAAAAAATCTTCTCCTGTCAGATTCTGACACGGCGTCAAGCCAGAGAAGTACGGTGATGATGAGTAGTGTGTCGCTGAGCGGTAAGCTTTGGCGTAAGCGCACTCGTACTGACTCACCCAAGGGAGAGCACTCGGGGACGGATTCAGCCTCGAGTGAAAAAGTGATGCCAGCTGCGAAAGATGCCACCGTTCGGCGTGAAAGGGGCCGCCCACCCACCACAGGCCAATATGTGGGAATGTCTGCAGCCAGACGCGAACTGGCTGCAGCACAAAAGGCTGCAGAACTCGCAGAAAAAGAGGCACAGGAGAAGGCGGAGCTTGCAGAGTTGACCCAAAGGGTCAATGCTGGAAGCGTCGCTTCTTTTTCTCCCGTTCCCGTGGACCTTAGGGAGCCTGAAGTGCAGTGCAAGTGCAATCGAGAGTGCATGACGCCGTGACGGCAATAAGAAAGGTAGCCAACCCTTTTTAACAAAAAAGGGTTAAAAGGGACCTGCCAGAAGGCCCTTAAGGATGCCTCAGCCCTGATATTGGAGCATCTAGAGGTGCTGGTCACGCGGACTTCATCAGAAGAAGCGGCCCGGCTCCAGGCTGAGAATGCTCGCCTGTCATCCGAAACAGCTCAGCTCCGCAAGGAGCTGGTCGAGTTACGCGCAGAGCGGGCGAAGTTGCAGGTGAGGCAACCTAAGGAGGTTGAGGTTGAGCCTTCCCCTCCACGACCAGCTCAAGAGTCAAAACTGGCTTGCCTACTCCGTCAGGAGGTAGCAAATTTTAACCAGCGGTTCACTGTTCTGGAGGGGAAGATTCTTCGCCCACCACTGGCTAGCGACAACAGGGTGAAACCGCCGACTTACTCAAGTACAGCTACCACTCCTCGCCAGGAGAGCACTGTTGAGTCAGCAACACAGATGACTCCCTCTCAGCCTGCTTCGAATGCCCAAGCGAAGAAGGCTCATGGGAAAGGTAAAGGAAAAAAGGCAGTCGCCAGGGGGATGGCAATTCTGTTCCAACTACACCTGCTGTAAGTGGGACTAAAAAATCAGTTCCCACCACATCCTCCAGTCAGCCCAAGCACCCAGCCAAGCCACATGAAGGTGAATGGGAGACCGCCGGGGCCAAAAAGAGGGCTCAGAAGTCCCGGCGGAAGGACAAAAAGAAGGCGGTCAAAGAGACCAGAAGGCTCCGTGCACCACGCCCTACGGCGGTGGTTATCACTTTACCGTCTGGAGCTGAGGAGTGTGGCTTAAGCTACGCCAAAGTCCTGGCCAAAGCTAAAGCTGAGATTAAGCTGACTGATCTCGGTATCACAGCATTGCGATGCAAACCTACCGTCACTGGTGCCCGGCTTCTTGAAATCTCGGGAGCCGCCAGTGGTGAGAAGGCAGATGCACTCGCAGAGAAGCTGCGCGCAACGGTCGGGGTAGACGGAGTCCAAATATCAAGACCCACAAAGTGCGTTGACTTGCGCATCATGGGCCTAGGTGACTCAGTCACTCCAGAAGAAGTGGTGGCCGCCGTTGCAAAGGTTGGAGGGTGCACACCGGGACAGGTGAAGGCCGGTTCGATACGTGCTGGCTTCAACGGTCTGGGCACTACAGTGGTAAATTGTCCAGTGGCGGCGGCCAACCTAATTAAAAAAGGCCAGCGCTTGCTGGTAGGATGGGTGTCGGCGCAAGTCAAGCTCCTGTCGCCACGACCCCTAAGGTGCTTTCGCTGCCTAGAGAATGGCCATGTTGGGGCTAAGTGCACCGCGGGAGTTGACCGTAGCGGACTTTGCTTCCGCTGCGGTAAGCCTGGTCACAAGGCCGGTACATGCAATGCTGCACCGCACTGTGTGGTATGTGCGGCGGCTGGCAAGGTGGCCGACCATAGACCAGGCAATGCTTGCGTCGCACCTAAGAAGAAAAAGAAAGGGGCCAATAAAAGAATGGGTCCTACGCAATCGTCTCACCCACCGGTTGCGAACACAGCGACAAATAAAAATGTAGGGGAGGAGACGAGTGTGATGGACACCCAGTAATGGCTGTTCAGACTATTCGTTTTCTCCAGGCAAATATCAACCACTGCACCAGGGCTCAGGATCTTCTGCTTCAGTCCATGGCGGAGTGGTTGATACATGTCGCTGTGGTCTCCGAGCCGTACTTTATTCCTCCCAGAAGTGACTGGGTGGGAGACGTTGACGGCTTGGTAACCCTTATCACCCGAGCTGGGAATGGTTCCCCGTCCTTTGAGTCCGTCACCCGGGGACGAGGATACGTCGCTGCATTGCTGGAGGAAGTAGTGGTCGTGGGAATATATTTCTCCCCAAACCGGTCTCTCGCTGACATAGAGAATGTATTGGAAGAGTTAAGTACAGTCGTCTCTAGCAGTCACCCTCGACCTGTTATAGTGCTTGGGGACTTCAACGCCAAATCAACGGCTTGGGGTTCCCCGGCTACCAATGCACACGGCGAAGTTGTCGAGGAATGGGTGGTCGTGTCAGGGTTAATTCTTCTCAATCGAGGCACAGTACAGACGTGCGTGGGACAGCGAGGAGGTTCTATAGTGGACCTTTCCTTTGCCAGCCCCGCTCTAGCACGTCGTGTCCAAGGTTGGCGTGTGATGGAAGACATGGAGACGCTATCGGATCACCGATACATCCGATTTGACGTCTCCACCCAGATCCTCAGCGCGCCGGCCAGATCGGCTTCGATTGGAAGCGGTCCGCGGTGGGCCCTAAAGCGGCTGAACCGGGAGGTTCTCCTGGAATTGTCTATCGAGCAGGCCTGGGTAGAATCACCAGAAAGGCCTGCAAACATCGAAGAAGAAGCTCGATGGTTCCAGGAGGGTATGACTCACATTTGAGATGCTGCCATGCCCCGTGTTCGGTCGTTTCCCGCCAGACGCCAGGTATACTGGTGGTCACAGGAGATTGCGCAGCTGCGTAGAATATGCGTAGCTACGCGCCGCCGATACACCAGGTACCGGAGGCAACGCCACCGCGGCCAAGATACAGAGGCCAGGGAAACGGAACTGTACGAGGGGTACAGAGAAGCCAAGAAAGCCCTCCAGTTGGAGATTTCCCCGGCTAAAATTAAGGCCCACGATGAGCTACTAGAGACTCTAAACCGAGATCCATGGGGGCGGCCCTACCATATGGTAAGGGGCAAACTTCGTCTATATGCGCCACCAGTGTCCCAGAGTCTCAGGCCTCAGTTGCTGGAAGAAGTAGTGGGCTCTCTGTTCCCCTCGAGGGCGCAGCACACACCCCTACCCATAGTTCCGGCTTCGTACCCTGACGACGACCAAGGCGATGACGATGTGCCGGAAGTGACCTGGGTGGAACTTCAAGAGGCGGTGAAACGGCTTCAAGCTAAAAACACCGCTCCAGGACCCGACGGCATTCCTGGCCGTGTATGGGTCCTGGCCTCGAGGTTCCTTTGGCCCCGTCTGGTAGGGCTCTACAGCGCTTGCTTGGAACGGGGCCAGTTTCCAGGCCTTTGGAAAACTGGAAAACTGGTCCTGCTAAGGAAGGTAGGGCGCCCCGTGGACTTACCGTCCGCATACCGCCCTATTGTGTTGCTGGATGAGGTCTGCAAACTATTCGAAAGAATCATTGCAGACCGACTCGTCCGGCACATAACTGGGGTAGGTCCGGATTTGGCGGACAACCAGTTCGGGTTTCGCCGGGGGCGCTCTACGGTGGATGCCATCTTGCGCGTTAGAGCCTGCGGGCGACGAACTTTTGGGGAAGTCGTCGTCCGAACAGATACAGGCCCGAGAGGTAGAGTGTTGTGTGTCTCAGAGGAGTGCGACCCACGGGTGACGGTCGCACCGGGTGACGGGACCCGTCTAGGGTGAGACGGGTCAATGCCTATCGGGGGTTGCGGAAGAATGCAATGGCGATTCTCGCTCCCCCGATCATAGGCAATTAGTGGAACACCGGGGTGGTTTTTAGTCGGTAAGAGTCCGACAGACCCCTTCGCCTCCCCAAAGGCGGAGGACATCCATGAGGATCTTCCACCCCGTCACAAAAAAAAAAAAAAAAATCTACCATTATGAAAAACTCTTAGATTCCTATAGTAGTTGCCTTATAACACTATCCTTCATTGTTAACGGAAGTAATAATTATATTTAACTAGCAGACTCGCGCAACTTCGTCGGCGTTTGTAAATTTTCCTCGTTTTTGCAACATTTTTCATTGATGCTGAGCAATCACTGAAAAACTCTTATTGGTTTTAGCGTGATGTTATATAGCCTATAGCCTTCCTCGATAAATGGGCTATCCAACACTAAAAGATTTTTTTAATTCGAGGCAGTAGTTCCTGAGACTAGCGCGTTTAACCAAACAAACAAACAGTTTTGTAATGTTAGTATAGATGTGAACATACTACAGGTATAATTTCAAAAGTCAAAGGTGCCGAACTCAAACCTGAGACTCCGCGTAAGACACCCATACGTTATTATTTTATGTCTTGGCTTCACACGGCTTGTGCTTTTAACATACGCCCATAGTTATACCACTCGGCTGTCACTGCTATTGTCTATTATTTCAAATTTTAAATTTAGAAAATCAAAACTCACCTAAAAACTTCAGATCCTTGTAGGTATCATAAATCCTTTTGAAACACATGCCTCCTTGCTCTTTAAACATCACCACAGATAATATATGGCCTACAACTGGCCATGCAGGCGGCGAGAATACTCCCGTCGACTCCCAGTAGTCATGGTCATAGGTGGTGATAGCAAGAACAACAGCCAGGGATAATCCACAAGCTATAATATACCATAAAACTAAAGAACCGAAGGTGAAATATTGCAAGAACCATGCGAGCAGCACGACTAGCTGTACCATGGAATATTTGAAGCCAAACATTTTGATGTTTCTATGTACGTGTCATAGTAATTTGTAGCTGGAAAAAGATTGAATTAAATTTGAAAGTGACATTGTTAAAATTAAATAAAAATGAAGGAGGTTTTCATTTTGAATATAATTCGACGATATTTCTTTAAATGACAACTACGATGAACTTGAAAAATTCAAAATAAAGTTCGTCCAATTAAATTTTCAAGAGATTTGAAGTTTGTCTAACAATATTCGAACACTTGAATACAAATATAAAAAAATCTTATGTTTAATTGAAAAAAAAACACTAATCACTTATTTGAAAAAATATGTGGAAGAAACTTTTATAACACTGTTCTAAACACTCACACTTAAATTTAAAAAAAAACTGCAATCCTTTCACACTCACGCGGGGGCGCACTTAAACATTTTTTTAAATATTAATAATAGGAAAAAATTAAACTAGATTTGCGCGCGCTACATAGCGTTCCCGGTTCACGTTTGCGCACGCTTGCAATGTGGCCAAATGCGTTAACGAGAATCGTGCGCAATCTTTGATGCTGTAAGAGTGAAAGTTGAAGCAGGGCCGCATTTATCTCGCCGGTTTATATGACACATTCATTCATGCCGTAGTAAGTATATTATGGAACATATAAATAATATACAATATAACATAGCTCATTTGTTAAAGAATTATTAAAACAAAAAATCATTAAATTAAATAACAATAAACAAAAACCCGGACGGGTTAAATACTATTTTCAATCAACTTTTAAAACCCTTTATTTGATACTCCACTCGATCTGTTTGGAAAGAAGCCAAAAATTTGCTATTTTGATTTTTTATAATTTTAATATAACTACATATCATTTACTACAATGGTTTCTGCCGTTTAGTAGTTAGGAGGAACACAGGGACGGATATATGTACATACATCAGGTCAAACACATAGCCCTCCTTTTTCGGCTTAGCCGCACTTGGTTAATAAGCATAAATTCCACATAACCACTAATCTGATTTGAGTTTAAAGAAATCTGGGGTCTTTAGAAGTGGAAAACTTGTATAATATTAATATTTAAAAGCGACTCCAACATGAAACATATAAGAAGTGCAAAAATATTTTGAAACTCTTTCTATACGACTTCTACATACTACTACTACTAAGTACATAATATATTATGTTCTTTTCTACAAACAAAATATTATTTCTAAGACCGTAGAAGAATGAATAAGAATAATGAGTAAAATATATTTATGTTATTGTTTGTTCCCATGAAGCATGAATCACCATCGATCATCATGTTCAAATCAACCATTTAAAGAAGTTTTTCGTTATGGTTACCGACAATATTTTCTCCATCAATTGACACAAAATAAATAACTCAAGTTGTTCAAAGTTCAGTTGCTCAAAAGCAGGATTCTAAAAGTTCAAAATGTACCTACAAATTATTACAACATATTTATGAAATTACAAATTATTAACTAAATACTTTCTTAACATTGTAATACAACGAAAACTGTAATATAGATGCAAATCAGTCAATCGACCTTAGTTCATCGTAAAATCTTTGTGGGTCATTACCATTTTTGTATTCCGAAATAAAAAAAATTGTGCGTCTCGGGACGCCCGACGGAAGTGATAAGTTAAACGCCAGACAGACTGACGCCGTAACGTGTTACGTAACGAAGCGGTTTACCCTCCCATAAGACGTTATCACTTCAGAAAACAACTGATTTATCTTCTGAATCCTAAATGTTTATTTAATATTATTTGGTAGCTTAACGAGACCAAGAAAATGTTTAAATAAGTATCTATTTAAAATGTTTGCATTGCCGAGTTCTGCCCTGGAGATTTTTAGGTTCATATTACGTCAGTGTCGTCTAAGGTTCGAACGCGGCATCTTAACCTACATTTTTTTTAAATCTATTAATAAATCTTGTATATCGGCTGCGACTTCGACGTGATATTATATGCCTACGCCTTCATTCGGTAAGTGCTGAAAGGATTCATATGTGTTCACTGACGTAGCTACCGGAGGGCTAGACAGGGCTGTGCCCCGGGGCCCCCAAGCTCAGGGGGCAACTCGGGCTATAAATTGACCTAGTGAAAATTTCTCCCACATTCGGAATATAAATAAACCAGATTTTTTAGAAACAGAAGTTATCAGGTTTGTACTAGTTGTGACTAAATCACTAGTTATATTAAATTGCGTACTTAAAACTTGAATATCTAGTACGACGAATCTGGAGTACGACAACTCTAGAGTACGCCGAATTCCGAACACGACGAATACGGAACAAACGATTTTAAATAGTTTAGTTGGGGCTCTAGTTTATTTTTTGCCCCAGGGCCTTTGGTTACCTAGCTACGCAACTGTATGTGTTAAATGTGACACACAGATCGATTTATTTAGGAGATTTTACGACACATGAAAACCGAGATCCACTAGGGCGGAGTCGGGGACAAAATGTAGTAGAATAACGAGGCACATTTGTTCAAGATCCGTGACGATTATAATATATGCGTTTACAACACGCGAAAGTATAAAATTTACTAATTCCTGCCAAACTCTCTAAAAATTATCATCACTAAATATTATAAAACCAAGTCCCCCGCCACTGTCTTTCTATCTGTTCTGTCTGTCTGTTCACTATAAACTGAAAAACTACTGAACGGGTTTTCATGCGGTTTTCACTAATAGACAGAGTGATTCCTGAGGAAGGTTTAGGTGTATAATTTGTTAAGATTTTGTGTAAATTGATTGAAATATGTTGATGATTGTTAAAGATGTCTCTGCTACCCGTGCGAAGTCGGGACTAGCTAGTATTTAAATAAATTAATTACTTACGTGTGTACATTATTTTTGTCTTGTTTTGACTTATGAATGAACGTCTAAAGTAGTGTGTGTATACATATTATAAATATAGTGAACATGAATTAGGTTATTATTCCTATTTCATGATCTAAGATTCTAAATAATACTAATAATTATAACTCCACACATCTCACACACAGACGTCTGATCCCAAACTAGGCAGAGCCTGTACTATGGTAACCAGACTGCTGATAAACATACTTATATATTTTCTAAATACATACATATTAGAGATAAATTACACCCAGACACAGAACAAATTAGTCATGGGTGGGAATCGAAACCACGACCTCTGGCTTAGCAGTCAGGGTTACTAACCACTAGACCAACAGGCCAGTCATAAGTAAGTTTAAATAAATAAGTTATGATCAGGCAATTTGATCGTGAGATGAGTGAATAGTATGTAGGCTGCGTATGCGTTAATGATCGACACCGCAATATACTTATCCAAAGTTACAAAACCATCCAGTAATCCACGTGTGTTACAACCGGCTCCTGACTGAGAAATGTTCACTCGCCAATCCTATTTGTCGTCTCGACGCGGCAACACTTGCTCGTATTTATGACGAATAACTCATTATCCTCTTTACTGAGTTGTTGTAGATACTATCCTACTAATATTATAAATGTGAAAGTTGTATGGATGTATGAATGTATGGATGCTTGTTACTCTTTCACGCCAAAACTACTGAACCGATTGCGATTAAACTTGGTATATAAATAGCTCGAGACCTGGATGATGATATGATTTAATTATTTTTTAAATGTAAATGACCCTGTCGAACGGGTCTTAGGTAGCTAAGTTGGTCAGACTATTGTCAACTACTTAGTAATCTGTGGGGCATTATTAAGGGTTCTTTTTTGAAGTGAAAACTTCTTTAGGCACGATTTTGCAGTTTTGCTATGGGGAAAAAACACTGAACTCGTGACCGTCACGCTAATAATACATATATAGATCCACTAGAGGGCGCTAATCTAAACATTGAGTTCTGTCAGCTCCTTATTAATTAATGTCACCAACCTACTCATGTGACGTTTTAAGTTCATCGTTTCGTGTAAGTTTTCACCTCTGTCGGCAGCTTAATGTAATTAAGCCCAAAAGGTTCTGGAATGGAGACTACGGACCGGAAGGCGCAGCGTAGGATGTCCACTATCGCGGTGGTCAGACGACCTGGTAAGGATCGCAGGACGTCGGTGGATGCAGGCCGCTTCCAACCGGTCTTCTTGGAGGTCATTAAGGGAGGCCTATGTCCAACAGTGGACGTCCTATGGCTGAAATGATGATGATGATGATGATAATTAGGCGTGTTGTTTGTCAAATTTGTTATATGAGGAAACATATAGTTGCACATTTGTTTTTAAATGATATCCTCACAATCCCCTTGATTAAATTAAATCACTATCGTTTTGTCTATGATATGACCACATACGTGATGAAAAAAATAGCAAAAAGTATTAGTATATTTTGTAACCTCCGTGACGTCTGAGTTCCGTAACGGTTTAGTGCAATATCGTCATACCTCCTATGTTAAGTTGGTCAAGGTTGTTCGCATAAGAAAGCGTTAAAGTCATTAAGTGATTTAAGAATAAGTGGAACGGACTTTAAATATGGCGTAAATATTATTACAGGTAAGTATACGATTGAATCAAGATTGCAAGCTATGCTGATACATTTTTTTTTTATTATGTAACGAAGATGTTAAACGTCGCCGTCGTCGTATTGTGAGGTTGCTGGTGAGTAGTGACCTTAACATGTAGACTTTTATATAAAAAAAATATATTATACGGTCGAATTGAGAACTTCCTTTTTTTACGTCGGTTAAAAAGGAAGCTATCGTTGTCATAACACCAATTCTTTATATATTAATAAAATGTTGTACCAAAATTAAAATTGGCGCTACCTTTAACTAATAAAAAAAACCGTTTGAATTTACAGAAGAAAGGTACAAATTAATAATAGAGCGGGATAACTTATTGTTGTACGCCATTGGTATTGAAAATAGTAATTAACGTTAATTAAATTATCTAACAAATTATGTACGAAGAAAGTGAGTAGGTAAAATCATAGGGGTCTGAGTGTGAGTACGCGCGCCTCTTTTTTAAACCGAAAAGTGGCGCGTAACCATGACTTACAGTTGCCATGCAATGATTTCCCCATCCACCGCTTGTCAGTCGCCAGTAAGCCTGTGGTTTTCATCTGATTACACCTTTCCTTTATTATTTTAAGGTCAGTCAGAGTCAGAAACAATCTTCAACCGTAATGTCTATTTACCGAAGTGTATTTATCGCAGTGCTTAATTTTCCACCATTAGATTATATCTTGATTTAACCAATTAACGCCCGCCGTACTATAAATAGTACACAACTTTAAGTCACGATAAAAGTTACTCAATGAGTATTTTTACTCTGGCAACAACTGCAATCGGTCAACAAGGGTCCATGCATTAGGTGTTTAGATGAAACGGAACGTAATTATAAAATTGTATGAGGGTAATCAGCGATTTCGTGTCAGTGATTTTTTCGTATCTCCCGGTGAGTACTTATTTATTTTTTATACAAGGATTAAGTTACACAAAATGTCAAAAAGGTTTCTTGTCTAATCTATAACATCATATCCTAATATAAAATACATAAAAAGGTTAATTTCATAGAAAGTTTTTCATGCTATAGCACCCAAAGTGCTGCTGTACTATCTTTAGTTCAATGGGCGCTTGACATGTAATGTAATAATATATAATGTAATATATGTAATGATAAAATATTCTGAATCTTTACAGATAATAATAATAATAATGCCCTTTATTCAGTCCAACTTAGTATCTATTTACAAAGTATTAAGAACTAAAAACTGAGTATGGAAATACAAATATATTTTTGTCGCTAAACTAATCTTAATATATTCTACTTTTTTCTACTTTCTACTTAATTATTTTTTGTAGGTCTATTTGCTAATCGGCAAAGGCCTCCTCCAACCTTTTCCATTCCTGTCTGTCTTGGGCCACTCTATTCCACGTTACTGCTGCTACTTGCCTAATGTCATCATCCCACCTTTTCTGTGGTCTGCCCCTTTTCCTTTTCCCTTCTCTAGGGTACCATCGTGTCACAATTTTGCTCCATTTCTCTTGGCCTCTTATCATGTGCCCTGCCCATTGCCATTTGAGTCTTCTGATTTTGGATGTTATGTCTATGACCTTCGTCTTTTTTCTGATGACATGGTTTTATATTCGGTCCGACCGTTTCACATTCAGCATACTTCTTTCCATTGCATGTTGGCAGGTTTCCAGTTTTCTCGCCGTATTTTGTGTTAAAGCCCATGTTTGACTGCCATACATTAAAACAGGTAGTACGCAGGTGTTGAAAAGATTTTTCTTTACATTAATGTGAAGAGTTTTGTCTTTCATGACCTCTCTCAGACTCCAGTATCTCTTCCAGCCATTTGTTCTTCTTCTCTCAACTTCTTTGCGTATAGGATCTTGTGTTATTAGTTGTCCCAGATAGATGTATTCGTCGGTGTAATCGATTTGGTTATTTCCTAGATGTATGGTGGTTTTCTTCCAGTTTGTCAACCTTTGTTGTCTCTGGGTTCAACTTTAAAACTATCTTCTGGTGGGTGGTGGGGTTAGTCTAAAACCTCACCACGTATCACCAGGGGGGAGGGGGAGTCCAAAGAGGTGATAAAAAATATCACGTGATTAATGGATGACCCCTTAAGTACTCAACCGATCATCCTGAAAGTTTGCGTACACGTTGTCAGGGGTACAGAAAAGGACATAGGGTACCTTTCATCCAGAAAAAATGTACTGTTCATGGGGTACATTCTTACGGTGACGAGCGCAGCCGAGGGCACGAGATCGTTTTATACTTTGTACACTTACGAGGGGGGCACTGAAAATTTCGGGAATCAAGGAAGTGACACAACATTACTATTTAGAAATGTATTTTTTGCTTTTCGAAGTACCCTCCTCGAAATTTGACACATTTTTTCATACGATGGAACCAATCATTGAAGCAACCATTCCATTCGGAAGTTGGGGTCTCCAAAATGACCGTTTTGTAGGCGTCCACAGCTTCTTCAGGTGATGAAAATCTCTGACTACGCAATTGATTCTTTATTTTAGGGAAAGTATAGAAATCATTAGGGCTTAGGTCGGGGCTGTACGGCGGATGGTCTAATAATTCTATGTTTTCTTGCTTTAAAAACTCTTTTGTTCTGTGTGCGGTGTGAGAACTCGCATTGTCGTGATGGAGGATGATGCGGCAGTTGCAGTTCTCTTTACGGAGTTCAAAAACGACCTGTGGCAAACAAATGCTAGCATACCATTCTGCATTAACCGTTCTCTGTCCCTCAAGAGAAATAGTCGCAACATGGCCGGTTTTGGAGACAAGCGTGGCATTATGGCAAGGATTTGTCACCTGATACGATGTTGTATTTGCATTTGAGGATCCTGCGTGGAATCTTTCGAGAGTTCTGACGCACCAAGTAACGCGCGGCGCTTTTTGCTTTTCACAGAGCGAATGCGGTATCCGTCGGGAAAACAACTTTTTTACACCTAATTGTTCATGCAAGATTATTTGTATTTGACTCACATGTCGATCTTCCTCAATCAGCTTAAGCACAGCATCAACGTTTTCTTGGGTGACTGCCGTTTTTGGACGACCTTGACGGGGATCATCACTGAGCTTGACACGTCCACGTTGAAATTCAGCAAACCAGCGATAAGTTGTGGTTTTGGATGGGGCTTCATCACCAAATGCAGAAATCATCTTATCAACACACTGTTTTTCCGTTAAACCACTTCGAAAGTCATAATAAATCATCGCTCTTGAATTTTCTCGAGTCAATTCCATTTTCTCAACGACTAAACAAGTTTGACAAACCTTGTGATGAGACCGAGAATCTTTTTTTAAATAAATAAATGGTATTCGATTTTTAAAACCAAGGAGTTTTCAATTAAAAAAGATTTTAATATGATAGAAACAGTGGAAATATTCCATTCCCAAAACTTTTAGTGTGCCTATGTATTTTAAACTAGCTACGCCCCGCAGTTTTACCCGCGTAAGTCCCGTGGGAATATCGGAAGTAGCCTATGTGTTAATCCAGGTCTCCAGCTATCTACATACCATGTTTCATCGCAATCGGTTCAGTAGTTTTGGCGTGAAAGTGCATCAAACATCCATACATCAAATTCAAATTCAAAATCATTTATTCAATTAAGACACTAAGTGACATTTATGAACGTTAAATTGAAGCTGGAGTTAAAATCATAGATCGGCGCAAACAGACGCCACAGCATGTACTGGATTGTCGAGGTAAATTAGGTGAAAACACCAAAATCTACTGCCTGCTTGTGTCGATCTATAACTTCCAGTTTCCAAAATGCGTAGAGCCTTATGAGAAGAATACTGGCAAAGAAACTCATGGCCACTCTTTTTAAAAGTCTTCAGGTACAATAGTGTTAGTGTTACACGAAAGGTAAACAGGATGCAAGCAGATGCCACCTGAATTTCCGTGAATTTCATTTTATTGCAATGCTCCAAAAGCTAACGTACTGAAAAATAAAAATCACTCAGTGATACCGTTGAAGGTTAGAACCTATTAAACATAGAAATCATTCAAGGTGCACATCTACCTTCTCATCCTCACAAACTTTCACGTTTATAATATTACTAGCAGCGCCCCGCGGTTTCACCCGCGTAAGTCCCGATCCCGTGGGAATATCGGGATAAAAAGTAGCCTATATGTTAATCCAGGTCTCCAACTATCTACATACCATGTTTCATGGCTATCAGTTCAGTAGTTTTTGCGTGAAAGAGCAACAAACATCCATATATCCATACTCACAAACTTTCACGTTTATAATATTAGGATTAGGATAGATTAGGATATATAGTTTGTTATACCAACTCAACAATCTAGACGTAACAAGACACCGAGTGTAACATTATCTCCATGTAAATGTCACTTAATTTATATCCGGAAACTTATGTACGTACTTAACGTACAAACAGACAGACGTAAGAGTATAATAATAAGGAACTTTAACATTATTGCTGACAGAGACGAAGAATATAACACGTATCCTAATATGTTTCTTTTCGAAATCTATTACGAGACGTACTTAATCCTTTTTGGAGAATGTTTACACAGACTGTATATATGTACTAATGTGTATATTATGTATTGTTAGAACTGACTGCATATACATATATGTTTAATTATTTTTGTTATTTACTTTATCACCACATCACATGATATATGCTATATTATAAGTATGTTATTATTCTTTAAAAATAAAAATATCTCCAATATCAGCACTTCACACTAAAACTACCCATGATTTTATCTATTTATTGTCGATTTGTCCATCCAAAGGTTGCCTGGAAGAAATTGCTTTCAGTGATACACATATTCACCTGATATTTCTTGCAAAAACATTTTTGTTGGTGTACAATAAAGTTTATTTCTATTCTATTAAATTTCTTATGTTTTTTTCATCCGGTAGGAGATTTGGCACTGTAAAAAAATTCTTGAATTGGAACTCTTTGTTTACTTTACTTACTGTGTTTGGATACTTCTCGCCATCGGCAGCAGGTCTGAATGAACCATCAAACTGACCTCCTTAAAGGCTTCGTACAGAATTCTAAATTTAAAAAAATATATAATATCGGCAAAGCACGCATGACGATAGAACATAGTGTTGCAAACGTGCACAGCCTTACGATTTTTCTCAGTTTTCTATGTGTCGCATTCGTTAAAAGAGATACATCACAGCATTGCTCTTGAAATCCATTACATCATGTTTGGTTTGAGGCAGTAAGAAACGTCAACCCATCAGTAAGGATTATGAATAGAAAATTTCAACCAAATTGTCTGGTAGTATTTATATGAAACGTTGACATACAATCAGACAAACGCCCTAATCCTCTCGCTTTATACTCGTATCTGCCCCACCACCAAGCAATTTTTCGACACCGTGTTAGGAATGAACGAAAATAACGCAATTTTTCCGGTAATAAAAAAATCGTGGTGTATATTATGTCATAGAATTAGATAATAAACTCATTAACATGGTTGTTTAGTAAGTTAAACATAAATGCATGCATGACGTGACGACACCCGAGATAATTATTTTAAGCTTTCTCAATTTGTAAATATCCAAATTACTTATTACAATTTTCTTTTATGAATTTATACTGTATAGGTACACATGCTTAACATAGATTGAGGTAACGGAAACTTTTTTCTGTAAAACCCCTACGGGTACCACTCTACCGATTGCACTATGACGTTATGTAAGACTCGAACCGACTAAAACCCAACTTTACATCACAGTAACCTAAAAAAAAAATTTTTTTAGTTATGTTAAAGGTAGCACAATTATCTAAGACATCGTCCCAACTTTTTTGTATGACAACTAATTTTTAAAGATTATGCTATGGACGAACTAAAAAGCAAGTACCAAGTTTGAACTAAGAAGAAGATTTATGATAGTTAAGTTAGAGTAGAATAAGTTGCCAAATAACTTAACTCGTCAAAAATTAATTGTTTTCTTTCATTTTCTTGCTTATTGTTAACTTTATTAAAATATTGGAATATAGGTAATGCGCTTAAAACAGGTAAAGAATATATAGGTAGGTAATCAAGTTTTCACATTCGTATAACACTCGGGCGCTCGTCGTCGCGTCGCGTCGTCGGAACGTCCTAACCTCATTTTTTTGGACATTATACTGCGCTGGGTTGCGTAAAGTTATAACTCACTCATAAAACAAAACGTTATCTAACCACGCACTTCGAATGGCTTTAATAGGAAAAATAATAGTTAGTTATATGCATTTAATGGCTGAACAGGCAATTTAAAAGAGTGAATTAGCTCAGTACTGTAACGGATTAAGTTTACACATACGGAAGTCAGTCAGTCTTTTATATTTGCGGCATTGATATTGAACGCAGACATCAGGAATGAATGACTAGCAATACACCACTAAGAATAGGCGAAGTACGATCAGTGCACAAGTCAGCAGGACCAAGTCCCTAGTGCGAAAAGGCTAATCCAAACGGTTTTTTTATTAACTTGTAACTATGTAAAGGCATTTTGAAAATCAGTTTTAACTTATTTCTAACTAGCTGCGCCCCGCGGTTTCACCCACGTAAGTCCCGGTGCCGTGGCAATATTGGGATAAAAAGTATGTGCCTATGTGTTAATCCAGATCTCCAGCTATCTACATACCAAGTTTCATCGCAATCGGTTCAGTAGTTTTTGCGTGAAAGAGTAACAAACATCCATTCATCCTCACAAACTTTCACGTTTATAATATTATAGTAGGAAGTAGGATTGTCGTTTCAAAATGAAACATTGTATGTTCTTTTATGGCATAGGGGGCAAACGAGCAGCCGGGTCACCTGATGGTAAATGACTACCGCCGCCCATGGGCACCTGCAACTCAAGAGTCACAAGTGCGTTGCCGGCCTTTAAGGTGGGAGTAGGGGAAGGGTGGAAGGTGGGGGGGGAACGGTGGAGGGTAGGGTGGAGGCGAGATGACTTCCTCACAGAAGGTAGCGACCGCGGTAAAATTCCTGTCGCTACCGGCCATGGAGCGTATGGCAGCCGGTAGCGACAGATCCACTCCGATGACTGCAGTGAGGGCCCGACGCTGCGCCGCCCAACTGGGGCAAACCGCCAGCGTGTGCTGAGCCGAGTCCTCACTACAGTCGCAGTGGTGACAGGCGGGACTCAATTCCCTCCTAGCGACCGAGTGCAGGTACTTCCCGAAGCAGCCGTGCCCGGAAAGAACCTGCGTCAGTCGGAAGGAAAGGATCCCGTGCTGCCGCCCTGCCCACTCGACGATGACCGGCTGGAGCGCCTCCACGGCGGCAAAGCCAGCACGTGGAGCCCCCAGCCAGGACGACCAACGAGCCATCGTGGCTCGGCGAGCGGCCTCACGCCACTCGCGTACCTCTTCGGGCGGGGGCCGACTGCCGCTTCCCGCCCGGAACTCAGTCGTCCGCCGACAAACTTCGGCGAGCACTTCCGCCTCCAAATCCCACGGGGGAGTCCCGGCCAACGCGCACGCCGCCTCCGTCGACACGGTGCGGTAGCCGCGTATGGCTCTAACCGCCATGACCCTTTGAGGGCGCCAGAGGCGTGCCCTATTCTGGGCGGTCAGAGCCCCCGCCCACACCGGTGCACCGTAAAGTGCCATTGACCGGACAACCCCCGTGTACAGCCGTCTCGTAGCGACGCTGGGTCCACCCAAATTGGGCAAGAGTCGCCCAAGGGCGGACGCAGCGCCGACCAGCTTCGGAGCAAGCTGTCGGAAGTGCTCGTCGAAGAGCCACCTGCCGTCGAGGATCAGGACCAGATACCTTATGTGGGCCCGAACCGGTACGAGGACCGAGTTGACCTCGATAGAGGCGCCAGGGGGTGGACCACGACGGGGCCCATGAAATAAAAGGACCTCCGTCTTATCCAGGGCCACCCGCAAACCCAGCGCCTCGATGCGCCCGACCACCAGAGAGACTCCCCTGGTAGCCAAGCGCGCCGCCTCCTGAAAGTTCACCCCCCGGGCTGTGACAAACGTGTCATCGGCGTAACAGATTACGCCCAGCCCGGCGGGGAAGTCACCTCGAAGGGCCCAGTCGTACCCCATGTTCCACAGGAGTGGTCCAAGGACAGACCCCTGCGGAACACCGCACGACATGGGCCGACTACTTAAAACTTCATCTCGGTCCTCGTACATGACGGTACGCTCCTCTAAATAGTCTGCCACTAGCCGCCTCAGGTACTGTGGCACCCCATGATAGAGAAGTGCTTCCCTGATGCAGCTGAATGGCAGACTATTGAATGCGTTGGCGATGTCCAATGACACCGCCAACAGCACGCCGCCACAGCTCACTACGTCTTCGGTCACAGCCCTCAGGCGCAACACAGCACCGACCGTCGAACGCCCCGCTCGAAAACCGAATTGGGCGTCCGACAAATCGGGGCCGACCTCGCCAAGGTGCCGAACGATGCGGGCAGAGAGGACCCTCTCAAACAATTTACCCGCCTCGTCCAGCAACACGATGGGCCTGTAGGCTGCGACCGAGTCAGTAGGCCGTCCCGGCTTCGTTAAAAGCACCAGCTTCCCGCTCTTCCAGCAGTCAGGGAAGCATCCGGACGCCAGGCTAGCGTCGAACACTTCCCTGAGGCGGTCCGACATGTGGTCGAGGGCGAGGGCCAAAGCTCGGGCAGGAATCCCGTCTGGCCCGGGGGCGGTGTTCTTGGAACGGATCCGTAGAACAGCCGCCCCTACCTCCGCCTCTGTGACGGGCGGAACGTCCTCACTTTCGACCTCCCCGTCGTGCCCGGCCATCAGGGCCATCGACGGGGGTGTGTGTCCCGCCCGTTGCGGGAAAAGACCCTCAACCACATCCTGCAGGAAGCTGGGCTGGAGAGTCTCCGTAAGGGGGGGGCCCGACGCGCGGAGCCTTTGTTGTGCCGCGCGATATGGGCGACCCCAGGGGTCACGATCGAGACCCTCCAGCATCTCCTTTCTCCTATCCTCTTTGGCGCGGCTAATGGCCAGCTTCAGAGTTTTCCGCGCCTCTCGGTACTCCTCATGAAGCCGGTCCTCCTCGCCCTCCTCGCGGTGACGACGCCGGCTGCGGGTGTAGGACCTCCGGGCACGAGTACAGGCCGCACGAAGGTCCGCCAACTCCTGGGACCACCAGTAGACCTCCTTCCTTGGAGGCCGACGACCTCGAACGCGGGGCATGGCCGCATCGCAAATCTGCGTAATCGCATCGCGAAAGCGGCCTGCCCCCATGTCTACCTCCTCAGTCAGAGGCTGCGGAGACAGCCATGAGTAAATAATAGCTGCCTCCTCTAGTAGGTCCCTATCCATCTTCGTAACAGCCCACCGCGGGAAGCGAGAAGAACGCCGCGCCGTGTGACCCCTTCTGGGGTCCTGGGTCCGGGAGAGCTCAAATCGGATATACAGGTGATCCGAGAGCGTCTCAACCTCTTCCAGGACACGCCAGTTCCTTACTCGTGCGGCGAGAGCAGGGGTAGCGAACGAAAGGTCCACTATCGACCCCCCCTGCTGTCGCACACACGTATTGGTGGAGCCTCTGTTTAGGAGACAGAGGCCCACCGATGCTGCCCACTCCTCTACGGCATCACCCCGTGCGTCCGTCCTGGGGGAACCCCACGCAACAGACTTGGCGTTGAAGTCCCCCAGCACTAAGACGTGCCCAGACGCTAGTCGCCGGATCGAGGTCTCCAGGTTATTGAGGAAGACCTCGAAGTCGCTCAGACTCCGGTTAGGGGAGAAGTAGACACCATATATGGTGATCCCCCCCCATTCGGCAGCAACATATCCAGTACCCTTGTCTCTTAGCGACAAGGGCGGGGAATGAGCCGCCGTGGAGCTGACGACTGCCACGGAGCCGTCCCAGTCACCCAGCCAATTTGGACGGGGAGGAACGTAATAGGGCTCCGCGGCTACGGCGACACCTATCGACCACTCCACCATGGTTTGCAGGAAAAGATCCTGCGCACCGGCAGAGTGGTTCAGGTTCGTCTGGACAAGGAGGTTGGAGACTTGGTCCATTACTGGACTGTCTCTACAACCTCCTCCATGGGCGACGACGACGACGCAGGATTAACAACGGCGGCAGCCTGGGTCGATTGGCTAGCCCCCGAAGTTTGTCGAGAAGTGCGGGGCGGCTTGCAGCCACCCTGCCCCATCTGATGGTTGGCGGGAAGATTTCCCGCCGCGCACACAGGGCAGTGAGGGGTGGCGGAGCATTCCGCCGCCTTGTGCCCCGGTCGACCGCAGCGGAAACATAGTCCGCTGCAGTCAAAGCAGCTGGCGCACTTGACGCGGGTGTGTCCCGTGAAGAGGCATTTAAAGCACCTCATCGGTCTCGCCGCCAGGAGCGTGACTCTGGCGTTCACGAAACCGATGAGGATTCTTCCGGCGTCGCTCAAAATCTTGGCCGACGCCACGGGACAACTGGCCCACACCGCGCCAAGGCCCCCTGGACCGGGGCGGATGGTGCCGACCCTAATGTTGTCCGCGTTGCATCCCGCCCTCTCTCGAATTGCAACGCGGACATCCTCGACTGTCACTGAATCGTCCAGGCCCGAAATGCGCAGCTCCGCGCACTTGGTGGGCCTGGCGATCTTGACACCATCCGTGGCCGCGAATACCTCCCGCATCTTCTCGGCAAAGGTGTCCGCCGTCTTGGCGCCTTCAGCCCCAGGGAACTCAAGGACTCGAGCTCCCGTCTGGGCGAGGCGCATCCTGACACCTACTCCACTGAATTCACCGGCGAGACTGTCCCGGGCCTTCTTAAATACGGCTGCGTAGGATAGCCCGCCTTCAGTTGCCGCCGGTGATACGGAAACCACCACAGCCGCCGTTTTAGGTGTCGTCAGTTTCCGCGGCTTGTTCTTGGCGGTCACCGTCGGTGCCTGCGTCGGAGAAGGTGTATCACCCTTCTTGTTCCTCTTCCGGGACCGCTTTTTGCCTCCCCCGACTTTCTGCCACCCGTCACTGGTAGCGGTAGTCGTGGAGGGGGCAGATGCGGACGGACCAGGCACGGGCTCAGCACCGGCGACAACAGCAGCCGCATTCATCCTCCTCGGTGCTGGAGTGGGAAGCGGAGGAAAATCTGCCGCCACTTTTTCCACGGCCTTCGGCGGCTGCCCAGCCTTTGCTGCAGCCGCTTTGGTCACGGATTTAGCCGATCGGCCAGCTTTTGGTGCCGCCGCAGGCACCGGTGCTGACGTCGCCGCGGCATACGACACCCGGCCACCCGAGACGGGAAGCGGCGTCGTGACTGCTGCGGCAGCAGCCTTTGCGGCAGCGAGTGGCGACCGAATGATGGTCGCCGGAGGCAGCCTTGCCTCCAGGCCAGCGAGGCGCCCGTCCATCATGCGCCACACTGCGTCAATAACTTGACGCAAGTGGGCATCCGGAACGGGGGATGGGGAGGGGGCAGGTTGCCGGACAACCGGGTCTGGCTGCTCAGGGCAATTCGCCTGAGCCCGAAATTGGGCGAACTGAGCGCTGAGCTCAGTGACCTGCCCCGTCAACACATCATTTGCGGCCTGGAGGCGCGCCACGTCCCCAATGAGGGTCTCGACGACCCCAGAGATGGCGGATGAGGAGTCCTTAAGGGCCCTAACAAAGGAACCACTACTTTGTGGATAACGGCCACCGCCGCGTTCGCTCTCTCCTGCATGGTCAGTGGTGTTACGGGGACTGAACCCCCTACCACCGGCGCTTGAATTTTAAGCAGGAGATCTGAAATCTCCTCCTCCGCCACGTTCTCGCCCTCCGCTCGAACTCGGACATAGGCCTCCCTCCCAGAAAAGGCGGAGCCCGACGGAGTTGAGACCGGCGTGCGCGACCTCCCTCTATGGCTACTAGCCACTTTGGGAGGTAGCATCTCCTGGGACGTGTCGACATCGTGGTCCATGGAGTGTCCGCGTTTACGACTGTCATTGCGAACCTATACTTCCATCGTCTCTTGGTTGTCTCCCGTCGTAACGGAATTTCCGTCCGACGATGCAACCGATCTGGAACGCAGGCGTTCCGAATATCTTCTGCTCCCAGAATTCGGATTGACTTCTGGGAGCTCGACCGAGATAGGCGTCTCGAGCAAGACCTCCTCTTCGTTAGACGAGGTGTCCACCTTCTTCTCATTCTTCTCCTTCTGCGACTGCTTTTGTTCCTTCTCCTTCTTTTTTTCGTCGTTTATTTTATTATTTTTATATTTGTTTAATAGTTCCATATCTAAACCCACGAAACGGGGAGAAATAAAGGTCGACCCGGGCAGAGATCCCCAATACCCGGGCAAGCGAAGGTTTATGCCCAACCGAGGAGTCCGCAGGTGCCCCGGCTGGGAGTGCGCTTGCGACTGAACTACCCATCAGCCATGCATCCCCTGGTCACGCACCAGAACACGGGATTCGGGGTGATTTTTAAGAGAGGTTTTCTTCCTCGCAGTCCGGGCGGCTAAGCCAAGACCCTCGTCCCCGATCGGAGTCGCAAAACATGACCACGACTCCTTTCGGGATTACGATATGCCGACGGTGGCAAGGAAACTAAATCTTCCCATGCCTGCTCGGTGGCAGTGTGAGTGCACGCCGAGCCCGCCCTCTTTCTCCACTGACGACAGCGGAGAAACTACGACCCATGGAAGGGTCCCTCCTTCATGATTTTTTACCGAGGTTTTCATCCTCTTAGCTCCGAAGAGCGAAGAGCCAACAGAGGTATCGACAGACACGCCCGCTCTGTTGGGCCAAGCCTCAACCAAGTGGCCGAAGAAAGGTGGCCTCCTCTTCATCCTAGAATATTAGCCGTTGGCGATGACGCTGTCCTCAAAAACTGAGGAACAAAAGGCAGCGACATCGCCAACGTTTCCAGGGTGCACCACGTGGAGGTTTTCTAGACGGCACCCCGAAGGGTTCGGGCCTCCGGTAACCTCACTCACTCGGCGAAAAGCAATGCCAGCATTATTTCACTGCCGGTTTTCTGTGAGGCCGTGGTATCACTCAAGCCGGCCTATACGTGCCGAAGCATGGCTCTCGAACGATGTGTATGTGTATGTAGTTTGGATGACAATACCATAGTATGGCATCTTGGAGCTGATCTACTGATGGAGCCAGGAGGTGGATAGTGGAACTCTTCAGTGGCTACTACTTTCCCTCGAGTTTGATCTCATGATGATATATTTTGACAAGTCCAATAGATTGGTTTTAGAAACAATGATCCGTTACTTTTAAATTATTTTTCCGGAACCTATACGACCTTCAAACCTTCAAGAAAAGAGCTTACTTCCATCTCAAAGGTGTCAACGGGCTACGGTAGTCAGTTACCATCAGTTGACCCGTCTGAAAAAAGTTTTCGTTCGGCATTAGAGAGTGTTTTTTTAGTTGTATTGAACTATAAATATTTAATTAAAGTCGTCTACCTCACGTTACTGGTACATATTGTTGTTAATCGCGTCGGTAGGATCCTCAGTTCAAACCCGAAACCACGAAATCGCAAGTCAAACTTTGTTGAAGTATGAATTGCATTATAATACTTAGGTACCGCACTTCGCCTACTTATCAACAGGTTACCAAGTCGGTTGACGCTCGACTCCTACGGGTGGTAGTGAAATGTTTATTAGCTTAATAGTCAATTGTCTTTTTATTCCCTTGTTTAGCAAGATTTAGCTGTCTCATGTTCATTTGGCTACAGAAGTAAGTGAACTGATTACATTTCCGATTAAGCCACCTCCATGACACGCTACTGTTGACCTTCGATCTTGTTGTATGTCATACGTAAGTTAAAAAAAACCGGCCAAATGCGAGTTGGACTCGCACATGAAGGGTTCCGCACAAGATTTATAGCAATACAAACTCTGTGAGCATTTCAAACGTCTACTTGTTGCATCGAGCATATTAAGGTCGAGCAAAAAAGCAAAGAAAAACATGTTTCTAGGAGGGAAAACCCTTTAATTAACCGGCTACAGATATACATTCTGTGAAAATATCAAGTGTCTACCTATTACGGACCATGAGATACAGCCTGGTGACAGACAGACAGACGGACGGTGGAGTCTTAGTAATAGGGTCCCGATTTACCCTTAGGGTACGGAACCCTAAAAAAACGAATCATTAAATTAATATTAGTTTATTAATTTTTACAGTCAAAGTATAGGAATCAGTTCTTAGCCTTCTTATTGTTATCTATTGCGAATGTTAAATTACACCATTGGTGTTTTACAGAATTCGAAGACGATGGAGTGTAACGGTTTCATTGAAGGACATAGAACTGCCCCGGCACTTTGTCAGTCGCTGAGACATCCTAGTTGTCGGCAACCTTGACACCTTCGACGGTAGCGGACGACAAACCAGTGACCTGCTGGATCCAGGGGAGGTAGTCACCAACATTGACAACATCTGGAAAATAATTCACTTTTAGTACTAATCATTATTTGATTATGACGCCGTCGTACCTTATGGCGTCCATTAGACGCTCATGCAAACGTCATTCATTACCAAAAGTCATGATTGACGGATGTTCGTTGGTGATTGATGAAATAATATCGACATTAAAATCTCATCATGCAACCGTCAATCACTGCATTAGACGATAGGTTATTCGTCAAACACCGTTTTGATTGTGGCAAAACTGACAGTAAAACCTACCGTGTAATGGGCGCCTATAGGTTAGGTACTTATTTTAAGGTCCAGAGCTTCCAAACAGACCAACAAATATACGTCCTATTAAACATGGTTAAATTTAATAAAATTACTCATTTGTTGTTGGTAACGAACTCCCAAGATTTATGTTTTTGTCCAGTGATTGAGTAGACAATAATCCTACTAATCCCACTAATATTATAAATGTGAAAGTTTGCATGGATGGGTGTTTGTTACTCTTTCGCGGAAAAACTACTGAACCGATTGCGATGAAACTTGGTATGTAGATATCTGGATACCTGGATTAACACATAAGTTACTTTTATCCCGATATTCCCACGGGATCGGAACTTTGCGGGTGAAACCGCGGGGCGCAGCTAGTTGACAATATAGTAAATGATGATACTTAAAAACCGCTCTCCCAAAATTAAGCGGTAAATGGAATGTCAGCATATATAATTTATAGGTTTTTAAATGGTCGGCAACGTTATGCGAGTCCTTTTATTTCTAATCATCAGTCGCAAAACAGCATTGCACTAGTAATACTGATTAACCGCTTACTTCTATTGGGTTATAGGTACTTTGGACGGGACTACCATACCATGCACTAATTGCTGTTAGAATATTTTATAGTCCCAGTCAACCCCCACCACTTCAATGGTCCTAGTGATTTTTCTAAGGAACGATAATGAATCTTCTGCTGATACTTACTGGTATTACCGTTAACGTTGGAGACGACAGCATATTGCACACCGTCAACTACCAAAGGAGCGCCAGTATCGAACTGTAAACAATAAATAAACAGAAACTGAAAACACATGTGCCGCATATCCTACGATTTAGGGGACTCGTTTAGTGGTCTACATCTGTCTTCGATCGGACTAACGAACGTACTGCATTGTGTCTCGTCAAAGTAACAAACTAGGATGGAGAGAAGCGTTTTAAATAGGGCTGAAACACCATTATAAACAGAGGAGCACCTACCCGCAACTCATTATTACTCTGATAACAGAGCAAGACTCTCAGTGCTACAAGGTACAGTTTTTAAGCGACGCCCTCTGCGGTACAATTTGATGTGAACTAAAGAACTTCATATCAGGTATTATATCGTTTGTTCCTATATATTGTAAGTTTCCTAGCTTTGTCAGTATTATTGTAATATATTTTATAACTCTTCATTATAATGCGTGACTATTTTGTAATCTATTCTAATTTATTTAAAATTTTGGCTTTAAAACAGCAATTGGTTGCGAAATAATTTCATTTAAAGTGTATAGAAGACAGTTTTGTAATACTGTGAAACTACGTTGACATGGTGACCTTAATTCATCAGAATGAAATTTGAATATAAATTAAATGAAGAACGGTGAAGCTATTCCATTAAACTACGGTTGCAAACGTCAAGAGTTGTCTAGATGCTTTCCACTATCAGGATTTATTTTATAGATCTAATTAAAAATAGTCTGAGACTTTACCGTCCAGCCTTTACCTTGAACGGGAATTGACCGAACAGATATCTAGACTCTCTCAGAAATCACAGGAATGGAAGTAGATATGCCCTAATCTGTGGAAAACTATTTTCAAGTGACTGAAGAGAGTCCACAAAGCCACCTTGTATGGATACCAGACCCGCGAGTAAAAATCTGCTTTCAATTAATTTGACTCCGAAAATGGTTCTATTTTGTCATTTAGCTTTCTAATGTCTGCTTTATTATTGATCGTTGTCTTAACGTACATATGTATATAAAATCAATAGAACTCATGATCTTTTTTTCAATTTGATTAGAAAACAATATCAGAAATCAATATCACATACCTTAGTAGAAGAAACAGCGTCAAAGCTCTCAAACTCAGTGCAAGTCAGGAAGTCACCAGGATCTAAAAGAAAATCATTGTTTTTTTAATTTTCCTTGTAAACTGTGTAAATCTTGAAAGTCAATTTTAATCTACTTCTAATGAAACGGTGGAGCTGATCTGATGATGGAAAAAGAAAAAGAGAGAGAGAGAGAGAGAGAGAGAGAGAGAAACATTAATGGATGGTGGATAGTGGAACTCTTCAGTGGCTACTAAACCCCTCGAGTTTGGGTTTATACAATGTGCATGTGACAATGAAACAGCACATGATAAAATCCTTAACTTTACACATTCCACCTGTTTTTATGAGACACAAAAGTAAAAATACCTTGTAGTTCAAAATTTCAAACGTTCATAACTTGCAAATGAATGGTTTTTTTTTTTATATTTTTGTAACTGCATGCTCAGCTGTTTGTGTGTTTTCAGACACAGCCTGTATTATTAGTTTTGACGAGTCGAAAAAAAAGGGCTTGGTATTGGTAACAATGGATGGTCTGGTCGCAATTAAAGCGTTTAGTTTTACTAATGTATAATTATTATAATGCAATTATGTTAGTAACAATTAGAAATTTTTCCGTAATTCATACAATTTGTGATAAGAAAGCTACAAAGGTCGAGCGTCAAGAGTACGAATGAATGTTGCCATTTTTTTTTATTTGTAACTCTGAAACTCGTCATTAGCTACTAAAAAAACAAAAGTAGAAAATCGGTTGACTATTTTAATTTATGTAGATTATCTCTGCAAATATTATAATATACTTGAACTTCGAAGTGAGTGTTAATACAACTCTTAATGCTTTAATGGATCAAATTAAATTAAATATTTGAATCTTTACAAGATTGCGTTACACTGTAGTGCAAATACACTAGAGTGTAACCCACGGTATCTATAAGTAGGTTACACTATAGTCAATAGTGTTAATACACTACAAATTTTAAATTTGATTCTATGAAGTGTTAAGGGAACCTACTAATGTATAGCAGATTAAAATAGCAAACCTGACATGATCGTATACTTTAATGAAAGGATGAATATGCCAAAACTAATATAGGTAGGTACTTACTGCCATCCTCATTAGCGCCGAAACCACAGAATTTGACAGAGGAGGGAGTTATAGAACTGTCAGCGGCGAGTGGTACAGGAGCAATGTTGGCTAAAAGAAAAAAATAGTGCGTTTTGAAAAATAATAAGACCTAAATCTATAAGCTCAAGGATGTAAGTGTAATTTATAAGGATAGCGGTACAGAGGAAATACCTTCAGATGTCAACACCAAAAAGGCGCTTAAGTTACCACAACTTAAAAACCCTTTAGATGTGGAAGCTAAGCTGCCAGACCATGCAAAGCATAGCATGTATAAATTTAAAAGAGCAGCGACTCAAAAACGATTAGATAAGAGCTCTGACAATCAGAACAGATTTTCTTGTTTAATAGTTAAGAATACTGGATCAAGTAACCATTTAAACAAAATAACGAAATCAAAATTGGTCTATCCATTTACGAGCTACGACACCACAGACAGACACACAGAAACACGCAGTAAACTTGTAACACTCCTCCTTTTTGCTGTCGGGTGTTAAAAATGCAGAGAGACATTTTAAAGAAGATCGAAAAGATGATAAATACGTACCAGTAGTTTCGACGACCCTGTTGATGCTGATGAGGGCGATGTCGTTCTCGCCAGTTGCTGCATTGTAGTTCGGATTAATAACCGTAGTGGTTGTCTCAGTCACCAGAGACGGGTTAACAACGTTCACAACACCGTAGCGGTTCCAGATGAAAGTGGATCTGGAGAAAAATGACTTGTTAAATATATATATATTTAATGTGAATAAAATCAATTTAAAGAAGGCAGTATGGTTACAGTGGTCGTTCGTCATCTCGTCCCGAAGCAAACTCTGCCCATTTCGACGTAAGGTGTTTGTTGACTCAGAGAAGGCGTATGATAGGGTACCCTGAGAGGTTTTGTGGCGGGCTTTGAAAGAAGAAGCTGCCTGCTAAGTATTTGGAATTGATTCGTGCTATGTACAGAGAGTATAGCACTCATGTGAGATCGATGGCTGGAAACACCGAACAATTCAGTGTATCTGTAGGCTTGCATCAGGGATTGGCACAAGTCCATAGCTCTTCCTGTTGGTAATGGATGCTTTGATATGGGACATACAGGAGGAGGCGCCTTGGTGTATGCTATTTGCAGACGACATTGTGTTGGTTGGTTGGTCGGTGAAGACGGGTATGAGGTCCAGAGACAGAACAATAGATTGCTTTGTCAAAAGAAGATTGTTATATATTATACTAGCAGCGCCCTGCGGTTTCACCCGCGTAAGTCCTGATCCCGTGGGAATATCGGGATAAAAAGTAGTGTATATGTTATTCCAGGTCTGCAGCTATCTACATACCAAGTTTCATCGCAATCGGTTCAGTAGTTTTGGCGTTAAAGAGTAACAAACATCCATACATCCATACATCCATACATCCATACATCCACACATCCATACATCATCACAAACTTTCACGTTTATAATATTAGTAGGATAGTTGATCGCTATCAGCCAGTGTCGATCTATAACCGCCTGTTTCCAAATTACATTACATAGTTGATCGTTTTTGAAGTCCTAACTTAATATTATAAGTGGGAGAGCATTGCTTCGGCACGTATGGGCCGGCTCGACCGGAATGATACCACGGCCTCACAGAAAACCAGCTTCATAGCAACGCTTGTGTGGTTTCGCCGAGTGAGTGAGATTACCGTAGGCCCTAACCCTTCCGTTTCTCCCCTTCTCAGAAAAGACATAGGTTATATACGTTTAATCCAAATCTAAAAATTCTTCTCCAGAAATACACCAAAATAACTGTTACGCAAACGAAGGCACGGGCAAAAGGTACAATACAATATACCATCACTATTTCACATTTTGATTATGGTTTTACAACCGGCCATATTGAAATCTAACATAGCCGATACTGCAGACGCATTTATGTGCAATGATTAAATTTATGTATATAAATGTAGGTAGGGCGTGATAGTGATGTGCCGGATCGTTAAGAATGTATATCCGCGGATACGGATACGAATACGGTATTAGTGTCTAAATCCGCGAATACGGATACCTCAATTACTTTAGACAGTTGGTGTAACCTTGAAGCGACATTTGATGTTAAGTATTATTAACACGACATGTTTCGTTTTGCACCCCAATATGCATGCCGATCACAGTTTTGAGGTTTGATCACATTACTAAAGAATATAATATAGATTAAAGATGAATATAATATTATAGTGAGTCATTAATACTCTTAATGACTCACTATAATAAATTTATAAATATATATAAATGTAAAAGGACCGTTCAAAATCCGCCTAAAGGTAACGGATAGGGATACGGATACTGATCTATTTTCTCCCTCCAATAAGAAATGGATACATATGATATCCAGAACATCACTAGTATTTACAAATAATATAAATCCTATTATTTTATGTTCAAAGTAAAGTTCTCATTAAACGTGGTGGTGTGTAATATTAATTGGTAAACTTGGTAAAATAATAATAGTTATTTCGAATGCGTCTTTATTAATACACACGCGAGTAATGGCGATTACGAATGAAAATATTTGTTACTACAACACTATCAAAAAATAACCGCAACTGGAAACAGCAGCTTGTTATGACATACCATTAGGTAGATAGACAAAATGACGGCTGTTATGGAACAAATTTAGAGAAGATTAGCGTAGCTACTTAGGATCGCATTTATTTTAGTTTATAGTCTCTATAATCCAATTACTTTAGAGCACAGATAAAAAATATATTGAGTAACATCTAAGGTTGTGAATTTAAAAACCTAAAGGCATATATTGTAAGTATGCCTTAGACCGTATACAAAGAAAGTATTATTAGGTATATGTTAAAATAATGTAGGTAGGTATAAGGCAATCACTACTCTAACAAGTAGTATGATTCTTAGTCTGTTTAGTTAGTTTGTTTTGAGGTTGTATACATACCCGCTAGCGCAGCTAGCGCTAGTAAGGATCCAACTTCCGCTAATAAGAGAACCAGCGCAGGTCTCGAGGAACCCTCCACTGGTGGAGACAGCTCTGCGAATATGTACGAACCACGGGTTCTCACCGAGTGCCGCAGACGAAGTTGTGGCTAGGGGAGAAGAGATAATAACGGTTATAAAAATTTAAAGTTTATTAAAGTGAAAGTTTGTGAGGATGTGTGGATGTTTGTTACTCTTTCACGCAAAACACTACTTTTTATTCCGATATTTCCACGGTACCGGGACTTACCTGGGTAAAACCGCGAAGCGCAGCTAGTGTACAATAACGCCAGAGAAGCCGCGGATAAAAGCTAGTAATGTGTACTTATTCCTCAATTTGTTGAAACTAGGTACTACATTTTTTTTACAATAAAAACTTTCGTGAGTGGTATTCATATTTATTAAAAAGTAAAGTAAGTAAGTAAATGAGTGTGACGCCTCACACCGTCGCGGCAGGACGCTTCACTCCTTGAGAAAGGGCCCCCGTCGGGTCCGATACTAGTCGGGCATCTTCGAAATACAAACGTGAGTAAAACCGTATAGTTTTTAATAACTATATTTTTTGCAAGTTGTTGTAAAAAAAAGAAAGTTGCCACCTTTTTTTAGAAAAAAGGTGGCAACCCTTGTCACATGCCCGAAACCGGCAGGCTTGTATGAAAGGTTTGAAGAGAGCACAGGAAGCTCGTGAGATAAGTGAGGATAGAATCAAGTGGCAGGCTGTTGTCTCTGGCTACCCCAAAGGAGGAAGTCGTGAGTTTTTGTGAGTATAGAATCATGATACATACATCATAATCGTTAGAAGAATATGTAATTTTTACAAGCTTGCAATCTGCAATGTTTGTATGTATGCATGTATGTGTGTTCGTCCCAAATTGGAAGCTAGATTAGAACCACTTCCCCATGTCCGATTGGGCTCAAATTTGTGTACATATGTATCTTCGGTGACAATACAATAATATGGTACCATGGAGATGTTCTAATGATGGAGCCGGAAAACGGCCATAAGAACTTCGTAACTAAACAAGATAAACCCATCGAGTTTGGGCTCGTTTGTTTTGTCTTGGTAAGTCAAATGAATACCACTCACAAAAGTTTTTACTGTAGTTATTTTGTAACCTACAATTGTATTTGCATGACAAATGTGAATTGTGAGAATCCACATTCTTGTAACACTTTTCTCGCAAAAAAAAAATTTGATTCGATGTGTCAAAGTCAAAATGAGACCGATGCACCCAAAGAGTATACAAACACTATGGATGCACCTACGATGCACCGATTGCTTATTGTTCTTAGGATTGCTATAATGTGGTTGTTTTGTCTCTTTCTGCGTGCCGGTTATTGCTTAAGCTGTAATCAAGTGTCTTTGCCTTATAGTTTTATGTTCAAAATGAAGTTAATAATGTATTTTAATATTTTATTTCATGATTTACTATGGTAGTCGCAGTATTTTAGATTATTTGCTCATTCAAGGCCGGATGTCCAATTAATATCTATCAAACGATTATGAAGATAACAGGTTTTTACACGGTGTGAAAAGTAATATTATAATTAACGATATTGTACATGGATTACCTGGTTTAAAATCGATTCCATTAATCCTAAAAATGTTGTGTATTCTTCCACGTGAAAATATGGTGTCGTCACATACCGTCATGTACATGGCTAATTAATAATAATAACTTGACAGTTCTCACACACGGCGGCCGTCTGATCCCAAACTAGGCAGAACCCGTACTCTGGTAACCAGACTGCTGATAAACATATTACATATTCCTAAAATACATACGTATTGTAGATAAATTACACCCAGACACAGAACAAATGATCATGCTCATCACACAATTGTTTGTCCTGGGTGGGAATCGATCCCACGACCTCTGGCTCAGCAGTCAGGATCACTAACCACTACAGGCCAGTCGTACAATACACTTGTATCTGTAACCTCACAACCAAAGAACTCAGTTCTGTGTTCACAAGTAGTCACAATAAGCCAATGCGATGCGACATGCAACCAATACAAACCTAACTATATCGTAAGACGTTCAAAGCAAGAAACAGTAAAAAAAAAACATAAACTGTACTCACCCTTAGCGACGGCTGTGGATCGAGACTGAAATAAAAAAAGAACATATTTAAATAATGTGTTTCTAAATCCTACTAATATTATAAACGTGAAAGTTTGTAAGGATGTATGGATGTATGGATGTTTGTTCCTCTTTCACGCCAAAACTACTGAACCGATAGCGATGACACTTGGCATGTAGATAGCTGGAGACCAGGATCAACATATAGGCTACTTTTTATTCCGATATTCCCACGGGATCCGGACTAACGCGGGTGAAACCGCGGGGCGCTGCTAGTATATAATAATGTATGCTTTCGCTAGTGGCTACAAACAGATCTAGGTAATATAAAACAGATAGGTATCTATGAGCCAAATTTCATCCAAATGCGTTACGCCTTTGGTGATTGAGTAAGGCTAGAAAAATGTTAACAAACTCTGCCATTTGTACTTTTATTTAGTTGAAGCCCCCTAATTACGTCCCTACTCATAATTTATCAATCTAAACTAACTAATGCTATCTCTTACTATCATCTATCATGGGAGTAATGTCCCTAGTATCTACAGCCGACTACAGGTAATAGAATAGGCAACCGCTTAGTATGAGTTGTTAGTTTTTTATCTTAGTGGTACAGAAAGAAGTAATGCTAACAATCTTAACTTAATTTAAATCTTAACTGTTAACAATCTTTGAACAGGTTATCAATAGAAAACATCAAACACAAAATCAGTTTCCGTTCGATTTAACATCTATTAGATTTTATAATTATTAATTAAGATGGTAGATACTAAAATTACAGTTACAGTTGTTGTTTTTTTAAAGATAGGAAAGTACAGCATTATATTGATAATGTTATCTATAAAATACGTTTAAAAGATAATATTAATCAAAGCATTAAGAAGCAATAAGTACTACCGAAGAAACTAAAGCATGACATACGAAATATCGGTGATTTAATATTAGAAACTTAACATGTTGTAGTACATCATTACATTATTAGGAAACTACATAGGTGACCCGACATAGTAACATTTAGTGCCCCGTAGTGACCAATCACGATAGAGTACATGTTAGACTAGAGATGATGTTGTAGACTACGTACTCGCTGCATCTCGAAATCTGGAGTGCGCTTAACTGGTGTTAGTGGAATTTCCCTAGACAGTAAAGATAAAAGTAATTAAACTGGACGTTTTCATTTAGTCATGTAATTCATCTCCATTTAGTATAATGACTCCATCTTTAGCTATTGAACTCAAGTTAGCAAAGAGCAAAGGCAAATTCCCAACGGAGTAGACAGGTTTACTGTTTCATGAAAATGCTCATGTCCACGCAGAACTATCCGGTTAACTAACACGTAACTAACCCCGATCAAAAAATTACAAGAACGAGAGATGTAAGGAGCTACGAGGAAAATCGTCTGTAAAAAATCACTCAGACTTTTAGAGGGTGCCAAAAAGACAGACTATCAACCAGGTCCCAGAAGAAGTCCTAATAGATACTATTAATTCTACTAAATGGTATCAAGAACCTGCTTGTCAATTGAGTTGATCAGATGGTAATACCTCGGATAAAGCTTTAGGAGACACCGCGGTTCACTAAATTCACTAAGTTCACTAAATTCTAGAAGCTTACGGTGCACCGTAGTGAATTTTCGTGAAAAATATTGAAATAAAATTACATTTTATTTCAAGATTATATACCTTTGTGATATACAGATTGGAAAGTATATTATGATAGAGGATTTTAATTACTTTCCATATCAGGTAGGTAATGTTAATTGAATTGAAGGTTAAAACGAGAAAATAACATAAAATTTTAAGCTACCTAACGTTCAGAGGATTTCAGGATAAAATGGTTGAAGTAATACCTATTTATAAAAAAAGTAGTTGGCTAGGCTAAAATTATTTTACTGTGGTGAATTTGTCATCACCATCCATTTTTTTAGGTATAAAGTATCACTCAAGGACACCATTTTTGCAAAGAAATATGTAGATCAAATTTTCACGAATAGTCAAACGTAGGTAAGTAAAATTCTTCGAAAAAAAAATCCGGCTTCGTGGTCACTAAGTCAAACGTAAAAAATATTAAATGCGGGAAAGTGGACGGTTCCGGCAGAGCGGTTTTTGACATTAGGCGCAAGCGGAGTGCAGTGTGTATAGAAACTGTAAGTTGTTGAGACAACTTTGTGATGCAAATTACTAAATATTATTGTACTAAATAATATCAAAACAAAAAACTGGTTTCTCATAACTTTCATCAAAGATCCTACTGTGCGAATTTGGATGGTGATGACAAAATCACCCTTAAAATAAAGAAATAAATACCTCAACGGCGACGAGCGCACACAGAAGAACAACAGCGATTCCCTTCATCTTTGCTACGGTCAGCGACATACACAAATATCAATATAATAATTACCGTCTTACTAAATATACTAATTAGCTATCCTTATCTTAGATAAGAACACCGACGTTTAATTGAAAATTTATCATAAATCCTGATAGCACCTGATTAATTATTTTTAGTATCTTGTTTCGTTCAAGTAATCCATAGATAATATATATTTTAATATGTATGCAGCGGATGTGAGTTTGAGAATCGTATTTATATGCTGTTTACATAACTACAAATAAGTACACATACGCAGGTCACGCTGAAAGTTTTAAGAATACAAAAACGGTTTGATGTAGAAGCCTGTTAATATTTTTATTTCTTTTCGAAGTAATCTCCGTTCCTTACCAAGCACCGTCGCATGCGATTTAACCATTGACTGAAGCAGTGAGCCCACTCTTCTTTAGGGATCTCTTCCACGCCTTTTTCAAACACAGCCACGGCATCTTCAGGGTTCATAAAACGAATTCCTCTAAGTGTGACTTTTCTTTTTCCAAATAATTAAAAGTCACAAGGTGCCTGGTCAGGACTGTAAAGAGGATGCCTCACTAGCTCGCCAGTTTCGATAGACAAATATTCGATAGTCCGTCCGGCGGAGTGAGCTGGAGCGTTTGTCGTGGTGGAGGATCCTACTTCTTAGGCGCTGCTGTCTAACATTTTCCAAGACAACTGGTAGACAATGACTGACACACCAATCTGCAGTAACAGTCCTTTTATCTTCTAGAATTATTGTTGCGAAATGACCCGTCCATCCAAAGAATGAGGGAATCATCTTTTTCCCTTGACTTCTTTACTTTTCTCAGCAAATCTTTTGAATGGATCCGTCATCCGCGTTTTTGATCTTCCGTCAAATTATGAGGTATCCATCTAGTACAAAGCTTTCTGACGCCTAATTGTTCATGTAAGACTTTATGTACTTGATTCATACCAATGCCTAAAGCTGCCCGAATCTGTTAATATGACATCCTTCTATCAGTTTCTATCATTAGCCGCACATCACTCACATGATCTTCGTCGTCACGTCCTTCTCGAGAATCATCAGTGAGTTTGCTTCGACCACGTTTAAACTCATTAAACCAGTTGTAAACAGTGGCACGAGATGGGGCTTCGTAATGAAATACCAATCGAAGTCTATCGTAACATTGTTGTTAAGTAAGACCGCAACGAAAGTCGTAATAAATCATTGTGCGAAACTTTATTTAGTCATATCCATTTCGATACATGACAGACACTTTTTAGATTGCCGCCAATTTGTAAAAACAGATGACATAATAAAATCATTAAACATCTACAGATTCCCAAAGAGTTCCTAATTCGAAATTTTAATATTTTTTTCATCGGCTGCTTTTCTTACTAGCCTATTCTAAAAACTTTCCGTGTGACTCACGTATAATACAGATTTATAGTTAATCTGTGGGGTTTTTACACACGTATTTGATACGTCAGTATGTAGATAGGTAAGCAGCGAAAGATAGTAGGTATTTTATTTCATTCATCAAAATAAAGTACTTATCTGCCTCATTAAAAGAAATAAAAGAGGAATACAATTTTCCTTGAATGTATTTAACATCAAAAGTCATACATTACATAGTATAGATAGCAATTATACCTAAATATGTAAAAAAAGATTGTCAGCATGTTCCAAGGTACCAGATACTGGTCCCAATTTTGTTACTTCACTCGCTAAATTAAAATTCACTAAATTTTCTTTATATAAGATGTAAACCTTGTATACTTCAAAACAAGGTCTTATTTCAAATTGAAACAAGTAGGTAACATATCGCACTGCTATTACGAGACTGTATCAACTCAAAATAGGGTAAATTTGAGATAATTAATTTTTCATACGTAAATATCAATTCCCTACGCGTCAATAAATATAAAATAATAATAATAAATTGTAATAAGCCAATTTTTTCAACAAAACCACTAAAAATAATTCATATTTTTTTTTAAATTTGTTAAGACAATAGAGTATTGAGTCAAAAATTGGAAATAACTTGATAACCTGCAATCTCTTAAATAATTCATTAATACAGAAATCCCTTAATTTTATCAATAATCTATATACAGTGTTCACTTTTTATAATCTTTAACAGGAAGCGAGTAATCAGTTTTCTGTCGTTTCTGAAAAAAGCTTCATTTTGAGTTGATACACTTGTAATAGCAGTGCGATATGTCGCTGTCGAAATAAGCAATTTATTTGTCGACTAAAGTCTGATACGCTTAAATAAACTTTAATACCACGCAGCGAGAGCCGCTATCCGTTGAATGCCATCTCTTTTGCTCTGTGTTTTTAGTAAGCGTCTTCGTAGGTTTAGATTAAAAACACGTCATCCTTGTTCGTTTTGAACAAGTTTTTATATGGCAATTATACAGCGTTTGAATAAATGGAGACTCTCGCTGCGTAGAAATAAAGTTGAGTATACGTTGACAGGTTTTAGTGAAATTTAGCGGCGCTGAGAAATAGATGCTAGTAACAAATAGACCTTATTATGAAGAACACTAGGTTGATTTCATATGAAGAAATTAAGTCAGGTTTTAGTTTAGTCGAGTGTACAATAGAATCGGCACCATTGACTCCCAAACTAGGCTGAAGCCTGTATTTTGGGCGAAAGTTAGTACATAGTAATGTTTTCTAACTCCCATGTTTATTGTTTCGAGATAATTCCGTAACGTAAAAGACGTTTACAATTTTTTAAGATTCTAGCAAAAAATCTCCGCCACGAAAAGTATGTAATTGAAAAAATAAATTAGGCAGTCCTTGGACTGCCGACAGAAGTAAAAAGTTAAACGAAACGACGAACTTAAAACATCACATTAGCAGGTTGGTGACATTAATTAATAAGGAGCTGACAGAACTCAATCTTTAGATTAGCGCCATCTAGTGGATCTAGATCTATATTATTAGCGCGACGGTCACGAATTCAGCGCTTCTGCCCCATAGCAAAAGTGCACAAACGTGCCTAAAGAAGTTTTCATTTCAAAAATTGCCACCACAATTTCAAGTATACACCATACTTTCGCCCCCGATAAATAGAAAAGACCCCCAATTTTCAAAGTGGATCTTACGGCATACGTTCTTAATTACATTATTTCTTGTTCAAATTACTTCAAATTAGGTAGATCTGGCAACCCTGGGTTCTTGTGTTCTCGTGACCACAAACATAACTTTTCTACGAGGGTTTGCGAAATCTGGTAACACTATAATATTATCTACGTATGAACGGGAATTAACGCGATCACGAAAAGGTATTACATACCTCTGAATTGCCTGACGTTTCGACCAGGTTGCACTGGCCGTGGTCACAGGCTGACCAAAAGTTAGTATCTGGTAACACTGTGGACTGTTAGGACGAATGATATTTCTTTTTAATCCAAGTTAATTTCCTGGTAAGGCATAAACCGAATCGAAGGACCATCTATATACATAGCTAGTATGAATCTTCGATTTGCCTGGGAGGAAATATATATGGATCCTATATGGCTACATGGATATTTTTATGTTATAGGGGACAAACGGGTCACCTGATGGAAAGTGACTACTGCCGCCCATAGACACCTGCAACTCAAAAAACACAATTGCGTTGCCACCTTTAAGGTAGGAGTAGGGGAAGGAGGGGTGAGGTTATGGCCTCCGGTAACCTTAGTTACTAGGCGAATCACAATGAAAACATTTTTTTTGTAAGGCCGTGGTCTCACTCCAGTCGAGCCGGCACATACGTGCCGAAGTATGGTCTCCCACGAATTTTATTAATGCAGTAAAATAAAGTAGAATATGAAATCTCATCTCTCGAGAAATTAAAAAGATAATTATATGACTAGAGATATTTTAGTACATGATAAGCATTGGTCCAGCAACTCTTCGATGCAAAATCATCCTCCGCCGCGCCTTTTCCCAAGTAAGTTGGTGTCGGCTGTCAGTCTACTACGAAACGGCCGATCTTAGGTATTTTACGTGAAGCGACTGCCAGCAGACTTCCACAACTCAAGTACTAGGCGATATCGAAGTTCTGTAGCTAGACCAGGTTGTCGGAGTTTTTAGGGCTCCAACTACCCGTAACGAAAGCCACAATGTTCGTATGGGAACCGGAATCGACGGGTTAACGTGCTCTCCGAGGCACGGAGTGGTCAATGTGTTGAAAATGTTCACCTATCCTAAGACTGACCTGGCTATAACTTAACTTTGTAATGTGCTAACCTACTCGGTTACCAGTTAGTCGCGAGATCAGATAAACTGTTCGATCCAAAATGAAAAAAAAATGATGATAACATTTACTTTAGACAATGAAATAAAATGCGATTATATAAATAAACCTTATTTAATTTTCTTTAGGACTTTTAGACCAGGCCTTGTCGCCTTGTTTAGGTGAAGACCAACTTCTCGATCGACGTGTACTCATCTTGCTGGGGGCAGCCAATTTCTTGTCGTCGGTACTAACCCCCTCCGCCGCGTGCGAGTCGGGGGGAACGTGCCTGGGGCTTTGGGGCGTGTGGCGTCTGGACCGCGAGCGGGAACGCCGCGTTCGAGAACGGGAGCGCCGGTGCGATCTGGACCGTGGGCGGGAGTCGTACGAGCTGGAAAGACAGTTAATAATTTCAGAGTTAAACATTTATTGTGAGAACAGTTTATTTAGAGCTCACTTAGTGGAAAAGGAGATATTCTAACTGCAGCTCGTGATAAGGGTAAATGTAAGCTCCTAGGTGAATATACAGATCAAAATATTAAAAAGGCACACTCTGTGCGGCTTTACTGGCCAAAGGGACCACTTTAACCATTGCGTGATGCGTGCAGTCAAAGTCAATACTGTCACATAAGGTCTAAAGAGGGGTACAGTGTTGGCAAATGGCATTGTGATTGGTTATATGCATCAGCAGCTATTAAACTGCTCAATTTGTTTTTTCCTTCTATCATATTTACAACTCTGAAGTGCGGGAGCTCTAAACCTTTATCAATACATCAATACAAATAAATAAAATTATTGCAAATAACTAATATATACAGTTTTATTTGCACGTTACGTATGCCTAAAAATCAGTTTTTAAAATTTTTGTCTGTCTGACTGTTTGTTCAGGCTTATCTCCGGAACGGGTGGACCGATTTCGACGGGATTTTCACTGGCAGATAGCTAGTGTTATAAGAAGTAACTTAGGCTACTTTTATTTTGGAAAAAGAATTAGGATTCCACGCAAAATATATAAATATGTACTATGTGGAACTACTAGTTGTAAATACGTTTGGCTGAGACCCCACGATACAGGCTTGCCTAGTGTGGGGACCGCGTAATTTTATGTTTTGTTAAGCACTTTGGTATTACTAAATAAACATTTTTCATTTTCATTTCTCACTTTTAAGGCAGCGGACATTGTGACTACATTTTCTTTAATAACTACTTATTTCTCACACAGTCTGTCTTACAGTAAGCTAGCTATATAAATGGAGTCCTAAGAACTCTACTTGAAAAACACTGCTGTATTATGGTGTTGGTTAAATGAAGTCTTCGCAGCTCAGATTCGAGCTGCAACCTTTTTCCTTTAAAACTGTCACCCGTATACGGCATTGCCATTGTAACATTTCTCAACTGATTACTCTTACCGAGATCTTCTGCTCCTAGATCTGGATCTCCTACTCCTGCTCCTCGACCGTCGACTTCTGGACCGGCGGCTACGTGACCGCGACCGTGTGTGAGACCGGCGCCGGGACCTCGACCGTGACCGCGAGTACGAGCGGCGGCGAGACCGCGAGCGGGAACGCTCACGCTCGTCGTGCTCGTTACGAGATTCAGCTTCTGTTAACTTCTTGAAATATCTACAAATAAATATAAATTTGTATGTATATTTGGGAACAGTTAGTCCTATAGTAGGCTAGGCCTCAAGGGTTAGTTTTTATTCAAAGCAACGTTTTTTTTTAAACAAGTTAATATTTATATGAAAATGATGGGAAAAGGAATCTAGTTGCAAGAGCCTAGGGCAAGCTCGCCATAAACTGCCATGGACAACTTTTTTCAAATTATGAATGGTAACAATGTATTGATTAACATGTTAATATAATTGCCAAATCCAAAGAAAACCTTATCTATACAACAAAATTAAATTGAAGTGTCTGTTTGTAATGTCATAATAACAGCATTATACTAAATGCACCAAATGTTTACACAGTAAATATACAATTTTTTTTTTTTAACTTTTGTTTTTTTCGGCCAATCTCCGAATTGGGTGGACCGATTTGAACGGGACTTTCACTGGCAGATAGCTGGTGTTACAAGGAGTTACTTAGGCTACTTTTATTATGGAAAAAGAAGGTTCCGCGCAAAAGAATCGTAAATATATACACGGGAGGCCGTCTGGGGAACAGCTAATTATATATATAGAAAATCCTCTTCTTTTATATTTTTTAAATAACCGGTAACACTAGGATTCAGTTTTGTGCGTAGGTATATCTGATGCAACATGTATATATAACACACAATAAAAGGTTTGCGTACAGTGTTACCCACTCAAGGATTAAATAAATAGTTTATGAATTGTTAGATACTTCGCATTTTAATACAGGGCAAAGAAAACATAATATTTTAACTGTCCGATATATAAAATTCATTAGACGATCTATATTTATATATTTATGTCAACACATTTTGTTTTCCTTTTCACACATTCATTCAGTCGTAGTTTTTGAGAATTAAAAATAAACCTATTGCAAAGATATGCATTACATTTTTATTTATTTCCGAAATTGGAGTTCCTTACAAAATATAACCATTTTCACATAAAGTTATGAACGAAAACAAACCAAAAGCTGTTATTGTCACGACTGTTGTTTTAACTCACTTGTAATACTGGTGGCTGGCGTCAGGCCCGTTGAAGTACGGCATCCGGGGGCGGCCCCGACCCCGGCCACGCGCGCGCGCCGGCCGCCGCTGGTAGCCGTCCGGCGGCGGGTAGTACGCGCCGCGCATCGGGAAGTACATCGACGCCGCTGGGGAACAAACTTGCTTCTTAATAGTGTATTTATTACTTCGATTACACACAAAGCTACAGATAAAGTACTTGTTAGTGCATTCCACAAGATTTTTGATCAAACCTGCATTCTAACGGCAACAGGCTTGTGGAATGCAGTAACACCTATCAAATGTTCACAAGCACATATAAATAAAAATATCTTTCTAAACAGGATTTCATTCAAAAAAGGTTAACAAACATCCGTTTTAAAATTCAGAGTGCAATTGAGTACAAACTCATTTCAAAATGGACGAAAAAATAATGAATATGGCTAATCATAAACATTTCTGGCATATTGTTAAGAGCATCTGTAAGAATGCGAGTAATAATAATAAAAGTATACAATGGTCATGATACTCATACTTTGCGGAGGTGGGTAGCCGTATCCAGGCGGGCACGCGAACGGATAGCCGAAGCCATACGGCATGCCGTAAATACCAGCTGGAAATAATCACAAATTTTAATCATTAAAAGATTTCTTTCAATTACTAAAAACGGTGATGTTACGAACGGACGCGGAGTAACACACACCCACGTACTGTGGAAAAAGTATCGTGGAAGTGCAAGCTAGTTCTTGGTAGTGCATCGAATCAGCGACGAATCGGTAACTTCAAAGGTATGGTCGTACAAGTCAAAATTTTTACTAAATAATTATCACAACAAGAGCCGAAGCTGCAGGGATACATTCTCTTTCATTTTGGAATGACAAAATAGTTTCAAATCTCAAGACCGACACAGACTGACGCACGCTGGAGACCCGAGGAAGGCCTTTGGTGTGAATAATACGCAGAACCACGCACTGTAGAAATCCACCACCCTGTCTAATAATTTGGGTTTTTTAGTGCATGCTGTTCAAGAAGCTTTAGCTCGAACTTAAGCTGAAGTCATGCAATGCACCAGGCATTGCATGACTTCCGCGTAAGACCTTGCAGACTTCGGCTTGGGTGCACAGGGTGCTATACAATTCTTGTTGACATTTGAAATAGAAATTCATACAAGACATCTAATACAACAATATTTTTAATCCAAAGATGTTTCATTAGATTTATAACAATTATTGAATCTAGAAGAGAGAAGAGAAGAGAACAAGATCATACCTGTAGCCTTGTTATACTCCATCTCACGTTCTGGTGTGGACAACTTTTCGGTCTTGATTCTCTTGTGTGAATCCCGTTCATCCGAGGAAATGGAGCTTATGGAAGAATCCCGTTTGGGTTTCTTTGTTTCTAGCGCTGAGCGGATTACAATACGACCTGTAAAATTTAGTTTTAGTAGTTAAGAGTTTATTCACTTTTGAGGCGATTTTCAAGAGTTCAGGTTATTCTCGTGTTCGGTTATTCTGTTGCTGATTCAAACACCACCCGGCACACTACCTAGCTATACAAGCATTCAGCTTAGTTGGAGAGATTAAAAACTAAAACTAGCAATGTTATTGTGTAATAGATTTTAGTCTCGGTAACAATTGTGTACTATGTATTCACTCAAATTATAAAAACAAAATATCATGAAGCATTTTTTTTTAATAAAGAATACAAGTAATGAGGTTCACTCATTACTAGTATTCTTGTTAACCCCTCCAGCTAAGCTAAACATGCTTGTGTTAGGAGTGGGTTCACGTCGGTAGTTCACTGGGTGGGGTTCGCCTTACGCTACCGGCCGCTTTGTTTTTGTTGTTCCTGAATTTCAATTACCATCTAAGTGAACCCCATACATAGACACAGTTTTGATAAAATATTCAAAATCAAACAACCAGATTTTACATACCATTCAGAGCACTCTTGAGGTGGGTCCTTTGCGCCTCCAACAAGTCTTCCTGCTGTCGCTTGTACTTGTCAATGATGCGAGCGCGCGCAGTGCGCTCCCCAGGCAGGTAGTAGTCACTTCTGCTACTGCCGTGTTGTAACTCTGGACGGAGCTGTCAACAAAGATTTGATTAATGAAAATTTGTCTATGATCTTGATTGCATTAAGAAGTTGATCATAAATAAGTCAAACTTGGTCAAATAACAAAGTCATCACAGAACGCATGGAATGCACTTAAGGATTTCTCTCGGATTTTATTCTTGATTTCTTAAGTCAGCAGATGTGGTTTTTAAAATATAATTACTATTTGTTTTATGGCTTTGTTAATGTGCTACTCTGGAAGTTACTACACAAAAAAAAACATTTATAAAGAACAAGAAGGTTGAACAAACCTCTATTCTTTTGAACAATTCTTCTATGAGACGTAAAGCCTGGAGTTTCTTCTGTACTTTAAGAAGTTTTCTCTGTTCCTCATTTACTTTGCTGTTCAGATCCAAGTTGTCGCGTTCAATTAGCTTTGCTAACTGCTTTTTTTTTCTTCGCTCCTCTCTCTCTCGCATTTTCTCTAGCTTTTCACGTTCAGATCGGTCATGTTTTTGTCTAAAAAAATATTTTATACTATGATTTGACTAGTTTTTTTAAATTATCTTTATACACGACTTTTCTATAAGCACTCTCATTATTTCACAACTTCAAATTATTGATATAAACAGAGAAAAAACTAAGTATGCATTTCTTTTAAGTAGAAAAAAAAAGATTTAAAAAATTTTCATAGGTAACAAGAACAATATGAAAAGTCGATCAAAACATTGTCAAGTAAAACTCATACTGTCAATAATTAACAAAATTATAATCAAAAATAGACATACCTTTCTTTAGCGTCTTTCCTAGCTATCCTCTCTTTCTCCAGTTTCTCTTCCTCATCCTTAGCTCTTTGTCGAGCTGACAGTCTTTCTCTTACAATAGACCGTCTTTTAACAGCAGCATCAGTCATGTGTTTTGTCTTATCAAAATCTACTTTGATGCCACACCACTCACCAATGTCATCACGTTTTTGCAGAAGTTTCCGTCCCCTAAGAGCATCCATACAGCGAACAAAACTAACATATTCACTGTATTGAATATAACCCTCAAAGTATAGGGCTGCCTCTTGTGGTGGTGTGGTTATACCCCTCATAGTCGATTTCATTTGCATTCTAAATGGATCAGCAGCCGGGACGTCCACTTGCCGGATAGCGCCAAATTTCTCAAATGCCCTCTTAAATATAATCTCAGAAGGAGGTGCATCCTCATCTTCCTCTTTGTCATGTACAAACCATCTGATTGGAAGATTTGATATATGGATAGAGTCTGGACGTTCTCCAGGCTTCATTTCATCCATGTCTTTCGCGTCACGAAAGAAAGAGTCCCAGTCATGACGAGTGGGGAAGTCAGACTTTGCTTCAGATACCCGAACCTTCAGCTGGTCCGGATACTCTTTTAATTGTACAATGCGATCCGCAAGTCTCGATATAACTCTGTCTAGTTTATCGGGACTTTCTAACTCAGCGTCGAATCTTATCATTTCAGAACTATGCTTCGTCACTTTCAATATGGAAAAATTATCAGGTAGGATCATCTTTCGGAGCTTCTCCATGAGTTCCCAGTTGGAAATTGACTTGCCGTGAACCTTGTTGGAAGGAAGCTGCACAGAAATGTTAAGCTTTGCAAAAGATTTTAGGTACAAACGCTGCGGCAGGTAAAGAGCCACAGCGTCTGACAGATCCCTGCATACTTGGATGTTCATTCTGATAACTTATTCTAACCTAACACTTAAAACTATAAACAACATTAAATGAAAGAAAATGATACAATGGAATGACAATGAATCCCTAACATCAAGTAAATTATAACTTAATACAATCTTTAATATAACAGTAATAAATGACCAAAATGCAAATCAGGTAAAGCTCCCATTGTAACAGTTGAACAAGAATTTTAAAAGTATTTTATGTGCACTGTTTTTCACTTCAATTATTTTAATTTTCACTCAATAGTAATCCCATTAGCGCTTAGCCGTCTATGTCACCGTTCCGCCATTCTGAATGCGTGTGACAGTTGACAGCTATTAAAAGTGTTGCCAAGCTTTCAACACTTTTTTGGTGTAGAATTTTTATTGGGGGATGACGAAATCTTCATATTGAAAAAGGCATAATATTATCTATGTATTAACGGGAATTAACGCGATCACGAAAAGGTATTACATACCTCTGACTTCACTCAAGAACAGAGCATACGATCTTTGTGACCCTGAACATTTGGAGCGAGAGCTGGATCATGTTCAGGAGGTACTTAAAAGTAACGGATATCAGGTGAATGGAACACGGAAGCAACCGACAATGAGACGCAAGCATCCGGAGGTGAACAGACAACCAGCCTACATGCCATATGTGAAAGGAGTAATGGATAAGATCGGCTCCGTATTAAAGAAATACTCCATTCCGACAGTATACACACCAGGCATAAAGGTTCAAAACATCGTGGGTACACCGAAGGACGTCTTGCCGTTACAAACTCCAGGTGTCTACAAAATAAACTGCAGCTGTGACACAGATGAGATAATAGTTACTTCGTAACAGATTATTTTCACGTCAAAATAGCGCCAAAAAACATAGATGCCAGTATACTGGACTGTGTTCCGTATTAAACAGTAACCAGTAAAGCTAATCATAAAGGAACGGCTTCGCAGTATACTAAATTGACGTCAGTTCTTATAGTGCTCGCAGTGCATATCGGAATACAAACTTGATAATAAAATTTATGAGTGTTGAGTTTTATATAATGATAAATAAAATTATTTCCCCTATGAAATTTATATCTTGAATTTTTATAGGTAATTAAAATATTCTTAAACCTTCGATAGTAACATAAAATGTTGATGCTGTAGACATATACAGCACTATCACTACATCACTACATTTTACACCGCCGCGTTTGTCTGTCTATCTGTTCACGATAAACTCAAAAACTACTCAACGGATTTTCATGCGGTTTACATCAATAGATAGAGCTATTCATGAGGAAGGTTTAGGTATGTAATTTGTTAAGGTTTTGTGTAAATTGGTTGAAATATGATTATGATTGTTGAAGATGTCTCTGCTACCCATGCGAAGCTAGGGCGGGTTGCTAGTAATGGCTGTTGCGTAGACTAGAGAAAGATACCTACTCTTATAATTTAATACTTTTGTATTACATGTTATATTACACAAAAGTATTAATAACAAATAACTACCTACTCAAATAAAAACCTCAATCCGTGGCGCTCTCAATATGTTTTACATTTCAGTAGCTCTTATTATTATTTTCAATATATTTCTAACTATATTACATATTGTGTGAGAGAAGCAGCCGTCAGTTCGCCTTGCCTAGAAGTTACAACAAACGAATACGCTGGCAGTCCACACCTCTCAAGTTCGTACCTTTCGTAGAAATTATGGGTTTATTATTGACGGTTTAATAGACTACATTTATTACAACTTCACTCTGGCTAATCACTCAAAACCTGATTTAGTGCAGCGTTGTATATAATATAATAATATATATATATATATATGTATATATACATATATATATATATATATATATATATATATATGTATATATATATATATATATATGTATATATATATAAGTAACAATTATTTTTTGTTGAGAAGATAACTATTATTTATTATTAGTACAGCAACGCGGCAATGGCGAGTAAAGAATAAACACCTAAAGTATTTTTAATTTTTTAAAAAGTAATAGCTAAAATCATTTTTGCAACTTATTTTTAAAGGATTTTACAGATCACTAACATCCAGCAATAACGCAATTTAACATAATAAATACATTTAGCAATAACTAAACATCTCCACTTCATAATAAGTTCGATTTGACATTTTGTTTTTATTTACGGAGAATAGGTACCGTTCTGCCGTGCGTGCATGCTCTCAGCTACGCGTTGTCGCCCCTACTGACACTTTTACCGTGGACGGATAGCTAAATTGGTAGGTATATAAAACGCGACCTCGAGTGAGTGATGTAGCCCTGGCTGTGGTAGTTCCTACATAGGCCAAACAAAGCGGACTATTGCTGAAAGAGTCAAAGAACACATCGCTGCTGTGAAGAATCGACAGATTAGCAAAATAGCGATTGCAGAACATGCACTCGAAGCGGGCACCAATCACTGGATTGAATTTCACCGTACGCAAGTCCTCTCCACGGAACGTCACTTTTACTCAAGAGTTGTACGTGAGCGACTGAAATTAAAAAAAACAAAACTTTCAATCGGGAAGATGGTTTCAAATTATCTACAGCGTGGAATCCAGTGATAAAAAACATGCCACCTCCCTTTTATGCGCAGTCGGGTGAACACCAGAATAGGGCCACATCGGTTTGCTTACAGAATAGGGACACTGTTAGTATAGTATGTGACGGTACATGGCGAAACGAAAATACCAAAAATATCAAAAAAGTGGAGGTGGATGAAGAACCTTCTACCTCACGATGTCGACGACGGAGGGCGTGCACCGCTGAGCCAGTCAGCCTGTGACCACGGCCAGTGCAACCTGGTCGAAACGTCAGGCAATTCAGAGGTATGTAATACCTTTTCGTGATCGCGTTAATTCCCGTTAATACATAGATAATATTATATCATGGAACGCGAAAGTTTAAAAGTTTGAAAAAGGCAAATTCAGTTCCAATGCTACACGGCCCTAAGCACCAGAATACATAATGGCACCAGTATAGAAAGACCTCTTCGCAATACCATTTAAATAAATAGAGACTCTTGCACCGACACAATAAGGTGCAATTCAGATCGCACACCGCTAATTCCAAATGGGTTATATTAACCTAAAACTCGCCTCTCTTTCTATCGCATAAGTCTTATCTGTTCTGATGCCGCTCAGGTTGTCTTCTGTAAGAAGAATTAATCAAAATATTTAATAACCAGTTATGTGCCTATTACTTTAATTCTGTGAACAAATGGAGTTTTAAATAAACCTAGGCTAGGTATTTACTTAGTAGGACCTACGTAGATGTAACTTATATTAAAAAAAACTATTTTATTTCACAATCTCTGCATAGATACTTTAATCTCTAAGAAGATAGGCATTTGCCATACGTTAGTGTGTATCTTGGAATGAAACTATCTCTTTTAGGTGTTTAGCTAGGTAGGTATATGCAAATCAAATCGCGGAACCCTACTCCTTATAACACCAGCTATTTGCCAGTGAAAGTCCCATGGAAATCGGTCCACCCGTTGCGGAGATTAGCCGAACAAACAGACAGACAGACAAAATTGTTGTAGTCCTAAACTTATCAAAGCTAAACTTGGCTAAGTTACTCCTTATAACACCAGCTATCTGTCAGTGAAAGTCCCGTGGAAATCGGCCCACCTGTTCCGAAACAAACAGACAGACAGACAAAAATGTGAAAAATATTTTTTTGGTATAAGTACCGTGTAAACTTTCAGATGCATTTAGTAAAAAACTCTCATTATGTCATTACAAACGGACACTTCAAATTTATTTATTTACTAGCAGTTCCCGCGCGGCTTCGCTCGCGTGTACGTATTTATATATTTTGCGCGGAACCCTCGATCTTTTCCAAAATCAAAGTAGCATAAGTTACTCCTTTTAACATCAGCTATCTGACAGTGAAAGCCCCGTGGAAATCGGGCCACCTGTTCCGAGGATTAGCCGAAACACAACAAACAGACAGACAGACAAAAATTGTAAACCATGTTGTTTTGGTATATGTACCGCATTTGGATGTATCAAATGCACTTAGTAAAAAGCGGTTATTTTAATATTACAAACAGACACTCTAATTTTATTTAAATTCTATAGAGTATATATGTATAGATAGAGAATACGGGAAACGTAATTCGTAAGCGACGAACGGACGAAGCGACCGGAGTGGGCCTAGCCTGCCCTAACAGCAATAAACACGGCCTTTTTAACTCACGTGACTTCAGGCGTCACTGTTGTTTTTTTTCAAAATCTTGACAACTATCTGTGTAATTCCATAATATACAGCGTGATTTTCAATCGGTTTTGGAAAAGAAAATTTTATAGGTACCTACTCTATATTAATAATATAATCCATAAAAAGTATTCTTTTCGTAAAATACAAATATTTTTGTTATAAATATCACAATTAATATCATAATATCACAAAATTTTGTACGTGAGCCATGTTTCGGCACGTATGGGCCGGCTCGACTCCGCTCGATACCACGGCCTCACAGAAAACCGGCAGTGAAACAATGTTTATATTGAGACCCTAACCCTTCCCTCTCCCCTATTCCCATCTTTCCCCTCTCCCTCCCCTCTCCCGTCTTCCCGCTCTTCAACCCTCTCCCCCTCTTCTCCTTATTCCCACCTTAAAGGGTGGCAACGCACTTGTGACTCGTTGAGTTACAGGTGCCCATGGGCGGCGGTAGTCATTTACCATCAGGTGACCCGTCTTGTTTGCCCCCTATACCAAAAAAAAAAAAATAATTTATGTCGTTTGCGAACAATAAATGAGAACTCATGGTATGGGCACTCATTAGTCGCACTATACAGTCACTACTACGTTTCGCTACGATCGACTTCATTCATTCTTCATTCACATTCAGAATTCAAAATAATTTTAAAATAAAGACGCAGGCGTCACAAAGGCGAGACACGCTGGCACCACTCGTGAGCAACCGCGCTCCCCGCGTATAGATGGGTAATCACCCGGGTGATTAATGATCTCTATCCCCGCGGCCCGCGATTAATTTCGCCGGCACGGCGACCGCGACCAGATGACGTTTATCATAAATTGTATTATTGTTTACGTGCCCACGAGAAAATAAGTCGTCAGTACGAATATGCGAATTCCAACTTTTTATTATAACCAGTACAATTAATTTAGTTTTGTTTTTGGTATTACTAATCACGGTGTATTAATATAGATAACCTACCCTACAACTATTGCTTTGTTAAAGGAACTTAAACGTTCGTATGTGCCCGTGAAGACGTACGAATTTTCTGACTTGAAAGGTTATTGCGACTTTGGGTTCTATGCGTATTACATAACGCTTATTTTAAAATCTTTCCACTACACACCTATTACTGCACGATATATATATTATAAGCCCAGTCACGGAACTAAAATACCTAAATTTTGGATTACTACGCATTTTTATTTTTAAATAAATAGTAAAAAAACGCGTTGATTAAGAATTGCGATACCCGCAGTCCTGACATGTAGTGCGTAATTTTTTTTTAACAATTTAACGAAAAAAATTGATTTTTTTTATCTCGTTTCCAGTACCTTTTTCGTCATGTGCCTAGAGCTTTTTTGTTCTCAATTAAATTACCTACAAAATGAGAAAGCTTGTTCAAAGTCGCTACGTGCTTTAGTATAACAGCAATGGTCAAAGTTAAAAAAGAGCCTTTTTTTCTCAACCTTTAATAACTTTGAAAGGAACGTACGAAGTCTGAATCTTTCTGAAGTTGTAGCTTGTGATGATATAAAGTGCTGTAAATTTCATGGAGATCGGTTTTAAACTTTTTAAAGTATCATTTTTATTTTTGGCATTAATCGTAAAATACGCAATTTTTTTAATAATTTAAAAAGTTAGTCAGCAGATTACGCACTAATCATATATTCCTAATCATAATTTCCTGCTGGAGTAAGGCACACGTTCGCATCATGGTGTTTATCGAACAATCGTGAGTATGCGTCTTACAGTAAGCCAAAACGTTATATTCTTAGCGGCTGGCCACTATACAATAGCGTGGCGTCCGCGTATGCCTGGACATCGCCTAACTGAGAGGTTTTGTCCGAAAGTGGTTCTGGTGGCTGGGTTCAATAGCGGAGAAAAAACCAAAAGACCGAATTTCATATAAAGTATCTTTTATTTTCTTTAATACAAGATCACCACAAATTTGTATTGCGAAGGGTTACCGCTTATCGCTTTACAACTGATATATCAAATAGACCATGCCATACTTATATCTATATCATAAATAATTTAGCATACATTTACACAGCTCTGCGTTTATATTATCTAGATATTTTTAAAAGTTTACTAAACTAGCTTTCCTTCATAACTATCAAGGCCTAAGTATTATTCCCCTTCTTGATTTTGCGAAACTTGATACTGCGTTTTGTATGAAAAAGTACTGAACCTTTAAATATGTTTATATAAATAAGTAAATTATGAAATGACAACAAAAATACGATAAACAGATTGCTTTATGTGCTTACTTATGTAAGACCAGTCAATTTTAATCGGGTAGTTGTTTATTGAACACATTACGTATGAAACCTACATTTTATGACATACAAATGAAAATATAACCATTTCTACAAGCACTACTATTGTTGCTTCTACAACATGTGGTCCAATCATTCATTTACAACGCAAGACGTCTGGTAAATTCCGGACACGTCAGCGTTTAAGAGAAACGCACCAAGTTTAGCAAAACCCAATAAATTACCAACATACCGAAACAATACCTACTTAAACTATGCAGGTTAGAATACATAATACCCCGACTTACGAAAGCTCCCCGGCCCGTCTAATTTCCCTGATTATATGTGTATATTATTACCTTGATATATCATTCATGTACTTATCATTACAATAGTATTAGTCATGCACCTGTCGAGAGATCCCCTCCCATTAATAAACCCCTTAGGCACGACTTTTAAAACCCTTGTATTAGAAACACTTGTGAAATTTAATTTAGGTGGTGTACTGTCTGTCAGTCAGTAATTGTTTAAGCCCTTTTATTAAGTCTTAATTTTTAAATAAACTTAATAAATATAACATATATATAACATGGCTGCTTACAGCTAAGCCTAATAAAACTGGTATCTTATATATTGTTGGCAACTTACACTTTTCTGTCAACAGCAAAAAAAAAACTCATCTCTTTCTCTCTCTTCTGTTTTCTTCTCACCACTGTGGTTAACAATGAAAATAGGAAATCAAAGATCAAATCTTAGGATTTAACAAAGTAATTTCCATTACATGTTTTGTCATTTGGTTTCTTACTCATACTAGGTATAGTTGTAAGGCAGCCCAAAAAAGCTTATAGGTGCTTATATTCTTGATGTTTTCAATTCTACCAATGCGTAATTCGCGGGGTATTACTAAACTACGAACACGTGACTGGTGGGATTTCGTTTTCTCCAACAATATTAACATTTAAGTAGAACATTTAGTTATTATATATATATAACCGTGCGAAACTAAGGAAGTGAATATATATTTTTTATTAATAAGTTACAGTTAGATAGTAGTTAGATCTCTTGACTCTTGGCTTGACATTTGTGCCAAATTTCAATGCTTATGTTTCAATAGACATGTGTAAACATGTTATTGCACAATTTGATGATTTGAACAAAATCGTACTAATATTATAAACGTGAAACTTTGTGAGGATGTTTGTTGCTCTTTCACGCAAAAACTACTGAACCGACTGGATGAAAATTGGTATGTAGATAGCTGGAGACCTGGATTAACTCATAGACTTCTTTTTATCCTGATATTCAAACGGCATCGGGACTTACGCGGGTGAAACCGCGGGGCGCAGCTAGTGCTTCATAAACGCAGAATCGAAAATGAAATCCCAACATGTCAGACAACCAAACATCGGCTATACATAATTTTAGCTTTGTCTATATTACATTGCCTTTCATATCCATTCCAATCAATGAATATCATTAAGTTGGTATGTATTTGTAAAATGGAACATTTTTAACAATTTTGTATTGCACACTTCACTAAGCTCCATCTGTAGGAATTGACAATCATTAATATTTCAAGATGAAATTTTAAAAATATGAAATCTATTTTATATTAAGCTTAGTCAATTGTTACTATTTAAGCCAGGAACTGGTCTCTATTGCTCATATAGGCCCGTGTTTATTCATCTTTTTACAATAGGCAATAAATCATGACAACATGATACATTTGATTTCAGGTAGTTAGATTAGTAAAGTTATATTGCATCTCAAACAATGGCCAATTGTTTTAAACATCTTAGAATTGACACCTTAATTATTTCTCAAAGATGCCATATAAAAGGCATTTTTAATATGTGGCAATGTTTGCCTTTTTCTTTTAAACACGATTCTCTAAACAGCAGTGCAATTTTCAACTATACTGCATCACAGTTATAATTAAATGTGACGAAAATTTGTGAAGTTATTTTTTAAATTGTGATGATATATCCTTGAGCATTATTTATACGATTCGAACAATACTTGCAATATGAAAATAATATTTACTTTTTTAGTGTTACACTAAAACTTTAAGGATTATTTCATTCATCGCATACAACGTTTCGCTCGAATAACATAATGCACAAATGTATAAAATACATCTAATATTTACACTTCGTATACAGAAACTCAACATACGAACGAACTAAAAAACATCAAACAAATCATTCTTTCGGACTAACTAAAATATACACGGTCACAACGCATCTATAGCTTTTGTTATAGGAAATTATTTAAAACTTAAAATTTTCAGTCTTCTATTGAATAGTACAAATAGATCGCTACAAATAAGATCTATGAATTTACTATAGTTATCATACAATTTGTACAGCACGGAGCGGTTCAGTTGGCGCGCGCGCGCTTGGCCGGCGCGTGCGGCGCGTGCGGGGCGTGCGGCGCGTGCGGCGCGGGCGGCGCGTGCGCGGGCGGCGGCTCGTCGGCCGCGTGTCCGGAGCGCAGCATGTACTTGAACTGCGGCATGTGCGCCATGACGTCGCGGATGGACACCAGCGCCATGCCGTTCTCGCCCGCCGCGGCGTACTTGCACTTGCCCGAATTGCGCAGCACTTGCAATTGTGTGCTGAAACGAGACACGAGACCTTAGGTCGTTGTCAGCATCGCGTCGGAGATACCGCGTCTGGAATAACTAGTAATATTTCTTATATATAAAATAATTATTTTGACGTCAATCTTAGCTATCATAAAATCATTTCTTTTTATTGTTTGGGATGTATCAAATTTAAAAAATTCTCTTATCGACTGCCGCTACGAACAGTATCGAAACTACATATACATATAGCTTATTTTACAGGTGACCAATTTATAGTTTCATTTTGACTTCAATTAATCAGTCTTAAAAATACTACAGAAATAATACCTGTTTACATATACTTTAACATGATTTTCTTGGACGTAAGTAAGATTATTATAATTAACGTATTTTTCTAGATATTATTTATATTCTTCACATTAATCAAAATATATTGACTAACATCAAAATTGGTAGTTTCAATAGTATTCATAGTTCACAAAGTGAAACTAATATCAAAACTGCGCCTTTTAATGCTATTATTTTATAAAGTTTTGTAAAAATATAATTAAATTTTCGTACGTTTTAGTTTGGTAGATAATTTTAAATTTAATATATATATAATACTGTCATTTTTCTCTGACTAAAACTATACCTACTTCTCATAAAAATAATACCACATTGATTCTATTTAGTCATTTATTTATAAGGTTACAAAAATTACATGTTAGATATATGTTATTAACCATAACAAGTACAAATTTAAAACTAAATAAGTAATGTTTTGAGATACACTGAAGAACAGATACATTCACTGTGAAATCTGTATGAGATCCGTAACTTATTCTAAATATGACACCTCAGAAAAGAATGCTTCTCTTCTAAATGGGACTCAGAGAACGAAAAAATAATTATATCATATAACAGTAATAAAAATGACCTTTTAATTGTTTTAACAAAAAATAAATTCGTGTTTGTGCCAGCCTGCCTAACTGACAAAATAGTACTTTTAATTTAATAAAAACAATCAACAATATTAAAAAATATTTATTCACAACTTTGAAAAATAATATTAAAACCTACTCATTCATCATCACTCCCAGACCCATTTTTATATTGGCCTCTCTTTAGATTCTTAAAAAAGTTATGATATTGCATAGGAATATGTCCTGCTTCACAAAAATTAATTAAATCTTTATATTTGGCTTCTGGTGTTGGCAAGATGTCTGAATACAACGATTTTAGTACATCATTGGTGTTTATAACTACATTAATTCTCACGGCGTGTCTGAATTAAGGTATTCAGTGAAATAATCGGAATCCAAATCGTACTTATACAAAATGACATCTGGTTCAGATTTATTTAATGTTATTCCGTTTAACATCTTGATTTGAAGTGTTCTTTTTGAAATTTCTATTTTTATACTTCTATAACGTGATAAGGTTCATTGTTTGTCTTAGCCCAGCGGATCAAAGACCATTGGTCGGGTGTATAAATTACTTTGCCTTTTGCAGTCCTCTCAATTAGAAGCATGTACACTGTCTGCTTCTTGTTGTGTATGGCCAGACTCCAAATGTTTTCACTCGCAAACACTTTGGATCATCTCCACATCTATCTTTTTTGGTTGGTGTGTTGTCCCCTACGGTCACTGGCAGTGATACCACAATTATCTAACCTGTTGTTTGCTGTACGAATTCTTTGGTCCGTTATAGACAGAGTACCACAAAACATCTTTAAACACACTTGATGGCTTCCGTAGGCGGAATCATTCGTAGGCAAAGGTAAGTAATATTTGATGGTAAAATTACGTCTAGATGGACCTTCAGTAGTCATTCTTCTTTTTTCAAACCTTTTAGTGAATTTATTTATATACTCCCATTGTTCATTCTGATCGGATAGTTGCCAGAACTCATTAAATATGTTATTTCGGAGGTTGTCTGTAAATTTTTCTGAGCATTTTAGTTTGCAGGTTACTGGACATGGAGGTTTTATATATTTTGCTGGAACAGTTTTACCTCTTTTGGAAACGTATTGTTTCCCGGAATTTGTCAGCAATTTTCTACGACATTTTTGTTTACGACCAGGATCAGTTTTATATGTTGCTTTTCTTTTACGTATGAGGGTAGTTACATTTTCATTGTCGGATGACGATATTAGTGAATTTACACTTGGAATGTTTAAAGGATCTTCAGTAACATTAGGTGGAATTTTACAGTTAATATTTTCTACAGAGGAACAAGGTGATAGAATGGAAGTATTCTCTTTGCTGCTGATTTTTACAGGGTCTTCAATAGTAGATGGTGGTGTTTCAATGTTAAATTCTTCATCAGAGTCCTCTTTATATGACACAGGAGAATCTACAAAATAGAAAAAAGTTTTATAATGTTTGTCATAGGCACCTACTACTTGAAGTAAGAATAGTAAGAATAATAAAAATAATAGCAAAATAGCAAAAATAGCCCCTAACAGTCAGAAAGCATAGAAAAACAAGGTAACTATTCATTAATATTATATACAAAAACTTAAAAATGTTTTTTAGGGTTCCGTACCTCAAAAGGTGAAAAATGGAACCCTTATATCTCAAGAACGGGTGGACCTAGCAAGTTGAAATTTATACCAGATACTGAGGTCTATAGTCCCTATTAGGTCCTGAGTCAACACGATAAAAAGATATGGGCAAATTTAGATTTTCGCGAAAACTTGTAAGTACCAAAATTTACCTTAATTTTCAACTTTTTTTATTTTTCGGAATTTTCCCTTTACTTGTGCTGTAAGACCTTGCTTTTAACCAAAATTGACAATTCTAGGTGAACCGAAAGTACCCTATAGGTTACAAGTGAAGGAAAAATCCGAAAGTCGTTAATTTGTTATTTTGCGGTTGGATTGTTCTCTTTGTCGTACATCGCAACATCAAAGTTAAGTTTGTCTTTCGAAAAAGACGGGCAAAAGTCTTCGAGAATTGATTTCCGAACCAGACATTTACAAGTTTGTTTGCTTACGGAACCCTCGGTGCGCGAGTCAGACTAGCACTTGTCCGGTTTTTATTGAAAGTCGTAAAAATCTAAACTACCACTTTCAATATCTTTCAAATGTTGGTAGACCCAGTATACTATCGAACCTACCCCTTTCCATACTTTTACCTGCTAATCATCAATAAAGACTGGTTAGGAAGAAAAACTAAATAATTAAGCTGCTTTTAAAAATATCTTAATCACTTTGTTAAATTACCTGTATTATAGGATACAAATTTGCGGTGTAAGGAACATTATTTAATAAATCACTTACCGAGACGATTGTCATGTTTTTCGTTTGGTACCATTTCAGTAAGCTGTTAATTTTTTTCAATTAATCATACATTTACCTCGGCTTGGCATTCTTAAACGAAACTTAAAAACAAACAAATAAAAACAAAAAATAACCTAATTTATGTCGATACATTCGCACGATTCGGGTAGTTGCGAAGTTCGTGTAGGTATCGTTGATTAAGAACACTATCGAAAATGACACGATCGATCATATCGATACTCGATACTGTTCGTAGCGGCAGTCGATATAAGACTCAATTCCATGAGGACTATCAAATAATTTAAACATGGACAATTACCCCATTGTGCAAGCTACATGTACAAACAGGAAGTAGCAGTGCTTATAAACTTTCCTTTGTACTAAAATGAATGTGGAGCTTATCGATCTGTGTGTGACAAATAATGCGCGACACGCGTCACAAAAAAAGTTCATCAGATTCAACTGTCATGAAAAATTGTATGTACTGGATATTTATCGCAATTGGTACTCATGTACTCAAAAGTTCCGTTCTGAATATTGACCATGGCAGTCCTTGTGTACTCACTTGTTAGGTTTGTAGAGAGTGATGCCGAGCGCGTCAAGCATGGCGCGGCAGGTGGTGAGCGACACGCGCGGGAAGAAATAGCTCGCCAGGTCCGGGAGGGTCATCAGCAGTTCCGTGTATTGGTATGGCTTGGCGTTGATGCATGGCACCATTGTGTTCTCTACTAATGCTTTTTGTACCTGAATGAAGAAGAATAATTATTTTATTATCCTCTAAGTTTTTAAACGCCACTGTCTTATATACGTATCGGCGTCGTCCTAGAAAACCGACGGATTTGATTTTTAGTAATTTTACAGGAGCGCACTTTAAAACTTTCTAATGATGTTTATGTTAATAAAATCTGCAATAATACTGTGTGTATGAGCTTTGAAAAATGATTTGTTTTATGATAAAGTATAATGTTTTCAGTACGCTTTAAGTCAAAAACAAAAATAAAGAATCAAATCCCCGTTTTTCTACGATTGGGACGATATGTGACAAAAATACGATGCGCCCTAAATAAAACACATAAAACACCAACACCTAACACACTTTTGTCACATACATATTATGTAACAATGACGTACACAATGTAATAAGTTAAGTCACAAAATTGATACTAATTGATATTAAACATAGTGTAATAGGTAAATACAATCATGTTAAACATTTCTAAAAGTTTATCTTTTAATATTTTAAGTCGTCAATGACTTAATGCTTGTACTTTATACTGATATACATATTATAAGTGATAACCTTTACAAAGGTCGATTTTCTTTTAATACCTACATAAATATAAATACATATGTTGGTATGTATATTTTAGTCGAAACCTCTTAACCAATCAAAAGTACTTTTAACCGCTGTTTTTTTTTTCTGATTAATACTACTTTTGGCAGATCAGTTTTGAACACGACACGACTTTTATGACTGTGAATTGAACAAAACGGTGTTTTTACAGCTGACCAAATGCAACATTTGCTATTCAATGCTATAAAAATGTTAAATGTACCTAACATGTGATATGACATTTTTTTTGCCGGGAGGCGATGTATAAAAAAATAAGTAATTCTTACCCTATACGGCGTATGGTTGCCAGTGATACTGACGTCGGGAATGGGCGTAAGCCTTTTGCGACTGTCCATCGTGTGAGAGGTTGAGTGGCCATTCATTGACCCAGTCACTTGTGGTGGAACACTGCAACACAATTATTATATACATTAATTTGAATATAGAATATGCGTGCAATGCAGATGGGATATGAAGTTTTAAAGAGTTTGGCTTTGTTGGGTTTTGAAGGCTATGTTAGAATAAATATAAAAAAAAAAATTAACCTTTATCTTAACATGGCCAGTAAGTATCTGACAATGAAATGTATAATAAAAAACTGCACCTAAATTTTTGGCATTCAATTCATTCAATTAGAAAAAGAAACTAAAGTTTCAAATAACTTCATACTTTGATAAAGTTTGAATAGAGTTGATAAAGTTTGAATAGAGAGAGAGTCGCATGGAGGGGGCTTAACAAGCCCCCTCCATGCGACTCTCTCTCTCTCTCTCTCTCTCTGTGTCTATTTTTTCAATGGAAATAATGTAAAGTAAGAAATCAAACTAAAGAGTTCCATTTAATATTTAAAGAAAATATTCATGCATCCAAAAATTGCTATCACATTGTGAATTATAAATGAGCAGCTTTTTATCTTTTTTCTGACCAACGCCTTTCTTGCACCACAAAACTCGAACCAAACTCTAGGTTCGATATATACAAAATCTTATCTTCATTCCACAAAAGAGTTTGTTGTTGAGCAGTTGGGTTATCTTCAATAGATACGTGTTCATTGACATTGTCAATTACCAACTGCGGAGCTACTTGATTAAACATTTCGACGAAAAATCTATTATATTCGAACTATTTCAACCATTCTTTAATATTGTTCTTATTTATGAGGCCATGATCATAACTAGTAAGATTCCTTTTTATGTGCCCAGAAAAGCAATGGTCATCTTCAACATTTCTAGGCAATTATTACCACGGTATTAACTTCCACTGGAACATTGATAATAATAATTTGCTCATAAACACCTCACTGACCATGTGACCAAGTCTTCTTTTTGCATAAAATAAATTTTAGGTCTCTTGAGTCGTTACTCGATAAGATGAAATGTTAGCAAGTAAGATGGAATCTTTGGATATTTGAAACTATTATAAGTCGACAGAATGAGCGTTTTTTATTTATATAAAAATACTTTACACGTAGAATAAACGGCAATACTAAAACTGGGTATTATTTTTCATAGAAGGTTTTTTCTACGTTAGAAACTTTTTATGCCTGCCGCTAACTGCACAAGTATGCTAGCATGCCTGTGTTTATAATAATCCGTGTAGGTTGAATTCGTAACATTCGATATTTCAATTTCTATATCAATTACACAATTTCGAACAAAATTAACTTTAGTATTAGCTACTTTGTTAAAAGTGAATTTTATAAGATGGTTAATATGGAAATATTAATAAATAATATAATATATGGAAAGACACTCTTTTTTTCCTGAAAGCCTCTTCGGTTGTCAGTATCACATCAATCGCACAAAAAAATACGCTCGCCCTTTTCATGCTAAATGCATATGCCTATTTTTTATTTATGTTTAAATACTTTTTATTTTGGGAGGATTTGCATATAACCGTGACTATTATCGATATGGAATTGTCTAACTACAGAACTTCGATATCGCCTAGTACTTGGGTTGTGGAGGTCTGATGGCAGTCGCTTCACGTAAAATATTTTGTTCGGCCATATCGTAGTTAGACTGAAAGCTGACCCCAACTTAGTTGGGAAAAGGCGCGGAGGATGATGATATTATTATCGATATGAAATGTAAAAAAAAATTTTTGAAATTTTTTCAATAATATTTGCACACGTATTTCTAGAAAACATATTTTATTACTGCACTTTAAACCTTTGCTTTCGTGTGGCTTTTAATTTGTTATCGGTTATTAATGTATAGTGGAAGCGTTGAAGTCATCAGCAGTTCATATTGACCGCAAAATACCTACCGCCTATAAAACTGCTTGTATTGTACTAGTTCCTTTTTCTGTAAGAGTGAAATTTTGTGATGTAGTGTCAAAGACATTAATATAACACTTCACATGATTATCTTCAACAGTCCACGCATGTTATGACGCGTTAACTATTTGTTCATCTATTCTAATTGTTTTGTTACAAAAATTTGCAAACAATCTGTTGTCTTAATTTTCTATTACAGTAGCAAAAAAAAAACTAATAAACATAGTTGTATGTACTTTTGCAATCATCTTTTAAAATCCTTTATACATGGAACATCCGCCTATATTCCAAAAAAAAACTTTCTCATAAATTATCGAGTGTAACTCAGCGATAAGTTTGGGAGAATTCTGTTTTAAAAAATGCATTTATCGCCAAAAATCTGTGATTTTTATTAATTATAATTTTAATATACCCAGTGACACTCGCCCAATAAAGACGAATCTAACGACATATGTCATTCTTCAAAATCGGTTCAGCCATTAAGTAGTTACCAGGGAACAAAGTGACGGACATACGGCTTCGCCGCAGTCTGGTTATAAAGCTACAGACTATTGTTTTTCTATGGTTTAGTTGCCACGTTTTCTGGGGTCGTGCTTCTGCTCGAGGGTCGACAGGGCTCCATCAGAAGGAGGATATGATTGATAGCCATTCTAATTAAAATAAGTGTGTTTTAAGTGTTTATTGGCTGCAGACGCTCATTTTCAAACAACCTGAATATCTGAACATATCTGAACTATACAATCCTAGTTAATTAAAACCAAGTGGAGTTTGTGTGACACATCAAGCAGACGTTTTCCAGCTTATACTAATATTTCAAAAATATATTAGTCATAGTGTAAAAAGCATATTATCTACATGTAAATATCAATATAATTCTAAATGATACAGTGACAAACAATGGCGAATGGAATTCACATTTATGTAAGAACAGCCTCTAGAACAAATGCACATTGTGATTTTATCTGCGGATAGTGGCTTACCTATCTGGAGAAGAAATAATATGGTTTTGCGTTTATTTCTTTTATATATAAGACGATATAACATAAATTTATTAAGCAAAAACCTAATATAAGCGTTAAAGAAATTGCAATGGGCGGTGGTTGTGACATAAACTGCATGTATATTGTCATTTATAAAAGGCTTAAGAAGTTTCGAATTGATTTTTTTTGTGTGTTTTACACGATATATTCGCCATTTGTTAAACAATAATTATGTCAATCATTATATTTTAAATTGAATTGGTTGTATTTGTGTCGTCTTTCACATACAGCTCGTATTCGCTAGATAATGTTGGAGTATGTTATTGCTGTATGTGAAAGCCGCCACACATTCAAGGTTGAAGAAAATATTTCACCTCTAAAATGGTGGTAAATTAAGGGATGAAGCAATTACAATTTATCTAGATTTAAGCGCATTGAAGTATTTTATATATTTTTGTTTTTATTTAATTATATTATGTATTATGATAACTTTTTATTGTAATATTAATAACATCTCTATTATAAAATCTCTCTTATCGAAAATTAAAAAAAAAAAGAATCACTTTGTAGAGCATAGCAAGACAATGAATTAATTCCTTAAGAATTTAAAAAAATACCGTAATTGTTTGTTTGTCTGTTCGAGTATAACAAAAAAACTATTAGATCGACTGGTTTAGATTTGTGTACATAAAACTAAAAATGATGGTTAGCAAATTACAGTTTTGTTGTTTTACAACTAATCTGGTAAACAAGCACACAGCCCGCCTCATGGCTAGTGGATACCAACCATACCTATGAAAGGTCTAACACTAAAATCACTAGCGCTTTACGCTAGACCTTCACCAAGGAACCGCTGAGAAAAGAGGTACTTCTCCAGAAGGACTCGAGCCCAATAAAGCAAGGAAGTAGGAAAGGCAGTGTATGTATGACTAGGCTGTTCTTACAAAATCAACTATGAAAGATGAAAGATGCTCACTTCATGGTCGTTGTGTTGGCAGTGCTCCTCACGAGAGGTGGAGGGGGTTGCTGACCCATCGCCATTGTTATTGCACTGTTCGGAAACTGAAATAAACGATAAAAACAAACATTTTCACGTGGCACTGACAAAACAATCGTAAACGAGTGCCAAGAGAAACTATGCGATAATAATATAAACTAAATAATAATATGTAATAAGTAAATATTGAGAATTCGCGGAACAAAGGTCAACGACTTGGAATAATATTTACGTTAAAATATAATACTTAAAAGGAATTGTTTATTTCCTTGTTTCACAGGGAATGGAATGAAACAGGCATTTATTATGTCATGGAAATTACTCATTTTAAATGAATTTTATGAGCTCAAAGACACCTGCTATTTAGGCTAAGCGTCTGCTGAAAGGCACAGGTGCAATTCCGAACAGTGCAGTTTGGTTTTGTAATGCATTTCGTAAGAAATCCCGTGTATGGTTTCCTTGGAACCTTGGACGTAAACGGGAATTTCAGCATACCAGAATGGGTAGAGGCACAATCACGAGTTCGAGTTTCGTCTTCAGAATGATTTTTGCAAAGACTTTCATTTACAATAAAAAGGTAGCGCAATAAATGCTACCTTAATGCAACGCAATTAGCATTACAACAGGTTTAATGTACCCATTAAAATTATTGATTTAGCACAGTTCGTACATTACAAAATCATTAATAAATTAATGCAACTTAAACGCATGCGCTTTTGAATTGGAACCATAATACAATAATTCATACAGATTAAAGCCGATTCACAATTTACAAAAAAATTAATAAAATAGTAGACCAGCTAGGGATTCCAAGTTCTGTAGGTTGTCTTGTTCAATGAATTAAAGAGATTGAATCGGTTTGGTAATGAGTTAATTACTTGTATACGAAACCACGGCTCTTACATTCCATACTGCACACGCTTAGCCTTACTGATGTAGCAAGCAACCATAAACTAATTTTCTCTAAAGATATAATAAATTCGGTACTTAAATACATTCTGCATGCGTCTCTGTCCTGACAGTTTTATGAGAAATATCTAAATTTTAATGAAAAATTTAATGTTTACCTGTACGTTACGCTGGTGTTGCGAGCGGTGTTGCGGCAACGACGCTGCCGCAGCAATGGCATTGTTGTACCGCGCTACATGCGCCTGGGCAACTTGCGCCTGAACAACAAAACAACATGCTAGATGTTACTTCTTCGTTTGACCTACAGACACTTTAAATATTAATTCGTCGAGCTTTATTTGACATTTTGATATTGATGTAAAAAAAGTGTGAAATCAGGCGATACCGGAGTGTTTAAAAATTTTAGTTTTCTACACCTCTTAACTTTAAGTACATATTCCAAATTTCACATGAGTCCGCACGCAATTATTTTTTTTTTTTTTTTACAGCGAATTGTCTTCACGTATTTAATACATAATATGCGTAACAAATACATATATAGTTTCTATAGCTGTATTTGTTACGCAGTTATATTTTCCACGTGGATGAATCAAATCTCTTCGTAGAACTTAAATGAATAAACAATCATTGACGTCATAGGGCTACTTCTTTAAACAGTTGGATAACAAAGATTTTCCCTTTGTCTTTTGGCAATTGTTCTATAGAGTATGAACAGCAAGCTACTTGGACATTCTTTTGGACGAATAGGACACCTAACATTGGATGACTTGCGAAGGGCATTGTCAGCCCTGAAGAACTTTTCACTGTTTCGTTCCAACCCCGTAATCTTTACTGAAATGGGCTATATATTGAGAAGGGTTAACAGTAAGAGGTTTTCCAATATTAGGTGATCACTCATACACACACAAAAATCATTTCCACTGGCACAAGTAAACTTGACTCTCAATAAAAGAACTTGGGGACGGGAGCCACTGGATGAGAAACCCTCGACTCCAAAGTGCTTAGGACAAGGCGAACTATTTCTAAATGAAATGAATCCGTAGCAGGTGAGCTACGGATTAATTTTTGGAGGAGGTGGTATAAATTACAACAGACTTTTATGCAAACTAATAATATTTTTTACTATGGGTAATTCTGTCAGTTCTAAGAAGAAGCATTGAATTTGTAAAACTCAAATAAAAAAACCAGCCAAGTGCGAGTCGGACTCGCGCATGAAGGGTTCCGTACCGTCATACAAGTTTTAATACTACAAGCTAAATAAAATACGTTTCTAGTAGGGGAGTCCCCTTTAATTTTTTATTTATTTTTATTAATATAGCGGTAACAGATATACACATTCTGTGAAAATTTCAACTTTCTACCTATTACGGATCATGAGATACAGCCTGGTGACAGACGGACAGACAGACGGGCGGACAGCGGAGTCTTAGTAATAGGGTCCTGTTTTACCCTTTAGGTACGGAACCCTAAAAAATACCTACTAATTGATAATGATGTCACCAGAGTATTTTTATTAACATTAATATTAGTATTTAATAAAAACTGATTAAAAAAAAAGTTGAACAAATTTACTTAAATTATATATTGATAGATTTTGGACTACCTCCACTCAAGTCACAGTTACATATTTAACTTGTTAACTATTATTAGTATATCAGGAACTACCACACAGAAATAACCCTATGTATAAGGTCTTGCCCTCGAAATTCACGACCAACAATCACGTTTCCGTGTCAAGGCAATCGCATAAATAATGAATATAAAAAGTAACACACACCTGTGCGAGTCTAAGCACTTGCGCTGTTTGTGCCTGAGTCAGCGTATTGGGTAGATTCCACCCGCTTGCTAGCGCTTGAACAGCAGCGGCTGATAAACCCGCATGGGGCATTTGCATCGCTGCTGATGCTGGCGAATGTCTCTGTGTGGCAGCTCTTCGGCCTCGCGTCGATTGGCTGGAAACATTGTTGAGGTTCACACCAGCCCCCGCACCCACGCCAACACCTCCGACGACGCCTGGTGGAGGCGCGGGCGGTGCTCTCGTCCATTGACCACCACCTGACACTGAACCTGTAGAGCAAAAGAAGGGATCTTAATAATGTATATGAATGAAGAAATCAATAAGTTTTGCCCTTGGAGCTTTTATTATAGACTGAATGACATGATTCAAAATACATAACATCCAAAATTGGTAATTAGACACAAAGCTTACGTCTAAAACTGCAAAATATTCGGAAATAGAGGGCGAAATCTGGTTCGACTAAGTCTATGCTGCCGAGCACATAATTTATCAACTTCTCGCTTGCAACACATACAGATTATTTCGCGTTATCATAAGAGGAAACGAAAAATGATGTTCATACAAAATAATGATGTTGATAATCCTAGTTTTTTTTTCTACCCTATCTGATATAATAATAGATAATGGATAATTCTGTTACTTTACTCTCTAAATTAAAATTTAGTCAATTTTCTTCATAGAGGATGTAACACTTCGAAACAAGGTCTTATTTTAAATTCAAACAAGTAGGTAACATATGTCGCTATCGAAATAAGCAATCTATTTGTCCACTAAAGTCTCATACGCTTAAATAAACTTTAATCCGTACACCCTCAACCCTTTCGAGTAAATTGCAAAAAACCGTTAACAGTTTTTTTTTTTGTTAGGAATACAAAAATAACTTTGTATCTAATTCATTGACTCATGATTATTTTTCAACTTCTTAAAATAAATTTAACAATGACTAAGATAGATAATGATATAAGTATCGAATATTCTTATAGCAGGTTGAAATATATATAAATACCTATATTGTAAAAACGAACTAGAGTGGAGTAGACCTGAGGGTTCCGTACAAAAATTATTATTGACCTGTTGGTCTAGTGGTTATAGACCCTGACTACTGAGCCAGAGGTCGTGGGTTCGATTCCCACCCAGAACAAATAATTGTGTGAAACCATGATCATTTGTTCTGCGTCTGGGTGTAATTTATCTTTAATATGCATTGAGATAAATATAAAGAGTTGCTATCACCTAGAGAAATTTTGTTCGGTTTTGTTAAAACTTAAAACTAATCGACGCTACAGCGCTGAAACAATCATCATTTGTCTAACCAAACACTAGGGATGGGTAGCGCTGCAGCGCACTGGGGCGTGAAATTTTTCACGATCAAAAGGACGCAAGCGCCGTGATTTTCATGGCGCTTATGCGTTTCGTTCATCGAACCTATGCTAGATGAGCTCCTATAGACTAAATTAAAAAACAGAACGGACATTTAACTTAACTAGAAACTTCCGTTAAAATAAACTATTTATAATTAAATTAGAATTAAATAGTTAAAATATTGAATTTGTTTATTAATTTCAAACTTAAAAAAACGACAAACAATAAATAAATGTTTAACTTTGACTGATCTTTACTAATGTATGTTACAAATTAAATTAAATCATTTATTTCAATGAAACCAATTACTTATAGGTATTTTTGAATTATCAGTAGTCAAGCCGAACGACCCAACACACATACGCCACCATCGCCATCGGAAGCACTTCTAGGCGAACAACGCCGAATTTCTGTTCTGCAACGTTTTAATCTCTGATAATTAGTTCCTGCTTACAGTTCTTCCTTAGTGAAAGTAAGACAGCGCGAGGTGTTATACATTGATAGAAGTGAAATAGAGTTATTGTTTAATGGCCAGTGTACACTGAACCACAGTCGAAGTGCGTATGAGCTCGTTGTAGCTCCGGAACCACAACTAAGTTCGACAAATGTAATGTTCCAAACGCCATATCTAATACGTAGTAAACCTTAATATGTATGTATTTAGAAATATATAAGGATGTTTATCAGCTTTCTGGTTACCATAGTACAGGCTCTGCTCAGTTTGGGATCAGACGGCCGTATGTGAGGTGTGTGAAGTTAATTATTATTATTTTGTACAGTGAACTGTGACTAGAGAGACTCTCCAACGATTTTTACCAGCTTTTCCTACCATTACTGGCCAATAGCTAAAAAAATGTGACATCTTGCTTATGTATGGAAGTACTAAATGAAAGTATTCTAAAGGTCGTTATGAGTGAATTTGTACGCATCAAAATATAAGATAAAATTGCCGCATCTCTGCCGTGTGTAGGTGTCTCAAGTTATTATATTATTATTATTGCCTGCAGCTTAAACAGTTTTACCACAAAATTACATAAAGACAGAGGTTTCAATCTGCACAAACTATTAAATGAATATACCCACCCTCACTACGCGATAAAGTGCAAAATAATTCCCACCCACGCCACGCTCCGAGACTACTATTTTATTTACCTACTAGCAGTTCCCGGGCGGCACTCTAATTATAACTCCAGCTATCTGCCAGCGAGAGTCCCATGGAAATCGGTCCACCCTTTTCGGAGATTAGACGAAACAACATAAATCACGCATAGATGAAAATCTTAAAAATTGATGGAAACATCCAGATGCATTTAGTTAAAAGCTGGATTATGACTATTTATGACATTACAAATAGACACTTCAACAATTTTTTTTTGTATAGATGTATAGATATGATACACCAATTAATATACCTATCACATAATTTGCAGCGTACTATTTTGCGTGATTCCCTGGGTTCTTCGTGCTGTTGGCTGCGCGGTTACAAGAACAAGAAAAGAGTGACCGATGCCTGATTTTACGCCTTCTAGCGACCACTGTAGACTTGAATCTAGTGTGTGCTGTTTGGTATCGGTTCCTTAACAAAGGATTTTGGTGATCGGACTTACAACAACGTCATCACATAAAGAGTAAATTTTCCTCTATAAAATGTTCAAGTACCTAGAAATGATACTACTATATCTTTCCTAGATATATTACCGAGGATTAGTTTACCTCAATGCCAATACTATGTATTACTGAAAACTAGCGATAATAAAAGGAAAAGATCACACAGCAACACAAAATTTAATCAGATTTCGCAATCCACTTGCAGTGAGCGGCGTTAACTAATTAGCTACACTTGAAATTAGAGATAATACAAATATTAAACAATGGATGCCCTTGAAATTTACGCGGTCTGTTCTAAAAAGGTCAAAAAGGTACGAGCTAGATGCCAGACAATTGTTACTACTCGTGCGTTATACTCTTTAAGGCTGGGTCAGACATCGGGCGCGGCAGAACGGTGACGCGACGTCTGCAGGTTCTAATACTAGTTAATATAGAAGATGTCACACAGCGCTTGCGTCGTCGTCCTGCCCCGCCTTTAATATTAATATATTAGGGTTTATTTAGAGGACACCTCCCCTAAAAAAACCCCTTAAATAATAAAAATATATAACGTCTCGTACGGGACGTTATATATTTAAATTATTTTAGGGGATTTAATTTAAAAAAATTGGAATAGAATAAAGGGTGGTTAGAGTAGCAGGTGACGGCGCTGACGAATCGGAAGCCAATTGAACTGAAGACGAAGGGAGGAAAAATGGTCAAATTTACGAAGGTTAAAAATGAATCGAATGCAGTTATACAGAAAACGGTCGTATTTGTTGAGGCCTTCCTCAATGCCTGCCCGGATGTCACAAGTCACTTTTAAGAGAGCGGAAGTTGTGCTATGACCAGGCCTGAATCCCGATTGAAAAGGGCTTAGTAAATTGTTACAGCTTTTGGTGCACACACGCCTCAAGCACTTGAGATAGGAAGGAAAGAATGGATGTGCATTATACGAATTTGATTTACGGGGGCGCGATTTACTAGGTTCAATCCAAAACGTCGCTACCGAAGTAAGAAGGACGGATGTAACGTAATGTTATATCAGTCTAAGGATATCCCTAAAGGTTAAACTTTTTTCAACAGCGACATTTATGCACGGTTACTATAATCAAAAAACGATTCGTTTTGCTTCTGTTAAGCAAAACGAATCGTTTTTTTAGGGATATCGTTTCTTGATTATAGGAACCGGGCATTAATCAGTTAAAAGTCTATCCTGTTTTCTATATAACACACAGTGACAGAAAAACTGTCAGAACCTACCTATATTATTATTAAGAAAATAGGTAGACTTCATATACCCAGCATGCCCACAACATCCAGCACAAAAATAAACCATTTTATCAATCATCTTTAGATAAAACGTATCAAGTAGGTACATATTACAGCTGACTTTGCTGCGCTGACATTAAATTTGATGATTTGAAGATATCCTGTCCATTTTCAACTACGATTAATGAGATCAGGACAAAGTCATATTAGTGTGATATTAAGACTTACACAGAACAGATATTAAGCATATGAACGGATATTCAATGATTTTATAGGTCATGGTTTGATTTGTTTAAGTAACGCTAGCCAAACTTACATGTAATGAACCAAATTAATGCGTTAGAAAGATTAAAATTTTAAATTAATAAATTCATTTAGTATTTTGACAAACATATAGAATAACGGTTTTTAAACGTCTTGGTCGAAATCTTTAGATTAGGATATGAGGTTGAAATCGTCAGTTTACAGCGAAAAGAATGTGGCTAATCAGAAATAACGAAATTTTTCCACAAATCTGTAGATTTATGGTTATCATATTAGTAATAAATGCCAAATTTAGATTTCTATTTGAAATATGTATAATCAAATAATATATTATTAACAGATAAAGATTGATTATCCATTTTGTTGCTTCAGTCACGCAGACGATGTTTTAATAATAGAAGTAGGTTACAAATTGACTATTATTAATATAAATGTATACCTAATATAAAAACAAGCACCGGTAGCGTAATGGCTAAGGCGTCGGACTTGCGATCAAGTGGTTGCGGGTTCGAACCCCACCCAGTGCACTACCGACGTGAACCCACTCCTATCACAAGCATATTTAGCTTAGCTGGAGGGGTTAACAAGAATACTAGTAATGTGAGAAACACGTTACTAGTATTCTTTATTTAAAAAATATATATAATCTTATCATTATAAAATATTTTTTTCATTTAGGTATTTACGTTATTTTTGCGACATAGAGGCAGCTGGTTTTTCTTTTAATTTAAATAACTGTATAAATCAAATTATGTAATATAAAAACAAAAGCTAAAAATCAATAAAACTCTAAAAAGCATACATGAATACATTATAAAATTGTCTTTTAGCGAGGAGTTTTAGGGAGTTAACAAGGATACTATTAGTGTGATCCAAGTGAGTAATATTCTTAAAAAAAAAACACTTTTTTTTTACAAATATGCGATAACGTGAGATACCAATGTCCGTTATTTTTTTAACATAATTTTTTTATACTTCGTTTTTTTTTATTTCAACACAGATGAGATAAAAATGCTATAAAGCGTGAAATATTACGAAACAAATGGAAGTGTTAAACTGGGGCATTTGATTTGAGATAAATCCGCAGTGTTTGTAATACCTTTCGCGTAACGGGAAGAGAAAGCCTCTAGAGAAGACGTCAAGAGTTCTTTGGCGGGCTATATTACATTTCGCGGTAACCACACCGTTATCTTATTAACCGTTATTTCCTAAAATTCCCGTTAAAGCAGCTTATTGGTGATTTTCATCTTATTCGCTTATGAATATAATTTTTTATACCAATAAGGTGAGAAACAAGTGTATAGATTGCTTGATGATATGCGCTTATGTGAACGCTAATAACACTACACCAAGCTGTATCACACCGAGCGCCTGGCTTCTGCAGTACCGATATATCTTCGATACAAACTTTGAAATTCATAGACTTAGTCCTAATATAGATTTACTTATTCTACACATGGCCACCCGGCAAAAAAAGTGTCATTTCATCACATATTAGGTACGTTTTGACATTTTTATAGCATTGAATAGCAAATGTTGCATTTGATCAGCTGTAAAAACATCGTTATTAGCTCAGTGAAAAAGTTCCCTTTTTCACTGAGCTGTTTTGTTCAATTCACCGGCATAAAAGTCGTGTTTTCTCGAAATATATAAGATATTACTAACCCTCATCGATATATTTAACTAGTCGATTAACACTAAAAATGAGCCGCTGTATTCCAAAACTTAAGGAAGGTTTTAACAGCCGCTGTTTTGTTCATGCTTTAGATACAGTGAGAGTTGCGTGAGTAAACCATTTACCATTATCACTATTGTCTACAGAAATTGTCTTTAAAATAATAATCAGCCTTCACTAAAAACGCACCCACGTTGCAGGTATCCGAAGGAAAAATAGGCTAAGGGTTCTACAAAAACAAAACAATAAAAATGTAATCCGGAACTATTATCATTGTTCCGAATAATAAAGCTCTTCCCAAGTGTTGAAGGAGTAATTAAGGGTTTATTATCATTGGCAGTGAATGATTATTAGGGATTGGCAGTTGGCACAAGCTTCAGACCTGGGGCAGTTAAGGAATGCAATACGACTTTATAATTTATTTCACTTGTGTTTATTGTGTACCGTGTAAAGGGGAAACGAGTTAAACGCGCAATGGAGCGCAATTACAATATTACACTATTTTGTTTATAATTAATTTACCTAGTTTAGACCGAAAATAAATATTCTTTCGTATTAAGTTAATATATTTTTATTTTATTTTATTTTATTCGGAATACCAACAGCATGATACACATACAATAAATGCTAGAGGAAATAACAATGAAAGCCATTGACAGGTATTCGCAATTAGATTCTACACAACACAACACAACTAGAACAAGGTAAACAAAGGTATGTTAATATTAAGTTTAGCAAATATAAGACTTAAAAACTAAGAGTGTATGGATTTGTTACGCTTTTGGTATTGGGGTTAAAGAAGTTTAATGCGAACATTTTTCTAACTTGTGGGGGTTTAGATCTAAATATCTCAAACTCGCTATTTATTTTGTAGATGTCGTTTACAGCTCTACTCGCCCGAATGATAAATGAATGAATGAATCTAAGGACTAAGTAACTTCTGCATTAATTATTTGCTTTAATATTATTTATGATAATTTATACTACTTACTAACTACAACAGTGTGATACAATAATTATACAAATTTATTTCATTTTTGTTTTTAAATTTTGATACAATTTCGATGTTATCGCAGCGGAGCAGTTGCAGATCATACCGTTTTTATCACTTAAATTTAATTTTCAATTTTAATTTATTATATCTATGGCAGTCATGAGTAAGCGGCGTGATATCTACAAGGAAGTAACCACTCACGTACAAACAAATAAGAGATCACGTCCACTGCCATAACAACAAATAAAGGCGTCAGCAGAATACAGTTACACGCGCCAACCCCTCTCTCAAGTTAATGTAAATAACTAGTATATAAGTCACTGTAAATAAATCAATCAATTAATATTCGAGAGTCACAGAAGTCTTTCTATACCTCCGCAAAAATATCTCTTACGGAACTGCGGTGTGTGGGTAAATCCGGCAACTATTTAATGTAGTATGATGTTTTTTGTTTGTTCTCTGAAGGACCTGACTGACCTGTTGGTCTAGTGGTTAGTGACCCTGACTGCTGAGCCAGAGGTCGTGGGTTCGATTCCCTCCTGAGTCTGGGTGTTCGTTGTGTCCGTTGTTTGTATGTTTGTAAAGTCCCCCGCGACACAGGAGTAATTCCTAATGCGGGGAGTTGTCTTTAAAAAAAGAAAAAAAAAAAAAAACAGAAGACTAACAATGTATGCATTTTGTTAAAAAGGTTTAATTACCAGGCTATCGCATTCTGATTTACCTGCAAATCTACTGATGGTATGTATAAACAGAAAATAGTAATTTCAAGGTAGAATAACACCCGTATTCACAAACAATGATAATATATGAGGATTCACAGTGAGCCCGGACACATAGAGACGGCAATTTCAATTCTTAAACAATACTTGAGCGGTGGACAAACGCTATGCGTTCATTAAAAGGAACCCTTATGTAAAGTAACTCGATAGCTATTTTACGCATACCATAGCGTCGGTGTAGGTGAGAGTTGATGAAAATTGCTGTTTTATTTCATACTTTTGATTGAACAGAGGACATTCATTACGTTTTTTTTTATTGAAAAATATATGGTTACATAAATATTTAATTTTGTTTTTATTATCTTACTTATACTTACTCTTATTTCAATATTGAGGACGCGTACCGAATTTTACTGATTTTATTAATAATTTAGTAATTCATTTTAATGTAATAAAATTATAAAATTTCTCAGTTTTACGCATTAGCGGAAAAGTTACAAAAACTTGTGCTCCAAAACATTTTCTAATAGTGCATTATTTTGTTTCTACACAGGTAGCAATTAAAAAAATATTGAGTTTTTAGTACATTATGAGAACCTCCTCCTTTTTGAAGTCGGTCAAAAATTAATTAGGTACAACGTATTAAGTAACGCATTTATACTTTCAAGGGAGTTTCTTAAAGTATTGTGAAGGTAGATAACAAATGAAAAGAATTTACAAAAAAGATCTGACAAGAATTTACTTTGAAAAGATAACAAGTTTGTATGGAAAATTAGATATTAGTACCAACAATTTAGTTTACTTATTTGATCTGTGATAAAGAAACAGCTCAGTTCAGTACAGCAGCATGCAGTAAATACTTTTGCATGTCAAGGTTTCGCGTTGAAGGTTTAAACCTTCGCAATTTTTTATTCAAAGTGAACCACGTCATTACGACTGGAGATGAGATGTTTAAATTAGTTAAATAGTTATGCATTGTAAATACTACTAACTTATCTATATATTTATACGTGAAGATAAATCTTTATACCCCTTTTTAAGCAAATATTGCGCTCTAAAGAATGTGATATTTGGAATACTTTAAGTTTATAGAAGTGCAAAAAGCTAAAATTTTTAAACAATATGTGCATAAGTATAAAGTAATCCACATTGTAAAAACGGGTACATTATAGCTATAGGGGTCCAGTATATATTTTGATCTGTCATGGTACAAAAGTCTATATAACGTAGGTCAAGTCATAATGGTAATTTTAATAAAACATAGACATTCAAGACGGTCGAAATTCGGCTGCCAGGCGATCTCTAGTATGTATAAATACTACTAAAGTATTATAGGTATAGTTATCGGTGACAAGGTTTTTTTTAAATATAACTAACTACTACTATAACTACATTCGGCCAAATACCATCCGATTGTGAACCAATTTTAAAGATTATTGAACATATATCGAGGGTGAAAAATCACCAGCCTTAGGGTGGAAAAATGTAAATTTAAATGGGTGTTTTATTTTCATTTTTAATATTACATTATTACAAACTGCTTTATGTATAATAATAGCATCATCCTCCGCGCGTTATCCAACGTTACGGCCGAACTTCGATATTTTACGTACAGCGACTGCCATCAGACCTCCACAACCCAAGTATACTAGGCGATATTAAAGTTCTGTAGTTAGACCAGGCTGTCGAACTTTTTAGACCTCCAACTATACGTAACGAATGCCACAGATGTTGACCGACGGTTTAACGTGCTCTCCGAGGTATGGAGGGGTCTCAATGTGTTAAGAGTTAAGAATGGTCACTAATCCTAAGACTGACCTGGCTAGTATTACTTATCCTTGTAATGTGCTAACTTACTCGGTTACCACTTAGTCACGTGCGCCTCGTATGTTTAATAATATATGCTAGAAAATAGAGTTCATGAAGATTGTACGATTGAGCAGAATTTGAGACGGGCAGGAGTCTCTGCATTATTGTTGATATTATTGAACATTATATTCCTTACAAGTGTGGTATTCAACGTATTCATGTGTATTAATGATGTACGATTAATGTGTTTTACTCAGTAGTGTTGGAGTGCACGGACTTCCCAGCAACAGCCAGTTCGAGAACAGGTATGCGACAATGACCTGCTCGAGCTATTACATTATATTACATTATATCCATCCATTATTACATTACATCCATCCATCATTACATTACATCCATCCATCCGTAAAAGCAGTATCCCGTCCGTTACCTACTCGTCTTACCTACCTTTTGCTTTCAATATACTCCCAATTTACAAAGAGCCCGGTAGATGTCGCGTATATGTGTACGAGTACGTCTCTGCCTACCCTTTCGGGGATACAGCCGTTAGGTGAATGCGAACGCGGCTATAAAGGGTCCCTTGAAAAAGGGCTCATATCGCGTGGGGCCCGATAGTCGGGTATCCTCGATTTATGACTGTGAATAAAACCGTATATCTTTAATAAATAATTCTAATCGTAGGTAAGATGTGAAGATATTAACTTACTTTTGAAAGACATCAAATTTTTTCGTTGCCTATATGACTTTGGACTTTGTGACGTCTAGTCTGAATATAATAAAATCTAATAATAAGTTTGAAATTGTATTGTAATTTAATGAGAATAACAGCATTGTCGTTGAACAAATTTCGATGAAATTGTACTATCACACGTCTATTTGAAAGTACCATTTTATCGAAATTTTATCGACTTAATCTATCTACATTAATTCTTGGGGGACATGGGACCCAAGATTCAACGGGTCAAAGGCTATTTAAAAATAATAATTAGCCTGATCAGGAAATAAAAAACCTCGCCTGGTTTTTTACTGATCATTAGGTCACTGCTTCGCTCCTAAGGGTCGTAGCGTGATATGACATAGCCTATAACCTTTCTCAATTAATGCTCTCTATCTAATACAAAAATAATTAATCCAATCTGACTGACAGTTCCAGAGATTAGCACGTTTATACAAACAAAAAACTAGATAAAGCTAGAGTTTTTTGGATATAATATTAGTATACATTATGAATTTAATTCGACACTCCAAATTTAAAAGAGGCTATTTCATATCTTTCAATTAATATCTATACAAACTAATCACTACCTACACATTTATAAAGTCTCGCCGCGTCTGTCTGTTCGCGATAAACTCAAAAACTACTGAACGGATTTCCATGCGACTTTCACGAATAGATAGAGCGATTCATGAGGAAGGTTTAGGTATATAATTTGTTAAGGTTTTGTGTAAATTTGTTGAAATATGATAATAATTGTTAAAGATGTCTCTGCTACCCGTGCGAAGCCCGGGTGGGTTACATACTACTACTACATACAATAAAGCGGTATGCTTTGTTGGTAGCGCTAATCGCATGGTCTACTACAAGCCGGATTTAAAATAAAGAATCTTGGCGTTCGATAACCCTTTTATGACAAATACCTGTATTAATTTAAAGAGATAAAGATACCCTGCCCCACTGTTTACGAATTTATACGAGGTAATAAATTATGAAGCTTTTGCATCTGTTTTTTAAATTGTAGTGTTAATATTCCGCCTCATCTTCTCCCTAGTTGACTGTCAATCAATGTCAGGTTATCTCTGCAGTTGGTCTATAGTCCTATAATTACCAAATACAAACAAAAACATCCAAGGGAAATAGCGAGCAAAAGGCTTACTCAAAAATGAACACTGAAATTCTTTCAAAATTTATATTCGACGCGTCGCTGTTTGTAGGATCATTATAGGAGTGTCTATATACAGTACAGCACTAATGTTACTTTTTATGTCATTTGCTGCAGGGGTTTGTCAATTTTCTACCACAGACAGCTCATCAACTTAGAACTAACTTACTCAGAACATTATGTACAAGGCGATTCGATACATTATAAATATACGAGTCATGCAACCATATGGTCAGCAAAATGCTGCGCGTTAAGATAGATACGTGATATTATTCGCCTGTTCCGGTTTAGTTCTAAACTAAGTTACTCTCAGGAAATTAAGTATAATCAATCTAATTTGTATCTGCACATTTAAGGACACACTTTTAATGAAGAAATATGTGCAAGTTTATAGAACATGTTTTTTGTATTTGAAACAAATCAATCAATTTGAATCAATGTTGCATGTATATGTGCATGTCGACTATCACCAATTGCGATGGTGTAAGTCCGAAATTGCTTCATTAGTTTATTTGAATCGAACTTACACCGGTGTATGTTAACACACTTCAAGGCGATTCTGTAAAACAGAAATGTTTGGAATCCAAACGTTTAAATAAGTCATCTACCAGATAGATAGGTGGATTTTAATATACACCACTGTATGTTACATATAGTACGCTTAGTAACATATACATATGAGTACATAGACCGAAGAAATTTTGCGCATGAGGTCGTGCTGCGACTCTGATCAAAGACTGCCATACCACCGAGTGTACGTTATTTACGCTTTGGACTTACTCTGTGTTAAGTTAAGGTCTTATTATTATTACTGATTACTTGCTAGGTAGAAAGTTTGAAATGTCGGATATTTTTATTAAACGGATCAAACATAGACGTTGCGCGGAATAAAATTATTAATTAATTATGATAATATAAATACGATTACACTTTATTTACGCTTTATGGCAATTGCAGGCCAATGTCACTTGATGTACTTGCGCGCGATAAATACCTACCGGCCGCTGGTCCGCCAGCAGACCTTATACGCCAGTCACGCAGTGGGTTGTCGCCGACAGCTGTATCGGGCGCACACTCTTTTATATTTAAAATACAAAAAACGTATTTCAAGATCGTATTGATAGACTTTTTAAATACTGTAAAGTTCACAGTGAAAATTGACATGGTTGTTTATGTGCAATATACGAATGTAGATAAGGTAAGAGAAAAAAAGCCCGGCATAGCACTGTTTATGAAATTTAAAAGAATGATCCTGTTACGCCTATTTGCCCTTGTTTCCCTCAAGTTGTTAACTAAAACTTGTAACCCTCGACACACTTACGGGACTGAGTGCTATTGCGAGGCAATAGTAATCGTGCTTACAACCATTTAAGTTCATTTTCGCAAACAGGCGGTCGGCGCCCAGAAAGAGCTCGGCAATTAAAACGATAGTTACGTATCGATAGTGATGGGATGAGTGATTTATCTCTTACTTTAGAAACTACTCAGTAATCTGTGCCCGAGCACGATTACTTTAAAGAGACAGTTAAACGAGCACACGAAAACCGGGCGAGTCAAACGAAAAAAACAATACCAAGTATATTCGTGCATAGTCAGATTTCTTCACCTCTCCCGTTCTTAAATTACGTAGGTACCTATCATTTTCTATTTATTTTTAGGTAATTGTAAGTTGATTTTCTAAAATCAATCTCTTAAAAAATAGTATCATATCAATATCTTAATGATATGCATGCAGATTTGTTGATTTTCATTTCTTTCTTCGACATACTCCGGTATAACGTGGCTTCGTCAGAAACCAGTATTATGTCAGCAATGAACAACGTCATCCTAATGTTTACTAATAATAACCACCTCACTGCCATGCTATCGTCCACTAGGTCTATGAGATCAGAATCAAAATTTGCGGGCTTCTCAAATGGAAATTTAATTAGTATAGTTATTAGAAAATGGGACACTGCGAAGACAATTTAAGTTACATAATAATACAGTATACTCGTAAAAATAAATAAATAAAGTACTGTAGAACACTTATACAGCCATGGAGTATCTTTGTTTTATTTAATATTTTTTCTCGACCAGATCGACTGACTAATTGCTGACTGATGGTAACTGAAGCTCTAAAACTAATGTTTAAAATGTTATGTAAATAGTGAAGCGTAGTGTCGAGACATACTAATAAATAATGTATATAATGTGGTAGTGAACGTAATTTCTTTCTTTAAAAAAAAATGTACATCTATTTTCAAAATTTTCGAATCTTACTTGGTTACCGAAATAATACACTATTCTTCGGATAAGTGGATATCGATAATTAAAATTGTAATTATTTTTTTTATTAATCTAGTTACTTAAAATTAATTACTTTGGTTTAGTTAAGCTTAGTTATTGAAATACTTTTTTTTTCGCTTTCCAGTTTTGTTTTTCGCCGGCTTCGTTTGTTATTAAATTTTTTATTCCTCTTGTGGATACATCTGCACCCATACTAAAAATAGAAATTTCAATCTTCTATTTTTTTAATCATTAGTCTTTTTTCTCACAATGCACTTAAATTAACTTTCTTCCCTCTTTTTTATTTATTTAATATTTTAGGGCAAAGATAACAGAAGATCGAGCGATTGCAAGTTATTTTAAGGTAGCGCGTGTTCGCTATCTGCAGACAAAATTTAATCAACTTATCTTGGGCTGATGGTTGGAGTGGAAAGTACTATACTACACGGATCACACTGAAAGTTTTTAGAAAATATAAAACGGAATGATACAGAAGCCTGTTAATATTTTTATTGCTTTTCGAAGTAGTCTCCGTTCCTTTCTAAGCACCATCGCATGCGATGGAAGATGGACTGAAGTAGGGAGCTCACTCTTCTTTAGGGATCTCTTCCACGCCTTTTTCAAACGCAGCCACTGCATCTTCAGGGTTCATAAAAGAATTCCTCTAAGTTTATCTTTTAATTTTGGAAATAAATAAAAGTCACAAGGCGCCAGGTCGGGACTGTAAGAAGGATGACTCAAATCTCCACACCTTCGATAGACAAATATTCGATAGTCCGTCTGGCGAAGTGAGCTGGAGCGTTGTCGTGGTGGAGGAGGATCCTGCTTCTTGGACTCTGCTGTCTAACATTTTCCAAGACAACTGGTAGACAATGACTGACATACCAATCTGCAGTAACAGTTCTTTTATCTACTAGAATGATTGTTGCGAAATGACCCGTCCATCCAAAGAATGAGAACATATAATTTCTTTTGTAGGCAAATCTTCGAATGAAAACATCCATTGCGCAGATTCTCTTTTGGTTTCGGGTTCGTAACAATATATCCAGCTTTCATCACCTGTCATGTACAGCATTCGAGTCACCCTCGTCATACGTTTCAAGCATTGAGCGGCACCAATCTAAACGACGGAATTTTTGATCTTCCGTCAAATTATGAGGTATTCATCTAGTACAAAGCTTTCTGACGCCTAATTGTTCATGTAAGACTTTATGTACTTGATTCATACCAATGCCTAAAGCTGCCCGAATCTGGTGATATGTCAGCCTTCTATTATTAGCGGGCACAGCACTCACGTTATCTTCAGTAGTCGCCGTAGAAGGACGTCCTTCTCGAGAACCATCAACAAGTTTGCTTCGACCGCGTTTAAACTCATTAAACCAGGTGTAAACAATGGCACAAGATGGGGCTTCGTAATGAAATGCCAAGCGAGGTCTATCGTAACATTGTTGTTTAGTAAGACCGCAACGAAAGTCGTAATAAATATCATTGAGCGAAAATTTTCTTTAGTCAAATCCATTTCGACAGACACCTTTTAAATTGCCGCCAATTTGTAAAAACAAATGACATCTCTGCATCGCCCAAAGGTTGACTAGGAGAAAATGCCTACGGCATTAAGTCCGCCTTGTGCATATGTATTTGGAGGAAGTTTAAATAAATAAATAAAGTCATTAAACATCTACAGATTCCCAAAGAAATTTCGAAATTTAAATGAATTTTTCATAGGCTACTTTTCTTACTGGCCTATTCTAAAAACTTTCAGTGTGACCCATATATGTTTATTTTTGAAATAATGGAGACGAAGCAATGGTATTTTGTCTTATTTCTTAGTCGGTTACCGACTTTATTTACCAAACAAAAAAAAACATTCCGTTACATTACATGGCATTTTTTTTGGAATTAGTACCCCATGCTTTAAAGGATATTTGCATGTCTTGTTTTATTTCGGATTATCGTGCAAGATTCACTTTTCTATAGCTATATTTTATGCTTTTCGGAATTATCTTAAAATCTCGCATTTAACTTTTAACCGCTCATCTCTTACAGTTTTTATGTTTTCGAAACATTCAGATTTGAATATTTAATAATCAAAGGTTTTAAAATAAGGTAATTATATATATATATAATTTACAATCCATGAAGCAGCCCTCTAGGCAGATGTTGTCTCAACGCGGAGGAAACAGCCGCCCACGTTATCCTGAAGTGCGAGGGAGTGGCCACACAACGGGCAAATATCCTCGTGGGTGCGAGATCGCTCATAGAAGCCTGTGAACTCCCCAAGAGGCTTCTGTGTTCTTGATTAAATATTTCTTTCAGCTGACCAAAGTCGAAATACCTATTATGTGTGTTCTTGTTTATTATTTTATTTGATAAATTTGAATTTTTTTACCTCTATAACCTCCTGATTATTTAATGAAATCACTACATATTATAAAACAAAGACCCCCGCCGCGTCTGTCTGTCTGTTCGCGATAAACTGAAAAACTACTGAACGGATTTTCAATCGGTTTTCATTAATAGAGTGATTCGCGAGGAAGGTTTAGGTGTATAATTTCGATCGAAATACGATGTTAAAGATGTCTCTGTTACCCGTGCAAAGCCGGGCGGGTTGTTAGTATTAAATAAAGTGATATCTACTCGGAGTTATACTCTGAGGTTTGAATATTTATTCAAACCTACATACAGGGAAGAAGGAACACCGTACCGAATACTGCAATAATGTATTCAAATCATCATTCTTAGTCGAAAATCATTAGAATTCTCTGTCGGATTTTTTTTTGGTTAAAAGTGAAATCACAATAAGTAAACAGAACATTTGACTGAAAAAAATCAATATATACAACATACAGCCAAAAAATGCAATGTAATTAATCAAACAACATTGAAATTTTTATATGCAATTAGCTGGTCTTAAAGGCGCAGACCGTTAAAGGTGAATCACCGTACCGCACAAAAATAATAACTACAGTGAAGCTTACATTGCGTAGCACCGAATGAAACTAAAATCGATTATCTCGCATTTTATGATAAACTGGCTTTTGTAGTATGAAAAGTATCCACAGAAAGGCGTTTTTGAAAGTTTTTCGCGTAGCTCAAGCTTACACACTGTTTAGTCTTAGAAAATTTACTTAGAACTTTGTTGTAGTAATAAAAATATTTATAATGCCGAGTTATATTTAAATATTTGTAGGTGATCTTTTAGTAATTTTAAAAAAATGTTGTTGTGTTATTTTTAGTATTTTGTATTATTATTTTTAATATTTCGTTTTATTATTTTTAATGTTTTGTTTTATTATTTTTAATATTTTTTTTTAACTATTTTTAGTATTTTGTTTCATTATCTTTAGTAAATTTGTTTAATTATTGATGGTATTTTTGTTTGTATGTATTACTAAGTTAGGAAAACTATTGATTAAATGTAAGGTATTCTAATTCAATATTGTATTTTTTTACTAGTGTATTAGATACATTTTTTCAACAAAAAAAAGGTGTTGTAGGTAAGTTCACATTATTATATACATGTACTATGAGAATACAGGGTTCTGTCCAAAAACAAAACACTGAATACTGTAGTATTCAGTGTATTTTGCCCACTTATTGTGGAGGAGATCATGGACTTTTTTCTTAAATTTAAAATGGTTTGTGGAAATCCAATATCGATAGGAAGTGCATAATGCAAAAACATTAATATATTATGTACCTGAAAAAATAAAAAGGTAAGTTCTGGTTCAAAATCTGTCACTTATTAAAAAAAAAAATATTTATTCAGTATTTCATTTTTTCTTGCTGGCATCATAGAGCTATGGGTAGCCATTATATAAAGAAATAAGTTATTGGATCTATTTTAAAAATTTGGGACAACTGGACAACTTGTTGATTCAACATTCTAATATCTTCGAAAAGTCTTAGTTTTTTGTGAATTGCTTGTTTTTTCATATGCTTTTGTTGATCACATTTATGTTGGTGGCATGAATGTCCTGTAATCTATGGGTCTGTATGGGTTGGGTATATAAAAGTTTTATTTTTTTTTAGCTTTTACTGTAACAATCGTAAAAACAAGAAACATAAGGAGTTTTAATTGTACATATACAAGGTTTATTAACTAACTTTACAAAAAAATTGTGGTAGTGAAACTAATATTTTTATTTTCGGTTACATGCACTAAAAGAGGTATATATAAAACTCAGGATAGATACCAAACACTTTCAAATAAACTAATTAAATATTTAAGACATTTTAGGAATTGGAGATTTAAAATATTTAACATTCTGAACTTTAATGTGAAAATATTATTACTCGATCAAATGAAAATATGGGATTGAATGAGAGCTTCCACATTATTCTAAGTTTATAAAAATATTTTGAGGCCTGCTTTAAGCAGTGTCTACGTTTTTGTGATCTTAACTAATATTATAAATACTCAAAGAGGATTCACACTAATAGGTACTTACATACATCAATAATTTACTTGTACGTGTACTAATATATATAATATATACACATCAATATATACATTTACATTATTATAATATATACATATAACTATAAATGCCGCAGTACAGGGTTGTGTACAATATTCAGTGTATTTTGCCGACTCATTGGAGGAGATCATAGACTTTTTTAGAATGTTGCATCGATGGGAAGCTCATAATGCAAAAACATTAATATATTATGTACATAATATACTTTCATCATTTATAAAGTATTATACTTAATATTCTTGTTTATACCCTGCAGCCAAGCTACAAATATAAATTATTATTATTAATATTTTTGTTTATACTTTGGAGCCAAGCTACAAATATTAATTGTTATTATTAATATTCTTGTTTATAGCCTGCAGCCAAGCTACAAATATAAATTCTAATACTAAATCTAAGTTTCTTACCTTTAGCTGATATTAAGAGTTGTGAATCCACAACTTTGTTGGGCCAGTACTCCTCGAACTCCGTTCCGGGGGGAAAATAACTTTTAATGTCTGTTAAACTAATCACTGAACATGTTTCACTAGCAAATAATTCATTTCTAATTCCTTGCACCTTACAACAAAACTTCAGGTACGATAAGTCCCAGCCTTTCAACTGGTCTGCTTTTAACTTTAAGTTGTCCGTTTCCCCTTCAAAATAGAACAGAGGAACAAATTTCTGACTATCCCGCACAGTATAGGGTACAACAGATTCTTTATTTATTCTAATAAAACCACACTTATCTTTACTATTTGTAGTTCCTCTTAATAATTTATTATAACAAACATCTAGGAAGTTATAGAACTCATAAGCGTCCGATAGCCTCACAACTAAGTCCTTCTGTGTAAAAGGTTCCCGACCAAACTGTCCATCACAATGCCTGTTGTTAATCTCATTCAGTAGCCGTGCCTCAATTTCTGTAATATAGTAACTTCTTATACATGTACATGAGTATATATCTGCATGGAGGTAGTTCAAGTATTTGTTAAGAAGCTTGATCTCTACCATTCTAACAGCTACATATTTTTCATTGGACCGGTATATGTATGGTATGTGGCATTTGCCTAGCATGTCCCAACCAAAGTGACCTTTCCAACTGGCTTCGTCTGGGGCCGGTGTCTTCTTGTCACCTTCAGGCATAGGACGCTGTTCAGCAGCAGCGGTGTTAGTGCCCGTTTTTCGTGTAAGGAAGTTAATTATGCCCATTTGGCCACCAGAGCCAGGCGGCGCTACGCCGACCATGCCACCGGGCGGAGGCCGCGCCGCCGCCACCGACGCCGCGAGCGCTTTAGCCTTGTTGGCTTCCACCATCTTGGCGGCCAACTCACGGATCTCGGCTTCATCTGGTCTTTCGGTCTTTACCTTGACCATAGGAATGGTACTACTAGCAGCGGAAGTGTCAGTCATGTTTGCGATTACAGTATCCTTCTCGGACAATAAAATCACAATTTCTGATTTATCACGCGTTACATGAATAGAGAGCTACATTCTGCGGCGTCGGCTTAGCAAGTTTCAGTCAAAAATAACGAAACAACCGCAATCCTCGAACGGCATCGTCCACACTTATCACTGCACTATTTTGACAGATCGGTGAAGCATACAATGCGCTATCAAATAATTCACAAACAGTCACAGTTCACACACTCAACGTCAAGTTTTCACGATTGATCCGTATAGTCTTCACTGATCACAATCCATGTGAGGGTCAACAGAACAGAAAATAAGTTCCGCACTATTGCCGTCGTAAAGTTTTGAAAATTAATTTTCGCGGCAATTTCTTTTCATTGCCCATGATCTTTGTAAACAGTGTAAAACCTAAAAATACTGATGAAAATGCTATTTCGTATTATTTTCCACGATGTGGTAAGTGAGGAACATGAAACCCAAATTTTGTGTTCAGGGAAATGCCCAATACCGTTGTGTAGTCTCGCGAGGAGTGCAATTCATGTACATTTTTCACCTTTTGGTGACTCAGCAGCATACAAAATGGCCGCCGACAAGGCTTTGTTGGCCAATCGGGTTACTGCTAGCGGTCATACATAACTACAAAAGTCCCGTCGATGACGTAGCGGCACTCCTCGCGAGACTTGTTCTCAAGGACTTTTCATTTTGTTCTATTTTCGAATAATTTATTTTTGGAAATGGAGCTGTTAAAGTTGATCAGGACATCTCACGAAAAGAATTCTCTTCGCCTAACTTTAAAACTGTGCTACATATAATATAAGTCTATATATTCAATACCTAAATTATAATTTATGAATGTACTCTACAAAGTAGTGACTGGTGGTAGTCTCGCGAGGAATGTTTTTCTGTCACTTAGATGTTCTCACACTAAAAGTTATGCAAAACTCAACTCTAAGCAGACCGCATAAGGTCTGTAGAAGTTTCTTGAGATTTTAATCTCGACCGTACTGATTGTGCTTAGCGAGACTAGTCGACGCGCGCATTCCACGAACAATAATCCCCTGCATGAGTGAACGAGACAGCAACAAGTAAAAAGTAGATGTCAAATGTTTAGGTATTTTACTATGAACGTAAAGAGAACGTAGGTAGGTATATAATGCAATTACAAGCTTACGTAAGTATTTTAACCTACTTTGTAAAGACAAGTAGGTGTAGTTAGCGGTTTCGGTTATCTAGATTTTTCTTTTATACTGGGAAGGTACCACTAAAAATGTCATGTTTTATGTGTCCAAGTCTACGCGATCACGCTGATTAGTCAATGAAGAATTATTGCACAAGTTACCCAGAAATATCTATCTTATCGTATTTTTAACAATTATTTGATCGATTCAAAGAAAATAGAGATTTATTAAGTAGAGGTAATTATGGACCTTCCATATCAGTAACAAATTTATTGTTCATCAATTCGATTTATTTTCTTTTTGTTAAGATACTTGATGATTAGCAATTGTATTGTATTTGTGAAGAATTTATGGTCACATTTTGATACTATTATGCGATTTCACCATATTAAATGTATGTAGGTGTATTTTTAGATTTCTACTGATTAGCAAAGTGTATTAGAACCTGCTATGTAAATTGATGCAGGTTGTTACATAAACGGGCGAAAATGCTATGACTTTAGCTACAGGCATTGCAAATTGGAAATTCCTCTCGTTTATTTTCTTGCGAAACAATAGCTTCAGAAAAGTGAGGTCAAAAATTTGAGTCGTATAATCATTGAGATAAATATATATACGTACATGTACGTAGTACATTTATATCGATGCGTATAATAGACATTTTAGATATTATGAAAATTCGTGGTTTTTGGAGATACAAATATTATTCTATAGGAGGATCTTAGCCGATATTGGGCTCTAGGCTTCCAGTAACTGTATAGATTACATTTCTTAAGTCACCAGACTCTATTTCTCAACATCTCGATGAGGACTCATCGATACGAAAAGATTTTTGACTTACTTATTATAGTGCTATCGGGGAAATCGTAAATTAGGAAAGCAATTTAGTGAAACGAGTATAATGTCCCTCCAACATAAAGGAAAGATCCTGCGACCAGGATACGTGATCATGGATGGGTGATATTCAAAAATTACATAATACTAATCGGCGCGAGAAAATTCATTGCGCGATTCAGGATCAGTTATTACTACATAGTCCGACTGATCTTTGCTAGATAGCGCTGAGGTATATTTTTGATGCATGCACGTTACTCGCCTTCAGAAGCGGAACACGATAGAATTAATGAGTCAGCTGTCTGCTCGTATATGCTCCTTCGATGAGTTTTCCAGTGCGAGTAGTGAGTAGTTCCGGTGCGTCGGAAGTTGAGATCCCTAGTTTCAGTAATTTTGAAATAAATACGGCTAGCTCCAGTAAGTCAGAACTTAATGCCACTAGACCCAGTAAATTGGGCCGAAATCCGCTGCTCCAAGAGACTCAGGTCTGAGTGCGGTGTCTCGGTGAAGTCTCCAGTGACTGGGGGCAGTTCCTATGTAGTGGCTTAGTTTTTTTTAGAACGTACTCCTAATACGTAAGCTTAATCAGACTGAAGCGAAAGGCATGTGGTTTTCATGTTGAGGCTGAGGAAGCTGGCTGGCTGATATTTGATTACGGTTAATTGCTGCTGGAGTGCATACGTTTGTGGTGATGATGATGCTGCTGATCTGCTCCATTAACAATAGTGATAGAACGGGCGTTATGTCCATCCAACACATTGGAAGTATCGTTTGATTAACCTAGGTGGTCATGCCTGGCTAGTTATATTTATACATATCGGCGAGAACCACTAATACACGATTTGGGATGAATATCATGAATAGGTAGTTAGTTAGTTACTGTTTTAGTTTGGCTGCTTTTCGCTAGATGGTATGTTTTTACTGTATGTGGATGTTGCGACAAATTGACAACAAGATATCATGGCCGACCGAATTAAAGGTATTCCGATGTGACCGAATTTTAGGACACAATGAGTATGATATATGATAGACACAGGGTGAGTCCTGCAGCTTTGATGTCCTCTATTACTTTTAAAAGGCGGAAACCTTCTCCTCCAGTCCAGATCTGAAGCCTATTGTAAATTAAACAATTTTTTTTTGTAAACATACGCCGAGAGTTCTTATGGCCAGAGACTTCCAGCACGTTACACAAGACGGGAACAATGAATGCACGTTGGAAGTGGTTGGGGAGTAAAGGAAACGATATTTGAGGTCACAGAACAAAGCAGATATTGCGACAGTGAGATAGAATGTTCCAGCATCAACAGAGGCCTAAATTATACGGGAGATTGCAGTCAAACGGTAATCGATGAAGGAGACATAATCATTCGCTATCGCAACTAATCATATTTTCGCATTCGATTTTATAAAGAAGAATACTTGGTGGGGTGGACAACCATTGAAAATATATATCACTTTCAACCAGCGATGTAATTAACAGTAGAACATTTAGTTTTTTTTAATCAGTTATTTAAATCGTCAGCTTTAATATAGATCAGCAGATAAATAATAACTGACGTCGTCATGTATAAATCGGCGCGGCGCGGCCTTTAGATTTGTCTTTTATCTACTTATAATGTTCCTTGTCATCCATGACGACGTTGGAATGTTTCAAATTCGTGAACGTCATGGACGCTGAATACGTCAGTAGCAAAATAAAGTAGTAGCTACCGTTCCATTACTGAACACATTTACGGTTTGTCGGAAAGGTGACAGATATGATTAATGTTGTGGAGTCTGCCCTTGACCAAAGCACAGATAAGATAATAGTTACTTCGTAACCCAAAGTCCCCATCAGGTCATTTAGGTATCACGTACCTAGTGCAGAATATAGTCCATAGTCTGTGGACGTTTGCCGGGGCCCAACTGTGGGAGCAGTGGCTTGTTAGGCCTGTCTTGTGTCTTATAAGAAACTAGTTTTCACTTCAATTTAAGACACTGCTTCACATTGGTTAGTACATCGGACACTCTAGACGGGCCTGTTTGTCTGGTGGCCAGTGATCCTGACTGCTGAGCCAAAGGATTCAATTCCCACTCAGGACAAAGAATTGTGTGATGAGCACGATCATTTGTTATGTGGTTGAGTGTGAATTATCTATAACTAGCTCGACTGCGTAGAATGAGTAGTAAAATTTTTCTTCGAGCTTTTACATCTTTTGAGGGTAACGAAGTTACTAACAAATTACTCATGAGCAATCCACGTATAGTTGTTGCCCATGGGAAAATATTTTTTTGTTAATGTTGGTACTTACACTTTCTTTTTAACGTGTGGAAACCCCCACGGGTCGTTACCTCACTAAAGTAACGACAAGATGGTATATTAGACTCGAACTGACACGGTGTTCCTTCACGGAGTCCTATTGTCGTGGTTTGAGGTGTAACCTTACAGAAAATCCCAGCAGACGCATGTTGAACAACAGGCGACCGCACAACGTATAGTGCGGGAGGCCTTATCCCCCTAAATCAGAGAGGCGCCAGCGAACCACTTCACGCTGCCGTTTCGGGTTTGATTCTGTTAAAGCGACAGGTAACTCTGTTCGTCGACCGAAAATCGTTTTGACCATTGATAGAAGTAATGGTGGTCAACTCATGGTTCCAGCGACTGCGAGAGCCTTCCCGCACCGATAGCCGGTACGAATTCGAAACGCTGCTGTGCCCACGCTGACCACTTCAATAAATGTAACCTGTTTTCAGTTTCTTTTAAGTTATTTTACTGTAATCGCGAATGCTGCTTTCAGAGGAAACTGGGGTTGGGATTATTGCAAAACGAGGAATTTAAGACTTGCTGTTTCTTTTCATATTTATTGCTCGACAAGTCGACAACATGTGATATTATTTGGTCGTTGATCTGTCCCACCAAAACTTGACAAATAATGGATCTACAATATAAAATTTGATCCCTCATTTTGCCACCTTCATAGTTTATTTTCGCGACAAAAAGTAAAGGTTTTGTTTATCTCTATACCAAAATGTATCCAAATTACTTGGCCAATGCAATTATCAAGACCAATGTCTTCCGTAACAACTTTGACCACCTATTTTGCCACTTTTAAGCTTTTTCCCGACACAAAGTATCCTGTATTTCTCCAAGTTTTGATTCATCTCTGAACTTACTAAAATTCATTTAAATAAAATTGATTAATGATTGGGCTCCCATACAAACTTTGATTATCTATTTTGCCACCTTCAAGGTTTATTTTCACGACAAAAAATAGCCTATGTCCTATCCAATTAAAATTGGTTTTTATAAACTTTGATCCCCTATTTTGCCATCTTCAAGGTTTATTTTTACGACAAAAAGTAGCCTATGTCTAACTCCAACGTTTCGTTTATCTCTATACCAAAATTCATCCAAATAACTTGACCAATGATTAGGTACTCTTCCTTACAAACTTTGATGCCCTACTTTGCCACCTTCGAGGTTTATTTTCGCTACACAAAGGAGCCTATGTCCTTCGCCAAGGGTATTTATTTGGTATCTCTATACCAAAATTCATCAAAATAAAATTCATAGGCAATCCTATGAACTTTCTTCCATACAAATTTATATCCCCTTTTTTGCCACCTTTAAGATTTATTTTCACAACGAAAAGTAGCCTATGTCGTGTCTTAGGATATAACCTATCTCCTTGCCAAATTTCATTACGATACATTGAGCCGTTTAGTAGTGAAAAGGTAACAAACAAACAGAGTTACTTTCGCATTTATAAGCTGTTGCCCGCGACTTCGTTTGAGTGAAAAGTCAAATTTATTGCGTCGTTCCCCAAGATATGATCTATCTCCTTGCCAAATTGAATTACGATCCGTTCAACCGTTTAGTTGTGAAAAAGTAACAAACAAACAAACAGAGAGAGTTACTTTACTACAGTAATAGCACAGCTGATGCCGCGTTCCTATAACCAAGAAACGATTCGTTTTGCTTACGGACGGTAAAATTTTCGTTCAAAAATCAACGAAATTTTACCGTCCGTATTTTAGCTGGTTAAACCGCGGGCCGCAGCTAATGAGTAGGTACATAGAAGAAGAAAGAAAGAAAGAAAACTCAGGCCCAACATAGAAAACTGCAGTCACCTTTTTTGTTTTTGTGCCTGTGGAAACTCCCTCCGGCCTTCACCCCACGCTACTCAATTGTTGGTTGGGTCTTGGGTTGGCCCCATTGATTTTCATTTGCAACCCACGTGTGTCACACGCTCGAAATGACAAAAATAAGAAATCATAAAGAAGAAGAAAACAGTTAGATAGGTAAATAGTGATATTACACACAAAGAAGCGACAATAAAATGCCACAAAAGTATTTGTTTTTTTTATAGCAGAAGATCGCGATAAAACAACTATGACGATTTAACGCCTCGATTCGTCCTACCAATTGGTAGAGTTTCGCTGTAGTCAGTCAGTCAGTCCCGCTTCCTAGAAACTATGGCCCCCAGTGGCGAATTTACCAATAGGCTGAGTAGGCTGAAGCCTAGGGCGGCAGATTTTAGGGGCGGCGAATTTGGGAAAATATTTTTTTTTGTCTTACAAAAATTAAAAAGATTCATATTTACATATATACCTAACTACCTAAATGTCAATAGGTACACAAACAATTAAAATGTTTCACCACCTATATAAATGTTTCTACAATTTTCGTAGTCGTGTTTAACCGAACGCGACTACGAAAATTGTGCGGGCGGGAACGAGTGACACGACCCTTCACTACTGTATCTGGTCAACACAGTTCGGGTGAGAGAAGATTTTCTAATTTAAAACACAATTGAAAAGTTATCTAAAAATCTCCCTTAAGCCAAGAACTTTCATAATTTAATCTAATTTAATTTCATCGTCATCATCAGGCGAATCGTTACCAGATAATTAAATATAAATTTTTAAACGCAATAAAATATATTTTATTATGTTTAAGGCTCGAAAGCTGTTCCCCGGGAAACGCAAACAGCAACAGTCCAAACTCTCTCCCAAGACTCGAACTTATGAGTAAAATGCGCGAGCTGTCAGCCACTCAGCCGTCTGGTCAGATAGGAGAGCCTAAAAACTGTTATGACGCAATCTCCCAAGCTTCAACATTCACACAATAGAGAATGCAATTGAATGGAACATGGGGTTAAATGTTCGTTCAGCACTTGGCCTCCCCATCTGACGAAACTCAAAACTGAGACCGACAGTCAATTCAAAGTGCTAGATTCTCGATGAGATCGACAAGTTTTATAGCTGTACGCATCACGGATGATAGAACCAACGAGACCCAGTGATGATGATCACAGAGCTCCATTAACACGCCATTAGAGGGAGGACATACCTGAAATTGTCCACAGCAAGATAGAGATGGCTCTCGTCAGAGCTAGTGCAGACAACCAACAGCAGGGATCGGAACCATTCTGCGGCGAGCTTATTCATATCAATGGCAATTAAGAGATGGAAGACCACGACTGGTCTAAAACACTCGAAAGCCTTAATAAATGGCTATGATAACAAAGTATCAAAAGAACTTCTAGAGCTCAAGAGATACAAATCCTAAGTTCCGTCTCAATTGTCACCGGAACCTGCAAACTGAACAAACATATGTTACAATCTAAATGTGGCGAAAACACAATATGCAGATTCTGTCGAGAGGCAGAAGAAACTGCAATGCATATTTTATGCTTTTGTGGCCCACTAATGCGGTACTGAAGTAGAAACCTAGGGCTGCACATTATGCATCCGTGATATGATCTGGAGGTTTCTCGAAGCCATAACTCTGAGCAGTGAGTTATAAAGCAAAAGTGCGTTACAAAAAACCTAAAATAGTTGAGGTAGCACTAGAGACTAAAAACAATAACAATAATAGGTAATAGTTTAGTTTCGTCCTTTTTTTTTATGTTCGTGTGGAAACCCCCTCGGGCCATTACCCCACCGGGGTTTTCGGTGGGGCGGTGTGTGGGAATCGAACCGACTAAAACCACACGGTGTGCCGTACTGCACCTTCAATAGGAGGGATCCGGGAACAGCTGTTATTAAGACATCCGGACCCCCCATTGCGCCTGCCCGCAAAAGCGCGGGCACCACCTCTGGTTAAAAACCTTAAAACCTATTAATTAGCCGACGCGGACGCCACCTCCTCGCGGGGGGCCATTACAGCGGGTGAAGGGGAAAACCAGTCCCGTCCATCCGCGGCCACACTCAGGGCGACATGAGGCGCTGGTACGCGCGCTGCCGCGCCTGGATCACCGGTGGCTAATATGGTCCGAATGGAGATCGTCCTCCCGGACCCGGATCGAAAGACGAACAAGAAAAAGTATATGACAGTAGGGAAACTTAAAATAAAGGGAAAAATAAAAAAGAAGAAAAGAAAAACATAAGTGATGAAAAATAAGAAATATATTAGCTCACATTACATTTCTACTGAGTATATGAAATAGCCTGAGAATCTAATACAATTCAATTCCAAGCGTTTTTATCCTGTATATAATGTAGATGTAAGTGTAGATCCCTGTGGAACTCTCAATTTTACCATAGACCCTGGAGATAGCTTGCCATTAATATCGAATTTCTGAATCCTGTTACTTAGATAAGAAGTAAGAAGATTCAGCGCCATGTCTTTGATACCGTAGTGATATAATTTCCTGATCCGAGTTTCATGAACAACACAATCAAAAGCCTTGGATAAATTGCCAAAGATGCCTAGGGAATCGTGGGCATCCTTCCAGGCATAAAAGATATGTTTTACAAGCTCTACACCGGCATCAGTTGTGGAGGGACCCCTTGTAAAACCGAATTGCTTATTATGTAACATATTATGGTAATGAATGAAACTTTAGAATTGATTATAAAGGTTTTTTTAAATTATTGAATACTGGTAGTACAGAAATCGGTCTAAAGTTAGTTAGGTCTGAAGTACTGCCAAATTTGAACAATTATATGATTTTACTGGATTTCATCAGATCACGAAATACACCACTATTCACGCACTGATTAAATATATATGATAAATGACTGCCAACTAAGGTAATAACAGTTTTAGTAATGATTACAAAATTTCCCCAAAGTTCGGCTGTTTTTTTTTCATTTAGCGTGTTAAATTAAAAACACGCTAAATTCAAAAAAACAGCCGAACTTTGGGGAAATTTTGTAATCATTACTATAATAATAATAATTACTATAATAATAACTCCCACACAACTCACACACGGCCATCTGATCCCAAACTAGGCAGAGCCTGTACTATGGTAACCAGATTGCTGATAAACATACTTATATATTTCTAAATACATACATATTATAGATAAATTACACCCAGACACAGAACAAATGATCGTGCTCATCACACAATTATTTGTCCTGGGTGGGAATCGAACCCACGACCTCTGGCTTAGCAGTCAGGGTCACTAACCACAATAGACCAACAGGCCAGTCAAACTAATTTTATTGAAATTATTAAAGCTTTAATAATTTCAAAAGGACTGTCATGTTGAAACCTAAATACACTATCATTCCTATCAAAATTCTCCTTCAAAATTGTTTCTGCAAGAGCTGGTGAGGAGTTTAAAGATGAGGATTGAGGAGTCTAAACATGAGTAAAAATTTCTCAAAAGGCAGGGGGCTACTTCTATACGTTACTTGTTTGTTGTCAATTCAAGGCCGTCAATTTTCCAAGCGCAAAATATAAGTTTGTAATGGCAATTTCCATTGAGACCTTGCTTCTTACCAAATTCCATGATTTTAGATCAATGGGAAGTACCTAAAGGTTTTTGATTTACCTGACTTTACCCGAAATGTTAAAATTTGTTAAAAATATAGGCTAAATGACCGTATCTTTCGATTGCGTTGACATAAAAACTTGTTTTACAGCTTCAAAGACACAAATATTTGATGTTCATTTCAACATTATGCCTCCACGGGTTCCTGAAGAAAAGGGTCAGACAGATAGATAGGCAGACGGACAACAAAGTTATCCTCTATAATGGTTCCTTTTTCCGTTTGAGGAACGGAACCCTAATTAAGGAGGTTTTCAATCCGACTGAATGTTTTGAGTGCATGTTTGGTTATGACTTGTCAATAATTGCGAACCATACATCCGTCATTCTTTTTTATTGAATTTGTTATACTCAAGGTTCAAGGTTGGTCCCATTGTAATTTGAAGAAAATATTCCCCTGCCCTTAGGGCGAAAATTAGAGGATGAAGACTACAGCTTTTTATTTACACCTATTTATTTGTATTTACTATGATTTGCACATTGAAGTTGGTTATTCTTTTTAAATGCAGATGTAGAATCGATATTCATTCTGCAAAAAAGAGCTATCCGAGCCATTTATGGAATTAAATTAATATCCTGACGGTGCATTGTCAATGTATTTATGAAAACATCATGTATGTTAGAACAAATCTGCATCTCTTTACAAAACGGCGTGAACGACATAATAATGTTACTAGAGATGGACATAAATTAGTTCAACCAAAACTTAGGCTATCAAAAGTGCAAATACTCGTATATTTTAAGGGATACTGCGTTAAATTATATATACTTAATAAAATACCTGATAATATTCTTCAACTAAGTGTGAAGAAATTTAAAACTTGTATAAAACGCACGCTATGTAAACGAGCATAATATTATAAACTAGAACATTATATAGATGATAAACATACTTGGGAGAATGCCGGTCCTGCTTCATAGTCACACTGTCAGTGAGTAGGTAGGTACTCGTCTTGTTTTTATCTGACATATTTATTTATTGATATTTTGATTATTAATTTTATTATTGACATTGTTAATTTTATAGAACATTGATATTATTTTATACACTGTTGACATTATAGTTACGATAGATTTGTGAGAACTGTGTAGTCACTTAAGTATTAAGCTAATTTTCTATGTTGCATAGCAGCTATGTGATTTTTTTTTATTTTAGAACAATTCAAATTCAAATTCAAATTATTTATTTCGGACTAAATAATTTATTATGTTAGTAACAGTGTGTCTTAAACTAGTTTTAGTATATATTGAATATTATGTTACTTACACGCTGTATAACATCAATATAACATCACGCTACCATCAATAGGAGCGGATCACCAATGAAAAATGTTGCAAAAACCTAAGATGTTTTAATAGTATTTTTAATGTATCATTGGCAAAAAAGGTGATTTACAAACGCAGACGAAGTTGTACGGGTCAGTTAGTGTTGGATAAATCTTAGTTTCTTATGATACTAGCTGTACCCGGCATGCGTTGCAATGTCTTTTTAACCGACTTCCAAAAAGGAGGAGGTTCTCAATTCGTCTGACTATTTTTTTTCATGTATGTTCACGGATTACTCGAAGACGATTAAACCAATTTTGAAAATTCTTTTTTTGTTTTAAAGGGTATACTCTCCAGGTGGTCCCATTTAAATTTTATCAAAATCATCGGCTCTCACTAAATTCAACCTTTTTTTTTTTTTTTTGTGCGTGTGGAAACCCCCTCGGGCCGTCACCCCACCGGGGTTTTCGGTGGGGCGGTGTGTCGGAATCGAACCGACTAAAACCACACGGTGTGCCGTACTGCGCCTTAAGTAGGAGGGATCCGGGAACAGCTTTTATTAAGACATCCGGACCCCCCCTAGCGCCTGCCCGCAAAAGCGCGGGCACCACCTTCGGGTAAAAACCTCTCAATTGAGCGACGTCCAGGCACACGCGGACGCCGCGTCCTCGCAGGGGGCCACTATAGCGGGTGGAAGGGAAAAACCCGTCCCGTCCACCCGCGGCCACACTCAGGGCGGCATGAGGCGCTGGTAGGCGCGCCTCCGCCGCCCGGTTCGCCGGCGGCGAATTAGGTCCGAGTGGAGATCGTCCTCCCGGACCCTTTCCGCCGCCTCCTTCTGCGAGATGACGTCCTCACAGAAGGTCGCGACCGCGGTAAAATTCCTGTCGCTACCGGCCATGGAGCGTATGACGGCCGGTAGCGAGAGATCCCCTCCGATGACTGCAGTGAGGGCCCGACGCTGCGTCGCCCAGGCGGAGCAAACCGCCAGCGTGTGCTGAGCCGAGTCCTCACTACAGTCGCAGTGGTGACAGGCGGGACTCAGTTCCCTCCTAGCGACCGAGTGCAGGTACTTCCCGAAGCAGCCGTGCCCGGAAAGAACCTGCGTCAGTCGGAAGGAAAGGGTCCCGTGCTGCCGCCCTGCCCACTCGACGATGACTTCCACTTCCGCCTCCAAATCCCACGGGGGAGTCCCGGCCAACGCGCACGCCGCCTCCGTATCACTAAATTCAACCTGTGACAACCATGTGTCACCGACTTCAATGCACCTAAATTATAATAAATTTTCCACCCTTAGAAGTGTAATATTTTCTTCAAATTTAAATGGGACCAACCTTGAGTTTAACCAATTCTATTAAATAGAATAATTGAGATCGTCTCACAATGGGCGAAGATATCATTCCACGTATACACATTTTTATCTTGTGGAAGCTCCCACTGGTCATCACCTCACCGGAACCGTGCTCTGGGAGAGTGCTTGTCCTCTCCCGTTCCCGTTCCGCCGCCTCTTTAGCCAACATCACCTCCACGCAAAACAAGATGGTAGAATCCTACGCACTTTCAATTTGGACAATGGACCGAACCATGGTTTCTAGCGAAAGGTTTCCCACACCAATAGCCGTCGCGAGGTCCTATCTACCACCTCGGGCTGTCACTTCACCGGGGTTTTTGGTGGAGCGGTGTGTCGGAATCGAACCGACTAAAAACCACACGGTATGCCGTACTGCGCCTAAAATAGGAAGAATCCGGAACAGCTTTTATTAAGACATCCGGACCCCTCCTAGCACCCGCCCAAAAGTGCGGGCACCACCTTTGGGTAAACATCTCAATTAGGTGACATCCAGGCACACGTGGACATGCATGCACGTGGCATGAGGTGCTGGTAAGCGCGCCTTCACCGCCCGGTTCTCCGGCGGCAATTCACTGCGAGATGACGTCCTCACAGAAAGTTACAACTGCGGTAAAATTCCTGTAGCTACTGGCCATGGAGCGTATGACGGCCGGTAGCGAGAGATCCCCTCCGATGACTGCAGTGAAAGCCCGACGCTGCGACGAAACGAACCCCCAGCGTCTGCTGAGCTGAGTCCTCACTACAGTCGCAGTGGTGACAGGCGGGACTCAATTCCCTCCTAGCGACCGAGTACAGGTACTTCCCGAAGCAGCCGTGCCCGGTAAGAACCTGCGTTAGTTGGAAGAAAAGGGTCCCATGCTGCCGACCTGCGTACTCGACGATGTCCGGCTGAAACGCCTCGACGGCGGCAAATCCAGCACGTGGAGCCTCCAGTCGGGCTGATCAACGAGCCATCGTGGCTCGGCGAATGGCCTAACGCCCCTCAACCGTCCACCTGCGTCAACCGCTAAACTTTCCACCCTATCCTCTCGCCTCTTACCGCCTACAATTTTGGCGTGCCCTGCGCTCGGTCGTTGTAGTCGTTCTTTTCATTCTGCCATTAGGCCCTGGTGAAACCGGGAACGTCGTGCCTCGATTTCTTGATCTAGTGCCTCCTTGCGCCATTCATATATGACACCTCTAGGTCCCATGGGGCAGAACTATTTAATAGACTCGCTGCTCCGTGGGATATCGTACAGTACCCTCTTATGACTCTGACGGACATCGCCGCTGCGGACGCCCAGCGCTGGCCTTAGGGACGGGGTGGGGGGACATTACGTGGGGCAAAACCAAGCGCTGCTTAGGGGCGCCCAGTTGGTAGGGGCGCTATGACGATGACGCCAGGGGAGAAATAATTTTTTCAAATTGTATTCAAAAGGTTAAAGTACATTTTTCATGATTTCTTAGCAAACCAAATAAAAATGTATTCAAATGTATGACGTATAATAATACTTCGTTATCAAAGAAAATACAACCATTAAATTATCCTATAATATGCACGTGCATGCCTATATTTATATATATATGTATAGTACCCTAAAATTTGCCTAAGGGCGCCACATGTACTAGATAAGGCCGGCACTGCTGACGCCACAGTATCGCAGATTACGGGTCGTCAAGTATTCCGACCATTTTGCGGCGCCATGTAAGCCCAAAAAAACTGTCAAATTGTTAATCTCATTAGTAGAAGTCGATTTTACGTAGGTTTAATTTTTATTTCTCGCTTTTGAGTGGGTCCGGTTTGTAGTTTGTCCAAGTTTCAATAGCCTGGTGTGTAGTGAACGGCCAATCCCCTTTAACAAAATATTGTTCGTACTTCAACTTCTTCATTAGTGTCACGTCAGTACAATCCAGTATGATAGTGGAGAAGTATTTAGAAGACCACGTAAGTATTCACCATAGGTTATTAGCCTGCCCCTATCGTCAATGCCCAAACGATCGCCGGTTAATAACGACTTGGTGACTGGCCCTGGTGGTATTTTTTCGGTTGATTTAGGCGCCCCAAGCATGTCGGCGCCCGGTGCGGCCGCATCGCTCGCACCGCCCTAGGGCCGCCCCTGTTCATGTACGCAATTTAATACAAATAGTGGTTTAGTCACAACTCTAGTACAAACCTGATAACGTCTGGTTCTAAAATATCTGGTTTATTTATATTCCGAATGTGGGAGAAATTTTCACTAGTTCAATTTATAGTTTGTAAGTCAGAGTCCGAGAGGCCCCCTGAGCTCAGGGGCCCGGGGCACTGCCCCGTCTAGTCCTACGGTAGCTACGCCACTGCGAGAGGTAGTACTCCTACGTAGTTTTAGTCAGTTCGAGTCTCGTCACAAAACGGGTCCCGTCATAGGTACGTTTCTAAGCGTCAAATAAAGGACTCTTGGATTATGTACTATTAAAACGGTAACTACTCACTTCAGTTTCTATGTGTTATTTAAGTTAGCAATTGTGTAGGTATACTTATTCAAAATCACATGAGTCAGCTGTCAGACCCTTATTGCACGTTTGATATCTCGCAAGAAAGTACAATCGGCGTTAAGTGTAGTATCCACATGTGGTTTAAAAATAGTGTGAGTTAATGATGGATAGAATTTGGATTTCTGTGGATCGAAAGTAGCAAAACCCTGGAGGACATGCTTTTAACACAAATGACATGAAGCTAGTGTTACGCCATCTATTAACGAGTAGCGGAATAACGGAATTACAAGTCTGTCAATAACAACGTTCTACTGAGTTCTAAAAGTTCTAACAGCGGTCGAGTCAGATAGATAGATAAATTAATTGCGGTATGGACAGTTAGTTCGAGTTAAGCGATACTACGAGTTAACAAGTGCGAAAGATAGCGAATAGTACAAGTTGAATAGGGGCCATCCATAAATTACGTCACACGTTAATGGGGGAGGGTCAACGAAGTGTGACATTGTGTGACAAGGGGTATCATAAACTTCACACTGGTGCCGATTCTATTGTACACTCGAATAAACTAAAACCTGACTTAATTTCTTCATATGAAATCAACCTAGTGTTCTTCGTAATAAGGTCTATTTGTTACTAGCATCTATTTCTCAGCGCCTCTAAATTTCAATAAAACCTGTCAACGTATACTCAACTTTATTTCCACGCAGCGAGAGTCTTCATTTATTCAAACGCTGTATAATTGCCGTGTAAAAACTTGTTCAAAACGAACAAGGATGACGTGTTTTAATCTATACCTACGAAGACGCTTACTAAAACACAGAGCAAAAGAGATGGCATTCAACGGATAGCGGCTCTCGCTACGTGGTATTAAAGTTTATTTAAGCGTATCAGACTTTAGTCGACAAATAAATTGCTTATTTCGATAGCAACATATGTTACCTACTTGTTTCAATTTGAAATAAGACCTTGTTTTGAAGTATACAAGGTTTACTTCTTATATGAAGAAAATTTAGTGAATTTTAATTTAGCGAGTGAAGTAACAGAATTGGGGCCATTCTTCACAAAACATTATCTGTAAGTAAACGAAAGACTACATTAATACGCTACTACACTTCTATTAAAACTACTTTTCAGTTCTGGGTGTAAAATTGCAAAATGTGTGACGTAACACCAGGGCGGTCGGGTTCCACAAATGTGACCACCTGTGACAAGGACGTGGGGAGGGAATCAAAAATCATGAAAGACATAAAATTCGTGTGACATAATTTATGGATGGTCCCATATTAGTGATAACTACTAGTAACTGTTATTGTGTTAATTGCGAATTATTTAAATAAATTTTGTCTATATCATAATAAATTGGTATAGCTACAATATTTTTATTCTACGTTGATTGATAAAATATTTAACTTTAAAATCTATGCGACTTCAACTGACTATTAAAACTGCACAGCATTTGAGAGGACAGATAAATAGGTGTAGGGCAAGTGATGGGACCATGGGCAAACCCAAACAAAAATGTATAGATCTGTAATAAAAAAATTACTTAAAAGTTACTGTAATAAATTTAATACTTAACAAAGCATACAGAAGGGTAGCTGCTTTCCTATCCCCCCCCCCCATTCTATTTATATTATATTATACTAGTGATGTCCCCACATATTATGATAGGAACGATGAACTAAACGCAACTGAAAACTAAGAATAAAATATTTTATTGTAAATAAATTAAAGTGTGTATTTTTATACTATTGTCTTACTAATGTATTATATGTTTCATTATGAACCAAAATTAAATATAAGGTAGTATCATTTTGGATTAAACAAAACGCTTCTAATGTCACTAACAATATAACAAATGGCAGCAACTTTGGCGTCTTTTGTAGAATTAGACATTCTATCAATATTTTTCTATGTAAAATCCAATTGTAATTAATCATCTACAGCTTTTTATGTAGAAGACACCAAGTGAAAATTAAAATTGTGCAGTGATGGCCCTTCATTTTTATACAGACTCTTCATTTAGAGGAACGCGGAAAGTTTATTATTTTGTGTAGAAGTTCTAATATTTTATAGGTCTATCTTGTACCGCGAATCCATGAAATTCAATTTGTGATTATTTTACCATTGAAAATCATAAGGTTTTTGTCATGGAAAACGTGAAAGTATGCCGTATTTGTTTGATAATGGATGTTAAGATGCACCACTTGCAGTCATATCCCTTAAATACATATTTGGAGCCCCTCTTATCAGGAACCAATGTAAGTATCCTTTTTTTAAAGTTTTTTTTTATTTAAGCTCTACACTGTTATCCTCGTTTGTCCTCTGAAAGCTCCAGAATTTTTTATTTGCATTTTACTGATGTAATTAATGTATTATGTTTTAGTAAAGATACTTGAAAGTTATGTACTGAACAGAGTTTTATTACAGCTGATAACCATTGGTAACTCTCGACCATATGCCTGTTATGAATGTGCAGAGCTAATGAAAAAGTTTTACTTTTTCAAACAAAAGTTTCTCAGAAGTCAAGCTATACTCTATGGATTAATAGATATCACTGGAAAGGTAAATTTGCATTTATTAGGTTTGTGAAGTTATCCAAAAGTTTTTTGTACCGAACTTTAGTACTAGTGCTTTTGTCTATGTCTCGGGAACAGAACTTTTTTTTGAATGAAACATACCTCATGTCCCTTTCTGTATGATTATGATTGATTAAGGAGTTACTGCATGAAATTGTAACAAACTCACAAACTCATTTTCCTATTTATAATATTAGTTAGAATTTAGTAAAAAACATTACAGTAAATATTTTCTAGATTCAACCTTTAATTAACAGGTGATTTCCTCGGAACTAAAAGGAATAGACCGCCAAGGTCTACTGTTATCTTCTAACCTCTCAAAAGGTTCTGTGACCATAGACAATATTACTTATCCTGAAGCTCATGTTAAAGAAGAAACTGAGATTGAAGATGATAGATCAAATGTATCTAAAGCAGGGAGTAGTGTTAAAGGAGATGAATCTGATCTTTTCTGTATTGAAAGAGGTTTGTCTAGTGATGATGATGAACCACTCTCTGTACAAAAGAAAAAGAAGATTGACGAGAGAAAAGAAAGTCGGAAAGAAGAAAATGCTATAGGTAGAGAATTAGAAGAGTCTCTTTGTAAAAATGAAGAATTAGAAGTTAGTATATATTAGATACATAAGTGTCCTTTAGTCTTTGTTGAATTTTAAGATAGGCTAGTCATTTTAAGATTTAGTTGAGACACAAATGTTGCAGTGGTTTAGGTTGGCAGATTGAATTCTCCCATGTAGCACTTATTTGTGTTTTTCTGAATTTACTTTTGATAACATTTTATAAAAATAGTATCTCCAAAATATACTGGATATTCAATACATTAGTATCTTAGGTAAATCAATATAATAATAGAGAAGTTAGTTATAGATTGCTATTTGCAATTTTTATTCCCTTCTTACTAATACACTTTTTGGCAATAAAAAATATATTAGTAAGAAGCAATAAGAATACACTGGTGTGTACTAAACCCAGGCCAGGTCCACTCCGCATTTTAGATATCAGGCTACAAGTACGCGGCGGGATGCGCGTTAGTTCGAAGCTCACTCACACACTATCGACTATCGAGTAATTAGTACCTAGCCTAGGTTTATTTGTTCACAAAATAAAGATTCATGATTAAATGGATTAATTTGAAACTACAGCGGGTGTCCAATTGGGTTGGCGCAATTTTTTAATTTTTTATTGATTAAGGGGCAAACGAGCAGACGGGTCACCTCATGGTAAATGACTACCGCCGCCCATGGGCAGCTGCAACTCAGGGGAAGGGTGGAAGAAGGGGAGGAGGGAAGGGTTAGGGCCTCCGGTAACCTCACTCACTCGGCAAGCAAATTGCTTCACTGCCGGTTTTCTGTGAGGCCGTGGTATCGCATCGGTTGAGCCGGCCCATACGTGCCGAAGCATGGCTCTCCCACGATAAGTCTTGTTAATTATAACCCTTTCAAAACAGGTGTTTCTTTTCTGCGAAAAAGAGTGCTTTGAACATTACACGTACTTACCAAGGTGTATCCTAACCGATCACTAATCATCTAGGGCTTCTGGGCGTCACCGTCACTTCCAAACTTGACTTCGGTCCATCGGTACTTCAGCTATGAACAGCTGCTTAATCTCTATACAGCCCAATGAACTGCCTGCGTCTATTTTTCCAAACAATTATAATCATGGAACGTTCAAGAGTAAAGTGAATAGGTTTCTCTTTGATAAGCGTTCACCATCTTCGTCTTCATCATCACTTTCCATCCGGTGAGTTATAAGACAAACGCTCATTCCATTATCCAATAAAAAACAAGTAAATGGTTATTAAATATTGAGACTTTAATTCTTTAAATCAAGACAACCCTAACATCGCGGCGTCGTCAGAACAGACAACAGTTGTAATAGAATAGATAGAAAGAGAGGCAACTTCACGTAAATAAAACTCATTTTTTCATTCTTCATCCTTCATCAAATTCAACATTTCTCCGTATTGTTTCATATATCCTGTCTTTCATATTGTTTCCCTACCTTTTTAACCGACGAAAGAAAAGGAGGTTCTTAATTCGCCGTATATATAAATATATATATTTTTTTTGTTTTACTTGTTATTGTTGATACGAACTGTGGGCCATATATAAAAAGAAACTAAGTTTTTTTCGCTATATACTATTAATAAATATATTTGATGGATTGAATAAATTTTACGAAAATAAATATTGTAAAAACTCGAAATTAAAATTGCGCTTTAGCATTTTTCGTTGCGCCAACACTTTTTCCTTCTAGCATCCGAGCGTCTGAAGTGTAACGTGCGATAAGAAACTTCGATCCGAAGAGTTGCGTGATACGAAGACCAATGTCGCTCAATAAATCGTTTGCCTCCGCGTGTACGAATGAGGTGCCTTATTTATACCTCTTTTCAGACCATAGATGATGTGACCGAAGCCTGCAGTCCAGTAGTAATCGTTAGGAAACGAGGCCGGCCTAAAAAACACGAAGCTTCTAAGAAAAAAGTTAAACGAATTGGGAAAACTGCTCATGGTACACCATTCACTGATAGTGGGCTCGATTTGGGAGATTACATCACTGTCATTAATTTATCGGTAAGTGGATAATGTAAGTAACTAAATGACATGATATAGACTAGAGACAGGACATTACAGATCATGCTTGAATAACACCCGCCCAACTATAGTATCACCAGGATTTAACATCAACTACCTAGGATAGGTATTAAATACCTATGGGTAGTTTCTCTCATACTAAATATTAGCTTTATCTATTTTCAATTTTTTATCGCTTTACGTTATACATACTATACGACCCTAAAATATGAACACACGTTCCTGTACTACCCCAAAAATTGCTGTTAAATAGCATTTCCAGTATAGAATTGCAATTCTCGATGCTTAAGAGTCTTCGTGAGTACATCGTCGTTTGTGAGCTTATGGGCTCTGCTGTCGACAGAATACAGAGCTATAATGTCCACCGAAATTAACAATGAACAAATTCCATTCAAATACGCCTCCTGCTTCGCTCGTTCCTATATAAATTGGACGATTTTTAATCGAACTTTAGGTCGAAGAACAACTAGAAGAGATAAACAAGAGGAAAGAGACATCGAATTACCTGAATTCTCCTTACCAGTGCAACTTGTGTTATAAAGGATTCATCGATACCCACGCGTGGAAACACCACGTCGGGAAACATTCACCGGTAAGATGAACACCAATATTTATTGTGCGTGTGTGCTTGCGGGCGTACGTGTGTGTGCTCGCGCGTGTGCGTGACGTGCGTGCGCGTGCATGCGTGTGTGTGTGTGTATGTGTGGACAATTAAAACATCTAAAGCGACCCATCAAATCATAGATGGATATGTTCCATTTCTTGGTAATTTAGGCCTAGGACAAAAATTTTAACTTTGTTTTTAACTTCATGCATATTGCAGTGTTTAATATCGCACTTTTTGCCTATTTTATTATACAAATAGAGAAACATGTTTTTCTTGAACCTTTGAACAAAGCAATTATAGCACTTACACAGCTTAAAGACACGTTTTTATCTTTGTATTGTAAACAGGGGACTTCAGTATAAGCTTATGCATGTCGATGACCGCATTCATTACGTATAGTTGCTGTATACTTAATACGCCAGCAACTTTATACAGTTCGACTGTTAAAAATCTAGCAGGTTATTTAAACATAACTATAAGCGTAGATCTCTGTGTTCTCGCTAGTTGTATAAGATGTCATGTTGCTGTGGCCCCCGAGACGCCTAAAGATAGATATTAAACTTAAATGTGTTTTGAGAATTCTTGAGAGATATATTAATTACTAGCTGCACTATGCGGTGTCACCCGCGTAAGTCCTGGCGCCGTGGGAATATGGGGATAAAAGTAGCCTATGTGTTAATCCAGGTCTCCAGCTACCTACATACCAAGATTCATTTAGTTTTGGCGTGAAAAAGTAACAATCATCCATACATAGGTACATACATCCTCACAAACTTTCACGTTTATAATATTAGTAGGAAGTAGGATATTGAGTCAAAATATGGTTTGATGCTTTATTTGTTCACAGAGTGCAGGTGATGTAGAATGCCCAATATGCAAGTTTAGGTTCAAAACTAAACGCGCCCTGCAGAAACATTCGTCTAATCACGAGAAGAAATACGCTTGTAAATCCTGTCCCTACATATCGTCTAATACGTAAGTGAATAGAATTTAGACAAGTTGTCCAGTTTTTTATAAATAACTTTTTACAACGGTAATTTAAAGATCAGCCTGAAAAAAAAATATTCTGAAAAAATTAATAATAAAGGTAACTGCTGCGCCCCGCGGTTTCACCCGCGTAAGTCCCGGTACCGTAAGAATATCTTTATAAAAAGAAGCCTATGTGTTAATCCAGGTCTCTAGTTATATACATACCAAGTTTCATAGCAATCGGTTCAGTAGTTTTTGCGTGAAAGAGTAACAAACATCCATACATCCTCACAAACTTTCACGTTTATAATAGTAGGATAACAATATTAACTTGACACATCTCACACACGGCCGCCTGATCCTAAACTACTCAGTCTGTACTATGGTGACCAGACTGCTAATAATAATACTTAAATATTTATAAATACATACATATTATATATAAATAATAGCACCCAGACACAGAACAAATGATTATGCTCATCACACAAATTATTTGTCCTGGTTGGAAATCGAACCCGCGACTTCTGGCTCAGCAGTAACTTTGTTGTACTTTTAAACTTTAATGTCAATTTAAATGATTTTTTAAAGCACAATGTTTTTATGCAAAGCACGATCGTCGCCGTCGTATATTTTATTTTACGTTTTATTCCTGTTACCCTCTCAGTAAATTTTAAGTTCGTATTCTTACAAATGACGGTGATTATCCTAAAATAGTCAGCGCTTTACATTATTCATGCCGTTTATCTATACGAGTCTATAACATTGTTATTCACTTTTACTATTCGCTATACTTCTCACTTGTTAACTTGTAGTATCGCTCAACTAGAACTGAATGTCCATACCGCCATGAAACTTCCTAATATAGTTCGAAAAACATCTTATAGAAAGTTCGCGAAACATCTAGTACGACCGCTGTTGGAACTTTTATTCATAGTTTGACTTAGTTTGATTAGTTCTGCTATTTCCCCGTTCCGTTCCGTACTCGTGACTAGATGGCGCGATGGAACACTTTTATATATTTAACTGCAATACATTGAGCAGACAGCCGATAAAAAAATGTAACCCTTCTTGGTTTATAATAGGACCCAGGCAAAGCAACACCAAGGCTGGCACAAAGGAGTGACATACAAATGCAAGTTTTGTGAGGATATTTTCACGTAAGTACAATACCCACTTTGATTTTTATTTCCTGTATACTCACCATATCTGCATCCAATTTCTGCGTGAAATTCTTTTTAAAAAACTTGACTTGACTTTCAACACATTTACACTCGTGGCGCCACTTTTTAAGCATGGTTGCCCTTTTATACACTCGTGAGCACGTTTTTACACTTGCGGTGCCCAGTGGCAAAGACTAGTGCCGCCCCGTTTTAGCACTTGTGACGCTTCTTTTTATACTCCTGTTGCTCCCTTCTACACTCGTGACTAAAGAGTGCTTGACGCAAAAGTGTAAAAAGGAGCCTTTTTACACTTTTGAAGCACTCTTTATTTTACACCTTATAGCCCGTTTAACACTTGTATTACAGGTGTTCATTTACTACTACAGACTTTCTTCTTTTATATATTATTTTTTGTTTAGTGTTTGGACATCATACATGAGCCACGTTCGTATAAAACACCCGTCCGAGTTCATCTGCGGCATTTGTGGCTACTCGTACATCAGCAAGTTGGGGCTCGCCATGCACAAGACTATGATGCACAAAGATATAATGGTTAGTAGGTATTCTATTATCATCCATATCTTGTATTATGAGTTGAGACTCTGCCACGATAACAATTACATCGCTTTAGCTACAGCAATAATGCCAATGAACGAGTATCATGATAATTAGACAGTCTGCGTGTTTCATATTATGTTTTTGCCGCTTATTTTGTTCAAATTTGGATGTTGAAATTAATCTCAAATTCATATTATGTTGTAACTAAATGATTGTGATGTTTAAAAGACTCTAAAAGTAACTATTACCACGTGCCTCAGAACCATTACGCCAAGAACCGATAAACAAGCTGACAGCTGTCAGTTAGCAACATAATATTAACTGCATTATAAATGTATAGGTATATTATCTATGGAGCACCGTTATTTTATCGGTCTGTGACGTACTTAAGCCCATGAGGCAGATGCTAGTGTTTTAGCAGGAAATTTGATTGTCTTCTTTTCTATTAGGGTTTTTTAAATAAACTATTATATTTTGTGTTAAATCGTGGTTAAGTTATAAAATTAAAGCAGTTTGAAAATTGGTAAACATCCCTATTGTCTATAATTTTTTGAAGTATTTTTTATTATCGTTCTAAGCTAAGCGGATCTAAGTTGAATAAGATTTTGTATAGTAAAGTTTCTTCAAATTTGAGACGAGAAGAGGTACAATATGATTATTGTTAACTATAAAAAAGAACATCAGCGGATGAAAACTACCAAGATAATTATTAAAACGTTAAGTTAAAAGTTTTTGTGTTAACAGAAAAAACATATGAGACTCAACATCCCTCAAGATTTCTTTGCATTGCAGCAGCTGATCCTGTTTTAATAACTTTTTATTTTTTACAAATATTTAAATAACTTCTGGCTTCTGATTGTGATTTTGCAAAACACGCTTTCAACTGATCATTGAATGTCGAACGTGTAGGAGAAAGGTGAAACTGTAGTAGAAGGCGGACCTTACTGCGAAGAGTGTGACGTCAAGTTCGTGTCGATGGAAGCGTTCAAACGGCACATGGTCATGTCTACTAAACACACGAGGAGTACTAAGACTATGTGAGTTTTATTATTTTATTTACTTACTACCCCATTTTTTTAATTTGAATACATACCTAGCTTTTGCCTGGGGGGGGCAAACTGTTTTTGTCAGTCCGAGGTGGGCAAGTTCACATTTTTACTTAACACATTACCTACTTTAATAAACTAAATTCTACGTAAATATACAAAACCATTGGGCAGCTGTCCTCCCCTGCCCCTCTTCTAGGTACGCCCATGGTGGAATACCCTTTTGATGATGTCACACTGACTACATTTTGAACACTGAGATATTTAATGATTATACAAGTTCACGACATTTGAGGCTAACAACTATTCATTAGAAGTAGGTCCTCCTCCCCACTGAAGACTAGCTGTGCTCACTGCACATATGTTGCTTCTGAATAAATGTAGCTTTCTAATGATGAAATAGTTATTAAAATGGGCAGCTATTTCAAAGTTTATTTAATATTAGTACACTACGCTACTGATAAGCCCATGCTATCAAACCACGGGGTGTAAGAGGAGGGGGCGAGTATCAGCTCCTCGTGTTAAGCGGACTATGTGCAGTTAGCTTAACAGCATGCATAGCGGTTTAAGGTTAAATCTCACCACCTGCCATTGTGTTCAGTATTGGGTTCGACCCCCAACATGTTCGATTTACAGACGATTCTTCTGAGTCTGGTTGCTTTTTGTGTGCGTTAATTGTCCGTTAATTGTGTGATTTTAATAAATACCTCTGACAAGGAATTTAGCTAGTAGTAACTTATTTTCCCTCTTTGAGAGGGAAACGAGACATCCTACTAATATTATAAACGTGAAAGTTTGTGAGGATGTATAGATGTTTTTTACTCTTTCACGCCAAAACTACTGAACCGATTGCGATGAAACTTGGTATGTAGATAGCTGGAGACCTGAATTATCATATAGGCTACTTTTTATCCCGATATTGCCACGGGATCGGGACTTACGCGGGTGAAACCGCGGGGCGCTGCTAGTCTTGAATATTTCTACGTATATTGATTATTATAAAGCCCAAAGGCTTTAGCCTTAATTTCTTCGTATATTTGAACACTATTCCTTTACTGCATAGTTTAATTAACGTCAAGGGAAACGTAGTGTAGGACGCCCTGCGGCCAGGTGGAGTGACGATCTGCGCAAAACGGCGGAGAAAAACTGGACGAGGAGAGCTGACGATCGAGCTCAGTGGCGTACATTAGGAGAGGCCTATGTCCAGCAGTGGATAGTGAAAGGCTGATGATGATGATGATGATAGTTTAATTTTTTTTTTTAAGTTTTTTATAAATTGTTGTGTAAACAGTAATGGTTGCCGTACATGCGGTGAGACGTTCAAGAACGCAGAAGACTTGAGGCTGCACCATCGTAAGGAACACGCAAGGAAAAGACCCAAGAATTACGGAAAAAAACCGCCTAATATGAGCTTTCCAGCTAAATGTGAACACGTATGTATACACGTATGTAAATGTTTGCGGCTGCAGGTTCCCTGCGCCGACTTCGCAATTATCTTTCCTATTCTTGATTATGCTGATGTCAGTTATCTAGATCTTACCGAAGACCAATTGAATAAGCTTGAGAGACTCCAAAATCTCTGTATAAGATTCATATTTGGACTACGCAAATATGATCATGTTTCTGATTATCGAAAAAAGCTCAAGTGGTTACCTATACGCCTTCGCCTTTTATATATCATTCTATTTAATCCCCTAACTCCTATTTACCTTAAAAAACTTAGCTTCTTACACGACACTCATTCTCGATCTTTGAGATCGTCGGAGAACCAGATATTAAAACTATCTGGACATTCTACGAAATTGGTCGACAATTCCTTCTCTGTCCAAGCCGTTCGGTTATGGAATAACCTGCCTTTGCCAATAAGACGTGCACAGTCACTGCCTGCTTTTAAGGAACTGGTAAAAGAACATTACCTGGGTGATATCAACATATCATAATTGCCTATTTGCCTTCTTATTTGACTTAATGTAGTATAGTCCTATATTTGTATGTTTTATTCGATTTATATGTGAATCTTTATACCTATGTTTGCTTATGTATTTATTTGTTTGTTGCTCTCTTGTATGTATATTCTTACACTATATGTAAGATACTTCATCTTTATTTAACCTGAATAATAGACCTACTGAGCGTACACCATACTGCCCTTAAATCGATATCCTATGTTCGCTCCATCCCATGGTTGCCTGTAAGAGATTGCCTCAGTGCGATAAGGCCGCCAATTGTATCTACCACAATTTTTTTTAAAGACAACTCCCGCATTAGGAATTACTCCTGTGTCGCGGGTGACTGTCCAAACATATGAACAACGGACACAAAGAACACCCACGACCTCTGGCTCAGCAGTCAGGGTCACTAACCACTAGACCAACAGGCCAGTCATTGCTGTGCTTCTACTCTTCAAAATCATTTCGGTGTACAATAAAGAGATATATTATTATTATTATTATCTGGTTATTTTGTATTTGATTTTTCGTTTTTAAAGCCCCCTCCTATAGGACATGAATGCCAAAACGATGCTTCAAGGAAGCCTTAGTGTTTCACAATTCGCCGCAGTAGCAGTATCATTCACAGGCTCAGTCAATTGCGGTCGCATTTTTTATGGATGATAGTGATTCGGATCTCGCGTCTGTCTGTGTTATCTGTTACTTATGATATTTTTCACACAAATGTGTGTGAAAAGTTGGTTTCCTTTTAACACTCGCACTCTCGATTCGCGTATATCAGTCTGCCTATTAGGTTATAAGGATATTTAAAAAACACCTATATATAACTGGATAATACACTAACAAGTTATTGACGTGATAATGTCTTATAAATCGATGAACGCCGGCTGCAAGCACGAAAATCATGACTCATTGTCACGTTCCGCCTGAGCCGAGCGTGCAAGCGAGAGCGCGGAACAAGCGATAGAGAGGCACGATTAGCCTACTTATGACGCGATGACGTTATCACGTAAAATTATCGTCCGTAACCGACTTTACAGACAACTAATTTCTTATACTGCTATGTTGCGTCTGTAATTGTTTTAACAATTATTTTTTTATCCCCAGTGTTCTGAAGACATTCCAAACGGTCGCGAGCATTGGTCCCACTACCGCCGCGTGCATCCTGATAAGAAGTATCCTATACAGAAGAACTACGTTTGCGATATATGTGGAAAGAGTTTTAGAGTAAGTTGAAGTTAGAGTGCATTACTCTTGTTTGTATTTACCAATAGATAGCGTCTAACGTCAATGTCAAGTCAAAAACTCAGGAACATGTTTTATTTCTTTCCAAATGTATAGATTTGATGACTTTTGATATCTAAACATGAGATATGATCACATAGAGGATGTAAGTTTGTTCTCCCATACAAACTTTTATCCTCTATTTCACCCCAAGGCACTGAGAATGTCTAGATGTTATATCTTTCGATAACACGGATACCCTTTTATGTATTCTCTTTCTCGTTTTCTCAGACTTGTCCCCTCTCTCGCTCCCTCTCTCACACTGCCGCACTCGGCTCCATGTCCATTGCTATACACATACAGGGTGTAAGCGACACGGTACCGAATCCTGAAATAGTGTATTTGTTGTGTTGTTGTGATTTTTTTGCGGGAAAATTCAAATTGAAAAGTAAACAGAACATTTTACCGAAAAAAAAATCAAACCCATACCGCCAAAAAACAAAAATGTAATCAATTAAACCACATTTATGCAATCAGCTGCTTCGACGGCGCCGAACGTTAAGGTCATTTACCATACCGCACCGTACACGTGTTGCGTTTCCATTGCGTAGCGCAAAATTAAACGAATGACTAAATCCTTAATGTCGCATTTTTATGATGAACTGACTTTTACATTGTGATAAGTATCCAAAGAAAGACGTTTTTGTAAGTTATTCGAGACGGTGATACTTACACGCTGTGTGTACTTCTTATGACTAATTATTATTATATTTTTATGCGTTATTGTTTTCCAGGGCAATGCCTTCCTAGTATACCACAAGCGCACCCACACGGAAGAGCGAGCGTTCAAATGTAACCAGTGCGACAAGGCATTCTTCAACCGCACCAACCTGCAGGTGCACCAGAAGACCCACAGCGACACCAGGCCCTACCCTTGCTCCGTGTGCTTTAAGGCCTTCAAGTGTAAGGGGGCGCTCAACAGACACTTTAGAGTAAGTGTCAAACAACCTTTAGCTTTATAGTCGTAAGCTGCCTAGAAATTACTAGCTTTCCTTGCAAACATTTCAAAGTTTAGTGCAATCAAATTAGTTTTGAGTTATTGCGTTTTAAAACAGATCCTACTAATATTATAAACGTGAAAGTTTGTAAGGATGTATGGATGTATGGATGTTTGTTACTCGTTCACGCAAAAAAATTGAACCGATTGCGATGAAACTTGGTATGTAGATAGCTGGAGACCTGGATTAACATATAGGCTACTTATTATCCCGATATTCCCACAAGATCGGGACTTACGCGAGTAAAACCGCGGGGCGCTGCTAGTACCTAATAAAAATGCTATAATTTCAGTAGCTCTTAAATACTAGTCTCAAGCTGTGAAATATAATAAAGATTTTATTTCTTTGTTTTTACTATGATATATCTTGTAAAGTATTTAACGTAGCATTTAGCCGGTTTAAGCCGGTATACAGAGCACAAAAAGATAATTGTTTTTTTTTTGTGTTTAAATTATTTTTGCAAAAAATATAGGTTAGCACATTTTTGCAGTAAACCTTCAATTTGTGTCCGATTCTTGAAGCATTGGTAACAATAGTCGAAATTCATACATTATATGTCCTCATAACCTCGCTTCTTGTAAGATAGATTAGCTTTATTGAATTTCTTATAGACTAAGACCAGATGATAACTTTTGAAGTTATGACATTTATCTATTCTTACAAATTTATTTTGAAGGAACATGACGTTTTTTGATGTACTAAAGTGTTTTATTTACAAAAGTTTTATGAGAATAATCAAGGTTGACTATTAGTGGGTTCACGTCGGTAGTCACTTCGGGTTCGAACCCACAACCACTCTAACGCAACCCCACGGCTTAGCCATTTCGAAAGTGTTATGTCAACAGTTATTTTTCAAATTGCAGAGCCACACGGGCCACAAGCCGTACGAGTGCGAGGTGTGCGGCAAGGCGTTCACGCAGTCCAACAGCCGCAAACTGCACGTGTTCACGGTGCACCTGAAGCAGCCCGCGCCCTACGTCAGCCGCAAGCGCAACAAGCTCGGGGACAAGGACCTCCTGCCGCCCGCTCAGTTCTTGTACTGAACCTTCTCCATTAACACGTCGAGATAATTCTATGTACGCATTTTGAAGAAACGGAGGAAATTTCCAATACTTGAAAGATTACGTGAAAACGTGAGCTGCACGCGTCCATTAAATATCTTGACCTTTTATAGTACAGAAAATCATGATAGAAACCTTCGTTCCCTAAATAATCTTCTTCTTCTTTGTCCCTCTCACACCACAGACTTTGTAGGCTCTTCTTTCTTCGTTCAATCTGTTCTTCGTTGGAATGCACTTCCCCTCGAAATCAGGATGGCCACCAATCGTTACTCATTCAAAGTGAAAGTAAAGGAGTACTTTTTGGAACAACTAGCAGAAGCAACTTGCCCATAGTTTATCATCTAAATCGTTACTATGTTTTTATTTGTATGTATGTATGTATTATGTTTGTGTACATATTTTATGTATGTTTATGATATGTATTTTATCCTATATACTTTAAGTATTTTTGTCTGATATTTAGTTTGCATTTTTTTTTATTGCACCTACTTCCTGTTTTCTCTGCATCACCCGAAGGTCGACTGGTAGAGAATGTCTATGGCATTAAGTCCGCCTCTGTACTCTATGTGCATAAAGTTTTAAATAAATAAATAAATAAAATCTATAACAATGACAGTTCAAATTATACTGGCCGATGAAATAAACCAAAACATTAAAACTTTAATGAATTATAGTCGAAATTCAACCACCAAGTGATTTCTAGTACACAATATTGAATCATATGAAAAAATACAAATAGGAAATGGGATACTAAGCCACTCGATCATTAAATATATTTATTATATATTTTGGTAAATAATTACACAGCGCCATCTAGACACAAACTAAGCAGAGCTTGTACTTTGTTCTGAAACATGTATAAACATAACAATTTTTTTTGTAAATACTTAGACCAATACAAATAAATATATTCATACATACAAATATTTGCACTAAGAGGGAATTTAGCACAAAACTACGCCACACAAATTATCAAATATCCTTTAAAAAACCACAGTTTAACTAATGCTATAATATAGTGTTCATAGGCGTACCCAGCTTTTGGCCCAGGGGGGATAAGGGGATTTTATTTTATCGGTTCAAGGGGGCAAATCAAAACTTTGACTTTAATAAACTCGATAGTCGCAGTCAACCGGTGTAAATGTATTAATTTTTTTACAAAGCGATCACATTCACAGGCATTGGTAACCGCTTACTATTAGTTAAGACTATGTGTTTGTTTGCCTAATTAGTTGTATTAAGGCATTTTCTTTATAGTATACATACAACATAGGCAGCGCGCTATACTCGACTTATTCGAGCAGCTGAAATGAGACAGGCCTGATGGGGATGTCTGTAACTAATGTATAAAAAAAGTATTAATTAATAATAAAAAAAAATGACTGACAAACAATGGCATATATCATCATATTAGAGTGCAATTAGGACGCAATTTAATTATAGTTTTTAGTACATAGTATTTTTATGTTTAACGAAGTAGGGTAAGCTAAGACTGTATGAGTGTAAGTAAAATGTATTCATATAATGTGCTTTATAGAAAATTAAACATTCCTACAAAACTTAAAAGTACCGTCTTTTTTTTCTAATAGGATCAAGTACATTCCGTTACTTTAGATATGTATACATTCCCACTGCACGCTATAGGCCTCTTTGGAGGTCAAAGGTAAGGAAGACAACCCCTGTATATTATGAGAAAGTTTGTAGGTGGCCTTAAGGGGGTAATAACAAGGAAGGAAAAACTTCATCTATGTAATGTCGTACTTTCAAATTAAACATTAAATATAATATGCAGAGTCGAGTTAAGGAGCACCAAATTGTATAGCGGCAAACCGAGGTGTCCGGCCACAGATAAGATAATAGTTACTTCCAGCTGAAAGTAATAAATGATAGTTCAAGAATCGGCCAGAGTGGCGCTAGTATAGACCAAAGAGTATTCAAACACTATGCAAAGGGTTTGATGTTAACTAGGCAATTATAGACGGAGTGAAGTGCGCTGAGTTAATTTTATTTTACGACTAATGACTAAAGTAGGTTGTTAATGAAAAGTCAAGTGGTAGAAGAAAAAAAATATCTTCTAATTAGTTTATGTTATCGTAGTTTTCTTATTAGTAGATAAATATTCACGTGATACTTTGAGATAGAGAGACAATTGAGACAAATGATTTCAAGGTGACTTTTCTTGTATTCAAATAGGTACCTACCTATTGAAAGCATGTTTTCCTTTCTTTACAATAAGTTTTATCCATGGTTTTATCGCTGTTCGTCCTGTTTACTACAAAGTCCTCTATGGCCCTGTCTATTCCTGTTCCTGTCGGCTGTCGGATAATCAAAATCAGCTGATTGTCATAGTTGTCACTGTCATATTAGAAATATTGTTCTAAGAAAAACGTGTTGTGATTGTTTTCTGTGTTATACGTAGTTCAATAGGAAAACGTAACTTTTAGGAACTTACGATGATAAGAGGTAATCAGTAGTGGTAGTGTTTTATATCTAAGCGTTTGTGTCGGTTATCATGGCAGCTTCCTCGACCGACGCGGCACATCCGCGATTTTTAACGAATCCTGTGTTAAATCTTAGTGGTACAGTATTTAAATTAGTTCTAAACTATCTAAGCTACTACTCAAATTTTAACTAAATATCGTTAAGAACTTTTTCGGTTAGTAACGCTGAAGGCGTTAAATGTTTAAAAACTGACTTGATAATGTTTATGTATGTATTCTGATAACCTCTCACTTCTGCTGATAACATTAATATGCTATTATTTTCATTAAACATGGTATGGTACCGTTTATAGTTTTGTTGTCTTTAATGTAAAACGTTTTGCTTGTAGCTCCAATATTAAGTAATTTATGTTCTAAAGACGTTGTACTTGTGGGTACTATAACAGTTCTATTAGTAATTTAAAACCATGTCAACAGTTCCAGGTACGGCAAATGTATCTTTCTATTACAAATATGTCAATATCCTAACATTTTATAACTTCAACCCTTCTGTAGTGGTTTCTGTGACAAAACTATCACAATTTCCTAGCGTCAGTTAAAAGTTGTGACAATGAAACAAAGGAGTAACTTTCATTTGAAATTGCTGTCTTTTATCTGTTTGTCTTTTCTTACTTTAATCTTATCTTGTTTAGTTTTCAGTGTCCATACTTCCAATCCTTAATATTATATTGCTTACTTCGAATCTTAATAACATAGCTAGCAACCCGCCTCGGCTTCGCATGGGTTAAAAATCACCTTCCTCATGAATCACTCGGTCTATTACTGAAAACCGCATGAAAATACGTTCAGTAGTTTTTCAGTTTATCGTGAACAGACAGAACAGATGTGGCAGGGGACTTTGTTTTATAATATCTAGTGATATCGCATGATAAAACAGTGCTGTATTATATTATTTCACACAAAATTGTGTATACACAATAATAAACTATCTGGTGATTTAAAAGAGTGGCCATGATTTTCTTTGCCCGATTTCTTCTTGTAAGGCTGAACTCATTGAACAGTCAACTGGCAGATGGCGATCTTACCTATTTACAACACTTTATTTTCAATAAAGTAACCTATTGTTGCAGTGACATTGTGATAATTCATAATTATTATTTTTGAAAGAATATATATATGAAGAATTTTATGAAATAAAGACATTTAAGTTTGTGTTTGATTTTGATAGTACCTAGTTATAAGATAAATGTAATTTTACTTTAATATTTTTCACTAGTGTTACTGCATAGTGTTACTTTAATTATGTATAAAAACTGGCATGATTTTTAAAGAAATATACTTAAACTTAGAAGGTATTGCCTTTATTTCCAAGAGTATTAATAAACCTAATAAGCAGTTTGTTGAAGTTGGTGTTTAGTGTGGTTTTTTTAAATAATTTTATAATAAAATGGCTCTGTTTTATGTTTCCATGACACAGCAACTTTTTTTTTGTTTTTTGTCTTTTTTGTTTAAAAAAAAAAAAAAAACAGACAACTCCCGCATTAGGAATGACTCCTGTGTCGCGGGGGACTTTACAAACATACAAACAACAGACACAAAGAACACTCAGACTCAGGTAGAAATCCAACCCACGACTTGTAGCATAGCGGTCAGGGTCACTAACCACTAGGCCAACAGGCCAGTCAAACTAAGTTGGAGCTCAGCTCCAACTTTTACTCCAACAGTTTAAATAGATTCAGACTATGGAACTTCTGAAATGCATATTTATTTAATTAACTGCCTGAAGATCCTAGTTACAAAAACATCAAAAATAGTTTTCTTATCGGATAGGTGGCAAAAGAGTAGACGGGTCAACTGATGGTAAGTGACTACCTTCGCCCATGGGCACCTGCAACTCAAAGAGTGACAAGTGCGTTACAGAAGGGGAAGGGTTAGGGCCCCCAGTAACCTCGCTCACTAGGCGAAACACAACTTGCCGAAGCATGGCTCTCCCACTTATATACATATATATTTATATATTTACTTATATAGTGCTACATATCTGGCCTCAATTTCATATTATCATATATGTAAAGAAAAAAATCTATATCCTTTAATTGTCATGGTTTCCAAGAAATAATAAATTTACGAGTTTAATTAAAGTACAACTGGAGTCAAGACAACTATTATGAATGTGTCTCACAAGTAGCCATAAACCCACACCCATAACACAGAATGTGATACCAGTTTGTGAGGCAGCTAGTGAAATAACTGGTGTGCCATTTGTGTAGTTTTTTTTTATGGTTTAAGGGGGCAAACGAGCAGACGGGTCACCTAATGGTAAATGACTACCGCCGCCCATGAGCACCTGCAACTCAAGAGTCACAAGTGCGTTACTGGCCCTTGATAAGGGTAAGGTTTAGGGCCTCCGGTAACCTGACTCATTTGGCGAAAAGCAATACAGCATTGCTTCACTGCCGGTTTTCTGTAAGGCCATGGTATCACTCCGGTCGAGCCGGCCTATACATGCCGAAGCATGGCTCTCCACCATAATCTGTTACACTGCTTATTAAGATAGGTGTATTTATTTGCTTAAAATATGGTTATTACATTCTTCATATTTCCCCTACTTTTTTTCGGCATGAAAATTTAAAAGCTTTTGCGAAAATAACAATTGAAATACTATTCAGATTAAAAATAAATAACAATGGTTGTCCCAACCCCCAACATTTCACAAGTTTATTTGTATCCATCATAATTTTCCGCCCTTCTTAACTAAAGAAAACACTATGTTGTACTTAACCATATTCATTTAAGAGATGGCAGAAATGTTCTGTAACATATAAATTAAAAAACAAAGCCTCTGAAACTTAAACAATAACTTTTATTGTTCATAATATTTTCAGGTCTAAAAGTAGCCTTAGTCCAAATGGCAGTGGGACCTGATAAAAAAAAGAACTTATCAGCTGCTGTAAATGCAATTTATAAAGCCAAGGAAAATGGAGCACAGCTTGTAGCACTTCCAGAATGTTTCAACTCTCCATACGGAACAAGTAAGCTTCATCAAGGGTTTCATTTATACTAATTTGATAAGGACGAAAAATTTGTTTGTTTCTACACAAAGAACTACTGAAACGATTATAAATCATTCTTTCAGCATTTGAAAGTAACTTTATTCAGAAGTAAGGAGAGTGTTAATTTGTGTAATAGATGTGTCCCCAATAAGCTGTTGCCACATCCACATCTAGTTGGTTACACAACTTAAAATCAATATTGTTTTACAAATTCTATCATTTTATAGTTATACAAGTTTGTCGCGAACTTCTGCGATATTGACTCAATATCTCGAGTAAGTGTGATATACGTCGATGCTGGGAACATATATATGAGCTCTACGAAGTACGCAGAAGCGTGGCTTCTATGTGGCTACAATCCTTATTCGTGCTCATCACTTGATTTGAGCGTTAAGCCAACATATCAGAAAAAAAAGCAGATACACAAACTCATATGTCAATCAACCACTTAAATATTTCGCTTTTCTTCATTCACAAAACGCATGTAGGTGCGCTGTATTATGCTTTCTATTGAGTTGTTTTACCTCTCCCGACAAACTACAGCTCGAGATTCCGGAGCTAATGATCCTTGAAATGTACCATCTTACGTCTTAGATATAGTCTTATTTGCCACGGCAGTGCCAACGTCCCCGTTAAATGAACTTGTAAGATGACAGTTTTTCATTTTGCCTCGGAATTCGGAACCGGGAGATAGATATTAGACTCTTTACTGAGCAATTTCACGTGGGGGACAACGTGTTCGAACGAACGGAGTACCTACTAGTTACCTAGCTACATATAATGAATGACTTGTATTACAGAATACTTTAATGAATATGCGGAACAGGTGCCACTAGGCGAGACATCTAAAACTCTGTCCAAGGCAGCAGCGGACACCGGAATGTGTATTGTAGGCGGTACCTTCCCAGAGAAATCTGGTAAACAGCTGTTTAATACTTGCACTGTGTGGGATGCTAGTGGGAACCTAATCGCAAGTCATAGAAAGGTTAGACATTGTTGTAAATAAGCTAGATAGGCTCCATCTATTGTATATGATAGCTAAACGCAGTTCCCGCTAGTTTAATGTACTTTAACTTGTTTTTGCAACGTTTTCCCAATTTAATTATTTTCTGATCGGATTTGGGAAATGCTAATTCAGCCGTTCTGGTTGGGGCAAAATAATTTAAAATAGGTAAACAATTAAGGCATTTCATTAAAAGAAGAAAGACAGCCATTTTAGTTGGTGGTACCAAAATATAATCAAACATAAATTAATGTACATAAAATTGACTCTTTGAAACTTATTTCGGTGCCATTTGAGTATGAAGTTTCTAAAAGCTTTTAAAGATATATAAAAAAATAAAAACTACTTGTTTTTTTTTTTGCTCCAATATGTAACTTAAATAGGTACAGGGTGAAGTGAGTTGAATTTAATTTACCGATAAAGTTCATATTTCGTAACAGAGAGCTGACATAAATGAAACTATGGCTATTTAATTCGAAGGATGTTGATGGAATGTCCGGCTTCCACTGTAAAAATAAAATCGTTAATATTCGCATGAAAATTTATAATATGTTGTTTAAAAATGTGCACCAAGAAAAATGTTTTCCGAAAAAATTAAAAATAAACTCAACTCACAAAATTACGAAGTCCATTTTTCACTAAACAACTTTTTTTTCTGCTACACATAACGCTTCTTAAAATTTTCCCTCACCTTTCTGTACTAAGTAGGTACTTTTAGTAACAGCCTGTATATTTCCAGGTTCATTTATTTGACATAGATATCCCAGGTAAGATAACGTTCAAGGAGTCTGAATTATTATCAGCTGGGAATAAGATCACCACATTTTGTTATTGCGGCTTCAAAATAGGAGTTGGCATCTGTTATGATATAAGGTTTTTCGAGATGGCTGCGCTTATGGCTAAAGAAGGTAAGAATTTTTTTCTAGTATTTTTATTTTTAAAAGTAATTATAGTATTTCTAAATATAGAATTAATACACATCTACAGAGAGCAATCTGTGAATCACACAAATTATTATCCCGACTGATTGTCGAACCCACTACTTACATGGAAATTACTGCTTAAATTACTTGGCTATTCATGCGATTATGTCTTAATCCCTTTCAATATGAGAAGAATTCTATACTTGGATGGCATGGGTTATTGTAATGATGATGACTTCAAATACAGGTTTGACTATACTTATAGCTGAGTTGACAAACAAGTACACGGCTTGATGGTAAGCCATCACTGCAACACTAACGGTGTCACTGGCGTGTCGCCAACACTACTCTCTGACGACCATATTCATCAGCAGAATTAAACACCATTCCTGAGAATATTTTATTTAACAGATTACAGACCAACGCATACGCAATGATTTTAAACAGTAAACATTATTCAGATCTGTATTCCAATTATAACTATACACATTTAAATTATAGACAGCGCATGTTAGTAAAAACAAAAACACGAAGAATAAAAACCAATAATAATGAAAAACATAAAGAAATTAATATTACATATTTGTTGCCTTTATTATTACGAAATAAACATTTGTTTTTTTAATATGGTCCAATATTCCAATAAGCAAATGGTTTAGCAAAACAAATCGCCCAAAGAGATATTCGATCCAAAATGCAACTCGTCCAAATGGCAATTTGACCAATATAATTTATTTTACTAAAGTTTCGTTCATAACTGTGCATTTGCCTTAAATATGTACTACAATGGCTTTAACAAAGCGACCTATTAATCTACTAACTGACAATTTTTTTTTTTGTGGGGGCAAAAGAGCAATTTATTTGACACGCTTGTTATCCAACTTTTTTTAGGGTGTTCCTTCCTAATCTACCCTGCGGCTTTTAACATGACCACGGGGCCTAAGCATTGGGAACTGATTGGGCGGGCGAGGGCCAATGACTTGCAACTATATGTGGCGCTAGTAAGCCCCGCGCGTGACCCTCAGGCGGACTATGTGGCATGGGGCCATACTATGCTTATTGACCCCTGGGCGAAGGTCGAAGCGAGTCTTGATGAGAAGCCTGGTACGCTGTACGGTTGCGTTGGTATGTATATAGTTTTTACGAATAAAAGTTATTTACGTTTTTTCTTCTTGACTTTACTACTCAGTCTCTATTAATACTTGTACTGTACTCTATGTGCATAAAGTTTTAAATAAATAAATACTTTCCGAATATAATTATGACTAATGGTATGGACATAGTTCACCCAGACTCGAAACAAATACCCATTTTTTTTTTTATTTTTTGGCAAATAATTGTCCTATTTAAGGATCAAATTCAATACTTGAATTGGAGAGTTTGGGCTACTTGAAATATTGCGCCATTCCCATAGTCAGTGATTGATTAGCAGTGACGGAAGTCTTATTGAACTCGTTTGAATTTATACTCAACAAGAGTGCTGGACAAAACTATATATTCAATTAATTGCCTGATAGACATACATTTTAAGGTTTTTCGAATTACTAGTATGTCTTGAAACATCACTTTACTACAAAAAATCTATTACTTAACATACTATAAAATGATAGAATAAACTTGGGCGAATATGTATTCATTGTGTCATTAAATGTCTTGTTTATGAGTATCATTGTGCCACTAAAAATAATACTGTCAACTATATGAAACGAAAAACGTTTGTGTTGTAAAACAATAGCGTGATTTATGTTACAGATCTAAAAACCGTGGAAGAAGTGCGGAGCCAAATACCTGTGAGGAATCAAAGGCGGACGGATATTTACGATACAGTGGAAAAATGCTAATAGTATGCAAAGAAAAAAAAAATAACAAGAAAATGTAGTTTACATTGCAATGCAATCGGACGTGTATATTTATTGAGGATATTAATTTGATTTTTTTTTTAAGTGAAAAAGGGTTATTGTAATATTTTTATTATAACGGTAACCACAATATAGTTGCAGCGATCATCGACTTAATTAGAATTGTTTGAAAATAAAAAACATAAATTAAAAACTTTTTTGCAATTTTTTTTGGAAAGCTGTTTAAACGGGCTATTTCTTTGCACTCAAGTGTAGATTGGATAGTAGATTGTGGTTCTCTTCTTTTCTCTTCTTGTCATTAATTCTTATAATTGTTAAAGCAGAACATAATTAACTTAAATTATCCTAATTATAATTATTGATTTAAATTTATTTTAATTATAATATTCAATTTATATTAATTTATTAAATACGAAGGATGCAATCATAACATTATTATTAGCGTATATATATATATATACACAAATATATTATAAATAGTGAAAACACGGTAATATACTGTTATTTATTAAATCCTTCTTTTACAGTCCTTCTTCCTATCCTTCATAGTAATCGTCAAAACAATTGTTTTGAAAGAAAAATGTTCACCTCTTGCAATATTTTCTACCAAATAATGGATCATTGGATCTCACATTATATATAATGACTTAGTCATGTACAGCACAGATATTTTTATATTATTAAATATTAAACATTTTTAAACATAACTTATTTGTTTTTTTTTGTTTAGATAAATCATATATTTTTTTACATAGTACATACACTATAACATACCTAAAATATAGTCTAAACTAAGACCAAAATGTGATCTTTTTAAACTTTCGCGACTTTGATACATATTAGATCAAATTGCACCGACAGGTCACGTAGGTCGGAACTTCGGGTAACCAAGAGGTATTGTACCTGTTAAATAAATATTATCGCGATTAAGTCCTGAATTAGACATCTAAAATGTGATCTATCTAGAATGTTTGTTAGATAAAAAATTATGACTAATAAATATACACCTGCCACACACAGTTCTGCATCACCCAAAGGTTGACTGGAAGAAAATGCCTACGGCATTAAGTCCACCTTTTGCAATGTTTTTTGCAGGAAGTATTAATAAATAAAATAAAAATTTATCCAAACAATATTAACCTATATTTATTAATGTTTACTTCTGTATCGATTACATCTGCTTATCTCACTATAAAAACAACTAAACTTAACCTAAACCAAAAGAATCGGTTGATTGCCTTTCGAATAAGCATCAGGTGACGAGATTTGAAAAATTAACGCACATAAAAATTCATAATCCCATTCTCTATAATCTAACTGCACATGAGATTAGGCAACCCTGTAAATTTTTAATTCTTGTAACTCCTTCGATACAAGTGATCAGCTGCTGCTGACGTATCTAAAAAGGCTTAAACTGATGTCCGATTGGTACCTACTTCACCGATTGGTAGTCAACCCGTATATTTGTTTTTATTTTTTATGTATGACCACGCATAACTTTTTACAGGGTAGTCAGATTTTGTTGTAACTTAGCACACATGTGTAGTTTTAATGACACTACAACATACATGACGGAGACCTGCAGTAGTTGATTTGATAATGGATGCAGAATCCAGACGAGGATACTCCTCAACGGTTTACAGCATCTATTTCGTGTTTGTTCTTTTTAATTAATCTTAATGAGAGCTTTTAACCTAAAAAAATTGTTGAATATCTCATAATAATTATATTAGGTATAGCCGCAAAAAAACTAAAAAATAAAAACTGAAAAGCGAAAAATAAACTTGTTAGCGTTACTAAACTCATACACTAATGTAAATACCTAAATAATTTTGAGTCGGGGCCAAAACATATAAACAAAAAAAAAATTGAAAACACTTCGGCAAATAGACGCGTCGCGTTGCCACTGCCATCATTTAATTTTACGTATTTATTAATTAGCTTATTTCTAGGTTTGGCGCCGACTCAAAATTAATTAGGTATTTACATTAATGTAAATACCTAATTAATTAGGAGTTCCTTCCTTCTTTCATCGGTTTAATTTTTTGTTAAAAAGTTTTTATTATGATTAAAACTTCTATAGTAGGTAGGATTCTCGCTGCGGACTAAGTCAAAAATCACAGGAGCATCAGTGTTGCGGGTAAGCGGAGCGGGCGTTCGTTATCGATAAAAGAGAATTCGATGAGGATGAATGAAAGAAAATAGGACAGTGGCGATGAATCTGAACGTAGAAATACATATTTAATTTAAATTTTCTATGGTTTATTATTGTTATAATTTATTTAGCATTTTTATTTCCATTCTTTATTTTAGAGTTAAGTATACCAATTTTAACATCATCTATATCGATAGGATTTATCGACTATTTATAAAGTAAATCTCAACTAAGTGGAAGAGAGACCGCCATATTGTTATCTCGCTTCAAAGTTTTATGACCGAGTCTGCTGTGAGTAAATAATTTTACTATAATAAAAAGTATAAGAGGTGCATACATAGCGGGCCGCTGAAATTGTCCTTTCAGACCTCATACTGGATCCTATTTGTCATCCGTTTCTTATTGATGTCAACTATAAACTGTATCATATATTGAACGAATGACTAAGTATTACAAAACGAGTAGAAAAATAACTAATAATGATAACAAATTATGATTGAAAAAATATCCAATCTGACCAAAGACTGTCAGTAACACAGCACATTGATGTTTTTGCAAAAAAAAGTACGAAACTATGTTTTTTTTATAGTATAGGGTTGCCCCCTATATGTATAAGTACCTACATATATAGTTAATATTACAGCTTTGATTTTTTATGCGATATGTAGCTTTTATTTAAATACGTTTCAAATATTTGTAAGACTTGGTTGCTGCAACCCCAAAATAGTGTAAATCCACTGCCACCTGCAACAAGACATGTAATATCATAAGAACGTGTAAACACTCACAAACAATGTACTGCTAGTTAATTGCAGTCTTCTGTTAGCGGAGGTGCTTTCTATCTGTAAATGTGTACATTTCATTTATTTAGCCGTATTGTGTCAGAAACCTATCGTTAAATAGTCTGTGACCAAGCAAAACTTATCACTCGCCCTCGATTTGCAAACGCGGACGAAGACAACAGCCGAGAACAAACCTCAACGAATTGCCATAGACAGGGAATGCAAACCGAACTTCTTTAACAGTAAGATATGCTAATCAGGTATGGCAGGTAGGCTACTACCTCCAAAGCCGTAATTTTCAATCTTCCGCTGACATAAAATGATCATTCGACACGGGTTTTGCTTCTACAGAAAGCAGACCAGAGCCTCTAAGGGTTTTTCTACCTTAATTATCTACTATGTAAAAGTGTAGGAACTCCACCAGTTTAGTGTGTGGCACCATACGTCGTCCTTGCATATCGATGGCTTAATTTTCAAACTTAGTCTCTTCGTTTGGTCAAATTATAAAGAAAATGAAAAAAGATTTTATTAAATAACTATAAAACAAAGACAAACAACTTTTTATTTTTAATTATTTTTGTTGTGTGGAAACCCCCACGGGTCATCACCTCACCGGGGCTGGCGGTGAAGTGTGGTATGTCGGAATCGAACCGACTAAAACCACACGGTGTTCCGACACAAATTGCAGGGACTCGGGTATAGCCTAGGAATTCCCCGAGAACCCTGACAAACCTTGGCCGCCTCTTAAATATACCTAATAAGTAGCGACACTAGGGTAGGGTAGCGTTGCTAGGGTAACGGGCAGCCTTACCCATTACCCCCAGGCCAGCGCTCATGGGTGTAGATCATGTAGTGATCTGCGTCGCTTGGTACGTCTTCTGCGGGACGACAGAGTACTAGCTCTCTCCCTTTCCACCGTCTCTTTAGGGGACATCACTTCTTCACTCTTCTTGGACCATGGACAAAACAATGGCCCCTAGCGAAAGGCTTCCCACACCAATAGCAGTCGCGAATTAAGTCGCGCCGTTGCTGCATCACGCTAAGCACTCTACTAGAGTCAGGAGTGCAGCGTCCTTGTCACCGCATCCGCAATAACGTTTTCTATCTGATAACATGATTAAATAAATGGACATACGTATAGTTCTTAAATAAGTGTAATGGGTTTACGTAGTGCTTAGTTTTATTTTTTGTAAATAGAAAAAAACTGAAATCAATTAGAATCTCCGAGTGATTGCATTGTGTTCGTTACGGCATTTAACACAAGATGACATCAAAATCAAAAGTTCCAACATTCTGGAGTTGCTGTGATTTTTTAAATTAAGCCTTCGATATAAATCCTTTTGCATCTAGGTGTGTTATCTCTCGTTTCTGTAAATAAGTATAAGCACATCTTACCGTGTCCATAATTATGAATGTACAGTTTGCCGTCGACCAACTCTGGCTCCACTCTGATAGCTTCACGTCCTGGTCGAATTCCCGCCCACTCAGTAACTATCTCCGAATGCTGAAACATTATAACACGAGGTAGTTTCTAATCCATAAATGATAAATGAATTTATTTTGCAAATAGATCTTTTCATTTACTTTTTTTTAAAGCTGGAATTTAATGTGAATAGTCTTAGAAGAAACGCCGAAACTTATAACTTAAGGATCCAAGTGTACGTAAACTCTTGTCTTGCTTATAAAACTGTATAGATTCATTAAAGACCTTTATTATATATAGGTCCAGTGCTTATAAAACTGTATAGATTCATTAAAGACCTTTATTATATATAGGTCCAGATACCGTGACCAGTACAAAAGTCACCGTTTACTTTGAAGCCACTTTTTGGAGCTGTGTGAGTGAATCCCGCCCAACGCGAGTGTCAACGTACAATATCTGCGCTTGTTTGCGTGACGGTTTTACTACCAGTGCATAAAGGTTACCCCAAAATTTAGGAACTTTTTTTAGAGACTTTTTAAATGTATTTAAATGTGTTACAAGTATTCGTTTATTTCATTTTTTTTTATTTAATCGTTTAGGTAAAAAGACAAATGTAAAATAAATATAAAGCTACTTAGTAGGAACTATTTATATACTCAACGTATCAGGAAACCGGGGCATTGTATCCCAATATTATTGCATTTTAATTCAGCCACTCAAACCATATAAATTTAAAGACATATTTACAACAATATTTGTATATATATATACACATATATATACATATATATATTTTTTTTCTTTTTTGTTTGAAATTGACAAGTTGTAAAAATCAATACATTTTGTTGTAGGAAATTAAACGATCTACAAAAAAGGTCGGATATGATTTTTCGCTAAGTCAGCTCGTTTAAAAGTTATTCAAGGTTAAATTTCAGTAAACACAGTTGGAGAGATTGACGTAACTTTAAGTATTATTTACATCTGAATAATGCCATAAAGGTGGCGCTTAGATCGATAACTCGATCGATTTTAGCGGTAAAATGTGAAAATAGTAATAAAAATTAACAATTGGGCTCAACATAGTAGAATTTATAGTTTTTATCATACTTCCAAGTACGTAATTGCAACATTTTAAATGAGCTAATTTAGCGAAAAATCATATCTGACCTTTTTTGTAGATCGTTTAATTTCTTACAAGAATATGTATTGATTTTTACAACTTGTTAATTCGTTGGAACGCGATAAAATTTTAATAAAAAAAAATATCACGTTATTTATATGGGAAATCAAAAATCACGAAGCGGCACCTCTTAATAGTAATATTAAGAGCTGCTGTTTTGACAGGCTTATTTTTACGTCATCTTGAACAATATTTTCATGGTAGCTAATGAAACAAAAAAATCAAAAGTTTTTTTGGCCCACCCAAATATATTTTTTATATATAAAATATATTTATAAATAAAATATATTTTTTTTATGAACTATCAAGAAACTAGCAAAATTTTACAAGTCCTAAGTCCTCTATAGCTGTGTTCGTTAGGAGTAGTAATAATAAATTATATTACGAGTACAGCCAAAGTATCGTTTGACGGACACATTGAACTCCGGGCGCTAGACCTTAGAAATTAAGAATATTTTAAGGATTCCAGTTTCGCGAACATTAACAGTAACCATATTTCTCGTCTTTCTATAAATACCAAGTTTGGCGAAGAAAATTATACATACTGCTAGAATGCGTTATGGGTAAATGAAATTCACGTCCCTGGCAACATCTCTAATAATGGCGTCCGCAATTTTAATAATTTGAAATTTTGTTCTATTGTTTATAAATTACATTAGGAAATAGAATACTTACAAGTGAAATGTGATGTTCGGACACTTAAGATTTTTTTTTGTATAATTTTTACAGGATGTAACGGCACAACCAGGCATTTTTGAATATTATAAAAATAGCGCCTCTAGACTTACTTCAGCGGCAAACAGTCGCTCGCGTGTGACGAGTGAGTCGCTTGTATTTGTATTAGTCGCTTGTATTTTTTGGCTTCAGTTTTGGGGCGCGGATTAGGCATCTGGACCTATATATAATCTAAGTTAAAGACATACTAACCTCTAGACTGGGTATAAGTTTATAGCAACCGTCTAAAATGAAATCAGTGTCTTTTGGATCCAATTTGGTGTCACAACTGTCTTGATGAGTACCCCCGAGAACACAGGTTTCAGCACTAAGAAACATAGTGAAATAAACTTCTTGTTAATCATTAGCTCGTAGCTTCGTAGCTATCAGCTTTAGAAAAAGCACTAAAGACTTATCAACAAATAATAAGTCTTACTTGGGTATAATGTAGTGCCCAGATTCATTAAACACGATTTCGCTTAGCCATGGAGCTTTTACCTTCAAACAGAATAAAATTATAAATCAGTTCAAATTAAGAATTCTCAATATTTAAAATATGAATGAAAATATTAAAAAAATAAATAAATAAGGTTAACTACCTTCAGGATTTGACCTCTAAAAGGAGCCATCTTATCATCTGGCACAAGAAACCTAGCGCCAAATCCTGTGCAGTTTATTATTACATCGAATTCTTTCAATATAGGATCCTGTAGCGATGAAAGTTTTGTTTGCAATATTTCGCCGTATGCTTCTTTAAAACGTTTAGTGAAATAGTCCAGCAGTTTGGTTGGTGGTGTGACAAACGTCACGTAGGTCAATCCTGCACTAAAAAGATTTTTTTAATCCAATATCCAGTTGTGGGTACCTACTAAACATTCAATACAAAAAAACAGTGAATTTAAATAACTCCGTTATTTTAAAGTACCTACGTTAAAAGCTAAAGTCCCCAACGCGTCGGTTTGTTTGTCTGAATCTGAACGCTAAAAAGTATCTAACGGATTTTCATACGGTTTTTACCAATGGATAAAGTGATTTATGGGAAAGGTTAAGCTGTATAATTAATGAAAGTCCTGTAATTTTTTTTTTAAATATGACGAAATTGAAGATGTCTGCAAAAATGCCAGTAAATTAAAATACAACTTTGATATGAACCCATACTAGTATTCTAAACTCCCTAATTCTTTTTTCTAAAATATATATAACTAATAATGCTGTGTTAGCTCCAAACTGGCATTCCAATCCTAGATAGCAGTAAGAAAAAAAATCACCTTACATAGAAGAGTTTGGTTGATAATAGATTGATGTATCTACTTACGCATATTTCCCTGAATAACGTCGGCTATAGTATTCCAATTGCTTACTATTCATTTCTTTATACCCATAAGTTAAGTTCATCCAGTCTTCCTTAATAAATTGTTCTTTATCAGAATACAGACAATAGATAGGCAAAAGGCATATATTTACTGCGCCGGTTTGCCATAATTCATGCAAAAAGACTAGAGTGTCACGACTCCATTGCCTAAAATTTAAATAAAATAATTAGAGTTTAGTAAAACTAAAAAAAACATGTATTAATGGCGAACCGATTAAAACGTAAAAAAGAGTTCCACAATAACCTCCTGACTTCATCATCAGACTACCGTTACCAAGACCTATTTACTGGACTCATCAGAACAAATCATAAAAGTAAGCCCAAACTCAAGGTGTTTACTAGTAGCCACTAAAGAATTCTACTATCCATCTCCTGGCTTCATCATCAGACCATCGTTACCAAGACCTATTTACTGGACTCGTCAGAACAAATCATATAAGTAACCCAAACTCAAGGTGTTTACTGCCACTGAAGAATTCTACTATCCATCTCCTGGCTTCATCATCAAATCAGCTCCAAGATGCCAAATTATAGTATTATCATATTTTATAGGTACTACTCTGTCAATAAAGTACCGGGAAAATGTCAATAAAACACAAAATCTTCCAAATCTATTGTGTCGCCTTCAAAGTAGGCCCCTTCAGAAATAATGCTGAAATAATGCACTTACGCCAACGAATAATCTAGTTTTAAATGCATGTTCCGGAATCGACTTCAGTTCCCGCCGCAAATTCTCTTTGATATTTTCTATCGACTGAAACCAGGTACCTCAAAGTGGTAATTTGAGTTTTGTTCGCTCAAAAAAGTCTGACCTTCTGGCAAGAATTCCGAGTGCACAACACCTCGATAGTCAAAGAAAACAGTCAACATGACCTTAACCAAAGTTAAAGTCATGTTGACTGTTTTCTTTCAAGACTCAAAATAAATTCATATTAAATTTTATAGTTTATGTAAATAAGCTCAATACATAGGCTGAACTAAAAGTATCGGGAATGGAATATTTCCACTGTTTCTGTCATATTAAAATGTTTTTAATTGAAAACACCTTGGTTTTAAAAATCGAATACCATTTATTTATTTAAAAAAAGATTCTCTGTCTTATCACAAGGTTTTGTCAAACTTGTTTAGTCGTTGAGAAAATGGAATTGACTCGAGAAAATTCAAGAGCGATGATTTATTATGACTTTCGAAGTGGTTTAACGCAAAAACAGTGTGTTGACCGGATGATTTCTGCATTTGGTGATGAAACCCCATCCAAAACCACAATTTATCGCTGGTTTGCTGAATTTCAACGTGGACGTGTCAAGCTCACTGATGATCCCCGTCAAGGTCGTCCAAAAACTGCAGTCGTAACGTTGATGCTGTGCGTAAGCTGATTGAGGAAGATCGACATGTGACATACCGCGAAATTCAGGCAACTTTAGACATTGGCATGAGTCAAATACAAATAATCTTGCATGAACAATTAGGTGTAAAAAAGTTGTCTTCCCAATGGATACCGCATTCGCTCTGTGAAGAGGAACAAGGGGCTCGCGTTACTTGTTGCGTCAGAACTCTCGAAAGATTCCACGCAGAATCCTCAAATGCTGTATACAACATCGTATCAGGTGACGAATCCTGGATATACGCGTACGAACCCGAAACAAAAAACCAGTCACGAGTTTGGGTGTTCGAAAATGAGTTAAAGCCAACAAAAAATTGTTCGTTCACGGAGTGTTGCAAAAAAAATTGTGGCCACGTTTGTCTCCAAAACCAGCCATGTTGCGACTATTTCTCTTGAGGGACAAAGAACGGTTAATGCAGAATGGTATGCTAGCATTTGTTTGCCACAGGTCGTTTCTGAACTCCATAAAGAGAACTGCAACCGCCGCATCATCCTCCATCACGACAATGCGAGTTCTCACACCGCGCACAGAACAAAAGTGTTTTTAAAGCAAGAAGACATAGAATTATTAGACCATCCGCCGTACAGCCCCGATCTAAGCCCAATGATTTTAATACTTTCCCTAAAATAAAGAATAAATTGCGTGGTCAGAGATTTTCATCACCTGAAGAAGCTGTGGACGCCTACAAAACGGCCATTTTGGAGACTCAACTTCCGAATGGAATGGTTGCTTCAATGATTGGCTCCATCGTATGGAAAAATGTGTCAAATTTCGTGGAGAATACTTCGAAAAGCAATAAATACATTTTTAAATAGTAATGTTGTGTCACTTTCTTGATTCCCGAAGTTTTCAGTGACGGCCTCGTACTTAAGACTTAAAAGGTTTATTTATTTTTTTGCTTTTTAGTTCTTTTCGTCGATTTAATTTTTTGTTAAAAAGTTTTTTTTTGCATAAGAATACAACAGGACTCATTTTCCCGGCCTCCAAAGGAGACACCAAAGTCCCCTCAAGCTCCTGGCTACCAGCTTATAGACTGGCTAAGCAACATCGACAACAAAACAAGATTTAGGCCATTGTTATTTGGATGAACCTCAATGATTCTAACAAGCATTTCGCCAAGATCCTTGACGACAGTTAAAAGACACTTTGTTGTACACTTGAGAGCCATTCTTTTTTTTTGAAGTGTTGGCACCAAATCAAAAACTTTTATTCATTTTATTAAAAATAGGTGAAAACTATAATAGATGATAAAACAGTTCACAACTTAATAAAAGTGAGTTAATAGTCATTATTGTGACTAGTTATAGTGATGATGAAACGCTGTAGGTCAGTTGACAATAGTAGGATGATAAAAGGCTAGGCTTGCATTTTAAGCTGATAAGATAGAAACAACAGTTACTGTTATATAATTATGAACGATTAATAAGGAACAATGGTAAGATTGTAGCTTAAAAAGGGCTATTTGAATAAAGTTAACACACCAGATGCTACCGACACTGTTATAGTTGATAAATTGTACTCACGTAATTAAATTGGGGCGGGTTGTTCCACATGAGAATGGTTTCCATAGACCGCCCGATCCATCACCTGTCGTATTTGGTGAGAATTCATTAGATATTATTGTCACCTAAAAGAATTATTCAGCGCATAATATATCTGTTTAACGTATTGATTGGTAGATATTTTCGCACACTTACAAAGACACGTCCCAAAAACACAAGCGACTAAGGGAGGCAGAGCCGGCTCCACCCTTTTGGTCACCCACTATCACAATCCACCACTCACAAGCGTTGATGCTTGTTGTCACATACAGCCATTTAAGCACTAGGTACATCTAGCACACGCACTCTGTACCTAGTACCTACCTACATTGCAAAGTGCATAATGCTTGCTAGAGCCTGATGCTGATAAATAATACAAGTTTTTGTGACAGTGTAAATACTTAGCAAAATAACGTCTCGGATTTGAAAAATTTGAAATAAAATTATATAACTGGAAATAAGTAAATAATAATAAAATAATTCCTTTACTAAAATACGTAGTAGTTAAAAGGTGGTTACAAAATAGTTCAATTCAGGTTTACAAAATGCAGTTTATATGTTTTCCAAAAAAATCCCAATTAAGCCTAGAGAAATACATGAAAATGAAAGCTTCCTTTTTAGAAGTTGGTTTACGGCGTTTTCCACGATGCGGAATTACTTACTTGAAAATTTTTATATTTCTCCTTGATCTGAACTGCACAAGCCAAGCCATTTATTCCGGCTCCTAAAACAGCAATCTTTACCATTTTTATTAACTTTCTTGTGTAGAATGAAATGATATATACGTCTTATCTGCAATGTAAGTCACAAGGCAATGACCATTCTTACGCATTGTTATGATTAGATAACAATAAAGTGCAAGGGTTAACCACGTAATACAAGTAAAAAAGAAAGAACAAATAACATTCTGTACTAATATAAAGCTGAAGACTTTTTTTGTTTGATTGTTTGTTTGTTTAAACGCGCTAATCATTGGAACTACCATTTGGATTCGAAAAATCGTTGTGTATTGGACGGAGTATTTATTGAGAAAGGTTGCAGGCTATGTAACATCACGCCACGACCTATAGGATCGGAGCACTGACCTTTGACGCGGTTGCACCTGCGGGAAATGGCTAGTATATTTATAAAAACAAATAAACTGTTACGACAAATTATGAAAAGGGTAGAAAAATAAATCATTTAAATAGTGACTGCACGGACGGCGTAATGGTTAAAGTGGTCGCCTCGCCACTATGCGGAGGCAATTGTAAGTACATTAGGTTCGATTCCCACACCCACACGCGACATAAAATTGTGGGATCCCAACTACTAGTCCCGAAGCTGGTCCTTGCGTCCGTTGTTTGAATGATTGTAAAGGCCCCCGCGGCACAGGAATTATGCCTAGTCCGAGAGATTTAAAAGGAAAAATAAAGTTATTCGTTTATTAGATTCAAGAAAAAATACGTTTACTCTTTCAACAGGCACTGCGGATCGCTTGGTTGAAGAGATAGGTTCATATGCGCCTCTTGGAATGTTTTATTTTAAGGGTATAGAAAGGTTTGGTCTTCTTTTAGAGTTGTATACTAGAATGTAAAGCACAAACAATTTTTAGAAAAACTGTGATTTTTACAGAAATCTATTATCTATTTCGTAACTGGAAAATTGTGCTGTAAAAATTTACTAATAATGCCACAGAATACATAATAGTATCAGTATAATGCTAATATTTAGTTGAGAGAGGAGAGGGCTGACATGAACAAAACTATAGGTGTTTAATACCCAGGATGTTGACGGAATATCTAGATTTGTCTGAACATGTACTCATAACAAAAATGAAATCTTTCTCAAAAGGAAAAGTTGTAAAATATAAATAACACAGGCCCAACTACCGCCCCTTTGGCACCCCTCTGCTAAAAATTGACGCGATAGTTTTCGTATCTAAACAATGTCAAGCAGTTGTCTTGCATAGATACTAGTAAAACTATTGCATAGTGCCAAACTCAAATCCATGATATTTAAGCTGCGAAATATGGTGGCAGTCGAAAGCCCCGGAAAGTAATATGATCATAAATCATAAATGTGTGCCTGAACCTATTGTGTCTATCATGGAGTTCAAAAAAGTTTGACAATCATGCTAAGAGCAGCGATATGCTGCAGTAATTACCCACTAATCTAGCTCTATTCCTCGGTCACAATCATGCCTGGCAGACCGCGGCCCCCCAACGCTTAACCGGTTTCCACCGGTTTCTTTGCGCGATGCACTGACAGTGGTTTAGGTACTACGTTTACATCGGTAGGTCTTCGCTAGATGGTGTTGAAGAAAGGTTTGCATGTTGATTTCGACACAGTATTGCCATATGTTGGTCAAAGGAAGTGCCCGAAATCAAACACCACATTCCCTCACAGCCACACAGCACACATCATTTGGAAACCCAAACCTAACCGAGGGTGAAGTGGTATGTCGGACTCGAACCGACCAAAACCACACGGTGTTCCGTCACAAGTGAGTCTATTGCAGGGGACCCGGGATACCCTAGGAAAGAAGCTTCCGAGAACCCCTGCAGACTTTGGCCTCCTGATCAGCACACTAATGTGACGTTTTAAGTTCGTCGTTTTCATTTAAGTTTTCACTTCTGTCGGCAGTCTCATTCGACTCGACTGTCAATTTTTTGTCGTTCTTAGTTTTTTAATAATATATTAGAAATAAATAAATTAGAAGAGTAAACAATACCTAATTCAAATATCTGAAACAATAGAATCAGTATAAAAGGTATAAAATACTCGATTAAGAAAGGTATTTGTTGGAGTCCAGCCCTAATTTGTTATTTGGAGGTTATTTGCTTGTCATTTGTCAGAAACTCAAGAGTCAGAATTATTGTCAGTTGTATTTCAGTTTCAATTCAGTGCGTTTACGTTCGTTACGTTAGGTGCCGGTTGTTGAATTTAACTATTTAACTTCTTGTTCTCAGGGTCTTGCAGTATGAAGTACGTTACTTAGACCTCATAAAGAACTATAATTCTGGATTTTTAATATTGATTTAATAAGGAAAGTGTTATTAACTGTGTATTTTATTTTACAGGCTGACCGTCGATGGTTTACTTGTTTACTTTCCTTACGATTATATTTATCCAGAACAATATGCGTATATGTTGGAATTAAAGAGAGCCTTAGATGCTAAAGTAAGTATACAAAAATATATGTTGCAATAACTAAATAAAATAAGCATTTATTTCTGTTAGGCTTTAACTTATTTGACAAAACAATTATTTAAAAGTTTAAAAGAAGTAAGAAGGGAACTTAAAGTAATCATATTCTCGGTATTCGGTGGTCTAAATCAAAATCATTTATTTCAATTAAACCACTATGGGTATTTTTGAATTGTCAGGAGTAGTAGTCCGTCGTGAAGCTAATTGCCTGTTCCAATTCGTAGATCCAGTGGATCTCTTCTCATAACACCTTGTCTTTCGACATAGGCCTTCTCTTAATTTAGATGTCCCAAGAATTGCAAAAACATCATTTATTGTTGAAAATCCCTATGCATGGCATCTGTCACCATTTTCAATCTTTCACTTTTTTACACTTCACTTTTTCACTTTTCAATCTGAGCGGATTGAAATTGGCATATCATAAAATTGCTAGTTAGTAATATTAATCTCTATTAAGTTCAGTCTTTGAATTATTGAGAAAATCTATAAAAACTAACTTTAAAAAAAAATCGAAGTTAGTTTTTATAGATTTTCTGAGTAATGGAATGAAAGATTCCAAATTTAAAAATTACTTACCATTTAATATCTTTAACTTTACATATTCCACATACTTTTATCAAAGGCAAAACTACCAGGAAAGTTTTTTTTCATAAACTCTTATTATAACTGCATGCTAGAGTCATGCTCTTTTAGTGATTCAAATGTTCCTTTTTCAAATACAACCAGTATATATAATATATTTATTTGAAAATTTAACTTTGTAGAAGTATTAAATGTCATGAGTTATTTACCATCTGCCTGAACTAACACAGGTATAAAAAAAGCAAAACTTAGAAAGATTTAGAGTGGGAGTACCTTGTAAAAAAAACAACTAACAACACTACTACAACAATAACTTATAAGAATCTAAGAATTTAAAGCAAACATATTGCTAAAATGTAAATAATGTGTTTTTTAGGGTCATGGATTGTTGGAGATGCCTTCAGGAACTGGAAAGACTATATCGCTTCTGTCATTGATTGTCGCCTACATGATTCAAAACCCTCATCATGTGAGGTGAGTTCAAGTTATTTTGTACAGAATATATGTATCTGATTCTAATCAAATAGAATCAAATTAAATCATTATGAAAATTAACAATCATTGCAAGTTAAAAAAGCTTTTAAAAAGAATAAAATTCATAACTGTCCCACTTTCTTCAGGAAGGAGTTACAAGAGATAGATAAAAAAATTGAGAAGTGTACGAAAAATATATAATCTAGTAACAAAAAAAATATGCTTTTAAAGTTAGTCAACATCAACTTTCTATTCTCACTTTTCTCCTTTATTAGGTAAAATAATTATAATTATTTAATTTTCAGAAATGTTAAGCATTATTTTATTTGAATATTATTATTATTTCTGTTCTGATATTTAGCCCTTTATTTTTTTTATTTTTTTTTAATTTTTAATAAATCATAGTATGGTATTGCACCATAATTTATAATACATCTCAAATTATTATTATACTTGTTTCTGTGAGTCATTCTTTATTTTACTTTAAAAATAAAGAATACCTAAATAAAAAAAATATATTCAAACAGTTTGGATACTTTTTTTTTGACAAGGGTTCCATACCCAATGGTAACCAACAGGTCTGTCCATCCGTGCATCCATCTGTATATCAGCAGGCTGTATGTTGTGATCCGTAATAGGTAGATAGTTGAAATTTTCACAAAATGTAATTTTTCTGTTGCCGTTATAACAACAAATAATAAAAATAAATAAATTAAAAATTGTTAGAAGTGAAGCAGTTCAGTTTGTTTCTTTTAATAAAGTATTTAAAAGGTACCTACATGGTATTAAGTCTTGTACGATGGTGCAGAACCCTTACCCTAGCGCTAGTTTTTTTTTAATTATAGATCAACACAATGTCACCACAACAATAAGTTGCTTTATAAAAATGATATATAGCGAATTGGTAACCCTGTCATAAACAAGGTTTCCTAGTCCAAATATAAGTCTTTCACAGCATAGTGAAATTTATCTTTTTAAACCATAAAAAGCACATACCTACATTCTTTATTTTTAAAGAAGTTTATCATATAAAGATATTTCCTTTGACTTAATAAATTAATTTCAGGAAGTTAATATACTGTTCTCGTACAGTGCCAGAGATAGAAAAAGTATTAGAAGAACTGAAGAATCTCTTCAAATACTATGAGAAGTCTCAGGGAGAAAAGCCCAAGCTGACTGGAGCTGTACTGACATCTCGGAAGAATCTTTGTATACATCCTGATGTAAGACCATTTTGTCAGTATTCAAGGGGCCATGATAAACTGATGGTTTACAGTTCTATATTTTAATTGATTGAATGCGTCACTACCACTGCCGAGAGTGTGCCGGTGACTATTTACCAGTCGGAATATTAAACTATAAAGATAATACCACTATGCTTAGTTTGTATGGGGACCAATGAGATGAATTTTATGATGATGATCATTTATGATGAAATTTTAAGTACAAAAGCATTATCACAATGCATTAGGCCCAACTGGCACTTGTCTGTTTTTAGGGTTCCATAGGTCCGAATGAACAAACAGAATCCTTATAGGATCAATCGGATGAGTGATCCTTGGCTGTATAATTGGTTGTGACAGATGGATATCTGTCACAGCCAATTTGTTTCAAATCTAGTAGACTGATGAAGTTAAAATTTAGTACACATATCAATTAATGGGACCCAAACATATATGTGCAATGTAAATAAAGTCATTTTAAATATGGGGGTGACTTTTCAAAAAAATATGGCAAACTGTGTACTGTGTGGTATATCAAATAGACAAATAGGGAAGAAAATAGATGAAAATTAACCATCCACCTATTCTCCGAATCGAAATCTCTCAATATTATGAGTACTAACTAACGTTTGCAGTCGAAATGTATGGGACACTATCCATCAGCAAAATTTGCATATTTAATGAAAAAAAATGAACCTCCCAACTGTCCCGTATGTAATAAAATTGAAGATGTGCAACATTTGCTGATGGATTGTGGATGGAAAAGTTATGTCATCTGATTACAGTGGTTCACCAATGATGTAATTAAATTTAAGTCTTTTGTGTTAACTTTGGATTAAGGTACGATGGGGTTGACATATCCTAACTGGATCAAAACCCCAAAATAAAATAAAGAGAAAAAAAAAAAAAAAAAAGAAATGTATGGGAGAACATGTTCTTCAACTACAATGTTAAATTTGTTTAAAGTAAATATAAATTACACGAGTTCAACTTGCACTTGACCGGTTTTATTTTACTTACTGTATAGTACAAACAACTTACCTGAAAAAGAAAAGAAAGTTTTGTTTTCTTTTTATACAGGTAGCAAGAGAAAAAGAAGGCAAGTTAGTAGATGGCAAATGCCATGCCCTCACTGCAAGCTACATCAGAGAGAAACATGAATCTGACAACAGTATACCAATCTGTGAGTCACTTATAGTCTTATCAATATCTTTTTCGCTTACGTGTTTAATGTCTGGTAGTGTGTGTTCTAACTGTTCTATGTTTATGTTATATAAATATATCACTGTAGCTCAATTTTTAATTATCGCAATAAGATTGGAGAGCTTACTTTAATTGATTAGAGATTAGAATTTCCGATGGGGTCAAAAATTTAATTTGTGGACCCCATAATACATATTTAGATTGACCTGAGACAGACATGTCTAGTAGAAACTACTGAACCTATTTTAGTAATTCTTTCATCATTCTAAAGCTAATTTCTCCAGGAATAACATAAGCCATACCTTTTTCCTAACAGGTAAACGATTCAGCTATTCTTTAATAAACTAGAGAGTTCCGTAATTTTCTCATATTCTTTCGAAGTCGAGAGGTGTAGAACAGTTTTAGTGCAGGACAGATTTTACTATTAACTAGCAGTTCTCAATCGCAGAGTACAATATTTATATATTTTGTGCGGAATCCTAATTATTTTTCCAATATCGACCTATGCTTAAAAATCAGTTTTTAACAAACTTCTGTTTGTTCCGGTTAATCTCCGGAACGCGATGACCGATTCTCACGGGACTTTCACTATCACGTAGCTTGTGTTACTTATAAATAAGGAGTAACCTAGGCTACTTTTATTGTGCAAATATCTGTATGAGCTTAAAAATATATATATTATTTTGACATTACAAACAGACACTTCAATTTTATTTATTGTATTGATAATTTGTCAGGTCAGTTCTACGAAGGCTTCAACCGCGAGGGTAAAGAGTCCATGTTGCCATATGGCGTGTATACGATAGACGATCTCAAACAATATGGCGCCGACAGAAACTGGTGCCCTTACTTTCTTTCCAGATTTGCTGTGAGTATTATATTCCTTTTCTTGGAAAATATAAACACCCGAGTGTCATTTAGTTATTAGATACTAACTGTTGCCCGCGACTTAGGACCGAACGACCGCGTACATTGTTCAGGGATGAAAATGTGGTATTCAAGACTATAATCTAACTTTGTACCAAATTTTATCCAGATCCGTTCAGCCGTTCTAGCATGATTGAGTAACAAATACCCATCCATCCACTCTTTAGCTGTATTAAAAATTAAACATTATTTGTTGATTTGAAGAGAGTTAAACATACATACTATATAATGTAGAGTAAAAACAACTATAGACTTTCCAAATAAGTGTATGACTATACTGACTGAAAAGTCATAAATCATGACTACATACATATATGACTTTTTAGTCAAAAGTCATTACTTAGACTATCTTATGACTCGTAAGAGTCTAAGTAAACACAAGCGAAGTAAAAGTTAATTACGACAGTAAAGAGGAAACTTATAATTTCCTGTCCTCATTGTTAAGTCCTATTATTTGCACAAACAGGACTTTGTTTCTGTGACCTCAAGGGATACCGTTCAGATCAACTTCGTCAAAGGAATTCTGACTTTGGTTTTAAAATAACGTTTTCTAAAATTATATTTGGCAAAATGTAGGTGTTACTCTGCCTACCCTTTTTTATAGAAGCAACACTACCCTTTATCCAATTCAAGTACAACACTTTGTGCCACTATCTCGAGGATTGTCACTTTGGTCAATCGATAAACAATATTACAACAATATACAATATCTATAACATATTAGCTAGCTCAACAATCAATATATTTTTTTTAAGATAATCCACGCAGAAATTGTAGTGTACTCCTACCACTACCTCCTGGACCCGAAGATCGCGGAAGTGGTATCCAAGGAGTTGAACAGGGAGGCGGTGGTTGTGTTCGACGAGGCGCACAACATTGACACCGTGTGTATCGACTCGCTCAGCGTCAAGCTCACGAGGCGGACCATCGACAAAAGTATCACAGCTCTACAACAGCTAGAAAAGACTGTGGCACAGTTAGTATTGTTTTGTTTGATTCTAACACTCTTTTGTACTCATTTTGTGTAACAAAATGAGTACAAAAGACATTCTTACACTTTCTTGTACAAGTTTTTTTAGATTCTAACTTTCAAGTACCACCCTCTTGTACCATTTTATTTGATGTTACCACTTTCATGAAGGATTTTGTTTGATTTTAACACTTTCATGTACCACACTGTTTGATCTTTCCACCCTATTGTACCATGTTGATTGATTTCACCACTCCCAGAAACCACTTTGTTGGATTTTACTATTCGTCTGTCTCATTTATGCCGCGTTCCAATAAACAAACGGTTTATTGGAACTTCGTTTTTTCGGAATTGGAATTTCGTTGAATTTTCAACGAAAATTTTACCGTCCGTAAGCAAAGTATTGGAACCCGGCATTAATAGGTTGATTTGGCAAGCAACCGTTTTCTAGTGTAAATAAACATTCACAGAGTGTCGATTTACAAATAGAAGTACCTGTGGACTTTTATAGAGTAGAGGTACTACCCTAATGAGGCTACTCGAAGCATTAAAGCAAAGTGTACTGCCAATTGTCTTGGTACATACGTTTTCAGTGTCAATAAACATTTTCAGACTGTTGTCTTACTAATAGACGTACAGTAGGCGCGGTGTAGAGTAAAGGTATCCAGTGAGCTATGTACAAGATGTGTTGTCGTCAGGATCCGCGAGGCAGACGCGGCGCGCCTGACGGTGGAGTACGAGGAGATGGTGGAGGGGCTGCGCCAGGTCGCCGCGCAGAGGGAGACGGACGCCGTGCTCGGGAACCCCATACTGCCCGACGATATACTCAACGGTCAGTATTTATACTCTACTTTTGAACTACTTCTACTACTACAACACTTACAATAGGCATATTTGTATACACAAATATGATTTGGGAACCTTTTCCTTTCTGCTGGCAGGCATTTTATACACTGTAAAGTACTTATCGAATAAATTACAAATAATTAAAATCCGAATTTTTCTCATATTTACAAATAAAAAAAATTCAAAGCATGTTTATCCGTGTTCTAGAGCTCTTAGTACAAGCTCTGTTTAGTTTCGGTCTAGATAGCGATGTGTCACAGGTTATTATTATTACAAAAAAAAAGATTAAATATATACAATTGCCGTACTCGTAAAGCTAAAGCTTTTTGACTGTCCTGTTGGTCTAGTGGTCAGTGATACTGACTGCTGAGCCAGAGACCGTGGTTTCGATTCCCACTCATGACAAATGAGCATGTTTGATTTGTTCTGTGTATTTCTGTAATTTATCTATAATATGTATGTATTCAGAAATATATAAGCTTGTTTATCAGCAGTCTGGTTATCATAATACAGACTCGGTCTAGTTTGGGATCAACGGCCGCGTGTGAGGGTTCGAGTGTTATGGGTTCGATTCCTACACAGGACAAAAATTTGTGTGATCCACAAATTAGAATGTCTGTAAAATCCCTGCGACATGAATCATTGCGGGAGTTATCTTTGAAAAGAGACAAGAGATAAATAAGAAGAGAAAAGAGCTAAAAAGAGATATTGGTCCATGTTCACAGAGGTGGTCCCTGGGAACATTCGGAATGCTGAACACTTCCTCAGCTTCCTGAAGCGGTTCATAGAGTACATCAAGACGAGGTTGAGAATACAGCATGTTGTTCAGGAGTCACCTGCAGGTAGAGTTCACAAGCCATGTTCTTATTTCTTGAGATATATGTATTTTTGTATTTTACAATGGATTTCACAAAGGCGTCTTAAATTACAATCGTTATGTACTATAGTCGATAAATAGAGTCAGCTTTAATATTCTTTTTCATATATTTTTTTTGGGTTGCGTTCCTAACAAGGAAACCTTATAGGATCACTTTGTTGTCCGTCTGTCAAGACCCTTTTTCTCTGGAACCCGTGAACGCATGAAGTTGTAATTAATAAACCCCCCCCCCCGCTCCCCTCCCCCCAGGGTTCCTGAAGGACGTGGCGGCACGCGTGTGCATCGAGCGCAAGCCTCTGCGCTTCTGCGCGTCGCGGCTGGCCTCGCTGATGAAGACGCTGGAGATCCCCGACCCCTCCAACTTCGCCTCGCTCACGCTCATCACGCACCTGGCCACGCTCGTCTCTACCTACACCAAAGGGTTCACCATCATTATTGAACCCTTCGACGATAAGACACCGACCGTTTCAAATCCTATACTGCATTTTTCGTAAGTATTATTTTACAAAGGTTTTAGATTTATAAAGTTTAATATTTGTATAATAATTGATAGAATATTTGATATCTTTGTCTTGTTGATTCTGTTTGTAAAGACTGTGTTATTATTTTTTTTGAAATGAAAACTTCTTTTCGCGCACCGCACACATATTTTTTCGTAGGTCGTAAGTTAGGCTGATCCGTCACGCTCTGATGTGAAAGGCTCGATCGGGTGAACTCGGGACCGCCGAGTGTACGCGAGCGAGAAAGATACAGTCAGCTGCTCTTCGCTGTTGTGTCCAGTTGTGTCGCTGTGTTTAGTATATTCAATTAATACGTAATAATTGTCATTATTAATTTAATAGTTATTATTGGTTCGTAATAATAATTATTTAAACAATTATTTGGTTTACATTGTGAGGTTAGTTGGTAGTTTATCGTGTTAATATTAGAGTTATGGGTTCGCGTCACGGTCATACTAATGTGATACATCGTTTTAAGTTTTCACTTCTATCGGCAGTGACTGCTATGCTATGACTGCCTATTTAATTATTTTTTTTAGCTCATATCTTTAGATTTATGTATCTGAGAGGCCTTACCATTGGCTTCTCACACCGACGGTTGTTATTCGAATCCCTATCGCATCGGTTTATTTATTTTTTTACATATTGGCGAGCTCCCGTGCATGTGTTTTAAAATATTTTATTTACTTTCTCAGATGTATGGACTCTTCAATAGGCATGCGACCAATATTCTCTAGATTCCAGACAGTGATCATAACGTCAGGTAAAATCAACTAAAGTACTTCTAAAATTCTTCATTTATAGGCAACCGCCACGACTATTATTTGTCTTATATCTACTAAGAATAAGAGATTCTGTTTGTAATATCATTATAACAGATTTTACTAAATGCATCTGAATGTTTACAAGGTACTTATACCAACAAATCAATTTTAATTTTTTTGTCTGTCTGGTTGTTTGCGCTAATGGAACGGGTGAACCGATTTCCACGGGATTTACACTAGCAGATGTTAAAAGGAGTAATTTAGGCTTTGGAATAAGAATTAGGGTACCGCGCAAAAAACATAAATAAGTATATGAGAGCGAAGCTGCGGCGGGCACAGCTAGTTGTAAATAATTATTGAGATGATTTTAACAAGTATACTAATTTTTTACATTACTTTCAATATTAAAATAGCATTTGAAAAACCTCATACTCTTTTGTTGCAGGAACGTTATCTCCGCTAGATATGTACCCAAAAATCTTGGACTTCAACCCAGTTGTCATGAGCTCCTTCACCATGACACTCGCCAGACCCTGCATATTACCCATGGTAAATATAGCATATGATTTTAAGTTGTAGTTGGTTGGTACATACCTATGGTAAATCAAATATCTAGTTGAATAGTTAATCCGCCTGTTTTTATCAAGGCAGCACACTAGCTGCCATCACATTATGGTAATTGATATCACAAATCGATCATCCTCCTTGATCAATCAATATCCATGTTCGATCAACCTCCTTGATCAATCAATATCCATGTTCGATCAACCTCCTTGATCATTAGATACCCATATTCGGTGAACTTCCTTGATCAATATTGATATCCATGTTCGATCAAAATCCTTGGTCAATCGATATCCACATTCGATCAACCTCCTTGATCAATTGATACCCATATTCGATGAACTTCCTTGATCAATCGATATCCATGTTCGATGAACTTCCTTGATCAATCGATATCCATGTTCGATCAACCTCTTGGTGTATCGAGTGGTATTGACCTCGGATATATATTTTGTAATACAGGTCGTATCCAAAGGCAGTGACCAGGTGGCTATATCATCCAAATATGAGACGAGAGAAGACGTCGCAGTCATAAGGAATTATGGACAGTTGCTGGTTGAGGTAAGGACATTGCATAAGGAATTTATAAGTTAAGTGATTCATCCTATTTATATTACTTTAGGGTGTTTAAATTACACTAAACGTAATAATACAGTGATCTCTAATAAGTCGATATTTGATCGTAATTCATTAAATAAATTGTTACGATCAATAATTTCGAAAAGACAATTTTTTTAATTGTTAACACTCAAGGTCGTCAATAGATAGGAAAAGAGGAAAGAAAATCAATTGACAAACAGGAGAAAAAAGTACTGAACAGGTTTTTTTTTATCTTTACTTATTTGAACAAAGTAGCGTAAAACTACAAGTACATGGTGACAAACTGTGCAATTTAACGTAAATGACAGATAGCTGCGTGTGTTCCGGACGGCGTGGTGTGCTTCTTCACTTCGTACTTGTATCTCGAGAGCGTGGTGGGCGCGTGGTACGACCAAGGTTCGTAATCATTTGTTCATATTTTTTAAGTATTTAAAAGCCAACAGTTCTTGGATATATAGACCAGTTCTGCATTTTTGAGAAAAATTCACGTTTTCTGAATTGTTTTTCCATAGTAGTGTCACTCTTTTATTACATAATCTTAAAGTAGACTCTTAACGGAAAAAATGGCAGCTGGCCAACTTGAAAAGACGAATTTTACCGGTGAAACTTTTCAGTTCAAAATAAGGTCGTTTTTTCGGAATTTGTCAATAAAAGAAGCAAAATCTGTATTTCGCAACAAAAAAAAAATACAGCTTATTTGGAACATATTTACAATTTTTTCCTGTCATTCAAACAATAGTTTGCTCCTCTTCCAGTAGGTCACATGTTGTCATTTTTATTTCTACTTTTATATTTTTTTGATGTCCATAGCAATGGTCTAATAGTATCTGTACGATAAGAGTTTTTTGTTTTTTTTTTAATAGTTTTGAATAAGCTATTTTGTGTTGATTTTGAAGATGTAAAACTAATGAACATAAAGTACACACTCGTCAAACACAACTAAATATTATGTGAATAACTGACACCTACGGCAATCGATTCCACGACACGAGGCTTCCACAGTTGATGAGGTGGTTGTTTAAACAACTGCGCAATTTGCTTTTTGTTCATTTACATAATTATCCTTTCGTTTTTATTATTAATTACGTTTCAACTGGGGTTCACAGGTGTGGTGGCGAGCTTACAACGACACAAACTGCTGTTCATAGAGACACAAGACTCGGCAGAAACAAGTTTTGCTCTCATTAATTATATTAAGGTAATATATTTACACTTGCACCGTCCGATTATAACGTACGATCGTCAGGTTTTGCAAGTCATAAAGACTCAGATGGGCCAACTGGAACGTATGTATGAGGCCGGAGATATGAAACCAATTCCCAACAGAAACCCATAAATGAAGTACAGACATTAGCACTTGTTTAAGATTTATGTTAATTATGGTATTCTAATTTATATTATAATCTCGACTGGCCTGTTGGTCTAGTGGTTAGTGACCCTGACTGCTAAGCCAGAGGTCGTGGGTTCGATTCCCACCCAGGACAAATAATTGTGTGATGAGCAGGATCATTTATTCTGTGTCTGGGTGTAATTTATCTATAATATGTATGTATTTAGAAATATATAAGTATGTTTATCAGCAGTCTGGTTACCATAGTACAGGCTTTGCCTAGTTTGGGATCAGACGGCCGCGTGTGAGATGTGTGGAGTTATTATTAATTGCAAATGTGAGTTTGTTTGTTACGCTTTCGCATCTTATCTACCTACTCGGGCGAACATCATGAAATGTTGCATACACGGTGTTAGGATACGGAAAAGGAAAAAATATTGTTTCCAAGGGATATTTAAATAAGCTTGTGTCGTCCGCGTCGGCGTGCGTGTCGGCGCCAGGCGTGCGAGAGCGGGCGCGGCGCCGTGCTGCTGTCGGTGGCGCGCGGCAAGGTGTCGGAGGGCGTGGACTTCGACCACCACCTCGGCCGCTGCGTCCTCATGTTCGGCATACCCTACGTCTTCACGCAGAGCAGGATACTCAAGGCCCGCCTCGAGTACCTCCGGGACCAGTTCCAGGTGAGGACACGATTGCCTTCGATCATGTCGTTCTTAAGCTCCGAAATAGAAGGGGTGTTATAAGTTTAACGTGTGTATCTGTATGTCTGTTTGTGCCATCATGACTCCGCTAGCTAACTGATTTTGATTTAATTTTCTTTTGAAGTGAAAACTTCTTTAGGCACGTTGGGCACTTTTGGTATGGGGAAAAAAGCACTGAACTCGCGTAACCGTCACGCTCAGGTGGCATATATACGGATGCGTGTGTGTATATGTAATTATAGGTGTGTAATTGTGTATGTGTTTTCACTTCTGACGTGCAGTCCTACGACTGACAATTCTTTTTTTTGAAATGAAAAAGCACTAAACTCGCGTAACTATCACGCTCAGATGACAGATGTATCAGTTATGTTTTCACTTCTGACGTGCAGTCCTACAACTGACAGTTATTTTGTTCAGCCACTCGAAGACCACCAATTCTTTTCTAAGCGTTAAAGAGATTTTCGAGTTGGGGGTATTTCAGTTGTTTAAATTATACTTGTTTAACGTTGTACCAGTAAATCAATCGCCAGAAATATAAATAGAAAATTGATTGATTGATTAATACCTACGGTGCAATTTGCAATAAGGTGCAAACTAGGTCATTCAGATACGTAATCTTTTAGTTATCATATGGGGGACCTCTTTGGGCGGTCCATTTACTACTAACCTTGACCGAGGTTTTCCTCTGTAACCTTACTTGATCCTCGAAATCAGCTTAAATACTAGTATGGTTATATTTCGAATGCGAAGTAACTTGGCCTGGTTGAAGGTTGTGAATTGATTCCATTTAAATTCAAATTATCTATCTTTATTTCATAAAATTGATCGTCAATTATATGAAATCTCAAATCTAAAAAATAGTTATAATTAAAAGTTGTAGATCAACACATACAGAGTAACTGCAACAATAGGTTGCTTTGTATCTATATATACAATAGATGATACCGTATTTGCTTGTGTCGATCGATAACCGCCCATTTCTAAATAGTTGAGAAGAAATTAGGCAAATTGTTTTTTTATTTACTTCTAGATTCCACAATAACTAATGTTACTAAATTATATTTGACGCTTTATCTTCAGATCCGTGAGAACGACTTCCTGACGTTCGACGCGATGCGTCACGCGGCCCAGTGCGTGGGACGAGCTCTGCGGTAACACTTCTTATATAGAATTACGTTTTTGCTGAAAGAACTTCGTATATAGACGGATATTTTCTTTGTTGAATATATTCAGAGATGTAATAAAATAAACTTTAATTGATGAAGTCTAATATTCGATGTCTGGAGGAGCATGAATTTTATTCAGACGTTATGAACTGACTAATCTTTTTATGTCAACTACAACCCTTATAATGGTCCTTATTGATTATATATTTTCCAGTGGTAAAACGGACTACGGTATAATGATATTCGCGGACAAGCGCTTCAGCCGCGCGGACAAGCGCACCAAGCTGCCGCGCTGGATACAGGAACACATCAAGGACTCGCTCTGTAATCTCAGCACTGAGGAGGCTGTACAGGTCACTTTACTTTTTATACATCTAGTATCAGTTAGCAAAGTATCCATATGATTATCGACTTAGAAAGAAAAGTTGTAGAAAAGCTACCTACATGTGCGTCTGAAACGACAATTTAAATATTTACTATTTGATTATTCGTGTAAATTAAGAGTAACCACAACTATATAAGTTTTTTCTCGGAATTGTATGCAGGGTCTTAGTTATACCGTTAGTAATCTCGATTAAATGGGTTAAGACTGACACGAGCTCCCCCCTCAGATCTGCAAGCGGTGGCTCCGTCAGATGGCGCAGCCGTTCACCCGCGAGGACCAGCTGGGCGTGTCGCTACTCACTCTCGCACAGCTGCAGTCGCAGGAACAGCAGGACAAGATAGAGAAGCAGGTCATACAGAAGTGAACACGCACCGGGAACCGGGTTGTTAGCGAGCTTTCAAAATACATGTTTTCAGCAGAGATTATTGGCTTACCGGTGATTATAATGCAATACAGCGTAACTAGCATCAGTAAATACTACCTAAGAGTCATACTATATTTCTGAGAATTAAATTGACGGTAGTTTGATAAATTATTATTAACCGTTTCACTCTGATCACTTCGTGGTATTTATCAAATGTAACTAAAACGCCGATACATTACTTTTGATATGACCTCTTCAACACTGTTTCGTTATCATTATTTATTTTAATAATGGAGACAGTTCAAGACTCGAGTTTTCAACTAATTGTTGTTTTGAAGAAGTGCGAGGAATGTGTGTTGTCTACTGGTATTTTTAAAATGCTGTAACTTTGTACATAGTATTATTATTGTTGTATGTATACAATTTAATTATAAGATATTTCTTTATTATTAATTTATTTTATTTATTTCTCCCTTCGGCACTGCTTACAAAACTGTTTAAAAACAATCCAAATGCGTAGTCCTTTCGCTACAGGAATGAAAGCAACGATGGACTTCTATATGTTAATGCTTGCGTGGGAGAGCCGTGCTTCGCCACGTATGGGCCGGCTCGACTCCGCTCGATAGCACGGCCTCACAGAAAACCGGCAGTGAAACAATGCCTGCATTGCTTTTCGCCGCGTGAGTGAGGTTACCGGAGGCCCTAACCCTTCCCTCTCCCCCATTCCCGTCCTTCCCCTAACTCCGTCTCCTACCCTCTAATCCCCCCCTCCCGTCTTCCCCCTTTACCCCTATTCCCACCTTAAAGGGCGGCTACGCACTTGTGACTCTTGAGTTACAGGTGCACATGGGTGGCGGTAGTCATTTACCATCAGGTCCCGTCTGCTCGTTTGCCCCCTATACCATAAAAAAATATATATATATGAGCTAACATCTGCTAGTACAAAATTGTTACAATAATTCGTTTAAATATTAAAAAAGAAAGTATTAGTGACAGTAGGTGGTACCAAAATGAATGCTCACAATAATAATCAAAATTCGTATACCAATAATTAGCTTTAAAACTATGAGAAACTTGCGCAATTCGGAAAGGTTGGTATTCGAACAATTTACATTGTATTGCAAGATTATTAAGAAACAAAGTTACAAAACAAACACATCATAACATTTTATTTAAGACGAATGAAACTGTTGCCGCTTACATATTTACACAACCGCAATAGGACAAGTGTTTAATAACAATTCAATGTGTTTAAAACAGATTTGATTACAAACCAGTATATGTTGGCTAGGTTTCCAGAATTGACACGAACATAACCGACATCACACCGACCGCGTATAGCTATTTAATTATTGAACGGTGTGTTTTATAGTCTACTAAAAACAATTAAATATTAATATAAACGAAAGCCTAATGTTATAATGGAAAGTATTATACCCACGACACGTGCACTTAAAGTGCGGCGAGACCAAGACAGGCCGGCGCGCGCCACTCGGAATGCGCGTACGTCCACTGAACACTAAGTTACAAGTTAAATACACCTTTTGCATAAAACATTCTTAATTATTATATTAGTCACTTAGCGACACAATGTGCTGTTTACAACAAAATATCATAAAAAACGTTTGCTCTAAGTCTACATGTTTTCAAATAACCACATAATATTATTGATAAAACTTTAATGCCCGGTTCCTAAAGTAAAAAAATTATTCGTTTTGCAATTCTCGTTGAATTGTTACCGTCCGTAAGCAAAACGAATCGTTTCTTAAATTATAGGAACCAGGTATTAATTATTGATATAACAGTATTTATCTATTACCTGCAGTAACAAGCCTGGTTTGAAATAGTAGAAAATGATTCGAAACTACAAGAAAGTTTTATAGAAAAAATTATATATTATACAAGATGAATACCTACTAACACTATTTGTAATGCGTTTAAAATTATTTTCTAGTCTTGTTAATTTCGTTTATGTTGATAAAAATAATACTTTTTGTCACTGCAAAATATGTTGTCCTACTGTATTTATACACTGTAAAATTGGCAAGAACATCTTAGAGGACTGTGGACAGTGAAACGCATTCTATTCTAGTGCCATATTCTGGAAACCACGAATGTAAACTTTACCCACATACGGCAAACAGGTTGACCAGAAACAAAATGAGATTACCTCGTGACGATTTAAGTCAAATAGGTACATATTGTTGTGCAGAAAATATACTGGCAACATCACCGTTGTAAACTATATAGACTGGCTACACTAACGTTTAAACTTTCGCGTTCCATGATACATCTTTATTTATACGGGAATTCACACGATCAGTAGGTATTACATACCTTTGAATCGCCTGACGTTTCGACCAGGATGCACTGGCCACAGGCTGACTCAGTCAGACTATCAAATAAATAATTATATATATTCCGGCTTGTGTAAGGACTTGTCTGTTTGCCATAGGTGAGAAGTCAAATGACTCCAACTGATTGATTAGAGGTAAATGGGGCTCCGAATACACTGCAGACGAGGCACTGTTGGCCGGTCGAGGCACACATTGCCTCTATAAAGCATCAGTATGGGGTTTAAACGTTTTTAAATTCATATACCTACATATATTATTTTGTACTTAATAAAATTATCACACAACACAAATAAACGTCTTATGAATTTAAACTTAACATGTGTTCATCCATACAAACTTATTAATATAATCATATATTTAGTGGTTCAAATTTAAGATCGAAGGATTAACGCATTAAATATGTCTTTGGAGACATTTACGTTAATAATTTTATAAAACAAATATTATAGCTTTTTATTAAAATAGGATCAGAATTGCATCTTTATCCAAAATTTTAGCTTACCTAAAACCTAACCAAATATCTAACAACTTAAAAAACGTAAACCAAAGGTTTACAAAAATAATACTAAAAGGTTAATACAAAAAGTTAATAATCATCTAGAGATGCGCATTAAAAACATTTCATCATACTATTAAAATTAAATATACTGTTTTCCCTAACTTACGTTTAAATAAAATATGTTCAACCAAACGATAAAAAGGTAAATATTTATTAGTTAGTTACTTTACTCCTATAAGGAGTAAATTAACTAACTAATAAGATGGCAAAAATATTGTCGTCGTGCTTAGCTGTTATCAAATAATTTTCTTTTAATGTTTGGAGTTTACATTAAAAAAAAACGTGAAAATCACAAATTCATAAGACTTAATTTCATGAAGACAATGAAAAATAATTAATTTAAACATAGGCAACCACCCAATTGTGAAACAAACTTTGTGTTTAGATAGTATGTATGATTATAGGTATATGAGTATAGTTAGCTGTCGAATACGGAACTTGGTGGTAACTTGGAGAATGTGAAACAAGCTGTCTTTCACTAAGTTGTGAATGTACGCTTTTTTACGTATGTACGTACGTTACGTACTTTTGTACGATGCACGGAAAGGTGAAAATAAAATTCAAAACAAGTATTTTTTTTTGTTTCGCCAATTAAATAAAAGTAAACCTTTACATATAAAAAGCACAAAATTTATTTTCTAATTAAAGAAAATAATAATATCCATATACTATGTTTATGTATCGCCATTAGCGGAACTTACAGTAAGGCACATAACATAGCACAATAAAAGAGATAGGTAAGAACAGTTTAGAGATTAATTATGTAGTAACTAATGTACATAACATCTGGTATGTTATATTAAATTAATTAGTGCTCCTGTGGTGCAGCTACGAAACGCGTGCAGTTTTTTTTTTAAATTGACTTAATTTTTTTTTTTAATAATGAATATAACAAGAAATAAAACAAAATATAGGTATTTGTAGAAAATGAATCTTCTATTATTTCCTACTTAAAAATAGATCTTTATTGTTACTTGTAAATTTTAGAAGTAACAATACCGTCAAGATGCCAACCTATCAAAAATAACCTGTAATCATTTATTTTCAGTAAAACCCATTTTTATACTAATGACTAAAGATCCTTTTTTTCATCACAACTAATATAAATAAATCCTTGCCCGATATGAATAAAAAAAAATTATACAATTTGGCATTAATTTGTTGAGTTCTGACAGTTTGTGGATTGGGTCACTTCCGCACAACACTGTCCATTTATAAGTAACAATATCGTTAACTCACCGACTACAGTTAACCTATCTAAGTTACAATTCATTACGGATTCGCTAGAAAATGTTCAGACTGCAAATTCCGGTACTTTTGTTGGTAAATCCGTTAAGTATGGGTCAACTTTATTGTTACATGATAAAGCATTCGTTTCTCTATAGTTACATGTATACAATTACAAATTGTTGAGCTGCTACGTATCTGCTGTGCACAAAGTTTAAATAAATAAACATCAAAATTATATGAAAAAAGAGCTTTTTTTGGTCAAATGAGACAGCGGGCGATGCGGTGTGACCAGGTTGTAATTTACTGGTTAATATAGAAGCTGTCTGTCTGCTGTAAATTTTCCACCGCTCACGCTGCGTCGCCGTCCCGCCTCGCCCGCTGTCTGCCCCAACCTTTAATGTTAAATTTAAGTCGCAAAAGCCCAAAATCTAGGTAGACCCCCCATATAAACTTCTAATTGATGTTGATACATGCTATTTGACACCAATTATTTCCTTCCGGTAATAGCACCTTGTAGGGTAGGTGTACCTGTTAAAGAGTGTGCAATAATCTGCTAATTCTAAAGTTTTTTAATGTGGTATACTATAATAAGATCATAATCCTCCGCGCCTTTTCCCAACTAAGTTGGGGTCGGCTTTCAGTCTAACTACGATACGGCCGAACTTTGATATTTTACGTGAAGCGACTGCCATCAGACCTCCACAACCCAAGTACTAGGCGATATCGAAGTTCTGTAGTTAGTCCAGGTTGTCGGAGTTTTTAGGGGTCCAACTATCCGTAACGAATGCCACAGATGCTAGTATGGCACCCGGGACCGACGGTTTAACGTGCTCTCCGAGGCACGGAGGGGTCTCAATGTGTTAAGAATGGTCACCCATCCTAGACTGAACTAGCTAGTATTCCTTAACCTTGTAATGTGTTAACCTACTCGGTTACCACTTAGCCACGAGTCCCTATACTATAATAATGGACATTTTAAAATTGGATTTGGCAACTCTGTCCGCTAAGATGGTGTAGAAAGGAAACATATTTGAAAGAAAAAAATTAACTAAAAAAAGAAGAAAATTATTGGAAGGTTTTTATTTGAATACCGATTTCTTTTTTATTTGTATAAAGAAGTACCACTGATTTCTTAGCTATAACCTTCAAGTGTAGTCAAAATACACATTATGAAGGTATTGTAACTAAGTAATTATTACTCAAAAAAATACTACTCTTTTAAGCAGTAGATGTAAGCAGTAAATATGTTCTAATAAAATTTATACATACGTTTACTTTATAAATATTGATCAACACAATGACATTAAGGACTTATCATGTATTTATTTCTACAGAAAAGTTGAAGAAACATTATTTCGTCCTTTGTTAAATGATAATTGAACGATGATCAAGAAACCAGCTCATTTGTATCGACAAGATACATATATTATGTACAATTACTATTACAAACTCATTTTCCTAAATAATCCAATAATGATCTAATTTAACTACATCAACGAATGCCTTGACTTTTTAATACTTTTACAAAAGTAACACCCTCCTTAACAAAATTTGGGAAATATTAGGAAAGGTATGATTAGGTTGGTCCCAAACAATTTTAATCGTCTGTCAGCCGTTATAAATAATTATTTTACGCTCGAGTGTACAAATAATTACGTGTGTTTTAATATTAAATCGATGTTTAACATTTACTCCAAATGACATGATAGTCGTAGCTAAACTTGTTCGTTATCAAAACAGTGAAAATAATACTAGATGTGTAATTCAGGACTTAATCGCGATAATATTTAAAAGATACAATACCCCTTGGTTATCGCGATTAAGTCCCGAATCACACATCTAGTATGTATCAAAGTCGCGAAAGTTTAAAAACAATTAGCGAAAATAATATTCTGGGGCATATTGCTTTTTGTAGCGATGCATCGTAAAAAGGCCGCGATACAGTTGCGATTCTGTCGTCGCTCACGTCCACGATTTTGTATCAATTGCGATGTTGTCGCGTCAGTAGAGAGTAGAGAGTAGAGATACAAGCGCGTGGAAGAGCGCAGGCGTGGCGGTGCAACTTTGACACTGCACTCAATGTGTACGCCGCAGTTGCAAGTCAGAAAAAAGTCGCGTTTGTATTGATACAGTCGCGCGTTAGTAGCGATGCACAATGTTCTGGAAGGCACTTTTTCAGACATTGCCTTTTTCATGGAAAATGTGATAGATGGGATCATTTAAATATAAGATTTCTTGTCCCCGTTTAGTTAACATGTTCAGTCTTTGAGGAAAACATTTTTGAAAATCTACTTATAATAATCCCGAAATTTCAAAACAAAATTATAGCGGTTAAACTAATCTTAATACACAAATACAATGCTAGAATCATCGATGATGTTTCTTATGGTGCTTATTTAAGAGCATAAATTAGCATCGTAACGTTATAAGATCCGCCGTATTGCGATGTGTTATTTAAAACTAAAATATGGTTTTACTTTCTTTACACATGAAATAAATTTCACGTCCCAATTCAATGGAGTCTAAAAACTAGAACATTTTTAAATTTGAAGTAACCACTACTCTCCCCGCTATACGCTCAATTACACAAAAAAAAAATTATTTCCTTATATTGTATTCAAATAATTCCTTATGTACTGGTGTTATAAAATTACAGCCGCGGTTATTTCATTTAAAACGGACTTGTAAAAGTTATTAAAATGTTAAAATCGATAAAGTCTGTACCCTTCCATCTCATAAAAAAAATATTAATTAGGAATATTAATGGTACACACTATATATCACTACATACTACACTTTAAAGCCACATATTTATTTAAGTTATACAGGGTGTATCTGACAATGGAGCTCTAGCATGCAATACAAAAATAATAAAAAAAAAACTACCCATTCACAAGTTATGACCGTTTAAATTTTTTTTGTTCGGTTTTATGAGCTTGAATTTGTCTAAAAATGCAGCGAGCTGTCTTTTCATAGAATTAAAAAAACTACCCGTTTATAAGTTAGGACTGTTTGAATTTCCCGGTATTTATTACCTCCGTTTCTCGTAAAAACAAGTGGAATGTGTAAAGTTAAAGCTTTGAAATCATACTTATTTTTTTTTTTGGAACTATTCACTCCGTTAAAGAGAAAATCTATAAAACTAACTTTAAAAGTTTTTGAAGATAGTTGTTATGGATGTTCTCAGTAAAGGAATTACAAATCCAAAAATTAAAAAAATATGTACGATTTAAAATCTTTGACTTTACTCATTACACCTTTGTTTTCGTGAAGATACCCCCACGGTTCATCACCTCGCCATGCCTATTGGTGAAGTGGTATGTCGGCATCGACCCGACGAAGTCCCCGAGAGCCCGGCAGGCCTGGGCCGCCGCTCAAACAGAAGGCCAGCACCATTGCGTGCCCCCCAATTAAGAGACCCGCGGAACGAAGGTAAAAATACCTGGAAATTCAAACGGTCATAACTTATAAACGGTTACTTTTTTTTATTATTTTGTAACTGCATGCTAGAGTCATGCCTTTTCAGTGATTTCAGTAAGGGTTCCACTGGTACATACGCCCTGTACATATATATATTTATAATAGTTATATACCTACATATATGTACTCTCTTTATAATGTAGTGGTTATTCAAACGTAAGTTACACTAAAAATGTTGAATAATGTATTATGTAATCTAAGCTTATTTTGTGGTGTTTATTGTTTGTAGACAAATATTACTTTTTATTTCATAAAATTGTTTATTACTCGAGACACCGGCATTTGTTTCGCGACAGCAGTTAAATGGTTAAATTTAATGAATGAATGTTACATTTTTGTACAAGTAGTGTATTCGATGATATTTTATAATTCTTTTTATACGTTAAACATATATAAAGATATATTTTTTGTTTTAAGTTGATACACTGATAGAGAAATAATGAGAAGTTGATTAGTTTTTCACGTTTTGGTACGTGGTATAACTTGTTCTGACAAGTAGATGCGTTTTTAATCAAATGTATTTACCGAGTTCCTTTTTTTAAGGATACTAGCAACGTGGGTGTGATTCTTTACTAGTATTTTTGTTAACCCCTCCAGCTAAGCTAAATGTTTGTGTTTGGAATGGGTTCATGTCGGTAGTGCACTGGATGGGGCTCGAACCCGTAACCACTTGATCGCAAGTCCGATGCCTTAGCTATTACGCTATTGCCGGTTTTTGTTAACACTAAAGATTGTATTGTATATTTGTATGAGTGTTTTTGTATTAAGATTGTAATGTATATTTGTATGAGTGTTTTTGTATTGAGATTGTATTGTATATTTGTATGAGTGTTTTTGTATTTAGATTTTATTGTATATTTGTATGAGTGTTATAGATATGGTTACGTAGTGTAGTGATGATCATATTATTTTTTTGAGTTGGATTGGTTTTATTTAGAGACAACGGCTGGGTATGTTTTTGACCCATATTTATAGGGTGAATAAAAAAAACTACTTTGTTTTATCGCTATTAAAAATATTTACATTTTATGTGTAAATATGGATATGCAAAAGACGCGATCGGCGAGGACCACAGAAGTTTTATGTTAATATTTAGAAAATAATTCTGTAACATTTGTTTACATATTTTGTTGTCAATTGGCTAGTGACGATCGTACCTTTTATTATTTTATATTATATGGTTTATAGTTTACATTTTCTAATATTTTACTCAGATTGTTCGAATACAAATATAATTTTGCTAAGTCTATGGAGTCGGGTAATTAAAAAGATGTAGAGTATAGTAGCAGCCACGTTTTACATACACGTATAAGGTCTCGCATCTAGGATGTCACACAACAGTACGTACAGCTAGTGTGTGTTCAGGCGTCGGTGGCGTGCTTCTGTATGGCGCGCGGGTGCAGGTGCGGGGCGTGCGCGTGGTGGTGGCGCGCGTGGGGCGCGTGGGTCGCGTGAGGCGCGTGGGGCGCGTGGGGCGCGCGGCGCTGCGCGGCGAGCAGCGCGCGGGCGGCGGCGGCGCACATCTCGGCGCCGTCGCGCGCGCCGCACACGCGCGCGCCTCCCGCCAGAGAGTTCGAGATGTGCCTGCAGACGTTACGACATAGCATTAAGTTATGAAACAAAACAAAATTTGTTTCCCAAAAAAATTTAAATCGACCTACGCACAGTACTAGACGTAACACAAAATCATTCAGGAGGACTCACCTGATCATATGATAGGACACGTGTTGCGTGGAGAGCCAGTCCAACGACCCGGCGCTGTCCTGTAGCGCGGCACAGCCCACGAACTTGGACGCGCTCGCGCACGAGAAGAACACTATCACGCGACCGCCCTCCTGAGATATACACGACGTACATTTAGATCAGGACTTAAGGACACTATAAGTGTTCAATTGTGTGCTTAATGTCAGGACAATCGTTAAAGCGATAATATTGTTACGGTCGTCAAATTAAGACGGTGGCGCCATCTATTATCGAGTAACCGAACTAAATTGAGAATCATGACTCCGTCATAGCTAATAACGGAACTAATCGTCTGTCTATAGAATGTCCCTCAATATCCTGGAAGTTCACGAACTTTCTATAAGATATAAAAAGACCCCAGCGTCCGGTTCGAGTTTTAGTCTTGCGAACAGCGAATGAAGAAGTGCGGTAATAGTGAAGGGTACAAGCGAATATTAGTGACAATTATTGTTAACTGTGACGGTTGAGTTTACTGTGAATTATTCAAATAAATTGTGTCTATTTCGTAAAAAAATTGTATACATATCTAATCACAAACCCCGGCTTGTAACAATATATTCCTTGATAAATAGGGTGATCTGATTGCCAATAATTAACAAATTACCACACCCCCCGCAACATCAAATTCCATTCCCATTCTAACGTGAATATCTGGTGACCCTAAAAACACTATGCTATTAGTGCTGTCTAATCACACATTATAATCACTTCACATTATACTAGAAGGAGGTTCACTAAAATTGAATGACTTTAGAGGAAAAAACGAACTTTCGCCCGTGGCTCTGCTCTTCTTTTGTCAATCAATTTATTATCCCTCGGGAACTACCTTTGTCGGGATAAAATGTGCCCCATATCCTTTGAGTTGATCAGTTGAGTACTTAAGGTACATTTATAATATTAAAGGATTTTATAGCAAATAGTTTTTGCTTGAACATACCTGTTTTATTTTTTGTAGCTTCTTCGCAGTTCCGGGCGTGAAGGGGAACGTTCCGGTGTTTTGCGCTACTTCAACGCTATGCGCATCATCAGCCTTAGCCACGAAGTACCTCACATTCCCTTCTCCATTATCGCCTCCATACTTCTCAATGTTTGCTAGTAAAGTCTTTCCGTTCGGCGACATGGGGCTCTTAGGACCGCTATATGACGGAGAAAACCCTTGAGGGACGTCATTCCTCCACCCACCAGGTCTACCTTGGCCATTTCTGTACCCATACGCATTCTGGTAGTAATTCCCTCCACCAAAATCGTTTTGATTATACTGCTGGTAATATTTGTGCTCGTGACGGTATTGCTCATCGTTTTCTAACCGAGAGCGCCAGTTCGGAGAATCTACAGTCAAAGGCTTTGGTCGTTGGCCGATACCAATGGGTTGGTTTAATCCTACGTTTTTCTCTTCAGCACCTAACACGTGCACAACGGTACTAAGGATCTGTTCGTCTAAGGGAGTCATGGGTTTAGCGGGATTCGACATTCGACGGATGACGAGCGCGCATAGTTTCTGTCTGAGGTAGAATACGCTGATGGCATCTGAAGCATCTGCTGTGAAAGCCATCCAGTCGTCCAGAGTTAAAACAGCTGTGTCAGGTGAGGAGTTGTTCTCATCAGCCTCGCTGTCCGAGTCACTCGACAAGCCTGGAGGGTTGGCACGCTGAGTCAAGGCTCCTAGAGGCAGTCGCAAAGGACCACCAAATAACGCAACTGTTAATGGAGTAACTAAAGTATTGCAACGAATGAAACAGAATCGTCCCGTTCTAGAAATTTCTTCAAACACCACCCAGTCTGTGGGTAGAGTCTGGACGAATTTCTGGGAACCTGTGAGACTTCCACCTTGGTGAAGAGTTGAACTAGGATGGAAAGCCACTTTCACTTCCTTTGATGTCCTTAGTGAACAAGAATCTCTGTCTACACGAGCTATGGACGGGTATAACCCACTGACTAATACTGCTTTTACCACATGCCACTTTTCAGAGTTCAAATTGACGTCCTTAATATCACCTGAACCTCGGGCTTTGACTAAACACAAGGCTCTAAGTTGAGCTAGTAACTGAGATCTGTAACCAACAATCATCTCCATGGTAGCACCACATATTAAGTTCTTGGCACAAAATGCTCGTTCTGTACCATTGGCTCTTGCAGACTGCCACGCTTGGAAAGCTCTCAGTAACGCCATATGGTCAGAATAGCTGTCTGATGCGAACTCTTTCCTTGCAACACTCCCTCGTTTCCTATTCTCTGGGTTCAAAGATATCTGGAACGGTTCTTTATTAGCTAAACTGCACACAATAGTCAATATCGGGTCCAAGCACTTCACAACGCATGCATATAACAACATTTTACCTAACTTTGGTTCCACAGTAAGGTCTAGAAGATGCTGTCCGATTTCCGTTAAATCTTCCATTGGAGTTAACGCTCCGATTGTTTTAAGTAAAGACACAGCATTTCTTACTGCCAAAAAAGAGGGTGGCTCTAGAGCTTTCGATAGAAAATCTGCTATAGGAGTATTTCCTGGCGCTAGTAACTTCGTATGTAAACACATTTCTTGTAAAGGTACTCGAAGGATTTCTGGTACGGAGTTCAGTGGAAGTGTGTTGAACCGTCGCTTCGAACACATGTGGAAGCAATGTCCGGGCTTGGTCCTTCCAGCTCGCCCTGCTCTCTGCTGGCAACACGCCCTTGACGTCCACACACATTGTAAGGAACAAACTCCACCATTAGATTCATAATACTTCTCTTTAACTTTACACGAATCAACTACATACACCACGTCATCAATTGTTATTGATGTCTCTGCAATATTCGTGGAGATAATAATCTTTCTCGCATTGGGCAAGGGATTAAATACTTTCTTTTGGTCCAAGGTTTGCATATTACTATGTAAAGTAAATATCTGATATTTGAGTACATTCATCTCAGAGCATGACTGTATCATGTCTCTCAATGTGACTATGTCATCATATCCCGGCAGAAACACGAGAATACTGCCCTTAAGTAAGTTCACGTGTATATGTTTTATCAGAGCTAACATAAGATCATGGTCTATGAGCTCCTCAGAAATAGTGTGGTGATAGACATCTAGAAGGAAGTTGTCTGTGGCTGCATCATCTTCTACATTCTCTTTGGTTTCCTCTGACAGGTTAAATGTAGAAAGTAATTTGGCACATTCCGTATGACTATTTTCTACAGCGTAATCGTATGCCGTTTTGCCGTTTTTGTCTTTTGTAGATGGATCGGCACCTACAAAAGTGAACGGAATCTGAATTAGTTTACAAACAAAAATTTTAATCTGAAAATATATACGTTCTCGTCAACGTTGTGCGAGCAATGAGTGCCACGAGTTCTCACTTATTGTACGCAAACGACATAAATTGTGGTATTTATAATAAAACTAGCTGACCCGGCAATCGTTGTTTTGCAATATAAATGATTTCTAGTGAATATTGTGGTAGTTAAATAAAACATAATACAGGATCTGCGTGACGAGTCCTGCCACAACACTGCCCTGCGGACCCCTGCGGTGTTCAATAGAAGGTACGGTACTCACCTATCTGCAGCATCTGCGCGACGGTCTCGGCGAGCCCGCGCGCGGCCGCCGCCATGAGCCCCGTGCGGCGCGAGCGCGTGTGCACGCACGTCACGGGCACGCCCTCCGATATGTACATGTACAGGATCTGCGTGACGAGTCCTGCCACAACACGGACCCCTGCTGTGTTCAATAGAAGGTACGGTACTCACCTATCTGCAGCATCTGCGCGACGGTCTCGGCGAGCCCGCGCGGCCGCCGCCATGAACCCCGTGCGGCGCGAGCGCGTGTGCGCGCACGTCACGGGCACGCCCTCCGATATGTACATATACAGGATCTGCGTGACGAGTCCTGCCACAACACGGACCCCTGCTGTGTTCAATAGAAGGTACGGTACTCACCTATCTGCAGCATCTGCGCGACAGTCTCGGCGAGCCCGCGCGCGGCCGCCGCCATGAGCCCCGTGCGGCGCGAGCGCGTGTGCGCGCACGTCACGGGCACGCCCTCCGATATGTACATGTACAGGATCTGCGTGACGAGTCCTGCCACAACACGGACCCCTGCTGTGTTCAATAGAAGGTACGGTACTCACCTATCTGCAGCATCTGCGCGACGGTCTCGGCGAGCCCGCGCGCGGCCACCGCCATGAGCCCCGTGCGGCGCGAGCGCGTGTGCGCGCACGTCACGGGCACGCCCTCCGATATGTACCCGTACAGGATCTGCGTGACGAGTCCTGCCACAACACGGACCCCTGCTGTGTTCAATAGAAGGTACGGTACTCACCTATCTGCAGCATCTGCGCGACGGTCTCGGCGAGCCCGCGCGCGGCCGCCGCCATGAGCCCCGTGCGGCGCGAGCGCGTGTGCGCGCACGTCACGGGCACGCCCTCCGATATGTACATGTACAGGATCTGCGTGAACGAGTCCTGCCAGAAAACAAGCGCGTTACGGATGCATCGCCTCCTGGCAATAGCCAGGTCGAGTGACAGGTATGCGACCCTGACCAGCACGAGCTGCTGCTGACACTCCCCAATCCATCTGTATAGGCAGTTTCATTTTGTTCTATTCCTTTCTTATAAAATTGGAACGCAACCCAATTAGTTTTATTAAGTTTTGTGGGGGAGCCACTGGTTTTCTTAGACTATTTCTTTTTTCGTAATTTACTAAGAATCAAGTCTTACCTCATTAAACTATAATATAACTGCATCAAATTCAAAAGTTTTATTTGCTCAAAATCCTACACCTTAACTTTCCATATACAGGGTGAAATTTTCAAATGGGCGTGCATGGCCAAATCCGAAACTATTATTAATAGCGGAAAGTACTCAAAGGAGTCTAGGGCCCGATTTTGATGAAAACTAAAACTGCATCATTGGATTTTTGAAAAATCAATATTCCTAGATGATAACAGACTGTGGAAGTTGAGACCAGATAATCCTTGAGATCTTTAAAAAAATGGTATCAACTATGTAACGTGGTGGGTGGCCTCGTGGTCTACACGTGGTCCCCCGTAGGTGAATTTAAGTGAGGAGAGCAATTACACATGTTTAACCACTTTCACACACCTAAATAATACCACTACAAATTATCAAGTGTGATGTGGAAATATTTACCAATGTTCCTTCATTGATACACTCGTCAAGGAACTCGTCCATGTCTGCTTGTAAGGCTGGATCCAACGCGTTCTCCTTCTCCTGACTTACATCCTTACTGCTGGAACAGCCATCGTCTTGTTTTTGACCTGGGATTTTGGAGTTACAAATATATTTAGAACAATGGAACCAATAATGTAACAAGTTTTCTTCTATAATAAAATAGATTTTTATCATTCTGCTATTATAACATAACATATTTATGGACCATCCATTAGGTTCCCATGAACGACGGTGGTCACTTACTATCAGTTGAGCCGTCTACTCGTTTGTCCCCCATCCCATAAAACAACAAAACAGCAATTCAACCAGAAAAAAAATCTTAAGCTTATTATGTAAGTATAGATATGTCACTGACCTTCCAAATGACTCCAGTAGCTGTGTCCAGTCTTGAGCTTGGATTTGAGTTCTTTCTGCACTTGCATCATCTTGGCGTTCCTATACTGGGTGATCTTGAGTACGTCCTCGAGGTAGTAGCGCTGTACCTCGTGTAGGCGACCCGGGATTGTGATCACTGGACAGTTGTTGAAGTACCTATAACATAATATATGTATAAGAAATTATATCTATACACATCTTTATTGGGCTTTTGAAGTGAGATCATAATACCCCATTTCATGGAACTTGTCTGACCTTTGTCTTGTCTAAACTGTTTGATTTTTTAAAGTAGTCATGTTTGGTATCATCTGAAAGTTCGATTTGCTATGCATTTAGTTGTGGTTAGTTTTACTAGGTTGTGACACATATATATGTACTATGAAAACTTCACACTTCTATACGATTCGACTTATTATCTTAACCTAATTTCACGAAATGAAATAAATTCGTACCTGCATATTATTTTTTAATTTATATTATTTAAAGCACATGTTGTGTATAGCTGAGTGGGAACACTCAAAAGTTCTCCCACAATACACTGGAAAGGTTGTGAAGTGTACTAATGTGCACTAAACCGCATTGTGGACTGTAGCATTACCCTGCTCTAACTGAGACGATTCCCATACCTAGTATAAGACAGTTTTTATTTTTATGGGATAGGAAGCAAACGAGCAGACCGGTCACCTGGTGGTGACTACCGCTGCCCATGGGCACTTGCCACTCAAGAGTCACAAGTGCGTTGCCGGCCTTGAAGGTGGGAGTAGGGGAAGTGGGGTGGGGAGAGGGGGAATGGGAAGGGTTAACCTCCGGTAACCTCACTCACTCAGCGAAATACAAGCATTGCTTTATTACCGGTTTTCTGTGAGACCGTGGTATCACTTCGGTCGAGCCGGCCCATACATGGCTATCCCACGACAAATATGGGCTAATAGATAAATAACAATTTATTTGTACACCACTGTACCTATATGTAAAATGAAGAGATATAAATCCATTGAAAAATATCCTTTTAAAAAGATAATTGTTCTATTGGATAACTGCTAACACTCTGTTACCATTTTAAGAATGAGATGGGGGAAAGGTTTACAATGAAACTGTCATGTTGTATGTAAATACCTGGAGAATATGAGCGTGTCCATGGTGGCGGACATGAGCACGAGCTTGAGCTCCTTGAACCTGGGCAGCGCGTCCCGCAGCGCGATGAGCAGGAAGTCGCTGAACTTGTCGCGCTCGTGCACCTCGTCCACGAAGATGTGCGTCACACCTGCCATACATCACTCTTTTACTTTTTAGAGTCCTTTACCTCGAAAGGAGAAACGGAACGCTTCAAAAATTTCAGTTTCAAATATAACTAATTACGTTTATTTAACTACGTTTAGTTTTGTTTGTATCATGCTAGGTAATCATGTTCTAGTGGTTAGTGATCCTGACTGCTGAGCCAGAGGTCGTGGGTTCGATTCCCACCTAGGACAAATATTTGTGTGATGAACACGATTATTTGTTCTGTGTCTGGGTGTAATTTATCTATAATATGTATGTATTTAGAAATATATAAGTATGTTTATCAGCAGTCTGGTTAAAATAGTACAGGCTCTGCCTAGTTTGGGATTAGACGGCCGCGTGTGAGATGTGTGAAGTTATTATTATTATTACGTGTACTTCCTCTTGAATCTCTTTCCGCTCTTGTTTGGGGCATCTCCACCCTGAACATGTTTCTGTGTGGTGCTGGCAGAAACAGAGAATAACGGTCGGTCCGGCAGTCGGTTTACCTAATCACTAAAAGTAGTCGTACAATGTCATCAGTTAGATGCGATGTAATACGCACCGGTGAGCGAAGTGTCCCCCGCCATGAGAGTCCGGAGCAGCACCCCGTTGGTGCAGTAAGTGAGCACGGTGCGCGGACTCACGCGGGACTCCAGGCGGATCTGGTAGCCGATCGACTGGCCTATCTTCTCCATGCGCTCGTACGCCACCTAGTACGGCCAAACTTGTATTCGTCGACTTATCATACTATTTCATTTTAGAACGTGATTTAAAAGTTTTTTCTGCAGTTTGACTGGGCAATTGGACCAGTTATTGGAAATCATTTTAATGATGATAAAAAAACTTATTATAAAATAATATTAGTTGTATGTAGAGTCGGTTTACAGATGATAATTTTACGTGATAACGTTCTAAGAAAACCTACACGTCACAAGCCGAACGCTTAGGCCGAGCGTGCCTCTCTATCGCTTGTTCCGCGCTCTCGCTTGCACGCTCGTCTCAGGTGGAACGAAAAGTACACTGTTTATTTAAGCTCCAAACGCTTACCTCGACAATATATGGCGTAGTCAGTCGAGTGACGTCACACGTTTGTAAATCACCATTAGAGAGCAGGTCAAACACAAGCCAACGTGTGACGTCATAATAAATTTTGCCAATTATAATCATTTGGATTGTTGACACCTTGTTCTCGACTCTCGAAAAATATTGCTTATGTTGCATTCTTGAACATTCCTTTCACTTACTCTTTCAGCGACAGAAACTGCCGATATCCTCCTAGGTTGTGTGCAGTAAATCCTGGCAGGTTGTTTGTGCTCCTGGCAATGATCAAGTACGAGCTGTGGCAGCTGCGTTGTCTTCCCGCATCCTGTAGCTCCGGCGACAATAATCACCTATTAAGAAACACATTACATTTTTTCCTTTATATATTTGGCCGTGAGACTATTGTTGCGATGACATTTTGTTGATCTATAATTATTAGTTTAAAAAAAACACAATTTCAAGTAATTTTAAAGAATTTTATGAAATAAATAGTATGACTTTGGCTATCTTGGACTATGCTATGGCTAAAGGCAATGTTACGTATCTTTGGCGATATCCAGATACCTACAACAAAAACATATTCCAGTGTCATCTAGCGAAGACCAGCTGAACTACGTAGTAAGTACTGAAACTGCATCGCGCAGTGAAAGTTTTCGCGCTAATTGTTACATTATTCAACAATAACAACTGCTGGTCCGCCAGTCTGGTCGGAGGATCTTTTATTTGCGTTAGGGGGACATTACAACCCATTCCTCTATAAAGCTCTAGACTAATTGATGGCTTGTGAGACACTCAGATTTTAATTTTCTGTAATCTTGTAATTTAATTAGTTTTGTTTGTTTTACATGTATTTAAAATGCAAACAAACCTTACCTGGTTGTGTAGAACAGCATTAAGCAGATCTTGTTTCTGTTCATAAACTGGCAACTTCTCACGAAACTTGAGCAGGTCTGTGTTATATGATGTGTTGGGTACCTTGATTGAAGAAAATAATTTTACTTTTGAATCCTGTCTGTTGTAATTACAGCATAAGTTCAAGTTTAAAAAAAGGACTCAACAGCATTCTAATTTGTATAGGACGCAATATATAAATATCTTTGCCAAATATCCACAATTTTATTCATATTTTTGTCTTTTTTATTGGGCAGGTAAAATCTCCAAAAGCTGCTATAACATTTTGTAATCATAAGACTTTCAAGTGGCATAATTTTAAGTGCATTAAAGTTGGGTATATTATTTTTTTGTTGCATGATTCCAACAACATTTAATTCACAAATAAACACAATATTTTGTATTATTGTTATAAATGAATTAGCTGCACTTTTTAAGACTGTAAGATCATCTTTTCTTCCAGTTCATGATCACTTTCATAATATATATTTAAACTCAAGTTTTAAATAAACTTTCATCTTACCTGTGCAACACCATTGTTCAACTGTCCCATAGTTTTATGTGCCAGTTGTGGACTTCGTTCCTTCTCTGGACAGCTACTGAGATCATCCTTCTCTTTACTTGTGATTGGAAATGTATTGCACAGCTCAGCAATGCTGCACCGCATATTTGAGTCCAAGATGAGTTTGGCATCATTTTGAATTATTGTGGAACCAATGCGTTTGTATATTGTAATGTAGCGGTTCACTCCTAAAATATTAAAAAACCAAAAATTACTAGCTTGTGTTGCCAGCCTAGTAAGATGTTGTCTATTGCATGCTAAAGTTCAAGACAGTAACATTAAAGTAATAATGTTATTTATTATATTAATTCCACTACATATACATAATTATATATCATGGAACTCAAAAGTTTAAAATTTAGTATAACCTATATGTGTAGTTAATGCAAAGGTAATTCAAAAAAAAATAATCACCATAAGCATGTGTTGGTGGTGATTATTATCAAAGTAATAATCACAGGCATTGTGGTATATAGTCAAACTCACTTACATCACACTAGCAAATAGGATAAAATCATTTAAAATAATTTAAAAAAAAATTATAACAACATACCGACTTTACTTACTTACATACTCTACTGTATGGACAAAAAATAAGTTTGCTGTATAGTAATAATAATTATTTTATAATAAATACTCTTTATTTTACATATTAATTTTGTGTATACAGTTAATCTATACAGATATGTAACAACTAAACAAATAATATTGGCTGAATTATTAAAAAAATATATCACAAACTATAAATCAAATTAATTTTACATTTACAGTTGTAGTTAATTAAAAACTTAAGGAATCTGTTGTTAACAGATTCCTTATAATCTTTGCCTAATGGTCTAGTGTTGAGTGATCCTGACTGCTGAGCCAGAGGTTGTGAAATCAAAGAACAACAACAATCACCTAGAACAAAAAATTCTGTAATGAGCATGATTATTTGTTCTGTGGCTGGGTGTTATTTATCTACAATATGTATGAATTTCGAAATATATAAGTATGTTTATTAGCAGTCTGGTTACCATAGCACAGGCTCTGCCTAGTTTGGGATCAAGTGACCATGTCTGAGGTGTATCCAGTTATTTTTAAATTATTAATGTGATTTGAAAAGCCATGCAGAAATTGCAAGACATATTCCATCCATCTCATAACTGTCCTCTGTCAGGAGGGCTCTTGTTTTATATTGAGATAGGATGAGCCATAATTCAACACTCTTTAATCTGTTCTCAAATACAATTAATAAAAATTCTATATTGATGGCCAGTATAAAAGTAGTTTTTCGCTAATAAAAACACCTAATTAAGTAATATACTGTATGATTAGATTCTATTCTATGCTACACTTAGTAATAGCTGAATCTAATGTTTATATGAAACACTTTTACCTTTTGATTCAACAATTACATTTGATAAAGCAACATATTGCTGCGGTGACTTTGTGTGGGTTGTTCTATAATTTATAGTTAACCTTTTTTTTAAAAAGGACGACTTGGGATAGTTTCTGGGCAATTTTATTAAATAAAGTTATTGAATTTGAATGCTTTTCATAAACCATAGTGTAGAGGAGCCAATTAAAAAATCTCAGTCTACAGGTGTACTTTTTTAAATTCAGATTGCACAATTAATGTTAACAATAGTGACACATAATCACTACTATCTTTATTGGATTAAACAAAATACAACAATCAAACTTTTTTGACATGCTCATAAAGGTGTATACTGTGTAATGATTATGAAGAAGTTCTTTATTGTTGCTCATTGCAGTCATAACAATTAGGTATCTTGAATAGTATTGATAATGTTGTCAAGTCTTGTCTTGACCCTATTTCTATAATTTTTTATAAGTTGACAAGAATTGTGCAACAAAATAGACAGTTTCATCTCAATAATGCAAACGTATGGTCATAAACTGTAATTAGTATTAAATAAATCAACACAAATTAGTACGATAACAAACAATAAAATTTTTACATCAACATACCTTTCCCGCGCGATTTCGACTTGAGGCCTAACTTGGCCACTGTTTCATGAATAAAACCGCGCTCCTGAGCCGATAGGAATGTAGGAAATTTCAGCTCTGTTTCATTTTCGTCACTTATAAATTTATCCAACTGAATCTTCAGTGCTATACTCACAGATTCAGCGATCGGAAAATGTTTATTACCAGTGTGGCGTTTTCCTTTCTTAGAACTCATTTTTATGTTATAAAATACTTTAAAAATCTACATAAAATGTATTTATGATATTGTTTACATAAGCAAATCACTATCAATAAAATAATACAAATGCGATCGGCGAAAGAGAACTAATTCCATCCATTCCATAGACTATAGACTCCATAGATAATATACTAATAGACTCTTCGCTATCGGCTTTCGTCCAATCCGCAATTTCCTATAGTGGTGTACCCGTTGATACTCTTTCTTCTTTAACACTAAACTTTAAAAATATGAAAAATGCAACTAATACCTAAATCACAAAAGGTATATTGTAAATTGAGCCAAGATGTACTACTACTAATTGGGCTTGAACTTAAACAATATTTACAATCTTATAGGTTAGAGGACAGTTTTTCTGTCCCCTTACTTATTAGACTGTATTAACTGTACTGTATATAATAATCAAATAACATCTAGTAGATAAACAATAAAGCTAATTGAAAGCACGGTTATACTGGCAAATATTTAATTTGTTATTTTATCACTATTTGTCACTATTTACATTATCTGGCTAAGTGATATGGAACCGAATAACTATTCTCAAGTCAAATGACAAACTATTTCGTATTTTTTGTGAACACGTTGTTTTCGCCACAACGCACAACACCCAGTCCCTGCCGAATCTATCTACTTATCTACTAGTACTTACTACAAGTTGAGCCCTCATATTTGCTTGAAGTAGAAATATATTTTGCGGTCTACTAGTCTCGAGAACAGAAACGGTACTAAACACGCACAAGCGTGTAAAACATCATCGCAAACGTCCTTCGATCTGTGGTCTAAAACGGTTGTTGGTTTTAGACCTGGGTTGCTAACAAGCTTCTTCAAGCACATACAAATCAAACTAAACAACCTAGATGTTTGTTACTCTTTCACGCAAAAAGTACTAACGGATTGCGATGACATTTGGTATTTAAATAGCTGGAGACCTGAATTAACACATAGGCTACTTTTTGTCCCGATATTCCCACGGTACCGGGTAGACATGTGTAGTTCCGGAGCGTAATAGTTCCTGGAACTATGTCCGCAGTCGGAACTATGTCAGTTCTTTCAATAGTTTCAGTTCCACAGTTCTTCGGAACGATCACGCGGATTGAAGGAGCGGCTGGAGCGATATTGCATGGTGGAACGAATAACGATCTGTCCGTGTGACGTATGCCGCGAGCGTTGTGCTCTGGGCCGTCATCCCCTAATTCTGTTCCGTGCGAGGGTGTATTTTGAAAAGCAGGACTTACTTTTATGGACAGAAGGCAACGATTGAAAGCATCAAAGGTGCCTGAGCTACTTTTTATGTTAGCAATTATAAATAAAATACCTAAATATCATATATTACGTATTATGATGTACAAATTTAAAAATTACCTAATTATGTAATACTATCAATTAATTTTTAAAGATCAAGCCAATACATTAATTTAAAATATTTTAAGTCTAAATAAACAATATCATTGTTTACAACCATATATGTCCGAGGAACTGTCTAAACCGAAATACAACTGTTAACTACAATGTCCGGATAAAACTGAGACACTAGATAGTTCCTCGAACATGTTTCCTGGAACTAGTTCCGACAAGGAAAGGAACCGTTCCAGGTTCAATCCCATGTCGGACATGGTTTGCGCATGTCTAGTACCGGGACTTACGCGAGAGCAACTAGTAATATAAGTAGCATGCCTTTGTGACTCACGAGTTCTTCTCGAGAAAGACCATAGACAAATTCTTCTTTAATAAATGACTTGTATTGGCAAAGGCAACACTGGATAAGTTCTGTCAAAATAATCAACCCAAATTAAATTCTAGCCTAGCCCTGTGAACACGTGAAGTACGTGTTGTTATTTAAGTTAAACGGGTTCCTTTATTTACTCCACGCGTATGGTTTAGTATTTTGGTGCAAGATGCCGAAGAACATAAATCATTTAGTAGTTGACACTACAGCATTCATAAAAGCAGCAGGTCTACAAGATATCGCCGAAAATGTGTACACGATTCAAGAGGTTATCGACGAAATAACAAACGACAGGCAACGTAAGAAACTCGTGGTACTTCCGTACGATTTAATTGTTAAAGATGTATTTACAGAGAACATCAAACTTATTTCGGAGTTTTCAAAAAAGACTGGCGACTACCCGAGCCTCTCTGCCACGGACATCAAAGTTATGGCATTGACATACCAAATGGAAAAAGAAAAGCTCGGGACTACAGCACACTTAAAAACTGAACCCACTATGCAGAAAATCGTGAAAGTTACTGGTGTACCGAATCGTAACATAAGTTCAAATGATAGTTCTAAAGAAAAAGATAATCCTGATCAAAAAACATGTAACCCAAGTGTGGATTCTAGCAATACCATTTCTGAAGAAACAGGAGAGAGTTTAGAAAATACTGTCACAGCCACTAAAAGTTATTTAGTGAAATCAGAATCTAATTTAAATTCAGAAACAGGAGAACATCAAGAAGTTGAAAACACACCTAATGGAAATGTTAATGATGATGATGAGATTGTAGAACAAATTAAAAATATTGATTTAAAAGATGAACAAGTAGATGATCTTATGGTTAAAGTGTCAGATGATGAAGAGGAATCTGCTAGTGAAGAAGACTCAGACAGTGATGGTGGAGAATGGATAACTCCACGAAATTTAGCATCAAAGAAAAAAGAAATAGAGCTAGGTGAATTTGAAGACAAAGCTGTTGAAGTAGCCTGCATCACATCAGACTTTGCCATGCAAAATGTTCTTAAACAAATAGGGTTGAATGTGACTTCAATAGACGGACGCATTATTAGACAACTCCGTACATTTATTTTTCGTTGCACAACCTGCTTTAAAACAACCAGTGTGATGACAAAATTGTTCTGTCCAAAATGTGGTCACTCTACACTCAAAAAGGTTGGTGTAAGCATTGATGATCAAGGTAATCAGCATATTCACATAAACGGCCGCAAACCGTTGACAGCTAGAGGTAAAAAGTTTAGTTTGCCTACACCTCAGGGAGGCCAACACTTCCAGTACCCAATACTCACAGAAGATCAACATATCCACAAGAGATTTGCTACTAAAATGGCTAGGGGTAAAACAAATGCGCTGGATCCAGATTACACAGCTGGATTCTCACCGTTTGCAATGAGAGATGTGAATTCCAAATCAGCAGTTTTAGGTGTAAGGGCAAACAAGCAAGATGTCAAATACTGGCTAAAAAATTATTCTAAAGGAAAGAAAAAGTAAACCTTCATGCTAGCTGATCTGTAAATAAGGTACTATGTTATTCAATAAAGCTATAATATATAAAAAAAAATATTTTATTTTCCTTATTTCTATTATACATTGTTTAAAAATGTGCCCTTATACATATAACAACAATATAATGTTAGTACAATATTAAAGTATTTTTTTTTACAGACTAGATTAATTTTTACAGACTTTTTTATCAATGAACTTGAAGACTGATTCCATACATGAATATGATGTCATTTCGTGTTTTTCATGCCCTGAAAAATGTATATTAAATGAAACATAAAACACATCCCTGTATATGAAAAATATGCTAAGAAACAAAATGTCTGATCAAATGTGTCTCTGTCTTTATAGATAGTACCTAGATGACCAAGCATTGCTTGGTCTTTTTTTTACATTTTCTAAAAATGAAACCTAGCTAGATCATTTATCACCCCCGAAACCCCCTGCATACTAAATTTAATGAATATCATTGGAGCCATTTCCGAGATTCAGATTATATATATATATTTACATATATAAAAGAATTGCTTGTTTAAAGATATTAGATTCTTAAAATCTTATTGCATTTACAACATTCTAATGAAACATGATTAAATAAAAACAATCATTACATTCAAATAGACTACTACAGTATCACACAGCGTTGGAAATATTTAAATAAAATATTAAGTAATAATTAATTAAAACACTAATTGTGAGTCAGGACAACAAAGTTTAAAAATAAATAATAAAGTTTATAAGAGTTTTGATATGTTTTCTTCCTAAGAGACATTCTACAGAGTGGTGACAATCAGTCAATTAACCAGATTAGAGGAGACCGAAGGAGAGAGCTAACTGTTACCTTAAAAGGCAACAATAGCTGGTTGATAATTATGATTTTTATAATACTTACCTGCTGAAACCCTTGGAATATCAAAATCTGGTGTAGTGAGTGGTGTGTCAAGTGGTGACTGACTTGATATCCAATTTACTGCCACCTGCAATACAACAATTCTTGTAAATCTACTTTAATCTACTCTAAATGCACATTTGGTTACATGTGCTTCTTAAAAAATGTAAATACATATACCAACTTGTTTTTTATGAACATTTTAAACATGTTGACAATCATTAGTGCTGCCTACAAAATGTTTTCAATCTTATGTTAGCTTTCAATTAAGGCTTTTTTTGTGTATAGTTGGAATTTCATATCTTTCATCCTTATAATATTGTATCCATATTAGGTGGCAATCAATGTTCAACAGTTGTAAAAATAGATTTTAGGAGCCTCTCATGAAAAAACTTTTAGTGTATCAAACATTAGGATATTTCTTTTTTGAGAACATAATAAGCAAAGTGTAAATTATAATTGTAAACAATATGTGCCTTTGTTTGGTGCTCAGTGGAGCTGAGGTAGCAGTGTGTTAGCTGTATAGTGACAAAAATGTAGATATCACTTTCATGATGTAACTTTATAATTATAAAATTAATTTATTATTACCTCCTTTAAATACTTAGTAAGCTTTATATTTGAATAAACATGTACTGAATCTGTAAATGCAATTGCTTTGACTCTTTTCTCGAATTCCTTCTTTAGCTGATCAGCTAACGTAACAGTCAGGACTCCGCCAAAACTGTGAGCTACTATTGCTATAGATGTAGCTTTGGTTTTCTGTACATAAGTATTCCAAACATATTTCGTATGTTCCTCTCCTGAACCACTTTGGGGTATTTTCTGACCATCTGGAAGGCAGTTTTCGTTTGGATTTAAAACCAGAACTCCGTAATCTTTGGATAAAGCATTCTTAATGTAGGGTATTTGAGTTCCCATATCTAAATTGTCATTGATTATCAACCTGAAATTTTAATAAATTTAAAATTTAAATAGTTGGAATAAATAACATTAATATTACACCTAAAAATCCAGATCATAGAAAATAGACTGAAAATGGCGGGGCGTCAACCTCACAAGCATGGACGAGGACAGTTGAATGGGCGACCACCATGTCAAAAAGTTCGTGAGAAATCTCTTATTGTTAAAGGTGCCAAGGTTTGCTGAACATTACATATAGCATAGTGTACCAACTTACGATCTAGCCCATTGTCCTGCACGGACTGCTCCAGAACCGTGAATCAAAATTACCAGTACATCTTTTTTATCATAATCCTTGGAAGCAAAGATGAATGTTCCTTTATTGGAATCTTTTGGCACTGGCAACCTAGTAAGATTCAAATCTGATTCTAGTAAGTAATATATATATTCTGTGACAGCAGTACCAAGATCTTCATAGTGTGCCTGGCATTCCTGGTGCTGGTTGCTGACATTGAATTGGAATGGCTCTTGTGTTAGTTGACCATTAGCATCTACTTTCCTTAGCTGACCATCTTTAAAAGAAAAATATATATAGAACCTCAATAAACTGTGTTGTATTCTTAAAAAAATTATTTCAATTTTCATCTTCTGTGGCTTTGTGGAATATCCGATATACGAATGAAAATGAAGTTGGATCATAATCCTTATAATAAAATACCTGCCTGACCTTACTTGAACTTATAAATCTGATAGCAAACAAAATGATGTTTACCGGAATTAAAGGCGTATCCCAAGTCTTTCATAGTTTTGACTGCGTCCATATTTTGCAGTTTAGTTGTAGAATACGTCGGGCCGGAAGCTCGTGACCAAATTCGTTTAGATATTGTGGATGCCAAAAATACTTGAAACCGGCTTAACGTTTTTTGGGACATGAAGTAGTAATTGATTTAATAAACTTATTAATTAAAAGAAACTTTATTTCACTACTTTTGAGGTTGACGTAAAACCTAAAACGCTTTATTTTCTTATAATAACTAGAATAAAAACATCAACTTGTACTACAGATAGATGTGACAGAACAAAACAATAATACAACGTCATTTACACAAACAAAACCGAGAAGCCGAGAATGACGTGAGAATGACCATCAATGACTATTGAAGTATGTTCGTACTTTGCACGATGCACGTCAGAGGGCACAATTAGTAATTTCTATAATAAATTTTATAATTTATTTAGAACACAATTTATTGTATAAAATTACTAATTGTGATCTCTATAGAATAATATACAACCATAGTAAATTTCTTGAAATATATATATCACAATAAAATTATATAAGGATATTCTAAAGAATCGTCATGCCAAGTAGGACTAGTCAAAAACAGCCTAACTTCTAAGAAAATAATCTAAATCTCTGCTTTAAACGAAGCTTTTTCTGACTTTTTAACTTACTTACCGATAATAAAATATAATAATGACGAACAATTGAAAAAGCAATAAAAAAATATAAAAAAACGACTTCTCCCCGCCAACTTGAGGGTAATTTTTTATTTTATTTAAAAAAAAGACTAAGATCGAACAAAAAAAAAATTTTGATCGAACAATGACGAACAGTAACGAACAGTTGAAATAGCAAAAAAAAAATGTAAAGAAGCGACTTCTCCCCGCCAACTTGAGGGTAAATCTTTATTTTATTAAAAAAAAAACTAAGATCGAACAAATAAAAATTTTGATCGAACAATGACGAACAGTTGAAATAGCAAAAAAAAGGTTAAAAAAGACTTTTCCCCGCCAACATAAGAAAGCAAATGTTTTATTTTATTTAAAAAAAAACTAAGATCGAACAAATAAAAATTTTGATCGAACAATTACGAACAATTGAAATAGCATAAATAAATGTAAAAAAACGACTGCTCCCCGCCAACTTAAGGGTACTTTTTTATTTTATTTAAAAAAAAAACTAAGATCGAACAAATAAAACTATTGATCGAACAGTTAAGAACAACAAGTTTGGTAGTGCGATTAGAACGTCCCCTGGTGTCGAAGGTACCGCACCAGTGGCTATTAAACGACCCGTACGTTGTAGGCTGTCAAATTTAATTAATTTAAATTAAATTTACTGTTACTCCTTAATACAGATTATTTCATAATCTAGCTAGGAGAACAGTACACTTCACTCACTAGATTGTAGATTGATTAGTATACTAACTAGAAAATAAAACAAACCTTTGTACTGCAATCTCCTTAATTGGTAAATAAGTTATTATTATGAAAAAAAAAAACAAATTGTTTGAGGTACCTAGTCCTTTGTATGATCGTTTGGCTTACTTTACGGCACCAGATGCCAGGTCCGTACGTTTCGATTGGCCTTGCAATAGCCGTGTGTAGCCATAGGGCAATCTTGGGCTGAAGTCCCCATCTAGCGCCAGCCAATTGACAACTCATTCATTCATAATGCCATTTTTGCTTTATTGAGTATGCTTGTGATGTGAGAATTCCAGGTTAACTGTAGGTCAAATGTGACCCCTAGGTACTTAACTTTACTAGAAAAGAAAGGATTTTGCCATTAAGTTTTGGATTTGACAATCTTTCCAGCTTTATTTTCTTTGTGAATGGAACTATCATCGTTTTGTCTGCGTTGATTGATACTTAATTCGTTATCTCTGCACCAGGTGTTGATGGTGTTGAGAAGGTGTAGAGCCATGGTCCTCTGACTATGACGACAAGGTTGTCTGCATAACCCTGTATATCAGTCGAGGTTAGACATTTTTACAAGGAGTTGGTCAACAGCGACGGTCCAAAATAGTGGGGATAATACGCCTCCTTGTGGGCACATTCGTGTTGTAAAGAATTTGTGTAATGTTTAATTTAATGAAACTGTCGCAATTCTGTTTGAAAACATGCTTTTCACCCATTTTATGGTGGTGACATCAATACACTTTGTAGTATCATTCCTCTGAGGATTGTTGCTGTGGGTGTATTGTCAAAAGCACCATCAATGTCAAGGAAAGCACATAGAGCAGTTTGCTTATCCTCTAGAGCCTTCTCCACTTTGTCGATCAGATCTAACAAAGCTGTTTCCGTGGATTTGCCCTTTTGGTAAGCATGTTGGTAGGGACTTAATAGTCTTTCTACTAAGTACTTTGCTCTAATGTGCTGGTCTATCACTTTCCATAGTGTTTAGAAGAGTATACGTGAGAGAGCCATACTTCGGCACGTATGGGCCGGCTCGACTCCGCTCGATACCACGGCCTCACAGAAAACCGGCAGTGAAACAATGATTGCATTGCTTTCGCCGCGTGAGTGAGGTTACCGGAGGCCTTAATCTTTCCCTCTCCCCTATTCCCGTCCTTCCCCTTTCCCCCCTCTCCTCCCCTCTACCGTCTTCCCGCTCTTCCCCCTCTTCCGCTATTCCCACCTTAAAAGACGGCAACGCACTTGTGACTCTTGGGTTACAGGTGCCCATGTGCGGCGGTAGTCATATATACCCTTAGGGCGTAACTTGCTCGGAAAAGTTTTAGGAACGAAGTCCCTTAGCAAAACCCTTTGGAAATGGAAACCATTTGAAAAAAAAAGTTATAACAAAACAAAACACTAAAGCATACACAAAAACACATTTAATCATTATACCAATCCAAGAAGAGCAGACTGAATGATATCACTAGTAAGAAGAATAGTACATAAACCCTAAGTCCAGCGTTTCTTTGAATAGCTTGTTTAATTTGTTCATTAGCATCTTTGACATTCTCTGTTGAGCCAACCACTGTGTTTGATATCCTGTCTATGTCCTGCTCCTGTTGAAGAATCTAAACAATAATAAAAATAAAATCACTATTAATATAGTAATATCAAAACTTACATATCACTATAATATAATATTATAAAAACAAAGTCCCCTGCTGCATCTGTCTGTCCGTGATTAACTGCCGAATGGATTTTCATAAGGTTGTCACCAATAGACGGAGTGATTCGTCAGGAAAATTTAGGTGTTGAAGATTTTGGAAAAAACAATATATGCTTTGCTACTTACCCGTGCAAAGCCAGGGCGGGTTACTAGTAACGTAATATAAATATGTCATTATGAGAATTCAAAGAAAGGTCACTGTCCTCAGTGTTTAATTATATGCATACTAGCAACCCGCTTCGCACGGGTAGTAGAGACATCTTCAACAACCATCATCATTATTTCAACCAATTTACACAAAACGTTAACAAATTATACACCTTAACCTTCCTCATGAATCACTCTGTCTATTGGTGAAAACTGCATGAAAATCCGTTCAGTAATTTTTCAGGTTATCGCGAATCAGACAGTCAGACAGACAGACGCGGCGGTGAATTTTTGTTTTATAATATGTGGTGATAAAACCTTTGATTTTTCGAATCACATTCAAAATTCAATTTCACGGAAAGCAACTCGCTAACACCTACATTGTCAACAGTTATCCATAATGCCCTCATAGGTTTGTTAAGTCTAATAATCTGGATTGAGCCAGCATAGTGCTCTATAGTGTTATCATTAGAACTCACAGAGGAGGACTATACTTGGCAGTGGTACATTTTATAACAAGGCTGATTCATTGCCTGTTATGATGATCAAACCACAACTAGAATCATGAGGTTGATCATTATTTATATTTTCATAAATATCTTAAGAGCAGTTACTTTATATATATATATATATATATATATTAATATGTCAAGAGAATTCTTTGTAACCGTTTTTAAGAAAATTTAGCAAACGTAAAAAAGTGAATTTTGGAATATTTACAGACTATATATAGAAGAAGTGCAGAAAGCTAACATTTTTTTAAACAATATTTGCTATAAAGTTAAAAAAAAAATGCAAAAACGGGTACATGAAGCTATAAGTGTCCAGTATATATTTTGGCCTGTCATGGTACAAAAGTCTATAAAATGACAGGCCAAGTAATATTGGCCAATGAAGTAAGCCATGGCACAGAATACATAATATGGTCTAAGATGCGGCCGTAGAATTAGTGCGCTCATCGAGTATTTGCTAAAAACCAATTTTTTACGTATATTTATGATTAGGAGAATATATATCTACCAGGCTGCCTATCAAAATGTGGCCGCTAGTATTTTTAATTAAATTATTGTTAAATTATTTTTGGGAAAAAATTTCATTCACTTGTTTTTTAAATAAAATATCGTCCACTTCACGGCAATATGTATAAAGACCCTTCAAAATCACAGATGCCGTTGCGCACTTGGCCGCACCTCTTCGCAGCCAGGTGTAAACAGGTATGATTCTGACACATTTATACGTTCGTAACGTACACTTATTATTTATATATCAAATTAAAGCAATTTTTTTTCTGTTTATTATGGTATACGGCTGCCTAATTAAATGTGGCCGCAAATAAGGGCTGCTGGCTATTAAAGATGGTAAATATTTAAGGTAGAGTGAGAGAGAGTTAGCGCGTTACATCACTAGTCAGACGAGGATAGCGATTGCTAGCTGTTCGACACTTTATAGCCATTGCGCATGCGTCGAATGCTAGTGTTCTCAACTGAACATGGTTCTTGGGAAACTCAAACAACGTCATTCTATGGACAAATCTTCCGCTAATGACGACGGTTCTGATATTTGTAGCGATGAAAGTGATAGCTGCGATGATGGTCTAAGTGAAAGCTCCGATGATTCAGATTTTTAAATCACGGAGTCACGGAAATATAAGATAAATTTTTAATTTGCCTAAATATTTAATTAATATGTAACAGACGATTGAATACTTGAATAAAATCTAATATTTTTTCAATTTTAAATGTACTTGCACGATAAAATATTTTTTTTTACATAAGTAACCTTGGTTTTATATTTCATCAATATTAAATTTTTGTTGTAATTTTAAATTGGTCATTTTGAAAAGGAACATTGGACATTTCTTTTGGAGTACTTATTAAGTCGTCCTTACTAATGTTTGCACCGGTGCACAGTGCGATATTTTCGTAATCTAACTGGACAAAATTATAATAGAATACATTTTATTGTACACTAACGACATATTGCTTAAAAAAAATACACAAAGTGGATATGTACAATACGCAGCTTTAAATATGCAGTGGCATGCTGTAGGATGGAATTTAAAGACATTGTGAAGATTTTAGACGTTTATTGCAATAAGACAATACAAAAATTATGATGATGATGATTTTGATGATTAATTTAGTAATTAAAAAAGAAAAAATATATTATAACAACGTGAAATTATGTCTCAAAATTACACCTTACTCTGTATCTGTATAATCAGATTCGCTATTAGAATTATCATCCTGAATGTCGTCATTTTCTCTGGCTTTAGTTGTCATATCTAAAACCTCGCATAATCACTTTCGATAGGTGTTGTGAGAAAATCAGAAAATGATATGTTTTCTTCCAAACATGAAGAATTCGCTTTTACAAAGCGCTCTTGGTGTCTCCCCGACTCCGACTTTTTTTGCTTGATTTTTTGACAGATGCTCCTGATTTTAACTTTTAATGTTCTCGTGATATCTTCCGTAAAGGACGGAACACCAAATTCTTGCAAAATATAACTTATCAAAGCACCCAGTCTTGATTCTTTTGAATTAACAAACCAAACATCAAATAACGTTCGACGTGAAATTTGCGTAGTCTTACTGAAAAAAATGAAAACTTGTACGGGTGTCGCACTAGTTCGCAAGCAAATACACTTTGATCGTAGAACCAACATGTTAGTCTTTCATAATAACGTAATACGTAATAAGTCGATATAATGTACTAAAACTACATTAGAAACATTCTTTTCTTTTTTTTTTTACTTCATAATAACTTCTAGTCTAATGGTGCTCACGACTACGTTTAATGATTAAAGAAAAGTATTTAAACTCACCTTAAAATTCCAAAAAACACAATCACAACAAACAATCACTGCTAGTTTACAAACTCGTAGCGTATTCATCTAGCAAACTCAAACGAATATTGCGGTCGTTTGAAACAATAAATTGTCGAATTGCGGATAGCTGCATGATCAGACCTTTTTTTCTATTTTTTGGCACTTCTAGCTATAAATTAACCTTAGTGTCTTGTAATAGGACACGTCTACTATGTATGTAAACAGCTATTTCATCTCGAGAAGACAAGTGAAAAATTTAATTTTGTCCAGCTAGATTACAAAAATTTCGCATTGTGCGGTGGTTGAGAATACTAGCATTCGACGCATGCGCAATGGCTATAAAGTGTCAAACAGCTAGCAATCGCTATCCTCGTCTGACTAGTGATGTTACGCGCTAACTTTCTTTCACTCTACCTTAAATATTTACCATATTTAATAGCCAGCAGCCCTTATTTGAGTCCACATATAATTAGGCAGCCGTATATCCTAATAAACAGAAAAAAAATTGCTTAATTTGATATATAAATAATAAGTGTACGATAAGAACGTATAAATGTGTCAGAATCATACCTGTTTACACCTGGCTGCGAAGAAGTGCGGCCAAGTGCGCAACGGCATCTGTGATTTTTCAGGGTCTTTATACATATTGAAGTGGACGATATTTTATTTAAAAAACAAGTGAATGAAATTTTTTCCCAAAAATCATTTAACAATAATTTAATTAAAAATACTAGCGGCCACATTTTGATAGGCAGCCTGGTAGATATATATTCTCCTAATCATAAATATACGTAAAAAATTGGTTTTTAGCAAATACTCGATGAGCGCACTAGTTCTACAGCCGGATCTCGTACTAATGGTATCAATCAGCCATGGTCGAAATTCGACCACCACGCGATCTCTACTATATACCTATACTAATACACACATCAAAAGTGTCTAGGGATCAAGTACGTTTTAGAGTATGGCCGCAATTAAGAATTATTATTTTTTCTTTTTTTGGATCGTTATTGATTTCTTTTAGTGAATTTCACTATTTGGATAAAGACTATTTTTAAATTTTGATTCAAAATAGAAAATTAACTGTCAATCAGGATTCCTATTAAAGTGTGTAATAGCGTTTTTACAAAACCATCACAATTTCTGCATTGGAACTGAAAAAAATTGCATCGGTATGGAGCGACGACATCATTTGACACGAGAAGAGATGATGAGAGCCTTCGGAATGTTGTAAGCTAGTTCCAGGCAACGTACTGTGGTTGTCGCTCTTGGCACTACACAGAACGTCATAAGCCGCCTCTGGACACGCTAGCGTAGCACAGGCAGCGTGGCCGAGCGACATGGAGGACGACCTCACATCATCACTCACAGGCAGGACGGGTACATACAAAATACTGCTCGACGGAATCGTACCATGACCGCCATGATGTTGGTTACGAGGCTCCACAGCTCTTCAGACTTGCTGATAAGCGACCAAACCATCCGAAATTGTTTACGTGAAGCGGGTCTGCGTTCCCGAAGGCCACTGAGAATTCCACCTATAGCACCCCGCAATCGTAGGGCCCATTTACAATGGGCTTGCGAACGCAGAAATTAGGAGGAGGAATGTTGTGGCGTGGCGTTGTGTTTGCTTTTCTGATGAATCTCATTTCAGTATGAGGCCGGATACAAGACGTACTCGAGTTTGGAGGATCTCTGAACGTCAACAACGTTTGAAATTTGGTCAGGAAGTTCATTCATATGGAGGGGGAACAATAATGGTTTGGGCCGGTTTTTGGATTGGTTTAACCGATCTCATTTGGATTAGGGGCAACCTCAATGCTCAGATTTATGCTTAGAGGATTGTTCATTGTAAAAATATTCTTGATCCCTAGACACTTTTGATATGTGTATAATAAATCTAAAGATTTTGAATTTTAATTTTTAATTCGTTTGAACACGCTTATCTTTGGAACTTGGATGAAAAACAAAATTTATTGGATAGGGTATTCATTGAGGAAGGTCATATGCCATGTAACATCATGTTACAATTGTTTTTAAACATTCTCAACTAACCATAAATGAAAGTGAAACTGTAGGAAACAGCTAGAGTTAAATATAATGCTTGTAAGTTAAGTAGTTGTATACCTTTTCAGTAAATATTTCCTGTAACTCAGCAATGTGGAGCACCTTACTCTCAATCACTTTGACCTCTTCTTGCATACTGTTGAGGTCATTTAGGAGCTGTGAATTTTCAGACTCAAACATCTGTAGCTCCTCTGCACTAAGTTCTTCATCAGCTAAAATGGCCACTTCATTCTCGGATAAGTCCATTTTTTTAACATTATCAACTTCTAAATCAATTCCATTTTCTTCTTGTTTCTTTAGCTCATTTTCTTCATCCTCTTTTATTGCACTCACATTCTCTATAATTAATGACTCTGGAATGCTTGGTTTAGCATTAGGTAACTCTAACCGTGACAACTTACGTATGTCCAGGGCTCTTTTGACTCGTAATGCTTTTAGTTCACTATGTATTTTACAAACAGCCTTTAAATACATGTCTATGAGATCTGCTACTGCTTCCATGTAATCTCTTAGCTGTGGACCTGCTGAAATTTTTCGATTATCATTTCTAAATTCTTTTAGCAGATGTGAACATGTATTGATTATTCTTTGAGCTCCTGTGTCTATTTGGTCTCGTTCGGCATCAGTCATATCATCTTCTGATGACACATTGTTAAAGAAGCTTAAGTATTTCTCACGATGCTCAAGTAAGAAGTCCCGTAATCTGGTTATTTGAGATGTGATATCTTTTGCGGTTACCATGAAAGTAGTTTTTGGCTTTGATCTTAATATACGCTGTTTATCTTCGCTAGTAGGGCTTTGTATGCCAAAAGCTTTGTTTCTAGTCTTCACAGTTTTTATACATGCTTTAAATAATGGAGTAATATCCATTTTGGAAATCCCGTGTCCTTATAAATGTGAGAGAAACAGATAAAAATTTCAGTCACACGTTCACAGCTGTGGCTGTTTTGTATTGGTATTGACAAAAAATTGACATTTCGTTTTTCGTCCGGATATGCGTCCGAAGCGGAATAAGAATGATCTATCCTGGTTTGTTCAAAACAATAAACTCGATCATTATTACTAATTAAGCGCTCTTCACCATTGGATGAGTTTTTGAAAAAAAAATACAATTGTGAATAATTCAACACGTTCTATTTATAAAATTAGCTGTACATGCTACATGCACGAATTTTAAACTTATAGCGTAGTCGTAAAGTGACGTAAAGATACATAACAGATAGTGTTACTCGAAACTGGAACGAGTCCTACTGTTTTTCATTTTATCTGTCATTATTATCTGTGGATAAAAAACAATAAGAAGTGCAAAACAAACTACAATAATTTGCATTGTTTTGTTCACAATACGGTAAATTTAAGAGCTAAATATAAGCAAAATCAAAAATGGGATCAACCGCTGATAACAGAAATCGAATTCAACATTCTATACCTATTGACATCTTAGATGACCTATGCAGGTAGTGTGGTTGTTTATTTCACAAAATGTGTATACTCTGGAGAATGTCTGATTACACACTTAATATTCATGTAATTCCTTATAAATATTATTGAAATAATGTTATTCATTATAATCATCGTTTTCTGACAATAATACCTTACTTGCAACAGGATTCTATAAACAAAATAGTGCAGTTATTGTTTATATATATACATATGAACTTATGACCTTTCATTAGATACATAATATATACAATCAAACCTAAAGACATATATTCATATGTGGACAAGAACATAGACGCAAAATACAATAAATTTAGTGTCCCCCATGGTGTAATCTTACTAAAAAAGTGGGATTCAATGTTATTTTACAGTACTGTAATATTATTGAATTGTAAATAAACATCAATATGATTGTTTTGACTACCCCTTGAAATTGAGAGAGTGCTGAATGTGTTCATATAGCTATCATTCAGTTCCTGGTGGGCTGATTTATATCCATAAAAAAAATATAAAAATAAAATATATGTATATATTTTCATCAGGATCGACTTTTTTTCTGACCCATCCTCAAAGGTATCATTAGCACTATTGTTGTCTTTGTTTTCGAGAGTGTTTCACTTACATCCAGTATATAAATTATATATTTTTTTATAGCAGTAGTCTTTTTCTTCAGATATTTTTGATTAAAACAAGTTCTTAGATATCCAATTGTTTTTGTTTTATCTATCACCTTTTATTTATTAATTTTGCAGCATTCTAATATGATTCAACTTAGATACTACTTATATATAATATTATGTTTCTTAGTGTAGATAAAAAATATTTTGAAACATTTGCTTTGACTAGAAATTGTACCTAATATGAATAATTACTATAAACATTATTACCTATAAACTACCATGAACCATATTAGTACTTTATGTAACAACATTTATTTTTGGGTTTTGACTGGTTGTGGCTTTGATCTTTAACTAATGTGTATTCACTCCTAACAACTAATAGGCTTCAAAAAACCTTTAGCTAATAAATTCCTATTGTATTTTGTAGTCGCTTCATAATCAACCTGCCTCCGGAGGACAGAGGAAACCTGGTCCGAATATGTTTCCAAATAGAGCTGGCTCATTGGTTCTACTTAGACTATTACTGCACTGATGAGACCGCCAGACTTAATCCCTGTGGCATCAGAGAGTTTGCGGCACATATATTTCAAGTAAGTCAAGACCAATTTGTATATTTAAATTTATATACATATACATATAACTTGAAAATTATTTAACTTTAAGAAAAGTATTGCCAACTTCAAAGCATCTAAATCATGATAAAATGTAATAAGGGGCCATCCATAAATTACGTCACACAAATTTAATGATTTTTGGAACCTCCGTCCTTGTCATAGGTGGTCACATTTGTGGAACACCCTGCCTCCCTGATGTGACGTCACATTTTTCAATTTTACACCCAGAACTGAAAAGAGCTAAAATATTTTTTTTTAGTAAAAGTGTAGTAGTGTATGTAGTTTACAGGTAATGTTTTGTGCTTAATACTTTAGATATTGACATGTGACGTCACGAAACTTATGACCCTCCTATCCCTTGTCACACTTTGTTGACCCCCTCCCCCCTTAATGTGTGACATACTTTATAGATGGACCCTAAGGTGTATTCTTCATCCCTTAATTTTTCACCCTTAGAGGTGAAATATTTTCTTAAAATTTAAATGAGACCAATCTTGAGTACAAACAATTCAATTAAAAAAGGATAATGTAAATTGATTTACAAATTGTGAAGAAATCAGATCAAAAAGAAACATTTAGTTGAATTGAAAACCTCCTACTTTTTGAAGTTTGTTAAAAACTGCATAATAAAAATGCAAGCATTGATGAGATAAGGGTATGTCTGCATTACAAAATTTGGACAATATTATTTTTAAATAACCTGTTATGACATTAAACTCATTTACGATCATTTCTTTTACATTTGCAAAAGAAAATATAAATAAATGGATTTGTCTTGCTAGTAATAAAGTTTACTGCTTCGTGCATCGTAAAAAGTTATATCTACTTGCATGATAATATTCATTGTTGACTGGCCTGTTGGTCTAGTGGTTAGTGACCCTGACTGCTAAGCGTGGGTCGTGAGTCCACGACGTGGAGGTCGTGGGTTCGATTCCCACCTACGACAAATAATTGTGTGGTGAGCATGATAATTTTTTCTGTCTGGGTGTAATTTATCTATAATATGTATGTATTTAGAAATATATAAGTATGTTTATCAGCAATAGTACAGGCTCTGCCTAGTTTGGGATCAGATGGCCTCGTGTGAGATGTGTGGAGTATTATTATTGTTAAGATTGCCCCAGATATTACAAAGAGTAGATGTTGGTAGTCTATACCTGTAAACAAATGACAGATTCATTTCTTATTTCTTTTAATACTTGTTTGGTAACATTGCTGTGGCAACTCAGATTCTTTACACTCTCAGTCTAAAATATATAATCACTACGATTTTTGTCTACGCTTAGCACGTCCCGCAACTTCGTGAGCATGTAAGCAGCCTCGACGCCGTCTTGGACAATTGGCGCGAGTACAAGCAGACTGTGCCTACATATGGAGCCATTCTGTTAGACACAGAACTTTCTCATGTGCTACTTGTGCAGTCTTACTGGACTAAGGCGTCTTGGGGTTTCCCTAAAGGCAAAGTTAATGAGGATGAAGAGCCCTGGAAGTGTGCTGCCAGAGAGGTAAGGATAAACATAAAAGTTCTGATTTGTTTTCTAACAACAAATAAAAATCAATTAATAACAGGTTAGCCTAAGTGTAATCTATTCATGGTACACATGACCAAGCTGCCAATAAAAACCAAATAATTCTTGAAATCAAGCATTGACCACAAATAAACAAACCATTTGAAACATCAATTGCTGAAGGTTTTTATTTTTTTGGAGTGTTTTAAAGTATACTTACAGGATAGATTTCTTTGTGGTTTAAGACGAGATAAAGGTTATTTAATGGCAGAACTTGAAATAACTTTTTTCTTTTTTCTACCACCAACACAAGACTCCTCTACTGATATTTAGGGTATTTACTGAATTTTAATTTAGTGTTGACATAATTATTCTTTTTTTTTTACTCATAGGTACTGGAAGAAACAGGTTTCGACATCAGTAAGTTGATAAATAAAAACGACTATATAGAGGCTGTGATACACGAACAAATTGTCCGCCTATACATAATTGGTCACATTCCTAGAGATACTAAATTTCAGCCGCGCACAAGAAATGAAATTAAAGCTTGTGAGTGGTTCCCTTTAGCTGATCTACCGGCTAACAAGAAAGACATGACTCCTAAGGTCAAAATGGGGGTCAGTCCAAATGCATTCTTCATGGTGCTACCATTTGTCAAACGTATGCGACGGTGGGTATCGGAAAGAATGTCCAAAGTATTCACTAATACGCGTAGAACCCGCCACAAATCCATGGGAGATATCGAGTCTTCTATAAGTAAGAATAAAAACAAATGCATATCTCAAGGCTTGCAAAATGAGATACATGACTTCCAGCAGCAAAGCCATTCAGAAATAAAACATTTCAAGACTCATGGAAACTCGAATAATTATGGGAATAATCATGGAAATCACGGCAATAACCCTGGCAATAACCACGTTAATCACGTTAATAATCATGGTAATCACGGAAATAATCACGGGAATAACCACGCAAACGGTCACGGGAATAATCATTCAAATGGTCAAGGTAGTGCAGTAAAAACCACCCCGAATCCAAATGGTTCTCGAAAGGAAAGAAAAATTGCTAAACGGCAACTATTTACCCCCCAAAATATAAACACGAACCACTTTTCTCCAGTGCAAAAAGACTCTAGTCCGAACAATGAATCTCAAGATGACGTTTTCTTCTCTTTCGTGGCCCCTTCGTGGGCCAACTTTAAATTTGACAGGCGAGCTATCCTCGATTGCCTCACTTGAAGCTTACATGTACAAGTCTGGTACCAATCTTTAGCACTCGTTGATTCTCAACATTGTATTTGACATATTTGTAATTAATTAAATACAAAGGAGGACCTGCTTGTTTTATTGGGCACAGCAGATTTCTGCTCAAATTGGGGAAGACTGGGGAGTTATACTTTTAAGTATAATTAGGTTAGGTTGACTACTTGTATATTTTACAAATAATTATTATCTTAAATATCAAAGCATCAGTCAAATTCACTTTTAAGTTTTAACTGGTTAGAATGTATAAGTACATATAAAAATATCTAATTTAACCTAATAATATGTACTTTTAACCAGCTCCATTGGGCAAAAGTACTTATGACTGTAATAGTCCCTAGTTCATTTTTTATTTTCTTTAACTGGCTTTAATGGTAGGTAACCATGACTGATGTGTTTGTCTGGTGGTAAGTGATCCTGACTGCCGAGCCAGAGATTCCCACCCCAAGACAAATAATTGTGTGATTGAGCTCGATCATTTGTACCGTGTCTGGGTGTAATTTATCTATAATATGTATGTATTTAGAAATATATAAGTATGTTTATCAGCAGTCTGGTTATCATAGTACAGGTTTTGCCTAGTTTGGGATCTGCACTGTGTGAAATGTAAAAAAGGCAAAGGAATATAGCAACTTCAACATTTGTAAAAGTTTCTTCTAGTTTTATAAGGTTATGTAAGGTTGAGATACTTAAATATTATATACCTAAATCTGCTGATTGTTTAGGTATAAATGAGGACTCTTGGGCTACCGTGAGGTTGGGGCCCTGGGCATGGGCCCCGTGCGCCTAATACCTTAACGTGGGCGTAGGGGAAGAGGGAGAGTGCAGGGGGGAGGGGTTGGCCTCCGGTAACCTCACTCACTCAGCGAAAAACAATAGCTTTCCTTAACTGCCGGTTTTTTCTGAGCCTGCCCATACGTGCCGAAGCATGGCTCTCCCATAGTTACAAGCATACTAGTAATGTGTGAACCACGTTATGACGTAGTCTTATTTTAAAAGAAATAGGCAGTCATGGGACTGCCGACATAAGTGAAAACTTAAAAGAAACGACGAACTTAAAACGTCACATTAGCAGGTTGGTGACATAGTTTATAAGAAGCTGACAGAACTCAATGTTTAGATTAGTGCCCTCTAGTTGATCTATATATGTATTATTAGCGTGACGGTCACGAGTTTAGTGCTTTTTTCCCGTAGCAAAAGTGCACAAACGTGCCTAAAGAAGTTTTTACTTCAAAAAATTACGTAATCAGGTTTTGAACCTGATGGAGATCGAGATAGGTAAAGTAACATAAAAACTCTTGGTAACTTTAAATCATTATAAGGCTATTGAAGTAAGTAAATGTTACGGTATTAATTATAGATTAATAGTCATTGTAATCAAAACGACCTTAAATACCGTAAATACTTTACGTGGCAGAGCCATGCTTTGGCACGTATGGGCTGGCTCGACTCCGCTCGATACCACGGCCTCACAGAAAACCGGCAGTGAAACAATGGTTTCATTGCTTTTCGCCGCGTGAGTGAGGTTACCGGAGGTCCTAACCCTTCCCTCTCCCCTCTTCCCGTCCTTCCCCTCTCCCCCTCTTCCCCTACTCCCAACTTAAAGGGCGGCGACGCACTTGTGACTCTTGAGTTACAGGTGCTCATGCGCAGCGGTTGTCATTTACCATCAGGTGACCCGTGTGCGCGTTTGTCCCCTATACCATAAAAAAAAAAATCGCTGCAAGTCAAATTGAACTTTAAGCCCTATATTATAAGTTTGTATTTACAATAGGTTGTGAAGATTTATGATTTTCGTGTCGGAAGTCCATTGCGCAGTATGGCTCGTGCCCTCATTATCTAAGGCTAATTGGTCAAGGAATTGCGTATTTATTGATAAGAGTTAAGAGAGTTCAACATTGAAGATTCATTATCTACATGATAAGTAATATGTAAATACTTGTGGCATATAAGGGTACTTTCGAACTGAGGCATTTTGGTCACACTACCTTACCCAAGATTTCTTCCTAGAAGTTATCTTTATTTCTCACCAGGTTCGCCTACATCTTTATACGAAAATGTATCAAAAATGCTTCAGCGGTTTAGGATAAACGTCACAGACATACAAAGTCACTTTCGTATGTTAAGATGTTAATTTATAATATTACTAGCTGGTGCCCGCGTTTTTCTGCGTAAAATCTTTCCAAATAAAGTTTCGTGACCTTTTTCACAGCTGTCAATTTTATATCCACGAGAACAAGTAGCCAAGTCCTCCAAGGTCTATCTCTATACATTTATCAAAATTGGATCAGCGGTTTAGGCGTGGAAACGTAACAGATACAGAGTTTCAGTATAGATAATATTTCATCATCATCATCATCATTTCAGCCCTAGGACGTCCACTGTTGGACATAGGCCTCCCTTAATGACCTCCAAGAAGACCGGTTGGAAGCGGCCTGCATCCACCTACGTCCTGCGATCCTTACCAGGTCGTCTGTCCACCGCGATAGTGGACGTCCTACGCTGCGCCTTCCGGTCCGTGGTCTCCATTCCAGAACCTTTTGGGCCCATCGACCATCCGTTCTACGAGCTATGTGCCCCGCCCATTGCCACTTCAATTTGCTGACCCGTTCGGCTATATCGGTGACCTTCGTTCGTCTGCAAATCTCCTCATTTCTGATTCGATCGCGCAGAGAAACACCAAGCATAGCCCTTTCCATAGCTCGTTGAGTGACTCTGAGCTTGCTTATCAAGCCCATAGTGAGACCACGTTTCGGATCCATATGTCATCACTGGCAACACACACTGGTTGAAAACCTTTGTCTTCAGGCACTGAGGAATTTTGGACGAAAGGATGCAGCGAAGTTTCCCAAACGCTGCCCATCCGAGTTGGATTCGACGATTGACCTCTTTCTCGAAGTTGGACTTACCTAGTTGAACTGTTTGTCCCAGGTATACATACGCGTCAACAACTTCAAGAATCGAGTCTTCAACCTTGATGGGGGTAGGAACCACATGGACATTTGACATAACCTTCGTCTTGTCCATGTTCATCTTAAGGCCCACCCGCTGGGATAATAAGATAATATTTGCTGACAAACAATCACATAATTAAACCGGTACTAATTAAATTAGGTAATTTCTCGTCTAGTTGATAGGATTTAAACTACATTTTGCCATACCAGCGCTTTATTACATTATCCAATATAACTATATACAAACAATATACAGATAGCCAAATTAATATCACATCAGAAAATACAGAGCTAACTAATTAAGGCTATAAAATAATTAACAAATATAGAAAACTTTGTCTGAAAATAAATTGTTACAATTGATGCCATATGTAACTATTTCAATGAAGTTTAAGTGTAATTACTTAACCATAGTCTTGCATGCTACATACATGGTCATTTAATATTGCCATGTGCCATCGTAGTTTTACAGTCGTATGTAAGCAATCAAGTTCGAAGTCGATTATCTTTATAATATTATTTTAGTTTGATACCGTTTTCGGCAGGGGCGCTGTCAGCGGGTATATCGGTGATATCTAATTTCAGTGTTTTTATGAAAAGTAGTCATGATATAAAATATTTCTACATAAACAAAATGAAAAAAAAAATATATATCGCACGATTTTGACTAAAACATGACTGCCATGTAGGTAATAAATAAGGGGGCATCAGCTGAAGTGAAATGTTGATTTTAACGTAAACGCCGGGATTGTTTTTTTTTTTAATAAATGCTCTAATAAGCTACTGTCTGGTCTGAGTACATACTTTTCTTAAAACACAGATTCAGAGTCCACAGGTGTAGAATTCGATAACACTCATCGCAGACGTAAACTTTAAAAACTGTTGAGTCTGTAGTAGTTAGTACAGTAAAAAAATACAAGTCTACCTAATGCTCATGATCACCAGTAGTTTTATAATTCAATTACATTTCCTTGATTACCGTGTACCTTGAAGCTATACATATTGACATTATTTTTACAGTAAATTTTATAAACTAGACAATAATTTTCACCAAGTTCAAAGGTTATCAACACGCTTGCAATAGGTCTTAAAACTAATCCAATAAATATATATATTTTTAGTTTTTTTAATATATCAAAATACTGTAACATCACATAGTTTTTTTGGGAACTTTATTATATTTATAACGTGAGATATATGTTTAGCATAATATTATTAATTTTACGATGAGATTATCTCCAATATGTTAACTTAAAGATTACTTAAGTTTACAATAATAAAAAATAACAAAAAATTAACCGACTTCAGCGTAATAGATTGTCAAAAAAAAAGAAATAATAAATGTAGTACTAAAATCTTTCTGAAAATATGTAGTTAATTATGTTAGTGAAACAGTAATGAAAATTGGTCTGTTACTTTCTAAGAAAGTCGCTGACATACAAACATACGGATCTAATACAGATCTCCTTTTATGAAGTCGGTTAAAAATAATATTTCATCCAAAAGCTATAAAAATATAAAATAAAGTATAATTTTGGTAAAAAATATTAAATTCATTTATTTTAAATATGAAAAATGTCACCTCGTCACCTTATTTTATGATGATGTTGTCATAAAAATACTTTAATGGATTATTCACATTTTTTAAATAGATTTTGAGGAATATAATTTACAAAATTCGATTAAAGCAATATATTTTATATTAAATTGATAATCTTTGTAGGCACTTTGTACAATTATGACCTTCATATAATTTGAGCTATTGTTAAGCACTGAAGCTACTGAATGAAAAATAACTTCGGCCTGCGAAGCGGAACTGCAAAATAAATTTGCACTTTGTGGCTATACAGAGAGAGTGGCTATTTATTTAAAAGTACTTGTAGAGTAACACTTCTGTCCTTAGGTCATTCTGAACAATCCTTTGCTGCATGCATAGCAAGTAAACACACGCGAGTTCATCGCGTGTGTTTACTCTTTTTTTTCGAATTAAAAGTAGCCTAAGTTACTCCCCATAACGGTTGGACCGATTTTCACTGTCAGGTAGCTGACTACCTGACAGTGAAAATCGGTCCAACCGTTTCCGACACACTAAATTTTAAAAATTGATTTATACATTAATTTACTAAAAAGCTGAAGTTACATTACAAAAATACACTTTAATTTTATTTATTTGTATAGATAACTTTCCATGTTTTATTATTTGTTATGTAAACAGTTTAATAAGGGCGGTATTATTTTTTTTTAATGTTTACTGGCGGATAGCTCAAACTATATGAGATAATACAATGCACGACAAATTCTAACGTTCCTAACATGTGGCCATTTATTATGGACAAAATTGGGCCAAATAAATGTGCCAATATATTAATTATAAGTCTCGGCCATATAAAACAGATTAATAAATATCTAAATAAGATTTATAGAAAAATAATTAGCTACTTAATTACTATATATTTATAATTATGTATTTATACGACAATTAACAAGATCAGAAAACTCCAGTCACCCTGTGATCACGGCCAGTGCAACCTGGTCGAAACGTCAGGCAATTCAGAGGTATGTAATACCTATTTCGTGATCGCGTTAATTCCCGTGTAAATACATAGTTATATCATGGAACGCAAAAGTTTTATGTGCAGCGTTCACATTTCAAGATTGACGTCATGGTCATGATAAACATAGGAATTGCTTTAAAAGAAAATACATTTGGGGTCATTTGGACGACGAAAATGTAACTATACACTTGTTTGTTCGGATACAACAGTTGGAGGACGATTCTTTGGTCAAAAAGACGGATGGATTGCGTGAAGAAGAGGATGTGGCTAGAAAAGGAGTAAGCACTGAAATGACGAATGATAGAGAAGTGGAAAACATATTTTTCCCAAATAAATTTGGGAAAAGGTAATGTCGCAACTAGGCCGAAGAAACCAGAAGCATCATCGACACAAATATCAATGTTTTATAGATATTATTCGTTTTCCTTATTTATTCTATGATCCAAATGACCCCAATCTACATTACATGACTTTTAATTTCTATGGATATACAATTTACTCGTCCAAAATATAATCGACACAAAGAAATAAAATATCGACTTGGTATAAGTTTGTGCCAATTCGAAATAAGTAATAACAATATTCTACCTGTAAATTTTGTCCCCTTTTTATGAAAAAAATAGATCAAATCGTTAAAATAAATAATAACGAATTCAAGTCCTGTTAATGGTAATGACTTAATTAATAATATGACTTAAGCCAGTTTTGGTACTAGCGGGCAATAGTCCTTCGTCGACGTCCGTCAGGATAGTCGCATATCACTGAGCAGCAGAAATATTAAACAGCGTTTTTCGCTTGCGAAGATTAAATAGCCATGTAAAAAAAAACATGATCGGTCACAAAACTCGCAAAAAACGAACCTCAATACTCTTAGAATTCATTCATCCATTCATAGCATTAGTTTAACGATTTCTTGCTAATAAGTAAGAGAAAGACTTGCTAGTGAGCAAGAGACAGAGTACAGTATGTATTCTGTCTTTTTAACACTAGTGATGTTTTACTGCATATTTCATGACATTTTTTTAGCAGGTGCTTTTTCTTTTCATCAGCGCGCGTCATTGCAAGCTTTTTTTTTTTTTTTATGGTATAGGGGGCAAACGAGCAGACGGGTCACTTGATAGTAAATAACTACCGCCGCCCATGGGCACCTGTAAAAGAGTCACAAGTGCGTTGCCGCCCTTTAAGGTGGGAGAAGGGGAAGAGGGGGAGAGGGGGAAGACGGAGAAAGGGATTAGAGGGGGGAAGGACGGGAATAGGGTAGAGGGAAGGGTTAGGGCCTCCGGTAACCTCACTCATGCGGCGGTGTCCATATTTTACTTTCATATCTTCTTACAATACGAGATCGCGAGTCAATTCAAGTGTCCAATTGTATACTTCAAAGCTAACCTTTATTATAAGCAGCCCTGGAATTTTATTAAATCGATTAAAAGGCCGTTACGCATCGTGAATGTCAATTATGACGAAATTAACTCAGTATACATTCACAATGGTAAATTAAATGCTCTCAATCAAACGATCTCATCGTTAAGGTATAGTCACATGCGTCACACACGATAGTTCTACATTTGGTTGTTTTTAATTTTTTTTTTAGATGCTAGAACGCTTAGTGATGCTTCAGTAAATACTGAATAATGTCACAGTCGAGTCAAAAAAAATTATAGATATATTCAAAAATATTTTTTTTATTCCCTAACTTTTTTTAATAAATATGTTTAGAAGGGGACAGACCATTTACTATTGTAATTACCTGCATCTACTCATCATCAATGAACCTCTCAGGTGGGTTCCTCCTCTGCCTGTATCGTCTGACCAGCACGTAGGTGACTCCTGAGATGGCCAGTAGCACGGGCACTCCCATCCCGATGGAGATGATGATGATCACAAAGAGTGACACGTTTTCCACCGGCGGTGAGCCGTAGCCGAATGTGAATGACCTGAGACGAATAATACAATGTAACAAAGGTCTTATGTCTTCATGAGTGTTTAAAGAATTCTATGTATATCTAAAATCCGTTGATGTTTACACAACAGCCCAGGAGTAGACGATTGCAGTTTTTTTATTTTATAAAATTTTGTTAATCAAAACTACATACTCTTTCGATTCGTTTATTTTCTTTTTGGCAGTTGCTTGAGAAAACTTTGCCAGATAACTTTAAAACGCTCAGCAAATAAAATTTATATATTATCCGCGCGGATTGCAGATACTCCGAAATTCCGAGTGCGGATATCCGCAACATCTCTGATACACAGTAACAAACGCTTCGGATCTTGTCACCGAAATCTTCGCTCCTATTGGTCAATCAGCACTTTAATTTATGATCTTATTTTGTTGACATATCTATTTTCAAGGTGTTGGTACTTACCTAATTGAAATTTATTTTATTTTTTTCTTGTATATGAATATTCAAAATCATTTCTTTGACATAACATGTAAGCGTCTTGGTGCATAAACTGTAAGCTTATATTGTTTAAATAAATGAATACAAATGAAATATGTATTCACACGCCAGTCGCTGGCTTCACCCACTCTCTTTCTTATCACGACTTGCACTACATCTGCGGATGCAATGTCCAAATCGATGCGGAAGCTCCGCAATTGCGGATGCGAATATCCGCAACATCTCTAGTAAATTCAATGCAATCGCGGCTTACCAAGAAGTGAAGTTATGCTGTTTGTAGTACCCGTCCCCAGGTTGGCCGAATGATATGAACATCTGTTGCGCCAACAGGTTTACAGGACTGTAGTCTTTGTAGAACCTTCCTAACGTTGTCATGTTGCTAGGTAATGACTTTCTGAAGAAAAAATAAAAAAAATTTAGTCGTTGGATGGATAATAAACGAATGATTAAATTATTTCAATCTAGTGTTTGAATGCGGATTCGCTCGCAATAAACCTATTATTTTACTCTTCGGCTAGAATATCTTTTTGTGGATAAGAGATATTTTCTGTACCTCTGACAACGTTTATGCAAAATATCATGAGGATCAGTGGAGTAGTTAAAATGAATGTAACAAACACTTAGGACTAGCTGACCCGCGCAACTTCGTCGTGAATTTTCCCCGTTTTGCAACATTTTTTATTGATCATCCGCTCCTATTGGTCGTAGCGTGATGTTGTATAGCCTATACTGGCCTATAGCCTTCGTCGATAAATGGGCTATCCAACACTAAAATAATTTTTCAATTTGAACCAGTAGTTCCTGAGATTAGCGTGTTCAACCAAACAACTCTTCAATTTTATATTAGTATAGATACATATTGATTAAAATGTTTAGCTTTCTACACATCTTTTTTTTTTTAACTTCTTAACTTCTTCTCCATACAAACCAAGTATTCCAAAATTAACATTTTTAAGTATGCAAAATTTTCTTAAAAACGTGTAAATACATCTTCACGTATTAAGATATAGACTTTTAAGGGGGGTGGAGAGGGGCAATAAGATGTCATTAGAGGCACTATGAGAATTCTTACCTGGTAATGGGAGATATGTAAGCGTTGGTAGAGGACGAGACACTACGCTCTTTCTCCGTATACCCAACGGGTCGGAACTGCATGAAGCCACCAGCTCCTGATGTACGAGATTTCGGTGTCCTCACCTCTATTATCTATAAAAGAATATGTAAGCGTATTATTATTAGTCTCAATAGCATGTATGTCACCTCAATAGCAGCGACCCCAATATAGTTTCTGTATACATTATTTACTTTTAATATGTTTACTACTTAGTCATCATAATGTCTGTTCCATGTCTGTATCGGTGTTAGGTCACCCACGTTTTATATCCTACTAATATTATAAACTTCGTGGGAGAGCCATGCTTCGGCACGTATGGGCCGGCTCGACTCCACGGCCTCACAGAAAACCGGCAGTGAAACATTGCTTGCATTGCTATTCGCCGCGTACCTGAGGTTACCGGAGGCCCTAACCCTTCCCTCTCCCCTATTCTCGTCCTTCCCCTCTCCTCCCCTCTAATCCCCCTTTCCTATCTCCCTCTCTTCCCCTCTTCTACTCCCACCTCAAAGGGCGGCAACGCACTTGTGACTCTTGAGTTACAGATGCCCATGGGCGGCGGTAGTCATTTACCATCAGGTGACCCATCTGCTCGTTTGCCCCCTACACCATAAAAATAAAGTTTGTGAGGATGTATGGATGTATGAATGTTTGTTACTATTCCACGCCAAAACTACTGAACCGATTGCGATTAAACTTGGTATGTAGATAGCTGGAGACCTGGATTAATATATAGTAGTTTTTGCGTGAAAGAGCAACAAACATTCATACATCCTCACAACCATTCACGTTTGTAATATTAGTAGGATATGTATGTGTTTAGAAACATAAGTATGTTTATCGGCAGTCTGGTAATCTGGTTACCACAGTATATGCTCTGCCTAGTTTGGGATCAGACAGCCATGTGTGAGATGTTACAAGTTATTGTCAATGTTTCTAGACCAAAATCAAAAACAATCTAACACTTACCTCAAAAACTCCAGGTGTATGCTCATCATCAAGACTCTTCCTCATGGTATAGTTCATTGTATCATCCCAGTTGTCTGTGCTGACCATAAGGAAATGTATCGCGTATCTGGACGCGTTCATAGTAGTCGTGAAGTTCACCAGGCTGATGTCTATCAATGAGGAGTTGGCTGTGTGTATTAGATGGGGTAGGTCTACTGCGTAGTCGCTGAATGGTAGCAGATCCAGCTGTTGGGTTTATAATATATTTATTGTATAACCATTCAAGTCGGGAACTTACAGTAAGGGAAAGCTAAAGTATTTGAGAAGAACAGAAGAATATAGCTATAATAACCTGTGTTCTTGAATTAAGTGTTGCCGCTAAAACTCCTTCAAAAGTTAGCATTTTAAAATGACCTTATTTTTAAAGAGAGAACTTATAATTTTGAAGTTTTTCATATCTGTCTAGCGTCTGTGGCATTGTAGATCCCAAACAGATGGGTCAATATTGCTGCGACTTTTGGCGACTGCGTTTATAAATCGTCTGATCATTTCGTAGATCATCTGAGGAGATGGTCTGAAGTTTTTTTTACATGTCCTTACATGTGATGTATAGCTTATTTACGGAGTTAGCACTAACTAATGTCTCTAATTCCATTTAACTGTTCAACATTTAAATTTATTACTAAATTCATTCTGAATACATGTGTCCACAAAAGACTATCAGATGGGGATACCAGACAGAATCTGCCTAAATCTGATAAGAAACTCTCAATCAAGAATGGAAGTAGACTAATAGAAAAAATCATGTATTTTTTGTTATTTAGTCTAAGTGCTAAATAACAAAAAAACATGATTTTTTCTGTTAGTCTTTTCCATTGAATAGGCTTTTGTCTTCCAACTCACCTGATGGAAAGTGACAGTGAAGACGAAGGTGTACCACATCTATGCAAAAGATACCTATTTACTGTACTCTCAAAAATTCGAGGATTATAATTGTCTGAAAAAATAGACGCCGGCAGTTCCAGACTTTGGCGACTCGAACCAAAAAGGAGCTGTCAAAGCGTTAAGTTCGACTTCTTGGGGTTTTGACAATGGATAGAACCTCTGTCTGCGTCTAGTAGTCCTTTGAAGAAATTATGAGGGTTCAATTAATTCTAAAATAGCTTTCGCACCCACCAAAGAGCATCCTATAAAAAACCGATAAGCAGGCGACTTTACGACGTTATGTTCCTGCTGAAACCAGTGGGATCGCCTATGATCCAGAAATATGGACGAAAACCGGTTATTATTTACCATCACGCCACTACACTACATGTTTTAAACCTTGATTGAATAGTAACAAATTACCTTCATATGTATTAAACCAGATCTTCTATAATCTTTGTAGAGTCCATGCATGCAAATCATGGCTTCGTTACTAGTGAGGATGCTGGCGTTTAATGTCCATTCTACGTCACGTAATACCATCGCCCTCCAAGGACATTTGTCATCTATGTGACCAACATCGTGACAGTCTTCGTATTCATACACCTGAAAGGAAACGAAAAACAATGGGTTACGATAGTAAAATCAGACAGACTGCAGTCTATTTGAAAAACAAAAATGGAAGTAGGTTTCTTATTAGGAGATTTTGAAGGTGTACGAATTCAGTAATAGCAAATGCAATTGTTTTAGAAATCATTAAATGTCAAAGTGAGACGCTGCATTCAGTTTTTTGTATTTTTTTGTGGGTGGCTAACTACTGCAGTACAGTTAGCCAAACAAAATTATAAATATTTTGCAGTGTGTACAATAAGAAATAGAGGTGCCAGTAGTTAAGTATTACTAAAGGAATACTCGAACGCTTCTCGCTCTCTTTATTGGTTTATTTTAGTATGAACCTCGTCAGCATGGAGTATTTTACGTTACAGCACATCTGCAGGTATATTATCTAAAGTGTAAACTTTCAAGACATGTACAGTATCACAAGATTATTCAGCAGAATTCTTCTGCTGAATAACCTTGTGATACTGTAGACAGATGTAAGAAAGAAACAAATAAATTTTCAGCCAGCCGCCAGCCAGAGCCAAAGAAAGAAAGAATTCTTTCTTTGGCTCTGGCTGGCAGTTTAATATAATGATGCTAATAGGTTAGTAACTTTTCTAAAGACAAGTGGTGGAACATTTAACGGTGTTGTTGATGTTTTTTTGAAGCATCGTTTACGAGCAGTAAGTAAGGCAAGATGAGATAAAAGGAGGCGAAATTTTGTTTTCGTAGTTCAACAATATTGCGGTAGCTAGATGACTGATTCTCTTTTGTACGATCGTCCTCTCACTCATACATATGATGGAATAAAAAAATATCATAATTATAAGCAACTGAACAAATAACATTATTTCATTCATATGTACATAGTAACACGTGACATATACCTACATGTAGTATCTTGGTAGGTACAGAGTATACAAACACTTGTTTAAGTAAACTAAAAATTAACCAACCAATAAGGATAGTTCCGATTTTCTAAAACAATTTTTAAAATTTCTTTTGCTATTTCTAGATTTGAATTAGTCTTTTTCAATAACCCAATGAACGGAGGAACTACCGAAATCGTAGTGGTGTCATTAGATCCATCATGGATCTGGCCAATGGATCTTCTTAGATTGAACCGGTTTTTTTTAGTCGATGTAATTATTTATTTTGTAAATGAAACGCAGAAAAGTTTAGAATAAAATCCTGTACATGGTGCAATTAAAAACTAGTTCTAGTACTTAGTAGTAATCCGCTTTTTTCTTGCATGTTTATTTCATTTATAACATAAGCTCTGAGCATACTAATTAAATATTAAGTATTAAAATAGGTATATAGCATATAACAAGAATGTTCCAGAATCATTTCAAAAATTTAAATGTGTTTAGATGACGTCACGCCTAATTCTTTTTTGTTATCATATTTCATTATTGCAATATGGCTTTATTGTTTTGCTGACAAACAGAATATCGGTGTATTGATGCAATTTCGACCTCTAGTGGGGAACAAACAAGAATGCGAATTGTGCGCTAATTCTATTACTGATATCAAATTGAAACGCGGCATTACTTATGTTGTTTATTCTGAAACGAGGACATAACCTATGACTCACGGGTCTGTTGGATCATGCATGCCATGTTCAGTTTGATAGTATGCAGGTCGGTTTACAAAAGACTAGATAACAATAAGTGTGACAAATTTAATATAAAACTGAGTATCCGCCCCAGTTGGATTTGTTTAAATAATTTAAATAGTTTTATAGGTGTTAAAATAAGAATGGTGTTAGAATAAGAATTAACTTCATAAAGTATACCTTTGATATTTTTGAGAACAGGCTTAACGAACTAGGAAATTGTAATTCTAAAGTCCAACGACATTCGTTAAGATTAATTAATCAATCTTAGCCAAATTAATCTTAACGAATTGCTAGAGGCTAGAAAGGCAAACCGAAACCTCTTACCAAAAGATTTACTTATTAGATAATTAGATACGACAGGTAGGTACCTCCTAAACCGTAGTAGGCAATCATCCCCTGGCACGTTATACCTACTTCGATACGTGTTTCGCCTCTACATGCAATCCTTATGCAAGCATCCTCTTTAGGAACAATCCAGCTGCCAATAGGCTTATAATATGTTAAATATTTGTTTTACGATTCTAATTGAATAAGATAGTACGTCTTTTGTAACGTAACATAAATTCTTGTTTGTCAAATAATATGAGATTAACTTCATAAACTTCATAAAAATTAAACAGTCGATAGGTTTCTTGACGTGTGTCGTCTCATATCTTTTGACGATAAGTCACATGAACCGTCCCACAATGCGACATACCTATAATCAATGATATTATAAGTAAAAAGAGGTAGATTATGTTACACGCGCTCCGCAAGTGGCACGTTAAAACTTTGCTAATTAGCCAACCTGAACTTAGTATCGCGTCGTCAACGCACCTACATAGGCTGCACTAAAAGTATCGGGAATGGAATATTTCCACTGTTTCTGTCATATTAAAATCTTTTTAATTGAAAACACCTTGGTTTTAAAAATCGAATACCATTTATTCATTTAAAAAAAGATTCTCGGTCTTATCACAAGGTTTTGTCAAACTTGTTCAGTCGTTGAGAAAATGAAATTGACTCGAGAAAATTCAAGAGCGCTGATTTATTATGACTTTCGAAGTGGTTTAACGCAAAAACAGTGTGTTGACCGGACGATTTCTGCATTTGGTGATGAAGCCCCATCCAAAACCACAATTTATCGCTGGTTTGCTGAATTTCAACGTGGACGTGTCAAGTTCAGTGATGATCCCCGTCGAGGTCGTTCAAAAACTGCAGTCACCCAAGAAAACGTTGATGCTGTGCGTAAGCTGATTGAGGAAGATCGACATGTGACGTACCGCGAAATTCAGGCAACTTTAGACATTGGCATGAGTCAAATACAAATAATCTTGCATGAACAATTAGGTGTAAAAAAGTTGTTTTCCCGATGGATACCGCATTCGCTCTGTGAAGAGCAAAAAGCGGCTCGCGTTACTTGGTGCGTCAGAACTCTCGAAAGATTCCACGCAGGATACTCAAATCCTGTATACAACATCGTATCAGGTGACGAATCCTGGATATAGCCGTACGAACCCGAAACAAAAAACCAGTCACGAGTTTGGGTGTTCGAAAATGAGTTAAAGCCAACAAAAATTCTTCGTTCACGGAGTGTTGCAAAAAAAATGGTGGCCACGTTTGTATCCAAAACCGGCCATGTTGCGACTATTTCTCTTGAGGGACAAAGAACGGTTAATGCAGAATGGTATGCTAGCATTTGTTTGCCTCAGGTCGTTTCTGAACTCCGTAAAGAGAACTGCAACCGCCGCATCATCCTCCATCACGACCATGCGAGTTCTTACACCGCGCACAGAACAAAAGTTTTTAAAGCAAGAAAACATAGAATTATTAGACCATCCGCCGTACAGCCCCGACCTAAGCCCTAATGATTTCTATACTTTCCCTAAAATAAAGAATAAATTGCGTGGTCAGAGATTTTCATCACCTGAAGAAACTGTGGACGCCTACAAAACGGCCATTTTGGAGACCCAACTTCCGAATGGAATGGTTGCTTCAATGATTGATTCCATCGTATGGAAAAATGTGTCAAATTTCGCGGAGAACACTTCGAAAAGCAATAAATACATTTTTAAATAGTAATGTTGTGTCACTTCCTTGATTCCCGAAATTTTCAGTGCCGCCCTCGTATTCGGACCGTTTGTGAATATAGAATTCGCGCCCCAAAATCATCTAAAATGCCGTCGTGTGTAATGCGGTTCTGCACAAACTACACAAGGAATGACATATCATTCGTAAGTATTGTTATGTCTAAGATATATGGTAATTTTTTTTACAAATTCAAATATTATTTCTTATATTGTTGTATCAGGAAATATCGAAAGCGACAAAAAATACACCGCGCACGAGTTCGATAGAGAGGCATAATAATGTCCGATCAGGTCCGATCATAGAATAAAAATAAACAAAACAGAGGCGTCAACCGTGACGGTGTAAAGGTAGAAACATTGGATAGAAATATATTATGCGTACTGAACACGAATGTATCGTGTTTCATTTCATTTCAGTTCATTTGTTAGATGTTTTATTATTATCATTTTTTAATTTTAATTGACTTTTTTATAGATTTCCATCAAATGAGCTAAAGCGTATCCGGTGGGTGGATATTGTCCGCAAACAGAGAAATGAAGAAAGCTGGCAGGCAAATAGTTCTAGCAAAATATGTTCCAACCAATTCTAACCAAAAATAACCCCGAGTTAAACAAAAAAGAAACAAATTGAATTTTTTTGAAGGACACGGATAAAATTAAGTAGTACCATTTACATCAAGCACTGTATTTTGTGAACACATTAAACATTTATAATATAAATGAGATTTTTATTTACTTTCATTACGTTTCTGTTACTTGTTGTAATAAATTTATGAATAAATCATTATCATTATTCTTTGTCTTTCCTAGTTACATGCAGGACGATGCAATGGAACATATAATTGTCTCCTTTTCGCTCCTCATAATAGTCATTCCGTCCTTCTTCCACTTGTATGTATGTCTAAAAGTGGTTGATCGTTCAAACTTGTGCCATTTGTAAACACTGGTTTTCGTGTAGATAACGTATCTACCTCTTTTTACTTATAATATCTTTGCCTATAATGATGTGTAAGATAACAGTTCGGCAAATCTGAAGCACTTCACAATTATTCTATCGGAGCTCTTTGAGTACGCGTTAAGAATACCTTGAATGCCCCAACTTAATACCATTGCGTATATTTTTCCACGTCCTACGTTTTTTTCGTTCGATTCCCGCTATTTTTGGTCAATGCCCGGATTCCTTTTTTCGTTCAAGTCCCGCTTTTTTGGTTCCCGTATCCCAGTGAAGTGTTCGCTACTGTCCAGCTATTTTAAATTATATATTTAGCAATGCGGAACTTATAACACTGGACTAGATGATAGCATTATCTGGACCAGTATTTCTCTGTAGTGCACATTTTCTAGTAGTCCTATGTAACATATTATCCACAGCATGAGATGCATGCATGAGCACATTACCCAGGGATTTTAAAATTATTTGTAGGACGTATTATTATTATTTTAAGTGCCTAGTGCTACCTCGACCATTTGACCTCGGTCTTTTGTAGCGCACTTTTGCTTTACAGTTCACTGCTCAAGCTTATGGCTTTGAGAAACCTCCAGATCCTAGCAGTGATTGTTTGTATTTCCTGCGGTTGAATGATGTGCAACCCTAGGTTTATACTTCGGAGCCGCATTAGTGGGCCACAAGAGCATAGAATATGCATTGCAGTTTCTTCTGCCTCTTGACAGAATCTGCATATTGTGTTCTCGCCTAACTTTAGGTTGAATGTTGAATGTTTGTTGTAGGATGTAAATGCGAGGTCGAGATTAATGGATCTCGACCTCGCATTTATACCTTCCTTTCGCCAACCGATACAAAGCTATAGTACAATTATTTACAACTGCTAGCATACGTATGTAAGAGCTGTATCAATAAAATACACAAATATGTTAAAATGTTCTGTTCAAATAATACTAGTGGGATTCGAACTCATACGCAATGGCAGGTATCAAAAAAAATAACTTAAACTGTCTCGGCACACTTAACAAATTGAACCAAAAGTACATTGGAGGAGTTACAAATATTATCGATTTCCTTTGATGAATTTCTAATTAACATGAGCAAAGTGTGAATAAGTATTAAATAAGAAAATATACACAGTCACATTAAATAAAATTTAGGCATTACATCCATATCAAATTTAATACCAATAAATAATTTACAATCATGTATGTATGTATATTGGGAAATGCTTGTGCATATGACAATGTGTTCGTTAGCAATGTTTGAAGGGAAAACTGTAGGTTTTTACAACTGTTGATAACATTTGTTGTGGATGTCGGTTATCGCAACGAAAACTCCGATAACCCCTTCCCAGCATTCTAGGTATCCCCGGAACGAAATTTCAATAAACAAGAAACGATTCGTTTTGCTTACGGACGCGCGGACGGTAACATTTCGTTAAATTTTTAACAAAAATTTTACCGTCCGTAAGCAAAACGAATCGTTTTTTGTTTATTGGAAGGCGGCATAAATCCATTTATGCCATTTGTAGTTGATTTTAAAGTCAATGACATCTAAATATTACGATTTGAAAATATTATGTACAACTGAAACATTTACTAAACAATTCAATGTCTTAATAAACCCTACTACAAAATAATTACTGCAAAAATTTGGTAGTCGGGTAGTATATTTGTTATCCACACTTAAACTACTAGACAGATTTCGATGACTTTTTAACCGACGAAAAAAAAAAGGAGGTTCTCAATTCGACCGTATATATATATTTTCTTTTTTTTTATGTATGTTCAGCCCTCACTCCGTTATTTATGAACCGATTTTGATTATTCTTTTCTTGTTGGATAGGGTTTACCTCAAGGGTGGTCCCATGTCAAGGAAGTCAGGATCTGATGATGGGATCCTGATAAAATTGAGAGAAACCCTCGAATATTGTAGGAACAATTAGTGTTTCTGTTTACTTTTCATTACTTTATCAAGTATTTGCGTTTAGAAATCATCACTTCATGTAGCTGAGCTGATGATGAAAAAAAATAATGAAATAAAAATGTTTTTAACAAAAAATTAAACCGACGAAAAGAACTAAAAAGCAAAAATTTTCAAATTTTGTATAAACTAATTTTGAGTCGGCGCCAAACAACAAACTGATTAATTATCAAAAATGTATATGTACCTACGTAGGCTCTACGTCGGTAATTAATCATTTTATTATTTGGCGCCGACTCAAAAGAAGTTTATATAAAATTTGATTTAAAGTTTATTGATTTTTTGCTTTTTAGTTCTTTTCGTCGGTTGAATTTTTTGTTAAAAACATTTTTATGATACAATGATAAACTGTATCCCAAATTAATTTACAAGGACGTCACATACCAAAATACACGTGTTTGAAGAAACGGTAAATATCCATTAGTGTTAAACACGCAAATTAAAGTGCTAACGCGACTGGCCTGTTGGCCTAGTGGTTAGTGGGTTCGATTCACACCTGAGTCTGGGTGTTCTTTATGTTACGTTGTTTGTATGTTTGTAAAGTCCCCCACGGAATAGGAGTAATGGCTAATGCGGGGGTTGTCTTTCAAATAATTATAAACAAAAAATAAAAAAAGATCAAACTAGATGTAGATATTGAATGTAAGAAATCACCATGCTCACAAAATCGCTAAACGACAAACGACCATTGCCTAAATTATTAATTTCAACCTTCAGCATCATTTCACTCAAAAACTAAAATCTATACATACTTACTTTGTCAATAGCAGCTGCAAAGCTGTATGTAACAGGTCCCACAAATGTGAAATTAACTGGTTCCCTTCTACTCCATTCAATAGTCATTGAAGAGTTGACACCTCCAACTGCATATATGACAGCGGGCACACCTCTTGTAAAATCCCATATCTGATGTATAGTATCATCTTTTCCTTCTGCTCTTATGTATACTAGTGTGTTAGAGGAATCACAGTTGTGACAGCCTGGGTTCAGTTTAGACATTAACTGTAACAAGAAATTATTAATTGAAACAAAATAATATAACACCTTTCGTAATTAATGACTTTTTTAACAATAACAATTCTAATAGTTGATACAACTGTTTTTATTATTATACATTATCTAAAATAAAAATATTGGTAAATTTGTTTTTTTTTGGAGCAGCCTGTTCACGAGTGGCCAATTTCAGACAATGTCCTTTGTTAAGTGTAATTGGATTGTTTGAAGCTAAAGATAACACAAATAAGCGTAAAATTAACCAAATATTTAAAAATGCCTGTTCCTCGTTTAGAAATGTACAGATCAAGCTGTGTGTACACAGTACCACTATTACCTGAACAATTTGTAAACTAACCATACCTACCATAAATTTGTAAGCTAACCATACATACCATAAATTTGTAAACTAACCATACCTACCATAAATTTGTAAACTAACCATACCTACCATAAATTTTGTGTTGAATTAAAGAAATGGCTAATAGAACAGAGCTTTTATTTTGTTAACCAGTTTCTGAAAAAATTGTATCTCGCTCTTACCACTTTAGAAATGCATCGTGTTAAAAACTTTAAACTCAAATTGTGTCTCGTTGCTTATGTTTTTATTCAACCTTACAACTAAATATTTGCATGCTATTTAGTGGCGATATGTATCCTGTACTCATTGTTTTATCTACTGATCATCTTTTGTACCACATTTATGCAAATAAATTCATTATTACTATTACAGTTGGGTTACGTACATACATAAGCTTAAAAACATTACTCTTTTTTGGCAGTCCCATATTAAGAAATATTTATTTAAGGGTGAAGGGAGAGGGAAACATTTTGCATCAAAGGTATATAAAATCGTACTACGCCAATGTGGTGTACTTGAGCCTGGTACCTTTATAAGGGCAGATTTTATAAATTTAAAGCAGCACCCTGCGGTTTCACCCGCGTAAGTCCCAATCCAGTGGGAATATCGGGATAAAAAGTAGTCTATATGTTAATCCAGGTCTTCACCTATCTACATACCAAGTTTCATTGCAATCGGTTCAGTAGTTTTGGCGTGAATGAGTAACAAACATCCATCCATCCATCCAAACTTTCACATTTATAATATTAGTGGGAAAACTGAGGAAGCAGTAGTTACACACAAATTACTGCTTCTATTGTTTACTTTACAACTCCATTGACTAAAACCCTGGCTCCAATGCTTTTTGTATGCTTACATACCTGCTGTTGTTTTTAAAAGTTTATGTAAATAGAATTTCTTTGTTTATTTGAGGAAAATAAAGAATTGTAGACTTAGCTTACTTAGATAGTTACAAATTTATATTAAATATAATTATCCACATCATGTAAATATAATTTTTTTACATTTGGAACTAACTGAAAATGATTCATCACAATACAATTTTCAGTAAAGTAAACAGATATCTGTTTTATCTCTAATATATATGTATTATGGCATTCAATTGCAAAGTGAAGAAAACAATAAGATGTAATCATAATTGAATTTAATGGTTGTGTAAATAGCCTTAGACAAACTTATAGCTAAATGTCAGCCATGTTATCCTAAGCTAATACAAACAACAAAAACATAAACAAAACAAAAGGAAGTATTGAAGGCCTTGAACTGAGTTTCACATTTGTGAAATTTAATTAATAAAATTACTTGAAAATAAAAACTTACCTGTCTATCTTGCCCATACGCCAGTGATAGCAGAAACACAATTAATAAAGTCTGTAAATGCATTCTTATCGTTAAAGGAAGAAAATTTGTAATAATTAATTATTAGTAATAATATCAACAGCGCGCTGTCACTGTACAATAAACAAATGATAATACATCGGCACGTGTGCTATGTTCGTCGTCGACAATAATTCCCAATAGATAAAATGCTATCATTAAATAATATTTATTGCTTTCTCTTGTAGTATTCACGCCTTCAAATCACATTTGCGTCATACTATAAACTTACAAAATAACATATCGACCACATTTTCGTTCAAAGTTCCTTTTATCGGTGTCTTGTTAACTTGGTCGCATAATATGTCAACTTTTCCTGTCATTTCGTTTAGAAATTTAGCTGTCATTACTACTGACAGTTCTTTGGAATACATGGTAGGTATCAGTCCTTTGTATTGCTCGTTTGTATCAGTTCCATACACTAAAAAAATATACAAATATGATGAGCTCTACAAACTGACTCGCTCCAAAGTGTAGCACACCATTATTAAAATCACATCCTTCCTCCCACCTCTCAAGTAAAAAACAACAACGTCAAAGTTAGATCTTACTCATATTAGTTAAAGTGTGTTAACGATAGGCAGACGTTTTTATTTAATATGCATTTAAATTTCCATTCTCCATTAAAGTTTCCTTAAATTCATTACCATTTGTTCTGTCGCAGTTTTGGCTACTGCGATAGCTTATTGACTCCCCATAAGTGAAGAAATTTAAGGCTTCCTTATAGTTACTTAAGTAGGAAGTTTGTACATCTTCTAGTGATGAGGAATATTAGTGAAAATCGTTCTCGTTTTGGTGAAAATATGTAAATCTGTCCCACATTTTATACTATGGTGAACAAATTAATTAATTAATTATTAATTAAATAAGTAATCATTTTCTGTTGCATGTGAATAGAGATAATTATTTCCGGGCCAGTGGGTAAATAACAAGCACCAAATTATGTCTAAACCTTTTAGGCGGTATAAGGAGGAAGTAGTGGAGAAGCATAAATCATTTTATATAGGTACCTAATGAATTATTTAAAATAGTTTTATTAATGAAAACACTGTCGTAATTACAACATTTCCTGTCCAAATAGTTAGATCTTATACTTTTTTTATTCATGTCCCTATAAGTATCGGCTTGTCCATGTTGAATTTGACTATAAAACCAGTTAATTCAATACACATCAATCCAGGATATCACATTCGTCTCGAATCTAGACAAACACTGAGTGATTCTACTATGTAGGGTCAATTAAACGTTTAAGAATGCATTGGCACAAGATAATGGGTCGATGAATAAGAATGTAGTAAGTAATTTTATTGAAACTTAAAAATAAAATAGATTTCTCCGTTGTCGTGAGTTCCATTTTAATTATTTAGGTACCTACTAATAGGTATCCTTAAAGATTAAAAAAAATAGTTTAAATTAAAACCATCACACAAATACGTGTTATTGTATCGTGTTCAATGATACAAACTCAGTTAAAATCAAAGCCCCGCCCGGCTCTCAGGATTGAAAGGACTTTCTGAATATTCTTTGTGGAAGGACTTCCCCTGTTGCTAAAGGGTAGGCAAGTGGTGCGTAGTTGTGCAAACATTCATCGGCTACGTTTGTTTGTTGCTGTAGTCATAGAATACATAAATAGTACAGAAATTACACTCCTTTGATATTAAAGGCTTGGCTCGTCATTTTAGGCATTTCGACACAAAAGTTTTGTACAGGGATTTTAACTATCTGAACATGGCACTTTCAAGCTGACGCCGCCGACGCGACATTAAAACAATTGAGCGGTCAGAGACAAAAACTGTGTACAACCAGTACACGAGCACTCTTGTTTTTGAATTTGAGAGCGAACCTCTTGTAACTAACGGTCCCGCCTGTCACATCTGCGACCGCAGTGAGGACTCAGCTCAGCACACGTTGGCAGTTTCTTGACGCAGCATCGGACTCTCACTGCAGTCATCGGAGGGGATCTCTCACTACCGGCCGTCATACGCTCCAAGGCCGGTAGCGACAAGAATTTTACCGCGGTCGCAACCTTCTGTGAGGAAGTCATCTTGCAGAAGAAGAAGGAGGCGGCGGAAAGGGTTCGGGAGGACGACCTCCACTTGGACTTAATTCGCCGCCGGCGAACCGGGAGGCTGAGGCGCGCTTCACAGCGCCTCATGCCGCCCTGAGTGGACGGGACGGGTTTTCCCTTCACCCGCTACAGTGCCCCCCCCGCGAGGAAGCAGCGTCAAAAAACAAAATAAAAAAAAGGTGATAGGTTGTAGTCGTTAGGTTGTTAGCAAATCGGTCGGGGCCAAAGGGACCGGGGTTAGTATAAACTTAACGTGTGTATCTGTGGCATCATAGCTTCTAATTTAAACGGATGGGCCGATTTGAATTTAGCTTTATTTTGTTTGAAAGGTGACTTGATCAGGAATTTTCTTAGCTGTAATTCAAGAAAATTTGTACAGACGTTCTAAAATCATCACCTCTTTTCGAATCGTTTATAATATTTTAGTATTATAACTTTTTAACGTTTACTTCTTTAAACCTACATTGTTCATATCTTGATCTAACGTAGTGTTTGTATACTCTTTGATATCTTGACGTGAAGTATCTTTTTATACTAAAATTATCGAAGTAAAAATAAGCTTGTTTGAAACCGCTATCTCAGATTATAGCAATCTGATTGGAAGGCTTTAGAATATATAGAATCGGGTTATGTTCCATGGGAGCGGAATGATAATAACGAAACTAATTTTTTCACGACTATTAAAACATGGAGTGTAATATTTTCAGGGTTCATGTATGTACGAGTAATTAAGTGAGTTTCTTTATTCCCCCATAACTTCTAAATGCTTGAAAAGACGTGGATGTGCGTGGTATCGGTAAAATCCTTACATAAAAAAAAAATATGGCGGCTTTTTAACGCGTAATTAGTTTTTTGACAGGACAGTTGTTTTTAAGTATTAGTAATTTGTTTAAACTTCGAATAGTATGCATTTGTACTGTAATATGTAATGTAAAAAAATCCTGATATATCCAATGCGTAAATAAATATATATCAAGTTTAATCAAGTGGGAACATGTAAAAAACGCCGACATCGCAACAGTATAGAGATTTATTTAAACATTCAACTCTATATCAGCATTAGACTTTTTTATTTTCTCGTCGTCGCTCTGCGGTGAATGCTGCCTCTTCTTATTCTTTGAGCACTTGTTTTGATTTCGTATCGCCTTGGACATTTTCTCCTCTCCCACGCTGACAAAACAAAACAAAATTTAGAGTAAGTATTTATAAATAACTTTGTATTCTAAATTTAAAAAAGTCAAATCCTGTAATGGGAGCCGAACGCGTAATAGCCTCGTTACGTGGAGATGCCCTGTCAACTGAATTATCTCATACATATCCCGTTAAGGTATTTATACTTGAAATACTTAGATATCCTCCATCCATCCTTATGCTGTTAAGCAAAAAAACTGTTATAAACGTTCAGAACACTCGAGCAAAGTCTATCAGATAAGCAGATATGAATGAATGAATGAATAATAAAATGACATTTGTGTGCAAGTTCCATAATGGTATTTATACTTACTTGACAGCTGCTCTAGAACCAGGACCCCAGAAAGGTGCAGGGTTGGTCTGGAACCGAAGTCTCCCGTCTCTTCGGCTGATAGGGTTTGCGTCAGGTCGCTCGCTTAGGTCCATCGATGTCTTGATATCTTGGGACAGTATGTGTTTTGTCACAGGGTCAGCTTCTAATCTAGTGATGAAAATATTGTTGCACGTTTACTTGGCTTTGATAGGGTACGAATCTTTTTGTAAATAATTAGTTAGGGTAGTTCTAAATAACATATTTGCCTGATTTTTTTTTTATGTCATAGGCAAACGAGCAGACGGGTTACCTTATGGGAAGTGACTACCGCCGCCCATGGGCGCCTGCAACTCAAGAGTCACAAGTGCGTTGCCGGCCTTTAAAGTGGGAGTAGGGGAAGAGGGGGAAAGGGAGTGAGGGAGAGAGAGGGGGAAGGGGGGAGAGGAAAGGTTTAGGGCCTCCGGTAACCTCACTCACTTGGCGAAAAACAATGCAATCATCGCTTTACTGCCGGTTTTCTGTGAGGCCGTGGTATCACTCCGGTCGAGCCGGCCCATACGTCCAAACCATGGCTATCTTCCCCCCTATCTCTCCATCTCTCCTCCTCTCCTACTCGCACCTTAAAGGCCACTTCCACCAGGTGACCCGTCTGCTCGTTAACCCCCTATTCCATAAAAAAAAAAGTTTGACATCGACTTGACGGCAATCGATTATTACAATCGATTATAACAATCGCACTTTCTATTTTCAATGGGTTAAATACTTTAAAAAAATTGTACCAATGAAAGTAAAAATACTAATATCGCTATTAAAAGACAGGTGTTGATCGATAGATAGAGGGTTAAAAATTCAGGGTTGTATGTATTTTCTAATGCTGTATCATAAAAAAATAAAGAAAAAAAATTTATCTAAAAATTAAAAAAAAAAAATTAGGGGTGGACTACCCTTAACATTTTGGGGTATGAAAAATAGATGTTGTCCTATTCTCATACCTACCCAATATGCACACAAAATTTCATGAGAATCGGTCAAGCCGTTTCGGAGGAGTTTAATTACAAAAACTGCGACACGAGAATTTTATATATTAGATCCTGCAGTGTATATTTGTAGTCAACACTTCTAGCATAGTATTTCTGCAATGAGTTATGGCAGCTAGATCTCCGTGCAGGGTGTTTAGGTAGGTACATTGGTATATTGTTGAGTTTGCTGGCAACGCACAATTTACGACGACAGCCATCCAATTAAGTATAAGGTTTAAAAGCTAAGAAGGGGTTAACGTCGAGGCGTATAATCACATACATACGTCACAGTATCCAGCTGTTTCGTCTGGAATAAACAGGGTGACTTACTTAGCGGGCTTAACAGGGTGTGTCTTCTCCCACGTCCGAACGATGTCCCAAATGATCTGCGTGGGCGCAGCTGTCTTTACTGACATCTTCGACGCGTGGGAATATGAAACTTTGTAACCTGCATTTAATATCGCCGACCTGAAAATAAAATTGAGAAGTGTTGCTGGACCTCAGTATGGGTAAGCACTAATTATTATGTGTCGCTTATTCTGTAGGGATAATGTTTAAGAGAAATCACTAGTGTATCACTATAGCACGCGTACACGTGAATATTTCGCTTGCTCGGTAACTCATTATATGTTTGCAGGTTAACACGTCTGCTCTCGCCCGTGGCTTACGCAGTACTGATACTGACTGCTGTGCGCTCTCCACAGTGAGTACGAGACAATGATTCGAACTATGATTTAGGTCTACCCTACAGACACTACAAGAGGCATTATAGTCGGTCGGGCACTAAAATGGGTAACTGTAAATAAAAGAGTGAAATTCGAACTCCTTGATCAAGGAGCAATAGAGTAAAGCGCTTATTACACTTGGCTGAATTCAGTAGTTACTGAATTCAGAAGTTACCTAATTCATAAGCTAACTTGCTAAATGCGATTACACTTGACTGAATTCAGTAACGACTGAATTCAGTCTTCAGCCAAGTGTAATAAGCGCTTTAGCTTTAAAAGCCAGCCCTGTTACGACTACACTACGTTTTTAAATGTTAGGGGCAGTCCTTCCTGCGGCTTCGCTGGCACTAATATAATAAAAGACCTTTTTTATTATATTAGTGCCAATTAAATTTTTTTTTTACCTAGAATAGATACCTATCCCAATGTCTTTATGTACCCCTGATAACGTGTTTGCAAAACTTCATGATGATTGGTTCAGTAGTTGAGGCGTGCTTTTACGCCTCAACTACTGAACCAATCATCATGAAGTTTTGCAAACAAACTCACATGCGTAATTATAATATTATTATAGGTAGGATACAATAAAGAAGCTTGTAGATAAAGAAGAAACTTTTATATACGGGGTGGAAACGGTAAGTGTGTCCATTATTATTTCGTACCATTTGAAGATATTTCAAAACTTTAAAGTGATATGGAATATGTATAGCTTAATGCATAAAGTAACATAAAAACAGTACAAAAAAAATTTGCCACGTGTTCACAATTTGTACTTTAAGTGCAGCACTTAATTTATCAATAGCCGATTCCACCCTGTATACTATAACTTCCTAACTAACCTTCCCTCTTCCTGATATAACTATAAGAGTACAAATAATAATGGTACCAAAAGATGAATTTCTTACCTCATAACCAACATGGGCATCGTTTCCAAATGGACTCTTCCAAACAGTTTATCCAAAGTATAATACAATGGCACCTCCTGCAATTCTTCGCGAACCATGGCTAGCACACCTGCTATCCGTTTGGCAGTACCGAATAGTTCAGGGTGGTCTTCCACATGGGACAGTACCCGGGACACGAAGACGTGGTCGTGTATTGGCGCGGACCAGATCGGACCACCTACCTAAAGCGAATATCATTAAAATGTAGGAGGCGATAAAAAAATTCTTAAGGCATACGACATCCCTCATTTACAATAAGTGTTTACTTCACAATCTTCCTCTACAGTGATAAGCAGAGAGCTGCTGGTTCTCTGTAGCTTGGAGGGACATCACACATTAGATTGCAACCTATTCGTGCCTACTGTCATTCACTGTAAACGGCGTTCGCAAGCTTAGTGATTATGCACCTTATTGAGCTAATTGTCTAATATCAAAATTGTGCTATATTTTGTTGCACAGACAGTTGATATTTGTTTGAAGGTGTTGTTAGAGTGAGCAATCTGCTGTACTATAAAGTAATGTGTGATTTACTCATACCACATATTAATTAATACTGCAGCAGCTGGCTATATATATATATATATGTATACATATATAGTGGACTGATTACAGTATATGTATGTACATATATTGCAGCTGATGAAATTTTAATGTTGAATGTGCTAAAACTTATTATACAAAGTCAAACTTACATGATGCCTCTGATTGCAGTTCACACAGTATTCTCCTACAGGAGGTGCTGGTGGTAAGTAGGCTTTCGTCTGTGTGGGATTCTTCTCTGTTGGGTTAGGTTTGAACCCACCTAGTGGTTGCAAGGTTATGTTATCACAACCCGTACATTGATATACCATGGATAACTTGCTGGAAACGTTTTTTATTGCTACACAATAATATCTTATACCAGTTACTTAAATAAGGTACTAAAACAAATGATTGAGAAGTGGCTTTGCATTTATTTATTTTCAATGGCAATTTATTAATTTGTCTTTAATTATTTTTCAACAATACATTTTTTGGATTGGAACACTGTGGCAGCTAATCAAAAGTCCTTTAATAAAGTCACATATTCACTTACCTAGTAGTCTTCTTGCAGTGTATTGCGCCAGAGTAAACTTTAACAAATACTCGTATATAAAAGTCGGCCGATATACTGATTAATGGTACTATGTATCGGCTGTAGCGGTTTGCGTGAGACTCTATACATTGTAACATTATACGTAACGCCTGGAAATTTTAAAGGCCTAATATTTTAACATAACTTATGGTAACATAGAAGCTAGAAAAGATATGTTAGAAACATGACATATTAGCAATTTAAGGCCCTCACACGGGATGAATAACCTTCTAGTGTTGGAGGAACATCACCTCCTTTTCTATTACAATACTATGGAACTGATAAACAAGTACATGGTTCGCTTTTGGTAAATGATTGACCAGTGCCTTCAAACACTCATAGTACTAGTAATATCACTAGGACCTTTCGAATCCTATACCGCTCTCCACGAAGCTCTGGTCAACCTACTCACCAGAAAAAGTTCAATACAAGTAGTACATGCTATCCATGTGTTCTTTTTACAATGTTGTTCTACAAGTCAGGCATTAAAAATTTCATTAATAACTTACTATGCTCAACCTTTTTTAACATTTAAAGCATAACCTTACGATATGACCATGAACTCAGTACTCACCATTTCATGACAGCATTTAGTCTTCAAGCTAATAGCACCATATTTACAATAACAAGTTTCAGGTGAGTTTCCTGCCAGCACGGCCATATCAGTTGCTGTGATAAGAAGCAAGCCGCCATCTTGTACACTCTGCACTGCAGAGTCTAAGAAGACAGAAGGGCATCCGTACGGATCTAGGTCTATAGCTGCAAAACGCTTAGAGTAATGCTTGTGTTTGTACATCACCATGCTGGAATATAAAATATACTTTATACTTATAAAATTATAACAATAACTCACAATAAAAAAAAATAATTATCTGTTGGAAAATTATAAAATAAACAACATCAATAGGAGTTTAAATAAATAACAAAAAAATAATCAATCAATTAAAGTGGCTGTAGCATTCTGGTCAACTTATATAAAGCAGATAAATGCCCGAGCATGTCCTATGTCTGCATGCTCGAGAATATGCAGAAGAAGAACGCGAGTTCGTAACCTATGCGCGACACAGCGAACATGCTCTCATGTTCGCGTGTATGTTCGAAAGCTAGCGCGTAGGCTCGAGCAGTTGCGCATGCGTAATAGCGCGGCCACAGCGGCGTACGATTTTCAGCTCTATTTTTATGAAATAGGGTTTATATTTTATACATATTTTAAAAGCGCCTTTTGGCGCTCAATTTGAGTTGACCCTTATGACAAAGATGTCAGACTTGTAATAAAGTGTTTTCATGTTCGAACCGTACAGAGGAACACTACCAATTCCTAACACAAGCATTTCCCAACTCAGCTTGAGTTGGAAGGTTTTAAAACAACATAAGAATAATGTGTGGCATATGTAACAGTAATAAAAAAAAACTGTGTCCTTACTACTGACTCAATGCATAGTGTCCTTTCACTTGCTCCAGATCTAACCCTTTTTCAGATTAATTAACGAACGGTTACTATCAAGTAAAGCAACTTCAGTTAAAACAATGTCCAATAAGACCACTGTAACTAAAAAGTCCTTTTTGTGTACCTGAAATACAGTAAAGTAATCTTACCATGCGTCATCTTGACTAGTCTCAATAATGTTTTCCACTTGATTATGCACAATGTTGGCTTTGATAGTTTCAACTGCCTGCTCAGACAGATCATTGGCAAGTATCTTTGTTACATTGGGCACTTCTTTTGCGTAACGGATGCTTCTTAAGCCTGTTGCTGACAATGCCTCTAAAATTTTTATATCTATCTGAAATTTGATAGATAATAAATACTATAGTTGGCTATTACAGTTGAATGCTCGGCCGCTGTGACACATAAACACAGTAATTCATTAATGAATTGGGGAATAAATAATAATAATAATAATAACTCCACACATCTCACACACGGCTGTCTGATCCCAAACTAGGCAGAGCCTGTACTATGGTAACCAGACTGCTGATAAACATACTTATATATTTCTAAATACATACATATTATAGATAAATTACACCCAGACACAGAACAAATTATCGTGCTCATCAAACAATTATTTGTCCTGGGTGGGAATCGAACCCACAACCTCTGGAATATGTGCTCAGTAGATTTCTATTTAAATTGATTTAATTGATTGAACTTGAAATTGGTGGATAGTCATCAAAGATTAGTAATCAACAAAAAGGCATTTGCATACTTTGAACATCGTAAGTTAAAGTCATTTCTTATGCTATATTACCTGTTCTGTTTTTGTAGTACCTTCAACATCTTCCCTTATAAGATCTTTTATGTTCATAGCCTTTTGCTGTGCTTTAGCAAGCTTCTCAGTCTTATAATCATCGCTAAATACAGTCAAAACAGCTATGCTTAGATCTCTATTAAACTCTTGCACAGGGTTGTAAAATACTTTCTCTGTAGTTAAATATATCTCCGCCTTTCCTTCTATTATAGATTTTTTATTTGTAGATACTTCCATTTTTATAATATGCTAAAATAATTGTCTGAAGATAATATTTACGTTTGTTTAATGTTAGGTTATGTGTTTATATTTAATGTTTGATTAATAGTCCTATCAATACAATTCTTCTAACATACAGACCTGACCTAATGTTTTAATTACCCTACAACATTTTGTCAAAAACATACATATAGTAATTATAAATTATGCACGTTTGGTACTTAATATTTTAGAAAACGTAGACGTCAACAATAATAAATGACATCCGTACGATTACCAATTTACGATTACAGAATCAGATCATTCAGATCAAACGACACTAATGACAGTGACAGTAACAGGTTGTCTACGGGTATGTTCCGATATACACTGCTAGCACTGTTCAGTGCTCGTACTGATACTGATATATGGCTGTCTTAAGTTGGCGGGGAGAAGTCATTTTTTTACATATTTTTTTGCTCTTTCAACTGTTCGTTAACTGTTCGATCCAAATTTTTATTCGGTCGATCTTAGTTTTTTTTTCAAAAATAAAATAAAAAATTACCCTTAAGTTGACGGGGAGAAATCGGTTTTTTACATATTTTTTTTGCTATTTCAACTGTTCGTCATTGTTTGATCAAATTTTTTATTTGTTCGATCTTAGTTTTTTTTATAAATAAAATAAAAAATTACCGTCAAGTTGGCGGGGAGAAGTTGGTTTTTTAATTTTTTTTTTTTGCTATTTCAGCTGTACGTTCACTGTTCATCATTGTTCGATCAAAATTGTTTTTTGTTCGATCTTAGTTTTTTTATAAAATAAAAAATTACCCTCAGGTTGGCGGGGAAAAGTCATTTCATTTATTTATTTTTTGCTATTTCAACTGTTCATCATTGTTCCATCAAATAAAATTCGGTTCTGGCACTCACCGGCAGCTGCCGCGGCAAGCTCGCTTCGCTCGCTCGGCTCGTGCGTTATGGTCAGTAGTAGTTCTAACTCAGCGAAAACCAAATTTTATTTGATCGAACAATGACGAACAGTTAATGAACAATTGAAAAAGCAAAAAAAATATATGAAAAAACGACTTCTCCCCGCCAACTTGAGGGTAATTTTTTATTTTATTTAAATAAAACTAAGATCAAACAAATAAAAATTTTGATCCAACAGTTAAGAACAGTTGATAGAGCAAAAATAAAAAATAAAAAAACGATGATGTCACGTATGTGGCGTACAAAGTTTACAAACTAAATGATCAATAAGACTTTTTGTCATTTCATGTTATTTTTTTGCTGTCTTAAAGAGGACCAACCAGATAAACTTGAGATACTTCAGAATTTCTGTATAAGATTCATCTTTGGCCTACGCAAATATGACCATATCTCTGAATTTCGTACCAAACACAAGTGGCTTCCGATTCGCCTTCGCCGGAATACTCATATCCTCTCTTTACTTGTAATATCTCATATAACCCTACTACCCCTATTTAAAATTATAGAAATTTTTCGCATTCGTTAACGACACACGTAATAGATACTTATGTTCATCGGAAAACTCGCAGAAAAGATCGCAGACTGCGATAAGACAGCCCATTGTGCTGCTACCTGCTACTTAATATTGTATGTTTCGTATGTATCCTATTTTTTGGTGTCCAATAAAGTATACTCACTGTATCTATCTATTTACCTCTCAACCGATATACTCATATGTTGGTCCCAACTCCCAGGGTCCCAAAATCAGTTAATATTAAAGAAATAACACTATGGATCATTTCCGTCACTAAGTTACTAATAGTAATAATAACTCAGTGGTTCCTTTAGTATTACTGTACTCTTTGGATCAGTTCACATCTCGTTATGCTGTCAAAGTGACATCTGAATAATCTGGAAAAATAACCTACTTTTTCCCTAATTTTATTAATTTAAATGGAACAGATAATTTAAAATACAGGATTCTTATAAGGGTTAAGCAAAATGCACAATGCCAGTAGCCTATTGAGGAGCAGTTTCTTCAGTCCGAAGCTGAAGTCATCTGTTGTTCGCAATGTCTCGAAAGTTGCATCACATAGTAAACCGGTGCAAAGATTATGTCGTCCGGGTGATACTGGTGTGAGAAACGTGAGAGTTTGCGGCCATAGTTGCAGTTATGTGAGTGTAAGCAGACAGATTGGATTTGCGCGTTATTATTCGACGGGGAAGAAGGATGACCCGCCTGAAGAGGATCCAGAAGTTAAGGACGAGACCCCGCTGTTCTCCAGCCATTTGCCAGCTACTGTGGCTGTACCTGAGGTCTGGCCACAGGTGCCTGTCATCGCGATTAGTAGAAACCCAGTTTTCCCAAGGTTTATCAAACTTATTGAAGTAAGTTTGTGTTTTATTTATAGTAATATGCTTATGCCTTTAAATTACATTTAAATACTGCGACCGGTGTAATTACCATTGATACTATCTAAATATTTAAGAATAGATTTAAGAGAAAAGAATGAATGTTGCTTAATCAATGAGTTGTATGAGTTTCGCAACAGGAATAAAAAAACAGTAATGCAATTTATTTTTAAATAACACAAAGATGGAATGTATTACCAACGCAAAGAACTTCATAAACAGTTTTCTTTGGATACTTATCACAATTCAAAAGTTAGTTCATTATAAAAATGCGAGATTAAGGATTTAGTCATTAGTTTGATTTTGCACTACGCAATGTACGCGCAACATTTCAAGATTCAGCAGGCCGTTCCTTACACCCGTTATATACTCCCTTGAGACTATATAAAAAAAAAAATATTCCTTCACTTTTTTGTTGAAGCTCTTAAATATTAAAAATTTTAAAAGAAAAATATTATTTTATATTACCAATTCCATGTGTTGCATATTACTCTTTCCCTCTGTCAGCTGAAACTGTTTGTAGGAGGGCTTTTGGCTTTTTAAATATTTAGTGCACTTTGACTAGTGTTTTCCTGTATATGCATTTATACACTTATGTTTTTCGATATTTCTCAAACAAAAAAAAAACATGTTATTGTTCCTGTATCAATGTATTCCTTTTTTGCAGATAACCAACCCAGCTCTAATAGATCTAGTGAGACGGAAAGTCAAATTAAACCAACCGTACATTGGGATCTTCCTACGTAAGAAAGAAGATGATAATAAGTCTGATGTGGTATCAAATTTGAATGACCTGCATCAAGTTGGTGTGTTTGCTCAAATACATGAAATGCAGGACATGGATTACAAGTTAAGGCTGGTAGTGATGGCACATAGAAGGATAAAGATCACAGGACAGTTTATAGAGGATGAGATAGAAAGCGGACCTGCTGGTAAGATTGCTAGGTTCTTTGAGTTGTGGGTAGTGCTCTAATTATGTTTAAACATTTGCAGCATCGTTAAGATTCTGTCCCTCTTGAACAGTACTTTTTTTTTTATGAAAGCTACCCTATATCCTTTTCTGTATCTCTGGCAACATAATGCAACATTTTGTGGTGATTGGTTGAGAGGCTCAGGTGTGAAAGCGTGGCAAACAAATTCACTTTCGAATTTTAAATTTTACACACATCATTAGTTAGGAACTATAACTATTACCCACTATGGACGTACCCATACTACGTGACCCGTTCTAGGGGGGAGAGGGGGTCTTCAAAATACCACGCTTGGTCACAGGGGTGGAGGGGGGGCTTAGGTTTTCGTCACATAGTCAATATCCTCTAGGGAAATCTCATGCTTTTTAGAGCCTTATTCAAATATGGTCCTCAGCGTTTAGCGATTTTTAAACTCACAGGTGGCAACAAACGAGCGTTTAGCGCTTTTATAAATTACTACGTGAAAACTAGAGGGGGAGCGGAGGGTCTTGGCATATACTACGGGTAGTCGCCGAGGGGAGGGTATAAAAAAACGTATAAAATGGGTCACATAGCATGGGTACGATCCCTTATTGTCTTCTGATTTGCGAAAGAGGAAAGGGGGTTTATTATACTTCCATATTCTAAAGAAAAAATTCTATTATACTCCTATTTGGCCTGCTGGTTCCAATAGTTTAACTTTCACGAGATTCAATGCCAAGTGGTAATGCTCAATATTTTTGTTATTCACTATTATTAAATTTTTCACAGAGGAGTCACAGCAGTTGTAGTTTTGCATGGCGGATTTGAAATGAAATCCTCCATGCAAAGTTTTACTTATATATATATTTCTGCAGAAAAATGTGCTTGGTACTAGCTGTTGTCATCCTGTATTACCAATGTTGGACCAAACATTTTCAAAGTTGCCAACAAAATACACCTATGCATACAAGGAGTATTAATACATTCCCTTAGTTTAAAAAAAAATGTTTTCAAACAATTATAAAAATATTTGACTTTGATGTTCTCTATGTGCCACGCTTGCATATAGCAAACATCAAAGTCATATACAAATAAGTAGACAATCAACTTAATATTATCCTCATCCTGTCCCATATTTATTTCCATTTTATTTTTAATTACCACTATAGCTTATAATTAATTAGTAGAATGACAATAGTAGTATAACATTGACTACAAGTGTGGGAATTTTTTTAATTATAATTTCCTGTGAAATTATTCAATGTTTTTTATATAATATCTCTCAGTTTGATCTTACGTAATTACGACATAGAAACAATATTTGGTTTTATAAAGAAAACTTCTAGTCTCATTTTTCTTAACCAAAATACTACAATATTCTATTTACTAATTGGCTGTTAGGGCTGCCATATACAGCTTCATTTCTGAAATGGTGTATCATTTCAGAAATGAAGCTGAAGTTTCCATTATTTAACGTGGAACTTAACGTTGCCCGTGAAGAGACAGACGCAGAACGGCGCCGGCGCAAGTACAGAATCACAAGGAAGAAGCAGGACCCTGAGACACAAGAAAGTGAGAAGAAAGAAAAGAGTGAGACTCCAAAAGAGAAGAAGCCAGCCGTAGACCAAGTGTTGATGGTGAAAGTTGAGAATATGATGCATGAGAAATTCCAGCAGACTGAAGAAGTGAAGGCATTAACGCAAGAAGTAATTAAAACTATCAGAGATATTATTAATTTAAATCCTCTGTATAGGTGAGTGAGATAACTTTCTTTTATTCTAGACTAGTTTTTTTACAGCTATTTTTTAGAAACTGTGTACTTATTCCTAGTACTTTGGTCCTACTGCTCTAAAGACTCATTTATAGTTTGGGATTGTTTTAAACGTCATGAGAAAAAGAAGAACTTAATTACCATTGTTTAAAGGCAAGGTGAGTATCGCGTAAGTGTTGCGACCGATTAACATCTGGCGGGTCTTATGCTTTTTTACTATATTAGTGGTATAAAAATTAAATAAAGGTTCATTTAACATTGACTGAAAAACAACCCTATAAACCTTGATACTGCGATGACAGAATATCACATATCGCTATAATGCATACTTATTTTACAGAGAGTCATTACACCACATGCTGGCTCAAGGTCAACGTGTAGTGGACAACCCTGTGTACCTGAGCGACCTGGGCGCGGCGCTCACAGGTGCCGAACCTGCGGAACTGCAGGCTGTGCTCGAAGAAATGGATGTAAGTGTTATATAGAACAACAAAAGAAAATTTGTTATAGAAATCATAGCTGTCAAATGTTGACGTTTTGATCTATGCTTGTAATTGTTCCTTCTTATTCCCGCCATGATGAAAGACGGGCGCGGTAAGTCATGTTATAGAAATAACGTGTGGTTAATGATCCTGACTGCTCAGCCAGAAGTCGTGGTCGAGGATCATTTGTTGTGTCTGATCAGGCGTATGTCACTTGATGTACTTGCGCTCGCTAAATACCTACCGGCCGCTCGTCCGCCGGCGGACCTTATACACAGTCTCGTGCAGTGGGTTGCCGACAACTGCATCGCACGCACACGCTTTTATTTTTAAATTACAAAAACGTAATTCGAAGTCGTATTGATGTATTCTTTAAATACTGTACAATTCATAGTGAAAAATGACATAGTTGTGTATGTGCAGTATAAGAATGTAGATAAAGTATGAGAAAAAAGCCCAGCAGCGCTATTAATATAATTTTTTTAAATGAACCTTTTAACCCTATTTACCCTTGTTTTCCTTAAATTATTCATTAAAACTTTTTGTAAGATTTAGAATATTTGCCACCATACAGTTTAATAATCGAGATTTTAGAAAAGAGAAGAAGTTTATTAATCTTTACATAAAAATAAAACACACGTAGGATTTTTATATACATACAAAAACATTGGATATGAAAAATAAGCTTCAAGTACTTAATTTAAATAACAATTGTATTTTTTTTTTAATTGAAGAGGTAACCCTACACACGTTTTAAAGCCCGAAATGAGAAGGGTAAAATCTCAGCTCATTATCTGATTTCACTAACTCTACTGAAATCAATTTTTACTCGACAGATACCGAAGAGACTGATGCTGTCACTATCACTGCTCAAGAAGGAGTACGAGTTGTCCAAACTCCAGCAGAAGATAGGCAAGGAGGTAGAGGAGAAGGTCAAACAACAACACAGGAAATATATTTTGCATGAACAGTTGAAGGTAATGCTCGTTTAATTTACTTAAAAAATATTTACATAAAATAATTTTTTATAATACTTTGTTAGTATATGAAAATCGCGAAGGCGTGAAATTTATACGACATTGAGTATTTTCGTATAGTCATTGCTTATCGTTATGATCTCTTTATGTGCGGCTAAGATGGCAAATGAACAGACTGTGCTTAATGGTAAGCTGTTATAGCTGCCAACTGCTGCACGGGCGGCGCAATGGTTTAAGTGGTCACCTCGCCACTACGCCGCACCGAGTGTTGTGGGTTCAAATCCCACACGGGACATAAATTTGTGTGATCCACAAATAGCCGTTCCAAGTCTGGGTGTTCTTTGTGTCCGTTGTTTGAATGTTTGTGAAAGTCGGACGCATTGGCCGATGGAGTGGAAGATAGATAGATGCGTCACAAGCCGAACGCTTAGGCCGATCGTGCCTGTCTATCTCTTGTTCTGCGTTCTCGCTTGCACGCGGAACGTGACAATTTTTCGTGCGTGCAGCCGGCGTTCATCGATTTATAACACGTTATCACGTCATAAGAAAAACTATCCACCGTAGGACTGCACGTCAGAACACACATTTTTTAAAGATTAATTAATAAGCAGTCAAAACTCAAAGTTTAGTGGATCTATAAATGTATTATTACCGTGACGGTAACTAGTTCAGTGCTTTTTTTCTCCATAGCAAAAGTGCACAAACGTGCCTAAAGAAGTTTTCACTTCAAAACAAAAAACTGTCTCTGAGACGTAAAATTTGTTATTTCTCTGTAGGTGATAAAAAAAGAATTAGGTCTCGAAAAGGACGACAAAGACGCTATAGGTGATAAGTTCAAAGAGCGACTGGCTGATAAGAAGGTACCCCAAGCTATTCAGACTGTTATAGACGAGGAGCTAAACAAACTTAACTTTTTGGAGAGCCATAGTTCTGAGTTCAAGTAAGTTTTCGTAATTTTCTTCAGTTATTGTGTATATATATGTAATTAAAAAAATCTACATGTGGGTAAACCATGCTTCGGCACGTATAGGCCTAGTCGACCGGAGTAAAACCACGGTCTCACAGAAAACCGGCAGTGAAGCAATGCTTTTGTGTTTCGCCGAGTGAGTGAGGTTACCGGCCCGGAGGCCCTAACCCCTCCCTCTACTCTTTTTCTCTCCCCTTCCCCCCACTCCCGCTTTTCCCCCCTTTCCCTACTCCCACCTTAAACGCACTTGTGACTCTTGAGTTGCAGATACCCATGGGCGGCGGTAGTCACTTACCATCAGGTGACAGGTATAAAAAAAAACAGTCAGTCGTAGGACTGCACGTTAGAAGTGACAACATAACTTCACAATGTATTTGCATATACATACACACACACACATCTGTATATATATAATTAGGTTAAAAATAAAAAGTAGGTAATAACATATCTAAATGTATACATAGGTACACTGAAAGTTCTGCGCTCCTGGCCGCTCATAAATGTTTGAATTTCGGATGTTACATTTTTTTTAATATAAGAAACTCGGCTTCGTCTGACGAATTATCGATCAGGGTCACGTGTCCTGACGCAAGTTTAACATTTTTTACCCATTCCAAAAAGTGCACAACGCCGCTAAAGGTTTCTTTCACATTTTTTTTAATATTTTTTTTTTAACTTTCACGACGTATTTATTAGATGTGTAACTCGGGATTTAATCGCAATAATATTTATAAGGTGCAATACCTTTTTGTGTTTACCCGACGTTCTAATCGAGTTGCACCGATTCTGGTCATGGGAGACTCACTTTCACGGGACAAACTTCCGTTGATGGTCTTGCTTAGATCTCGTCGTCTTGGTTTGTTAAAATTTCCTAATATGGTATCTTACGGGAGGGTCTTAGTGACTATTGTAAATCCTTATGCCGACATAAAAAATCACCTTTACGCCAACAAAGATTATTGTATAAATATATGTTTATTTAAGTGTAACCCGCTGTTACCTCGACTGGCTAACTTCCCTCCCATGGGGGGTGACATCCGAAGAGAACCTGAAGCTGGAGGAAGCTCAGGTTATTCTGGATGAGGATCATTATGGTATGGAGGATATCAAGAAGAGAATCTTGGAGTTTATTGCTGTGTCGCAACTCAAGGGCACTACCCAGGGTAAAATATTGTGCTTCCATGGACCGCCTGGAGTGGGGAAGACTAGTATAGGTAAGTTTTTTAGTCGAAGTGAGACTTATGTATTATAGCAAATAAGTCACATTTTTAGCATAAGTGTTTTTTTTAGTACAAGTGAGATTTTTTAGTATAAATGACAGACAGATTCACTTATGTTTACGCTATAAAAAATAGGCAGTCATGGGACTGCCGATAGAAGTGAAAACTTACACAAAACGACGAACTTGTTTGTAATGTTTCAGAAATAAAAATATGTTATCTTTCTTCTTTCTTTCTTAACTTAAAATGTCACATTAGCAGGTTGGTAACATTAATTAATAAGGAGCTAGCAGAACTCAATATTTAGATTAGCGCCCTCTAGTGAATCTCTGGTGGTTTAGTGCTTTTTCCGCTTTTTCCCATAGCAAAAGTGTACAAACGTGCCTAAAGAAGTTTTCACTTCAAAAATATTGGGACTATAAATTGAGATACTATCCTACTAATATTATAAACGTGAAAGTTTGTGAGTATGGATGTATGGATGTTGTTACACTTTCACGCCAAAACTACTGAACCGATTGCGATGAACCTTGGTATGTAGATAGCTGGAGACCTGGATTAACACATAGGCTACTTTTTATCCCGATATTCTCACGGGATCGGGACTTACGCGGGTGAAACCGCGAGGCGCAGCTAGTAAGATATAAGATCGCCGCAAAACAGACTTTTGTTCATCGATAAATAAACAAAGAATTTATATCCGCCAGAAGACTCCCGACGATCAACCAGCTCTGGTTGCCTTGTGCTAGAAAAAAAAAGAAATATACAACGATAAGTCATTTAAATAAAGAACTTGTCATAGTTGTGCCCAACGGTGTACTCGCCAAGCCAAAAACGACCCTAACATAAAGACTCTTCGTACTATTTCAGCTCGATCAATCGCTCGCGCTCTCAACCGACAATACTTCCGTTTCTCCGTCGGCGGTATGACTGACGTTGCGGAGATCAAGGGACACAGACGAACATACGTTGGTGCCATGCCTGGGAAAATAGTGCAATGCTTGAAGAAAACTGCTACAGAAAACCCATTGGTGTTAATAGATGAAGTTGATAAAATTGGCAAGTAAGTGTTGTATAGTCGAAACTAATGAAAATCTAGGTATTTTATATTGTTAATGCAATGTCCGAATTCATTCAAAACCTTCGCATAAAACAATCTAAACATGAATCCAAGGCGGCGGTAGCGTAATGGCTAAGGCGTCGGACTTGCGATCAAGTAGTTGCGGGTGCGAACCCCCCCCTCCCACTCTACCGTCGTGAACCCACTTCTAACACAACCATTTAGCTTAGCTGGAGGGTTTAACAAGAATATGAGTAATGTGTGACCCACGTTGCTCAACTCAAAATGCTCAAAGTTTTGGGAAGTTGATGATTTTAGACGGCACAAGACCACTCCCTGTAGAAGTCTGGCATGGACGTCTCATGACTGATCAGTATTGACGGTTTTGGGAACCCTTCGTTGTCAATATAAAAAAAAAAAATCGTCGGTTCTCAAACCTAAGTAACCTGTCCATTGCTGTTTTAACCCACTAGCAGGAGCGCTGATTGTTAGCAGAACCGATTTTTTTTCCTTCAATTATCAGGTGCAACCTATTTTGTATCTAATCACTACACACTACAACCTATTTTTGTATGTACAGGTAACAATAGTTAAATCTTTCTTGCAGGGGTGTCCACGGTGATCCATCTTCAGCTTTACTGGAGTTGCTCGACCCGGAACAGAACTTTAACTTCTTGGATCATTACCTGGACGTACCGGTGGACCTATCGAAGGTGTTATTCATATGTACTGCTAACGTCATAGAACATATACCGGAGCCTCTGCGCGATAGAATGGAACTTATAGATATGTCTGGTAAGTTTTATCTTTGCTCACTGTTTCACCCGCGTCTTTGGTCACTGCTTCGATCCTAAAGGTTGTAGCGTGATGTTTTATAGCTTATAACCTATCTCTAGACTTTTGCTATCAAATTACAAAAAGATTTTTCAAATCGCCACTTCTAGAGATAGGCTGTTCAATCCAAAACACTTTTAACTCTATTATATTAGCATAGATTATACTCTGTCCACTTGTTTATTTTCTTTTTGACAGTTGTTTGAGAACGTAACTGCCAGTTAGAAAAATATATAGATAATTATCTATTTCCGTAGTGATGTGAACACTTTCTGCTGCATATTAAATCAATATTAACTATTCATAAATCAGTTTAAAAGCCGTCTATTAAAATTGGGAAAATGGGAATATATTGAACTGGCTGATGCCGGATAGTACCAGCCCTCCAACGAAAGTGATTCAGCAACTAAGGTGTTTCTTTCTCTTTTGTAATCAGGTTATATAGCAGAGGAGAAGTTAGCCATCGCTCAGCAATACCTGGTGCCAACAGCTCGGAAAAACTGCGGACTGACAGAAGAGCAACTGAATTTGTCCTCGGAGTCATTACATACTCTCATCAAGTCTTACTGTCGAGAAAGTGGAGTCAGGAATCTTCAGAAACATATCGAGAAGGTATGTAGAGTCCATGAAACATAACACAGAAGGCAGAAAAGAAATAAGGTTTGGCTTTTGTAGTGTTAAAAAAATACTTTGTAAATTACTGAATAATTTCATTGACTATATACTGGTTTTGTTTTAAAGAACTTTCATTAAAAATTGCAAGAAAATACAGTTTTGAAATATGCACCTTTGTAGGTTTATAAATTACGTACATACAGGTGTAAGGAGATACGCGGTGTAACGAAAAATATATACAAACGTATTTCTGTGGATACTTATCATGATGCAAAAGTCAGTTCATCATAAAAATGCAAGATTAGTGATTTACAGCGCGAATGTACAGCTACAAATAAATTCCCGTCGCGACGTCATACGACGGGCGAGTACTTATGCTGAACAAGCGCGAGAGAACCTTTTACGCTCTACGCTATCGAGATAGTTGATGCATAACATGTTTGAATATCGTTTCATTGATTACATGTATTTTTTCGACATTATGTAGTATTTATTGATATTTTTCAGTAAAATATCTGTTAACTCATTATGATACTTTTTGTAACAAAAAATATGTAAAAATTTATAAAAAAAATTGAATTTACCGGTAGAAACTTCCAAAGATTTTGAATTCTCGATAATGATCTGAATTTACTATTTTGGTTTTTGGTACACTGTCGCTTACACCCTGTTTACATATTTATAAATTAATATCACGGTAAATTTTTGCTGACATAACCTAACTTAAGATATATTATTGACTAGCAGTTCCCGCGCGACTTAGCTCGCGTGTACATATTTATATATTTTGCGCGGAGCCCTAATTCTTTTTCCAAAATTAAAGTAGCCTAAGTTACTTCTTATAACACCAGCTATCTGCCAGTGAAAATTTCGTGGAAATCGGTCCACCCGTTCCGGTGGACAAACAAAATAGCCAGGACAAACAGACAGACAGACAGACAAAAATGTTAAAAACTGATTTTTAGGCATAAGTATCGTGCAAATAACTGTACGAGTTAAAAAAAACAAATATTTTGACATTACAATAGACACTACAATTTTATTTATTTGTATTGATTGTATAATGATCAATGACTGACTTTCACAACAATCCTTATTTTTTATGCTCCGTTCAGTTTTGATATTTTTTCCCGCAGATCGCCCGCAAAGTGGCCTTCAAAATAGTAAAGCAAGAGACGAACAAGTTGATAGTGACGGACAGCAACCTGTCGGAACTGGTCGGCAAGCCCACGTTCAAGCACGACCGTATGTACGACATCACGCCGCCCGGTGTCATCATGGGACTTGCGTGGACCGCTATGGGTAATGTACCACAATAATTGTAACTACTTGAATTAGACATCGGCTTAAGTCCACCGCTGACGATGGCCAAGGATATGAAGAAACAAGACAATAGAAGGCATACTGAACACCTACAACAGAAATTTGTTTACTAGCTATGGCAGGCTAAAACCGTAAAGTGCGATCTTCTATCACGTTCCGAGTAAGAATACTTCGACACGTGTTTCGCCTCTACACGAAGCATACTCAGGAATAATTCTTCGAATCGGTCGAGTTGGCGTCCCTTGTCTGTGTCAATTCGTTGACGTTTATATCCACGGCTGTTGTGATTGTTGAGGCAAACAAACTCCGTGATTAGTGTGCTGAAAGAATTTTTGGATGACAATTCTATAATTACTCCTTTAGCATCACATCCTCAAGGCTTTTTCCCAACTAAGTTGGGGTCGGCTTTCAATCTAACTACGACACGGCCGAACTTTGATATTTTACGTGAAGCGACTGCCATCAGACCTCCACAACCTAAGTACTAGGCGATACCGAAGTTCTATAGTTAGACCAGGTTGACGGACTTTTAAGGGCTCCAACTACCCGTAACGAATGCCACAGATGTATGTATGACCGACGATTTAAGTATGACCGACGGTTTAACGTGCTCTCCGAGGCACGGAGAGGTCTCAATGGGTTAAGAATGGTCACCCATCCTAGACTGGCCTGGCTTGTATAACTTAACTTTGTAATGTGTTAACCTACTCGGTTCCCACTTAGCCACGAGCCCCTCTATAATTACTCCTTTAGCAAAATAAATATTTATTTCTCATCTATATAACTTCCATTGGAATTCATAAAAATTTTGACTCACTGTGTACTATTATTATTATTTGTAAAACATTGACACTCTTGAATATACATCATTGCTGACATTATAGAACTGCTTTACTGTAACCATCTATTAAACTATAATTGACCCTAACTCAAATTCATACCGATGTAATTTAGAAGTAACCATTAGTAATTATTATGATGATGGTTAATTACTTATTTATTATTTTGACATGTAAATATTTAAAATTATTATTCAAATTATCTTCTATGCATAAATTATTTTTCATGTTTTCAATCGCACTATATTGGAAAAAAATTGTAAATCCGTTATGTATCTTGAATTTAAAATATTTGTACGCCACATGGCAAAACATAGCGCACCTGCCCCATACTGTAACACCTCACATATTATTGTAACCCATCCTATGTTCACAAATAAAGCTTTCTGATTCTAATTCAAATTAATTTTCAATCTCAATCTCATTGTGACTCTTTGTATGCCTAACATAACGCACGGAACACTAAAAATATGGGGAAATACCCTTATATTTACTTTATACTTTGCAAAAAAAATCGGTATATTCCAAAACACAATAATATAAATAAATTAAAATGTGGTAATATTATTCAATCAATACATTCTAATTATTATTGAACCAAGTACCAAGTTAAGTAGTATACACGGTGCTATAAAAAGGTAAAATTTTGGGAGCGTATGTGTAGCCGACAAATTGTTGATTTAGTTTAAAAGTAAATTTAATTTAAAAAAAATTTTTTTTTCGGAAAACGCTTTTTCTAGCGAAGGTGCACATGTCTAAATAACATATTGTGAATTTTCATATCAATTTCAATGATTTTGTGCGTATTTTTATATGATTAAAATTATAGAAAAACCTGAACATTTCATCATTATCCTTGGTTGGTACAAAACGTCAATTTTGAAGTTCAATTTGTCAGTTTCAAAATATGATTTCTGAACTAGAAATCATGAATTTACCCAACATTTTTAGCACTTTAGTCTATTATATAACCCTAAAATATGACCACATATTTCTGTAACACATGTAGATATAATAGAAAAATTAGAACAATTAATTATATTTAATTTTAATGTATTTTTGTATAAAGGTGGCAGCACACTGTTCATCGAGACGGCCATCCGCAACAGCACATTGGACGACAAGTCGCAAGGCTCGCTGGAGCTGACGGGACACCTCGGGGACGTCATGAAGGAGTCCGCCAAGATCGCACTCACTGTCGCTAGGAACTACATCACTGCTCACTACCCTGACAATAACTTCCTCAATAAAAGGTGAGAAAACAAAACTTTAATAATAAGTAATGAGAAAAATAGTATTGTTACGGAAGCCTAAATTGGCCCGCGGGCGTCATCTATTGACAACTAAACGAAGACATAGGTTGCTTAAATTGAGACGCACGACATCTTTTGAAATGCAATGAAATAAGAAGTTCTAGAAATTCGAACAGCACTTGTCCGGTTTTTTATTGAAATGTTTTTTCACTATAGCCACATCCACCTGCACGTGCCGGAGGGCGCGACGCCCAAGGACGGCCCGTCGGCCGGCGCCACCATCGCGGCGGCGCTGGCGTCGCTGGCGCTGGCCCGGCCGGCGCGCCAGCACCTCGCCATGACGGGCGAGCTCTCGCTCACCGGCCGCATCCTGCCCGTCGGCGGGATCAAGGAGAAGATCATTGCTGTCAGTGTCTCTCTTATTCCACTAGGTCTAAACTGAAATAGCTAAATTCGTCTCGAAACTATTTAAACACTTTTTAACGATGTTTTGGAAGTCACTTTTAACCTACTTCTAATTGTCGTATCGAAATTAAAATTTTGGAAGACAATACTATAATTTGGCATCTTGGGGCTGATCTGATGATAAAGTCAGGAAGGTGAATAGTGGAACTCTTCAGTGGCTATTAATATGCCCCTCGAATTTAGACTCATCATACGTTTTAATGAGCAACAGATAGTATGGTGATAAAGCCGAATAAGAAAGTGGATAGAGGAACTTTTTTTTACTTGGTTATTATTTAGCGTATTCAAGTGTATTTTTTAGTTTTACCAAATTATAATGATTGATTCTAAAAAGTGGTCGTAATCAATTTAGTTATTGGTAATAATAATGATAAACACTGAAACTCATCAATCGCTAGTAAACATAAAACACAATTTGTTGACTTTATAAAGAATCATTGATATAATCTATCCTTTTATAAAGTCGGTTAAATTGAGAATTAATACACCCATCACATTCCCGACAGGCCAAACGTGTTGGAGTCAACTGCGTAATCTTACCAGAAGACAACCGCCGGGATTTCGACGACCTGCCAATTTTCATCAAAGAAAATATGGACATACATTTCGTGAATCAATTTGATGATGTATTCAAAATTGCACTGGAGGGAGAACAGGTTTAAAACGATATATAGACTGTATTGTAACATAATAAGATCTAGAATTAGTTAGCAAGTAGATTGTAGATAGTACTTAGCGTTATTAAAGTGGTGGCTTTACTAGAATATTGAGGTTAAGAAACTAAGGACATAAGCACAAATTTTGTTGATTTGAATAATTAAATGAAATAATCAATTTTATTGTGACATCCAGTTTAAAAAAAGATTTAAAAAATTAAAGTACAGTTACACAATAATGAAAATGATCGAACATGCTAATCTCTGGCACTAACAGTTGAAAAAATTGGGCTGTTTAACATCAAACTACGATCCTTAGGACCGGAGCAGTGACTATAAACACCATAACACATAAAATCAATCAAAACTTACACATTATAACTACAACATATTTTTGTGGTCAAATCAGCAACTTGTTGTGAATTCTTTCTTAGGAGCAGCCAAAACGACGTTTCCTGTTTCAATTTAATTTGGAAAAACTACCCAGAAAGTACATACACAAAACCACACTGACATATCACCTTTCATTACCACGCTATGGAAGTGTAATTTTCACATGGGCAACCAACTATAATTCAAAGGGTTGCTAACCTGAAAATAACATATCGTAGAATTGTAAATGTTTAGTTCCTAAAAACATCTATCACTTAAAATATATGCTATCACTATCACTTAAAATACATAGCAACCATTTATATATGTTCACCTAATATCAGTCCAATTTGTTTTTAAGTTTATGCATTTGTTGGTTGTAAGAAAATTAGTTATTATGAAAATTGGTTGTCTGAGGAATATAGATGAAACACGCTGTAGCTCTAGAAATCGCTGTGTTACATGTGGGTTATACTATTATGCTGCTACAGACCAAGGAAAGGCTAACCTGGACTTACAGGTCTCTGTTTCCAGGCCTCGAGACAGAAATCCTTGCTTTAGTATAAACTTGATGCTGAAATAATACACATTTTTTTTATTTATATATATATATATATATATTATATAGATTAAATAGATATGTTTTGTATTATAGAGATTGATGACAATTATTATAAAACTATTGTTTTTGGATGTTATCGTAATTCTGACCTTTAACAAGTATCCAATATTTTATTTTACAAAGTCTTTGTTACATGAAAAAAATAGTTTTATAATAAAATATAATAACTCCTTTGTTCATAAAAATTTAGTTTGAAGTATATTAGTCCTTATATGCCTTCTGACATCAAATAAGAAGACAAGAGACAAACCGTGGATCAAAAACCTGTAGATGTATGCACAGCATTGTCAGTCTTAAAACAGCCATTAACCAAAATACTATGCACTCTCCCAGGATAAGTCATGAGACCAAACTTAAGTAATTAATCCTCTATTTCTTAATATACACACGTCTATAAATATGTATCTATACATAGGGGCACCAACTCATGGTGACAGTTAGCCAGCTTAAAAGTGTGTACTCCTAATAAGATAAAACTTAATGATAATGTATCATGGTCACATTTACAGGTACTGAAAACAGTTAATAGCTGAACCCGTTTTTTTTAAGAACAAGGGGGTTAAGTTTAAATATTTGAATTCAAGTCTTGTTGCAAGTATTTCTATAAGTATGTTGTTATATCACAATAAATGTTTCTTTTTATTTTTTTTAGTTTCATATTCTTCCTCTTGCCCGTCAGATCCCCACGCATCCTCACATTATATTACGATTGCTTCGAGTTTCTGCTAGTAGAGTATATTAGCTAGTTTTGTTTTACGTTTGTAATCTTTTTTTGTAGATAACGGATGAACATGCACAAAGGACTAAGAAGAAGAAGGTAACATGCTCAAAATTATATTTTTTAACACAATCTAGAACCCATTAGTTGCAAAACATCACATACCATTAAAGATTTAACTAAAGGCTTTATTGCACGAAGGTCTCCTTGCAAGTTTACTCCAAACAGAATCTTGGAATACCTACTATCGAGACAGTTGATTTTGTTTCCACACCTCGTTCGTGCAGTATTTTGTAGTGTTGAGAACTTGAATAAAAGAAATGTAACAGATAGATAAAAAGCGCAAGTGAAAGACATCATCATATATGCAAAATATGCAAGCTATAACTCTGGGAATCATGCTTTTTGGTCGCTGTCAAATCCAGTCTAAGGCATAGTATGTACATAGCTTGCACGCTTTTTGTCTAACGAGCTAAGAAAGACGGCAGCTAGTCTAATTATGTACATGCTGCACGTCAGCAATATGTTGTCTATCAATGGTATTCATTACTAGGTGGACAACAGTATCACTTAGTACACGTGTCGTGCTAGCATTCCCCGGGCGAATAATGGAAAACACGCGTACAATTAATATGTCTGAAATCAAGGCCACTACTATAGGAGAATCTTACACTAAATTAAATCCTACTAAGACGCAAGTCTATGTGTTTACCGCTAAGAAAAGTCAGTGTCTCGTAGCTCCACCAATTCAGCAAAAAGTATTGAGTGCCTTGGTGTTGATATCTTAAATAACGTCCAGTAATGTAGTCATTGGGGAGATCAAATTAAGCTTGCGGCCCATGGTTACTTTATACCATCGCACCATTCGCCACCAACTCTTCATTATGTAATATGTTACAGTTTAAACTCTTAATCCGTCTTTTGACTGCAAATCATTTACCCGGACACGTGTGAAATCGAGATTCGTTCCCGGACACTTTTTTATTACATTAAACAACTTGTTCATCTAATAATTCAAAGTTACCGAAAGTGGCAGAGTATCCAGTTTTGACTGGTTAAGAGTTTTGATTGCAACATATATAGTTCTTTTTTCTTACACAGACTGCATTCAAGCAGAAGACACGAATGATGACAATAGACAAACACACACAACACCAATGATTTCATCCCCGCACCTCGAAAGTTACTCTCCTCTGAAGCTTTGGCGACGCTACATACTGAAATATAGTAGTAAACTCGGTCTTCTAGGATGGAGGTGCTTCGCCATGCAGGCCTAGCTATCCCAACAGATGGACGCAATTATAAATATATATATTAATATATCAGTTTTCCCACATTAGATGCAAGTTGAAAACATAACGTGCGCCACAGCGAATTAGAAGTTGAATAAGAAGCCAGAGATTATTGTTTACGTTTATTTTCAATAAACAACTTATAATTAGATAATTGCTTTTCACTTATTACCTATACTTTAATTAATACAGATAAATAATTTTGATACTATATGTTATTAAAAGTAGCACTCACATGTGTTATGCAGAAGCTCAACTGATTTTGAATACCACTCATGAATCTTATTATTTTGACACATAATGTCTCACATGTTCAAGTTTCAAAAGGGCTGACCTACACCCAGGTGAGATAGTTGGCAAAATTGTTTATGGTACTCAGTTGTCCTAATAATAATATATGCTTCAGCTCCTCTTCATAAACCAGAAAAAATCTAAGCTGCAGTAGCAGCTGACAATGTTTCTGGTTTATTTTTAGTTTTCAATTTATAGGGTCTTACAATGATTATGTAAATTCTAGAATAGTACTAATTGCAGTACTTGTGTTTAGTTATTCAACAATGTCTATCTTCTTTATAAGAGTACTCCATGTGTATACCTCATTAAAACACTTGTATATTATTGTAGTAACAATATATTCCTATAAAATGTGAAATTTCTACTTCTTTAAAGACTTTCGTCCGTCTTCTAGCAGCTGCAACAACACTGGATATACTTCATCATAAGTAGCAATCTGATTCTGCCTGATGTGATTCTGGTACCTTTGCAAAGCACCAGCAACAAATTCTAATCTATCCCTCTCATTTTTATGAGTATCCAACCACTGCATAAGCTTCTGTATATTCCACCCAGCACATGTGTGAGGGGCCAGTAATTGATGACCACCATGAGAAAATAAAAACATCATAACCATGGAATAAGGCAGACATGCACCCTCAGTTTGACTCTTGGCTATTTCCTGAGGAGTCTTCTCTAGCATAAGATGGAGTGCCTTTAACTGCCTATAGTGATCTCCAAGCTCTGTCAAATCATGAACTAAGGGCGATAAAGCTGTCTCCAGGTGCTTACAATCTATTTGAAGCTTTACTCTTCCGAACTTGCTTAAAGGTCTTACATTACAAATGTGTTGCATAAACCGCTCAACACATGCTCTAGCTATGTTAATACAGCATTCATTCAGGGCTGATTTCTCAGTAAACATAGACAAGTAAATGTCTTTGCATCTTGACACAAAATGTTGAAGCTCTTTCATGTATGGGGAACATGACAGAGATTTGCCTGTTGGATCATCAGCTCTGATCAAATCAGGCTCATCATGCATTGTCATTAGTATTATGTACAAGGAGTTTTTGATTGATTCAGCAAATAATTGAAGTACTGGCATGCTGGAAATATCTTTTAAGCTGTTTTGTACTATTTGGACACTTTCTTGAGGTAACATTGAGCTCATGTTATTAAGAACCCTTTTGATTTGTGATGAAAAGTAGTATAAGGAGTTGCAAAGGTCTGCATTCTTTTGCTGGGAACTTGTTGGTGGTTCTACAATCTGTGCCACATCACTGTCCATGGATAGCCTCTGTTCTGCTTCTACATTCATCTGCTTTATAGACTTGGCAACACTGTTGGCCAAACTTATGCTCAACTGTTTGTCACCAAGAGAAATGCTTAAAGCCTCAGCAATAACTCTAATGGCATTGTCTACTTGATCCATGTTTGGTACTTGTGACAAATGCCACATACTCCTAACAGGTTCAAGTAGTTTGCCTAAAGATTTGGATAGGAAAGAATTTTCCCATTTTGTAAGACATGTGCGGTTCATTTCTAGATCTTTAGTTTTAAGCCTTGAGAGTAAATCATTGAAACACTTAAGCAGTCTTGGGTAATCTATCTCAACTGATTGGCTGACAGTCAAAGGGCTTTTTTCAAGTTCACTGCTGAAGACAAGACATAAGTCAGCCCAAAAACTTTTTGCTATATTCCTGAAATTGCCTATTGCATGTAATTCATTGACTACATTTTGGAGCATTATAACTTTGGTGCAGCAATTAAATATGTCCACTTTGAACAACTTCTCAATATTATCCCATAGTTTAATTTTAAAATCTTGGGCATTCATGATGTTGGCTTTCCCAGGTGCAATTCTACCTGAACTTGATTTTTTTACCTCAATGGAAACCATTTGGACATTTAACGCAGTAGTAATTTCTTTTTTCAAATTACGCAATATTGTATCAACAGTATTTTTTATCTGTTCTTCTGTACATTGAAGATTATGGAATACTTTAAAGCATTGTAATAATTTTGTTTTATCTCCATTTAGCAGACTGGACTGCAGGAGCTCAGTTGAATTGGTAAGTAATGTGATTCTTCTGAGTTGGACTGACTTCAGTACTTCATCAAGAAGATCGATGCCCTCGAAATCGTAATCTCCAATCAGCTCATTCAGTTCATACAATATGATGGCTTCTTTTGAGGGGTTATCCTTGATGCCTTGTAGTTTGTTCCACAAAGATAAGATTTTAGAGGAGTGCCTGAGTAAATTGCACGTAGTTTGGACCCTTTCCAACATTATTGTTTGGTTCTCCAAGGCGTAATAAGGAGTGTGCACTCGTTCCTTTAATTTTTCGGCACCGCGTAACAAGCCTTGAACTTGGGATTGGACTGATTCTAATGTTACTTCTAAATCAGAAATATGACTTGCCTGGGTAAGAAGATCATTGTGTTTAGCAAGTACTTGCTTCTCTAGACTTTTGCTTAGTTTTTCTATCCCTTGGGTAAGTCTATTCACTTGGTCAGTGACCGACAAGTTTTCGCTTATGATGGGCTTTACAGACTCGTCTAAAAACTTGCTATAAAATTCATCATTTTCTATTTCGACACATACATCCTTCGCTTCCATGGCTTTTAATTTGCGAGTCGTTTATTTAAACAAATTGCCTTCTTAGCGGTCGTGTTTATCTTTACTATATTTGACATAACTTGTCATTATTTTGATGACATGTAGGTTTTAGGATACCAGTTTAAAAATTTAAATTGCTACAGAGTCTGTAGCAATTTAAATGTCTGTAGTACAGACTACATACATTATATTACCTTATTGGCGAGTTTTTTTAACAAAAGTAAAAAGCAATGCGAGATTTTTTTACTTTTTATGCAAACGTAACAATAATACAATAAACTGCAATAACAAATATTAGTAGTAAAATATTTCTCTTTCTCGTCAGCTCTGCAAATAAATAAATGAACAACGCTCTATATTTGGCCAGTGGTTCACTCACCACACAAAGCTTATTTAGCAAGCGGGTATCCCCTTCATTTTGGTGACCTACATATACGTGGCCCCCTTTCATGAGAGACCATTCAAAGCGCAAGAAAATTATTGTATTGCATAGGTAAACGAATCCAAAAATCTCCTCCTGGATTTTATTCAGCGGGGCATGTCCTCTTGAGTATAACCGGATGTCTGGGTTTGCCCTTGGTAGCCTTACGTAAAGAGTGACGTCAATTTATCTGAAATGACCCTGTTAGAAGTTGATAGGCACCTACCTACCCGTTGAGTGTAACCGCATGTCTGGTTGACCTTGGCAGCCTCCTGCAGAGGGATGTCAATGTCTCTGGAACCACCCTGTTTGAAGTCGGTAGGTACCCCTTGCTAACTTCAGTAAATGTCGAATGAGCCATTGAATTAATAACAGCACAGACAGTTCACTTCAGACGTAATGTGCCTACCTACCTACCGCCGAGGGTTTGCTATGCGAAGGTTCTTAATGCCGTTGGACGAATTATAAACTTGAATTAAATTATTAATGGAACAAGTGGCAGATTACTTTAAATAGATAAGTACTTGTAGTATGTAGTGTCGTTACAAAAAATATTTTTGCGCGGCACTGCATCTCACTTATCAAATGATAGTCAACGCGGCAGCAGTGACATAGCCAGAAATATTGATTTTAGTTCGAAAACCTATAAGTACCATAAACCAATGCTTTGCTTATGGTCCCCTCGCTCATCTATTGCCTATTGTACCTATACCATGATCTATAGCACAACACTGGTCTGAATTAGCCCAATTCATATTTAAGAGTATCAGGTCTTTAACAGTAAAAAATAGATCAACCCACTTTCGGTTACTTCAATACTTCTTATGTACCTACTCATCTACGTCTGTCATTTTAAGATATGGAAAACTGTTATACCTATGTAATATAGAAAATTTATAAAGCTTGTATTTTCCACTTTTCTTAAGTCAATGAGCTTCGGGTTTGCTTGGCATAAGATAAAGAAAAGCAGTATACACACATTAGTACTTGTTTGTAGTGTCTGTTAAATAAAATAAAGTACAAATAATAAAACGCGTCGCCTCTTCAATTTTATTTATTTCAATTAGCACACAGTCTTGTGCTATATTGTTACAGAATTAATTAGATATAAAATACCAACTATTTCCAACAAAATTGTGCACTAGCTCTGAAGTTTATTTTAAATATAATAAAATATGTTACATACTATTGCCCTTGCCTATAATCGGTAATAAGTTTCATTTTCTAGAAAAAAATAACAATAGAACACCTAGGTATATGAAAATATTAAACATTTACAAGCAAGGTGAATCATATACAGCATGACATACATTTTTGACCGCAAATATTTGTTGCAAAGCTTTAGAAAAAATATCTTTGTTAAATACAAATTTATGGCTACAATGATGAGATATACATATACATGGCAAAATTGTTCTGGCTGATGTGACGACTTTCATGGCAGCTTGGATTTTCGTTCCAAGTTAAATTATACGAATTTTGTAAAAATACACCAGTTACCTAGTTTGGCACCTATAACAAAGCAAGTAAAATATGTATAAAGTATATTATATAAATGAAAAAAAAAATGTGGAAGACCGACTGATAATAATAATCATTCCATAAACTATTATGACAAAACTTATAAGCTATATATAGATATATAAGATTCCTAGCCGATTTCGGCTACGGCGACTATTCTACTGTGGGATGTTTTTACGAGCATGGATGTTATGCTCTTAGATGGCTAATGTACGCAATTTTTGCGGTAAAGACACGTGGAACACTGCGGACACATTGACGTAATTGAATGTAATATTTGTAGGTGGTCGTGTTTTCAGTTGGTCTCGTTTAGTATCTAGCTCACACTTCCTTTCTTCTTCGAACGAAGCTATATATAAAACAATATACATATCAAATAAAAAACATTTAATTAAACATTTCAAATTCAAATTTATAGCTTCATAAAGTCCGTCGCAAAGAAAAAGAAACGTGCTAAGTAAATAACACGTTAAATCTAAGTATTTGATGTATTTTTACATTTTAAAATTAAATTAACGACTATTCATCATAATATTAACCTAAAATACTTAAAAAACGCTGTCAAAGTATTAAAAAAATTCATGATTCTTGATATTTGATTAAAAATTCGTTTGAATAATTCATTGTACACGCTGAGTAATATAAGAATATACACATATAGGAATATTTTATAACATCATAATGGTCTTGAAACTATCAAACATCGGTATATCTTACAAAACTACAATAGTTAAGTAGGTCAAAGAGAGTTTATTCGGCACATAAGCATAATTTTTTACCTATAATACCTATCGTTAAACAAAGAATTCCAATATTCTATTTTAGGAAAAGTATGAAGACGATTTACCCTTAATGCGGAACTTAATGTTTTATACACGAGTCATAAATTACATACAGTATATCAATAGCCAAAATTTGCTTCTAGCTAAAATAGAAAACATTCAACAATGCTCCTAATATTATGCTACAATAACGATTGTATATGATATCGGCTGCAGATATTTATCGCGGCCATAACGTTACAGATAAGTTTAGTAAAACCGGATCTTTTTATCACTTTCCATCAAGGGAAAATGTTCGAAAAATATTAAGATGTTCAAGGATGCTGCTGTATACTATCTTACAATAGTTTTTCTTTAGAATATATTCTTTTCGCAATACGAGACGACATTTTAAACCAGTTATTTTTTTCAACAATTGTGCACTATTTGTACGTCGGGTATAACAACCAAATGAAATTGTACTTGAATAATGCACAACCATTATACACACTCAGAAAATGATACTACAAATTACACTGTTAAAAACACATTTTCAAATAAAACTATGATCAGTCCTAATTAAAAAATATACCTATCTTTAATTAAAAAAATGTAAAAGTTAAGTAAAAAGTATTTTTTTTATTGGATACAGAACCTCGATCTACGTTTTAACATCAAACATCAAATGCATTACTACAACTTTCTGTACTACGAGTTACTATGACCTCAAAAGCGCTTATGCCAATTGAAGCTCCAGTAACACATTTGAGGTTAAACTAGATCAAGGCATGCACTTACACGAGAACCATTCAAAACAGTAACAGATGAGTAAATAAAAAGATTCTTGATAAGAAAACTTGCTGACACATTGCCTCAGAAACTATTCCTAATCATGTAATTTGTTTGTAATACTTAGAATAAATAATATTTTGTCTATCCGTTGTCAGTCTTCAGACTGAGGTCTTATTTGATATTGAAGCCGTACTGATATGACCTCATACTAATTTAGAACAAATATCTTTAATAAGAGATATAATTTTATTCTAAAACTCGATATAATAGACTGCTTCATTTATCCCTAAAGAAATACTCACGTCAAGAAATATAACGTCTGAAGGTGACAATGTAAGGATATTATTGTATTTATATATTTCACTGTACAAAAGTTTATCTTATACTCGGCCATAGAAGGATGCTTAGAATTCGTAACTACGTCATACTAAATAATATAAATAATATTTCTTACACAGGTCAGCTAATGATATAATTGTACAATAATACAAGCTATAAAGGTTTGATACAAATAGTAAGAATTATATAGCAGTAAATAGCACATTTCAAAAGCTGATTCTTTTATAAGTGAAAGAAATTATAGGCAAATCGTTTATCGTATTCATTAGAGTATTACAGTCCTACTGATGTAGTTTCGAACATAATCTCGTTAATGTTGCCATACTCTTATATACTAGCCGTCACGGATCTTGACCATAAATGCCACTTCATTTTTAATGCATATTTCTGGGTAGTATTGTATCAGTTGCTTGAAATAAGAGACAAGAATGGGTGTTTAAATAAACATAAAATAAAACTTTGGCAGATAATAATAAAATGACATCTGTGTTTAAATTTCCTTGACGAGAAGTGTATCTTTCATGTGTCACCTTCGAAATTATTAACTGCCTAATAGCTTCAACTCGAGCTCCGTATGGTTTTTCCTTATTTCGAGCTAAGAATATATTTCTTAATTGCACATATTTGAAATATTCATTTGGGTGTTAGTTTTCTTTAAAGCGTAGTTACATTTGCCAATGGAGATGAGACTTCAACGCATTGCAGTATAGCTCAAGTTCCATGGACAGTAATGTAGTCTACAAGCTAACCTACTGGCACAAAGTCAATATTATTGTCAACAAAACTAAATTGTGATTGTGATAAATCTGCCTATCTGAAAATTCTTAGGTATAAAACGCTGTAGTAAACTTAATGTACAAAGGTTGCCGTAATATAAATAGTAGTAGAAATAGTAGAAAACGATCTGTCGACAGTAACATTGACTATTTTCGTCACCCCTTTAGATAATATCAACAAATATTATCACTAAATTATATATCGAATTACAGAAATGTGCATTTGAACTTGCGCCCGGTGCCCCGATTCCTGCCTCTACTCTTTTTGACCTTACTAGCCTTGTCTTTGCGGATCTCGCGGACTAGCGTGTAGAAGGCGTCGTCTACGCCCATGCGAGTTTTAGCTGAAGTCTCCACGAAGGGAACATTGTAACTCCTCGCCACCTGGAAATTCAACATGATTGTGTAAGTAAAAGGCGCGTTCCATGCGCAATAAGATTTTGTGAAATGTATGTGCCGTGATATCTGAATCGTTTTGTGGAAGTATTATATATATTGGTATAGACATTTATCACTTGTAATAATAGACCTCATAGTATTCAAGTTTTAAATTTATATTTGTAAACAAGTTATAAAAATAGAGCATTAGGAAGTCTCGGAGGGTCTGCTTGAAGCTGAATTCCCTATTGGACCATTACCACCATCCTACTGAAATTCGGACCCTTCATCTTTGTATTCTTTCTTTGCTAACCGGAACTTTGTCTTCTTTTTTACCATTAGGATTTCTGCAAGGTCTGAATTGAGGAAGCAACACCACTAGTTGCACAAGAGCAGCCTTGTACGCTAGGTGCTTGTCTCTGCGCTTCGGTAAGCAAGTAAAATCAACGTTTTAGCAGTCATCGATAAGTCTAACATTAGAAGATAGTTTATGCTCAGGAGCGTTGCAAATTATAATTTAGTCGACTAAGTTAGGTGACAAAAAATACTTAGTAATAATTTCACTAGGACAAATCGAAAGAGTTAGCAGATCCTGACGCGAAAAGGAGACGTGAGCGTATGTAATTACATAGGACGTCACTTAATATATTATTATTAGTCGTAGCAAGAATATAATTTTGCACTTATTTCAAGTAATTATTAAAAATCTACGACGGATTTTTAGTAAGCACTAATAGCCGATAGTAATATAATCGTTACTAAAACGCATTTGATCATGACAATAAAAACGTGGTAACTGTAATTAAACTCCAAGAAATCATTGAAGTGACTAATAGCATTATGCATTATTATATTTCTTAATAAAAAGGAGACATATTACTCATACGGATAAAATAAATCAAAGTATAAATAGTTCTGACCTCAAAACTGTATTTCCTACTTGTTTAGAAAACTTTACAAAATAAATAATACCTGTGCTTGAGGATAGATTTGTAATTATTAATAATAAACTAATAAACACACTTGTCCGTTGGTCTAGTGGTTAGTGACCCTGACTACTGAGCCAGAGGTCGTGGGTTCGATTCCCACCTGAGTCTGGGTGTTCTTTGTGTCCATTGTTTGTATGTTTGTAAAGTCCCCCGCGACACAGGAGTAATTCCTAATGCAGGAGTTGTCTTTTAATAAAAAAAAGGAGTTGTCTTTTAATAAAAAAAAACAAAAAAACACTAGCTCGGAAATTCAAATGTTCAGGAAATTCACATTCAATCCACGGGAATCGTTCCGTATTTTTTCCCAAATCTGGGGAACTAGAGTAGAAATGTGGTAAAGTACATACACCCTATTGAAAACAATGGTTAACTGGACGAAGTGGAACTACTCCGATAACAGCTTCAGATCAGACTGGCCGCATGTTAGTTTGCTAATTTGGTTGTATAAAAATATATGTCATTAGACTCATTAGCTTTTCTCTCATCCTTACACCCCCGAAATGGATATTTTAAAAACAAGATATGGTTTTGATTACCAAAGACAGACCTTAATACGCAGTAAGATGATACGCTGGGCGAGTAAGATGAGTCTTAAATGTTTATTCGTATTTCACTTAAAAGGTGTACAATAAATAGATAAATAAATAAAAAATCGTCTTATAATAATTCTGTAACTTATATTTTTTAAGTTTGTTCTCCGGAGTTACCAATACTGTGAATGATAACGTGTTTATAAATATAACGCCTTTACATAAACAGCTGTAGATAACGTTGATAGACGGTTTCTTGGCATAAACAGAAAGTTCACACTTCCTGCAAGCCCTGCGTACCGCCCTTGAAACCAAGGCTAGACGTATTCAGTTCTTCACAAACGTTAAAGCTCATTCGACTTGATTTTTGTCGACATTTTCTTCGATTCCAAATTTTATTTATTTATATTTGAAACGAAATGAAAATATGAAGGGAAATTAGACTGGACAGATAGCATAAAGGTTTTAACTGGTCTTCCTGTTCATTTGATTTCTGTGACTATAATTTCTGGATTAATCTGAGAGAAATGTGACTGGAGATGTCTAATCTTATAATAATAATAACCTGTGATATATTACACTTCGTTATCTAGACCTAAACTAAGCAGAGCTTGTACTAGGTTCTAGAACACGGATAACATACATAGAGATATTTTTTTTTGTAAATACTTACATTTATTATACTTAGAAACAGTCACACCAACGCAAATAAACATATTCATAAATACACATATTTGCACTGAACGGGAAACGAACCCCTTTTGTATCTGTATGTAATAGACCCTGCTCGTGTTTTCGTTGTAGTGACTTAATAACATACGACGAAGAGCTATTTGTGTACATCATGCATACACCTTTTAAGAAACGATTCGTTTTGCTTCCGGACGGTAAAATAAATTTGAAATAGTTTTCGTTTTGAAATAGTTTTCGTTGAATTTACAACGAAAACTATTTGCATTAGTCAACTTTCCAACCGCAAAATATAAGTTTGTAATCACAAAATCATTTTTTTATATGATATAAAAAATTTTACTTGTGCTGTCAGACCTTGCTTCTTACCTAATTTCAGATTGTCAGTTCAATGGGAAGTAACTTTAGGTTTTCATTTACCTGCGAAATGGTCAAATTTGGTCAAATCTGAAATTTAAATGGCCCTATCTTTTGATTGCGGTGACTTAAAAGCTTGAATTTTTACAGCTTCAAGGGGCCGCAGTCATAAGTTTTTGGTATTAATTTCAACATGATGCGTTAACAGGATTCCTGACAAAAAGACGGACGGACTGACGGACAACAAAGATTATAAGGGTTCCCTTTTTACGTTTTGAGGAACGGAACCCTAAAAATTACAGTGCGTTACACGTGGTCCTAATACTAGGCAGCCATGTGTCGTAGGGCATATTAATCCATGAAGCAATTAATTATACATATACGTCGCCCCATGAGGGTAGGACAAAGAAACACAACGCACGTTTGAAGTCGCACGCTACACACTTTTCCATGCGTGGTTTAGTAACTCACTTCGCATGTGTCCAGCTCTAACGATATGAGACGCTATAACGGAGTTCAAAAGTGTATATATTCCAATCGTTACATCGATAAGGGTCTTGTTTACTTAGACTGAAACCACCCAAAAAATTCAGTTGCGTACTCTCCCCTTGTCGTCTTGTATTGTTACTGAAATCAAACATGATTCCTATAACCTATAGAATTTTGACTTGAAAACGGAAACGGCCGGCTTTCCGTTTTAATAAGTCTGTTTATCATTTCTAGTTGGGGCAATATATGTTGCTTAATTTAGTATTGCTAAGCAACTAAGATTAAGCAATGTCAGGTAGACAAGATAAGGTTTTTAGAATTGAAGGTCTTGATTTAATTTTTTTTAAGTGAAGTTCTACGAATTTTAAGCTACTTCAATACATCAGTTTAAAGAGTCGGATCGAAATACGAGTAATAATAAGATGTCGTAGGTCTTTCAAAGAACTGCCATAGTTTGTCACCAATATCATCACCTTTTTAGATGTACGTATGTACCTACATCTATTTATAAAGAGGTAAAGTTTGTGAGTTTATATGTTCGGGGTAATCTCCGGTACTACCGATCCGATTTTTAAAATTCTTTTAGTGTTGGATAGCACATTTACCGAGGAACGCTATAGGCTATATAACATCACGGTACGGACCAATAGGAGCGGAACATCAATGAAAAATGTTGCAAAAACGGGGAAAATTTACAAACGCAGACGGAGTTGCGCGGGCGGGTCAGCTACTATAATATATGATATGTATAGGTTTTACTTACGCATGCTGTAGATTCAACCGTTTGTAATAATTTTGTCTACTGAGTTGTACTACGGCTTTACCGAGTTCGAAGCTTTGTAGCTAATGCACTAGGGCACTAGGTACATAAGTTTTGTCGTACTTTGTGAATTTTTTTTTCGTCTCCACTGGCAGTTCCAAGTCTTCATACGGGTAAACCAGGTGCTGAACACATTGTTCCAGTATCCCTCTGGAACATAGCCGCTTAGTCGTTCATTTTTTAAGGCTTCTAATACTTGAGGTAAACATTCCGCTGTATACCATGCAGCAGTAACAGTCTTCATATTATCAAGCACAACCGTAGCTAATATTCTCTCTGCGGTGCGCGGTGGTTCATCTTGAAACACCCACACTTTACTCTGGGACTTAGTATTAGCGTGGAAATAATATAGCCAGGTTTCATCAAAGGTAGCAATCGAGTTCACGTTGTTAGATCGGCCATCTTCAATTTTTTTAACATACCGCGAGACCAAGTCACACGCTGTTTTCTCAGCGCATCAATCATCAAGTAAGGTACCCAGAGTGAACAAAGTACTTACAATTTAATGGTCGTGAAGGATCCGATGAACAGTGGGTGCAGTTAACTTGAGGGTTTCCTCGATCTGTCGATATGTCACACGTCGGTCTTCCTCCAATAATTTTCGTAGAGTCACAATATTCTTATCGGTAGCCACTTCTATCAGCCTGCCGGACCTTGCAACATCCTCCAAGTTTAAATTGCCGCGATTGACTTGATTATACCACCGTTCAAGGTCCTTAGAGATGGACAAGTTTGCCTCGGTGCACTACTAATTTCCTCGAAACATTTTTGTTTGGACTTTTACATAATAATTACACGAATGTCATAACTAGAGAAGCCCGCCATTCTTATTTAGAAAATTATTTTAAAAATCGAACAAACGATTCCTTGCCTCCAAATTGTTTTTTTTTTAAATATTAATTCGAGGTTATGAGTATGGCTTCAAATCACAATAATAAGCTATCTATTTTATGGTGCTATAAAAGGCCTGTCGTATGCAAACTAGATAAAGTAAATAAACGCAACGCACGCCTTAATTACTGCTGTTTCTGTGTTCATAAAAGTTAACTAATTCTCCTGCAACTAATTAGTTCCAGTGAAGTTCTCGCAGGCTAAATCCTATGTATAAATGTTTGTCTCTTTTAGTGTGAGTTTTTCGTTTCATCGAATTTGAAATCATAACGATGCTAAAGAAGTTTCAATAAAAAAATATGATGATAATAACAATAAATATTGTGGGACGCGATACACAACAATATCTAGACCCAAACTAAGCATCCTTGTGCTATGGTTTCTAAAACATAGGATACTTTTTTTTTTTGTAAATACATGCATATTATACATAGAAACACTCAAACCAATGCAAATAGATAAAAAAAAAACATATTCATGCATACAAATATTTGCACTGAGCCGAAATCAAACCCGCGACCGCGACTTAGCAGTCTAATGCAGCACCGCCACGTCATACTCATATAGATATATATCCCATTCTTGTATGTCATGGTTAAATATAAAAATCATGTTATTATATTATGAAAATCGTTATGCAATTTCGATAACTAGGACCACATTAAGATAAAGAAAGAAATTATAATGCCAGGACCACACGATTGACAGCAAACCTCAAATCCGCACAAACGAGTAGATGCTTCGCAAATGCTTCGCAAACTTCGCGGTCCCAAGTACTAGCAAGTCTAGGCAAGCCAAGTCAAACATCCTATCCACAACTTTGAATTTGTGAAGGTTTTTCGAAGTTTGGCATGCGTGGGAACCTAGGATTATGACGCCTCATATTTATGTTAAAACTCGTGGTAGGGGCCACAGTTGAAAAACGTCCACTCACTTTATACAACCAAGTTCGCACGCCGGCCCAAGGCTCTTCTGATCGGCTCGGCTCACTTATACACTGCGTCTATAAGCAGTGTCCCTAGTTAGTTGGCAACCTACCCAACTGCTGCTGTTGTTACATCAAAAGTCTGGCGGCTTCTCGCACCTTCTTTTAAGGTTGGGGGCGACAGCGGAAACATTTAATACAACCTGCCATGAGCAGGCGTCGCCATCCAGTCCCGCTCGATACTTTTTTTTTGTGTGTATGGAAATCCCCTTCGGCCGTGACCCCACCGGGGTTTTCGGTGGGCGGTGTGTCGGAATCGAACCGACTAAAACCACACAGTGTGTCATAAAGCCCCCTAGCGCATGCCCGCAAAAGCTCAAGCACCACCTCCGGGTAAAATTCATGTCGCTACCGGTCTTGGAGCGTGGTGACAGGCGGGACTCAATTCCCTCCTAGAGACCAAGTGCAGGTACTTCCTGTGTGCCCGGAAGGAACCTGCGTCAGTCGGAAGGAAAGGGTTCCGTGTTGCCACCCTGCCCATTCGGCGATGACCGGCTGGAATGCCTCCACAGCGGCAAAGCCAGCACATGGAGCCTCCAGTCGGGATGACCAACGAGCCTTGGTGGCTCGGCGAGCGGCCTCACGCCATTCGCCACCTCCTCGGGCGGGGGCCGACTGCCGCTTTCCACCCGGAGTCCCGCTCGATATCTATCCCAACCATTAGAAACAAAAGACAGGCTACGGTTAAGTTATTGCAATATTCTTTTTATTCTTATATTGCAAAAACCGTTCTAATTGTAAATGCTTTTGGCTTCCATAAGTTATTCCTCTTTGCAAAGTAGAGATGAAGACCTAATGAACTTTTAAGTAAGGCCACATTTTAAACGTACCTCAGTACAATGATAACAATACTATGCACAGTAACAATGTAATTGCCATTGGAGATACCACACTAGATATATAAATTATACAATTAAATGCCGACATCAAAATTAGCCTGCAAAATGAGGTTAATATGATACTGTAATAAAACTAATAAATAATAAGTGCGGGTTACGTAACATATAAATGGGTTTACGACATAATGTGTTGTTTCAACAATTACATCAGTTTTCATTGCACCAGTGTTGCCAACTTTATGTACTTTATACGTGTAAGGTGGCGAAAAAACATCCGACCATCTAGATAGAAAGCAGTTTTGGTAAAATAAGTTAAAAATGTATACAAGTTTTCTTCAAGAATTCGTAAATTTTAAGAAAATCTAGTTTCCACGAAGGAAATTTGCCTGTCGTTTTAGGCTATAAAGGTTGAAGATTAAATTGTCGGGTATAATAAGCCAAATTTTTATCAAAGAAATAGACGGCTTATATTTTTTTTATTTTTCTTTAAGTTGACAAGTTTTTTAATAATATTTAATTACAACGTTTTGCCAACTTGACATGTTACTATAAACAAAACAGGGCAGTTAAAATTTATTCTGAAAATGCGATAACTAAAAATATAAATTTTCTTAATTTATATTCATTTAATATTTTGCAGTGATAACTTCTTATAGGAGGGTAAACCGCTTCGTTACGTAACGCGTTACGGCGCCAGTCTGTCTGGAGTTTAAGTTATCACTTCTGTCGGGCGTTTAAGTTATCACTTCTGTCGGGCGTCCCGAGACGCACACTTTTTTTTTTGAAGTGATAACTTCTTATGGGAGGGTAATACGCTTCGTTACGTAACGCGTTTCGGCGGCAGTCTGTTTGGCGTTTAAGTTATCATTTCTGTCGGGCGTCCCGAGACGCACACGTTTTTTTATTGGAAACTTCTCCTAGAATGAGCGTGGCGTGGGCGTGTCGTTTAGTAAACTTCAAAATGCCATTATTTAACAAACTTTGGGAGATGAAATAATCAGGAAACATGAACAGTAAAATGAAAAGTACTGTACTTGAGTTTTCTTTTGGAAAAATAATTAGGGTTCCCCGCAAAATATATAAATATGTACACGCGTGCGAAGCCGCGGGTAACTGCTATTATGTATATAAATCTATCACACTTAAGCCCTAAATTTTCTCAGGATAAAGAGTAGCCTATGTGCTATTTCAAATTATAATCTAGGTATATGTTAGGGTGGACAAAAAAAAACTTTTGTTTTTTTTTTCATTAGTTACCATGAAAATATTGTTCAAGATGACAAAAAAATGAGCCTGTGAAAACGACAGTTCTAAAATTAATATTAAGAGGTGGCGCTTCGTGATTTTTGATTTCCCATTTAAATAACATGGGGAAAAAAAAAATTGTTTGAAATTTTATCGCGTTCCAACGAATTGACAAGTTATAAAAACCAAAACACATTCTTGTAGGAAATTAAATGACAAAAAAGATCGGATATGACTTTTCGCTAAGTCAGCTCGTTTAAAATTTTGCAATTACGTACTTGGAAGTATCATTAAAACTATAAATTCTATTGTGTTGAACCTAATTGTTAATTTTTAAAACTATTTTCGTATTTTACCGCTAAGATCATTGTAGTTATCGATGTGAGCGCCACCTTTAAGGCATTATTAAGATGTAAATAATACTTAAGGTTACGTCAATCTCTCCAACTTGGTTTACTGAACTTTAACCTTGAATAACAAACAGACAAACACACAGACAGCCAAACTTATAACACCCCTCTTTTTGCGACGGGGGTTAAAAACGAAAATTAAATGTTTACAGTGCAGAACCTCTCGTTCTGTGGCTTCACAGTAGGAGTTTATATTTTCTGTGGTCGGCGATCCCACAGATATCGAAAACTCTTGGCTAAGCCAATGAGTTCTTTTGGACAAGCTTATGCCAATGACCAAGCGGTAGCAATAAATTCCAAATTGTTTTTAGATTTACGCACCCGGTCTTCCAGCAACATAAGTCCTCTCAAACTTTGCAACCGAAAAATTTGGTTGCGGAGACGGTGAAGTATTTTTTCCTGAGTCATTGTCCGTTCGGATAATCGTCTGTTGTGCCCAGTCAGTTGATGTATGTATATTAGACCATGATTATTACCAAGATCAGAGACAGACATTATTGGTTGGAGGTGACCCACTGTATGGTGTTGGCTGCTTTTCTTACGCCTAATTTAAAGTATGCCGCTCTTTTGCGTATTAGTAACCATAAGTTCAGAACTATATTTTTGTGTGCGCCCCAGGTGGTTCTACCGCTAATAAAGAGAACTGTTTTAATAAGCAGGGAAATCCTTAGCCCTGGAGGATATGGAAATGGGCAAAACGGGACTTTCAGGAGGAGATATTTTTATAAGTGACATATTGTTTTTCGATATTTACTCGCCGCCGCGTCGAGTGTTGTGGGTTCAAATCCCACACGGGACAAAATTTTGTGTGTTCGACAAATTGTTGTCCTGAGTCTGGGTGTCTTTTGTTTAAATGTTTGTGAAGCCCCTCGCCGCTACACAAGGATATTCTTAATGAAAAGAACATGTTTCATAACTAAACTATCGTTGTGTCACACTTCTCTATTAACTGTAGTAATGTAATGGATGGCAAATTTCTAGTGCCTCGAATGCCCTCTGTAAAATGCTTGTCAGGTTTTCCTACTAATTGAGGCCAATGTTAATTGATTCTTTTTTTAAAGTAAGGTTAACGGAACTCATTAGGAGGAATTTCCAGCTATGGCTCAACTATGTACTATGCTTATGAAATAGGAGGACTTTTTACAACCGTGCCGTGGAATTACCACACGACCTTAAGGCTTACCTTAAAACCAAGGTGTTTTTTTTTAATTATTTAAGTCCAAAATCTTTATAAAATAATGTACCGATTATAATTAAATTTTGCACAATGTGCACAATTATGTACAACTTGAGAGATAAGACTTACTTTGACACTGACACAGTTTTACTTCATCTACATACTCAGATTCTTATTTTAAAATGATTTATGAACATTAAAAATCTCCATTTCAGATAAAAAAATATATGATTGGATTTTGCATTATAATTATCGACTAAAATAAATTTTAACTATTTAATATGTAGATATTTATTTAAATAAAATAACTTTCGTGATGCTCACGATATCTAAGTGTGTTATCGTGCTAAGATCAGATTTAATATATTAAATACTTTAGATAACCGGTTATCTAATCTTAAAAGCAATGAGTACATTGACTACTGCTGACCTTTCATGATATAAACGTAAATAAACATCATTTATATAGAAGATCATCACCATTAAATCATTATTATAGATATAAATATATATATTTTTTAATAAATCAAAGTTAAATTCCTCCTTAGAATTCGATGACTAGCAGATGTGTATACTCACAGTCTATATCATTATATTAATACGTAAAGAGAATTTTTTGTACGCCTTTTTAAGAAAATTTCGCGAACGTAGTAACGTGAATTTTGGAATATTTATTGTTTATATATAGAAGTGCAGAAAGCTAACATTTTTAAACAATATGTGTAACAACTTTAAAAATTACGTGAAAACGGCAATGAAATTACACGCGTCTATTACGTGTGATTACCTGTCATGGTAAGTAAGTATATACAATGACAGCTCAAGTTATACTGGCCATTGAAAAATCCATGGTCGAAATTCGAGCACCACGCGATGTCTAGTATCTATAAAAACTGTTCAGCATCTCTTCAATATTTGTCAATCGATTTTGTTTTTTATAACACGCTTTTATTAGTTTCACTATGTAAACCAATCATGGAAGTCAATAATATTTATGGTTTGGTCAGTCCTCATTAAATTAAGTACGACATAAGACTGAAAAACTATATTCGTTAACTGTGTTCAAGTTTCTTATTATTTTTAAATTGTTAAACCAAATTTTAAAAGTAAATGATGTGGCAATAGTTAGAGATGACGTCATTATTCATCTAATATATAAAATTCTCGTGTCGCGGTGTTTGTAATTAAACTCCTCCGAAACGGCTTGACCGATTCGCATGAAATTTTGTGTGCATATTGGGTAGGTATGAGAATAGGACAACATATATTTTTCATACCCCTAAATGTTAAGGGTAGTCCACCCCTATTTTTTTTTCTTTATTTTTTTATGTTACAGCATTCGAAAATACATACAACCCTGAATTTTCAATCCTCTACGATCAACACCTGTTTTTTAAAAGCGATACTAGTATTTTACTTTCATTGGTACAATCAAGTCGATGTCAAACCTTTTTTTTATGGAATAGGGGGTTAACGAGCAGACGGGTCACCTGATGGTAAGTGACTACCGCCGCCCATGGGCACCTGCAACTCGAGAGTCACAAGTGCCTTGCCGGCCCTTAAGGTGGGAGTAGGATAAGAGGGGAGATGGAGAGATAGGGGGGAAGATAGAGAGAGGGAAGGGTTAGGGCCACCGGTAACCTCACTCATCGAAGCATTGCTTCACTGCCGGTTTTCTGTGAGGCCATGATATCACTCCTTTCGAGTCGGCCCATACGTGCCGAAGCATGGCTCTCCCACTGTTAAACTTTAAATATGTCAGTTAAGTTAATGAAGTAATTTGAATTAAGAAAATGAATGGTTGATGTTTTGTTATTTTTATAGGCCGTCAATAGACCACAGCGGTCCATTCTTCTTTTAAGTTAGTTATTTTTTATTTGACTACCAAAATATTCATTAGAAATAATTAATATGGCAAAACAACGTGTGCCGGGTCAGCTAGTTATTACATACAAATGTCTACAGAACGTATCGTTTTTACGTTCAATAAAGAAGCACTTATATGTGGTACTTGCTCTTGCTTTATTCTACCAAGATGCATATGAATTAGGGCAGGTAGCAGGTTTTGCGAATAAAAGTTTTAAGACACTAAACATCATAACTTATAAATACAAATCTTCCAATTTTATTTTTTTTTGTATTATTCTTTATTAGCCAAATTGTAATTTATACAATTATATTACAGTGCCTCATTTAAAAAATGGATTTGCGTAGGGGCCAGCGCTTTTGCGTATTGATTTTCATAAGACTGTTTGGAGTAAAGCGATTTCAATATTCAATACTCGTAGAGCACGTGACCATACACAGTCGTTTAATGAAATTTCTATGATTTCTAAATTTAAATGTTGATTTTCTTCATTTTGGAAGAAAATAAATATTCCTTGGTTATCATTTACTTAGTCACGATATGGGTCATATAGATGGGTCTGTCACTACACGGTAAGCCATTCTCTAGCCTACAATGCCTTGCCTAGCCGAAAATGAGTAGGCGATTAGAAGTTTAGAACTGATACATTACGACATCAAGGGCCCACTCAAAGTTATACTTGGAGACCAGTTTTAACGTAGACGCTTTCGCATCGCAATAGACATAATTATGCAGGTTTAAAAATAATATCGGTGCTAAGACTGACCAGTTTTTACTTACATATATATGTAGAAGAAAGCTTGTGGAAAAGTGTGTGTCACTTTCTTCTCATTGAAAAACCATCCTAATGTGTATAAATATAATTTAGGGCCTTGATATATACCGAATGTACTGACACGTTCGATTACAAGGGTGTAAAGGACATTGAAGGAAACGTCCTCTACGTTCTTTGAGATCCAGTCTTGATATGATAGAAGCGATGTCTTTGCAAAGAGGGATTAAAATAATTGGCGAATTAGGGTCGAAGGTAGAATAGAATAGAATAGATTTATTTGCTAAACGCAAATAAATCTATAAACACGGTTACAAATGAAGATCTTATAACTATGTAACAGTTCAGCATGTTTAACCATAGCAATGGTATGCAAATATTGATTTATTTTATTTTATACATATATCTAAGAATTAGCGCTTTTTATCTTTGCTGTTTTTTTTTATAATTATAATATTCCTCAAGTGTGTAAAAGCAATTTTCAAGTAAAAATGATTTTGATTTTAATTTAAAATTTCGTAATAATAGATCTCTTATTGGCTAGGTAGGTAGAACTGTTTTTTTTAATCGCCGACGCAAAAAGGAGTGATTCTATAATTTTAACATGTGTATCTGTATGTCTGTCTGTGCCATCAAACTATAAACGGATGGACTGATTTTGATTTATTTATTTATTAGAAAGACTTAATCGAGTGTTCTTAGCCATAATTGAAGACAATCTGTTCAGCCGTTCGAAGGTCATCAGCTCTTTTCTAAGCGTTAAAGGGATTTTGGAGTCGGGGGTATTTTATTTCTTTCTTGATAACACCGAGCTCGTCAATAACAAAATAGACAAAACAAAGAAAAAAAAATTTAAATAGTATTATCTTTACCTATTTGCATAAGGATAGATAATGTATGTTTAAAGGGGTTTTCCCATATAACAAAATGTAGCCTGTCTACACGAGATAAGCAATTAATCAGAAATTGACGTAACTAGTCGAGTCCTTTATTATTATTATAAAAAGTTGTTTTTACGGAAACCATTACAGTTATATGCCCGGTCCCTATAATCAAGAAACGATTCGTTTTGCTTACGAATGGTAAAATTTTCGTTGAAAATTCAAGAGTTCAACTTCAGTTTCTTGGTTATAGGAACCGGGCATTAGTTGTAATCCCCACGGGTTACCACCTCACCAGGCTTAACGGCCAGGTGGTAAGTCGGACTCGAACCTACTAAAACCACACGGCGGTGTTCCGTCACGAAGTCTTATTGCCATAGACTCAGGCGTACCCTACGAACGAAATGTGAGTTTTCAGCTCAACACAGAAATGCTCATCTTCTGAGCGTTTAGTGAAACCAATTTTACGTATTCACTCGAGTCAATATTTACCTACTACAATTTGTATTAAATGATAACATTGGTGCCAGATTAAATCGAGATGAAAAATCTTTAATGCCATACAAAATGATTTATGAATATAAGTAATTCTAATGAAAAATACTGATAATTTATCAGGAAATTAAAGTGGATTGATGTTTGTTACTCTTTCACGCCAAAACTACTGAACCGATTGCAATCAAACTTGGTATGTAGATAGCTGGAGACTTGGATTAACGCATAGGCTACTTTTTATCCCGTTATTAAAACGGGATCGAGACTTACGCGGGTGAAACCGCGGGTCGCTGCTAGTTGTTAATATGTTACACTTGGACTAGATTGCTCATTCTGTTTGATGAAAGTTTGCACTTCTAAGGACCTATAAAATTGGCGCCGATTCTGGAGTAGAATAAACTATGATGAAATAACTAGAGTTAATTGAGACTGTGCTGTGGAACGAATTGACGTTTATATCTAATTTGACGTTTCTAATGCAAGACGTTCAAGACGTGCAGCGGAATACGCTGAAGCATAAATTACGAAGTGTTCTAGCGAACTTTAATTATGACTAACTAAAACAGGTTTGGTTTGGATTTGAAATTTTGAACAGAGGTGGATAGTCGCATGAAAGACTTTGGCCCTTACGACCAACCAGTCAGCCCGAACCTTAAGGTACCATTGAGATTAAAGACATGTTCTTTAATTCTGCACTAAACTAATCAAGTAACTGTTTGAGTGATGACATTTAGGGAATTATGACTTGTTGATTACTCATAAGAGAGATTCGCCTAACACTTTATTGCCACGGTCAGGGGTTACAAGTGTGAGTAATCTCTGGTCTTAGTCACGCGCTTTATCTTTAATTACCAACCATATATGCTTCTCTAGCAATGTCATTTGTAGGGATCCGTTCCCCAAAAGGAAAATAAGGAACCCTTATAGGATCAGGAAGGAACCCTTACAGGATTATATTAGGGTTACTTAAATAACTAACTAACTAATAAATAACAAATAGAGTACTTAGTATTAACCCAGAATTATGAAATTTGGTAAGAAGCAAGGTCTGACAGCACAAGTAAAGGAAAAAATTAGACAGTCGTTAATTTGTTGTTATATCACATTAAAAATAGTTTTTGTGCTTACAAACTTGTATTTTGCGGTTGAAAAGTTGACTTTATCGTACACCGATGTGTGGGCGAGTATTTTTAGAATTGCAAAATTAAGTTTGTCTTTCGGAAAAGACGGAAGAATTGTTTCTCAGAAACTGCCTGGCAGGATCAGATGACATTTTTTTAACAATATATAATGGTACCAATAAATAAGGTCACCAATTTTGGTGCGGTTGTAAAAAAAAAATTATTATGTAAACAGGGTATAAACTTAAAAGCAACCGAATTTTCACCCGGTTGCCTGGTCTAAAAATTGTACGTTTTGTCCGCCTACCCTATCTCCGTCCCCGTCCGTTTGGGGTCCATGCGGACGGTACCAGCATCACTTGAAGATCCAGATTACCACTCGCCATCCGGTTGCCTATCCGACGCCAGCTTGACGATTTCGAATGACTATCGTCATACCACCGATGTGGCGCAGCGGTAAAGCACTCGACACGACCACGGCGAGGGTCGCAGATTCGAGTCCAGCTTAGTGCAAATATTTGTAAGCATATTTGCATTTGTTTGGCGTTTGTATTTATAATTACGTGTGTTCATAAAAAATATATTTAAAATTGTTTTTTCGTGTTCTAGAACGAATAGCATGTTTGTTTGTTAGTTTGGGTCTGTAACGTCGCTTTTTGTAAAATAATATAGTATACTAGCTGTGCCCGCGACTTCGGCCGCGTGTAATAGTGTCTTTGGGTAGAACTTCTAATTATTTAGGCTAATTGACGATACTTCTATACAACTTTTCATCCCCACCTTTCAACCCCTTGCATCCCTTTTTTCGCATTAAAAAGCAGCCTATGTCCTTTCTCAGGCTCTAGACTATCTGTGTACCAAATTTCATATAAATCGGTTCAGTAGTTTCGGCGTGAAAGGGCGATAGACAGACAGACAGATCGACAGACAGACAGAGTTACTTTCGCATTTATAATATTAGTAAGGATGAAGCTTTTTAGCCGATTTCCAAAAAGGAGTAGGTTTCTGATTACACTGTTCAGTGCGCCGTTTTGGCTAAATGAGAACATTCTTCTATTTGGATGGTTTCTAAATAAATATTTACCGCAATTGTGGCAAAATAGCGAATGGAATGAACAAAATGTTGCTATGAAAACCAATGCTATATCAACAATTATCATATCTACGTAACTATGAGAAATTATAAGTCAATTTAAAATGTATAGCATTATCTAATGTAATTGAAAACTTAGGAATAAAATGTATACAAAAACACTCTTCTGTTAAAATTCAATGTTGTGTTGAGATTTCAAAACAATTCCTCAAATACTTTCCGAGATTTGCAGCCAGAAACATACGGAAGTATATAATTAAAAAATCTAATTATTAATAAATTAATGACTAATACATGACTAACTTGCTTGCCTATAATGCATACAATGACATTTATATTTTTACTCAGTACCTATCTCTGAGAGTGGTCAAGTTGTATGTGCTATTTGACCTGATGTTGTGAAGGCATAGACTTTGTAATTAACAGACTATACACTCTCTCCACACTTTCGCTACCTTACAGAGTTACACAGTGGTAAAACCAGAGTGAAAAAATATATGGCATAAATTGGCTCTTAAAACTGTATAAAATCAAAACCAAATAATTTTTACTCTCAAATAATTAAAGTTACTCGAGCAAGTATTATTTTTGCGAATTCACGCTCTTTTTATTCGCATAACATAGCGTAAAGTTGCGATAACATTAATGTTGGACATTTTGGTCAGTTTATAATTTTTAAATCAGTCAAATCATGTTGTTGGTTTTTCTGATTTTAAAAGTTATCTTTGGACATACAATATTAAATCTCAAACAGTGAATTAATTACCCTGCAAAATTTCATTAAAAATATATTAGTCTGACTGTAATTGATTAATGAATAAGTTATTTAAAGAGTACTTGAGATTTTCTTGCCATATATCGCACATCTAGATCTAAAGGGAGCTAACTCAACATTTTTTTTTTATTTATGCACACCAACGAATTCCTTATCTCAATACCTACTGACCAATAAACCAGATTTAAACCAGATTTAAATATATCACCACTACTCGACGCGAGACGCTAAATTCACCAACACGGACTCAACTCAAAATAGTAATATACACATACGAGGGGTGATCCAAAAGTAATGAGAATGGGTACATTAAAATAACTATATACTTAAAAATAAAATTTATTTTTCTACATAGTCTCCTAATAGGTCAATACATTTAGTCCATCTCTTTTCTAAACCAACGATACCCTTCAAAAAAAAATCTTTATCTTGACTCTCCCAAAATGCCTCTACAGCGGCCATCACTTCGCCGTTATCCTCAAATTTCTGGCCCCGGAGGTGTTCCTTGAGCCGAGGAAACAAATAAAAGTCGCTGGGGGCTAGATCTGGAGAATAGGGTGGGTGTTCAAGCAGCTGGAAGCCAGCTTCTTGAATGGCAGCCATCGCAACTTCAGCTTTGTGTGCAGGTGCATTGTCTTGATGGAACAGAACTTTTGCGCGCAGTTTACCCCGTCTTTTTTCCTTGATGGCCTCTCGCAATCTTTTGATTTGGTCAGCATAGTAGGAGCCTGTTATGGTAGCGCCCTTATCAAGGTATTCAACCATAATTATTCCCTCAGCATCCCAGAAAACAGACGCCATAACCTTGCCGGCAGAGCTTGAAACTTTGAATTTCTTGGGAGTCGGTGAAGATGGCCTTTTCCATGTCATTGACTGTTGTTTGGTTTCGGGATCAAAATGATGAATCCACGTTTCGTCCATAGTCACAAATCGAGCCAAAAAAATATCTTGATCCGCCTGGAACATTTCAAGATTGATCCTTGAAATGTCGAATCGTTTCTTCTTTTGTTCGTCGGTTAACATTCTCGGGACCCAACGTGCAGAGACCTTTCTCATGTTCATCTCGGTAGTTAAGATCCTTTGAATGCTACCAAATGAAATGCCTGTGTTCTCAGCTAAATGACGAATGGTCACTCTTCGGTCTGCCAAAACCAGATCTTGAACTTTTTTGACGTTTTCTTCAGTGAGGGAGGAGGACGGACGGCCTTCGCGGTGTTCGTCTTCCGTGGATGTTCTTCCCATCTTAAACTCCTTGCACCAGCGTGCAGTTGTAGAATATGGAGGAGCAGAGTCTCCCAATGTTTCCACCAAGTCAGTATGAATGTCTTTGGTGGACATTTTTTTCAAGCACATGTATTTGATGACGCTTCGCACTTCATGTTTCTCCATTTTGATGTTATCACTCCGACTGCTAGTATTCAAATGAATGTATATTTTAAAAATGACGTCCTATTTATACCATTTGTTGTCAGGGAAGTTGTGAAGGATTAGGGAGTTGAAAAAATATTTTTTTAGAATTTTATTATTACTAGAAATATCCGTTTATCATTACTTTTTGATCACCCCTCGTACATTGTCAAGCAATAGGGAAATAACTACAAAAGATTCAAGTTTCTGGGGTTGCCAGAACACGATTAAAACACAAGATTCCTACAATATCTTTCTTCCAGCTGCATTATGATAACAATAAAGCTCCCATTTTTTTAAATAAGTTCATTCATAACACTTAACCCGTCAATAACTACTAAACAAAAAAATAAATGTAAGTAAGTAAATGGAGGAGCAAAAGGTCCTGAGCTATATTGCTTAAACATGGTCTGTATTTTAAATACAAAACATTAAAATTTACTTGTATCTTAGGTAAAAAAGGGCTGAGAGATGGTTCAGAAGTTTTTAAATATCAAATTGAATAATTAAGAAAAATTTACTTGCAATCTAAGCCCTATTCAAAAGAAACAAAAACTAAGCCTTACTCATCAATCATGTCAATTATGATTTGTCAATTTAATCATTATTGATTAACAAATTCTGTTAGTGCATAAATTTGGGAAGTGTAGTTAGTTAAATATATTTTTTGGTACAAGTCATATATTTGTCTTTAATATAATGGCGAATATATGCCTTCAATGTGTGATAATGGACAAAGTATGAGACAATAAAGTTGTAAAATTGTAATCCAATTAGTATTACAGCTTTTTAACGAACTACACAATGTCTGCGATTTTCTTAATTTTTTGTATTAGTTAATTTTTTTCATTATCAATTTCATAGAATTGGGTTTATTTTTGTTAATTTTTTTTTACCTATAACTTAAAAGCAAATTAGAACTAAAAAGGATGGCAAAGGACATTTTTAGCTGTGCTCTGAGCGAATTCACAAGGGTAGCATTGTGGATAATGTATTATGGAAAATAAATATACTGTATTCTACATTTAAGAAACAATTAAGAAAGGTATTGTTACCATTAGATCACTACACTATTGAATTAAGTAAATTCTGTAATGATAGTTGTATTGTGAAATAAATAAATAAGAGCCAAGAGCTAGAGCTTTACCTTAGAATAGAAGAAATGAAACTTTATTGTACACTATTAAAACCTTGTTTATAATGATTATACATACATTGTTATCTACAAAGCTGCCCTTAAGCAATATCTTCCAGACAACCCTGAGGTGGAAAAAAACTACCAGATACAAAATAATCTAATGGGTAGTCTTTGTGTGACAAACAAAGCAATATATTACAATGTTAGGCTTTAAAACTAGGTAAGTCATACTTATAAACATATACAATATAATTAGATAGGTAATAATAGGAAACAAGTATGATCATTCATATACATAAGATGCACCATTTTTGAATAATTACAAAATAAAAATAAAAATTCAATTTAAAATCTCTAGGCTCCAAAACATTAACGTAGTTTCAAGGTCAATGTGTGCGATTTTATAATAAAATCCCAGATAATATTAAAATGTTAAGTTTAAACAAGTTTTTCCACAGTATAACAACAACTATGCTTTGGGCTATTACTCAGTAGTGGATTATATCCAGGATAAAAACACATGGATTTGAATTGTTTTGGATTTACAGAAATGTAATGTGAGCTAAAGCATTTCTTACTTTCCATCTCTTTTGTTCTTTTTTCTTTTACCTAATTTTCATAATAGCCTAATTTTAGTTTATTTACTTTCATCAATTTCTATGAAATAAAGATATTGAATTTGGAAGGATTAGAAATATATGACTTTAACTTTACACATTCTATCTGCTTTAACCACAAACGAAGATGATAAAACTCATAACTTTTAAAGGGATAGATTTTTTAGAAAATTCTTTTAGTATCTGCATGTCATGCCCTTTCAGTGATTTACGTAAGTGTTCCTTTGTCATGTACACCCTGTATATAATTTTTTTTTTTTCCTTGTAGCACTGCACTCGTACATATTTATTTTATTATGCATCAACTCCCTGTCTGTATGCCACTAATTGACAAAGGCCTCCTCCAACTGTCGCCATTTCTCTCTATCCTTTGCTACTCTTGTCCATGTGCCACCTGCTATCGCTTTAATGTCATCAACAATGTCAATAAACAAATAATACATTTTATGGAACTACAATAATTTGAAGCTGTCAATTAAAGACTTTATCCAACAATCTCATTGGGTATGGTGTACCTACTATCTTTCAAAAGACTTGGAAGGTATCAGTGAGAAAATTACTTCAGGCTTATGTGACATAACATATACATAGATGGTTAACCTATAAAAGTTACAATGGATTTTGTTGTAATATACACATACCTGTATTTAAAGGCTCTGAGTGTAAGTTACAGGCTTGGTTGATAAAGCATAATTTTTACAGTATTAAGGAATTTCAGATTTAAAACATTAGATTAAATTTGCATGCTATTATCTGTAACTAAACATGTATGATCTATGTTAGGCCTGCATCACTTAAATTACTGACACCGGACAAAAACTTCAAAAATCCCGGACACATGTGTGAAATCCCAATATTCGAAACAGCTTGTCAACGATTCATAATTATAAATTTGAAAACAATTATAATTTTTCCGTGACACAGAGAAAAAAAGGTATATGCATTTCACCAGGGAAACCCAGACGGTTGCCATGTTTTAATGCAAATAAATGATGATTATGATTAACATCCCTATTAAAAATGTAGTCCAGAGGTGTTAAATGGTAATGTAGGAGTTAGGATTGTACCACGGACTACAGTTGATTTCCTACAAAGGACTCATTGATTTTTGAAAATTAATGTATGGGAATTAGTCGACTTCGGATTCCATAGTTATTATCTACTTAATCTAAAAAAAATCAAGGTGAAATCCTTTCACTCCTAACATTAATTAATATTTTTTAAGTATCAGCTTTTTTTGAAAATAAACCTATTTGCAAATGCAATTATGTAACTATATTTTTGTTTAGTTAGTATTAAATTTTTGTTTTGTGGTCAGAAGTTAACTGTTAGTTACCTGTTAGTTAGTTAACTGAAAAGTAGTAGTACGGATGTTGGTCATGGGTCTACAGTGATTTTGCAAATTTGTGGTTAAATATGGTTATATCTGACACTAATAGTCAAAACTATTTTTAACCACCAAATTAAATGTGACCATGGCCAGTGCAACCTGGTTGAAACATCATACAATTCAGAGGTATGTAATTCCTATTTCGTGATCGCGGTAATTCCCATGTAAATACATAATTATAAATAAAAGAACCTTACCAGCCAAAACTGCTTTTGACGGAAATCAGTTAAACAATTTTTAACCACCTCCTTTGGGCAAAATTTGGTTTTATATCCTAGTTATTTATGAAAGAACTTTTGTGTGAAATATGTCACAAAGAATTTTCAAGAATACAGTTTATAAAAAAACATCAAAATGTGGGGATGTTTAAAACAAGATCTTATATAAGACAATTACTAACAAGTTTCACATGAGCCTTTGTTATGATAATTGGAGTCAATTACCCAATTAAAACTCAAGATGCTTAAACCATAATTAAGTATTTCTTTGTGATGATCAAGTAGAAGGCATTTAACAAACATGAGATAAAAGAATGCCTGGCATCAGTGGTTTATTATGTAAACAAACTCACCTCGCGCGCTTGCGCCATGTCGACGGCCCACGCCTGTAGGTCGCATTTGTTTCCTACCAGCACCATCGGGACTTCCTCCGCGTCCTTCACCCGTTTTATTTGTTCCCTATACGAGCCAATGTCTTCGAAACTTTTAGCACTGTTCACTGCGAACACCAGCAGGAAGCCTTCGCCCGTCCGCATGTACTGGTCTCTCATCGCCGAGTACTCCTCCTGCCCGGCCGTGTCCAATATGTCAAGCAAGCACGTCTCACCGTCAATCACCACTTGTTTTCGATACGAATCCTCTATCGTAGGATCGTATTCATCCACGAAATGATTCTGAATCAGCTGTATAGTCAATGCGGATTTACCGACGCCTCCGGCGCCTACTACCACTAATTTGTACTCGGTCATCTTGAACCTTAGGCAGAATATTTTTTCACACCACTAATTTCACTTGATGAGAAACAACGCCCCTGGTCGTGCCACACCTTTTGAGTTACTCACATCGGCATGGCTGTCGCGACCTATGTTATTGCACTCACTGTGCCCGTAAAACGGCTAATTAATGTATTATTAGAGGCAAATGCAATAAATAACAATGAGGCGGTTCACTCACCCTTTTACTGGAGTGAGAGTGCGTTCAGAAAGCGCGTGTGTTGATGAGTCATCGTTTGTTTTAAGAGTAATAAAGTTTTTATTTATTTTTGTTTAATGCACCATAGGACTAGAGTTTATTTAAAAAATAAATAAAATAAAAAAAATTTGTAAATTCTATGGAAGGAATTAATATAAAAATAAAACCGCACAGGTTACATAAAGTATTAGAACTGCTAATTCCGAACGCACTTCGCTTGTTTGTCATGATTTGGCAGGTCATAATGATGTTGGTGATACGCCACAGATGGTGCTGTTTACTTAATTTGTAGTAGCAACTGTTTGTATATAATATCATTGGTAGCAAGTAGCAACTATGGAGCTACGTCATTCAAATTGTGTATATTTTTTAACCGACTTAGGACTGAGGTTCTCAAGTCAACCCGTATATATATTTTTTATATATGACCCCGCATAACTTTTTTACATAGTAACTAGTTAACTACCATGTAAAAAGTTATGCGGTATTTCGATAATTCTTTTTTATTGGATAGCGCTTACTTCGAAATTGGTCCCATTTAAAAGAAGTTTTTTTGAATTACAATTTTTGTTTGTACACGACAAACAAAAAATATTTTTTTTACCGCGGGATTGCCGTAACGCGTAATGCGGGATTGCAAACCCTAGTTACTGACTTACCTAGTCTAGTAATCTAGGCATCGTGACTGGTCAGCTCTTTTGGTTTCATACAAAGTTTGATTTGTGCGAGTGCTACATGTTTTGCCTACTGCCATAGTAGTACTGAAATTAACAATATAGCTAAAAAAATAACGAAACATATAATTAAATTTAATTATGTCCAGTAAAATGCATGTTTAAAATGTAATATAGTTGTTACATTATTATTTAAGACAAATGCATGTATATAAGGTAAATGCATGTTTAAAATGTGATATGGGTATGAAATTATTATTTTTCGGACATGGATAATTTTAGTACATAAGGTCTCGTTTTATGTTGCTTGTCTGATAAGGGTTTTTCTGTTTTAAAAAGAAAGCGTTTTGAAGTGATAACTTCTTATGGGAAGGTAAACCGCTTCGTTACGAAACGCGTTACGGCGCCAGTCTGTCTGGCGTTTAAGTTATTACTTCTGTCGGGCGTCCCGAGACGCACACTTTTTTTATTTACATTTTTGATCAACAATGAACTATTATAGTTTGAATAATATTGAGTTTTCTTAAATGAATAATTGTAGTACATAATAGTTTGGTAAGGTATTATTTTTTTTTGTATATTGTATTCAGTAGAGTTTTCAGACAATTTTTAAATATTCTAGTTACATCAGCTTATATTTTCAGCTTAATCGATTGCCTTGAATTGAATAAATTTGAAGTTTTGAATCGGAAAGCCGGAAGGAAATACGAACAAAACAAGTTCAATAAAGGCTTGTAAAAGGTTTAAATATTGAAATTATGAAAGTACATATTTTTTATTATAAGTAAGAACTTGATTATTTTTCAAGTAAAGTGATTTTAGTTAATGAGTTTCTAATTGACTAGTGACCCGTAAATTTTAGATGAAACATTGGCTAAATGATTTTTTTATTTCAAAACCTTTTTTATTTCGAAAATTCTTTTTTTTTTTCGTTAATATTGATGCTAAAGTTTAAATATTTTTATAAGGTCCCAAAGGGTTCAAACGGAACACTATTAATAAGGCTCCGCTATCCGTCTATCTGTCTGACTATATCTCATGTCATGGACCGTAAAAGGAAGGTAGTTGAAATTTTCATAATGTGTATTTCTATTACCATGAACAAAGATTTTTTTTGTCTCTCATTACACTTCGATCTGTCGCCACAGGGACATATATCAGTGGGTTGGTTAGGTTTGTTATTGGCATGCTCGGTATGCGACCTGTTTCGCATCCTACTTTACTTCACTGTTGCGATTTAAATGTGTCTTGGGGCATTTTCCGTTTCAGTCTGCGGATTGTACTGTTGTGTTCCATCAAGACATTGGCCAGACTGTTCCGATGGTCTTTAATTGTTTCCTTGTACTTGTTTGTATAGAAGAGTACATGAAATTGTTCATTTGTGACGAACCAAGGGGTAGCGGTTATCGTCCTCAAGATTTTGTTTTGGAATCTTTGCATGATTTCGATGTTGGAATAGAAGGCTGTCCCCCAGAGCTGTATTCCATAAGTCCAGATTAAGGATCGGCTTAAGGATCGTTTTGTAGAGTAGAAGCTTGCTACTTAGCGACAGTTGTGATCAGCGGCCCATTAACCAATACAACTTATGTAGTTGTGATCTTATTTATTTTCTTTTTGTGAAAATGTTTTTGCCAGGTGAGTCGCTTATCAAGGTGTAATCCTAAAAATTTGACATGGTCTGATTGTGGGCCTTCTAAGTTATTTAGTTTGACAGGTGGACAAGTGCCTCTTCTTAGAGTAAAGGTATCATTTACAGACTTTGTTTCGTTAGCCTTGATTCTCCACTTTTTTAACCAGATGGAAATATCTATAACATAACTGGGTCTGAGTGGGTTGCTAAGATCGCGGTGTCATCAGCAAAAGTACCGGTGGTGATACTCTCTGAAGTTAGGACGGTAGGTCAGATGTGTAGATAAGGTACAACGTCGGGCCTAGCACGCTGCCTTGGGGAACTCCTGCCTTAATAGGGCAGTGACTTGAGAGCGCTTCGCCGTTTTGGACAAAAAATATTTTAGGATTTTATGCATGTAGGTAGGGAGTAGATTTTATTTTAAATAACAGGCCTTCATGCCATGCCCTATCAAAGGCTTGTGATATGTCTAAAAAGCACTTGCACAGTACTTTTTAGTTTCAGAAGCCTTATCAATTTCGCTTATTAGCCTTTGGACCTGTTCAATGGTGGCGTGCTTACGACGAAATCCAAATTGGTGTTTGGAAATCAATTTGCGCTGTTCTATCAATGGTGCCAGCCGGCGCGATATTAGAGATTCATAACGGGTATGGGTAATAAGCTAATCGGTCTATATGATTTCGGGTCCTCTGGTTGCTTGTTTGGTTTCAACAGCATAATTATTTGTGCGACTTTCCATTGTGGCGGGATGAGTTTTTGTTTGGTGATGGCATAAAGATTGCTGTGAGTAATGTTATCCCAGAGTCTGGTAGTTCCTGTAAGATTTTATTGGTAATTAGGTCATAACCAGGGGCTTTCTTGGAGTTTCCTTTTTGAATAATGTTTTCTACTTCACTTTTAGTAATGTAGTCTGGTTCGATATCATCCTGGTCTAATGAAGAAAGAATGATAATAAAATGAAATAAAAAACCGTAAGTCGTAGAACTGCACGTCAGAAGTGAAAACATAACTTACATCTTATATAAACTTATATGTTATATATATGTATACACACACACACACACACACACTCACACATCTGTATATTATGTATCTGAGATGAAGATCACGCGAGTTTAGTGCTATTTCCCCATTCCAAAACTGCCCAATGTGCCTTAAGTTCTTTTCACACACATCTGTATATATCTATGTATCTGAGCGTGACGGTTACGCGAGTTCAGGGCTACCAAACGTTTGTATATCACTGGAGCAATATACTATAAACATTTCTTACTTCTATTAAGAATTCCTTAACAGAAAAACACAGTACCTTTAAAAATTTTGTCCATCCGGAATTCGACCTCAGAACGTTACGATCGACGAATGGTTGTAAGTGTAACTCTTGGAGATTTTGTCCGTCCTTAGACATTTTTCATGGGAACCTACAGTCCACATCTTAACATGAGACCCCTTCCTAACAGAATTGAAGTACTCATTTACATTTTAAATCCTTATTCTACATAAGTTACTCTGTTATTCGTACTTAAAGTTGTGTGAAATGAAGTCAATACTAAATATGTCCTTTGTAACAATTGATCGTGTCTTCACACTCGTCATTGCAATAGTTTAAGAGTCGATCTGTCGCGGCAAACAGTATACAAACACTATAAGCAGCTGGTAACAACTGTTGTTTTACCGTGGTCGCATAGCTACCCATTTTACATATTAGAATGAGTTTATTGGCTTTGTAATGTTTATTATGTTTCTAGCTGGTAATAAAAAAAAAATAATCGTTGACATGACTTTTAACACACATGCCAATCTTGTCAAAGCCAGTTTTGTGATTGAACTATATATGTTGACGACGATTTTTATCACATTGTATCACAGTTTATTTAAATATTTAAATTACTAGAAGACTGCAAAAGTCTATTATTTACTTTAAATAGAATTATAATGTCTGGTGAACAAGAGGAAGACAATGTCCCGGATACCTTGGAAGAGGCTGGCGTCCTTGAAGCAGATGTTGGAGCCAGATTGTAACGTGTTATTTTATATCGACGTTGACTACCACGACATAGACTTGTTCTATATGAAATAGAACATATTGTTTTAAAACGACAAAAAATTAAGAAAATAATCGCAGTCTCTCTAATACTAGCTTTTGCCCGCGACTTCGCTTGCGTTAATGTAGATTTTGTAAATCAATTCACGATACTTCAGAATCAGTACTTTTTTTTTGGATGAAAGTACCTTTCCTATGCAGTGTTCTGCACCCCTGACAACGTGTATAATGATCGGTTGAGTAGTTAAACCGCGAAAGTGTAACAAGCAAACAACAGAGTGGGAGAGCCATGTTTGGGCCTCACAGAAAACCGGCAGTGAAGTAATCCTTGCATTGCTTTTCGCTGAGTGAGTGAGGTTACTGGAGGCCCTAACCCTTCCTTCTCCCTTCCTCGCCCTTCCTCGCCCTTCCCCTACTCCGGCAAAGAGTACTTCTACTTAGACTACCTCTGCCACCCTAGAGAAAGGTGGCGGATGTGACGAAAATTATGAAAATGTTTTTTTATTTCGGCATAATGGATTTATAATATGATCACATTCCGGCTTAGAAGAAGGTTCTTAATGAGTCTGATTGTTTGTAACTCTATTATGGATCTCTATTTGTTATGTGTACATATAAAATAAATACAACTAATTTTACAGCGACCAACAGCTGGCGGGAATTGACCCTAAGCTTAAAATCTTAATGGATCCGCTCTCACACCGAAATCTTCGTCCTGAAATGATGTTCATTCGCGAAGAGTTGCGGCAGGCTAAGTTGCAGACTCTGGCTGTTAGTTATATTTCGTTATTTTACTTATAACGTTGTGAAACTATTCCAAAATATACAAATATATTCAAAGGACAGAAATTAGTTGAAGAAATAGTAACTTTTGAACAGCAAATAGCCGATCGAACGATCAGGGGTTGGTTGTTTAACGGGCGTTCAAGTGGGATGGCTTGCGCTGATATCGATTCCTCTGCACCTATACAAGATTTATTCTACCTGCTGCGGTTATTGCGATTTGTGTGTGACAAACATCATTAGTCTTTTTCATTTCATGATCAGTAGTATAATTATTGTATTTTTAGAGGGATCTCCAGACCTTCCTAAGTAGGAACTGCATTGAAAGACTGTTAATAACTACAAATAAAACTACAATTTACACTTGTTATTGTCGTTAAGATATGTATGTATATCTTAATCCCCTTTTTTGGAGGAGTAAGACAGAGTGTGGGTGAATTATATACATATTGGAAATTATTGTAAATCTTGGTTTATCACTCGACTAATGAGTCAGAGAGGACGGTGTGTTGCGCATGCTTCTTTTGAGGAAAGTCGGGTTGGGTATAGGTATCACTGGAAATAGTAGTCAAGAACTGGATCCTCTAAGAGAGGGGAAGAGGTCCTTTGCTTGATTACAGTTAGTATAATGTGTGTTAATATAAAATACTGTACAGGTTCGTCGTATGGCGCTAAAGAAACTTCTGCTAAAAGACTTCATGCAAGAGGACTGCGAACTCAGGAATATAGGGCTCGCCTACACTCCACCGGACCCGTAAAAAAGAGTTGTACGAAGTGAAGTCATTTAAACATTTAACAAATAAAAGTTTAGAAGTTAAAACTGTTTTAATCATTTATATACAAGTAACTATAATGTGCTCAAATTACAGACATTTTTACTAGTTATTTTTTTTAGTGAGATTTTGTTGCTTTTCGCATGAACCTTTACATCAGATCTTGGCCAAAATTTGTTTAGGTTTATTGTTACTCCGCCGCTTGAGAGAAAATATTGAGGCCGAAACTTCTGTAGTTGATCAAATCATAATACTACAAGTAGTTTTAAGGGTACTATAAGAGATTTAAGGAGTTTTTGTATAGCATTAAGATGCTTGAATACTGAATGCTAGTAAGGTTCACATATAAGCACGCACTGAGTTTATCCTTGACTTTTAACCGGAGAATAGGGTTGTTGAAATTAAATTGTTTTATTAAGTTGCCAGGATGGCGTTTAACCTACAATGTTGGGTTCTCCGTTGGTCGAGAAAGAAAAGACTGTGGACTGTATATAGGCGCTGGTGTATTTGAAAGCAGGAACAAGGATACAATGTTGAGCGGTGGACCGGTGCGTAGATGAGTGCCGGCTGTGGTCCTGCTGTTGCAGATGTACTCCTGCGCCCCCCTCCCACGTACAGCAGTAGGGATGCGACGCGACTTTAGTAGATTTGCGCTGACGGCCGATGTCGAGAGTTTAATCGATTCTCGACATACAATATTTAAAAGATTTCTAAAGTAGGTAGTACATGTTATTATAATTTTTTTAAAGCGTTTTTATTAACTTCAACTATAACTATGTGGCAAACTATTTAAATGTGGGAGAGCCATGCTTTGGCGCATATGAGCCCTTTCCTCTCCCCTCCTCTCCCCCTCTTCCCCTACTCCCACCTTAAAGACCGGCAACGCACTGGTGACTCTTGAGTTGCAGGTGTCCATGGGCGGTGGTAATCATTTAACATCAGGTGACCCGTCTGCTCGTTTGCCAGCTTTCTCAAAAAAAAAAAATAATAATACGAAAAATTCATGAACATTGGTTCAGAGGTTTCGCTTTCGCTTTCGAGAAGAACACCAAGCCATACACATTTATAAACTAAACGCATTGATAGGTTTTTATAAATCAATAACTAAGCGTAATTGGAATGTGTCGAATTGTGAGAACATTAATAAAATTATGTTATATTATGGATGTCAAGAAAAATCCACCTGTCTGCCGTCAACATTTCTTGAAAATGTAGTCGTTTTAAGACAGGAAAGAAGGAAGCAGGTAAATTTGTATAAGGAAGGCAGGAAGGCCATTAGGACAGAAACACCAGCTGACACTTTAACCAAAAAATAAAATACACAGAAAATACACCAACCGTTTATTTACGCGGTTTAAACTTAATGTATATAGGTTCGACAGGTCTCAGCACTAGATCGGCTATGAGCCTTGGTCTAAAGCCCTTGACCTTCAGCTCCATTTTGAAGTTGCGGATAATCTCGCAGAATACACTTTTCAACTCTTGCATGGCGAAGCGTTGTCCTGTAGACAAGATTAATGTGGTTTATTAACACCCATTTGAAATGTATCTACTTGTATCTAAACGACCAATAGGAGCGCAACAGTGCCGCAGTTGAACCTGCGGGGACGGCAAACGACAGTTATAGATAAATTGCACCCAGACACAGAACAAAATGGCTTTACTCATAACACAATTATTTGTCCTGGGATGGTCCCACCACTGGCTCATCATAATGTACTATTAACGTTCTTCAAAAGTGGATATGGACATGAGGGATGTAGGGCATAGCAACATTTTTATTCGAATAGCACGGAGCAATCCATAAGTGGAGGGGAATGGGGGAAGGGCATATCGGGATATCGGGAGTAACAGAAGTGACACGACTAGTGTTGTTTGTTTTTAGGCACCAGTAACTTACCATTTGCTTGCTTATGAAGTTTGTAAATTGTCAATCGGCGATTTTTATAAGCGTGAATCAGCTGTCAAGTAGAAGTGAACCTAAAGCTAAGTGGGGAAGAGTTTATTATAGTTGGTCACGTTGGTCACCAGCTCAGATCATAGAAATTTTCTATGATCTGACGTCACCAGGATGAACATACCATAACAGAATAATATTCACGTTCGCCATGGCGATTTATTAAGTACTAACCGATACAGTTTCTAGGTCCAGCGCTGAATGGTACATAGGAGAAGGGATGCTTCAGTTCACTACCAGGGAGGAACCGCTCAGGTTTGAACGCTTCAGCATCAGGGAACAGGTCCTCGCGGCGATGGAGCTCATAGATGTGTATGTCGACCGTCGTGCCTTGTTTCACTACCATGTCATCTAAGAAAGTACAAGATTACGGTAAAATTTTCTTTGTATGATCCTTACTAATCTGGCTTATGCCTAAATTGCTTGACAAAATCAACATTCATACAAGCGAAGCCGCGGGCAAAAGCTAGTTAAAGAATAAAAATAAGAGTAACTGATATTTTGTGTTCACTAGTGTGTCACAAATATTAGGACCGACCGCGGAGGACCGCATTGTTTACTTATTCGTGATTGGCTACTTGCTACATCACGATATCTGGAGCGCGTTGATGTACCATAACTCATTTTGTGAATATATGACGTACAAATTCGGTGGTAATTTCACTAATATTTTTGTTTTTTCAAAAGACAACTCCCGCATTAGGAATTACTCCTGTGTCGCGGGGGACTTTACAAACATACAAACAACGGACACAAAGAACACCCAGACTAGGGTGGGAATCGAACCCACGACCTCTGGCTTAGCAGTCAGGGTCACTAACCACTAGACCAACAGGCTAGATAGACCAGATTGGGAAGCAGTTTGATTACAAAATTTTTACTGAGGATAGCTTAATATCACTTCGTGTCAGTGAAAGTTTGCGGAGAACAACTTTCCATACTCCCTCAACAAAGAGTTTGTCTGGCTTTTACTTTACTTGATAAACTTTTTGTTGAGAGAGTTCCGTTTCCCATCCACACCCATTGCAATTTAATTTTCAATAAGTACCAACCTATATTAAAGTCATAACACATAAGAAAGTCCATAGACTTAAATTTTATCATTTATTCATAACGTTCACTAACTTTCATGAATTTAAGCCATTATTATTATTTTGAGTGCCTGGACCATTCCTGATCTCTTGTAGCGCACTCTTCCTATAAATGTCTCTTCTATTAAGTATGTGATGTAAAAGACAAATAAAGTTTTTCTTATTCTTATTCTTCCTTTACAGTTCACTGCTCAGGCTTATGGCTTCGAGAAACCTCCAGATCTTATGAGCACTGATTGTTTGTATTTTTTGCGGTTGCATGATGTGCAACCCTCGGTTAATACTTTGGTACTGCGTTAATGGTCCACAAGAGTATAGAATATGCATTGCAGTTTGTTCTGCCTCTTTTGCAACTTTAGGACCTCTGCCTTACCGGACACTGAAAACTAAACAAACATAGTTCAGTTTTCTGTGTCCGGTAAGGATCCGTGTTACTGCACAGGTTTTGTATCTTTTGAGCCCCAGAAGATCTTTTGATACTTTGTTATCATAGCCTTTATTAAAGCCTTCGAGTGTCTTAGACCAGTTGTAGTCTGTCGTCTCCTAATTGCGATTGATGTGTAATGGGCATTAATGATTGAATAAGGTCACTGTTTGCTGATGCCGTAGGATGGTTCTGGTCTATGCTGTCGGTTATCTGTCCCAGCTGTGGCGAGTTTTTCGGTTTTTTTATTGCCATCGATACCTGAGTGGCCTGATACCCATCTTAATGTAATTTTGTTTGATTGTGTGTTCAGGTTATCTGTCCAATTTAGCTTTGAGCTAGTCTTAAAATTGTATAGTGTCAATAGCATCGCTAGGTTGTCTGAGTTGATGTAGAATTGTTGATGTTTTTCTTTTTTTTTTCAAGATTCATGTCCACGCATCTGTTTAATGCAAAGAGCTTGGCTTGAAAGACAGAAGCACCTGTTCCCAGATTGGCGCTCCTCCTGAATTTTGGCCTCTTCATACCACAACCTACAAGAACTTTCTTGGACCCATCGGTGTAATACTATTGACTACCATTTTTGTTGGATTGGAGGCCTTCCAGCCATGTCATCCTTCTATGGCATGTCTACTGTGTACTTTCTCACGAAGTCGATCTCTGTTTGCATGTCATCCGCTGGCATGTTTACAGATCTTATTTCAAAAACCGACTCCTCATGATAGTTACTTTGGTTTCTTTTGTGCATATATCCTGTATGTGCTTTTTGCACATAATTATATACTTTTTAGTGTTTAATGATTTAGGTAAAAGAAAAGGTATTTATTTACTGGTTAAAATCCATAATACACCTAATGTTCCCTATTAGGTGTGTTAAGAATTTTAAAGTTTTTTCTTTATTTTCCCAAAAATGTAAGATTTGATGTGAGGTATGACATTTACGGGACCGGAAGAGGCCGTGATAGCGAGTGGTCAAACAGCAAGTGGCCCATGGCCTAGACCAAAGGTCCTCATGTTTTCAAAAATGGATTAACCGAATGAAAAAGGGTTTAAAATGTAATAGAGAATACTTCGAGAAGCAGTAAATATATTACTTTACAGGTAAATTGTTTTAATGAGTTACGCAAAACTTTCAGTGTATCTCACGAACACGTGGAACTGAAGTAATAGTAATCTTCGATCAATATTAACCTGTTTCCTAAATGTTTTATTCTTATTATTTATAAAAAGGATTGAAAAACTATTCTTACCCAGCATAAAGTCTTCGTCAACCGTACGGCCAATGAACGGGACACTGGGATAAAGTCTGAGGATCTCCTTGATCACAGCGTCCATATACTTCATGTCAGCCAAGTCAGACATCGTAGGAGAGCGGTCAGTGCTATTGAGAACAGACTGGAGTTCCCAGTAGATACGCTCCTGAAAGATACCAATGACGCCTACATATCAGCATAACTGTATACTTGGTCCTTGGTGGATGAGCGCTTATTGAGTGATTTTTTTTATAGTGCTTAAAGGAGAGAGTTTGAGGTCCAAAAATTTTCATCAAAGTTGTTACTAAAACGAAGATGCAGATATTTTTAGTAGTTAACAAGCCATAACCTCAATTGCGGGAGACCATATGCAGGTATCATGAAAGGTACAAACAGACCCCAGCAAAAAAATAACTATTTAAAAATGATAACATTAATAATTTTAAGTACAAATGATTGCTTGTGTTTGCAAAAAATATTAAAACTTTAATCTAGATGAAAGAATTAAAACATAAAATGAAGAATGGGGATCGGATGAAATTAATGGAATTTACTTTAAGCTATTAATATGTGTACCTGAATATCTTCATGGTCCGCCAGTAACATCAAACCAAAAGTGATAGCAATTGCTGTAGTATCATGGCCCTGGAAGAATACATTTTACTGTCAGACACACATTCATACATTAGCTCACGCCTGTATACCCGAGGGGTAGGCATAGATATATTAAACACCCACAATTTGCCAACTATGACCGTCAACCGGGCCCCTTGGGAATTAGAGCTAGAAAATTTTTGAGTACCTATAATGATAGGGAAAAGTAGGGATGGCAGTGACAGAAGAGAAAAAGTTCGAGCCTTCTCACTCAGCCTCTCACTTTTTTTTAATACTATTTAATAAAGTATGATTTTGCAAAATAATAATCGTAATTTATAATCAAATACAGTTTTTTAGGGTTCCGTACCTCGAAAGAAAAAAATGGAACACTTATAGGATCACTTTGCTTTCCGTCAAATTTTCAAATTCAAATTCAAAATCATTTATTCATTTAAGACACTAAGTGACATTTATGAACGTTAAATTTAAGCTAGAGTTAAAATCATAGATCGGCGCAAACAGACGCCACAGCATGTGCTGGATTGTCGAGGTAAATTAGGTTAAAACACCAAAATCTACTGCCTGCTTGTGTCGATCTATAACTTCCAGTTTCCAAAATGCGTAGAGCCTTATGAGAAGAATACTGGCAAAGAAACTCATGGCCACTCTTTTTAAAAGTCAGATCTTCAGGTACAATAGTGTTAGTGTTACACGAAAGGTAAACAGGATGCAAGCTGATGCCACCTGAATTTCAATTTATTGAAATGCTCCAAAAGCTAACGTACTAAAAAATAAAAATCACTCAGTGATACCGTTGAAGGTTTGAACTTATTAAACATAGAAATCATTCAAGGTGCACATCTACCTTCATTCAATTACAAAATCTACAGTTAAAAATAATTCGTGACTGGATTAAGAGGCTAGAGTTGCAGTTGAACGAACCAAAATAATAGTATAGGCTAAAGCATCGCTGACTAGGCCGACCAGTCACCCCAAGCAGCACCCGTTCACGAGTATGACGCATGAACCAGCCATCATCTCGTCAGTCGTCAGTCTGTCAAGACCCTTTTTCTCAGGAGCTCGTGAAGGTGTCAATCGGGAATTGGAGTTGTGAAAAAATCAAACTTCTAAGCCAACGCAATAAAAAGATATAGCCGTTTATGCCGCAAATTTTCGACAATCGCAAGGGAATCAAAACCTACAGGGTACTTCCCGTGAACTCAGAATCTTGAAATTTTATACAAAGCAACGTCTTATAGCACAGACAAAGGAAAAATTGCGAAAATCGTAAATTTTAGTTACATCATATAATAAAAATATTTTATGGAACCCTTGGTGCGCGACTCCGACTCGAACTTGCCCGGTTTTTATTAGAATTGTCTGCCATGGAATATATGCCTACTGCTCGTATCAGGTCATTTAAATAGTGAAACCATGAATTATTTGTTTCAATTATACTGATTCAAAAGGACGTCTACAATAGTCTAACTACCTGAGAGCGTTTTACGTCTTAGCCATAATATGAATACCATGCTCTTTAGAATAAACCATAACTTGATCACAAGAACTCACCTCAAACATAAACGTATTAACTTCATCTCTGATCCCCTCCATATCAATCTCCCCCTTAGCTTCAGCTTCAAGCAATAAATCTAACATCGCCAGTCTCCTCTTAGTACCTAAATCGGTGTCAGCTGATACTTCTTCAGTCTTATTCTGTTTAAACTGAGCTTTCCTATCTCTAATGACATTATCAGCAAAAGAGCGGACGGTGTCAAGAATTTTGTAGAACTGCTTTCCTGTAGATGTGTTTTTAAACACGAACTCGGTCCACATCCAAATTTTGGTGATTCGACTTATCATCAGAAGGCCAATATGTACAATGGCGTTTTTGTATTCTATTGTAGCTGCTGACTGATCTTCTTCTAACTTTGTGCCCATGGCCGTTTCTGGGGAAGAAAGAAATTTAATAACGTTTCCAACAGTACGGAGAAAAAAATGACTGCGCCTTATTCCTGACAGATTTTAATTTAAGTTACATTGACTTGAGTAACACATTTTAGGTAGATTTCGAAGAAAAGTCTACCAATTGGTTTTGTACCAGTTGTCGAGTTTTCCAAAAATTTCTTCACAGGAGGTCTAGTTATGATCCCTAGACCCCAAAACAATCGCCAGTTAGAAAGTTTAAATATGTATATATTTATGTACCTCAATTTTACCGGCATGATAGAGGTCGCAATTATGCACCGATTGCTTTCAAACTTGGACGACAAATGAACAGGGCAAAAATGAAGGTTAAATTCGTGAATTGGGGATATTCCCCCAAAGGGGGGGGGGGGACTGGGGGGTAGATTTTCAAAAAAAATTAAAAAACACGAAATCTACCTCTGCGGGCCTGCTGCGGGCTCGGTTTTTTTTTCTGGTTCGTACTTTTTAAAATTTTAATTAAACAAACGATTAAATTATGGTTTTAAACATAACAGCTATAGTATCGTTATTCAAGCTCAAAAATATGTACGGAAAAATAGTTCATCCCAATAATAACAGATCACGCCCCATAAACATAATTGGCTATTAAGAGATGGAACACCACGACTGGTCTAAGACACTCGAAAGCCTTAATAAAACGCTATGATAATAAAGTATCCAAACAACTTTTGGAGCTCAAACAATACAAAACCTGTACAGTAACAACAGTCCTCATCGGACACTACAAACTGAACAAACATGTTCATCCTAAAGTTGGGCGAGAACGCAATATGCAGATTCTGTCAAGAGGCAGAAGAAACTGCAATGCATATTCTATGCTCTTGTGGCCCACTAATGCGGCACCGAAGTATTAACCAAGGGTTACACATCATGCAAGCGCAGGAAATACAAACAATCACTGCTGATAGGATCTAGAGGTTTCTCGAAGCCATAAGTCTGAGCAGTGAACTGTAAAGCAAAAAGTGTGCTACAAAAAACCAGAAATGGTCGAGGTGGCACTGGGCACTTAAACAATAATAATAATAATAATGATATCGCTGTTCCTCATGACGAGAATCTCGTGAAAGTTGAAAAAGATAAACGAATCAAATATTTGGATTTGTCTGACGAAATTGTCGATATGTGGAATGTCGAATCGGCGATCATTGTTCCGATTGTCATATCTGCTCATGGAGTAATAGCCAAGAGCCTCGATCAACACCTTAAGAGGCTCGCGTTAGAAGGTTGGATCAAGGGACTGATGCAGAAGGCAGTTCTTCTCGACACAGCCCGTATAGTGAGGAGGTTCCTGTCTTTGGAGCCCTCACCACCGGTATCTTGGTCCCTGTACCCGATGTCGGTGGTCTACTATTTTTTATATTTTTAAATATATATTTTTTTATGTACATATTTAAAAATGTAATTTATGTGGTAAAAGATGAATAAAGAGAATAATAATAACAGATTACTCAAACGTAATTCACCTCGGTTCGGGCGTGGATACGATTTTTCAATTCAATTCGAATCAAAGTCAACTTTAATATGTAATGGTAAATGAACAATAGAGTGATACATTTTCACTAAAAAATATAATATTAAAGTATTTCATTTTAGGAATAATGTAAAATAATAACTTAACACATCTGACACATGGCCGTCTGATCCCAAATTAGGCAGAGCCCTGTACTATGGTAACAAGATTGCTGAGATATACTTATTTATTTCTAAATACATACATTTTAAAAATAAATTAAATTAATTAATTAATAAGAAACCAGTCAGAGTGCGAATGGATGTCGCAAGTATTAGGCGCTAAAGTATAATATACTAGCTACCTGGCCACGCGATGCTGTGGCTAGGTGATTTGCAAAATAAAAAACTATCCTGTCTCTCAAGTCATTTAAGGAAAATTTAATGAAGTTCTGCACTCTGTGTGCAGTTTGGTCCACAACCTTCACACAGTATGCCAAATTTCACTGCTTTTTTTAATATGCTATAGGGGGACGAGCAAACGGGTCACCTGGTGGTAGATGACTACCGACGCGCATGGGTTCCTGTAACTCAAGAGACAAGTGAGTTCCCAGCCTTTGATATGACACCCGTACGATATGAAAAGACCTTTTTACATCGATACCCCAACTTTTTAAAAGGATATGGAAGAATAATTAACTACGCGCTACCACCTCGCTGTAGTATAAAATGAGTATTGTATTAATTACCAACTTACCGCAAATAGTAAATAGAGTAAAATCACTAATAACAGGTACTATATCCACGGCAGCGCCCTTCTTCTCCTTCAAAAGAGTAATGAGTTCCCGGTTCTTTTCGTCCATGGTTGTGAGGAAGTTTTTCAGAATATTGAAGTGGAAGGCGGGCGTTAAGATCTTGCGACGTTTGTGCCAATGAGCTCCTGCAGATTGAGAGCTACTTTAGTCTGATGAAACAGAACCAAGCGTATTTTTATCTAGTTGTCTATCTGATAGGTACTGTGTTTCCGCAGCATGACAATTTCATATTTTAAGGTTGTTTATTCAGCCCTAGACCTGTCACAGGATTACAATGACTGAATAGTTAAACTGGCTTGGAATCGTAATTATTATTATTCATTATTCTATCAGAAGCAACTAAATAGGGAAGTTGAAAATGGCAATGCATTTAATATGAAGTTTTATTGATGTCTTTGCAAGACAGGTCACCTGATGGTAAGTAACTACCATCGCCCATAGACACCTGCAACTGAAGAGTCACAAGTGTGTCGCCGATCTTTGAGGTGGGAGTACACTCTTTTCTCAAAGGTTTGAATGTGTTGGTAAACGAAAGTTATTTAATGGAGTGCGAGGAGTACTTATGACAAAAGATAATGACGGGATTGCAACTGTTGAAAGAGTCATAATTGCAATTGTCATGCTAAGCGGCGGTAGCGTAATGGCTAAGGCGTCGGACTTGCGATCTAGTGGTTGCGGGATCGAATCCCACCCAGTACGCTACCGACGTGAATCCACTCCTAACAGAAGCATTTAGCTTAGCTGGAGGGGTTAACAAGAATGTTAGTATAAGTTCTGTTTTTTATAATAAAAACTTTCGTGAGTGGTATTCATATTTATCAAAAACTATACGGTTTTACTCACGTTTGCATTTCGGGGATGCCCGAAACTAGTCGGGCATCCCCGAAATACAAACGTGAGTAAAACCGTATAGTTTTTAATAAATAAGTTCTGCTTTTGCTTAGAATTTTAAAATTGTGGTGTGTGGCGTATGTTTAGGCGTTTGTACATGAAAATAATAAAGATAAACTAAACGATTGACTTTTAATTGAGCAAGCAAAGTGAGTTCAATGGTGATAGTTCACAAAACTCGTCTTGCAATTAAAACGTTTCATGAATGTGTTCAATTATGATTATGTTTTTTTTTTTTAAAGGATTCCGCATTAGGAATTTTTAAATTTTTTACTAATTGCATAAACAGCTAGAGTGTATGATAATGATAATGAGTGTTGTATATTCAGTACTCACTACTCACCGGTGCTCAACAACAAGCCATTGCCAAGCCAGCTCTTCAGGAACCCGTAAACCAAACTCTTTGTTATATTCTTCGAATGTGACAGCAGTAACTGAAAAAGTTTGGTGCCTAATAATAGAAAGTTCATGATCTTTTCCTAATTCCTAATAATAGAAAGTTATGATTATAATTCAAAGTGTAAACAAGAAATCATGAAATGTAACAAAAAAAAATCATAGAATTGATTAAGTACTTCATGATGACATGTGTCCGACCATTTCATGATATGGAAACCCGATGATATGGTCTACCCAGATTAGGCCTGCCATCACTTAAATTGCCGACGCCGGACAAGCTCTTAAAAAATCCCGGACACATGTGTGAAATCGAGATTCTTTCCCGGACACCATAAAAAAAACGCCGATTCTATTTTTTTTATTAAATTAAACAGCTTGTTCATCTAATAATTATAAGTTGCCCCTGCCAGGGGGACAAGGTTTACCCGAACACTTTTTGGAACTATTACAAATCCGGGGAAACCCGGGCGGATGGCAGTCCTAACCCTGATTAATGAATAACCAGCGTTGGACGGTATGAACATCTAATGGCACGACTTCATGATATGGTCAAAAACTACATTATTTCATGAAATAACCGAAGATACTCTTATCATGAAGTGATCAATCCTAAGATCTAGCCATGACAGATACATAATGTTGACCAGCTTTTAACAAGAACATTTAATAGCTACTTTCTTCATCTTTGTCATACATATACATATAAAATTTAGATAATTAATCAGTGATTTTTAGTTCTTTTCGTCTATTTTATTTTTTGTTAAAAAGATTTTTATTGATGTCGGTCGATGTAAAAACAACGGTGTTTTCCGGCTAAACATCGATATCAAAACATCGACGAATATCGATTATCCCTAGTGCGTAATTAATATACTAATTATTGCGAATGAGTAACGAGCACAGAAATCTAAATAAGGTAATAGAAATGGTATGTAGCTCTGGGATCTATCGAGAACGTATGTCGCCGGCCCGATACTACATCTACATACACAAATAATAACTACACGATCACGCGTACATATGCACCGAGAATGTTATCCAAACTGAACTAAGCCTTATGAATATTCTTTTTTTTTTTTTCTTTTTTAAAAAGACAACTCCCGCATTAGGGATAATCCTGTGTCGCAGGGGGCTTTACAAACATTCAAACAACGGACACAAAGAACACCCAGACTCAGGACACCTATTTGTGGATCACACAAATTTTTGTCCCGTGTAGGATTCGAACCCACAACACTCGGCGCGGCGTAGTGGCCACTAAAACCATTGCGCCAACCGTGCAGTCAAATTCACTAAGATTGATATTGCGTCGTATTGGTCCGCTCACTTCACACAAGGATAATAGATTCTGCATTTGTGGTAGTGATTGCGTAATCTACACTAGGGCTCAACTACGGGTAATACGGTACTATTTTATGTATTCTGTGGTAATACCGTAATACTTACGTAGTAATCTGTGGTAATACCAGGGTACTAAGGTATAATAGAAGAAAGTTACTAGTGGGTCCGTGCTTTATTGTTAAATATAATTTATTATTTAAAAATTTTAAAAAGATGAAGTATTAAAAATTAGTGTCCTGTAAAATGAAGATATTCATTAAATAACTGTCTTTTTGGAACAATTTCAATTGCATTTTTGAGTAACAATTAAGGCGGATATGACATTTAATTAAATTAATGACGTGGTTGTCAGTCGGGGACTGATCATATTGGTGAAAATGTATGTCATCAAATATAAAAAAAAAACAAACTTCACGTTACTCTCGCGTCCACCATTTCAAAGTATTTATTTACTTTTTTATTAAATCGGTTAAAACAATATTAACCTGAACTTACTACATTGAACAAGTTCCATGTGTTAATTGTAGGTACTGCAGATATTAACAGAGTACGTCGTTTTGTTGACATATTGAAGTCATCCTCCGTAAAATGAATCGAACAAATCCGGCTATAAGATGTGGGGAACTTTTTCTTTCTCGAGGCATATATGTTGTTTGTGAGTACTAGGGTAGGTAGGTATCCTAATATCGTTTAGCACATCTCTAGCTCGCGACGATTCTCTGTGACCGTGCCACTAGAAATGCTAAAGCAAACACTATTATTCATTGCGGTATACATTTCTTTTTGTAAAACCAAACTGTCGGATAGCATCCTACACAACGAGCAATGTAGTAGTAACTAGAAATAAAGCCGCAAATTATGCCAGTCGTACTATTTATTGGTAGAGTTTGGTTTTAAAATGTACTTTTATCAAAAACACCAATAAAAGCAAAAGAAAATACTTACCGATGAAAGTTATCCACATGTTATCCCTTGATTAGTGTAATTACACGTAGTAGACGAATTGCCGCAGTGGGCAATGTTGCAAAACACCATTTTTACAACCGCACTTGCCGAGACGAAAGTTTCACGAGTAACTGAGCGTAACATTGCGTACTGGTGGCGTCTGAGTCACCAGCGCGGCGCCAAGTTTACGCGTTCATAGCACTTCTAGTACCTTATTTAGATTTCTGTGGTAACGAGTAATCTCTCGACTGTGACACATTACTTTGTAGGAAATTGCAAAGGTACTTACCTCGACATCGGAGGGCCGAATAAAATGCAGAACTCTATGTTTCATTACTTTGAATAAATATCTGTCGCCATAAGTCTTTGAATACCCCATAAATACATCCAGTAATTTATCTACAACAGGAAATTATTAAATGGAATAAAAAACCAGACAGCATTAAAATTTCTAACCAAAACTTATTAAATCAAACAAAAACCCGCCTGCGTCTTAACTATAATTACACTTGAAAATTACGCCATACAGCCTCAGCCGCCATATCCATTTTTCTTTATTTATAGCCAGTGACACTCGGGATTATGTAAGGATTCCTTAAAAAATACATCACCTAATATTATCGCCATTTTACTTTCCATTTTACAAAGTTAGAGATCTCAGAATTCCCAGCAATAACCAGTTCCAGTTACAGTTTTGAGTTTTTAGACTCTGACCTTCTCGTGCTTTTATCCTACTAATATTATAAACGTGAAAGTTTGTGAGGATGTATGGATGTATGGATATATGGATGTTTATTACTCTTTCACGCAAAAAGTACTGAACCGATTGCGATGAAACTTAGTATGTAGGTAGCTGGAGACCTGGATTAACATATAGGCTACTTTTTATCCCGATATTATTATCGGGACTTACGCGGGTGAAACCGAGGGGTGCTGCTTGTATTTAATATTTATTAAATACTAGCTACTACTAATATTTTTCTCAATTTATTTATTTCTCTTTATTGTACACCTTTAAATAGTAAATATTGCAAAACAAGATACAAATGTTAAGGAATTAATGCGATCACGTAATAGCGGTAATAGGTATTAAATACCTCTGGATTGCCCGACGTTTCGACCAGGTTGCACTGGCCGTGGTCACAGTCAGTCTGTATAAATACATAATTAAATATGTCATAGAACGCGAAAGTTTAAAAGTTACTTCTCGAGCTTATGCTTAAACTTTTTTTTTATGGCATAGGGGGCAAACTAGCAGACGGGTCACCTGATGGTAAATAACTACCGCCTACTGGGCACCTGAGTCACAAGGGCGTTACCGGCCTTTAGTTGGGAGTAGGAGAAGGATGGAAGAGGGGAGTGGGAGTGGGAGAGGGAGTTAAGGGTTAGTGCCTCCGGTAACCTCACTCACTCGGCAAAAAGCAACTCAAGCATTGCTTCATTGCCGGTTTTCTGTGAGGCCGTGGCTTAAGCTCCTCAATCCCCTTATTGCCTACCTTTCCCTTACAATAAACCCAGAATTTTCCCATTTTTATTAAACTTTCAAAGGGCCCAGATAGCGGCAATAGGCCTTTGATATAGGTACCTCTGCCTACCACTTTAGGGATGCATGAGTACATGTATGTATACATTATCGATAAAGGAGTCGAGAAAGGTTAAAAAGGTTTTTATTTAACATTGAATGTTAAACAAAAGCTTACCATTAGGGGCTCGCATCAATTGATGGGTGTTCCCAATGATTGGCAGCCTGGGCGGGCCTGGCAAACCGTCCAGGGGATCTTCTCCATCGCTCAAGTACATCCACAATACTGCGACTAGGACTAACCCGATGACAGCTTCCACCAGCATCTTGGATCAGTTACTTGACGATCTAGATAAAGAGAAAGACGAGGAACGTTGTAGTGTATAATTAGATTTTCTTACGCCTATATTCATAAACCATATATTATAATACTAATAATACGGGTAGTCGCCCAGAGGTCGAAATTCGACTGCCATTTATTAAAATATTGTTGATAATCATTTTCTATTTTTTTAAATCATGATAACTCTAAAGCTTGAAAATAGTATAATTAAGGCTGGTTGTTAAGATTAAGTTTAAAATATATTCTTATCTTAATAGCCAGCCTTGCGCAACTCCCGTACAAAAACGCAAATGTGTGAAACGGACGCAAATTAAATTAAATTGTCCACAAAACTACAATTTGGAAAAATAAAATTCAAAACAGTTCAAATAAGCTGGCAAATTGTCATTATAATTGTCGCTTGTTGTTGACAATAGGGAATATGCATGTATTTTTTTTTTATCTTTTATTGACTTGTTCCATCATTCTACTCTAATAAAAAATATAAATAACCTTGGCAATGTTCAAATTAATTTTTAAAATAACATTGAAAACATCGATAAAATTTGATCTGTTTGAACGCCGCCATATTTCGCGGGCCTTGGATGACGTCAGATATCACGCTCAGTGTTTGTTTCATAAACTTAGTATACTTACTTGAAGTGTTACAGTAATTTTATACCGATTTTCAGTTGTAATTACTATGTATTGTAATTAATAGACGATGGATAAAGTTTAAAAAACATTTTATAAGTATTGCCTTGTCCCTAAGTGTAAAAACACTACGTAAGTACACCCAATACAGTATTTTTTCCTGTACAAAATAATAATGTAAAATACGAAAACAATGGTGTAAATTAATGAGAAGAGATGAAGTATCTTCAATATCGTGTTTATATTGTTGTGAAGATCACTTTAATGTAAGCATATTACAATTTATTTGCTAGAATAGTGTGAATTAGTCAGCAGTAGGTCATTTATGTTGGTTTTAAATATCAAGCAGAAGGCAACTTGCTTGTCTACTTAAACTAGGTAACAAAAGTCCAATAAAACTTCATGAATATAACTAACTATACATATCTTACCTATCCTTTAGATTTGACCTCAGCAGACGTAAAATCTGGATTTGATGCAAAATATGTAGTCATCATGAATGCATCTATTTTCGGTAGATTGTCCGATTGTTCTTTGACAAAACTACGTTCCGTCATCGTCCTAGATAATTTCTAATATCACTAAAATGCTTAAATTGCACTAGCTAAAAGCAAAAACCACGGAAACACCTATCTTTCTCCGTAACACTACGAATATAGGCGCCGATAAATGACAGGACGGGGAATTTGACGTCATGTTTTGTTTCGACCAATAGTGAAGCGTTTTGCAAAGTTGAATTTCGCTCCCTTATTTTGCATATTTTAATTAATATTTTTTGCAATTAAAGACGAACTAAATAAGAAAATAATTGTTTAGGCATAATATGTGGACAATAAAGATTCAAGGGAAAATTAATCAAGTAAATTTAAACAACATGCATATTCCCTATTATAATAACAACTAGCAACCCGCCCCGGCTTCGCACGGGTAGCAGAGACATCTTCAACAATCATCATCATATTTCAACGAATTTACACAAAACCTTAACAAATTATATACCTAAACCTTCCTCATGAATCGTTCTATCTACTGGTGAAAACCGCATGAAAATCCGTTCAGTAGTTTTTGAGTTTATCGCGAACAGACAGACAAACGCGGCGGGGGACTTTGTTTTATAATATGTAGTGATATTAAATATCCTCAGAGCTTCGTTCAAGTAATTATGATACGATCTAGGTAAGGTTTGAATGTCTATTTTTAGTTTAATGTTTCTGTTTATTTTTTAATTTTATTTTAATGTTTTGTATGCAAAACTGTTTATTTAATTTTTGTGGCGAAAGTCTTATTTGTGTTAGATGTGGTTGCCTGTAAGTAAATGAGCACAATGCATGTCTGTAATTCTTATATAGCTGTAAGAAATGTGTATCATTTGTTGGCGATCCAAACAAATAAAGAAATAGATAAATTGTACCCAACCACATAATAAATTATCGTGGTCATCAAACAATTATTTATCCTGGATGGGAATCTAACGATTGACCTCTGGATCATTAACCACTAGCCCAACAGATCCGTCACTTACTACGTCTATGGTTGCAAATGATCCCTGTGAGGCCGAGACGGGCCGCTATACATATGGTATTTTGTATTTATATATATTTTTAATTTTTTGTCGATAAATACACGTTGTAAATTTTATATTAACAAGTGAGTGTACTTTAGACATTGCTATTAAAGTATTTATTTTCAATATTTGAAGTAGGCGCTTACTCAAACATTACCTATTTGTTTAAAATTTATAAACTTATTAATAATTCAATGTTCTTTGACATGATACATAAAGGTCTTTTAAAGGATTTTAATTTGAAGTGAGCATTTTACTTTTAAGGTGCATTTGCTTTCGCTTTAATTTGTAATGGCAGAAAGAAAAGTCCTCCCGTGCGAGTAGTGATGATGGATCGAGGTAATTTGTAGGTCAGGGATGCTTTACCAGATGGACGGTTCAGACTCGAGCAGAAAGCTATTATTCACTAGTATTCAAGCTATGTAATATTCATTTACATTGACACCTGTTTTTGCTTTTTTTTAACATTAGTTGGTTACAGACTATACGGTTTTACTCACGTTTGTATTTCGGGGATGCCCGACTAGTTTCGGACCCGACGGGGGCTCTTTTTCAAGGAGTGAAGCGTCCTGCCGCGACGGTGTCAGGCTTTATACTGGGTTTACTGCCATCGGTTCCTTTGTCTTTCGGAACGTGCGGATGTAGACGGTTGCGTTGTGTGATGCGCTGTTGTTACCAACATTCACCGCGGTGCACACCATACTAACTGTACCACTTTTTGTCAGGCAGGTCTGTCAGGTCTGTCTCGTGGGACGTGAGTTTTAATGCCGACCGCCAGGCAGGGGGCAGTGACCACCCAATGTCTCTGTTGAAATTCGGACGAAGATTGACTTATCTCGATTGCTTGACGTGATAAAAACCGTATAATCTTCACACTCACTCACAAAAGTTTTTTATTATAATATTAGTTCGTTATTCAAAAATACTGTTTTTCACGCAAGTTTTTATTAATTGTTCATGAACATTTGACAACTTGAGACATGAAGATTGAACGTGACAAGAATTAATTTAAAACCTGTATAAATATCATAGCTTGCGAGAGTCGCGAAATATCGTTGCCTAAATCTCATAAATAAATATATTCTCAAATATTAAGATGATAAATAACGAGACGTTGCTTGTGATTCAAGTCAAGACCCTAGAAAATCGAATAGCCCCCCACTCGATATAAAAAATAAATATTTGTTATATTGAATCAGTAACGCTAGATAGACCTTGTATCGTATCGATATATCAATGTCTGAATAAGCTAATCTAAGTCAAGCATCATATCTCCTACCTAAAATTTTTTTAATCGATAAGGTACAAGAAATGCGCTGCAAGACTTGCATTTTTAACATGTTATGTTTTGATGGTATTATAACTGGTTTTAACAGGTAAAAAATATTGACCGTCCGTTTTTATTACTGTGTTCTCGTTTTTCGGAGGCTCTACTTATGCTTCAGTCTTTTATAATAAACCTTAACCGATTAATTAATACATTAATAAAATTTATAAAAGAGTAATTTACTCCAGGTAATTTTGTTTTACCTATATTGAGAGTCTGTGCGTGAGAGTCGTCATTCACTACCTGTGAATGATACATAAACTTAGTATGTGATCACTCTCACACACACACTCTAGAAATCAGGTTGAATAAATTTTACTAAACATCACTTCTAGTCGAAAAAGTCATTTACACCAAGGTTAGACGGTAAGACATGGGTATAAATGTCAAGAATTATAAAAAAATGTAAGGAACTGTATCTGGCTTATTTTTTTTTTCTTAACTTGACATATGGGATTTTCGTACATAAAAATGACGATCAATCCCACAGTATTTTATTCTAAAGTAACTACTACAGCAAGTACAAGTATTTACGAACTATTTATTATCTACATAATATTAAATACTTAAAATTAAATTTAAAAGCATTTTAGCTGCCCCTAACATCGGATCAGCTAAAATGCTTTGGAATTTAATTCCTAACATTGTTCAGAGATAATTTAAACTTACTTAACCACTGGGTTCCCATACCATTTGTACACATTACATAAGTATATGGTAGATGTCATCCTTTTTCCACATATCTACATCACAATTGGATGACCCAACCTTTTTCATTAAACATCCAAAACTTCTACATGGAATGGGACCAGTCCGCAACCAACATGCAGCGACAATTTGTTCCCTATTGAGCCTGGTATCCATGAACCATGGAATATGACGAGGTTCACATTGTATACTTTTATACCAAATACCCTTGACTTGTGAGCGTTCAACAAAACATTATTTAAATGCAGTATTCAATTTTAATTTATATTTTACTTAGCTACGCCCCTCGGTTTTATCAGCATAAGTCCCGATCCTGTTTGAATATGGGGATAAAAAGTAGCCTGTTAGTTAATCCAGGTGTCCAGCTATTTACATACTAAGTTTCATCGCAATCCGTTCAGTAGTTTTTGCGTGAAAGAGTAACAAACATCCATACATCTATATATCCATACATCCTCACAAATTTTCACGTTTATATTATATTATTAGTAGGATAAAAACTTCGGACCAGACTTCATCGTCTAATACAGCTTTTTTCGCTAATTTGTCAGCTTCGTCATTTCCCGATAGCCCAATGTGAGATGGAACCCATTGAATTGACACAGTGATGTATTGTTTAGTAGCAGCGCCCCGCAGTTTCACCCGCGGAAGTCCCGATCCCTTAAGAACATCGGGATAAAAAGTAGCTTATACGTTAATCCAGGTCTTCAGCTTCAGTTCAGTAGTTTTTGCGTGAAAGAGTAACAAACATCCATACACATTCACAAACCTTCACGTTTATAATACTAGCAGCACCCCGCGGTTTCACCCGCGTAAGTCCCGATCCCGTGGGAATATCGGGATAAAAAAAAGCCTATGCGTTAATCCAGGTCTCCAGCTATCTACGTACCAAGTTTCATCGCAATCGGTTCAGTGGTTTTTGCGTGAAAGAGTAACAAACATCCATCCATCCATCCAAACTTTCACATTTATAATATTAGTGGGATTAGTAGGATTATATACAAAAAAATCCGGTCCCGCAGCAGGCCCACAGAGGTAGATTTCATGTTTTCTAAATTTTTATCTCCAAAAATATAAATCGCATTAAAAACTTTTTAGTCTACATTGTAAAGAAAAAAAAAATTAGCTTTCAGTTTACAGTTTCGGTACTACGAATTTTTTTCCAACAAATTTTGGTTTCCCCCCCTCCCCAAGTTAAGGATGGAATCATTTAGGGTTCATATTAAAAAATGTTCGTATTTACTATGGGCATGCTATTAATGTTAAACGGTCCAAAAATTTTCCATAGGAAAAAGTTATGCTGAAAAAACTGATTTTTGAAAATCTGACCCCCCAGTCCCCTGTGGGGGAATATCCCCCCCCCATTCACGAATTTAACCTTAATTTTTGCCCTGTTGATTTGTCGTCCAAGTTTGAAAGCAATCGGTGCATAATTGCGACCTCTAAATATCATGCCGGTAAAATTGAGGTATCTACATAAATATATACATATATAAACTTTTTAACTGGCGATTGTTTTGGGGTCTAGGGATCGTAACTAGACTTCCTGTAAAGAAATTTTTGGAAAACTCGACAACTGGTACAAAACCAATAGGCAGACTTTTCTTCGAAAAATCTACCTAAAACAACCACGACAAGGCCATGTAGTACGAATGTAGGCCATGAATGTAAAAAAAATAAGGGAAAGTGAGTTTGAAGTAGTTCAATAAATTGTATCAAATATCGTCCAAAAACTCGAAATGATAATTGGGCCATCTGTGTTGCCCGGACGTATATTAACGAATAATTAGTATACAACCAACATCAAAGTTACAGCAGTATCGCGCAGAAATTACAGATGGCGTAAATAAAATAAATCAAGTCGCGGTCAGCATTTCTCGTTGCTCTATTTTTTTTTACTTTTTTCTCGTTATCCCTTATCCGCCGAGCGTCTGAAGTGTATGGTGCGCTATGGGACTTCATACCAAAAATAATTTAAAGTGACTGTCCTGTAAAATCACAAAAAGTGCAGTTATGCCCTTGCCGTACCAAAGGGGCGATTTGTGCACACAAATTAGCGCTACATTCGAGTCGCATTTAAAAAAATACTTAAAATAAATCACCTGATTATTCCAGGACACCAAATTGACCATTTGTTATTTATGCACACTTTGTGCATATGGAACAAATAACATTCAAACAAAATCAATACACAATAATTTATTACCTTGAATAGTCTATAAGATAACGAAGACTTTGTTATTTAACTGTGATAACATTATCATTGAAACGAACACGATAAACTTCACTTACTTGAATTAAAACTCTAGATACAATGCAATGCAATTTTTTCACAACACTGCAAAAGTACATTTGAAAATCTACCTAATTATTCCGAAGTCAACGTGAGCGTGATATCGTCTATTGTGAATGACTGACACGAATATCTACGTCCGGTAATAGATATATATACGGTGCTACACAGCCCGTTTATCTTAAAATTAAAATCGTCAGTTGATAAGGTGGGTTGGCGCAAAGAGTACCTACTATACGTTCAAAGTTAACATCTCTCATGTAAGAAATTTCATACGTCAACAGAATTTTCATATTTCATTTATTAGAAAATCAGACAAAATAAGTGTATTAAAACATAATTGTTTTTAAACTTTCGCGACTTTGATACATATTAGATGTGTAATTCAGTGAATTCGTGACCACGATCGGTGCAATTCGATCGAAAGGTCGGGTAACCAAGAGGTATTGTACCTTTTAAATATTATCGGGATTAAGTCCGCAATTACACATCTAATATTTTTACATAACTAGAAAGGACTATGTCCATTTGTTCGAAGATTTGGCTTGACGTGAACAGTTACTAGTTAGACAAATATGATAAAGATTTTGTAGCTCATACTAACAAACAGAATTATATATTATGGTAGTAGGAGAATTCATGTAACATTTTTTTTTTAACATTTAACATTTCAGCAGGCCATATAAATAAAACACTCTTTATTATTATTTTTTATTATTCTGAATCATAAGTTAACAATATATTATCCAAAAATTGGGCTAGTGGTTTTATATTTTCTCATAACTTGCCCAACCTAAAAAACCAAATGATTGTCATCACATGAGCGCACCCACCTTCATTTAGACTGCCATTCATTTTTGAAGTTGTTCTTCTAAACCTAAAAGTCTTTCTAAATTAAAAAACGCGTTTTAGCTTTTTTTTTTAATTTTGTAATTGGAATATGTAAGTAGGTATGTATGATAGTTTTATTTAAACTTTTCGATAATCGATTTTTTAATACGTCTACGATTAAAATATTTTTACAAACTATTTTCTGCAAATTTTTATAAAATTTTAATGAAATAATGATATATAATCATTAATATTTTGATGGCTTAACTTTCAAATTTCGAAACTAAAAAATATCGATTATTTTTACTATTTACAAAAAATATTAAGCCATCGATGTGATTGTTATCGTCTGTTTTGTTAGTTTGAGTGAAGTATTAGATAGAGAAATTATAAGATGATAAATAGATGTGTAAATGTGGACTTTCATTTGACAATATTTACAAGGTGTAACACATTTTTGTTTGCCTGAAATTTCGATAGAATTGCTCCGATCATGGTCTTGGTAACTACTCAGTAATCTGTGGTCTCGGACAGACTGCAAAGTTGTGTGTTGTGTGAAGGGTTATAGAGTTGTATTTTGTGATTATTCTCAACATGCGGACAAAAAGTATGGTCCATATTCTATGGCAGGGATCACCTATTAATTACCTTTGAGGTCCGTTTTTGACGTGATAACGTCTTATAAATCGATGAACGCCGGCTGCACGCACGAAAAAGCATGACTCACTGTCACGTTCTGCCTGAGCCGAGCGTGCAAGCGAGAGCGCGGAACAAGCCATAGAAAGGTACGATTGGCCTAAGCGTTCGGCTTGTGACGCATCTATCTCTCTTCCACTGTTTTCTTATGACGTTAAATTATTTCTTATGACTTTACAGACAACCAATTTTTTATAACTTATTTATTTTCAATCAACTTTCCGATCATGTGATTCTCAAACCGGAAAAAAAATTAGAATGTTCAAAGCCTTCTCAGTGCTTTGTCACTCAATAATTTTTCAATAATATGACTGTCGCGGTCCGTTTCTACTTCCTACCTCCTCTCACTCCCCAGCCTTAGGAGAAGAAATCCGACGAAGAAAAACCGAAATATTGTTTGATTAAATAATAAACTGATAATTTTTGAGTTAGCTTCCTTTAGATCTATGTGTATGATGTAATGAACAAAAGTACAAAGGGTTTTTTTTTTTATATTAATGTAAAAAAAAATATTTCTTGCCTTGAACTATTTGTCTGAAGTGAGGAGTAAAGTTGGTGCACACACTTTTATTTAAAGCTTATGACAAGAAACTTCCGTTATTTTTGTATCTACGTTCACAAGTAATGATGAAGTTCATCTAGATGATAGAATCTTAATCAAAGAAGATTCAATTTCTGTTATAAGTTGTAATGTTTACCTAAGGTCTGTACAAAATAGATCGGCGGTCCGGATTCGGATCGCGGTCCGCAATTTGATGACCCTTGCTCCATGGGCTGTTTAAAGAAATATATTATTATATCTATTTCACTTTCATGAAACGTTTTTTGTTAAGACTTTGACACTTTTTTTAACGCCTACTCAAGTCTGTCTTTGTTAATTGGATACCTGCCTTTTGAGATTAATACGAGATAATCACTTACCGTGTAAAGGTCACACAGTGGTATCAAAAATATTTGGTGTTTATTGTAATAGTGGTTTAAAACTAGTTAAACAAGTTGAATTGTAACCTTGACCAAATCGCGGGGCCTTTTTATTGCTATTTCACGTTTTGATAACGAGAATAAATATAATATATTAATTTATGTTTTACTATTTACGTTTACAAGTTTTGATTGCTTCGAAATAGCGTCAATTTACGCTTCTTTTCAGTCTTTGATATGAGAAAAGTTTGGTCTACGTACTATTGTAAGCATGCGTGTTAGTACCTAAAAAAGATGACAGATTGGATCAGTCCATTACAGCCTCACAGAAAACCGGCAGTGAAGCAATGTTGCATTGCTTTTCGCCGAAGTGAGTGAGGTTACCGGAGGCCCTAACCCTTTCCCCCTCTCTTCTTCTTCCACCCTTCCCCTACTCCTTCCTTAAAGGCGGCAACGCACTTGTTTCTCTTGAGTTGCGCAGGTGCTCATGGGTGGCGGTAGTCATTTATCATCAGGTGACCCATCAGCTCGTTTGCCCCCTATATCATAAAAAAAAATCCCTTCCAGCCAAGACATTAAATAGCTAAAAACTACTGAAAAGTCTCGAAGAATAAAACTTATTCAACCATCAGCACCAGGATAGCTTTCCCGGAGGCTTCCTTCTTAGCGTATCGCGGGTCCCTTGCAATAGACCCACGTGTGACGAAACACCGCGTGGTTTTAGTCGGTTCGATTCCGACATACCACTTCAACGTTAGCTCCGGCGAGGAAACCCCCACGGGTCATCAGACCCGTTCCACATCCCGACCCGGTTTCCACATGAAAAAAAAGCACCAGGATAGCTTACTTCATTGTTATCTTTCATTGTAAGATGTTTACAAACTCATTAGGCTTCCTAATAAGCTTTGGTCTCCTGATATTAACGCACAATGCTGTGATAAGTAGCTACTTACTTGCTGCGCGCTTGCTGACGCATACTGCTGCGGAACAAGAAACCATTCTACCGTATAGCTATACGCAGCGTCACGACGCATCGTTGCTGTCTGTGCGGAGAAGTGGTCAATTGATTCTGACGCAGCTACCAAAATAGAAGTGTCAACATGAACAATATTTTTGAAATTTGTGCTTTGTTTGAAGAGGAGGAAGAAGAATTTATAGTACTTTGAAAAGACATATACGCAGTCTTAGTTACATGTCTTTATTTTTCTATAAAGAAGGGTAATTGCGGATTAATGCTCTTAAATTATCTTTAAACAAATCCATTGTCAACTCTTGACGCACACCGCACTGAAGGCACCGCGTTGTGCGGAGTACCCGCTCCCCATTTCACCGCGCTTGCTGACGCATACTGCTGCGGAACAAAAAACCATTCTAGACGTTGTTCATACGATTATGTGTCCGACAGCGCATACCGCAGCGTTGTGGGCTATGATCAAGAGACCAAAGCTTTAGCAAGATCCCATATCCACCAGAATTACTATACACACAGATTTAACGTGTATAAATGTTACGACGACGACGACGACGACTGTTCAAAGACGACTTCAAAGTTGACGGTTAATGCTTGCGTTTGAGCTTTAAAATATGTATCTACATAATCTGTTAACTCGTGGCATCGTGACACACACACCCACACACACAGCACACATCACACAAAATCAGCTTTACTTAGTAATGATTTTCACAAATACGCAACTCGTAAATCATTGCTTTTGAACGTTATTTTGTCTTTGGTACATTTAATTTAATTATCTAGCTTTCCGAAATCCGACATCTATGGTTAAGTAGGACTTTTTAGCCTTCTATTGGGATTCTGGCGTATAGGAATTAATTTGATAAATTGTACACCCGACGCAAAAAAGAGCGTTGTTTTAAGTTTAACGTGTGTATCTGTGTGTCTTTGTATCTGTCTGTGGTATTATAGCTCCTAAACGGATGAATCGATTTCGTTTTTTTTGTTGAAAAGGTGACTTGCTCGAGAGTGTTCTTGAGCTGTAATCGAAGATCATCAGCTCCTTTCTGTCTAGAGTTAGGAGAGGCTGGTAACTTGTTATACAGGTCTATGTACCTAGTACAGATACCAGTCGCTCACACAGACTCACTTGTAACATCATTTATTGTAACCATAACTTTTTTTTATGGTATAGGGGCAAACGAGCAGATGGGTCACCTGATGGTAAATGACTACCGCCGCCCATGGGCACCTGTAACTCAATAGTCACAAGTGCCGCTCCTTAAGGTGGGAATAGGGGAATAGGAGGAGAGGGGAGGAGGCGGGGAGAGGGGAAGGATGGGAATAGGGGAGAGGGAAGGGTTATGGCCTCAGGCAACCCCACTCACGCGGGGAAAAGCAATGCAAGCATTGTTTAACTGCCGGTTTTCAGTGAGGCCGTGGTATCGGGCGGAGTCGAACCGGCCCATACGTGCCGAAGCATCGCTCTCTGAGAGAGAAAAAAATAAAGTTATTATTATTATTTTGTTCGATAAATTGTTGCCATCTGGTAAGTAGTCACGTAATCCCGTTGCTGTAGAAATCGTGGGATTTTTGATAAAAAAAAACATTTTAATAATCTTTTTTCTACTTCGGGCTCGGACTTCCTGGCAACAGCCAATTCGAGTAACAGGTACCCGACCCTGACCTCTTCGACTTATGGCTTATACTCCCCAATCCATTAGCCTAAGCAATACCCCTTTCCTTCCTTCTTACCTACCTACATAGTCCTAAAGAATCTGGTTGACGGCAATGGGCTTGCCCCTTTTACGTGAGTGGGACTTAATTATACCTAGTTGACATTGAGCGTGTTTAAAATTTATTTGTGTTTGAAGCTATAAAAGTTAACTTTAATTGCTGACATACTTAAACACACACTTAAACAGAACTAATCCACACTTAAGCCACAGTAAATACCTATTTTATTATTTATATTACTATCAATATTTTTTTTTAACATAAAATAGTTAAATTTAAAAAAGTCCACCCCGATCCCCACCCGACGCAAAGCTGCCCATTACACAGGCCGCGTTTCCCCGCTGTACGGCAATGGACAACCTTTGCGCCAAGTAAGACCCGGAGCGACTGTCAAATCCCCGCTCTCTAAGGCGACGGCCGATCTCTCTGATAAACGTAAGGGCATCAGACCCCCAACATCCAGACGTCTCGAACGCTAGTGGTACAAACAAGTAATTTTCACCCAGGGGGGCATTTTTCTCCCGCACTCTCAGCGGCAGCCCCAGCCATCTGTGTTGTGTGCGTCAGATGAGAGCCGCGAAAGTATTGACACACGTAGCATCCCACACCTAACTCCTCCCTTTTGCCATGGGACCAGCGTCAAACCACTGGGTCTTTAGCCATCGGAGCGACTGAGACCTGGCGGTACCAAGACGCATGGGACATTTGCCGAAACCAAGGCCCTCCGGACAAAGTCGTTTAGGGCGTGGTGTCGAGGAAATCTCCCCGAGCATCGACCGCAACTCAACGCATGATGACCGTTGGCCCCCACCAAGGACCCGCAGATGCATAGGTGTGGTTGACAAATATCGCAGCCCAGACGGAGGGCCACTGCCACACGCAAAGAGTCACTATCGAGGAGCGTTCCAAACTAAGGGGAGGGCAAAGCCTGCAACCACGATCCAGACTCCACCCTCGACACCACTCTGAGTCTGGCCAGATCCGTTCCCCCAGACGCACTGACAAGTTGGTCGAGCTCAGACTTGTACCCCACTTCGTCCCAAGCACGCTGCCCTTCCAAATATCCAGGAAGGGGTGCATTCGGGAAGAGCGACTTCCACTCCGCTACTCCTCCAACAGCAAAAGGTATGATAGCCCTGCCTCCATCAGGCGATAATATTTTAGAGACCAGACTAACAACCCCATGCGCCGATGCGAGAAGGGCAGGCAGACACACATCCCTCACTCGTCGCACACCCAGACCACCAGACCGTACAGGCAAAGAGGCTTGGCTCCACTGGGTATCATGCAACGACACATTCAAATTACTTTCCACCGTACACTTCAAGGAACTATCAAAGCAAGATACATCTTGAGGAAACCACCAGACGGGAGCCGTCCTTAGAAGATAGGTAATCTTTGGAACCGCAAAACACATTCTCAACAGAACCAGGGCTACGTGCGCAGAGATGTTAGTGAGACGGTTCTGAGCAAGTAAAAGGAGACGTCTCCCGACTCCAATAGCCTCGGAAACTGCCTCAGGATAATTAAAATATGAGAAATAGGTGAACCCAGAAGATTAAAAGTTTCACGAGACAGCTCCTTGAGGCCAGGTAGGATGGAAGAGACAAGAGAGAAATTATTGGAGGGGCCGGCTCCGCATTGAAAAAACTCGCACTTATCTGTGTTAATCTTCAAACCTAGGTCTTTAAAGAGGGGAAGCAAAGTAAGGATATCTTCCCTCATATCTTCTGGCTTTATAAAATGTATTTAAGGTATATATATATGATTTATTATGTATCTATTTTCGCTTACATTCTTATAGTTCAATAAGCTACTGAACTGAGTTTGTACACCTGCAAACTGCCCTATGCACTAATCCATTAGTCTTGTCCATCTTAAGGATGCCTGGAAGAAATCGCAACTAGCGATAAGACCGCCGATTGTATCAGTATTCAATGTTTTTTATAATACATGTTATAACTTTTCCATGGTGTACAATAAAGTATTAGTATTGTGTTTAAGACACCTCTGCCTTCCCTTTCGTTGATACAGCCGTGGAGGGTGTACACGTATGTATATATATAACCACCTTCTCGCTAAGAGCAATGTCTTACAGCAACCTTGAACTGACAAAAACGACCATAAAGAGGCCGAACCGCGGTTAGTTTTTGCAGCAAAAAAGACTATTAAATTCTCATTTTGTGCCGTAATCCGGGAAAAAGGTGATATAATTATTGTCGATGGACTTTGATCGGTTTTGGAATGTTGGACTATAACCGTTGGACGTGGTTATGCTGTGCACAGGTACTAGAAACACGGTTATTGCTCAAAATGAATCATAGCGTAATTTAAAAGCATACACCAACCTATCATATGAATACGAGTAGTAATAGGAAAGAAATATTGGACTTTGACCATGTGATTTTGAACGTTGGACCTTGACCACTGGACTTTATGCTGTGCAGTGTTGTCAGCTCGTGGTTTTTTAGAGGACAATTTTTGTTTTTTTAATAATAATATTTAATTTATTAGTTTCACAAAGGTTTCTACATTATTTATAACATATTTAATTGCAATTCTATAGTATTTTAAAACATATTTAAACAACATAGACCTTTGTGAGAAACTGGTATCTGAACTAGAAAAATCCGATCAGACAGCCAAGCAGTCCCATATACATGGAATCTCAGATAGTGTGCGCGTGTGCGTGCGCGTGCGCGTGTGCGTCTGCGTGTGCGTGTGTTTTCGTGAAAATCTAAATTTGCCCATATCTTTTTATCGTGTTGACTCAGGACCTTGATTTTGATACACCTAATAGGGACTATAGAGTATCTGGTATAAATTTCAACTTGCTAGGTCTAACCGTTCCTGAGAAAATCGGTGGTGACACACGGACAGACAGATGGACAGATGGACGAGAGAGTGATCTTATAAGGGTTCCTTTTTTTACCTTTTGAGGTATGGAACCCTAAAAATTATCGAAATCGGACTACCTTGTAAAAAGTTTTGCGTGGTCATATAAAAAAAAATACGGGTTGACTTGTGAACTTCCTCAGTTCTTTCGTCAGTTAAAATGGTGTCTATTCTATTATATTCCCAATATATAATTATCACGAATCAAACTCAAAGGAAGTGATTTTTCAGCATTCATATTTTTAGCTTTATTTTTCGCTCGGATTGTAATCCGTTCTTGGAATCAACATTACAAACAAAATTGGTTGCCGATTGTTAATTGTTATAACAACATGTTCCCCAAACTCACACTTATTATTATTTTTTACTACCTACTCATTTTCCTATATATTTAGAGCAAATCTTCATTAACTCGACAGTAAAAACTGCTAACTTACACAGTGTGTTTCTTTTTAATTAAATTAGATTTTTAATGGAGTTTCAAACAGGTATATTAGATTTTCACACACAGGAAACGGACAATCACATACAGTTTTTGCATCAGGAGATAATGCGGTACTTATAGACTAATGATAATGACTAATGTCCGTAAATAAAACGAATCGTTTTTTGTGTATTGGAAAGCGACATTAGACCAAAATCAAAATCGCTCGTCGAGTCCTATGAAGCTGTGACCCTTTTACCCCAATAATTAGCAGCAGGGATCTATTACTACCAAGATACCCCTATCGAGCTAGCAGGGGCAAGGCTAGGTGTGAGCAAGATCCTTGACGAGCCCCATGAAACTGTCTTGGATCCTGTAACGTCTATAATCACGAAAGGTTAGGCAGAGGTGTATTAAAGACCCAGTTGGGCGACGCAGCGTCGGGCCCTCACTGCAGTCATCGGAGTGGATCTGTCGCTACCGGCTGTCATTCGCTCCATGGCCGGTAGCGACAGGAATTTTACCGCGGTCGCAACCTTCTGTGAGGAAGTCATCTCGCAGAAGGAGGCGGCGGAAAGGGTCCGGGAGGACGACCTCCACTCGGACCTAATTCGCCGCCGGCGAACCGGGCGGCGGAATCGCGCTTACCAGCGCCTCATGCCGCCCTGAGTGTGGCCGCGGGTGGACGGGACGGGTTTTCCCCTTCACCGGTATAGTGGCCCCCCGCGAGGAGGCAGCGTCCGCGTGTGCCTGGACGTCGCCTAAATGAGAGGTTTTTACCCGAAGGTGGTGCCCGCGCTTTTGCGGGCAGGCGCTAGGAGGGTTCCGGATGTCTTAATAAAAGCTGTTCCCGGATCCCTCCTATTTAAGGCGCAGTACGGCACACCGTGTGGTTTTAGTCGGTTCGATCCCGACACACCGCCCCATCGTAAACCCCGGTGGGGTGACGGCCCGAGGGGGTTTCCACACGCACAAAAAAAAAAAAAAAAGAGGTGTATTAAAGACCTTCATTTTGCCAGTTATAATTAGATTGCATTCACGTAATAGAGAGCAAGCTTATTGCCGCCAACCTGGCACTTTGGGAATTAAAGATGGAAAAATCATGTGTAGTGCATGACGTAGATTGTTACGTATAATGATATGAATCGGAAGTTCATACACATGTTATATTTAGTTGTCTATTTAACTTGTATTTAATTATTACATGTAACTCAGTGAAAAGTCTTATTATTGAATATCGTATACGTCATATTTATTTTGGTGGTAATGATACCGTCAATGAAGCAAAATATTTGTACGAAGTTTATACGAAGCAACCTTATACATACCTCCATCTAAATAGATGGAGGTATGTATAAGGTTGCTTCGTATAAAAAACCAGTTACAAATGATAAATTGGATTGTCCACCTACATACGTGCCTTAACATTTTATATTATAAAATGTTAAGGCACGTATTAATAATCCTTACAATATATCACAATGATTAAGAAAACACTGTCGATTTTAAAATCCCACTAATCCTTCTATCCCCCTAATATCATAAATGGGAAAGTTTTGATGGATGGATGGATGTTTGTTACTCTTTCACGCCAAAACTACTGAACTGATTGCGATGAAACTGGGTATGTAGATAGCCGGAGACCTGGATTAAGACATAGGCTACTTTTTATCCCGATATTCCTAAGGGAATAGGGGCTTACGCGGGTGAAACCGCGGGGCGCTGCTAGTACTTTAATAAAGGAGGATCTTTGTTCTCTGACATCTCCGCCAGTTGTGAAACGATTTTTTTTTATTCTAATGAATTGATTGTACTAACTTTTAAACTTTTGCGTTCCATGATGTACTTGATTACGTATTTATACGGGAATTAACGCGATCACGAAATAGGTATTACATACCACTGGATTGCCTGACGTTTTGAACCTGGTCGTTTCATTCGTGATCGCGTTAATACCTATATAAATACATAATTAAAAATTGATTGTACTCAAGGTTGGCAACATCTAAATTTGAAAAATAAGTCAGCTCTAAGGTTGGGAAATTAAGCCATGAAGTATACAGCTTATTTGAATTTACCATTATTTAGGCGCATAGCAGTCGGTAATACTATTTTTAAAAGATAGGCAATTCTTATTATTGTCGCCCCGAATTACATTAGTTACATAATTACTATTACGGCAGTGATCCGAGTGGGCCGGTAAGGGAGGTAGCTCTTGGCTCTATCATCAGAACAGCTCCAAAATGTCAAATTATAGTACCAAACTACTGTGTGTAATTTTATTATTTACTTTTATCACTATCACATGATATATGCTATATTATAAGTATGTTATGATTCTTCACTACATATTGTGAAAGAAAGTCCCCCGTCACGTCGGTCTGTCTGTCTGTACGCGATAAACTAAAAAACTACTGAACGGATTTTCATACGATTTTCAGTAATAGACAGAGTGATTCATGAGGAAGGTTTAAATGTATAATTTGTACCCGTGCAAAGCCGGGGCGGGTTGCTAGTTAAAAATAAAAATATCTCATATTTCAACACTTCACACCAAAACTACCCTGGATTTCATCTATTTATTGCCGATTTAACCATCCAAAAGTCGCCTGGAAGAAACTGCTATCAGTGATAAGCCGCCTTTGTACATATTCACCTAATGTATTTCTTGTAAAACATTTTTGTTGGTGTAGTAATAAATATAACTTCTATTTCTATTCTACATCCAATTACATACAAAGTTTCATTTTGATACGACTATAAGAAGTAGGTGAAAATTCACTTCCGGTTTAGTTTCCATAGGTAGTTAGTGACAAGCTAATAAAAGGTAGTTAGTGACACACTAATAAAAGGTAGTTAGTGACAAGCTAATAAAAGGTAGTTAGTGACAAGCCTGCTATAGACAGAATAATACCATTTTACAGAAATAACATTTGTGACGAATAAGTTAAAACTTAACTTTGCCTGCAATATCGTGGTTTTTGTTCATGAGTGTTGGTGATCATAATCTCTCTTTCGACTCTCCTTTACTGTCTCTAGTAACTTCGACCAGTCTTCGCTTTATATACGCCAATATTCTGGGACAGTCTAGTCACGAATAGGTATTGTAGTTAAATTTATACTAATTAATAACTAAATTATAACTTAATGTAGCCATCTAAAGCAATACAACATTACATAAATTCAAACACAAATAAAACCAAAAATATAAGAATTAGCTATTTATTGAGGCATAGGATATATTAACTCTTAGTTTTATTCTTATAAAAAGCTCTCTTCCTCCTCTCTCCTAATGAAAACTTTGCTGTGCCCAACAGGGTCCATAGTTAGTTCTATCTTTATATTTAACATCCTATCAATGTAATTATGGAATGCAATAAAGTAATGAGTAATGAGTAATGAGTAAAAGTCCAAGATAGATTTGGGTACCCAATTCGATTCTTTCCCGACCCAATTTTTACACTAGATTTGAGAACTCAGGGTCTAGAGTTTGATCTATTTCAAACTTCAGACCAAGAGTTCTTAAATCAAAAAGAATCGAACAAGTGTTCTTAACTTTACCGATCGATTAATCTATGTTTGATCGATATGCTCTCTCAAATACGACTTCAGTGGTTTACAAAGGAAAATTCTCAGAAATATGTTCGTATTCGAACTACTGGAAATAGATAACATCATTATGTTACAGAAAACCGTGTTCAAATAGAACTGTTGTTCTGGTATTTCTGCTGGTAAGTAGGTTGGCAGAACTCCTTTAGAAGCTTTGGCAATGTGAGAGTGATAAGGTGCAAATTATGCTGCTATCAACATAGTTGTCAATGTATATCTGTGTGGGGTTGTGGTCCGTGTAGACACGCCAATAAAAGCCCGTTGTTAGTGTACCAGTTACGTTGGGTTTCCTAACCCGTTAGCTATCATAAAAGTTACGATTAAGCTACGGCCAAACATGCGCGTTTGTCACGCGGGACGCGAAGCGGAAGCGTCTACGACGCGAAACTGGTCGTGCAATATTTATTATATGTGAATATTAAGTGAAATCGCTTGTTATGTTATTCAAATTGGATGTTTTTTTTTTTTATTTATAGTATAGGGGGCAAACGAGCAGACGGGTCACCTGATAGTAAATGACTACCCATGTGCCCATGGGCACCTGTAACTCAAGAGTCACTTGGGAATAGGGGAAGAGCGGGAAATGGGAGAGGGGGATTAGAGGGGAGGAGAGGGGGAGAGGGGAAGGTCGGGAACAGGGGAGAGGGAAGGGTTAGGGCCTCCGGTAACCTCACTCACGCAGGAAAAGCAATGCAATCACTGCCGGTTTTCTGTGAGGCCGTGGTATCGAGCGGAGTCGAGCCGGCCGATACGTGCCGAAGCATGGCTCTCCCACAAAAATGTAAAATGTAATGTAATGTACTAAAAGTTTCTCGTTATGTCATCTTCTCTGACTCTGGTGAAAAAGATTTTTTATGGCTAGCCTTTGCGGAAGAAACAAGACAGTAAGTAGTGATTGACGAATGTAAGCCGTACCTAAGTGATTACGTAATTTTCTGTATTATCGTCAGTTGTAGTTATTTTGTGGAACTAAAATGATATAAAATACAAACAAAATGAATTAAAAACGCCTGTCTACTAGACGTGGGCATCTCGCTTCAGTTGATGTTGTCTGACTGACGTTCCCGCTTTGTTTCTCGCGTCCTGCGTCGCTGACGCGCTGGTTTCTAACCGTAGCTTTATGTGCATTATATCTATGTATGTGGGTATGAATGATTTCTTAGAAAAGGGTGCGATTCGTTAATTGATGGCTTTCTCCTAAAAACACTATTAGGTTCACGCACACCATAAAGCTACATAAAAAACGAACAGAGCTAGATTATACGAGCTCTAAAATTGGGTCACAATGACTAAGATATTTTTTAAACTAAATACCCTGTAGCGAACATACTTTAATCAATCTTCTGCACAATAAACAACTATAGATCTGAATAAGCAGTACACTACTTCTATTTTCCTTTAATCTTTAGCTTTTATGACGAAATAATCACAACCAAAACAAACAATGTTCTAAGTAGTTAGTTAGTAAAATAATAAACATTTAAAAAACATTCTGTTTCTATATTTAGACATAGAATGTACAAGAGCAAGTACTTTACAATCAAAATCATAATAAAAACGATCTAATCAAGGGGTACAATAATTCTATCTTTCTTTAATATTGAGCTTTTGTTACGAAGTTATCGCAACCAAAGCCAACAATGTTGTAATTCAACAAAAGTAAGTACCTTGTAAAAATCTTTTACGCTATCAAAAACTATGTAATGAAGTAGTACAACACTTCTATCTTTCTTTAATCTTTAGCTTTTATGAAAATATTACAACTAAAACAAACAATGTTAAAGTACTCAACCATTAAAATAATCCCCTGTTGGTCTAGTCATCTAGAGGTTAGTGACCCTGACTGCTACGCCGTAGGTTGTGGGTTGGATTCCCATATCACGGCTATAACCATCTTATGATGGTAAGCGGTCACCGGTATGTGTAAATATTCTACTTCCAATTGAACTCTGGTGACCCCTTCTACAGAACAAAAACAGCGTTATACTAGTAGTGCAAGTCAGATCTTTATCAAATCATATTTACGAGAGACCTATGTTTAACAGTGAACGATGAAGAAATCCTACTTCCTACTAATATTATAAACGTGAAAGTTTGTGAGGGTGTATGGATGTATGAATGTATGGATGTTTGTTACTCTTTCACGCCTAAACTACTGAATCGATTGCGTGAAACTTGGTATGTAGATAGCTGGAGACCTGGATTAACATAACGGTTACTTTTGATCCCGATATTTCTACTGGATCGCTACTTAACCGGCTAGTATATTATAAACTTGAAAGTTTGTGAGGATGTATGTATGAATGTTTGTTACTCTTTCACGCAAAAACTACTGAACCGCTTGCGATGAAACTTACGGTACACGTTTTATCCCGATATTCCTACGGCACCAGGACTTACGCGGGTGAAACTGCGAGGCACAGCTAGTAAAAAATAATTTCTATCAGTTCTTGTATATATGATTGTACGTTGGGCTGTATTATTTCGAAATTTCAGACTAAAGTGTTTTTGTTTGAAGATGAACCACCGCCGACGTCTGTTTAAATGTCCTGATCCGTAAAAAAAATAATAGTTGCTGTATTTTAACCTAAAGAGGAATATTGGCTATGGTTGTGCTCGGTAAAGTGTAGCCTGTTACTGCTATATAGTATACTGAGTTTAACTTAAGTATAAGAAGCCTTAAAAAGTGAATGACCAAACTCAAGACACGATACTTGGCTTTAGCATTAAGATAAGGACCCTGCGCAATGAGCTGGCAAAACTACGGACTATTTGCACCAAGCTAGAATCAAATTGCTGGGACACCCTCCTTATAGTCCGGATTTAGCGCCATGCGACTTTGCACTTTGTAAAAAAAAATGTCCTGCCGTGACGTCGCGTCAGGACGCTTCACTCCTTAAGAAAGGGCCCCCGTTGGGTCCGAAACTAGTCGGGCATCCCCGAAATACAAACGTGAGTAAAACTGTATAGTTTTTAATAAAAAAAACAACTGAAGAGACGCAAGTTTTCGAGCGATGATGTGCTTGTGTAAGCTTTTGAGAAGATGCGGCTGTGTTCCAGAGGGATACTGGAGCAATGTGTTCAGCGCCTGGTTGTCACGTATGAAGACCTGTGTTACTGCCAGTGGAGACTACTTCGAAAAAATAAAACATAACGAATTAGGACGATAATGCGGGTCACTTATGTAGCGCCCGAGTATTTTATTGAATTTGTAGAAATAAACCTTAAAAAGTCTTGATAGTTACCTATCACAGGTGTTCATTTACCCATCTCTAGAAACAACCCACACACGTTTATATTTTCTTTTCTTAATCAATAACCAATCATCTCCGATTATATTTGCATCGTTTCTCATTCTTATCACGTAGCCTGATATTAATATGAAATGACGCAAAGCCCACAGCGATATAACATAAAGAAAGAAATGAAACTGATTGTTAATTCAATGTGTGTTATGAACCTACAGATAAATGTTTGGCTGGTTTAGCTGGCCGTTGGAGATTAGTAAAATATGATTAAATCGTAGAATAGAATAGATGAAATTCGATAAAAATAGATGTAAGACGGCTAGTTTAAAATGCGAGTGAGTTTAGAGTTGAGACTAATAACAAGGTCTGTAAAATATTATATTTAGCATATTTAGTAGCTGCTAGCCATAATAATATGTACCTTATTATACAGCGCTATCGCGATCAAAGCTAAGCAAAGACAGCTTCTACTATCGCTTCTTGAACATGGATAAATACGCTTAAACAATCCTTTTGATAAACAAATGGCATAAGTATTTCTGGCTCTGAATACGTCATATCCTCTCGGATCAAAATTCATAAACTGCTTGTTAATATGAACTTGGAAGTTACAAAAATAAAATCAGCTGGCAATATGCCGACGGAAAACTCGTCAGCTGGTGCATTTAAATAGGCGATAGATGCTCCCGTCTGGCTCCTGCCTTACACCTGGGGATCAGCTGACAATATTTCTACCGAGATACAGCCAGCTGACATTTTTATTTATTCACAATAGCATATAAACTGTCATCTGATAATTTTTCAATTCAGATGAAATCACTGAACGTATATATTTGTTTCACGTTCATGTGACCATCTGACGTATAAGCCACCACTCTATTCTCAGCTGACTTTTATTTTTCTTCAAGATATTGGGTTAGCTATAATTTGATACAATTTTCAATCGGGAGGAAATGACTAAAAATAATATTTTTTTCTACGTGGGAACCGCAGCTGACGTTCACGAGGCTTCATGATACAACTCTCTGACGCATTTTAAAAGTTTTCACCTGAGAGGGAATTAGTCATGCAAATCTGTTGGTGGCTCGCGGTGTCGGTTGAGTACTGTATACTTACTTATAAGTATGTTAATTTCTCTTGAAATCGTCATCAGGTTGTATTGAGTTCTACCTCCTAAAACACAGTCTTCGATGAATGAACAAAATGAAATTCATGAAATGTTTTTGTGGGTGACTCTCTTTTAATACTAAAATATTCTTGATGCGAATCAACTAAGACAAAAAGAGTCCTTCGGTGATCCGCACGGTCCGAATCACCGATTCATCCAATATAAAAAGAATTATTTAAACCTGGCTGATAGTTTTAGAGATTAGGGCGTTTAAAGAAACAACAGATCAACATAGAAAAGTTTTTCAGCTTTATTTAAGCAAGATATTCTGTTGGCATCTTTAATATTTCTTAAGTAGGTTCCTATAGTTTAATCATAACAGTCTTATCTCATATGAAATATAAGCTTTATTGATAAATGATCAAGTTCAAATTCTCAGCTTCAAGCTATGGTTTCGATATTGGGTTCACAAGTTAATTATTAATAATAATATGTTAAAGTACTCACGAATATAAACGATGTTACGTGGGAGAGCCATGCTTCGGTACGTATGGGCCGGCTCGACTCCGCTCGATACCACGGCCTTACAGAAAACCGGCAGTGAAACAATGATTGCAATGCTTTTCGCCGCGTGAGTGAGGTTACTGGTGGCCCTAACCCTTCCCTCTCCCCTATTCTCGTCCTTCCCCTCTCCCGTCTTCCCCACTTTCCCTACTCCCACCTTAAAGGATGGCAACGCACTTGTGACTCTTGAGTTACAGGTGCCCATGGGCGGCGGTAGTCATTTACCATCAGGTGACACGTCTTCTCGTTTGCCCCCTATACCATAGAAAAAAAATCTATATGATAACAACTAGAGATCGCGTGGTGGTCGAATTTCAAGCATGTTTTTTTCATTTGCCAATATAACTTGAGCTGTCATTGTATAGACTTACTTACCATGACAGATCAACGCATATACCAGACGCGTTCATTAAACTGTTTTCACGTAATTTTTAAAGTTGGTTAGACAAATTATTAAAAAAAAATTAGCTTGCTGCACTTCTCCTATATATAAACTGTAAATGTTCCAAAATTCACGTTATTACGTTAGCGAAATTTTCTTAAAAAGGTTTACAAAGAATTCTCTTCACGTATTCATATAATGATTCAATAGGCAATGTTACTCGGGATGATACGGTACGTATGGATTTTAACGATATCCGTATACGCATTCATACATACATATATTTGAACTCTGAAATCATTACATTATTTTTTGGGCAGTCGTGTAAAAATATTATATGTAATAATCTTTCAACATCTTACAGAGATATGGTTACGACTAACAATTTTTTAATCTAGTTGTTTATGTTACATGTGAGTCTGTGTGAGAGACTGGTATCTGTGCTAGGTACATAGACCTGTATTACAAATTACCAGCCTCTCCTAACTGTAGACAGAATGGTGCTTTAAATAAGCCTGTGTAACCTTCCTAGATAAAAGAACGTAGTAAGTGTGTGTGTGTGTGTGTGCGTGCGTGCGTGCGTACGTGTGTGCGTGCGTGCGTGCGTGTGTGTGTGTGTGTGTGTGTGTGTACGGGGATGAATGTATTGGTGCTAACTCTACGATGTTGAGGTAAATGCAACATCACTTATGAGGCGATGTTTCATTTACCTCAACATCGTAGAGTTAGCACCAACAAATGCATTAGATACTGCAATCTGATTAAAAGGTTATTGCTGATCATAGTACAATAGCCATAAATAACTATAACATGGAATGGGAAAGTTCAAAAGCCAAAAAGATGTTTACTTCATAGCTTAATGATATTTCAAGTTGGTGTTTAATTTATAAAGCTAAGCTTTATTGTCTGGTGAAGTTTCAGAAAAACTTTATTTATTTGAGAGGTGCCATTTTAATTAAACCTTAGGTATTACCTTAGGTAATCCGTCCCTTCGTATAACACAGACTGGTAAAATAAAACCGCCCTATTTTTTTAAACTGACTATATTGGAAAGCTCTTTATTGCGGCCATTTCTTTTTCATTTCCGTTCATTTTGTTTTTATAGCCTATCTCTTTTTTTTTAAATTTGTTTAGTTTATAGGGGGCATGACTACCGCCCAAGGGCACCTGCAACTCAAAAGTCACAAGTGCATTGACGGCCTTTAAGGTGGGAGTAGAGGCAGGGGGGAAGAGGGGCAGAGGAGGGAAGGTTAGGGCCTCCAGTAACCTCCCTTCCTTCACTGCTTGGTGTTCTGTGAGGCCGTGATATCACTCCAGTCGAGCCGGCCCATACGTGCCGAAGCATGGCTCTCCCTCTCACCAAACTTTTGACATATAGCATATGTATAACATAATCATAGCTGTATCTAAAAATAAATAGGTAGGTAGTCAAAATAGTTCAGTATCTTTTCCTGTTTAAAAAAATCTGTTTGAAAATTATTTGTTCGTGATCAATCCCATCAGTAACAAAAATTTAAAAACAATTTTTTTCATTATGAAGTGCTTTCAGAGAGGCATGCGCGGAACACGTCGACTGCCCTCTCGGGCCTGCTTCTGCTAGGGCGATAGATAACCCTGTACGTCACTCAGAAACTTCATCATTAGCAAGCTACTTTATACATAAGTAACATAGAGTATATTTCACTCCAGTAAAAAGTATAAGCAAACGGTGCCTTGGACAAAGTAGTTTAAAATATAAATTGTGTTATCGAGAATTCCGGTTACCGACCGGCTACAAAAGAGAGTCGCTTTCAAAAGCGCTGCGATAAACCAACTTATCAGTACTACATAATAAATAATAACTATTATAGTTAAGCGTATAAAATATGTAGATATAATCCTTTCATACCAAGTTTTCATTAATTTATTCCCCCATTCTATTATCTTCTTCGGATTCTGTTAAGCCCTCTCATGAAAATGTTCCTGATATGATCTCTTTGACTGTAATTCAATCGAGCTTTATTCTTTGCATCCCTTAATAGCCTTAGTCTTGGCTCAACTACTTAACTAAACTTACATTCATTATTTTACCTAATTAAAATTAGAACGAACTATTACGTGTGTTTGTAATTTGTAATATACATCTCGGACGGGTAAGATGGTGTATTACACGTTTAGACAGTTTTTTTTTTAATACGACATAATGGATTCAGAGCGAATTACTATCTATTAGGAACGTTTCCAGTCTCTGTGCAGCAGCAGCTGTTTCAGTTCCTTTCTTCTTTAGTCGGTTAATTTTTTGTTAAAAAGAATTTAGAAGTACGTGAAAATTATCACTAATTGAAATGAAACAACTTCTTGTTAGAACTGTAGAATAACTTTATTTTCTGATGGAATACAAGAGCTTATATAGGAATTAATTTAGATTATCATACGTAGCATGTTACGTAGATCTCTTTGTTCCGATGGGGTCGACAACCCCACGTCTCAATATCACAATGTCATTCACCCTCCTAAGGAATGTTAGGAATCTATAACATTATACGTCACTACCTACGTCATGCATTACATCATCCCCGTAATTTTTAAAGTAAAAAATTCATCATGAAATTTTTGGCTTTTACATAAAACTCGATAATTAGTTAGTCTTACTTGCTATGATTACATTCCATTAAATACTTGTATACATTATCGTTTATAATAATTTTTATTTACAAACTGGGTAGTTACATTTGAAACATAATAAGTTATATTCCGTAATCTTACATGTGTTTATGTTGCATATTATTGTTTATTAATGCTGATACATTAAATTGCCATTTGATCTTTAATTATGCGGCTTTTGTTCTAGTACTGTTAAGCGTATGTACTAAGGTATTTCTGGATGTAAGAGATGGAACTCTTTTTTTGGATTAGGTAGTGTATTGCAATAGATAAATGATTTAACTTTTATTCGCCATCTGATTTTCGAAGTAATTAGTTCTTTCTCTTTACTTCTAACTTTTTCCCACTTTGTAAAAAAAAAAAACAAAAAATGGACAAACACTTTCTGCGAGAACTGCTGTACGCACAAAGTGTTCTATTTGGGTAGTGGCAAGAGGTGCGGGTTTTCGACACGAAGATCTTGGACGAGAGTGCTCCGGAACCTGTGTTTCGCACTAAAATCGATGCTTCCATAGGGCACCCTCTGCTGTGCCCCCTTAAAGAGTGTTGGTCGGGACACCCATATAAACTTGAGAATGGATTTTCTTACTACGTATTTGCCTTACGGCAAAAGATTGTGCTTTGATTTAAAACATCTCCCAGCGAACTATTTTGGTGGCTGGAATGGTCTTTTAAATGGTGGGAAGACGAGGTCCCAATCATCGCTGTTGGTCTCTAGTTAGTGAAGTGATAAAGTGAAATGATGAAGTGTTTGGGACTTTTAGGTTTTCTATGTAAGATTTTAAAATTGTAAACTTATTTTTTTTTGTTTTTATCTATTAACATGTATCCTTGAGAAAAAAAATTATATATTCTAAAACTCTGTCGTGTGTACTCTGTCTGTACTTTTTTAACCATAATAGAGTTTAGTGTTATTTTTATGGATTCGTTTTGCTTTGCCCTTGTAAGATATTTCTACATTAGGATCTGAGTCTAATCTAGATCTAATCTAAACTAAATACGGACCTGAATATACACTGGTATTTTTTTTCCTATTAAATTTTTTCACTAGTATCTTATCATTAACTTTATAATTAATTGGGTTAACTCCTTTATCATATTTAGTTTACCTTAATATTTTACTTTTTAATACATTTTCTTTCCCTTCTTTTTGTGATATCTGAAGTCAATATTGAAAATTCTAAAGGATAGCTTTTATAATTATACAATGGCTCCACACGAGATATCAAATTACTGGGTAGAGTACAGTGCTTACCGAAAACAATTTCAAAAGTCGTAAATTTCGTCTCTGTATGAACTGAAGTTCAAAGGCAAAGCTCCAGAACGACAGCCACCCGCTCCAGTTTTCAGCGTGATTGTTGGTTTGTATTCGTAAGTATGCCCCAAGATGTTTGTGAGTATTTTCTTAAGATCCTATACTCTGATGATGAAAAGCTGTTGAAGTTAACTTAGTAATATTCAGTAATTTACATAACTCTTGAAATGTTGATGATATGAACTCCGTACCTGTCTGTAGCTATGAATTCAGGTATCCCATAGCCATTTTTAAGTTTTTGTGGCTAAATTAATGAACTACAGGTCTCCGTCATGTTGTAGTGTCACTAGAACTACATTGTGTTCTAAGTTTCAACAAAATCGGTTCACAGGTGTAAAGTCAATTGGTGAACAATCATTCATCTCCTATCTTTCTACCCGTAGGGTTGACATTTTTATTTCAAATTTAAATGCAACCAAATTTGAACCATACCCTATCTAACAAAAAAGAATTATGGAAATCGGACAACCCTGTAAAAAGTTATGGGTGGTCATAGATACTAAAAAAGAAATATACATGGGTTGACTTGGGAGCCTCCACCGATTTTTCGTCGGTTAATAAAAGAAACTTTCGCGGGTAATAAATTAGACACATACTAGCTTACACAAGCCAGCGATATAACATGTATAATATGGAATAATGTCAAATATGGATTGTCAATTTCGATTAAATGTAATAAATGAATATTATTGTCTGTCCTGTAACAGACGCATTGACTTTTACTGTTTTCATCCATTACACTTGTGATTCAAGTCCTAGAGTAGACTTTTTTATTGTGTTAGTTGCAAAACCGTTCTAATGACGAACACCGAGCGATCAGATTTATTATGAAACGTTTTAAAAGTTTCCTTCATCGATGAGTTTTTGCGTGTTCGATTCCCTCTCAGTGCCTATATTTGTATTACATTTACATTGGGCTGGGTGTTTCTATGTATGTATTTATAAAAAAGAAATTGTATCTAACTATGTATGTATGTATATCCGTGATGCAAAACCAATTTGTACAGGCTAAGCTTCATTTCGGTGTAGATAGCGCTGAGAAATTCTAGTTTCAAATAAACTTCCTACGAAGCTATAAATGCAATGCAATAACTAACAGAGATTTGCAAGTTACTTTTTTTTATGGTATAGGGGGCAAACGAGCAGACGGGTCACCTGATTGTAAATGACTACCGCCGCCCATAGGCTGCAACTCATGAGTCACAAGTGCGTTTCCGCCCTTTAAGGTGGGAGTAGGAGAAGAGGGGGAGGGGGGAAGAGTGGAGAGAGGGGAAAGGGGAAAGACGGGAATAGGGGAGAGGGAAGGGTTAGGGCCTCCGGTAACCTCACTCACGAAATGCAATGCAAGCATTGGTTCACGACCGCTGTGAGGCCGTGGTATCGAGCGGAGTCGAGCCGGCCCATACGTGCCGAAGCATGGCTCTCCCACGTTACTGTGAGTTATCCTGGAAGTTTCTAAATGAAAGTCACGGCATTATCTGCATAATATACATTGCACTGCATAAGTGCAATGCTTATTGCAGATAAACTTGTTTGTACGACGATATGTGTATGTATAGAAGTACTGAAACCAAACTTGAAACTTAAGCCACACAACACAATTTTACTATATTTTCAATCGAATTAAGATATTTAAGAATGGCATCGTGTTTAGTTCAATTGTCCAATTTACTTTAAAATTGGGTGAAATCGGTTTCGTGTGTACATTTTAGTCTGCTTGCAAGCGGCATTCTGAGCGCATTTCTGTTTATATGAAGAAGTGCAGAAAGCTAAAATTTGTAAACAATATGTCTTACAACGTTAAAAATTACGTGATAACGGCTTAATGAAATTACACGCGTCCAGTATATGTGATAACCTGTCATGGTAAGTAAGTCTATACAATGACAGCTCAAGTTATACTGGCCAATGAAAAAACCATGGTCGAAATTCGACCACCACCCGATCTCTAGTGTTAGTTACTATGTGGTGTAATCAACGCGATCAAGTATTAGGTATTACATACCTTAGTTTGAAGGTAAGAATGGGCTCGTGGCTAGTGGTAACCGAGTAGCTTAGCACATTACAAAGTTATGTAATACTAGCCAGGTCAGTCTTAGAATGGGTGACAATCCTTAACACATTCCGTCCGTCGTCCGCCCGTGAAAGCCGTCAGTCCCGGTTGCCATACGAACACATTGAGATAAATATAAAGAGTTGCAATCACAGAGATTTTGTTCGGTTTTGTTAAAACTTAAAACTGATCGACGCTACAGCGCTGAAACAATCATCATTTGTCTAACCAAACACTAGGAATGAGCAGCGATGCAGCGGCCTGATACGTGAAATTTTTCACGATCAAAAGGTCGCAAGCGCCGTGATTTTTATATCGCTTATGCGTTTCGTTCATCGAACCTATGCTGTATGAGCTCCTATAGTCTAAATTAAAAAACAGAACGGACATTTAACTTAAATAAGAACTCGTGTTAAAATTAACAAAAAAGATATTGAATTTGTTTATTAATTTTAAACTTTGACTGGTCTTTACTAATGTAATGTTACAAATTAAATCGAATCATTTATTTAAATTGAACCAATTATAGGTATTTTTGAATTATCAGTAGTCAAGTAGTTAGTCAGACTAAGACAGTCGTGCAGCTAGTCGCCTGTTCCAGTAAGTAGATCCTGTGAAGAAAAACAGGCAAGAAACTCCAAGGACACTTTTTCAACACTTTTTTTTCAAATCTCTGGTTACATTGCTTATAAGCGCAAATGAAATGTGACGACAATGTAACGTATTGTTATAAAAATATAATCAGTCGCACAAATTACTACTATACGTAACGTTTTAATATCTGATAATTAGTTCTTGCTTACAGTTCTTCCTTAGTGAAAGCGAGACAGCACGAGGTAATATTCATTGATAGAAGTGAGATAGAGTTATTGTTTTAATGGCGAAAAACATGCACATGTCTACTAAGAATTTTAATTTGTCTCTTATTTTACTGCAATTTACTACAAAATCATGTTATAATGAGTACTATTTTTTGTTTTTATTTACCCGAATGTAATATAATGATGAAAAAATAACTCGTAAGTATATTTTTACGTTTTTTAACAAATAGGAAACGCTCGCTGCTACACATGCACCGGTGTACACTGAACCACAGTCGAAATGCGTATGAGCTCGTTGTAGCTCCGGAACCACAACTAAGTTCGACAATTAATGTAGTGTTCCAAACGCCATATCTAGTACGTAGTACATTTATATCGATTTACGAACATCTGTGGCATTCGTTACGGGTAGTTAGAGTCCTAAAAAGTCCGACAACCTGATCTAACTACAGAACTTCTATATCGCCTAGTACTTGGGTTGTTGAGGTCTGATGGCAGTCGCTTCACGTAAAATATCTAAGTTCGACCGTATGGTAAATAAACTGAAAAGCCAACCCCAACTTAGTTGGGAAAAGGCGCAGAGGATGATGAGTTTGAATTGCCTGAAACGTTTATTACTACTTAACAATATGTATTCTAGTTCCCTTTTTGTTAGACGCTCTCTCCGTTCGAATTTTATCCAAATTGTTTCAGCTTTTTCGGAGTGAAGGAGTAACAAACACATAAAAGAGATAACTTTTGCAATAATCAGCTTAGCTTGTTTCTTTGACAGGAGGGTATGCTCTATCTAGTGTTATGGATTAGGTCGAAGGGCTTGTAACTCGACTAGCCACCTCCTCGTGTCACCGTAGGAGGGTTTCCATCCTAATCCTTACTAATATTATAAACGCGAAAGTGAGTGTTATTTGTTAGACTTTCACTTCTGTAGTAATTTGCATACATGTTGCACACGTTGTACAAAAAAAGGACAAATGTACTGTTTGACAAACTAACTTTTACGCGAGCGGAGCTGCGGGTGAAAGCTAGTTACAGAGTAAAACAAAAAATAAATATACAAACAAATACCTATTTGTATTTAAAATCCGTTTAAGCTACAAATATTAATATAGAAACTAAACATTACTTTCTCTGATATAAATCATTTCTCATATTTTAAATGTTCTTCAAATCAATGAATTCTGTCTTCAATAGCTCAGTCTTACTCGAAACTTCTTAGGGTTCCGTAGTCAACAAGAAATCGTTATAGTTTCGCTATGTTTATCTGTCCATCCGTACGTCTGTATGTGTATGTAGGTTATATAAGGTACGAAGTAATAGCCGAACAGCTTATAATGTGTTCTTGTAAAAGTAAAGAACTAAATTTTGTTTTTTACTTTTACAAAACTTCACCTTTGACGCTTGTCAAAGTTTTTAACTATGGAAGGAACCCTGCATTACTTGGGTGGTTTTCAAATATAGTGATAAGAAGCGTTCATTTGTAAAATCAGTAGAAAATAAGAAATACGCATTAATCATGGCTTGTGTAGACATTTATTTTTCATTTCTCTCTTATGTTTTTTTAAAATTCTTGTTTTGTTTTGTATATATGTATGAAGGTATTTAGCATTACATGAATCGGAATATAATATTGCCTTGATATTTATGAGGTATGCTACAGTTTTAATTTACGAAGTTTCGAATAAACGGGAGTTTATCCAAAACTTCGTTCAAACCAATCATTAAGCTTAGATCCTAAACTAGGCAGAACTTGTACTATGGTGACCATACATACTTACTAAATTATAGATAAATTACACCTAGACACAGAACAAATGATCGTGGTCATCACACAATTACTTGTTCTGGATGGGAATCGAACCTTCGACCTCTGACTCAGCAGCGAGGATCACTAACCACTAGATCAGCAGGCCCGTAAACATAAAGCTAAATAAACATACATAAATATATACAACTACAAAATTAACGACACTTCGTCATGTGAGATAACGACACTTCTAACGAAGCCTCCGTTCAACCTTTGCGGTTCTCTATGTCAAACAGGGCTATCACACGAGAAAATTGAATTTTAGGGCATCATACGGTATTAGACTGTCAAGTAACATCAGTTACTACTCTTTAATAAACGTCAAAACAGAACGTGCTCTAGAAAGTATGAAATAATGAGTTATGTGGTAATAAAATATGGTTTAACAATTCATAAATAATATTAAACTTGAAAATAGTGACGAATAGATTTTTTTCACTCATAAGAGATTAAGTACGACATACATAAGGACTAATAAAAAAAAATTGGGTTAATGGTCTTTTCAAAGCTCACCACACGTCATCGCGACCTGTAGGAGATCTGGATTTTATAATTGAGGTTTTGTAAATAGTCTGGTAATTTATTGTTTTTCATTTGTCATTCTAAATGTCGGCAATATCCTAAGGAATCCTGACCATCGAGCAGTACTACTACAATACTGCAACACGGCGAGATCGTGCCCTAAGTAGTTGTTTTTTATATTACCTGTGTTAAATTACAGCTACAAGTTTTTTTTTGTACCATGAAGAGACAGCATTCACGCTACATCGTGATAAGGGTAAGGGACAAAGGACTAGGTATCACAGTGAATAAATTCTCAGACCTGTTATTTTTAATCTACCGAGATAAAGCAAATATTGAGACATAATATTGTGGTCTTTTTCCTTTTTTTTCAAAAAAGTTTTTAATCTAGTTGTTTGGCGCCCACACAAAATTAGTTTAGGTGCTTATATAAGACATTATTTTTCTCTTTTCAGGTTTTGTTTTCGTCAGTTATTAAACTTACAGGTAGATGAATCCATTCGGCCACCTCCCTAACCCACCCCCACAGCCTCCACATCGTCACGTGTATTTACTTTTTTAAAATTCAAAGAATACACAATAATCTTGATATATAAAAATCTAGCATGTTGTTTGGTCGCGATGAAGTCTTAATGAACTGATTTTAATTAAAATTTGCACACTGTGTGCAGTTTAGTCCTACTTGAGAGATAGTTTGTATTTCAATTTATAGCAAAAAAAAAAATTATTGCATACTAGCAGTTTCCGCGACGGAATGAAACAAAAGTTCCAAAGATTTTTTAATGTAATTAATGTGAAAAATGTAATTCCTTGCCTTAAACTATGGGTCTGAAACTCGGAGTAAAGTTGGTGCACACAGTAAGTTGTACCACACACTATCCAAAGGTCGTGACAAGAAAGTTGTACCACACACTATCCAAAGGTCGTGACAAGAAAGTTGTACCACACACTATCCAAAGGTCGTGACAAGAAAGTTCCGTACTTTTGTATATACGTACTCAAGTAATACAAGTTCATTTATAATAGAAACTTAATTTAAGAAGATTTAGTTTCTGCTATATATTTAACTTTTACCTAAGTCCGAACAAAATAAGTCAGCGGTCCGCCATTTCATGACCCCTAGTCTAAAGCTTACAATGCATCACAATAAAGTGATCTATTGTATATCAGTGTTGGTAGCCTTTACAAAAAGGGGGTCTAGTTAACCGCTAGGCTAATTTCGTCCTCGAAGTTGGTTTTCCCGGTAAGGGTGGCTGATAAGGAGATTTGGCTTTGACGAATGTCTACTACAAGTCCAGATATCTGACGACCGCCAAATTAGACCAGATTGGCGAGAACTGGCTTCCCTCGAGGCGAAGGACCCCTGATAATAGCGACTAAAATCTTGTATATATAGTTAGCTCCTGTAAATACTTTGTTTGCGCGATTCAGGAGTGCTTTGTATTTTTCCCCTCACGAGCTTAAGATTCCCTTCACTATAATTTGTGTCTTTACAACGTTCGAGTTCTTTTGTGACTCTCCCCTGAGTTTTTATTTGAAGTATTTTTACAATATAAAATTAACTGTTCTCAATAGAAATCCAGTTCACCATCTCGGTACTAAATATATGTTTTTATAAATAAAAAATATATCAAAATATTCTTTAAATTCAAACATCGTAAAAGGATTCTAAATTTAAATTTAGAATAAAGATTAATTGAAAATGACACTCTTTGGATCTAATCAAATCACCTTCTTTTATAGTTGTTTTCAAAGAGTATACAAAAACTACGTTAGTTGTTTTTTTCGTTTGAGTGTTTTGATAATGGATTTTCTTACTAAAATTTTGCAACAAGAACAGTAATTATTATTTTTTGATATGAGTCACATTTCACTAGAATTCTTGTTAACCCCTTCCATAAATCGACATACTTGTGACAGGAGTGGGCTCACGTCAATATTACACTCCAGACACAACACTGTTTTTCAATTGTTCTTTTTATGGCGACAGACAATAAAAGCTCGTTAAACCGGTACCAGACGAGTGTATTTTCTGAATCATTGGTTCGGTTTATTATCAATGGGTTGGAGCCGTCGGCAGTATGAAATCTTCCAGATACATTATTTAAACAATTCCAGATTATTTGCGACTTTGCGACGCAATGATGTGTTACTTATGATAAAATGATCGCACTAACGTAACAGAGTGATTTACTTTTAATTTTAAATCTAGAATAGAGTAAGTGGAGTTGAAAGAGTTTTTTTTATGTTAATGGTTTTATCATGTTTTATCATTTATGTTAATGGTCATTGTGTGGATGTTCAACTATTTTATAATGGCACCTCTTTTGGTGTCGGTGTTGATGACATCATAATTGTGCATATAGAAATCTTCATAACTGTTTGTAGATAAGCCTGTTTATTGGACCAATTTAATGATTTGTAGTTCGAAGAGTAAACTTAGTACCTATTAACTTATACAGTTGAATGTATGTTTTATAACTTTATAGTTCTGTTAGTAACCAGTAATTAACATGATAAAGAGTTTTTTTTTTTATTAACGAAAACAATCCCTGGCTTTCATGCTGTTATAAGAAATCCTCACACAACACCTCTAACAAGCACACACTGACACACACATCATACATGTGCCGCACACTGAGTTATTTTTACTGTACGTAATATCTCGATGGTGTAGCATACTATCCTGTATTTAATACACAACAACTAATACACATCTTCTATCTATACATCTATACTGTAAAAATAAATACTCTAGAAATAAATAAAATTGGAGTGTTTGTTTGTAATATTAAAATAACCGCTTTTTACTAAGTGCATTTGGATGTATATACGGTACATAGGTATAAAGAAACAACATGTTTTACAATTTTGGTCTGTCTGTCTGTTTGTTTCGGTTAATTCCCGGAACAGGTGGACCGATTTCCATGGGACTTTCAGTGGCAGATGGCTGATGTTAAAAGGAGTAACTTATGCTACTTTGATAATGGAAAAAGGATGAGGGTTCCGCGCAAAATATACAAGCGATATGTACACGCGAGCGAAGCCGCGCGGGAACTGCTAGTAAATAAATAAATTTGAAGTGTCCGTTTGTAATGTCATAATGACAATTTTACTAAATGCATCTGAACGTTTACACGGTACTTATACAAAAAAATATTTTTCACATTTTTGTCTGTCTGTTTGTTCCGGCTAATATACGGAACGGGTGGACCGATTTAAACGGGACTTTCACTGACAGATAGCTGGTGTTATAAGGAGTAACTTAGTCAAGTTTAGCTTTGATAAGTTTAAGACTACAACAATTTTGTCTGATTGTCTGTCTGTTTGTTATAAGGTATAGCTGGTGTTATAAGGAGTAGGGTTCCGCGATTTGATTTGCATGTACCTACATTTTTTTTATAGTGTGGAAACCCCCTCGGGTCATCACCCCACTGGGGCTGCCAGTAAAGTGGTATGTCGGAATCGAACCGACTAAAACCAGACGGTGTTCCGTCATAAACAAGTCTATTGCAAGGGACTCGGGTATACCCTAGCAAGGAAGCCCCCGAGAATATACCTACCTAGCTAAACACCTAAAAGAGATAGTTTCATTCCAAGGTACACACTAACGTATGGCAAATGCCTATCTTCTTAGAGATTAAAGTATCTATGCAGAGATTGTGAAATAAAATAGTTTTCTTTTATATAAGTTACATCTACGTAGGTACTACTAAGTAAATACCTAGCCTAGGTTTATTTAAAACTTCATTTGTTCACAGAAGTAAAGTAATAGGCACACACTGGTTATTAAATATTTAGATTAATTCTTCTTACAGAAGACAACCTTCCAACCAAACGGCGTCAGAACAGATAAGAGTTATGCGATAGAAAGAGAGGCAAGTTCTAGGTTAATATAACCCATTTGGAATTAGCGGTGTGCGATCTGAATTGCACCTTATTGTGTCGGAGCAAGAGTCGCTATTTATTTAAATGGTATTGCGAAGAGGTCCTTCTGTACTAGTACTATTATGTATTCTGTGTTAATACTAGCAGCGCCCCGCGGTTTAACCGCTTAACTCCCGGTATCGTGGGAATATCGGTATAAAAAGGGTATAATAGGTAGCCTATGTGTTAATTTAGGTCCCCAGCTATCTACATACCAAGTTTCATCGCAATCGGATCAATAGTTTTTGCGTGAAAGAGTAACAAACATCCATACATCCATACATCCTCACAAACTTTCACGTTTATAATATTAGTAGGACTAACATATGCTATGTATGTATATAGTCTCGAATCCCCTCAGTTGTCTCAAAATACAGGTTACTCCTAGTTTAAGAGTCTAAGGTAATCCAAGTAGAACTTTAAGGTCTTTAAAAAAAAACATAGGTTCCCCATTTTTTTAAAAGATTGTGATTTTTAGAGATTAGATTCATTTTAGAGATTTATAACTTGTTGCACATAAATTATCACAACCATTTTTTGAAATGGAAGTAAACCTAAAGCTACAGTCGAGTCATAACTTTAGTTAGTAGCGCCACAATGCTGAAAGGAGCTATGCAAAAATAAAACTTTTCAACAAGAAGAGAAAAATAATATAAGTACATATATAATGAGTAATGACATATTATTTTTAAGTAGAAGTAACAGGGTGTTACAGAAAGGTGGGTTATGTGTAGCCGAGAAATAGCTGTTTTAGCGTGAAAAAAAAAAGAGAGAAGTTTTTTTTTTGTGATACTTGTTACTAGCAGCGCCCTGCGGTTTCACCCGCGTAAGTCCCGATCCCGTGGGAATATCGGGATAAAAAGTAGCTTATGAGTTAATCCAGGTCTCCAGCTATCAACATACCAAGTTTCATCGCAATCGGTTTAGTCGTTGAAATCCATTCAAACTTTCACATTTATAATATTAGTAGAAAAATCATACAAAATGCCATATCCGTCAAAATTTTTTATGATAAATTTGTCAATTTCAAAACAACATTTCTGGACTTAAAAGTAACGAATTTTAATATAATTGTTATTGCTTTACTTTATTTACGGGGTCTGTGTATGTGGGGTACGAAGCATGGCTCTCCCACTACAAAGTTACCACTCTCCCACTACTAATGTTAAATCGACTCCAACTTAATATTAAAGACGCCCTCTCTGTATTTCTAGTGGCTCACTTAGTAATACGCATTACGCTTTTAGAAGCTCGTTATGTTGTGTGTTTTTTTTAAATTAGTCATCAGTTTAGTTAATTTTTCGTCTAAACAAACAAACGTCTTAACAAATTTTAATTCTCCATCAATTCGGGTTCATTTCTTGTGTTTTATATTTTTATTTTATACGAAAATAAACTGCGTGAAATGTATAAAATGCAGTGTCACTGAACTCATGCTATCTAAAAAATAGTAACAAGGTATACAAGCAAGAAGGAAACACGATTGACCGTTATCTTTAATTTTAATAAACTAATAATTATTTCACTAATTATTCCGCTTTTGGTTGTGGATAGAAGAATGAAATTTACATCCGAAACTAACGCCGAATGAACTTCACGAACACGGGCTCTGCAGGTCTTATCAATATGTCGGCCAAGAGCGCTGGCCTAGCTCCTTTCACGCGAGGGTACAGCTTGAAGTTGCGGCAGATCCCACTCAGAACGCACTTCATCTCTAACATTGCGAACCGCTGACCTGTGGAATAAGAAGTATAATGAGAAAAATGTTTTATGTCGAGAATTGACGGGTAAAGACACCACACTAATTAACCTCTCTAATGTGACATGCAATTCATATCAGCCAAAAATAAAATAAAAAAACAGCGCCATCTAGTGATGATAAACCGAACTACACAGTAACTACTGATCCTTCATCGTGCAATAAAAATATACAACTTTCATACATCAACCGGGCGGCGATCTTCGATGCATGATCGGTTCCCCAATAAATGTAATCTAACGTAGGGTACCGTAAATTAAAAAAAAAGTTATATTACTCAAGGTGCTTTGGACATTCATTAAACAATTATTTTGATAATGCATATACAGCTTCAATTACATATTAAATAGTGTAATGAAATCGAAGTTGAATAAAAAGCCCAAATTTTGCATTCTGTTGTAAAGGAGAATGGGGATTATTGTATGCGACCACTAAAAATAACAAAATCTATATAATTTTGTTTTCCTAATTTTACTGAAAAGAATCACTGCAGTGTACTTTCACAACTGATACAATAATTTGTTGTTTATAATTTAGTTATAAAAAAACTACTTTTCATGGTACGCTAGATCACGTGACACTAAGGTAACGAAATCAAAGTAACCATTACAATTAAAGAAAAAAAAATGAACCACGTGATCAAGTTATCTCCTCTTGCTGGGCAATACACCAGTTGCATTTTCATCTGATTTTCTTTAAGGGCGCGGACTTTACAGCAACAACCCATTCGAGGTTAAAAAATGACTTGTAAATTATGCGTAATTTACTCCTTACCTATACAATTCCTGGGTCCAGCACTGAAAGGTACAAAGGCATACGGATGTGTGACTTCACCGTTCAGGAATCTATCCGGTCTGAATGCTTCAGGGTCGGTGTATAAGTCAGGTCGACGGTGCAGATCGTAGATATGCACTGCTACTTCGGAGCCTTTCTTCACCGGAAGGTCATCTGAAAAAAAAACCAGGGTAAAAAGAGATTAGTAATTGATCAATACTTGCAAGAGACATTTTCTGTACATCTGAAAACGTGTATGCAAAATTTCACGATGATCGGTTGATTAGTTAAGTGACCGATCTCCATCCAGCATACAGGTCCAGCAGCTATCGGCACTTATTTACATACACACTCGTAGCACCTGAATATAGCTAACCCCATTCTTTTAAAATGAAGTTCCAACAACCCTACTCCACAGTAGAAAAAATCCTAGTTAACCACAGCCATCTGTAGGGCGAAGATATTTCTCGAGTAGAGAAGAGCTTCTTCAAGCTCTAGCCGAAACTGTACCACTTACTTAGTGTTGGTTCCTGTTGTTACAGCCAGTTGGAATTCCAGGTATGCGCTCTGACCCGCTAGAGTTATTGCTTAAACTTGGGGAGTTTAAGCAATAATCCACCGGTATTAGCATAATCCCTTACTTTCAATTGCCTTATTTTCTTACGTACCTTTCATTATCCTCCCAATCTTATTTTTATTTCCTTTAATTGCCCGGTTGACAGCAATTTAGGCTAGCATGACTAAATTATAGTTAGCAAAATGTGGGTGTGTTTATGTAGACAAGGTATAAAGAAACAATTAATTATTTTTTAATTTATTGTGAAGGTATTAAAAACAAAGACACTACACCAAGCAATAAACAAGACTGATGTTTATTTTAAATAGGATTAATTGTGTCAGCTCTTCACGCTGTTTCTACCAAAGTCTAGACACATATGTCTTTGTAATTTATCGGCCAAAAGCACGCCCTTCTTGAATTATATTAATTTTAAATGAAATAACGAACTCATTGCCTTGTTTAAATGACAGCATTAGGTTTACTGCAACAATGTTTTTCCGTTGAGTCCCTCTTCGTGAGGGATGATTTTCACAACCAAGTTAGAGGTATAAAGAAACAACAATTCTGGAAAATGGTACACATAATTGAGATAGAAGTGAAGAGTTTAAAAATCGCATGCCGATGATGCAAAGAAACATGAATCAAGGTTTTTTCTTTATTCCAAAGTTCCTATTTATTAAATAGACTACAGCCGTTGGCATTCTACATTTATTTCTTCAAAAATTATAAAGAAGACCATCAAACGGACGGACAGTAAAGAAGTACCGTTTCGAGGTATAGAGCCCTTAAAATACATTCATTACATTATACGTCGGCCGCCATTGGCCAATAAAGAAAATATGAAATACTCCGTAAAACGTGGCCAGTGATTTATTACTTATATATGTTCATCCGTCAAAACGGATTTTCATAATATGAGTGATAGGATACGGATTTTCATAAAAAAAATATTTTCAATAATAAAAAAGAACGTTAAATTATCTTATGCTATTTTGTAAAACTCGAGGACCGCACATACAATGATTAGTTAATCTTGTTGTGTTTTCTTCAATTATTAGAATTTAAAGCAATCTTACATGTAGTTCTTACGAGTACTAACTACCTAGAGGTACTTTACTAGTACCACATAAAATCCTTTGTCGTGACTGACGGATCAACGCACATCCTAAACCTAACCTAACCAACTAAGTTAGGTGTGATATACGCTGGTCCAGAGTAACGGATTAACGACATCCGTAATACGTATCAAAAACTACTAATCGATAGATATCGCTGTTTAAAGCGCTTTTGGTAAGAATCACTATACGACAAGACACGCACCGAACCTCAGATGCTTGCAGACACTGCCATACCTGCCCCAATACAATTCAATATATAACTTCAGATTGCAAATCTCAGGTAAGAACTGACGACAAACATCTACATGTAGTAGTTGCCATAGTACATCAACATCTTGCTCAGAAATATTAGATGATCTTGGGATACGTTTTATAGAGAAAAAGAGACGCTATTATAAATACAAGTAGCAAAAAAAAAAAATACTGGGATAGAACCATAATAACTGATAAGACCCAGTCGTTTCAATTGACCAGACATAACACTTCACGACAAATGTACCCAATACCCATAACGTCCAATCTACTAAGCTGAGAAACTTACCAAGTATCAAGATCTAGCAATAGAGTTGAAACGGTAGTGGCGAGCAGGAGCCGTACATTTAGTTCCAGTAGTAATTTCGAAACGAAATAGGTAGAAATTATACATTTAATTTTTCAGTTTCAAAATAAGATTTCATTCAAGATACAAGCTGTGCTTAGTTTGGGTTCAGATATCGCTGTGTACAGTGTTACATATCCCAGAATATTTGTGAATATTCATGTGGTGTAAGTAGATATAATGAATAACACGAAATGCTGTCTATTGAGCAACTCCATTTTTTTTTTCAACAAAAAACTGCCAGTTGTAGGACATCAGAAGTGAAAACACAAACACAAACACACATCTGGTCACGCGAGTTCAGTGCTTTTTCCCCGTACCAAAAGAGCCCAACGTACCTAAAGAAGTGTTCACTTCAAAAAAATATCGATCAGAAATATAATATTTCTCACCATCTTCTTCTTACCTAACATCAAATCTTCAGTAATTTCCCTGGCAATGAATGGCACGCTTGGATACAGTCTCAAGGTCTCCTTGATAGCAGCCTCTAGGTGCTTCATTTCAGCCAAGTCCGACATTGTCGGCTGATGGTCGGAGTCACCCAGAACTTTCTGACACTCTTCATATATCTGATCCTGTTCCGAAAGAAATATAACTATGTAAATGGATTTCTCAATAAATGGAGATAATAATTTTTCACTAAGTAAGATTGGGTTTTTGACTTTAAGAATTTTATTCCTATGATGACTTTTAACTACTTTCACCAAATGTCGCTACGGAATGGTTGATTTGAGTCAATATGAAAAAAATAATAAAAAATAAAGTGTACATAAATATTATATTATTTTTATTAATATTTAAGATATTTTGAAGCTTGTTGTGTTTTGGAGGTATTATGTGCTGATTTGTATGGATCCGAGAATCTTTTAGACTTTTACCTATATGTCTGACTTTTACCTATATGTATACCCGGACCCGACAAACTATGTCCTGCCCGAACTTTGGATTTTCGTTTGGAGTGGTTCATTGATTTCGACAATAAAACAAATACTACATTTATGTCTAAAAATTAAAACTTTGATTAAAAATAAAAATATAATTTCTAGAACCCGATTGTAGCACCATCTTACCTATGCTCCCATTGTGAATATAAATCATTCATGGCCTTACTTACACACACTTACAAATTTTCGTCAAAAAATTAAATGGGATTCCTAGAACCTCAACAAAAAAAACGATCAAAATTGGTCAATTCTATTATAATACTCGTTTTGCTTGTTCGTGATATATGCCTAATTCCTTGATTTAAAAAAAACATAGAAATTTCGTCGTCATCTATAAGTCGTCATATAAAAAAAACATCGTAATGGTATTATTAAATATATTCTTACCTAAACAATTAAACTAATAGACTCAAATGCGTCGTTCAAGACACTCGTAATACTTGAAAGTGTCAATAAGTTGTTCTGAAACTAAAATGAGCAATGCTGAAGTTAAGTTCCAGAAACATAAATTACTTAGAGCACGTATTAATATTTCCAGCTCCTTTCGGATCCCTTTGTGTTCAGGTTTTATAAAATGATTCAGAAACATGAATTTGTATTTGTTAAAAAAAGGTAAATATCAATGTCTCGCAACGCAGTTCCTCTACCGGAAACAGTTGTAATTGTTACTTAATTAGTTGACTAACAACATTTTAAAGTAACCGTATCAATATTAGATATATTTATATAACTAGCTGTTGCTCGCGACTTCAATCGCGTGGAAAATCCAATGAATCCTGAACTGATTTACTGCACAATTTTCTTAATTTTTCGTTCCGTAAGAACCTTCAACAAAGTATTAGAAAAGATAAAAAATAGATGAATCAAATCGATTAAGTCGTTCTTAAGTTATTGCGTGACCAAGTGGAATAGGGATTCATTTTTAGGGTTCTGTTCCTCAAAGGGAAAAAAAGGAATCCTTATGGGATCACTTTGTTGTCCGTCTGTCTGTCTGTCAAAACCCCTTGTCTCAGGAACTCGTTGACGCATCAAGTTGAAATTAATACCAAATACATAAGTCGGCGGTTCCTTGAAGCTGTAAAAAAATCAAGCTTCTAAGTCAACGCAATCTTAAGATATGGGCACAAAGTCTTATATTGGACTAAATTTGAATATTTCGGTAAATCAGGTAAATCAAAACCTGTAGGGCACTTCCCATTGACCTAGAATCATGAAATTTGGTACGAAGCAAGATCTCACAACACAAGTATACACATTGTACAAAATTTCATTAAAACACGATTTTTTAAAAAAAATTGATGCTACATTCAGTACGCGAGGTCCCGCTTATACTATAGGCGTTGCTGCGGAATTGGAAGCTCTAATTACGAGTGTTAATAAGCACTGATAAACGCATGTCATCAGCTCTTGTAACTGTTCGCCAAAATAGCTAAATTAAAATAATACGTACTTAAAGACCTTAGACAAAACACACATGTTAAGCTAGACTTTAGAGCGCCAATAGTCAGAGAAATGTAGAAGGACGGAAAGAAAGCCTTAGCTTAGCAGAGAAGTACACCAGAATTTTAGGTGTCATAAATACTCACTTGAATTTCTTGATGGTCAGCTAAGAGCATCAGTCCAAATACTATAGCCATTGCAGTGGTATCGTGCCCCTTTGAACAATCAGATCAAGAATGGAATAAAGATATTTCTAGCACATTATTTCAATACCACACATTAATGACGGTGGATAAATAAAGAAAACAGGAGCTTAGTAATACGTACCTCAAACATAAACGTATTGACTTCCTCCCGTATTCCTTCTAAATCAATTTCCCCTTTACTCTCAGCTTCCAACAGCAAATCTAACATGGCCAATCTTTTTTTAATTCCTATATCATCGGTGAAATTTTCCCCAGCCTTCCATGTTTTTTTCCTCTCCATAATAACATTGTCAGCAAAAGTATGGACTGTGTGTAAACATTTCTTAAATTGCCGACCTATAGGAAACTTTCTGAATAAGAATTCGTTGTGAAGCCATATCCTAGTGAGGCGGCTCAAAAGCATTGAACCTATTTCCTTAATTGCATTTTTATATGTAACAGTTGCAGATGATTTGTCTGAATCCAATTGAGTTCCCATTGCCGTCTCTGTGGGCAAACATATACATGTTGTTGAGGGCATTCTTTATACAGTTAAAGAACTTAAGGTTACAATAAGAACAAACTTTTGGCACAGAAAAATGAAACTTCACATATTTATATATTTTTTTCCCCAAGATGCCAACATAAGAGCTTGGTTGAACACCACAACCAGCATTTCTGTTGATGACTAGTGTCATCAGATTTCCATAGGTGAGAAAGTAATGTATCAACGTATTAAGGCTTGTCCTTTATTTCTTTGAAGCCTTTCCATAACCTTAACACCATTTCCTTTTGTTGAGCAAGACCATACCCCAAGGATAATATTTGTATAAATGTCCACTCTAGTTTTTTTGAGAATATAATCAATTATCATTTTCATGGAAAAATTATTTCAATCTACTTCTCAAACTCCTTTATCTCCTTTATACGTAGTATAATCTAGTTTGTTTCTTCTACAAAAATGTGTGGTTTTCTGTACGTTCTTTTTACTTTTACTTGTTGTAAAGTGTTTCTCTCACATAGGTGGAATTATTTATAGTTTTTAGTGAGAATTTTGATCTTAAACCTACTGCTAAACCTGAAACGGTTTATTCCTAGAAATGTTACCTAAACATACGTATATATTATTTCGTATTTTTATGTTAAGCACCTTTGCCTTGACGTGAAAATGGATACTAAGATATTGGCATCTATTTTCAGGCCAAGGCTGTAAATCTATAAGTACTCAGTGAAATAACGGGCTTCATCTGGAGTATATTATACACGTACATATAATTCTCACAGGCCATGTGCCCTTATTATATAACTATTACCAATTAGATTTCTTATGAGTTGTTTGATTGATCAAATCAAAAGAAGACTTCGGCAGTAGTGATACAGTACGTAATATGTGCGTGTAAATTTTTATGTTATCTATGGGGTAACAGACATAATACAAAGCACGTGACAAATATTAAAGCTATCTATGGGTTTCTGTGGAACTTATTCTGTAACTTTTTACAAGTTCGAAAGAGTCGAAATTGATTTAAATGTGTCCACAGAGTAAACCTTCTTTACTATTTTATTTAAAAATCCAAGTTGTCAACTATTATTTAACTTTAATGTAAATCAGTTGTGGATTATTTTAAAAGTATTCCATGGAGGAATGGTTTCACAGTTGGTTTCCTATCATGATGTGCCAATTTATCTTGGCTCTAGAGAGAATCCCTTCTATTCCAAGTGTAGAATTCTTTAAACGTATATTAAATATCGACCAAATGAAAGAAATGGAATGTGTTTTTTCAGTTTCTGTGAATTCTTGACTCCGTCAGATAGGAGTTATTGGCAGTTGGCAGTTCGCCACGTGACTCGACATGTGAATCGGTATTTAATCGCGATTATATTTCATGTGGTTACGAGAGGACTCATCGGTAGAAGTCAGTCAAAACGTTGGCTATGGTTAAACCAAAAAATATCGCGACTAAGTCCCGATTTACACATGTAGTATTTACATAAGTCGCAAAAGTTAAAAAAAAAAACCATAAGCATGGCGACTGCCAAAAGTAACTGTTTATTTTTTAATAACGCTGATGCTATTGGACGTATTGCGCCAGACATATTGGTGATGCGACCCCATCAGTTTTATTCCTACCAAAAATCACACAACGCGGTTAAAGAAGTTCAAAAACAAATCTTGTAATCTTACTCAATTCACTAGAGATTGTATAACATGTGTAGCGGGACCACGCTCTAAAGTCGTATGCCTCTTGGTTTGAGATAGGTATTGTATAAAGCACGATATTATGATATACATTACCACAGATAGTGAACAGGGTAAAGTCACTAATGAATGGCAGTATGTTGATTTCATTTCCGTCCATGGACTTTAACTTTTCCACTAGCGCTCGACTGCGTTCTTCCATCACTACCGTGAAGCCCTTCAAGATGTTGAAGTGGAAGGTAGGGGTTAGAATCTTTCGACGTTTATGCCATTTGGAACCTGTTGGTTAGTGAAAATCGGTTAGTAGGATTAAAAATAATGACACTATATAGGGCACACTGAAAGTTTTGCGCTCCTGACCGATCATAAATGTTTTAAAACAGAAGAAACGCAATCACTGACTGTCAATTGTTTTTTATCACAAGTTGAAGTTCGTGGTTCGTATCAAAAATGGAATAAACGCGAAAAGAATTTAGGGCGATGATTTTTTTATGATTTTAAAAGTTCACTGACTTCGCAAGACTGCACTGCTCGTCTTTAAAATTGTTTTGGGAGGAAAGCACCTCATCTGAGCACCGTAAGGCGTTGGTACGCAAAATTTGATCGCGTGTTTCTCTCCATTATGAAATTCATGAAGGTCGGCCCTCAACTGCGATCACTGAGGAAAATGTTGCTATTGTCAGGCAACTAATTGGAGAAACCGGTGTATCACCTATGAGGAAATTCGAGGACATTTGGGGATTGGTATGAGACAAATTCTAAAAATTTTACATCAAAATTTAAAGTTAGAAAACTATGTTGCCGCTGGATTCCTCATGAACTCACCCCCGAACAAAAACGGACTCGTGTTGATTAGTGTAAAAAAATTTTGCTAAAGTACGATCACGGACATTTAAATGCTGTGTATAACATTGTAACAGAAGATGAAACATGGACATATTGTTACATCCCGGAAAGAAAGCTACAGTCTTCTGTATAGATGTTCGAAGGTGACAGCAATCCAACAAAATTGGGGCAGGCGAGAAACGTAGGCATAAAAAAAGAATGGGTTTTTTTCTCCCGGACGGGTCTTGTCTGCACGTTCCCACATGAAGAACAAAAGACAATTAATGCTGAGTGGTACACCACCATTTAATTGCCCAGTGCCTGAAAAAGTTAGGGAAAAACGACCAAGAAGTCACATCCTATTGCACTATGACAAAGCTTCGGCGCACACCACGGACAAGACAAAGTCATTTTTGGCTTCTGGAAAGGTAGAGCTAGTGACCCATCCCACATATAGTCCAGGCCTGGCACCATGCGATTTCTTTATTTTCCCAAAAATTCAAGGTTTGATGAGAGGTATGATATTTACGGGGCCGGAAGAGGCAGTGATAGCTTTCAACCAGCACGTGAAAAACATGCCCTTAGACCAATTGTCCTCATGACTGATATGATTTGTATCTAAAACAAGTTGATTGTCAAGTCATATTAGTATTTTTTTAATAAACGTCAAGACGGTTCTATACATTTTTGTATGAAATAATAAGGTAGGACGTCATGGTTAACTTTTGTCGAAACATTCCCTTTTAATTTTAATTTAGAATCTAATAAAAAATATGGAGATAGTTTTCGCAATATCTTAAGATGTTACATTGTAACCTGTGCTACATTGTTGCCTGCTAAAATAGAAAATATGGATTTTTCCAGAAAATTTTAATCCTGAAATGTTTAACTTAGAGTGAATAGATCTCTCTTGGATAGGCGTGTACCATATTCGTCTTCTTTATCGATTTCTAATAATTAAGTGTGAAGACTAGCCTATTCAATTACTAAATAAAAATATTGTGCAATTGTGGAAATACACACAGATTAAAAAAAACAAAATTGAAAATGTTATAGCGTAAACTTTTACATCTTAACCATTAATATCTTGTACAAAGCGAGTTACAACTGGCAACAGAAATTATGACAACATAAAACAATGTTCTATTGTGGATTATTCCCGTAGCATAGAAATTGTAAGGCGTTCACAGCAAGAACATAAAACTCTATTTCCTCTTGTTTTACTATCCCGGGTTTTGGTTATTTATTTTCAAATCTCGTCTTTTTATCTCGAGGGAAAGCCTGTTGATTGAAATTTGTATTCTCTTTGTCATATTATTATATACATGTGGAAATAAGAAGAAAGCACGTTATATACTGTCTAGTTTGGAATCAGACGCCCGCGTGTGGAAGATGCATTTTTAAGCACGGTTGCATTTTTTTAGGTGATGGTATGTAATACGCTTTCATGAATTTTAATCATATGTATGTACCTATATATGTTTAACCGTCTTCTATGAGTTCGTAAACCTTGCTTAGTTTGAATCTATAAATAATAGTGATGTGTAATAATATCCCATTTTATTATTACTATTGGTGAAGCAAAAGAACATATCAATGCATGTTTACTTTACCTACTGTAATGAAGACTATGGATCTGCTACTTATTGGGCGGCTTTCGGATTAGTAAACATGATATGGTACAGACTTCCGCTTCCCCAAAATAATATATTTGTTATATTTTATTTACAAACCAGAACTTAAAAGCAGTCCAGTCCCGAGCCAGGCTTCCAAAAACGTATACGGTTTGCTCTTCTTTATATTCTTAGAATGAGATAGAACCATCTGTGAACAAAAATACTTCAATGAGAACAGTGATGCAACACAACCCTCACTACCCAAATCTATCGCCATAGGTTATTAGATAATAAAAATGATTAAAATGACAAAATAAATCAAGCGGCGGTAGCGTAATGGCTAAGGCGTCGGACTTGCGATCAAGTGGTTGCGGGTTCGAACCCCACCCTGTGCACTACCGTCGTGAATCCACTCCTAACACAAGCATTTAGCTTAGCTGGAGGGGTTAACAAGAATACTAGTAATGTGTGAACACCGTTACTAGTAGTCTTTTTAAATTTAAAAAAAAAATATTCTGGTGAAACTTATACATTTCATAACCAGATCTTAGGATTGATCACTTCATGATGTGTCTATTGCAAATAGAAGATAAAAGTGCACTGAAACGTCGTTACGACAATTTTAACTAACAATATATTATAAGTTGCTTCTTTATTTAGAATTTTTATTACACCCAGTGCTTTGCGGCAAACGTTTGTCGTGTGCGAGTAAAATTAAGCCCAGTTAAGCCCAGTAGCTTTATTTCCTTGGACATTGTGATGTCGACCCCGCCCATGCTCAGGCGTGGGCTGTTGTATTTCAATTTTCTTGTTGACACCATTCATTGCACACGTTTCGTGCGGTGCAAACCGAAGCTTGTTCATAACCCCCCACTCCCAAGTATAAGCGAGTGTAAGTACTACCCATACCTAGTACTAACCCCTTCAGCTCAGTTAAATGCTTGTGTTAGGAGTGGGTTTACGTCGGTAGTGTACTGGTATACCTACCTAAGCTATTCACCATTACCTGCGGCTTCCGTACGTTAGAGCTACCTCATAATAAAAATAACTAGAGTTTAGTAAAACTAGAAAAACACGCTTTAATGGTGGACGTAACTAAACCACCACCACTATCCACCTCCTGACTCCATCATCAAACCATCGTTACCAAACCCATTCTATTGGACTCGACTGGTTTACCAGTAGCCACTAAATAGTCCCACTATCCACCTTCTGGGTCCATCATCACATCAGCTCTAAGATGCCAAATTATAACAGTGGGAAAGCCATGCTTCGGCACGTATGGGCCGGCTCGAGCGGAGTGATACCTCGGAGAAAACCGGCAGTTTCGCCGAGTGAGTGAGGTTACCGGAGGCCCTAATCCTTCTCTCTCTTTCTCCTCTCTTCCACCCTTCCCCTTATCTCACCTAAAGGCCGTCAACATACAAGTTTTATTTCGATAGGACAGTTAAAAATAAGTTAAAATTAACTTCTAAAATTTATTTACATATAGTTATAAGTTATAAGTGAAATTGTAAAGAGCGTGAGCGGTCCCCTAACAAACTAAACATAGGGATATTTTCTCGTCGATGACGAATGATGATGATGGTGATGAACCAATAATATCTTGTTCTGTGAGACAAGTTCAGTTATACAAATACAAATTGAGCAAGATTTTACTCAACTTTTGCCAAAAGTCAATTAAAAGCGGTACGACAAATATTTGAGCTACTTGGTGAAGGGCAACCGAAGTTTACGAACAACAAAGTTTCAAGATGTTGGTCACTTTTGACTTACTTGCTGAATGCTTAGTAGGTATAGAGACGAGGGCTGTTTTATAATGATGTCAGTGAGTAATTTTATAGTTACTATTTTATAGTTACTATTTTATAGTTACTATTTTATAGTTACTATTTTATAGTTACTATTTTATAGTTACTATTTTATAGTTACTATTTTATAGTTACTATTTTATAGTTACTATTTTATAGTTACTATTTTATAGTTACTATTTTATAGTTACTATTTTATAGTTACTATTTGAAAAAAAAAGGAGAAAGAGAATATAGCTCTACTTCTTAACAGCTTGTTCACATTACCAACAGTAAAAATGTGTGACGAGTCACAGTTAGTGGGGATTTCGGGACCGGGACCGTGGTCCCGGATTCCACTTTTTAATAAAAAAAATATTTTTAGTTGTCAATAGGACCACTTTTAAAAAATAAAGTTCTTGTCTGGGAAAGTCCAGGACTATTTTTCTGAAATAACAAAAATTCAAACGTTTCCGGTCCCCAAAGCCCTAGGACTTCAGTGAGAAGAGGTGTTCGAAACCAATATCATCTAATATCATCTATTTTATAGTTACTATTTTATAGTTACTATTTTATAGTTACTATTTTATAGTTACTATTTTATAGTTACTATTTGAAAAAAAAAGGAGAAAGAGAATATAGCTCTACTTCTTAACAGCTTGTTCACATTACCAACAGTAAAAATGTGTGACGAGTCACAGTTAGTGGGGATTTCGGGACCGGGACCGTGGTCCCGGATTCCACTTTTTAATAAAAAAAATATTTTTAGTTGTCAATAGGACCACTTTTAAAAAATAAAGTTCTTGTCTGGGAAAGTCCAGGACTATTTTTCTGAAATAACAAAAATTCAAACGTTTCCGGTCCCCAAAGCCCTAGGACTTCAGTGAGAAGAGGTGTTCGAAACCAATATCATCTAATAATTCGTAATTGTCAATATTTCGTACTAAAATCGTAATCAATTGATATTTTTGTACTATATAGTGTAACTGTCAATATTGACTTTATAATTACTTTATTCTAACTTACATCATACATACAAATGTAAAGATCATCATGAAATGTTGCATATAATAAACAATCTAATTAAGAACCTCCCCTTATTTAGGTCTGTTAATAAAGTTGAAACAGTTTTACAAACACGATGTCTTTAATCGTACTAATCTGTATTAATAATTCAGTCAAGGGGTACGGTACACTCGATTGAAACCTTATCTGAATAATAAAACATAAAAAAATAATGATTTCGAGTCAACAACATAATATATCGGCAAAATTCGGATTGTCGAGTATTTTGTTAAATTCTAATGATGCAAATGGCAGTCGCCATATTGGCCACTCGAATGCTATCTTGAGTTCGTTAAGGCCGATTCACACGTATATCTGCCTACATTTTGTAAAAGATTGTGTATTATGAATGAGTCACATTTCACCCGAGCGAAGCCGAGTTGTCATTTAGTAATATTATAAACGCGAAAGTTTGTTAAATAGATGGATTACGCTTTCACGTAAAAATGGCTAAACGGATTTGGATAAAATTTGGCACAGAGGTAGATTATAGTCTAAAACTTTTTATCCCGGAAAAATGCACGGTTCCGGAAAAATTCACGGTGGGATAGATTTAACCAAAATTTCCATCATCCTCCGCGCCTTTTCCCAACTAAGTTGGGGTCGGCTTTCAATCTAACTACGATACGGCCGAACTTTGATATTTTACGTGAAGCGACTGCCATCAGACCTCCACAACCCAAGTACTAGGCGATATCGAAGTTCTGTAGTTAGACCAGGTTGTCGGATTTTTTAGGGCTCCAACTACCCGTAACGAATGCCACAGATTTTTGTATGGCACCCGGGACCGACGGTTTAACGTGCTCTCCGAGGCACGGAGGGGTCTCAATGTGTTAAGAATGGTCACCCATCCTAGACTGACCTGGCTAGCATTACTTAACTTTGTAATGTGTTAACCTACTCGGTTACCACTTAGCCACGAGCCCCTCCAACCAAAAAACCAAAATTTCCACACCAACGAAATCGCGGGCAACAGCTAGTAGTATAAATCTAGAGAATACAAATTTAATTTGAATACATTCCAAGTAAAGAAATTCTATTGAGAACATTCAATTATATTTACGTACAATCAGCTAAAGTGCAGACTGTGCTGATTAATACAAACATAAAAAATCGGCAACTACAAATACTTACTGGGCGAATTTAATATTATAATCAGAGCCAATCGATTCACCATATAAAAATCAAGTAAAAAAGTTTGCATAGGAGTTGGCGGAGTTGGCGACATTTACATACAGATAAAATATTCTTCAGCATCATCTAGCTATGACTAATTGAACTACGTCGTGGTAACCATCGTATCATGTATCAATGCAATCTAAAGGCACGGCAGTGGCCCCGCAAAATCGAGCAAAAAAAAGGCCGCTGAATGGCTTCGAGAAAAGGATGATAGAAATCATCCCTTTCTCGAAGCCATTCAGGACGTTTTTTACCCCCGTAACTTCATGGTGGATAAAACTAGAAGTCTGAATTTTTAGTCACCAATAAGGCATAACATATCAAGTAATATTCTTAAACTTCGTTCCATTTCAACGTGTAGTTTAAAAACTATTGCAAGTCAAATTACCTTAGTTTTGTCACTGACTCACTAGAGTTTGAAATGTATTAAGAAGTTCCACTTTTGCCCTCTTTGCCCCGAAAAGGAAAAACAGCTAGTGATACTATTTACACCGTTTAAGGAGAGTGGGGACAATATTTCTGCTTGGGCTGGAGCCAACGAAACGATTCAGTACCAACTTACTGTTTAGACTAAAGTTAAGTAGAGATATACCATGGTACAGTGTTACCCGAGTATATGGTAAAAAAAGAAAAGAAAAGAAAAAGAAGAAAAACGTTATGACAAAAAAAAAAAAACTAAAATTATTCACTAAAATTAAAAAAAAAAAATTACGTAATTAGTAGTATTCAGTTTATAAAACAAATGGTAGATATAATTTAAAGAGCATATTTACACAAACGAACAAACGAACAAGAGAACAAACTGTTAACATAATTCATCAATTAACACTTAAACACTTAGTTTGAAGTTCCTTAATTATTATTAAAAAATTATTAAAATTGCTTGCGTGATATTTGTCCTGGTACCTAGTAGTCCTGGACTTGATTGCCGGGTCGGATAAGTTGTTATTGAGTTTATATACTATATCGAAAATAGGATGACGGAATCTGGATAGTAATATACTGCCTACCTTTCTGGGATCTACAGTCATGAGTATATAAAAACATATTCTATAAAAATTAAGCATAAAAAAATAAAACAAGTACCTCAACATCTCGGACACCGTGTATATGAAGAATCCTCCTCTTTAAAATCTTCACTACGTATCTGTCGCCATATTTTTTAGCATACAGACGCATTTTCAAAAACAAATCACCTGGAACAAGATGGACTTATTAGACAATTTACTTATATAACGAGTAACAAAAAAATGTACCCAGGCTTTTATTTCCTTCGACCATCGTATCGTAAAGAAAACTGTTGACAAAATATATATATATATTTTTTTTCTAAAGTTTTCAGCGTCGATGTTAACATTTTTAATTTAAACACTATGATTTTAATCCGCTTAAGTTTCTACTCCATAATTTTACCAAATATCTTAATGAAATACAGGCCACTTCAATGCACGTAAATTATGAACCAAAAAAAAAGAAAACTACAGCCTAATCGGTGGTAAATTGAAACTTGTATCCGAACCAAGTTTGTTGGAAGATAATAAATTAGGAAAATGTTACCAATCTGATAATTAATTAATGCGCCAAAGAGTCTTATGGACAGAATATGATCGACATTTAATTAATTGATTATTTTTGGTCTCAATGTCAGCTATGTCACTCTTTCTATATTTTTTATTTTATTTTATGGTATAGGGGGCAAACGAGCAGACGGGTCACTTGATGGTAAATGACTACAGCCGCCCATGGGCACCTGTAACTCAAGAGTCACAAGTGCGTTGCCGCCCTTTAAGGTGGCAATAGGGAGAGAGGGGGGAAAAGTGGGAAGAGGGGAGAGGGGGATTAGAGGGGAGGAGAGGGAAGGATGGGAATAGGGGAGAGGGGAGGGTTAGGGCCTCCGGTAACCTTACTCACGCGGGAAAAGCAATGCAAGCATTGCTTCGCTGTCGGTTTTCTGTGAGGCCGTGGTATCGAGCGGAGTCGGGCCAGTCCATATGTGCCGAAGCATGGCTCTCCCACGTTAAAATTCTATTGCAGAATTTTTATCACTTCAAAATAATATTGAACGTTTTTGGGCCATTTAATATATTTACGTAATTTACATATATAATAGGGGTATGGAACAGAGGCGTGGTAGGCACCTACATTTTGCTAACTATAATTTAGTTTATATTGAAAAGTAGGCAAGAAGGTAACACAGTGGAAAATTGATATTAATATTTACGAAAGTATCCTATTTTGGAGAAAGCAGCTAATCATTGTGCTTACTTTTGAAGAGCAATAAAGCGGATAAATAGACGCTCTTGCTCCCTGACAAATTCTCGCTTGAAAATAAATTTCACATAAAGCTTTTATGCCTTGAAAAAAACATATATTTTTTAAAATCGTCTTGTTTCAAATGTGTAGTGCAAAGAAATAACAACAAATTGAGTTTCTAAAAAAATTCAGTAATTGCTTTACCTATCACATAAGGTAATCTTGACTAAAAACATTTCATACAATAATGGAATCAACTCACTATATTATTGCATTAAGTTAATCCTATAAAGATAGTTGACAATATAGAATTGAACTGCAGTAGTTTTTCTAATATTTTTAACAGCTCAGCTGGAAAACAAGTATCCAGCCCGCCGTATGGGAAGCGATTTTAGGTACCTTGGGAGAGCCATGCTTTGGCACGTATGGGCCGGCACGACTCCGGCAGTGTTTACAGTTACCGGAGGCCCTAACCCGTCCCTCTCCACTATTCCCCCTCCCCCTCTTCTCTTATTCCCACCTTAAAGGGCGGCAACGCACTTGTGACTCTTGAGTTACAGGTGCCAATGGGCGGCTATCCGGTTTGAACATAAGAAACTCAACCAAAGCCAAGTATTTACATATAAAACTGTGGAATACGTACGTGGTGTAGCCTGTAGGAACTCAAACACATTTCCAATTATTGGTTTCCGAGGTGGTCCGGGCAACTTGTCCAGCGGATGGTCCTCATCATTCAGCAGCTTCCATATTATAAATCCTATCACTGCGACCACCGTCACTGTTAGGTACATCTTGAGTTACAGTTTATTAAATAGTCGTCTGGATTTTGCTTCAGGCCATATGAACAAGACTGGATTTCTGTAAAAGCAAAAATAAAATTGAGTTTTACCAAATTTTTTTGACTACGTATTTGTGACTCTCTTGGATTATGGTCTGTAAGATCTTGGTGTATGTTAGAAATCGCAACAAGCGGTAACCCCGCCCTTTGTAGCATTATTTGTTTATCTTTGTAACTATTTTAAACTGTTCCTCACGGTGTACAATAATAGTAATAACGTCACACACATCACGGCCGTCTGTTCCGAAACTAGGCAGAGACTTATATATTTCTAAATACATACATATTATAGATAAATTACACCCAGACACAGAACAAATAATCATGCTCATCACACAATTATTTGTCCTGGGTGGGAACATAACCCACGACCTCTGGCTTAGCAGTAAGGGTCACTAACCACTAAACCACCAGGCCAGTCAAGAGTAAATAATAATAAAGACCACTAGACCAACGGACCAGTTCTAGAAAAGTACATTTAGGTACCTTTGAATTACCTGAGTTTCGACCACCATACCTATTACGTGGTCGCGTTAATTTTCGTACATATACATGAAGAATTCTTTGTTTGTTTAAACACGCTAATCTCCAGAAGTATCAATCAGACTTGAATATTTATTTTTGTATTGGATAGAGTATTTATTGAGGATTGAGGGTTATAGGCTATGAAACATCACACTGTGACCCTTAGAAGCGGAGCAGTAACTATAACCGCGGGGAACGGGTAGTGTGCAAATAAAAGTGAGATTTTACCAAGATTTAATAAACATTTGCCTTCCTGCTTAGTTATTTGTGCGACCAGTGTCACTAAACTCGCTTTGGAAAGGAATACTTCTATAAAAAAATAATACGATTTGATTTTTCATTTAAGACGCTCTAGCAAGCCAACCGCGATTAAGTAAATGTTGCGAATTTTCACATAATTAGCGATAGCGATCACTCGTGTATCAACACGAGTGATCGCTACCTGACAGTTCCTTCTGTTTTTGTTTATCTGTGGATTATACTTAAGGAGTGGAACTGCGTGAAACGAATGCTAATTAACATTTGCAATGCAGGATTATCACTTTTGGCAGTTTCGTTTTATTCATGTTAGAAATCGCCTGGTGTTCAAAATTCAACCTTAATTCATTGGTCTAGTGGTTAGTAACCCTGACTGCTGAGCCAGAGGTCGTGGCTTTTATTCCCACCCAGGACAAATTATTGTGTTTGGTTTAGTCTTGTCAGTTATTATTTCTCGGTCCCAGTAAATTTTCACGGTTTCATTGTTGAGTACATTACTTGGTTTATATGTGTAGAGTGGTTGAATGTTGTTAGTTAACAAGAAACGGGCACCTTCCTGTGATATGATCTATAGTTTCTTGACTGGTGTTGCATTATCTACATCTATCTGATACGATTGTTGGATCTTGAATGATATATTTTTGATAGTTTTTATGATTAGATCTTCAATTTCTCCCATGAGTCCTTCTATTTCTTTGCATAAATTTCCCTTGCATGACCATGCTTTTGAAGCCTCCTTATGTATATGTTCTTGTTGTAATTGATTAGGGTATTTTCCATGGAGACTTTTTTGTTTCCAGCCTGTAATTATTTGTTCATCTGTTACGTGTTCGTGTACAGGGCTAATGTTTCTATCGTTAAGTTTTAATGGTGTACCTGAAGTAGTAATGGATGTGAGAGCCTTATAAATATGGCGCTACGGCTTTGTTGAGCGAATATGCGAATGTTTTGTACCTGTCCATTGTGTAGGTCTTTTATACCTATTACCCCTCTTCCTCTTCCTCCAATTTTGTTTTAAGATTAAACTTTTCTATTGCAGAATGGATGTGGTATACATGGTGTTTATAAAATGTAGTACGTGTGAGCTTATTGAAGAGATCTTTTAGATTTAATCTGTGTTAGTCCATTTGACAATCCCAAAAGAGTATGCTAAAATGTGGACGGCTTTTTCTGTATTTTTAACCAATGATTCTACCTTTAATATTTTATTTAGCCTACCTGTGTACTTCATACTAAGTTCTTCCTTTATTTTACCGTCCAGTACTCTGTAAAAATCCCAAATATTTATATGTATCATCTTTGTCCATTTTATCTATAAGCGTGTTCTGTTGTGTATGTAATGTATAAGCGTCTGTCTCATGATGTTAACCTTTGATAATACTGTTTATCTTACATTTATCTATCCCAAAGTTCATTCTGATATCTATACTAAAAAGTTCATTAACTTTTAAAAGACGGTTCATTTATTGTTTGTTACCGGAGTAGAGTTTAATATCATCCATATATATATCCTGTTTGATTTAACACTGCAGATAATGGATTTAGAGACATACAAAACCATAAGGGACTAAGGGAGTCTCCCTGGAATATTCCTCGCTCTATCTGTATCGGATTCGACTTTAACGATCCTGAGTCTGTATTAATATTTAAAACCGTGATCCATCTTTTCATGGTCTGATGCAAAAAGTTTACCAATTGCTGGTCTACTTTATAATTTTTTTAAATCTATAGTAACCATAAATGTGGAACACTATCATAAGCCTTTTGATAATCTTTGTAAGCATAATAAAGATTCCTGTGGGATTGTTTAACCTGTTAATCTGATTATGTATTATTATTACTCATTTATTTTTTACCTATTGATTTCCAGTATACATTGAATTGTTTTTGTTAGACTTTCCGTACCATGACATACCACTTCACCGGCAGCCCCGGAGGGGTGATGACACGAGGGGGTTAAAAATAAATAAAAAACATACATACATACGTCAACATAATTATATAATGGACACGTTTAGCGTTTTCACATATTTTTTTTAAATTGCGACACATATTGTATACAAATTTTAGCTTTCTGTTCTTCTTCTATATACTCGTATAAATAAATTTTAATTTCACTACACTGTATTCGCAAAATTTTCTTAAAAATGCGTACACAGAATTCTCTTTTCTTTTTATATTTATATATAAGATAATCTTGCTAATGGAGCAGTTTGTAAGTAGGGTACTTACCTGCAGAAAAAAAATGCGGCTGAAAACCGAAGCTGAAGGAGTTCCGAACTATTTTATCTTTAGACCACCCCCGCACTACGAAAGACAAATTTTAAAGTTTTTTTCAGATAGCACCGAGTTCAACTTTAGATAGCCTTTAAAACATAGCAGTTTGTCAAAGTGTGTGATTCGAAATATGTACTTATTGTCGCCACATTAAAAACTCTTATTTATTTTATTAAAAATAAGGACAAACTATAATAGATGATAACACAGTTCACTATTTAATAAAAACAAGTTAATAGACATTATTTTGACTGGTTATGCCGGTAACGCAATACTATTGGTCGATTGATAAATATTAACGAATAGTGGGTTTATAAAAGGAGAAATAAGATTAGAACTTGACTTGAGTGCAAACAGAGGTACGAACAACTTGGCAGTTGCTGTTAGCTAGTGATTTTTCGTAGTTTATATCAGTGGTTTTGAGGCTGTTTTCTAACATACTTTGGTCGGCATCACTGTTTACGGTCACTGATCACGGATGTGAAACAAGTCTTGCATCATAATTACAGTAACCATCTAGTCAAAGGTTCTTTATTTGTGTTCCCACTAAGTGAGTATAATTATTACCGGAAAAGAATAGATTTTAATTAAGTTAGGCTTGTTACACACTAGTATACACGGCCAGTATAAAGGTTTAATCGTATTTAGAGATACATACTTCCGAGGTCAACGGTTCTTTTTGACGTTTACGGGCGAGACGAAGAATTATATACTGTATTATGTTGTCGCCACATCAAAAGCTCTTATTTATTTTATTGAAAATAGGGACAAACTATAGTAGATGATAACACAGTTCACTATTTAATAAAAATAAGTTAATAGACGATATTTTGACTGGTTATACCGGTAACGCAATACTATTGGTGGATTAATAAATATTAATGAATGGTGGGATTATAAAGGGGTAGGATAAGTGGTGAACGATTGACTTGAGTTCGAACAAAGGTACGAACAACTTGGCAGTTACTGTTAGTGATTTTCATAGTTTATATCAGTGGTTTCGAGACTGTTTCTTACAGTTTTACAAATAAAATAGTCTTGTAATGCAATTATGACAACCGGGCGGCGGAGGCGCGCTTACCAGCGCCTCATGCCGCCCTGAGTGTGGCCGCGAGTGGACGGGACGGGTTTTTCCCCTTCACCCGCTATAGTAGCCCCCCGCGAGGAGGCGGCGTCCGCGTGTGCCTGGACGTCGCCTAATTGAGAGGTTTTTACCCGAAGGTGGTGCCCGCGCTTTTGCGGGCAGGCGCTAGGAGGGTTCCGGATGTCTTAATAAAAGCTGTTCCCGGATCCCTCCTATTTAAGGCGCAGTACGGCACACCGTGTGGTTTTAGTTGGTTCGATTCCGACACACCGCCCCATCGTAAACCCCGGTGGGGTGACGGCCCGAGGGGGTTTCCACACGCACAAAAAAAAAATGGCCCTAACCCTTCCCTCTCTCCTATTCCCGTTCTTCCCCTCTCCCCCCTTCTAATAGCGCTCTTCCCTCTTCCTACTCTTCCCCCTTCGCCATAGAGTTACAATTGCCCATGGGCGGCGGTAGTCATTTACCATCAGGTGACCCGTCTGCTCGTTTGCCCCCTATACTATAAAAAAAAAATCTTGAAGCGCACGGCCCGTACACACGGCATTCAATCACAAGACGCGAGTTGTCTTTTCGGGCACTATAGGCATAGCGGCTTTTGGCTTACTGTTTTTACTTAAGGCAAAACCCCTTTCTGCTAGACAAGCTGTTTCTGTAATATCATATTTAAAATATTATTTTTACTAATAATAATACAAACAAATTTAATATTTAATCTTTAATCTCTACTGTGTGGGACTTTTATTGTTTGACATTGTCAATATGAACGTAACCTAACGACAGTGTGCAAGTTCATAATTAATGTTTTATTTCATTTCGTTGAATGCGTGTGTCTCTTCACACCAAATGAAATTAAATCCTTACTAATATTACAAATGCGAAAGTAACTCTGTCTGTCTGTCCGTCTGTCTGTCTGTCTGTCTGTCTGTCCGTCTGTCTGTCTGTCTGTCTGTCGCCTTTTCACGCCAAAACTACTGAACCGATTTCAATGAAATTTGGTACACAGATAGTCTAGAGCCTGAGAAAGGCGACATAGGCTACTTTTTAATGCGAAAAAGGGGTGTAAGGGGTTGAAAGGTGGGGATAAAAAGTTGTATGGAAGTATTGTTAATTAGCCTAAATAATTAAAAATTTTATGCAAAGACACTATTCCACGCGGACGAAGTCGCGGGCACAGCTAGTATCCCATATATGAAATTTAGATTCTTGCTTCATATAAATTCAAATAATTTATTTACTTTAAAAGGGGTGGTACATAATGTGGTATTATAAGTTTGATATAAGGCGATCAGACCCATTTAGCCATTAGCAACTTATGTATACCTATTATATTAATATTTATTGAAACAACTTATGTATACCTATTATATTAATATTTATTGAAACAACTTATGTATACCTATTATATTAATATTTATTGAAACAACTTATGTATACCTATTATATTACATAATTATTATACAAACTTTTAAACTTTCGCGTTCCATGATATAATATAGAAGAGATATCAGAGGTATGTATAATACCTTTTCGTGATCGCGTTAATTCCCGTAAATCCGTAAATAATATTATATAATTATAATAGTCATCATTAATCAGTTTTTGTGTATTGATTATAATTAACTTTAAAAAGAAACAATAAAAAGTTCAGACGGCGGTTCAGAGAGTAGCAGGTATGATAGGTAGAGTAGTAGGTACGAATAAAACGCATTACTCATTAACCAATCCTTTAAGGCTGGGATAAACTTATTTTAGGGTAGTACTTTGAAGCGTTCTGAGATTTTATTAAAGACATCGCAAATCGCGTAACAATTTTTTTGAAATCTGGTCGTATAGGTATTATGTTCAACACAAGTCTATTTGGATTTCTGATGTTATTTCTTTTGGTGACTTCTTTCGCTGGCTTAAATATTTGGGTGCTGATTAACTACCTCCAGGATCTTTAATCAGGATATTTAATTTTTTTTTCATATGGATTTTATTTGAACCGACAAAAGTGTACAAGGGTTTTTCATCACGCCTATCACGCATCACTACATATTATAAAACAAAGTTCCTCGCCACGTCTGTCTGTCTGTCTGTTCGCGATAAACTGAAAAACTACTGAACAGATTTTCATGCGGTTTTCACGAATAGTCAGAGGGATTCATGAGGAAGGTTTAGGTGTATAATTTGTACCCGTGCGCTAGTATCATCATGTTTATGTGAATATTATTAACCATACCCCCTGCTATTTAAAGGATATCCATAACTTGTGTTTCTACAGTTTCTCACAGTTCAGTTCTACGCGCAGAATGTGCCAATTTGTATTTCAAAGGTCAAGGTACAGATAAGATAATAGTTACTTCGTAAGTCAAGGTAAGATATGTTAGTAATTACGTACGCGAAATGCACGATTATTTATGATAAAACGAGTCATTGTTTGAGAACCCTTGTGAATAATTTGTTACTGTATCGATTCAAAAGAACAATGTTTCAACTTTTAAATTATTAAAGTTACTGGGACGGCTATTGTTTTAGTGAGTTGACTCTCTTTTGTAATCGTAGCGTAGTGTATACTTGCGATAAAATACGAATATTTAATAATAACGGTACAATAGCTTATAAAGATTAAATTGCGTTCGTTATACTATTTTGCTTTAGGACATATTTTTGTAACAATTAAACAAATTAATAATGCGCCATCGTACGTTCAAAATATTGATACATTTCTTCTATCCAGTCTAAAGACAGTCTTAGGTGTATGTATGGCCAAAACAAAGACTATGACAAACCATGTCCAACGCTCCATAAGATTTCAGCTTCTATAGACTGTACTGTCTGCTAATAAAAGAAGAACATTACGTCAGGCAATTCAGAGGTATGTAATACCTTTTCGTGATCGCGTTAATTCCCGTCAATACGTAGATAATATTATGAGAACATTAGCCAGTAGCAGCAACGTTTTTACCAGAGAAAAAGAGAAGAGTAATAGCATTTCGTTGAACATGCTGTTTTCGCATGATGTTTTTCTTATCGTGGACCAAAATGTGAACTTTTTTAGGTTTCACGTAATGATTCTATGGTGTGTCTAGCTATGAATCAAATGACAATAAAAACGCGTGCTAAAGTGCATTGCTAATTAGTAACCCAGTTTTTTATGGTTATGTTTATGATGAGCGCATTGAATGAAAGGGGCGCGATCAGCAAATGTAGGCAGAAGTTGTTGGTACTGATCATAAATTTTAACTGAGGTTATTAACGAATTTTTGGAGTCTACCTCTCTAGATCATTTAAAACAAAATATCTGAGAAGTGGCAGTGATCAGTTGATCACGGAGAACACGTGCCGAGCAATTTGCCGAAATTTTGTCAGCAAAATAACGGAGCACTTTAATTTAAAATGTTTCTTTGGGACACCTCGTAATTAACGTAAAGTAGACTTAAGTGGTTCAATTCAAACCATGGATTTGCTCAAAAACATAATTATGCCGTTTACTTAAGGAAGTCCCTGGGTCTAAGTCTTACGAAATAAACTTATTTTCTTTTTCTTTTTCTGGGTACATTAAAGGGACTTATTTGGTGTTAAATACGGTTCTGCCTACCCTTTCTGGGATACAGGTGTGAGTGTACGTATGTTTGTTGAAAAACAAACTGGTATTACTCTTATCTTTGGACGTATGATAGCGCGATACCTGTTTTGTCTTCGTTTTTGATCTTTGCACCAGTATAATCTTTCTTTCTTCTTCTTTTGTAAATAAGTAATAGTAAGTAAGTTCTTCAAACGAATGAGTCAACGTAGTTGCTCAGAAATGTTGGTTGTTCTTTCGAAAAAAGTAAGCCCTAATTTTTTTCTGGTTAAGTTTAATTGCAATCGCATGCAGCATGACGGTAAGGCCTGTCATGGAGCTAAAGAGGTACTAACAACAACATAATTAAATAGTTTCATTGCAAACTCTTACCGTTTTTTTGTAAAAAACAACTTTGTAACGCGAGACATGTTATTGTTCCTCCACTATCTCCCTTGATATACCTTATATTTTCTATATGCCGATTTTTTTTTATAGATATAAGTTTAATTATTAGAATAATTAATTTTTGTCTTGTGTCTTAGCACCAAAATAAATGCATTTTTCTTTCTTTCTTAAAAGTAGTGTTTGCCTGGTGGTCATAATTCGACCATAAACATTATTGAAAATTTGACAAAGGTGATGATCATGATGATGATGTATTAATTTACATGTTTCCAACTTTTTCGTCCACTCCAACATTTGTGCATTGTACGTCTGAAACCATACACTTTTATAACACTTAAGCTCCTTCGAATGTAGAAAAAAAAGTTTATATTTTTTTTTTTTTATAACTTTTAAGATCGTTGAATACTAAAGAAAAAAAGAACTATGAAATCGGTTGTCAAACAGGAGAAAAAGTCACAGAAGTGTTCGGTTAATCTTCATCTACTTATTTATGGTAATTTTATAATCACCATCCAAATTCATACAGTAGAATCTTTAAGGAAAATTATAAGAAACCTGTTTTTGTTTGGATATAACTTAGTACAAAGATACTCATTCACTCACACGCTTTAATTGTATTCATCACAAAGTTATCTCAAAACCTCGCAGTTTGTAGACACGCTGCACTCCGTATGTGTTAAGTGTCACTTAATGCATACGGTGCTCTGTCCTTTTACCCCTGACAACGTGATAAGTTACATCGTGATAGTAGAGTACCCGTACAGGCACCGAAAATTTTTCTGGGATAAAAAGTAGATCATGTGCAATTTTAGACTATAATCTATCTCTGTGCAAAATTTTTTTTTTCGTGAAATAGTAACAAACATCCATCCATCCTCACAAACTTTCGCTTTTAGAATATTTACGTAAATTGGCAAGATTATTTAGGATAAAAGTAAGCTTACCAATTTGTAGAATATGTAACTGAAATAAGAACAACAGACGTGATCATACAAATTGCCTTAAAATGAACACAATTAATAACTAACAGCGCCCCGCGGTTTCAACCGCGTAAGTCCCGATCCCGTGGGAACATCGGGATAAAAAGTTGCCTATGCGTTAATCCAGTCTCCAGCTATCTACATACCAAGTTTCATCGCAATCGGTTCAGTGGTTTTTGCGTGAAAGAGTAACAAACATCCATTCATCCAAACTTTCCCATTTATAATATTAATGGGATTATATTACTTCTTCTACATCAGCACCATTTCTGCAACTGTTCAAATTTAAATTCAAATAATTTATTTGTTCAATACACACTGAAGTAGGTACACAAGTATGTACTTGGGTATGTATTATGTTACTTGTATGTGGAAAATAGGCCAAGGGTGTCCCTTCAATACGAGCCACCAAGGTACTGGTCCAAAGTGGAAGATACCGTGTAATAAAAGAAACGGATGATGAAGTCTTTAGAGTTCTTAGCAAACTAAATAAATCGGACATCTCCGATTCATTCGACATCTGTGGTGCTCTACCTAATACTTTGACGACAGGCAGGCTGCTGCCCAGGAATTTGGAAATATAAAAAAAAAAACAATAACATTGTGTTATGAACTAAAGAACTACTCACAGTTTATTTTCTTCGATCTAGAATTCTACAATGAAACACGAGAATACAGGACACAACAAACAACGCAACAACGCACGTCAATAGTAAAACTTCATTTATTATTGTTCTTTACATTTCATCTATAAACGCGTCTGTCAATACGATTGCAAAGATTGAAACTGAAGAGTATAAGTGTAAAAAAGCAAATAAACAACCATCTACGTTATTAAGATCGTATATAAGTATTAAGAACACACACATTGATTGCGTAACACCACGATTATAAATATTTCTAAAACATAACCTGCAACGTAAAGGTAACACAGTGGATACATACGTCAATTATAATTGATCATTAGCTACGCGATCTTGTAAATAAACCGGTCTATTTACAATTGCTACAGATAAACTATATCTAAATATAGCTACATATTAACTTGTCATGGTTGTTTGTTATGAAGTGGCATCTGCCGTCAGGCATAGAGCATAGATAACAAAATAATAAACGATCTCACAATCTCTCAATCCTCGATCTGTTGTGAAAGTTCGCGATAAGTTCGAGAGATGGCGTTACTGTTTACGTCTGAAAATGCAAAATGAAATTTAATTCACCAGGAATTAGGTTGCAGGATGATATTAGGTACTGTTTAACAATAAATATAAAGGCTTAGAGTGATCGCAGAGTAATTAGTAATTGCAGCTTGTTGGCTTAGGTTAGGTTTGCGTATGGACTTAGTTCCTTTGAAAGAGTTTTCAAGTTGTCTATAACAAAAATCGAAAGAAACTTAGTGATGGATTGATTAAATTAACATTACATGGGCTCAAGGTTCAATAATACAAATCATACTTCACTACTCCATCTAAAACATATATAAATTAAGAGCCTTTTATATAACAAAACGATAGAAATTTGCAATAATAAAAATTTTTAGGTCTTCATTACCAATATTTTGATCCGAGTTTGAAAACTACTACAGTCAGTGTGTGTGTACCACAGTGCCTGTTTGTAATAATATCGCAACACACAAACTTCACACATCTCACACACGGCCGTCTGATCCTAAATATACCAAACTGCTGATAAACATACTTATATATTTTTTAAATACATACATATTATAGATAAATTACACCCAGACACAGAACAAGAAATCCATGCTCATCACACAATTATTTGTCCTGAGTGGAAATCGAACCCACGACCCAGAGGTCGGTTAGTGATCCTGACTGCTAAAACCAGAGCTTAGCAACACAAGACCAACAGGCCCGTCAAAACAAAGCCACAGAAACAACACTCCCAGCAACAAATAACTAGCCGGAAACGGTGCCACTCTATTATGGCGACTAATACCAATGCGACACGACGCTTCACTCCTTGCCGTGCTTGTAACTAGCCGGGTATCCCTAAAAATACACACATGTATACAACAGTATGTCTTAATAAATATGACTGGGAAGGTGGAATTTACACTTATTGCTTCCGAGGGCAGCAATATAAAAAGTATACCACCTAATCCCAAAATTAAACTAAGTACTTGGTGAGTCGGACTTGACATGGTCTTGCAAATTTGACATTCATAGTGTTGGTTCAGACCTTGCAAAATGTTTTTTATAATTTCGTCTAAAATAATTGAGCTTTTATTTAGAATATATACAAACATATGCGATTTCAGTGACAACGGGTGACAAAGCAGGAATGTGGCGATATGGAAGTTGTCTCGTGTTGGAGCCTGGGATTAATAACAAGCTCGTAGGTTATGTATTTAAAAGTAATATACTGATCCAAGGATTCATCGTGAAGCCTTGAAAGAAATCTTATCAGCACGAACTGTAAAATTAATAGTTAAGCTAATCTTCGCGAGATGGCGCTGAGATATGTTTGCTATATATTATATTTTACCATAGCCTCTTGTCAACAGAGTGTCAGAGTACATTGACCTTCACTGAACTGTTCCAAATCTGTACAAGAGTAGATATTGATTAATAATAATAATCGTTTATTTCTCCTAACAAATACAAACTTAAATAATAGAATAGTACAAAATAAACAACTTACTTATGGAATTTTAACAGATTCAGCTTTCAGTTCATAAATATATTTTACATTCAGTATTGATGATGTCAGCTGAACTCTGAAACATTTCAAATATTCATTGGTTTCTCGTCTTTTGATATAGTATGTCCACAATCTAATTCAATTAATATTTAGTCCGAGTTAGTACGATGAAATGAAATTGATGTCTAAAGGTTTAAATAGAGAAATTTAGTTTGTAAGTCGATTAGTAACTAGTTGTTTACCAACTACTACTAACTAACCAACTGTAGTTGTTTCGTTTTGCTTACGGACGGTAAAATTTTTGTTGCAAATTCAATGAAATTTTACCGTTCGTAAGTAAAACGAATCGTTTCTGCTTTAATTGGTGCGCGGAATAAGTCATCAATAATTAAATTAATAGATGTACTTCTACAGTGTATTTCTACAGTCATATTATGTGTGACTGATGTACTAATATTTGCTGATACGTCTGTTGGACCGCGGCCGAAAATACTGTTGGAAGGGTCGTACGGATACAGCGGTGTATGTTAACGATCGCAATGTGGTTGAGATATATCTCAAGATATTTTAATTGCAGACCTCCATGGTAGCCTGTTTTAGTTTAAATATTTAGCGTCTTCGCTTCACGAAACCCAACGAGCATACTATGAAATGTCAATAGCTCATGATCCTGCCATAACTGCCAACATTTTGGAACTGTATGCCACTTATTGACATACACATAAAAAAAATATTCCTACCTCCTTCGTATACTGCTTTTTTTGTACTGACATAATAGTAAAATATTGTTTCTTGGAAAGCGTAACCATCACTTGCGGACGAATAATAAGGTTTTTTTTAAATAGAGGATTTAAATCAATAAAAATACTTAAAGATTTATTTAGAACTAAACTAAAATGATTCCAAAAACTACACACGCACTTCTGGTTCTTCATCAGATGAAAAAGATAAAGAGGTATTTGTTATAAATTTCTCTTCCAGCTTTTCAGTTAAATTCCATGTTGCCCAATGAAAGATATAAAGCTACCTAGACATGGAAAATTTGGAAAGAATGAAGTGTTTTTAGTTTTTGCTGGCGAAGTGAAGAGTAAACTTTTATTAACTTTGGCATATTCTGGGATTAGCCGAGAGTCACGCGGGTGAAGTTGTCGGCGTAAGGGCGTATTACATAATTAAAGTCTTTTTTGTGAACCACTTTTCAAACAGTGTTACGAACATTCGATTACGCTATCTTCTTATTTGTTAGGTGATTTCACTCACTGCGTAATTCTTTTTTTTACAAAATTGCATTTCATCAGGGTTGCAGTTTTTGATATCAAACCTTTTCTTAAACAATTTTTTTAAAAGATTACTTTAGAACAGTTATCAGTTCATCATTTTTTAAGTTGCTTTTTCTCTTCACACTACTTCTATAAATAAAAGTAATTGTCTTTTAAACTTTCTCGTTTTATGGTGTAAGATGATGTTAACAGGAAACGATGTGCGTAATAGGTATTATATATAACAGTATGGGCAGGAAAAATGTAGTCGAGGCCTGAGGTGAAGGGCGGAAGCATCTCCCCACGTGCGTTGCCCGCAGCTTCGCCTGGTACGCCCACAAACTTCCCTCCGCCGCGCCGTGCGCCGCTACGCTGCCCGCGAACCTTGCCTCACACGTCGCAGTGTAGGGCTGTCCTTTACACCAACCCATTCCTGAGCTCTACATTCAACTCATGTGTGTGACGTTTCAAACGGGTTCCACTGGCCTTGACAACTGGCCGATTGTAAAATAATTATTTATCCTTTTGATATCAACAAAAGTAGGTAGTTGAAACTGTTGTGTTTTCCTAAAAATACTTGTACATATCACAAAACATTACTTCTTCTTGTTCTCCAATAATTTACCAAATATCGTCGAACTTATCGTGAGAATAGTAACCCAGTTTACATTGTACGAAGTAACTGTAACTAATTAAGTAGCTGTCCGCTGCAAGACTGATAGTCCCGTAACTGTTCTGAGAACTGCCGCCACGTGCTTCTGCATGCTCCAGCTCTTCATTAAGTGGTCGCGTCATAATTAAGTTCTTATAAGTCTTGTATTATCATTATTCTACTGCCGCCTCTATGATATTTTGTTTCTGTGGGCTCAGTCTAGCGGTGGTAGCTTAGCGGTTAATGTGCCGGACTTGCTACCAAGTGGTTGCTGGTTTGAACCAAACCCAACAATATGTAAACGGGAAGGAAAAGGCGGAGGGGGAATGGGCTTCAAGAGTTAATGATGACACTAGTAATGTTTTGACCCACGTTACTAGAAGCTTTTATTTTAAGAACTATGAGATTAATCATCCAGCTTTTCCTGCTTATAATATTACTTTGCCATTGGAGTGTTTTCTTATTTTTGTCAGATTACGTGGTAGGAATAAGAAATATTGCAGATCCAATTACAAAATATTAGTTCGTGAGACAGAAATAAAATATTGAGCAACGTAGCCGGGATTGTGTTTAAGATAGGATATTATTTGTATGATACAATAAAATACTCGCCTGAAAGACGAACACTGTATTAGACATTATTGGATTTTAGACAATGATTGACCGCCTCTGCCATCAGAAATCGTTTGTTCCACACAAATGTGGGAAAACTTGAATTAACTGTCAGAGCTTATGACCATTTGCTTAACACATAAATCTTGATTATATACATGTCTAGATAGAGTAACTCTAATAACTGATGCGCATAAAACGGGATCCAATTACAAATTATGTGTGAGTACGAGCGTGTAGTTATAGCCCCCGACGGATATTCTTTTGTATAATCGGATAATCTGGTTAAGTCGGGGGTTTTTAAATTATTTTGTCCTTTTCGAGTAAGTTTTAACCTGAGGTCACCTGAGGTGGGAGTAGGGTAAGGGCGAATAAGGAGCGAGGGAAGGAGAGAGGAGGGGAGGAGGAGAGGGGAGGGTTAGAGCCTCCGGTAACCTCACTCACTCGGCGAAAAACAATACAAGCATTTGCTTCACTGCCGGCTTTCTGTGAGGCCGTGGTATCACCCCGGTCGAGCCGGCCCATACGTGCGGAAGCATGGCTCTCCCACTGTTAAGTGGGTGGGTCCCATTGGTGAAAACCGCATGAAAATCCGTTCGGTACTTTTGAAATTTATCGCGAACAGACAGAGTCAGCGGGGAACTTTGTCTTTTTTTATATTTAGTGATAATCTAAACTAATATTATAAAGAGGAAACATTTGTGTGTTTGTTTGTAATGTTTTCACACAAAAACTACTGGATCGTTTGCGATGAAACTTGGTATGTAGATAGCTGGAGACCTGGATTAACGCATAGGCTACTTTTTATCCCGACATTCACACGGGATCGGGACTTACGCGGGTGAAACCGCGAGGCGCTGCTAGTGATATATAAAACTACTTTAGGTATAGGTGTTATCATGGTGGAACAGGGTTACTCTTCTAGACTTAAAAATGTCACTTAGGCAATTGATCAGTATATTTTTACTTATGTAATTCCTCTTATTATGTCGTTTAAATTGCGTATTTGTATGCAGCTGCTAACAATATAAAAAAAACAAAATTGAAATTTCATCACACAAGAAGAGAAATATGTATACGGATAATATTCAACCTCATTTAGCACACAGTTTTTTTAAGGGGCGAACGGGCAAATTGTGGTATTATTTTGACTTTTAGAAGTCACTTTTCATTTTTGTTACACTTAGATACTAAATGGACTTCGTTCGCTTCTGACTTGTTCCCCTAGTCATAACTGTGTACAAAGAGATACGTGGGCGTATATATTGCGTACCCTGAAACGTAATATTTTGTGTCAATATTTTTGTTTCTCGGATTCGTGCCTATATTAAATTTGTTCTTAATATTTCAATTTCAATCCAACATTCTAACTCTAATACTGAATTGTAGCTATTAATGAAGGCATTTTGTTTAAAAAATGTAGAAATGAATATGCGTGTCGATTCCATTTAGTCACCATTTTGTATTCTACACATGTAGAAACAAACATATTTCAACAATTATGATTCTAAAGTTCAGTTTGAAACAACTACAGTTGGTTAAGTTACTTAATCTGGTCCATATTTACTTTTTGTAGTGATTGCCCTGACGACACGGCGCTTCGATATTTTACGTGAAGCGACTGCCATCAGACCTCCACAACCTAAATACGAGGCCATATCGAAGTTCTGTAGTTAGACCAGGTTGTCGGACTTTTTAGGGCTCCAACTACCCGTAACGAAATACCACAGATGTTCGTGTGGCTAGTGTTACTTAACTTTCTAACGTGCTAACCTACTCGGTTACCACTTACGAAACTAATACGTAAAGAAAATTATATTTAGCCGTATTATACCGGTTTATGATTTCAAGGGCTCCAACTACCCGTAACGAAATACCACAGATGTTCGTGTGGCTAGTGTTACTTAACTTTCTAACGTGCTAACCTACTCGGTTACCCCTTACGAAAATAATACGTAAAGAAAATTATATTTAGCCGTATTATACCGGTTTACGATTTCAAGTTGCAAGTAGCATTAGTTATTATTTTATTAAGTAGTGGCTTTACACCGCAGTGGTAAAGTCTAGAAAGATCCTTTAGCCTATTGTACCATATAAGTATCTAAGTATATTTTTATAGCCTGATCTTCCATAAAATTCGTTATTTGTTAACTAGTTACTAATCGACTTATAAACTAAATTTGTCTATAGAAACCTTTAGACATCAATTTCATTTCATCGTACTTACTCGGACTAAATATTAATTGAATTAGATTGTGGACATACTATATCAAAAGACGAGAAACCAATTAATATTTGAAATGTTTCAGAGTTCAGCTGACATTATCAATATTGAATTTAAAATATAATTGGAGTCCTCAGGCAGGATTAGGCATAATGTGGGCACGAAGTGTATACGGGCGATAAGAAAATTAACTTTTGATATTTAATCACTGATGTATGATGATTGTAAACACGCAAAGAAACACTGTACAGTTCCTAGGTTAATGTTGACTCGGCGGTGAACAAACTTAAAGTGAACGTCATTCCCAACACCCTCCGCCTAGACTCTGCGTAACGCCGATAGATGGAGCTTGTGTTCATTTCCGATGAATTTATTATAGAGGGCGCTCTAACCATCCGTACTAATGACCGAAGATGCGACATATATTTATGAACTGAAATCAACTGAATCAATATCTACTCTTGTACAGATAATTGGTACATTTCGGTGAAGGTCAATGTACTCTGACACTCTGTTGACAAGAGCCTATGGTGACCATTCGGTGTCATAAAGAAATAACCCGCCCCTGGTCGCTCCCGGCGCAAAGGTGCCCATAACGCTTGCTGCGTTCCCACGCTGAATGGCTATGGCCAACCTCTGCACCAGGAACGACCCTGAGCGGGAGTCGCCACTCACTTTGTTCAGCCTGCGCCCAAGATCGATAACGAACCCCTTAGCGTCAGTACTCCAACTGCCCAAGGTTTCAACAGCTATGGGCACGAAATAGTACAACGTCTCCAAGGCCGCGTACTTGTCGTCTTTGCCTTAAACAGGCGTCCTCCGCGGCGTCCAGCCTCTTCCCGATAGATGAGCTCAGACTCGGAGGCTCGAGCGTACAAGGGACGTTGGCCGATATAAGGGCTCTACGAACTATGTCGTTGAGAGCATGATGACGCGGAAACCTACCTGTGCAACGACGGCAACTAATAGCATGAAAGCCATCGGCCTCCACCGTAGAGCCGCAGATGCACGCATGGGGCTCACACACCCTGCAACCCAGGCGGAAGGCCACCGCCACACGTAAAGAGTCGTCGTCGAGTAAAGTGCCAAGGTGAGGCGAAGGCAGTGCGTGCAGCCACGCTCCAGACTCGGATTGTGACACAGCTCGTAATCTAGCCATATCGGCCCCCGAAGCGCCATCCAATATTTTTTCTTGAACGCCCTTAACCCCCACGTCATCCCACGCCCGCTGAACGTTCCTAGCTTCGGGGATAGTGGCATCCGGGTTGAGGGTTGACCAAGCCAATACAGCACCCGACACAAACGGTATGCCTACCTCACCACCATTGGGACTCAATAGGACAGTGACAAGGCTGGCAACACCGTGCGCAGACGCCAGAAAAGCTGGCAAGCCCACATCACATGCGCGACGCACCCCAAGACCACCACACCGAATCCGACCGATTTCAAGGTTGTGTCAAAATTGGAAACTTCCTCGGGACACAGCCAAGTAGGGGTGGTTCTTAACAGATATGTGATTTTTGGGAGGGCAAAGCACATACGCAACAGTACAATGGCAACGTGTGCGGAAAGTTCTTTGAGACGTCCGTGAGCAGTAAGAAGAAGACGTATTCTAGACTTAATGGCCTCAGGAACTGCGTTAAGAAAGATAGGAGAACCTAAAAGGTTGAAATCGGAAGAAGTGAATTCCTTGAGGCCTGGTAAAAGAGCACCAAAACGAGAGAAGTGTGTTCAAGCCTCATTGCTGCAGGGGAAGAATTTCGAGGGATTCACCTCCAGACCCAGGTCTCTAAGGCGTGGAATGAGAGCTTCTAGATCTTGGAGCACGTCTTCCGGATTACTCCCGATAGTGCCATCGTCGAGGTACCACACGTTTAAAGAAGACTTAAGCTCAACAATCACTCTGTGTATTGCCAGACTAAAAACTAGTGGACCTAGCGGATCTCCCTGCTGGGCTCCCACTTGAGAAACAATGAGCTTATCGTCGAAGAAGAGATTAGAGGGAAGTCTGTAAACCTGTTGGAGATACGGATAGAGTGAAGGAATTTTCTCCTTAACCTCCCACAACAGAACGTCCCTTTCCAATGTGTTAAAAGCGTTTCGAATATCGAGCTTCAACACAATACTGCCCTTGTTCTCCGAGTCCTCAGCCATCTTGTCTCTAACGGCGCGGCAGGCTACTTTTGCAGTCAGACGGCGAAAAACGCTACCGACTGCGATAGGTCTTAATCCACCGTCCTTCTTGGCCAACGCGAAGAGCGAGGCGCCGTATAGATACGGACAAACCAATGGGTTTAACTGACCACTAAGCAAGAAATTCACAAGTTTAGCTAGGCACCCCAAAAGGCGCCTCCCGTTCTCGCCAGCCGATACTGATGTTAGCTCTTTTAGGTGTCCCAGCCGAAACCCGTCCATGCCCGCCGCTGAGCCGCTGTAAAAAGAGCCAAGTACCGACACAATGTCCTCCATTGTAACAGACACCGGAACGCATGTGTCCGGATCTACCGGAAAATTTAGAGGACGCGAGGAACTCGGATGCTTAAGTCTCATGGCGGCGAGTGTGTCGAGATCCCGCTCAGCAAAGGAGTGCTCCGTCATAAGAAGACGCACCGCACCCCTTAAATCACCGTCAAAAACTTTAGATTCGATCATCTTCTTGTTTGATCGCAACCCAAGCCTGTTCCTCTCTGAGGCAATCTCCTTGCCATGCACGCACCGACCGGATGCCATGATATTTGCTTTGACTTTGGCCGTCATGTGCTTTAGATTCTCTACAGATTCTTTAACGGGACCTTTAAGGCAGTGTATGCAAAAGTAAAAAGAGTGCTCCACTCTTCCACCCCGTTACAACTTACACAAAACTCAATAACATCGCAGAGTGTGCCGGCGGCTTGATTGCGAGCATTTTTGGGGATGTGCCGAAGAATCGGAACGAGTCCCTTCATGGCAGCAAGTCTTTCAAGGGGACACCGAGCATGCGGAGGAGCTGGCGGCGCATGAATCACTGTATCGGCCGGACTCACCTGCGAAGCGATGACCTGGTGCCTCGCATGCTTATGTATGCGACCTATATGTATCTTCAGCCCGTGTTCGGAGAAAGTACGTGTAGACCCGGGGCAGTGGGGGCAAGACCAATTCAAAAAAGTTACACTCATAATGAAGCTAAAATCAAAATCACCTAAGAAATTACATAACTACAAAACACTATACAATAACAAAATTCAATCGCTAAAAAAATTGCGTTCACATAGAATACAAAATAAAAAAATTACATTCACATAGAATACAAAATAAAAAAATTACATTCACATAGAATACAAAATAAAAAAATTACATTCACATAGAATACAAAATAAAAAAATTACATTCACATAGAATACAAAATAAAAAAATTACATTCACATAGAATACAAAATAAAAAAATTACATTCACATAGAATACAAAATAAAAAAATTACATTCACATAGAATACAAAATAAAAAAATTACATTCACATAGAATACAAAATAAAAAAATTACATTCACTTAGAATACAAAATAAAAAAATTCATTCAAATAAAAAGTCAAACAAAATAAGAAAGGGCGCATACAAATTCGTGTTTGACTAATAACATCGAAAAAAAATTGAGAAAACAAAAATTTTACTAAAACAAAAAGAAAACCGCAAATAGATAATTTGATTAAATAGCAATTGAAAAGATTTGTCAAAGCAATAAACAAATAAATAACTCCGTAACCCTTAGATAATATTACAGTCGAGACCAAAACTATTACAGTCGAGACTGTTTAATAAGTATAATATTGTACATAGGTCCACAGTTAATAATAAATGAATCCGGCTGAATAATTATTAAATTGGTACCGAAAAACAAAAACCGATATGTGACTATATATTATTATAATATATTGTAATATAGATAGATATCTTTTTCTTGAACTTGCACGAATGCTACAGGTGTCGCCCTCGTGCGAGCAGTTGTGACCGGTGACAAAAACAAATAAGACAGTTTAACAGAAATTAAAAATGACCTAAAAAATTAAATAAGTATAAGACTTTAAATAAAACCAGAATAAAATCACAAATTAAAGTAAAAATTACATACAAATAAAAAAAAAGTCAAATAAATTACGAAATAAAAATTACGTTCAATTAAAATACAAAAAAGCCCAAATTGATTAAATTGCAATTGGGAAAATTTATTAAAATATTTAAAAAATTAAAAAGTCCAAATCCTTACAAAATAATTAATTTTAGGTATCAAAACGTACAAAACCCAAAATACCAAAATGTTTAGTAAAGACTGTTTAATAAATACAATATTGTACATAGGTCCCTAGTTAACAATATATCAGCCTGCATAAAGAAGAGACTAAAACGTTAAGTTACAATATTTTTTATTTATTTTTTCTTCTTCTGAACCTGTACGCATGCGATAGGTATCGCCCTCACGCGATCAGTTGTGTCCGGCGACAAAACCAGATCAACTGTTTGTGCCCGGTTACCAGCGCTTTCTGTTGGCGGCGTAAGGACTAGAATCCCGCCCAGCTGCGCAGGGCAGTCAATCCGCGACGAAATAGCTGCGATCGATCATCCGCTTAGCACGTACTACCGACGCGGTGTAAGAGATGGCACCAGTAGTTTGACTTTTTATAGGGGAAGTATAAAGAATTTAGATTAAGACCCTCAAAAAAAAAACCCCCACAGTCACCAGCACCGGCCCCACTTGTACAGAGGGACATTCCGCAGGGCAGCTCTCAGCAAAGTTCCGATGTCGTGGAAAGAACATCCGACAAACTGAGCGATCCGGGGGCCGCCGTCACAATATTTGTCCTCCAGCTTTCCCGACTTTCCATATGGTCTTATTCGGAATGCAGAATCCGAATTTTTAATTCACAAAGTTGCAATACTGTAAAAAGTCTTATCTAGGTCACAGATTAAAATAATTGTAAACTTGTATAAATATTGTTAAGTAGGCACGTCTACTCGTGTCAAAAGCGCAAATAGTATTTCGATTGTTCTGTGTCTGGGTGTAATTTATCTATAATATGTATGTATTTAGAAATTTATAAGTTTGTTAATCAGCAGCCTGGTTACCATAGCACAGGCTCTGCCTAGTTTGAGAGATGTGGCAAGTTATTATTATTATTAATCATTACCAGACGTTTGGGCCAGGTTTAGAAAAAACTCTCCAGCTTTCATATGAGTATAGATATTCTTTAAATTAGATTTAGTTACTAAGCACCAATCTTTATATTGAGCCAACATAATCATCACAGAGCCGGCAATTTGTAGAGGTAATTTAGTTTTAGGACATACGTAGGCTCTAAAAACCTTTGTTGAAAATAGAACAAGGAAATAATTTTTAATGTGTATGCGGTCTACTTTACTATTATAATTATTAGATAGTAAATAAACGTAATACCATGTCCTCTGAATAACAAAGCTGTTGAACATAACTAGCTATAATAAAGGCCATCATACGTTGAAAGATGAGGTATAGAGTGAAGGTAATCTACTCGTGTAAATTAAACTGCACGGATGGCGCAATGGTTTAAGTGGTCACCTCGCCACTACGCCGCGCCGAGTGTTGTGGGTTCGAATTCTTACATGGGTCAAAAATTTGTGTGATCCACAAATAGTTGTCCCGAGTCTGGGTGTTCTTTGTGTCCGTTGTTTGAATATTTGTGAAGCCCCCCGCGACACAGGATTATTCCTAATGGGGGAGTTGTCTTTTTAAATAAGAAAAAAAAAACTTTGTACTTTGTAGACATGTAAACTTTGGAGTACTAGTAGTAAGATAAGATAATTTTATTTGCGTAAACATGAGTATGCACACTCAAGTATACAAGGTGAAAAATATTAAATTAACAAAAGATCAGTCATATTTTGCCTGTAAGGCGTGCAAATATTAATCAATCATTATTTGATCAAGAAAAGCAGAAAGGTTAAATGATCGTTCGATTTGTGTAAAAATAATGCGGACACGTATGCAACGAGCCATACACGTCAAGTATATAATATGTTGATCTGTCATGGTAAGCTCAATCTATACTCATAAATTTAAAATACCCCCCCCGACACGATGATCTTTGACCGACTGAACAGTTTTACTTGAATTATATCTAAGAACACTCTCGATAAAATCACCTTTCAAACAAAAGAAAAACGCACTTAAATCGGACTATTCGTTTGGGAGCTACGATGCTACAGGCAGACACACAGGTACACAGACACGTCAAACTTATAACGGTCGGGTAGTCGGGGGTTAATAAAATGACGGTCACTGGTCAATGATATAAACAAAAGCTTTAAAGTTTATGAACTACTAGCAGCGCCCCGCGGTTTCACCCACGTAAGTCCTGATCCCGTGGGAATATCAGGATAAAAGCCTATATGTTAATCCAGGTCTCCAGCTATCTACATACCAAGTTTCATTGCAATCGGTTCAGTTATTTTGGCGTGAAAGAGTAACAAATCCATCCATCCATCCAAACTTTCATATTTATAATATTGGTGGGATTAGTGGGATGGTCAAAGTTCGAACACTAGGCGATCTCTGTACAATGAGTACATTTAAATGTACAAAATAGGTAATTAGAGGCTGTGTTATGCAAAATAAAAAATATAACATTATACAATCCAATAGTGTCTACCAAAGTAATGGTTTCATATCCCCAAAGGGATAGGCTTGCCAATTATAATTGGCTACCACTCCAAAATTGGGAATATACAGGGTGTAAGTGACACGGTATCGAAACCTGAAATGTTCACGACAGTAATACACGCTGTATTGAAAGGTATACCGTAGGTAATTAAGAAGGGTAAGCAATTTAAGGAAAGGGATATGGCCCATATACGGTTATTTTTTTTATGGTATAGGGGGCAAACGAGCAGACGGGTCACCTGATGGTAAGTGACTATCGCCGCCCATGGGCACCTGCGACTCGAGAGTCACAAGTGAGTTGCCGGTCTTTAAGGTTGGAGTAGGGGAAGGGGGGACTCCCGTCATACGCTCCATGGCCGCTAGCGAGAGGAATTTTACAGCGGAGACGTATTTCTAGAATTACAAAGTTTATTTATTTACACTTTATGCACAAAAAAATGTACAATGGCGGACTTAATGCCGTAGGCATTTTCTACCAGTCTACCTTAGGGTGGTGCAGAAATGAGTGAATAGGTGCACTAGGTTTAAGTAGAAAAGAAAAAAGAAACTAGGAAAGATGACAGGAGAACATATATATACCTATACATACATACACATACAAATAAACATAGATACGTGCTAACTTTCACGTTAAATATATAAATAAATATAATGTATTACTGTTGTGATGATTCTGCTAGTTTCCGCGAAATGTGGGTTCGTACTTTCGCCTTGAACGAAAGGCGACTAGGTTAGGCGACTAAGTTTAGTTTGTCTTTCGGACAAGACTCGCAAAAATCTTCGAGAATTGATTCCCGAGATGAAGGTACTATCTACCTACATGTTTATGTGCTTACGGAACCGTCGGCGCACGAGTCAGAGTCGCATTCGTCAGGTTTTTTATTGTTAAATGTGAAAACATAAACCAATTAAAACATGATTCGTAAAACTTACATACCTACAGATAATCAGTAAACAAAAAAAAAATGTTATGGTTTGGGTATCGGTATCAGGGTCAAGCAGCAATTAATTTTCTTAATTTGCTTGAAATTATGCTACGTATAGATTCTGACTAAAAGTGTTATTTTTAAACTATTTGTTTTATACTTTAAACAAATTGTGATAGTCACAAAGTAGTCCCGGACTTAGAAGGTCAACTTCAGTAGTCTGGTAACAGTGTTTTTGATTTAATTTGATTTAAATTGTGATTGGCTCTACGAGTGAGTGAGGGGCTCGTGGCTTAGTGGAATCTTAATTCTTTTTCGATAATAAAGGAGCCTAAGTTACTCCTAGTTATAGCACCAGCTACCTGCCAGTGAAAATCCCGTGGCAATCGGTCCACCCGTTCCGGAGATTAGCCAGAACAAACAGACAGACATACAGAAACAGATAGACAGACAGAGAGACAACAATTTTAGAAACTGATTTTCAGGCAAAGGTATTGTGCAAACAACTGTATGACCTTAAAAAAAACTATTATTTTGACATTACAAACAGACACTTCAATTTAATTTATTTGTATTGATGATCATTATTTCTGTTAATTCGGTTTATAACTACTGTTACCACTACAAATATGCACTCACACATATGTTTTTAGACGTTCATATCGTAATATAAAAACCACAATAGAGTAACGATTTATAAATCTAACGTGTACATATTGTACATCCGTACACACATACATTCACACCCGTATCCCCTAAGGAGTAGACAGAGGCGTATATTAAACAACCATATTTTGTCAACTATAAATTGATCCCTCTCGCGTAATAAAGGGCAAGCCACAACCAATACCTTTACACGAGCAATTCTTGTATATATCTATATATAATCTGAATCTCGGAAACGGCTCCAACGATTTTCACGAAATTTAGTAGGCAGGGCGTTTCAGGGGCGATAAATCGATCTAGCTAGGTTTCATTTTTAGAAAACGTAAAAAAAAAGCCTAGCAGAGCTCGGTCATCCAGGTAAGTATTATTGTACACCGCGAGGAATAGTTTAAAACATTTATAAAGACAAACAAATCATAGTACAAACGGCGGGCTTATCGCTAGTTGCAATTTCTATCAGACAACAAGATCTTACAGACCATAATCCAAGAGAGCCACAAATACATTGTCAAGAAAATGTTGTTAACACTAAATTATATTTTTACTTTTACAGAAATCCAGTCTTGTTCATATCGCCTGAAGCAAAATCCAGACGACTATTTAATAAACCGTAACTCAAGATGTACCTAACAGTGACGGTGGTCGCAGTGATAGGGTTTATAATATGGAAGCTGCTGAATGCCGAGGACAATCCGCTGGACAAGTTGCCCGGACCACCTCGGAAACCAATCATTGGAAATGTGTTTGAGTTCCTACAGGCTACACCATGTACGTATTCCATAGGTTTATCTGCAAATACTTGGCTTTGGTGGAGTTATTTAGATTTAAGACGGATATCCGATGAAGCTCGTCGAAAGATGTAGAGGAAAATGGAGACAGTACAAAATTCTACAATATTGTTTATATTGTAGAATTTGTGATCTAACATTGGGACCAAATATAAGCAATGAATTGAATATAGATCATCTTCCATTATCTTTGCTATTTAATGAGATCTCCCATTATTAATAGCGATGCTGAACGCCTCTAACCTATAAATTCTGTCTCTAAGACTCTTTGGAGCACTATTAATCAGTCTGTTAACATTTTCCTAATTTATTATCTTACAACAAACTTGGTTCGGATACAAGTTTCTGTTGACTACCGGTTAGGCTGTAGATTTTCTATTGGCTCATGATTTACGTGCATTGAAGTGGCCTGTATTTTTGTTAAGATATTTTATTTTATCCAGGGAGTGTTATTTATTTACACGAAGCTCAACCGAAAAGTTTAATTTAAAATAACAGTTCGATATTCCAAATGTTATATTATTATGTTCCTGGTTATTTCCTGAGGTAAACCGGACACAACACAGTATCTAAATAAGTATATGTTTACAGTTAAACGAACAGAAGAGGATGGGCCCAGAACACTTCTAAAGTTAACTTAAATAACTTTTAAATAAATCGCACTCGACAGTCACATCACATATATTTTTTATATAATTCCGATGGAAATTTCTCCAACGTCTTCTAGAGACTTGAAAATTTGATTTAATACCCTTACGAAACTTTTATAAAGTTCTTACTTAACAAACACCTATAAGCCTTCAAGTAAATGTGACTCAAGTTTCAAGCTTATAGGCTTCTTAGTTGTCGAGTTTTAATGAAAAGTACATAAGATACACGGATATTGTTTTCAACATAATACAGACGTTTGACTTGAATTTAATACATCGTCAGATTACAGAATATATTAAAACAGGATTTAATCGATCAATACTTCTTTATTTTAACTAAATCATTCAGTATACCTTTTCTCAGTGCGGGGTTTCGACAAATAAAAAAGGTATGGTTAGCCCCAAGGATTCATCGTCACATTTTACTTCTGCGCGATGAAATGGTTTTGTCCAAATCGAACCGACTAAACTAGTTAATAACATTCCATCACGGAAGCCTCTGTTAGGACGATTGACTTCCTAATCTAACGCAATATTTGGCAAATTATGTATCTTCTACGCAATGGAAGGAAGCTGGTTCTCCTCAATTCTCTTTCCGTCCCTTTTCCTTTTTAGCCTGAACCTCCTCCTTCCTATTAGAGGTGTATATGGACAGCGGATAGAGTCATTGTCTCCAGGTAGCGGCTTCCCGTACTATCAGACGCCGCGCAGTATTGAATAGTCTACAGTGTGTGGTTCATCAAAGTGTGTATTAAGATGTTCTTGCGACATGGCACGCTGGCCTCCATTCCCAGCCTACGCAGTACTTTCCGAAACAGTCACGAGGTCTCTAGGGATTCAGGAACGAATCCTACCACCAATATTGCTTTGACTATTGTAGTTCAACTTTTCACAATGATGAATAATCATCTATATTAGCATAAAACAAACTTAACTATGAAGATGTAAATTTATGTTAAGTGGTAAGAAAATTAACAAATACTGAATTAGAATAAATAAATAAACAATATATAATTTTCAACCCCGTAAATATAAATATGTTAATTAAATAAATTAAATTAGACAACAGGTGTATAATTTAGGTTCCATACAGAAAATACTTTTATGTCGCATAGTTGTTCGTGATGGTACCAGATGTAACATGTCTCGGCGTCTTAAGCTTTTTGTTTTTTAAAGAGGTATAGGTTACTTTCAAGAAATAACACAGCCTCAAATATATACACCGAATGGCAGTGTCAGTATTTTTAGGGTCCAAAATAACAGTCGACAGCTATCGGTAGGTTTTATGTACAAAATAAAACAAATCAGAAGAGCAGCATGAAATGAAAGGACTTTACGTGGATTTAAATAAATGTCTGCAAATTTCATCGTTTCAAATTGCAAACTCATAAACTTCCTATATGTTCATAACCGTGTTTGAAAAGTTTATAATCAACAAACTTTTGACTGATATAGCAGAATTCTGTTCGCAATGTTAGTTATATTTGCCCCGAAGCGATATTCGACTGAAGAGAATTTACGCGACTACATTCAAATTGCTTAGCGATTTGCCTACGATATTTGCTAATTGCTTGGATATTTTAAACATATCGCGTCTAATGTACCCTCTAGCTATACACTGCATAAACCTTGCTCGATTTCATTCCTAAATGTTTTTTGCTTCTTTAATAACTAATCTTGATTTATACCGCGTTCCAGAAACGATTCGTTTCTAGAAACGCGGCAGTAGTGTACTTTTTGAGTAAATAATAGTTCAGTAAAATGAGTAAATAGGTAATTATTATCGTTATGATTTGTGTCGTTTTGTTTTGGGAAAAATACGTTCGATTTTAATAAGAACATATTGCATATATTATAGATATATCATAATAAAATGACTTTTTATTTAACTAAATGGGTCATCATAAAATTCGAGTGAGTGTCAGATATTTCTATCTGATTTTACACAGAGATAGATTCATCATTATAGCTAAGTCTTTTTTGGCCAATTCGATTGTTAAATTATTTGTTTAAATTCTAAATAATATTATTGAAAAAGTGAAAGCAAATGAAGCAGTGACAAAGACACCAGTTAGGTGTCTTTGTCACTGCTTCATTTGACAGGTTAAAAAAATATTAATTATATACAGCTAAAGTTGGGTAAAAATAGTTACTAAATAAGAATCACTATTTGTTCGATATTAATAATAGTTTGATGTGCGATCTCAAATCATAATCATAATCATAATCATTTATTCATTTGTTTAACATAGGTAAATAGATATAGATGATAAAATTTATTATGTCCACTATGTTATGCCATGTGGCGTACAAATGCAGTAGCGTATACTGAGAAGAAAAAAAATAAATTGAAGTTAACAAGTTTAAGTTACAGTTATAAAGTAAGTAAGTAAGTATCAAAGTTATCAGTCATGTACATTATATAAAATTATCATTAAGGAATTCTTCTACGGAATAGTAACATTTGTCAATCAATAGCAATCTCAAACGTTTTTTAAATCTATAAATAGTTTCATTTTTATAGTATCCGGTAGTTTATTAAATATACGTGGTCCCATTTCTAAAATACTCTTTTCAACTAGAGTTGTCTGACATCTATGATTGGAAAATAAGTTTTTGTACTGACTTCGTAATGGCACATTTCGTGCACTAGTTTTCTTCTCGAACAGGTTTGTATTTGTTTTGACAAATACACTTAATTCAAATATATAAAGTGCTGGTATCGTTCGTATTTCTAGTGATTTAAAGAACTGTAGACAGCTTTCATCCATTTTCAGGCCACACATAGAGCGAATGCATTAAATCTCTTTCTGAAGAATTGCCCGAAAAGATTACTCCAAACCGCAATACAGACGCTACTAGGATTAGTAGCGTCTGTATTGCGGTCATGCATGCATATTGCGGTCTGTATTGCGGTCCATGATGGATATGATAAGCAGTTATTAGTATGCCTCTGTTACCTTTTTTGGAAATTAGGAATAACGCATATGCAGATTTATTTAATTTTTTGCAAAGTTCATCTATGTGTGTTTTCCAGTTTAAGTGGTTGTCTACGTAGAGCCTTAAAAATGTTGTGGAAGTTACTTCTTCTATTTCAGAATTAATAATGTTATACAAACAAACAAACAAACATAAGTAATAACTGGTTAAACTTTGTACCTACGTCAAAATATCATCTTTTTACCTGTAATGCTAAAAATACCAGAACATAGTTGAGAAGGAATTGTGTGCTACAGACGCGGTAAAATATGAATATAAATGCAATTCGCTGACTAGAATCACTTCAATACACCGAGAAAATGCTCGGTTATAACTCAGAATAATATAAGCATTTCTCTTTATTCGTGTTTGAATAGAAAATGTTTTATTTACCAGTCTTTGAATATTCATCTACAAATGATATGGGTTCCGTAACACTACTAGCCGTTCCTAAAGCTTCACCTGCTTTTATGGGCAATGGTTGTAGATGATATACATACAATAGTATATTCCTTACCTTCATCAAGAATAGATCTATCAAATGGAAAATTATTTTTTAAATCTAACTGGTTGGTAGTTGCACAGGTTATCGCGATTAACATAAAAAGAAACCCTTCAAGTTTATTATATAAATTATTAGTATATTGTATGTTATGTTATAAAAGTTACAATACAATACAATACAATACAATACAATACTCTTTATTGTACACCATGAGGAACATTTAAAAATATTTATAAAGACAAAAAAAAAATGGTACAAACGGCGGTGTTATCGCTAGCTGCGATTTCTTACAGACAACCTTTAGATGGACAGATGCAATGGAGTTATGTATAGGGCAGTTAACAGGTGTACGACTAGCTAAGTAGCAACTTAAATGAATTTAAGAGACAAAGAATAAATAATTATATATACCTTACCTATATATATACATACACATATTACACATACATACATACATTTACACATATAGATACATACATACCGATATTAAAATAAATATATACACATATCCAGTATTAAAAGCAAGTGAAATATTACTGTGACAGATAGTAATCATTGACCATTTTTTTAAAAGTATGCAGCGACTGAGCACGTCTAATAGCTTCAGGTAATGCATTCCACAGGGGAGCTGCATGTACTGTAAAAGATATGTGAAGAAAATTTGTGGAATGCAAAGGTATTTTCAGTACTTGATTTTCCGATGATCTCAGGAACCTCGCATGTGTGTCATTTAGGAACTCGAAACGTTCTTTAAAGTAGGTGGGAGTAGCGGGCTTGAACAAAATATTGTAAAGTAGGGCAAGAATATGAGCATTTCGGCGAAGCCGTATAGGAAGCTACTTGAGCTTAATACGAAATTCAGAAATATGGTTATATTTGCGCAAACCAAATGTAAAACTGATACAGACGTTTTGGAGGCTCTCAAGTTTATTAAGTTGGTCCTCAGTGAGATCAAGATAGCTGGCATCGGCGTAATCGAGGATTGGCAGGAGGAGAGATTGGACCAGTGCAGTTTTAGTTACACAGTTAGTAAAAATGTTAATAAAAATGGTGAAGAGTAACGGGGACAAAACGCCACCCTGCGGCACACCAGCAGAAGTATTGCACCACGAAGAAAGGGCTTCTTCGATTCGAACACGTTGACGGCAGCCAGACAGGTAACTATGAAACCAATCAAGCACCGTTGGAGATATGTTAAGAGAGCGGAGTATAGCTAGTAGTATGTCAAAATCGACAGTGTTACATGCATTGCTGAAGTCCAGCAAGGAAAGTACCGTAAGATAGCCATTTTCCATACCTGATCTAATGTCATCCGTAATATTGACAAGGGTTGTAGTAGTAGTGTGTCCAGGACGGAAGCCGGATTGGAAAGGATTTAAAAGGTAGTTTTGATTAAAAAATGTGTTAAGTTGATTATGGACAAGACGTTATATAACTTTTGAAAGGAATGGTAGTATGGAGATTGGGCGGTAATCAGTGAAGGAAGCAGGGTTAAACTTTTTTGGTAAAGGAATTATTTGAGCATCTTTCCATGTTGAAGGATAGACGCTACTTATTAACGAAAAGTTTAAAATATGGGTTAAAATGGGTAAAATGATGTCTAAAACAGGTAGAACCATATTACGGCTGACACAATCAGTTCCAACAGCGTTGGAAGTTATTGATAATATGCTGTTTTTAACATCACAACTGGATACTTGATTAAAATTAAATGGGACATAATCAGGAGTCGGAAGATATGAAAGATGCTCCAAAGTCTTCGCTTTGGCTGTCCTATCAAAAGTAGACGAAGCTGTGAAATGTTGATTAAGTAAATCAATGCTTAGATTATTATGAATTGTTTCTTGTCGTGATTTTCCAACTCCAAGTGATTTTAGGAAATTCCATATTTAAGCTGGATCGCTGTTTTGAACAGACTCGTAAATGTGTTGGCGTTGGGCTTTCCTACACACCTTACTGCAGTGAATGCGTATAGATATATATTTGTCTAGGTTTTGCTGTGTCGGTCGGCGTTTGTATTTTGTTTTAAGCGTAAGCCATGGTGACGGAGCGTGTTTGTCGTACAGCTGTATCAGACTAGAGGTGAGAATGTCTACTTTTTCATCTATCATCCAGTTTTATTGTGGTATAAGTCATATTTTTTGGTATCTCTAATATTGCATTTTTGCACGAAGTATCATCGTTACCCGTCGTCACATTACTCAAATATCTTAATAGAAAGGCCCGCAAAGAACCATTTTTTACACATAATGACATCTACTATATGGGTTATCTAAATAATATGGAAATGACGTGTTCAGGCAGCAACGAAAATTGTTTATAATAATTATGGAGAAATGCATTCAAGTCAAAATAATACAATTCATCATAGTAACTATTGGGAGCGTTAATATCTGCATGAGCATATTATGTGCATTGTCAATGTGGTTTTCAGTTGTAGAGATCCAGCAAATTTCTTTAATTTTTTAGGGTTCCGTACCTCGAAACAAAAAACCGGAACCCTTATAGGATCACTTTGTTGTCCGTCCGTCTGTCTGTCTGTCTGTCAAGACCCTTTTTCTCAGGAACGCGTAGAGGTATCAAGCTGGAATTTATATCAAATACTCAAGTCTACTGTCCCTTGGAGCTGTGAAAATATCAAACTTCTAAACCAACGCAATCAAAAGATACAGCCGTTTATGCCGCAAATTTTCGACACTCGCAAGGGAATCAAAACCTACAGGGTACTTCCCGTGAGCTTAGAATCTTGAAATCTGGTACGAAGCAACGTCTTAGCACAGATAATAGAAAAAATGCGAAAATCATAAATTTTTAGTTACATCATTTAATAAAAGTATTTTACGGAACCTTTGGTGCGCGAGTCCGACACGCACTTGGCCGGTTATTTTTTATTTCTTAATTTATAATTTAGGATTACTTTCTGGAGATTTTACGTAAAGAAATTACGGAAATACCGAATTCTTTGGATAGGACCTACAATAAGGGGGCTTATAGGTCGCGACGAAAATAAGCCGGACTTCAGAAATCTTCTAACATATTTAGAAAAACAATAAAATATATAAGAAAGCTCACTGCTCACATTTACCGCTATAGCAAGGAAATCAATTTCTAATATTTAGAAATACACACACGCGCACACACACACACACACACATACATATAATAAGTGTTCGTCAATATGTTTATAGTGTGCGCAGGAACGCTGGTATAATAACAAATAACAAATTAAATGTTATTCTGGGTGCCAGAGTTCATCGTAAATATTGTCTGTGAAAAAAAAAAAAATTTGGTCTTATGTTGACATTATGACAGGGCCTAAACATGCCCCCGGGCGTTGAAAGGTTGCCTTCCTTTGACTTCAGCCACACGGTTAACACGATCGAGCCCAGTCTCAAAAAAATTAACGCGACATTGTATGTGCAGTTGTTACAAGAACGAGTGCGATAACTACGCTTAACTCACGATGGAAATAAAATCCTGGGTATATTTTTTTCTATTATATGAGTAAATTGTCTAATAAGTCCATCTTGTTGCAGGTGATTTGTTTTTGAAAATGCGTCTGTATGCTAAAAAATATGGCGACAGATACGTAGTGAAGATTTTAAAGAGGAGGATCCTTCATATACACGGTGTCAGAGACGTTGAGGTACTTGTTTTGTACATTTTTGCTTAATTTTTATAGAGTATGTTTTTACATACTTATGAGTGTAGATCCCAGAAAGGTAGGCAGTATATTACTACCCAGATTCTGTCATTCATGTGTTCGATATAGTATATAAACTCAATTACAATTTATGCGACAAGGAAATCAAGTCTAGGACGTCACAAATATCACGCAAGCAATTTTAGTCACTGTTTAACAGTATAATCAAGAACTTCAAACTAAGTGTTTGAAGTTCTTGATATGTGTCGTTGTGTTGTGTGTGTCGTATATTTATGTGATTGTGTTGATGAATTATACACTTTGTACTCTGATTGTTTGTGTAAATATGCTCTTTAAATTATATCTACCATTTGTTTTATAAACTGAAGATTATTTATAGATAGAAACAGGCAGATACGGCATTATCTACAAATGTAAAATAATGAAATAAACAAAATTGGTAACAACCAATTTTGTTTATTTTATAATTTTACATTTGTCATAGCAACCTATTGTTGCAGTGCCTTTGTGTGTGTAAATCTATAATGTTTAAAATTTAATTAAAAAAAAGACTTTTTCAAAATTGTTTAAAGAATTTTACGAAATAAAGATATTTGACTTTGACTTTGAAAACTAGTTTTTATAAATTCTCCTTAAAATTAACTATAAAAATTAAACTGTTATAATCCTTGCCTTATCCAAAACGAAAAACCTGATATAATATTATTTATATATTTACGGGAATTAACGCGATCACGAAAAGGTATCACATACCTCTGAATTGTCTGACGTCAGCCTAAACACGGCCTGTGCAACCTGGTCGAAACGTCAGGCAATTCAGAGGTATGTAATACCTTTTCGTGATCGCGTTAATTCCTGTAAATACATAAATAATATTATATCATGGAACGCGAAAGATTAAAAGTTAGAAAAACATAATAATAAGCCCGCCAAAATTAAACATCTTTAATAGTTCTTATTAGATAATTTTAAAATAGAAACTTTTGGACCTAGAGTTCAAGCGACGAAGACTTACGGTTAACGGGCAAAGCATGATTAGAGTAATTATTATTCCAATATTGGAGTAATTATTATCCCAAATATAATTATTCTTATCTGGCTTTTATGCTTTATTTTTATTCGCCAACAGCTGTTAGGTCATGCCTAGGGCTAGGACTTATAATAACGTAAACTCGATTTCATTAATAAACTTCAAATAGTGCCATAAAAAATATTCTAAATCAATGTAACTTTAAAACCGACACCGCTTCATTGGGACTTTTAATCTATACTGCAAAAGCGGGCTGCCGTGGGAGAGCCATGCTTTGGCACGTGACCGGAGTGATACCACGGCCTCGGCTTTTCGCCGTGTGAGTGAGGTTACCGGAGGCCCCAACCCTTTCCTCGCCCCCTCTCTACCCTATTCCCGCCCTTCCCTACTTTCTTTTACTTAATTTTTTTAAGAAATCGTATCTCCAATTTCAAAGTAAATACAGGTGAAATTGTCTCTCATTATAATATTAAATTCGCACAGTAAGTATTTGTAGTTGCCGGTTTTTATATGTTTGTATTAATCAGCACAGTCTGCACTTTAGCTGATTGTTCGTAAGTAAACATAATTGAATGTTCTCAATATAATTTCTTTATGTAGAATGTATTCTACATTTATACCTACTATTAAAGACATCGGTGGCATCAACGTGGCAATGCTGCCAGCCTACTGGAAACGCTACCAGTAGGCGATGAATCGGTGGAGTTCTTTGGGACATGCATGTAAATAATCCGTAGTGTAATTATTACCTAATTAGAGTGTTTAGTAACATTTATTGTCTTTAGTTGTATGTACATATTACAAAAAGAGGAGGATCTTAATTCAATTGTATTTTTTTTGTTTGTATATTTCGCGATGTGATTGTCAATTAGGTATAGATTTTATAGTTTTTTCATGTTTAGTTGTTATATCTGTAGGTTCCAAGCCAGTTTAATTCAGGCGCTCAGTGTTTTTTTTATAGTTTTTTTTTACTTGCCTTTTGGTGGCGCCTTTACTGGCGTTAACGTGAATTTTGTCTATCAATTCCCTATGTCCTTTTCTCTTCCCCAGATAACGTGTATGCTAACACGATGGTCTTTTACATTTGTATTTATATTTTACTAGCAGCGCCCCGTGGTTTCTCCCGCGTAAGTCCCGATCCCGTGGGAATATCGGGATAAAAAGTAGCTTATATGTTAATTCAGGTTTCCAGCTATCTACATACCAAGTTTCATCGCAATCGGTCCAGTAGGTTTGGCGTGAAAGAGTAACAAACATCCATCCATCCAAACTTTCACATTTATAATATTAAGTAGGATTACCCGTGGTCTACGTGGTTCACGTAGTTGAACCACGGTTAACATTTTGATGATATTAGTTGGAATACAATACAAAATATCACGTAAATTTGACAATAACGCACATTTAACCACGTCTTGTCACTGGAGTCGGGTGGCTTTCACGACCGAAGGAAATTTTGTTATTTCATAAAAATAGTCCTAAATTTTTCTGTTGGCTGTACTTGCCCGAGACAGGAACTTAATGGTGGTTCCATCAACGATTTAAAATATATTTTTTATTAAACGGTGAATCCGGGACGGTGGGCCCGGTCCTGAAAGCCCCACGACCTGTCACTCGTCACACATTTTCACTGTTAGACGTGTGAACAAATATTTAGGAAGTAGAGCCATGTAGTAACAATAAAATTACTCACTGGCATCATTATAAAATAGCCTCCGTCTCTATACCTACTAAAGGATTTAGCAAGTATTTAAGTCAAAAGTGACCAACATCTTGAAACTTTATTATTCGTAAACTGCGGTTGCCTTTCAGTGGGTAGCTCAAATATTTGTCGAATTACTTTTAATTGACTTTTGGTATCAAAAGTTGAGTAAAAACTTGCTCAATTTATACCATACTAGTAACCCGCCCCGGCTTCGCACGAGTAGCAGAGACATCTTCAACAATCATCATTATATTTCAACCAATTTACACAAAACCTTAACAAATTATATACTTAAACCTTCCTCATGAATCGCTCTATTTATTGGTGAAAACCGCTTGAAAATCCGTTCAGGACTTTTTGAGTTTATTGCGAGGGACTTTGTTTTTTTTTTAATGTATAGGGGGCAAACGAGCAGACGGGTCACCTGATGTTAAATGACTACCGCCGCCCATGGGCACCTGTAACTCAAGAGGCACAAGTGCGTTGCCGCCCTTTAAAGTGGGAGTAGGGGAAGGAGGGAAGAGTGGGAAGAGGGGAGAGGGGGATTAGAGGGGAAGGACGGGAATAGGGGAGAGGGAAGGGTTAAGGCCTCCGGTAACCTCACTCACGCGGCGAAAAGCAATGCAACCATTACTTCACTGCCGGTTTTCTGTGAGGCCGTGGTATCGAGCGGAGTCGAGCCGGGCCATACGTGCCGAAGCATGGCTCTCCCACGTAAGTTGTCCTATAATATGTAGTGATTTGTACAACTGAATTTATCTCACATAATAGGATATTAGCGTCATCACCATCATCATCATTCGTCATCATCGAATAATAAAAAAGAGAAAATATTCCTATATTTAGTTTGTATATTTATAATAAAATACTTATAACTATCGCTGCGGATTTGCTCATGTTTACCTATGCTTATGAAGTATGAAGAAGTGTTTCTTAAAACAGTTTACCAGAATGTAAGGATAATAATTATTTTGTCATTGAAATGATTTTTGTAATCTAAATGACTTTGTGTAGGAAGGTTTGGGTTGTGTTGCATCACTGTTCTCATTGAAGTATTCTTGTTCACAGATGGTTCTATCTCATTCTAAGAATATAAAGAAGAGCAAACCGTATACGTTTTTGGAAGCCTGGCTCGGGACTCCACTGCTTTTAAGTTCTGGTTTGTAAATTAAATATAAAAATATATTATTTTGGGGAAGCGGAAGTCTGTACCATACCATGTTTACTAATCCGAAAGTCGCTTAATAAGTAGCAGATCCATTGTCTTCATTACAGTGGGTAAATTAAACATCCATTGACTGGTCTGTTGGTCTAGTGGTTAGTGACCCTGACTGCTAAGCCAGAGGTCGTGGGTTCAATTCCCACCCAGGACAAATAATTGTGTGATGAGTACAATAAATTGTTCTGTGTCTAGGTGTTATTTATTTATAATATGTATGTATTTAGAAATATATTAGTATGTTAATCAGCAGTCTGGTTACCATAGTACAGGCTCTGCCTAGTTTGGGATCAGACAGCCATGTGTAAGACGTGTGAAGTTATTATTATTATTTTTATTGACATTTGCTTTTGCTTCACCAATAATAATAATATTATGGGACGATTATTACATAACACTATACAGATCCAAAGCATGGTTATAGCACACGGTTAAACATACATTGCATTTTGTAAATTACTTATCATAATAATTAAAAAAATATAACACAGCAGCATCTACAGAAACGCAAATAGGCATAATATATTCAAGCATAAAAATGCCTGCACTGAGCATCAATCGAACTCGTTACCTCTGGCGTTGCAAGTGAATGCTCTAATACCACGCCACGAAGGTTGATAACCCCTAATAAGTATATAAACAAATAGGACCTACTTCCTTCCTATTTCCGCACGTGTCTCATTTGCCAAAGGGAATACAAATTTCAATCAGGAAGCCTTCCCTAGACACAAACAGACAGATGAGCTTTAAAAATAGGTTACCATAAACCAGCGTTAGTAAACAAGAAGAAATATAGTTTTATGTCTTTGATTTTTCTGTTTCTATGTTATGCGAATAATCCTACTCATATTATAAACGTGAAAGTTTGTAAGTATGGATGTATGGATGTTTGTTACTCTTTCACGCCAAAACTACTGAACCGATTGCGATGAAACTTGGTATGTATTAACATATAGGCTACTGGTTATCTCGATTAAATTTCGACCTCATTGCACTCGCTGAATAGACTAAGTTATGATTTTTATCATTTAGAAATCCCACTAATCCCACTAATATTATATCCCGATTTCACTTTTTATCCCGATATTCCCATCTTAAAGACATAAATTGATTCTAAGAGTATGTTGTAAGCATTTACAGAACTGTATACAATACCTATGTTCTTAGACAAAACATAAAAGTTATCTATTAAGCCCACTCGTGAAATGGTCTCAAAACGCTTTGCTTAATTACAAAAGTTTTAAAATAACACCACTTAAACAAATTTAGCGCAATATTTTGTACAACATTTTTTCCGTTTATATTTAGTTTAAACTGTAAAGCAAACAAAATCGTACACGTGGATTGTAGGTTAAATATTTAAATATAAAAATCTAATAAGATGATATCGAACGAGGTCGTTGAATTACTCAATCTAGTCGAACGAATCTAACACCAAATGGTAAATATTTATTAAAAAATTTGGTGTTTTCAGTGAGGTGATATTCTGATAGAGATCAGAGTTCTATTCAGACCCTTTAAACCATAAACTTAATAAACTAGTGTACTAAGTCTATGCTTTAAACTAAATACAGTGATGAACGAATAGAGCGGATATATTGCTTCAGCGATACCTTTAAATAAATAGCAATCTTCACTTCATATATAAATACGGTTCAAAATCGTTCGCCTACTAATACACCATTAAAAATGCGACAGTTTGGATGGATGGATGTTTGTTAGTCAATCACACCAGAATGGCTGAACGGATCTGGAAGAAATTTGGTACAGATAGCAATTAAGTCTGGAGTCTAGGCGTATCAATATCCAAGCAAACGTAGGCGCCGGCAACTCTTAGTACTTCAATAAGTAAGTCATCTGGGGCATCTGGCGAATTTCAAAATGGCAGTCATATGAATTGGAGAAAAGATACCGATCAAGCTGATATTGGACATTGCGTATTTAGTCCCAATATAAATACACATACATGAAAAATTCCTATATGTACTACCATTTAATATACTCGTGGGTATCTATTAAAGGAAGGGCCCCTTCATTTTATTTTGAACGTTAAAAGAAATGAATACGCATATTTAAAGTTATCGTAGATAGTATTAACACAGATAATCAAATTCGCAGCTAGAAATAAGCTAGAAATACGGACAAAAAAACATTACAGGTAACAGAGTTTTTGTTACCTGGATCTCTTCTGGCTCTGTATACCTACTGTACCTGGCACTAAATATAAATTCTCACATTCATATGTTTTACTTTGTGACCTATTTATGTAAACATACATTATTTTTTCATTCTTATAATAAAAGTCACAAATATTTCTTATCTCCAACTCAAGTTTGTTGTGACGCATGACGTCATGACTTGGTTTTAGGTTAAATGCGATGTATATTTGTTTGAGTTCCCCTAGCACCAAGGCCCCACATATTCTGGGGTCCTATGCAAATATTTGAAAAGGTTTGCCTCTATTTTACTGATAAGGGGATAAGTTGCTCCACACAAATTAAAAGAAAATATAAATACATATCCATAACGTATTTTTAACGGTTATTTAAATATTCATGTCGTCATTCGGTGCTTTTAAAAGCGATTTCGAAATAGGGGGTAGCTTTCATTCGTACCCATGGGCGGTAGAAAGCAGGTCTTGTTGAATTAGACAAGTTATTAACTTTTCAAAACTCTATTGTCGTAATAAATTTACAAAGTTAACATTAACAGAACACCAATATGTTTGAAACAATATTATCAAGAACTAAAAAGCAAAAAATAAATAAACCTTAAGTCTTAAGTATTGATCCTATTTACATAAACTATAAAATTTTATATAAACTTATTTTGAAAACAAACTGATTATTTGCTTGCGAAAAACAATTGTGCTATTAAATTGTGTCGAAACTATGCTAAAAACCTTATAAAAACACTAAGATTACTTTTCATTGGTAAGTTTTGTTTTAATTTACACTATTTTCTGAAAAAATACGATACTTTATTTCAAAATTGACAGATTAGACGGTGTTGTCAGTTTATTACTGTGTAATTTTATAAAAACAATGAGTAATCATAAACCATGACGCTATTCCAGTTTTAAATTATTAAAAAAGTCTATCGCTGAAGAAAATGATATTGGTGATTTTGAAAGTATTATAATTTTATTATTATTATTCATGTTAGATAAAACGTCTGTATCATCTAACATCAATAGTTAAAATACTTTAAAGAATAATAATAAAAGTCTTAAATTTATTATTATTTTATAAAAAAAATACATCTCATCAATTGAAATTAATCACTTATTTTCACTAATTCACATTAGTACCTTTGTAGTTTATTTATTTAAAAACAGATTATATTTTACATTGTTTTTTTTGTTGCTTGGTATGTTTTGTAATAAATTCATTTTCTTTTAAAATCATTATATTATTTACCCTTCATCTTCTTATGACATAATTTAGAGCAGGCATACCTAAACACGCACACAGTGACAATTTGTTGACAATAACTACACGCTCGTACTCACACATAATTCGTAATTGGATGGTTTAAGTTACTTTATCTGGACATGTGTATAATCAAAGATATTTAATAATTAGTATTTTAACACAGTCGGGTATTTTTTTTTCTTCCTGTTACAATATTTTTACAAATAGTGTCATTATTTTTTATCCTACTAACCGATTTCCACTAATCAACAGGTTCCAAATGGCATAAACGTCGAAAGATTCTAACCCCTACCTTCCACTTCAACATCTTGAAGGGCTTCGCGATAGTGATGGAAGAACGGAGTCGAGCGCTAGTGGAAAAGTTAAAGTCCATGGACGGAATTGAAATCAACATACTGCCATACATTAGTGACTTTACCCTGTTCACTGTCTGTGGTAATGTATATCATAATATCGTGTTTTATACAATACCTATCTCAAACCAAGAGACATACGACTTAAGAGCGATGTCCCGCTACACATGTTATACAATCTCTAGCGAATTGAGTAAGATTACAAGATTTGTTTTTGAACTTCTTTAACCGCGTTGTGTGATTTTTGGTAGGAATAAAACTGATTGGGTCATCACCAATATGACTGGCGCAATACGTCCCATCTGTCCGTCCGTCCATCAGCGTTGTAAAAAAAAACAGTTACTTTTGGCTATCTCCATGTTTATGTTTTTTATTATTATTTTATCTTTTACGACTTATATAATAATAATAATAATAACTCAACACATCTCACACACGGCCGTCTGATCCCAAACTAGGCAGAGCCTGTACTATGGTAACCAGACTGCTGATAAACATACTTATATATTTCTAAATACATACATATTATAGATAAATTACACCCAGACACAGAACAAATAACCGTAATCATCACACAATTATTTGTCCTGGGTGGGAATCGAACCCACGACCTCTGGCTTAGCAGTCAGGGTCAATTACCACTAGACCAACAGGCCAGTCAAAATATGTAAATACTAAATATGTAAATCGGGGCTTAATCGCTATATTTTTTGGTTTAACCTTAGCCAACGTTTCGACTGACTTGCTACTGATGAGTCCTCTCGTAACCACATTAAATATAATCGCGATTAAATGCCGATTCACATGTTGATGGCGAATTGCCAATAACTCTTATCTGACGGAGTCAAGAATTTACAGAATATGAAAAAAAAACACATTCCATTTCTTTCATTTGGTCGATATCTAATACACGTTTAGAAGAATTCTACACTTGGATTGGAAGGCATTCTCTCTAGAGCCAAGATAAATTGGCACATCTGGATAGGAAACCAACTGTAAAACCATTCTTCACTTTAATACTTTTATTGCATATTATTATGGTCTAATAAAACTGACCGCTAGTCCCATTTCTTCAAAGTAAACAGAGGGTCATTCCTTAAAAAACATAATACAAAACTGATTTTCATTTAAAGTTAAATAATAGTTGACAACTTGGATTTTTTAAATAAAATAGTAAAGAAGGTTTACTCTGTGGACACATTTAAATAAATTTCGACTCTTACGAACTTGCAAAAAGTTACAGAATAAGTTCCACGGAAACCCATACATAACATAAATTTTTGTCACGTGCATTGTATTATGTCCGTTAACCCCATCGATAACATAAATATTTGCACGCACAGTATTATGTACTGTATCACTACTCTGTACATATTTTATAACAAGTTTTCTTTTGATTTGATCAATCAAATAACTCATAAGAAGTCTAATTGGTAATAATTATATAATAAGATCGTCATTACATGGCGTGTGAGAATTCTGTGTACGCGTATAATATACTCCAGGTGAAGCCCATAATTTCACTGAGTACTTATAGATTTACAGCCTTGATCTGAAAATAGATGCCAATATCTTAGGATCCTTTTTCACGTCAAGGCAAAGGTGCTTAATATAAAAATACATATGTTTAGGTAATATTTATCCTAGTAAACCGTTTCTTGTTTAGCAGTAGGTTTAAGATCAATATTCCAACTAAGAACTACAAGAAATTCCACCTCTATGAAAGAAACACTTAAGAAAAAACTACAACAAGTAAAAGTAAAAAGAACGTATAGAAAACCACACATTTTTACTACGTATAGAGGAGATAAAAGATTTTGAAAACCAGATATTTTTTTAATGAAAATGATAATTGATTATATTCTCAGAAAAACTAGAGTAGAAATTGACATAAATATTATACTTGGGGTATGATCTTGCTCAACAAAAGGAAATTGTGTTAAGGTCATGAAAAGGCTTCAAATAAATAAAAGACAAGCCCGATAGTAAGCGTTGATACATTACTTTCTCACCTATGGAAGTCTGATGACACTAGTCATCAACAGAAATGCTGGTTGTGGTATTCAACCAAGCTCTTATGTTGGCATCTTGGGGGAAAAAAAGAAACTTCAACTGAAGTTTCATTTTTCTGTGGGATGCCTTCGAAAAACTCTTGTTCTTATTGTAACCTTAAGTTTTTTAACTGCAGAAAGAGTACCTTCAACAATATGTATGTTTTTACCCACAGAGACGGCAATGGGAACTCAATTGGATTCAGACAAATCATCTGCAACTGAAACATATAAAAATGCTATTAAGGAAATAGGATCAATAGCTTTGAGCCGCCTCACTAGGATATGGCTTCACAACGAATTCTTATTCAAAAAGTTTCCTATAGGTCGGCAATTTGAGAAGTGTTTACACACAGTCCATACTTTTGCTGACAATGTTATTATGGAGAGGAAAAAAACATGGAAGGCTGAGGAAAATTTCACCGATGATATAGGAATTAAAAAAAGATTGGCCATGTTAGATTTGCTGTTGGCAGCTGAGAGTAAATTGGAAATTGATGTAGAAGGAATACGGGAGGAAGTCAATACGTTTATGTTTGAGGTACTTATTCAAGCTTCTAATTACTAAGCTCCTGTTTTCTTTATTTATCCACCGTCATTAATGTATAGTATTGAAATAATGTGCTAGAAATATCTTTATTCGATTCTTGATCTAATTGTTCAAAGGGGCACGATACCACAGCAATGGCTATAGTTTTTGGACTGATGCTCTTAGCTGACCATCAAGAAATTCAAGTAAGTATTTATGCACTAACACTCGTGCACACAGTGCCTACTAACACTCGAAACTATTATTCGTACTCATATATCGTTTTAATATTATTTATATAGGTCAAATAAAACAATTAAATAATAAGGCGCTCCAAAAGTTTTGTTTTGTTCTCCAAAATTGTCTCCACTGGCAGTGCTGAACGCATTGCTTCAGTATCCCATAGGAACACAGCCACATATCTCCTATAAGCTCCTTATTGCTCGAAAATTTGCGTTCCTTGTTTTTATACATACTATTTTCAATAGTCCTAAATGAACATAACGCTAGTGATAGATGTCTAATACTAACTTTTAAACATTCGCGTTCCATGAAATATGATTATGTATACGTACGGAAACTAACACGAACACATAATAGGCCTTGAAATTGCCGGACATTTCAAAGGTATGTCATACCTATATTATTATTATTGATTTGAGTGCCTTTTGCTACCTCGACCATTTCTGGTCTTTTGTAGCGCACTTCTGGTTTACAGTTCACTGCTCAGACTTATGGCTTTGAGAAACCTCCAGATCCTATCAGCAGTGATTGTTTGTATTTCCTGCGGTTGCATGATGTGCAACCATAGGTGAATACTTCGGTGCCGTATTAGTGGGCCACAAGAGCATAAAATATGCATTGCAGTCTCTTCTGTTTCTTGACAGAATCTGGAAAATTGTATTCTCACCCAATTTTAGGTTGAACATATGTTTGTTCAGTTTGCAGTGTCCGGTGAGGACTCTTGTTACTGCACAGGTTTTGTATCTTTTGAGCTCCAGAAGTTCTTTAGATACTTTATTATCATAGCCCTTTATTATGGTTTTCGAGTGTCTTAGAGCAGTCGTGGTCTTCCATCTCTTGATAGCCAATGATGTATATTTGGCGTTTATGATAGAATACGCTCGCTGTTTGCTAATGCCGCAGAATGGTTCTGGGCCATGCTGTCGGTTGTCTGCACCAGCTCTGGCGAGTTCATCGGCTTTTTCGTTGCCATCGATACCTGAATGGCCTGGTACCCATCTTAATGTAATTTTGTTTGATTGCCCCATTGTGTTCAGGTTATCCTTGCAATTTTGTATTAGCTTTGAGCTAGTCTCAAAATTGTCTAGTGCCAATAGCGCTGCTTGGCTGTCTGAGTTGATGTAGATGTGTTGATTTTTTACTTTCCTTTCAAGGTTGATCTCCACGCACATGTTTAATGCAGAGAGCTCAGCCTGAAAGACGGAGGCCTCTGCTCCCAGGTTGGCGCTCCACCTAAATTTTGGTCTCTCTCCGTAAATTCCACAACCTACATCAAGGCCTTTTTTGGACCCGTCGGTGTACCACTCGTGACTACCATTTTTTTGGATTGGAGGCCTTCCAGCCATGTATCCCTCTGTGGTATGTCTACTGTGTACCTTCTTACGAAGTCGATCTCTGTTTGCATGCCATCCGCTGGCATGTTCAGAGATTTTATTCCGAAAACCGACTCTTTTAGTGAGTTTAGTGCTCGTGTTCGTATTCATGACAATATTGAAGATACTTCTTCTCTTCTCATTAATGTACAGTATGTACACCATTGTTTTCGTATTTTACATTATTATTTTGTACAGGAAAAAATACTGTATTGGGTGTACTTCTTATAGTGTTTTTACACTTAGGAACAAGGCAATACCTATAAAATGGTTTTTTAACTTTATCCATCGTCTATTAATTACAATAAATAGTAATTACAACTGGAAATCGGTATAAAATTACTGTAACACTTCAAGTAAGTTTATGAAACAAACACTGACCGTGGAACGTGACGTCATCCAAGGCCCGCGAAATATGGCGGCGTTCAAACAGATCAAATTTTATCGATGTTTTCAATGTTATTTTAAAAATTAATTTGAACATTGCCAAGGTTATTTATATTTTTTATTAGGGTAGAATGATGGAACAAGTCAATATAAGATAAAAAAAATACATGCATATTCCCTATTAGAACTTTTTGCGGTAGAAGAGCTGAAAAAAAAAGAAAGAAAGTTGCAATACGTTGATATTTACCTTTTTAGGGTTCCGTACCTCGAAAGTAAAAAACGGAACCCTTATAGGATAACTTTGTTGTCCGTCCGTCCGAAGGTCTGTCTGTCTGTGAAGACCCTTTTTCTCAGGCACGCGTAAAGGTATCACGCTGAAATTTATATCGTCAAAAAATCAAACTTCTAAGCCATCGCAATCAAAAGATACAGCCGTTTATGCCGCAAATTTTCGACACTCTCAAGGGAATCAAAACCTACAGGGTACTTCCCGTGAACTCAGAATCTTGAAATTTGGTACGAAGCAACATCTTATAGCACAGTTAAAGGAAAAATGGCGAAATCCGTAAATTTTTAGTAACATCATATAATAAAAATATTTTACGGAACCCTCGGTGCGCGAGTCCGACTCGCACTTGGCCGGTTTTTATTTTTTATAAATGCACAAGTTCAAGTTTCAGAATCATTTTAAAAACTTGAACACTAAGAAATGTGAACCGTGCTAGAAATATTGGTACGTGCTCTTTAGTTACTTAAGTTTGTGGAACTTGTAACTTTAGCATTGCTCATTTTAGTTTCAGAACAACTTATTCAAACTTTCCAGTATTACGAGTGTCTTAAACGACGCATTTGAGTCTATAAGTTTTTTGTGGTTAGTTAAACTTTTTAGGTAAGTATGTAATCAATATACCATGTTTTTATAACACGACATATAGACGATGATGAAATTTAATTTTTTTTTTTAAATCAAGGAATTAAGCATAGATTACGCACAAACAAAACATGTATTACCAAGTCTAAGAATAGACCGATTTTGATCGTTTTTTTTTTTGAGGTTCTAGGATTCTCGTTTAATTTTTGACTAAAATTTGTATGTGTAAGTAAGCCCCTGGATTGTTTCTATTCACAATTGGAGCGGAGGTAAGATGGTGTTGCAATCGGGTTCAAGTTCTTTTTTTTTAAGACATAAATGTAGTATTTGTTTTATTGTCGTAATCAATGTTACGTTAGGCACGTATGGCACGTATAGGTACGCAATGCGTTCGAGCAGGACATAGTTTGTCGGGTCCGGGTATTTACATATAGGTAAAAGTCTAAAAGATTCTCGGATCCATACAAATCAACACATAATACCTCGAAAACTATTTAATTATTTCTTATTATTTTTTCATATTGACTCAAAAAGAATCAAATCAACCATTCCGTAACGACATTTGGTGAAAGTAGTTTAAAGTCATCAAAGGAATAAAATTCTTAAAGTCAATAACCCAATCTTACTTAGTGAGAAATTATGATCCCCATTTAGTGAAATCCATTAACATAGTTATATTTTTTTCGGAACACAGGATCAGATATATGAAGAGTGTCAGAAAGTTCTGGGTGACTCCAACCATCAGCCGACAATGTCAGACTTAGCTGAAATGAAGTACCTGGAGGCTGCTATCAAGGAGATCCTGAGACTGTATCCAAGCGTGCCGTTCATTGCCAGGAAAATTACTGAAGATTTCATGTTAGGTAAGAAGGTGGTGAGAAATATTATATTTCTGTTCGATATTTTTTTGACTTCTTTACTTTTGGTAAGGGATAAAAACACTGAATTAGCAAATATTCTGGGATATATTACACAGCGCTATCTAGACTCAAACTACGTACAGCTTTTACTAGAGATACTAGAACACACTTAGATACATTTATTTAATAATAAAACATACAGAGTGGAGACTTAAAGTATGTCCAGACGATTATTTCGTCAATTATAAAGTTCTTGCTGTACATAATACATTTATTATGGTACGGTTTAGATGAAGTCCAAAGTATTTTAATTATTTGTTTAAAAATTTTTTTTTAAATAAATATACATACATAGTAACACTCAGATAAATAAATACAAAGAGACATTTACTTGCTTTTTTTGCTTTCTTCTTCATTTTCATAAACATATTTGCACAACTGTTGATGTTGCAGTTGCATGCTTAACTGCCACGTCACATACATGTATGCCGTGATTTTATATAAGAAAATATCGTTTCAAACGCTTTGAAGAGAGTCTATTTATCTTGGACCGTTACACATAGTATATTTACATGGTGAAATAATTATTCCCTTGAACCCTGTGAACTTCACTCTTCTTATCTTCACTGGCTGTGTTTGCTGTCCGGCTAAGGTTAAACTATCATCTCAGTTTTCTGAACGGTTATACGAGGGGTGATCAAAAAGTAATGATAAACGGATATTTCTAGTAATAATAAAATTCTAAAAAAATATTTTTTCAACTCCCTAATCCTTCACAACTTCCCTGACAAAAAATGGTATAAATAGGACGTCATTTTTAAAATATACATTCATTTGAATACTAGCAGTCGGAGTGATAACATCAAAATGGAGAAACATGAAGTGCGAAGCGTCATCAAATACCTGTGCTTGAAAAAAATGTCCACCAAAGACATTCATACTGACTTGGTGGAAACATTGGGAGACTCTGCTCCTCCATATTCTACAACTGCACGCTGGTGCAAGGAGTTTAAGATGGGAAGAACATCCACGGAAGACGAACACCGCGAAGGCCGTCCGTCCTCCTCCCTCACTGAAGAAAACGTCAAAAAAGTTCAAGATCTGGTTTTGGCAGACCGAAGAGTGACCATTCGTCATTTAGCTGAGAACACAGGCATTTCATTTGGTAGCATTCAAAGGATCTTAACTACCGAGATGAACATGAGAAAGGTCTCTGCACGTTGGGTCCCGAGAATGTTAACCGACGAACAAAAGAAGAAACGATTCGACATTTCAAGGACCAATCTTGAAATGTTCCAGGCGGATCAAGATATTTTTTTGGCTCGATTTGTGACTATGGACGAAACGTGAATTCATCATTTTGATCCCGAAACCAAACAACAGTCAATGACATGGAAAAGGCCATCTTCACCGACTCCCAAGAAATTCAAAGTTTCAAGCTCTGCCGGCAAGGTTATGGCGTCTTTTTTCTGGGATGCTGAGGGAATAATTATGGTTGAATACCTTGATAAGGGCGCTACCATAACAGGCTCCTACTATGCTGACCAAATCAAAAGATTGCGAGAGGCCATCAAGGAAAAAAGACGGGGTAAACTGCGCGCAAAAGTTCTGTTCCATCAAGACAATGCACCTGAACACAAAGCTGAAGTTGCGATGGCTGCCATTCAAGAAGCTGGCTTCCAGCTGCTTGAACACCCACCCTATTCTCCAGATCTAGCCCCCAGCGACTTTTATTTGTTTCCTCGGCTCAAGGAACACCTCCGGGGCCAGAAATTTGAGGATAACGGCGAAGTGATGGCCGCTGTAGAGGCATTTTGGGAGAGTCAAGATAAAGATTTTTTTTTGAAGGGTATCGTTGGTTTAGAAAAGAGATGGACTAAATGTATTGACCTATTAGGAGACTATGTAGAAAAATAAATTTTATTTTTAAGTATATAGTTATTTTAATGTACCCATTCTCATTACTTTTGGATCACCCCTCGTATGTTGATACTAATATAATAAATATAAGACTTCACAAATATCTCTTGGATGATCTGAGTTCGACGGCTGGACCTGGACTGTATTTGCTAACGATTTTTTTTCATCATAATTACTCACGAGGCCACTGGTACATATTTTATTCCATTATATACAGATATATACAGGCTGTTACAGAATGGTGTGGTCATACTTTAAGGTCATATAATAGACCTCGTGAATAACATCAGGCGGGGCAGAGTCATTTTGGCAGCTCAAATATTAAAAAAATAAATAACGTAAGGCGCTAAAAATTTTATGAAAATTCGTGTTTTTTTAACACAGAGTTCTTGTTTTGAAACTGAAAAATTAAATGTTGTAATAAATACCTATTTTGTGATCGCGTTAAGTATAATAATTAATTAAGTATAAAAAATTAAACTTGAAAATTTACATAAATAAGATAAAGTTAAATATTTCGTATAGCAGAGGGCTGACATGAATGACACTATAGGTATTTAATACCAAGGATGTTGATGGAACGTGGGAGAGCCGTGCTTCGGCACGTATGGGCCGGCTCGACTCCGCTCGATACCACGGCCTCACAGAAAACGGCAGTGAAGCAATGCTTGCATTGCATTTCGCCGCGTAAGTGAGGTTACCGGAGGCCCTCTCCCCTCTTTCCTCTTCCCACTCTTCCCCCCTCCAACTCTTCTCCTACACCCACCTTAAAGGGCGGTAACGAACGTGTGACTCTTGAGTTACAGGTGCCCATGGGCGGTGGTAGTCATTTACCATCAGGTGACCCGTCTGCTCGTTTGCCCTCTATACCATAAAAAAAAAAGTCCAGATTTTTATGAAAATGTTTTACATAAAAGATAAAAATATAAAACCATTGAAATTGACATGAAAATTCATAATGTGTTGTTTAGAAATGTGTACCTACATTAGTCAAAGCATTTTCCGAAGAAAAAAATATTTTTTTTTTAACGTTCACCGTCCAAGGACCGCAGATATTTTTATATCTGAGGAAACCATTAGGATTATAGATGATATTGGAATATGTACTTAACGTATCCTTATAGCACCTTTAATCCTAAAAGTTGGCAATAAAGCATTTTATCACAAACATGACGCTCGCAGTTATGGGAAGATCAAATTTCGACCTCATTTTTATAATCCTTCCTCATTCGGTAATAACTTTATTCCCGGTTCCTTGTTTAACTTCCATAAAGTCCAATTTTGTTTTAAGTTTTTTTCATATTTTGAGGAATTACAAGTTGGTGACATTCGACCGTAATTCTTTAAAATGTTGATAATAATGAATCTCCGTCGAAGGCATTGAAAGGTTTTCAATTTTTTATAACTAATGCTCGCCAATAACTTTAACAAACAAAAAGAAAATGGTTGACAAATAGTGAAGACACAAGACAGCATACGTTACATAAAGGTGTGGTAAAATTTGTTGAGGAGCATTGTGTAGCCGACAAATAGTTAAGTATGCTTAAATTTTTTTTATTGAACACATGATATGAGTTTTTATGTAAATATCAATGATTTTGTTTTTTATTTTTTTGCAAACATTTTTAGAAAAGTTAAGACTGTCCATCAACATCCTTGGTTTTAAATACCCATAGTTTAATTTATGTCATCCCTCTCTTATACAATATATTAGCTTCATCAGTCAATTTTTAAGTTCAGTTTGTCATTTTCAAAACGATATTTCTGTATTAAAATCACGTTTTTTTCTAAAATTGTTAACGCTTTACGTTATTTGCGGGGTCTACTTTACGACCCTGAAATATGACTACACCTTTCTGTAACAGCCTGTATATACCCATTTATATGATTTCTTACTGTATTCAGTTTTGAATGTTTGTTTCTATTCATAGACCAGTATAACTTGAACTGTGTATAGCTTGCTGTACCGTGACAGGTCAACACATACATAAAATGGACGCGTGTGGCTTGATGTAGCCGTCGACACGCAATTTTTAAATTTGTAAAACATATTCTTTAAAAGTGTTACCTTTATGCTCTTCTTCAATGTATAAATTTTAATTATTCTGTTCGTGGGAGAGCCAACTCGACTGGAGTGATACCACGGCCTTACAGAAAACCGGCAGAAAAGCAATGTTTCCATTGTTTTTCGCCGAGTGAGTGAGGTTATCGGAGGCCCTATGCTGGATCGTGACCGGTCACTTAACTAATCAACCGATCACCATGAAATTTTGCATGCACGTTTTCAGATGCACATCTGAAATTGTCTCTTGCAAGTATTGATCTATTACTAATCTCTTTTTAACCGACGAAAAAAAAGGAGGTTCTCAATTCGACCGTACATACATATATATATTTTTTTTGTCATGTATGTTCAGCCTCTCTTCGTTATTTATGACGAATTTGATTCTTCTTTTTTTGTTGGATAGGGTACACTCAAGGAAGTCAGGATCTGATGGTGGGATCCTGATAAAATTGAGAGAAACCCTCGAAAATTGTAGGAACGAATAGTGTTTCTGTTTACTTTTCATTACTTTACGAGTATCAGCGTTTAGAAATCATCACATCATGTAGCTGAGGTGACGATGAAAAAAATCATAAATCAAATCAAATTTTATATGAACTAATTTTGAGTTGACGCCAAACAACAAACTGATTAATTTATAAAATTTTAAATGTACCTACGTAGAAATGGACATGACTCTACGTAGGTAATTACTCATTTCATTATTTGGCGCCGACTCAAAATAAGTTTATATAAAATTTGATAGTTTATGTACTTAATTCAATACTAAGACTTAAAAGGTTTATTTATATTTTTTGTTAAAAAGATTTTTATTACCCTGGTCTTTTTTTCCAGATGACCTTCCGGTGAAGAAAGGCTCCGAAGTAGCAGTGCATATCTACGATCTGCATCGTCGACCAGACTTATACACCGACCCTGAAGCATTCAGACCGGACAGATTCCTGAACGGCGAAGTCACACATCCGTATGCCTTTGTACCTTTCAGTGCTGGACCCAGGAATTGTATAGGTAAGGAGTAAATTACGCACAATTTACAAGTCATTTTTTATTACAAACGAGCACAAGGCACCCTCGATGGAAAGCTGCAATGGGTGTCTACAAACACTTACACATTAAAGACAACCCGCTTCTTACATGTTAGTTCGGGAGGGAGTACCACCCGATATATATTTTTTTTATAATACATCGGTGGCAAACAAGCATATAAGCAAGCGTCTGATGGTAAGCGGTCAGAATAGCCTACGGACGCTTGTAATTCCAGAGGACTCGCATGTGCGTTGCCGACCTTTTCAAAACCTATACACTCCTTTCTTAAAGAACCCTATACTGTAGTCCCTCGGGAAAACCTCAGCAGGGAGCTCATTCCACAGCCAGAGCGTTGGCGGGAGGAAATTCCTCTGAAACCGTACCGTGCGCGACCATTTAGATTCTGATGTGTTAGGATAAATGCCCTAATTAACAATATACACACATTTAGGAATACACACGCTCCTTTCATACATTTATGAGCGTTGTCTTTTGTTGAGCTTAAATCAAATTGTTCGGTGTGGAAAGTCTTTCGCTGGAGACCATGGTCCTGTTCATTGTCTGAAGTGAGAGTGGGCGGCGGAAAGGGTACGGCATATGACGAGTGCAGTTCCCACCCGCAGAAGACGCACCAGATGCCGGAGAGTGCAGAACAATCTTCAGCCTCCATAAGCGCTGGTCTGGGAGTAACGGTTAGGGCTCTCCGTTGCCCTAGCAGAAGCAGGCCTGAGAATGTGGGGTAACGTGTTCCGCGCGCGCCTGTCTAAACCGGAGGGGGGCAAAGCCCATCGTAATCTACGGTGTGGACGCCTACTGACCAAGTGGCAGCCAAACTGTGCAGGGCTTTCCGGAGGCTTTCTTCTTAGGGTATACCTGGGTCACTTGCTATAGACCCACTTGTGACGAAACACTGTGTGTCGTCTGGTTTGATTCCGACGTACCACTTTACTTTCTACATATGTCATACAATTTTGTATTCTTAAAATCTCTTTATTCTAAGTTTCTTAAACAAGCCACTAAAACGAAATGAATTGAAATTGAAAAGTCAAATTGGCATTTGAACATGAAAGTTTACAAATTAACTTGAATTTCAATTCCCATCGCCTCTATTGGAGTCAGCAGCCAACAAGAAACGTTAACTAAGGCAAAAATATTAATTATTTTTCATTAGGGGTAAAAAAATTGTGAGGGTCCAATTTATAATGTGTAATGTTGATATGTTCGACGGTAGAGCATTCGATTCCCGTTTAGTAAAATTATTTGTAAATGAAATTTTCATATTTCTGTTTTAATTGGTATTAATTTACAAAAAAAGAATCTAAGTACGTTTTTCCGTGTTCTGAAACTCTTTGTACAATCTGTGCGAGCTCTGTGTATTGTGATTATTTTGTTTTTATAAAACAGATAATATTACTACATATTATAAAACAAAGTCCCTCGCGACGTCTATCTGTCTGTCTGTTCGCGACAAACTCAATGACTACCGAACGAATTTTTATAAGATTTTCACCAATAGACGGAGTTATTCATGAGGAAGGTTTAAATGTATAATTCATTAAGGTATTTTATAAAATGTCTGAAATATGACAATGATTGTTGAAGATATCGGACAAAAATTATATATGCTTTGCTACCCGTGCGAAGCTGGGGCGGGTTGCTAGTTAATAATATATTAGAACAGAATTTTCAGTTTGAAGTATCAGATCTCTTTCGTAGACTATAATTAGGAATTCGATTACAAATTCAAAATTGCTTAGGTAATTGGATGAGAGCAAAAGCACACGAGTAATTTAAATCCTATTTGCAGTAAAGAGAGCATCAAATTGAGATTAAATCGATTAACCGAAATAGAAAAGTAATCCCGATTCCATCTAAAAGAGTGAATTATGAACGTCTCAATGCTACAGGGTCTTGTTATTGAATAGACACAACAGATTTATAGATGTCATAAACAACCACTATCGTTCTTGAATGATGATTCTTGATTAATCAAATCAAATATTTCAATAAAACCAATTATAGGTGTCGAGAATCAAATCTCGATACTCGACATCGCGGTAGGTCGGAGCTTTTAACCGGCTGAACCACTAGCGAACGGCGCGGCGCAGGCAAGGAGAGGCGCGGGCGGCGGGCGGAACGGCTCCCACTAACATCCCGATTACGCAGGGCATTCGCCTTATAAACTTCATCGGAATCACTGCGCTGTGCGACGTACCTACTTGTCACATCAGAATAGTTGTAGGAACCATAACGGGCCACTTAGCCCTCAACCGGCACCTATTCACCATCAGTGCGACAGACAGTCCTCTATGCAGAGGATGTCTCGACGCGGAGGAAACGGCCGCCCACGTTATCCTGGAGTGCGAGGGAGTGGCCACACAACGGGCAAGTATCCTCGCGGGTGCGAGATCGCTCCTAGAAGCCTGCGAACGCCCCAGAAGGCTTCTGTGCTCCTGGAAGGAGCTAGGCGGGCTCAACTAGTTAGCCTATCTGAACGCATAATGGACCATCTATGAGTCTAAATGCGGAAACTGAGCCCTACACCAATACCCTACTTGTCGACATTTATTACAACCAGCGTAAAATACAGTCCGCTTTTATTTGTCTACCAACACCGAGACTTTTAACAATAGGTATTTTTGAATTGTCAGGAGTAGGAGTCAGTCAGAATAAGTATGCCGTGAACCTAGTTACCTGTTCCAATACGTAGATCCTGTGGAGAAGAGAAGAACAAGCAAGAAACTCCAAGGACACTCTTTTTCAAAATGCTTTTTACGTTTTACTGTTTAATTACCTCATTATTGTTTAAGTACCTTAACCACAGATAATATATTACTATACTAGTAGTAATCTATAAAGCTGTTTTTTCGAAAACTCGTGATGATTGTGATTAAAAAAGTTAATTTATAACGTGTTGACTCACATCCATGCATTTAAATGAAAATTATGAGTAAAATTTATTCATATATTTTAATTTTATGATAATAACAACTGTTACTTTATAGCATTACTGTGAATTGTCAATGTGCTTTACTTAAATTATTATTGATATAAAATTGAAATCAGATTTTACTTAAAGGAGAATGGACACTTTTAGATGGTCAAATGGCCATTAAGAAATTTAGTATTATATGAAAATACTACTTGGGAAGAACTTTCAGGGCAGAAGCTTTATTTTATTTATAGAAATAATAATAAATTTTACTAACATTATCCTGCTATAGTTTATAATCCTTAAATTTACCTACATAGTTCGATAATTTGGTGCTGCGGTTACTCATGTGCTATTATGCACCAAGAGCACTTCTATAAATATTTCAATACTTTTCTTTCCTGGTAGACTTTTTACACCATTATTTGATCACGTGGTTTAATTTTTTCATTAATTTTATTGGTAACTTTGATTTTGGATAGGGATATGGTAGAACGCTCCCCGATCATAGGTAAGTAGCGGAACACCGGTGTGGTTATTAGTCGGTAAGAGTCCGATAGACCCCTGGAGGACATCTATAAGAATCTTTCACCTTGTCAGAAAAAAGGGATATGGTAGAAAACCGACCAGTTAATGTTTTCTGCCATAGGCTAGTGTTTACCATATTTTAATTTACATTAAGATTTGTTACCTTAGTGTCACATGAGCTAGCGTACGATGAAAAACAAGTTTTTTTATAATTAAATTATGAACAATAAATTATTGTATCCGTTGTGAAAGTACATTGTAGTGATAAAAATCTTTTCAGTAAAATTATTAAAACAAAATTATGTATAACTAGCAGTGCCCAGCGGTTTCACCCGCGTAAGTCCTGATCCCGTGGGAATATCGAGATAAAAAGTAGTCTATATGTTAATCCAGGTCTCTAGCTATCTACATATCAAGTTTCATCGCAATCCGTTCAGTAGTTTTGGCGTGAAAGAGTAACAAACATCCATACATACATTCATACATCCTCACAAACTTTCACGTTTATAATATTAGTAGGATTTATTATTCTTAGTGGTCGCAAAAAATAATCACTATTCTCCTTTACTACAATGCAATATTTGGCACCTGTTAGCTTTTTATTGAACTTCGAATTCATTACACTTTTAATCATCAATATGTATAATTTAAATGCAGAGTGTGTTCACTGGATCATAGTACTTTTGAATGTAACTAAAATAAGATTGAAAAGTTTAAATAAAAAAGTTGTACTGTGTGTTTGTAAGTAATACTTTGACGCTAATATCATTGAAGTATAGAACTTATGTTATTGTTTATATAAGCAGCTGTATATACATACCATTCAAAATAATTGTTTAATGGATGTTCAAAGCACCTTGATTAATATAACTTTATTTTTAAATTTACAGTACCCTACGTTAGATTACATTTATTGGGGAACCGATCATGCATCGTAGATCGCCGCCCGGTTGATGTATGAAAGTTGTATATGTATAATCATTGTGAGAATTTCCATCTGTAGTTACTATGTAGTTCGGCTTATCATCACTAGATGGCACTAAATTTTTAATTATTAATTGGCTGATGTCTATTGCATGTCACATTAGAGAGGTTATTTTGTGTGGTGTCTTTATCCGTCAATCCTCGACATAAAACATTTTTCTGTATATACTTTTACTTGTTATTCCACAGGTCAGCGGTTCGCAATGTTAGAGATGAAGTGCGTTCTGAGTGGGATCTGCCGCAACTTCAAGATGTACCCTCGCGTGAAAGGAGCCAGGCCAGCGCTCTTAGCCGACATGTTGTTAAGACCTGCAGACCCCGTGTTTGTGAAGTTTGTTCGGCGTCAGTTTCGGATGTAAATTTCATTCTTCCATCTTCAATTTTAAAAGAACTTTTATGACAAAGGCGGAATAATTTGCGAAATATTTTATCGTTTATTAAAATTAAATATAACGGTCAATCGCGTTTTCTTTTTGCATGTATAGGTATACAATTGTTACAATTTGTTAGATAGCATGAGTTCGGTGACACTTCAGTTTATATATTTAACGCAGTTTATTTTTGTATAAAACATTTAATGCAAGAAATGAACCCGAATTGATAGAGAACTAATCTTTATTTAAATGTTTTGTTGTTTCAACTAAAACAGAGCTCGAACTGAACTACGACTGTGACAACGCCCTCGAAATACCCACCATTGGGGTGGAGTATCAATGTATGGAGAAAATGTCATCAAATCGATTTCGAATAGGAATACCTGCAAAAAGTTGCATTTGGCTAAATTATATGTTAATATATTTTTGTTTGTTTTTTATCCCTCTACCTTAGCTCAAAGAATAAAAAAAAAATGGAGTCTTTGACCTTGTATTTACAGAATGTTATAAAAATTATATTCCTATTAATACGTAATATTTTTGTATTATAAAGGCTAAAACCTTTATTTAAAGAAAAATATTTTTTTTTACATTTTAAATGGCAAAATCGTTAGAAATTCTGGATATTGTTGAGTTTTTTTTTGTGTGCTTTAAAATTCATTTTCCTTACAAAATATGGGAATAATTGCCTGCGGTTTAATTTCAAAATGAATAACTCCACATTGAGCTTTTACTAGCCCTAGTAATAGGTGCTTCACTGGCCATCTTTAGACGTCGCTCTACTGATTCTGCAGCGCTATCATAATATGGGAGTTTGTTGCAACCAAGTCCTCCAATTAATTTTGACTGATATAGTTTAGCATGGGAAGGCACGTAACTTGTGACTCAATCCATACAATCATATGTACATTATATATTATACTCTTAGGCCTTTAGGAATTTTAAATATTGTTAGCTCAGATTTTGGATTTTTTCTTCTCGCAACCATTCGTCTTCATCTTAATTTCTTTATATGTATAACTAGTTATCATATAGCATTGCAAATATTAGGTTTTCAGAATGTGTGAATAAATTATTTCTTTGACTGGATCTATAATATATTCTAATTAACATCAGAACGTTATTAGATGTTCTGTAAATTAAGTATCTTTCTTTATATACAACCACAGGAGCATAATCTTTTAAAATTAAAATTTATGCTGTAATTTTACGTGCATTTCACGCACCGCAACTCACGGCACACAGTTATTTAAAGTTTGAAATGTATTTAATTGGAACAATGCAATGGTCAGATAAACATAGATTTGGCCATGATTAAGTACTTGAAATATTTTTACGACTCTTGCACTGCTAAGTATATTAAGAAATGTTAAAAAAGTATTAATGAGGTACCTTTAGAGGATTATAGAAGTTCGATATTTTATTTTATTTCCGATGAGTTAAACATTTTAAGGTGATCCAAGGAGCTAAGGGACAGAATAAAAACGATAATACGTGCTGAGACCATTTTTTTTGGCAAATTATTATCGATATCAAAAGGAATAAAGAAACTGATAACAAAATAAAAACTAGGGTTAATATTACCCACATACTTATTTTGTATGGGAAACTAGTAACGTCAAACAGTCATTTTCAAGTTTATTATAAAGGTATGTTCTATTAATTAATTAACCAAAAAAAAAAACTTAAGACTGCACGTTAGAAGCAGAAACACATACACACACTCATCTGTATATATGCCATCTGACGTGACGGTCACACGAGTTCAGTGCTTTTTCCGCTTAGCAAAAGTGCCCAACGTGCTTAAAAAAGTTTTCACTTCAAAAAATATCATACTATGTCTAAGTGAGCAATGTGACATGTCCTCCATCTTCCGTATCCAGTACATCCCAGCTACCTTCGTTAGTTTTTGTACTTACTTTTTCTCTCTGGCTTTCTTCTTCTTCGTCTTAGCTTTATATTCTACTAGCAGTTTCACCCGCGTAAGTCCCGATCCCGTGGAATTATCGGGATAAAAAATTTCTCCCAACCAAGACAAAGACGTTGCTTATACAGACTTTGGTGTACCCAGTGGTTGACTATGGTGATGTTTGCTATCTCGGCTTGAATGCAGATCTACTCCATAAACTCGACCGACTTCTCAACAATTGCATTCGATTCATATTCAACCTACGAAAGTACGATCACAAATCTACTTACCGCACCCAGCTGTCATGGTTACCGGCGTTGACTACGTTGTACTCTCTTCTCTACTCTCCCAACTCCCCTTCTTAGTTAGCATCTCTTTTCCAATACCTGTCTTCTAATCATGACAGAAATCTCCGCTCTTCTAATAATCTTCTCCTTCTTTGTCCCTCCCATAATTCCAGTATAGTCCATTCCTCCTTCACCGTCCAAGCTGTAAACCTCTGGAATGCGCTCCCACTAGAAATCAGGATGACCACTAACCGACTAACTTTCAAGGTTAAAGTACGTCAGCTCTACACAAACTTTTTGGCAGAGTCATCTGAATAATTATTTGTATGCATATGGTATGTATTTATATGTATATATGTAAGTGTAATTTGTATATATAGTATAAATAATTATGTAGGTTTATTTATGCAACAATTATATTCCTTATATCATGTTCTCTTATGTCGTCTTTTTTTTTCTAAATGTCATTTATCAATTACAATGCTTCTTATTTAAATTTTACACCTGCCACACACATCTCTGCATCACCCAAAGGTTGACTGGTAGAAAATGCCTACGGCATTAAGTCCGCCTCATGCAATGTATCTGCAGGAAGTGTCTAAAAAAAAAAAAGTAGCCTATATGTTAATCCAGGTCTCCAGCTATCTACATACTAAGTTTCATCGCAATCGGTGGTTTTGGCGTTAAAGAGTAACAAACATCCATCCATCCATCCATCCATCTAAACTTTCACATTTATAATATTAGTGGGATTAAGCATACTTATTGTAGGACACTATTTAACTTTATTAGAATATAAATATATATATATATATATATATTATAAGTTAAATAGTGTTCTACAATGTCATGATACTATAAGCTAATCACGTTAAGAGTCATCAGACCTCCGTATGATTGTGACACTCAAGTGATTGCTACGTGCGCATCCGCATTTTTCAACTTGCCAGTGGTCGTGGAACTGTAGCGCCGCAAATCTTCAAAGCTTTGTTGTTGTAATCAAACCTTAACAAAACTCGACAAATTTCTCTTTGAAGTGGTTGCCTCAGATATAAATCGATTCAATTTAAAAGTAGAATGTCATTTCAAACTTTTTTATCTGTCTATGACATACAGAATAGATATCTTCTTTTTGAAGTGAAAATTTCTTTTGGCGCACCGCACACACATTTTTTTGTAGATAGTAAGTTAGGCTGATCCGTCACGCTTTGAGGTGAAAGGCTAGATCGGGTAAACTCGGGACTGACGAGTGTACCCGAGCGAGAAAGATACAGTCAGCTGCTCTTCAATTAAAACGTAATAATTGTCATTATTAATTTAATATTTTTTATTGGTACGTAATAATAATTATTTTAACAATTATTGGTTTACATTGTGAGGTTAGTGTGTAGTTAATGGTTTATCTTGCTAATATTAGAGTAATGGGTTCGCGTCACGGTCCTACTAATGTAATACGTCGTTTTCACTTCTGTCGGCAGTCCTAATACTGCATATTATAATTTTTTTATAATGACAATTGAGCAAACTAATGGCGACTTATTCTGCCAGCTTCAAGTTTGTAGTTAGATGGAACCTTAAACTTAGTACAGGTACTAATGACTGGCCTGTTGGTTAGTGACCCTGACTGCTGATTTTTGTGTTCAGAGTTTGATTTCCACCCAGAACAACCTAATTGTGCGATGAGCATGATAATTTTTTCTGTGTCTGGGTGTAATTTATCTATAATATGTATGTATTTAGAAATATATAAGTATATTTATCAGCAGTCTGGTTACCATAGTACAGGCTCTGTCTAGTTTCGGATCAGACAGCCGTGTGTGAGATGTGTGGAGTTATTATGATATTATTATTAAGTTTATAATATGGCCAAGAGGATACAATAATACGGCCACTAAAACTACAAAGACAAACTTCATATCTTGATATTTACACATGCATTGTTATGTCTACATGTTTATGTTGAGACTGTTATAACTAGTAACCGCCCTGTAATTTTGAGGGTAAGGCAAAAACTATCTCCAACATGTTTTTATTGATAACACAATAGCTCGTCAATAGCTCCTACACAAAAAAAAATATCGCTTAATAAACAGAGTAGAAAAATAACCGCAGCTGTCTTGTCTTTGCCCATTTACGTATGTATAGACCAAACAAACATCAAAACAATGATAAAAAACATTTTTATGACCAAACTATTTATTTTTATTTTATCCGACAACGTACGTTACATAAAATACTAAATATATGTACATATATAACACTACTTTTGCGCTGTTGAATATTGTTGTACATCGAAACAACTCTCCAATGAGATAAGTGGGCTGGTATGTGTAGGCAGGCAACATTTTCTCAATGAAATTTTTAAATTAAACAGTCTTGTCGAACGCGTTACGTGAAAATTTAAAAAATTAAACAATTCTGTTAGGAAATTATAAATCGTGCTATTACAATTGTGTACAAACAATGTGCACTATTGAAATTTCCATGTTTCCTTGTCCTTTTTTCTCAGTCCACGGTTTTAATAAGCTAGAATGTCTACTTGATTAAAATTTTTATAGTTAGATATATGAGCACTTCTTTTAATAAGCTAGGTATATAGTACGTAACGTTAAGAGACGCTTACGGTGGCTGGGGCATGTACACCGAATGAGCAGCGCTCGTTTGCCCAGACAGACTTTGTTGAGTCAAGTGGCATATGCAGATGGTAATACTGGGCGGCCCATACTGCGCTTCAAAGTCTGCGTAAAGCGCGAAGTTGCGTTTAATATCAAATGCAATTCATGGGAGGTCCTCGCTTCCGACCGTGATCAGTGGAAAAAAACTTTATCGGAAGGATGTATCACTCATGACAGTGCTTGGTTTAAAGAATTAGCCGAGAAACGAGAAAAAAGGCATAGGCAAAGGGATATGTTTTTTTTATGGTATAGGGGGCAAACGAGCAGACGGGTCACCTGATGGTAAATGACTACCGCCGCCCATGGGCATCTGTAACTCAAGAGTCACAAGTGCGTTGCCGCCGTATAAGGTGGGAGTAGGGGAAGAGGGGAAAAGCGAAAAGACGGGAGAGGGGGATTAGAGGGGAGGAAAGGGGAAGGACGGGAATAGGGGAGAGGGAAGGGTAAGGGCCTCCGGTTCACACGGCGAAAAGCAATGCAAACATTGTTTTACTGCCGGTTTTCTATGAGGCCGTGGTATCGAGCGGAGTCGAGCCGGCTCACACGTGCCGAAGCATGGCTCTTCCACGTAATAAAATTGTTGTTCCAAATAATATGTCTAATGCTTCGGCGGCTGCCCCTCAACACACTTGCCAAAAGTGCGGACGAACGTGCCGCTCACGCATTGGGCTTTTTAGCCAAGCACGGCGTTGCCTCTCAACTACAGACGCTGCTTAAAAACATCTGTTCAGAAGTGTTGTTGATGAACCATAAAATTACTCAATGGTTATTGAACTCGATTTAATTATTCGACTCTGATTTGGCTTGATTTGTTCTCTAATTCTATTAGTGATCACGTTCGTTTATAAATTTAGATTATTAGCCTAAACACTGCTGTCGGAAACTTTCATTAGCTTCCTTGCAACCCGTATGGTTGTTTTTTGTCACTCGACATACACACCTTTTAAAATAAAATAATAATACTCTCCCATACATCGATTTACGACAAAGTAAACTTTCCAACTATAAAATATAAGTAAATATATTTTTATGTGATATAATAACAAGTTAACGACTTTCAATTTTATTCTTTACTTGTGTTGCGAGACCTCGCTACTTACCAAATTTCATGATTCTAGGTCCACAGGAAGTACCTTACAGGTTATGACTTATGATTTACCTGCGAAATGTTAAAATTTGTTAAAATCTAAGGCTTAACATATGACCGCAGATATCGATCTTGTCGTATTTGATATTAATTTAAAAAAAAAGGGTCTTAACAGACAGACAGACTGACGGACAACAAAGTGATCCTATAAGGGTTTCTTTTTTTTTTTTGGAAGAAAGAAAAAGGAAAAAGAAAAAATATTTATTTAGAACACGCACGGATATAAAAATAAACAAAAAACTATTTGTAAAGTTTATAATAATTACGAACTAAATTAAAGCAGAGAGAGAGAAGAAAAACAAACAAACATCAATGTTAAAAAATCTGATAGCTGTAATTGTAAACCGCCCTTACCACCTTTACCTACAGGTGGGTAACGATTGTAAATAATACAAAAGTTCTAATGAATATATGACCTAATTTCATTTTACCTAATTTAATATGGTACAATAAACATTTTCTATAATGCATATTTGAATTAATATTCAATTAGTATATATAAACAAAGACTTGGCCTCTCCAACTCCAAGTTTATAGGGTAGACTTATAATAAAAAGAAATATTAGGTATATTTTCTTCGCTAATACCGATTGCAACATATCACATAATGGATTAACGGTGGACTGCGTGTGCACTAAGTGTATAAGCTTTTATTGCTGTAAAAACTTTTTTAAACTTTTCTACTTAGAAGAGAGAATTACAATTTATTGAACTGCCATTTTGCACTTACGTAGGTGGTGGTGTTTAGAATTCATTTAGTTTCTATTCTAGTCTAGCCAATATGAGTTGGAGTTTAAGTTTCAATACCATTAAAAGTATTGCCTTTTTTATGTGTTTTAATAGATTCTGTCAGATTAATATTTAAGTTAGATTACGTATTTGCAACAGCTGCAATGTATCGAACGAGATAATGTTAACTAATCAAATGTTTTTTGGTGGTTTCATTACATAAGTTTGCACAATAGAAAAAAAATATCAAAAAATAAACCAACTTCAACGAAATTGAATGTAAAAAGTTAACTAATAAATACATCATGTGTCATATACTAAAACCATCCCACTAATATTATAAACGTGAAAGTTTGTGAAGAGGTATGGATGTTTGTTACTCTTTCACGCAAAAGCTTCTGAAGCGATTACGATGAAACTTGGTATGTAGATAGCTGGAGATCTGTATTAACATATAGGCAACTTTTTATTCCGATGTTAAGTTATATATTTAAAAATTTCAAAATATTATTATCTTTAAATACTATACTAATACTAATCGCGCGTTCTACGAAAAAATAAATACACGTGATATCTCACTACACCTACACCCCCCTTCCCCCTTGTGATATTTCATGATATTTTCCGACCCTCCCCCACATTTGAGCCTCACGTGATTAATGGAGAATCCCTTAGAATTACCATAGCTTTTTTACTTTTTGAAATGTATACTTTTATTTGAAATATAGAATACTAGTTATAATGTCACAAAGGCTTGTGTTGGGCTCAAGACAGGTTCGTACTCGGTGGGATTCTAATCCGTAACCACTTGATCGCAACTCCAACGTCTTAACCATTACGTTACCGCCGCTGATGACGCGGTTGTGTGAAATACATGCTATTATTATAAATGTGAAAGTAACTCTCTTTGTTTGTTTTTTGTTTTACGACTAAATGGCTGAACGGATCGTAATGAAATTTGGTAATTAGATAGATTATATACTGGGGAACAACAAAGGCTATCTTTTATTCCGGATAAATTGGAATTTCCGTGCTAACGAAGTCGCGGGCAGCAGCTAGTCTTCAATATATTTCCCGATATATAATACCTATTGCGTGTCACGTACCTACTTTGTTCGTGATAAACTCCTATCGAACCAGAAATGAGGAGATACGAGATAATGAGGAGGACGTCCCCTATCGCGGTGGACAGACGACCTGGTCAAGATCGCAGGACGTCGGTGGATGCAGGCCGCTTCCAACCGGTCTTCTCGGACGTCATTAAGGGAGGCCTATGTCCAACAGTGGACGTCCTACCGCTGAAATGATGATGATGATTATGAAACTCCTAAACTAATTAACTGAATTTTATGAAATTTTGCACAATGTGGGTAGTTTGGTCTAACTTGAGAGATATGATAGCTATAATTTTTTTTTGAAAATTACATAAACACAGCAACGCGTGGCCGTCTTTGCCAAACTATTTGTATAAACAATATGCACATACTACACACGTTATAGCCCTCAATATAAGCCCCTTAAGCGTGTATCTGTTTTGTTACACCTACCTAAATAAAAATGCAAATTAGTTTTTTGTTATATTGTTGCCTAAGAGTTAACAAAAACTAAAGACTCCAAGAAACTTAAATAAATGCAAAAGAAACAACCCTTTGAAAAAATATCTTAAGGCAACAAGAAATTTTCTCTTTGATTTTTTCTTTTTGGTTGTTGACTGGCAGCAATTGTTTATTTACAAAGTAAATAACATTCGGTACTATACAAATGTAGAGAGCATCATCCCTTTACATTATATAAAATAAAGTACAAACGTCGGACTGGCAGAGAAAAATGGTGAAATCCTTAAAAGTTCCAACCTTTAAGGTCCAAACCAAATTAGATCAAACAGCTTGCGGGGCGGGACGGCGACGCGGCGACATGGCATGAGCGGTTGAAATGTACTAGTGCCGAGCGCTGACAGCGCTGTGTGACATTTTCTATATATTAAGGGGAACTAATTTTTTTAACTGTTATGTAAATATTCGAGATGTTATTGCATCAGTTGGAAAACTTATTGAGCAGTTATTTAATTTAATGGCGGTTGATTAATTATTGCGACAGTAAAACATGGACAGTAATAATAAATCAATTAGTCGGTTATTTTATCATACAATGTCAATTCTAAAAATAATTGAGCAGTCCAATAACTGAATGAGCGGTAAAATGATGGAATGAGCGGTTCGATAAATAGTTCGGCAGATCATAGCGAGCGGTGACACCCGAACTCAAATTCATTGGAAAGAGAGGTAAATGTTGAAGCTAAAAACATTCCACTCGGACAAAAAAGGAAGAGAGGCAGACCGTCGAAAGCCAAGCCTGCTCTTATTGTACAATAAGTTTATTTTAGCTGCTTCTAAGCAAATTCTATGTCATTTTAATTACTTACGTATGTTTCGAATGACGAATAAAAGTTCCTATTGTTATTATACAATTTGTTTTATTTAATTCCTTCAGTCAAAGCAAAAGTAATTTAATTTTTCATTACTATTTAAGTACTGTTTTTCTTTTATTTTATTTTACCACCTCATTGTTTATAGAATTGCTTAGAATGAGATTTCTTACCGACAAATTCCGATTTATTACTGCCCACACGTAACCGCTCGTTCAATAATTTTTACCGCCCATTCAATTATTTTCCTGCTCAATTATATATTCACTGATCCATTTCATTATTATTTATTACTCATTTTTGTTTACTTTACGGCTTAGTTTTAACTGCTGAACTAGTTATTAAACGTGCCATTTATAATTTTTAACTTACCAAAACTGCTATTTACAACTGCCTCTTTAAATCAATCAGTGTATTATGTAGTTCTCTCCTCACGCTGCAACGCTGACCTGTCCCACCTGCTGTCTGCCACAACCTTTAAGTGAAGTGTAACTAATTTGAAAGAAGAAAGAAAAAATATTTTTTTCACAACCAAATTGAAATACAAATAGAAACAAAAATAAGGCGATAATTGCCTTGCACGCACTTGCACGTCACTTACTGAAAATTGGTCAAAGAAGTTACCTTTTCATTTTATTATGTTCAACAAAAGCAGACTTTCTGTTCAGCTGAATTTGTTTGAATCTTTTTTTATTGTAGGTATAAAGCAGTGATATCTAAAGTAACATATATTATGTTGTACATGAGCCGCTACACATTTGTCACTAACTGTACCGCAACTTTTGCTGAAAATTAGGTGAAATATGTCCCACGGATACCGTACATTTTTCTGGGATAAAAAGTAGCATATATTATGTGCTATTCCAGACTATAATCTATTTCTGTTCCAAATTTTTTCTGGACCTATTCAGAAGTTGAAGAATAAACAACATTCATCCATGCATTCATTCTCACAAAGTTTTCGCCTTTATAATACTAGTGAGATTTTAGAAAAAAAAAACTGGACAAGTGTGACTTACACACCAAGGGTTCCGTAAGCAAACAAACTTTTATATAGGTAATACGCTTATCTCGGGAATCAGTTCTTGAATTTTGGCCTGTTTTTTCCGATAAAAAACTAACTGAAAAGTTGAGTTCATCATACATCGATTAACGACAAAGTTAACGTTCCAAACGCATAATATAAGTGTTATGGTGTAGGTTAAGGTATAAAACAAATGAACGACTTTCGGATTTTTCCTTTACTTGTCTTGTACTGTGAGACCATGCATTTTCCAAATTTCATAATTCTAGGTCAATTGGAAGTACCCCGTAAGTTCTGATTTACCTTGGAAATGTTAAAATTTGTTAAAATTTAAGGCTTAAATGACCCTATCTTTGATTGCATTGATTTAGACGATTAATTTTTTTACGGCATCAAGGGACCGTAGACATAAGTATTTGATGTTAATTTCAACTTGATGCCTCCATGGGTTGCTGAGAAAAAGGGTCTTGACAAATAGACAGATATTGCTAGTTTTAGAGCTTTTTTTATGGTATAGGAGGCAAACGAGCAGACGGGTCACTTGATGATAAATGAATACCGCCGCCCATGGCCACCTGCAACGAGTCACAAGCGCACTTCAAGGTGGCAGTAGGTGAAGGGTGGAAGGGGGAGGGGGGAGGGAAGGGTTAGGGCCTCCGGTAACCTTATTCACTCGGCAGTAATGAAAGCATTGCTTCACAGCCGATTTTCTGTGAAGCCGTGGGTATCACTCCGGTCGTGCCGAAGCATGGCTCTCCCATGACAACCTTTTTCCATCTCTTCTCTAAAATGAAGTAATTATGTAAGTATGGAAACACAAATTAATAGCTTTGTTTGCAATCTGTTTAGAACAACTAAGCCGATTAGTTATTCAATTTTATTAATAAACTAAGTAATTTAAAAAATTACCAAGAAAATATCTAGAAAACTGAAATTGCTTTTTCTATATGAGTGAACATTTTATTAACTAAAACACGATCTTAGCTAAATAAATTTAAAATTCGACACATAGGTATCTTGTATATTGGATTAAGAAAAAGACATAGGTGAACCGAACCACAAGCGTGAAAAGACTATAATTGTTATATTAAAATCTTTCTTTTAAAAACAAATTGAACAACAAAATAAAAATAGTTAAACACTTATAACACACTAATTAACTTAAATACGAAATTATTAACGACAAAGTGTAGGATACTTGATTTAAATTACTGTATACTAGCAGTTGCCGCGCGGCTTCGTTCACGTGTTTATATTTATATATTTTTCCAAAATTAACGTAACCTAAGTTACTCCTTATAACACCAGTTATCTGAAAGTGAAAGTCCCGTGGACATCGGTTCACCCGTTCCGGAGATTAGCCGGGACAAACAGACAGACAGACAGATAAAAACTGATTTTTAGGTATAGGCATCGTGCAAATAACTATATAAGCTGAAAAAAAAATATTTTTACATTACAAACAGACACTTCAATTTTATTTATTTGTATTGAGTATTGATGCTGATAAAAGAACATGTCTCACACCTAGATCTAAAGGGAGCTAACTCAAATTTTTTAATTTAATTATGCATACCATCGAATTCTTAATCTCAATACCTACCAAGCAATAAAACAGATTTAAAAATATCACCAACACTCGACGCTAGACGCTAAATTCACCAACACGGGCTAAATCAAAAAGGAAATAACTACAAAAATCCAATTTTCAGCCCCAAAACACGATTTAAACACAAGATTCCTACAACATATTTCTACTAGCTGCATATAAAAAGCATAAATCTACACACACATAATTAGTTTTTCGCCTTTTCTGAAAATAGTGCTTTTTTGGGTTAATACTTGTTTAGATCTAGGTGTGCTTTGTGTTTTTAGTTTCTCAGATCTATTATTTACTTCGTGTTAGTGCTATATTTAGAAATACAGATGATTATAATGTCGATGTGATGTCACAAACGCCGAACAGGTTGGTAAAAACAGCAACTTCAGATACTTCTGTGTGACAACACGACTATGAAGGTACTGAGGCACTATTAAAATTTCTGGAGATTACTTGCACGCAAACTCACATGAACGCACGCATACGTACGCATACACCTAAACAACATACACACATCCAACTACACAACATACACTCTTACTCACACCCCCAAACACGCATATATTACGCAAATTACTTAACACTACCTAATACTATCTTTTCTAACTGCTTATAGTTTCAATGTTTATGGCTTACCATTTTAGAATAAGTAGGTACTTTAATTTTGGTTCTCTGTGTCCTAAATGTAGGTACCATATTAAGTCACCATGTTCAGATGAGCACTGCTTCCCAAAATACAGGTTTTTGGCCTAGTTTGGGAACCAGTAGCAATACCAATTGTTAAAAAAAAACATAAAGTTTGTAAAAAGAAATTATTGTAAAAAAAAACGTTTGAGACAAATAAACATTAAAAAAAACACATTTACGTTAGTGAAATTCATAAACCTGGTTAGTAAAATCTATATTAAGCCTGCAGTTAGCTGCTTCAGCACTGCAACTTTGTACGTCGACTTTACAGAAAATTTTGATTTTAAAAATTCAAGAACCGAACTGCTTCTACAGTGAAAACTTTTAAGTGACTCCACAAAGATTTCTCGGAAGAAATTTAAAGTACTGCCCCAATTTCTAGAAAACATTTTAAAACTTGTGACAATTTATGTTCCATTTAAACATAAATAAACTCGCTCTGCGGAATAAATTTTAAAGCGGCTGAAGTGTTTTCAATCACATCCAATGGCAAATTAATTATTCTGAGCGTAGTAGGTTTTATTCGCTTTGCACTCTCTTCCGTTAATTTCTCCATTTTATAATTCCTAGACACGAGTCAGAACTTGCATTTAAGAAAATGCTATTCCTGTCAGTAAAGGTTACAACGTTAGTTAGCGCGCACAATCAAATCTTATTTGCCCGGTTCTTCGATAGTAGATTGGATTAAAATTGGTCCCAATTCTGTTACTTCACTCGCTAAATTAAAATTCACTAAATTTTCTTCATATAAGATGTAAACCTTGTACACTTCAAAACAAGGTCTTATTTCAAATTGAAACAAGTAGGGAACATATGTCGCTATCAAAATGAGCAATTTATTTGTCGACTAAAGTCTAATACGCTTAAATAAACTTTCATACCACGTAACGAGAGCCGCTATCCGTTGAATACCATCTCTTTTGCTCTGTGTTTTTAGTAAGCGTCTTCGTAGGTGTCGATTAAAATAACGTCATCTTAGTTCGTTTTGAACAAGTTTTTATACGGCAATTATACAGCATTTGAATAAATGGAGACTCTCGCTTCGTGGAAATAAAATTGAGTATACGTTGACAGGTTTTAGTGAAATTTAGTGGCTCTGAGAAATAGATAAATAATAAATAGACCTTATTGCGAAGAATATAAGGTTGATTTCATATGAAGAAATTAAGTCAGGTTTTGGTTTAGTCGAGTGTACAATAGAATCGGCACCAATATCTCCGACTCTGATTCGTTCTGCTGATACTTGGTGATTACATCTTCGCATAATAATTAAAATAAATTACTTTCGTCATCGCATCGGTTTATATTTAGCTTATTTTTTTCGCTGTCATCATCCTAATATTTACAAAGCACACACAAATTTGAGTGGTATTGTAATTCTTATTGAGAACGTTATTTTAATTTTACCTAGCTTTACCCGAGGCTTCAATTTTGTTAATATAGCTTTTGTTGATCAGTTTATCATCTCTTGGAAACAGTCGTTTTTTTCTGCATGAAATGTACACTTTGTCATTTCTGTACCTTTGACAACGAGTATGAAAAGGTTCAAGATGATCAGTTGAGTAGTTTAGGTGTAAAAGCGTAATAACCAAACAAACTCATATTTGTATTCATAATAATAGTTACCCAGTAGTTTAACCCATGATGGTATCCGGAGATATCTACACAGAAGAAAAGGATACGCAATCTATAACTCATACTGAACATGACCATGCAACCGATGGCGGTAACCGGTATGCAGCTTTATTAAAGGGGAATGCACCCTTGGCACCTAACGATTGAAAGTGTGGTATTAAATAAGGTTTTGACAGCTCTCTGACTCAAATATTAAATGTATCAATTAGCTAGAAATTAGGGTATACGAGTGTAAGAATCAGCGTAACGAAAAACTTATACAAATGTCTTTCTATGGAAACTTATCTGTTTACTAAAAAATCCAAGGATTTTGAACTCTGAATCTGAAACCACTATTTCGGTTTTCGGTACGCTGTTGCTTACACTCTGTATACAAAAGAAATATGATGTAAATGGTAAGAAAACAATTAATCCATAGTATTTGCGCTTGTTAATCTCAAAGCACATTTGAAGAACATATTTTTATTAATTTCCGAGATAATTGCCTTTTAGCTTTTGAGGTAAACAAATTGTGAAAACGGCGTGTATTTATTCGCACTATCTTTAGCAACTTTAGCTACAGATGTGTAAAGGTCAATATTAAACGCGCAAACACGGCACTAAAAGATAAGTTAACATCGTTACATGGAATCTAATATGAGAATTATCACAACGTGTTAGGAGCTTATACAGATAGCATATCGTAGACGTAGACAGGCTGTTATTCATGTTGTTGTTTTTTTTATAATAATTAAATTATCATTTAATAGGGTAACGGCCGACTACTGATCAATTCTCAAATATCTCAATTTATAGTCATAACATTTTTGAATTGAAAATTTCTTAGTCACAACAACGCGTGGCCGGTTAGCTAGTATATATATTTATTTTATAAATAACGTTATTAATTAGCATATATCAAATACAATTACATGTCTTTTGAGCCCCAAATTACGAAATATTATATTATACATTATGTTATTTTGTCTTTTTATTTTTGCCTACACAATAATAGGTATTGATTTTTTCAACTTGTCAATTAGTTGGAACACGATAAAACTTCAAACAATTTTTTTTTCCACATGTTATTTAAATGGGAAATCAAAAATCACGAAGCCTCACCTCTAAATACTAATATTCAGCTAAATTAAGCTACCGTTTTCACAGGCTCATTTTTTCATCATCTTGAACAATAACTTCATGATAACTAATGAAACAAAAATCAAATGTTTTTTTTGGCCCACCCAGAACAGACCGAGTGTAAACTTATTGTACATTTTAATTTATTTTGTCTGTCTTTCAATCACGCTATCCCAAAGCACACTGAGGAGTATGCTAAAATGAAATGTCCTAAATTGCTGTAGACAATGACTGTGACTGTGGTCTACCTGAGAAACAATGTAAACGAGAAAAATGTTGTTATCTTAACATTTTCGGGTCACTTGGCGATTGATTGTGTGTCCGTTGTAAAGTTGATATCAGCGTGGTATCCGGCTAAAACATAAATACCTACACCATAATACATGCTTACATCTGAGACGTAAAACCATGATGGGTGCACCCTGGGGGTATCATGCGAGAAGCTGAAGTTAGATAGATAGATAGATAAACTCTTTATTGTACAAAACATACAAAACTGTTTAAAGACATTCTTACAAACTAAAAGATATGTTTAAGTCATGTGACGATTTACTTTACAATACGCAATAGTTTGTTGAAGTGTTTTCGTGTAGTTTAGAGCCGCAAAACAACCGCGAGGGAGGCGGCTTAAGAAATGGAACTCCTGGATCAAAGCTCCCATGTAAGTGTTGAGAGTGCCGAGTCGGTACTTAGTAATAGTAGTATAATAATAATAATAACTCCACACATCTCACACACGGCCGTCTGATCCCAACTAGGCAGAGCCTGTACTATGGTAACCATGCTGCTGATAAACATACTCGTACTTATATATTTTTAAATACATACATATTATAGATAAATTACACCAACAAATTATTGTGCTCATCACACAATTATTTGTCCTGGGTGGGAATCGAACCCACGGCCTCTGGCTTAGCAGTCAGGGTCACTAACCACTAGACCAACAGGCTAGTCAATAATATAAATAGTATAATATGCAATTTCCCAGAACCCTATTCACAGCCCTATTAGGAAAGCAGTTACACATTCAGTACGTAAATACTCTAAATTGAAAAAAAAAAGTGTGTGTGTGTGTGTGTGTACTTATGTACGCACGTAAGAAGTTATACTTCTTTGGCGCTAGTTAAATAACCTTTATTTAAATATCATAATAAATAATACAAACCGTCAACTAACCTTAAATTCTACAAACGCACTCGAAGTAATATGTAAAAACCATTTTTATCACTTGTATTCTATCTATAATCTATTTTATTTTATCACGTAAAATCACAGTACATTATCTTTTAAATCAATTAATTGTTAATTAATATCAGTCACCAGGATATATATATTATTTGAAAATATATATATTTTATTCGGACTGATGCAAAACACGTGTTGTAGGTTCAGAAACACTTGAATAAATATCGTGAAGTTTGTATTTTTTTTTGAAAAACTAAAATCTTGACTAGCTAACTTCAGGGTGTCGGTTTTTCGTGACGGTGTGCGCGCGCATCGTATAAATTTACTCTCATCATTTTTCCCTAACGCGCCAAAAGAAGTATATCTTCAGAAAGGAATTCTATGGTTTGACTCTCAATTGATTTAATAACTAGTATTTGAGTCGTAACAACCAAAATAATTTTATTACAGAACTGACATTAACATGTCTTTGATTACAAGATATCAGTTCTGTATTTATTCTGTATGTATTCTGTATGTGTTCTGTATTTATTCTGTATGTATTACTTATTCTGTGTGTATTGTATTCTTGCCATTTAATTCGAACATGATTCCTTAATCACATCATAAATGAGATCGTTAGCAGACAAATTGTATGTTCGGTTACATAATATTTATCTCACTGACAAAAACTTGTGGATGAATTAGTTTGCCCGCCTGTAGTATCACCGACTTCAATGTGTCTAAATCATGCTAAATTGTAATAAGGCCATCCATAAATTACGTCACACGAATTTTGGAAGGTGTCGGATGGCGAGGTTTCGGAGTAAACGAAAATATCATCAATGTATACAATTTTTAGATATTTGTTGATTTTTCAAAACCCGCTCGACCGATTTCGATAAAATTTAAATGGGAATCCTTAATCTCGCATTTTTATGATGAACTGACTTTTGTATTGTGATAAGTATAAACGGAAAGAGGTTACTGTAAATAGGTCAAAAACTTACACGCAGACCTGGTTTAACACATATGCTACTTTTTATCCCGACATTCCCACGGGATCGGGACTTACGCGGGTGAAACCGCGGGGCGCTGCTAGTAGCCTATAAATTGTGTTTAACTTAGAAACGGTACCAAATTTAGTAAACAAGAATTTAGTGCTTTTGAGGTTTGAAATACATATTGTTTTTTTGTTCTCATTGTTCAACGTCTTTTGTGTTTGTGAAACCGGATTCGCGTTGTTAATTTATTTTCTTTTGCGGAGCTAAATTTTAAGAAGTTATTTATATGTAGTTAATGGTATGAAGTTCTCGTTTTGACTTGCAGTCACTTTGAACGGCTCCGGACGCCATCGCAACTGGGTTGCAGTTGCGTTCCAGGAAATAATTGTCTTTATCCGCAACTGGTTGCGACGGAAGAACTTCACTTCTTTGTTCGAAACTAGGCATAGCGCCTACAGCGTACATAGCGTATCACACTGCAGCACAATGCATGCCTGTTCTTTGTAATTTTTAGTACCAACTCTGATAAAAATTTATTTAAATACAGATGTAAGTGTTTTATTAACTCACTCTGCATGCATCTATTTATCATTTTAGAACTTTCAATATTGTCTTAATGTGTGCCACTTCAGAATTTATTTAATACATACGTGTAAAAATACAAAATACGGAACCATGACATTACATACGCAATGTCGACTTGACCTGAACCGATGATGGGTGTCAGGTTTTATTTTTGCAATGCGTTAATATTTGAATTTAATTTAAGTATTTATATTTAAAACAACACAAATCATGCTTACCATGCAACTAATTACCTACTAACTTCTAATAAATCTAGTTTCTACAATGCAGTTCTAGCCGACACAGCTAAGCTATATACAAATTAGATATTTAGCCTCGAGCCATGTAAACATTGAATGCTAACAAAGATAAATTATTAAAAACAAAATTAGTAAAATTTCAAATCACATTAGTACAAATTAATAAACAAACATAAAAAAATATATACTAGCGCAAAGTAACAATAAATGAAGGTAGATCGCAGGGTAGTGACCCTAGGCATAAAATAGAATTACGTTTGTGTTAACATGTGTGCACGAGAGATTTGCAAAACAGTGTTATGTTGTATTGTAGTGTGGTAATAGGGTGTTCAGGCCTCTACTTATTCATAAATGTGTGTATATTGTATATGCGTGTGTACGTGTTTTATTGAAAATACTTAAGCAGTTTATGTATATTGTAATAGCATAAATACGTACATATATAAACGTGTTCTAAATTTAAATAAATGTATTTTTTGTCAGGTCAAGTCAGTAAGTAACGTTATTGTTTGGTTGCAAGGTTTTTTCTCAGGAACTTTACAAACGCGGACGATAAAATACTCCTTCGTCTTTCGTTTGTATAAAATATCTACTAGCTTCTGCCCGCGGCTTCGCTTTACAACCCAACAAGTTATTTTTACAACCCTAAGTCCTTTTCTGTAAACAAAATTTATTCATGACGGTCGGTTAAGTAGTTAGTCGTGAAATGGTAAAAGAAATACCTCACTTTCGCATTTATAATATTACTAATTAGGATAAGGATGCGTGTCTTTATAATTAGTCAGTAGGTATATATTGGTGCCGACTCTATTGTACACTCGACTAAACTTAAACCTGACTTAATTTCTTCATCTGAAATCAACCTTGTGTTCTTCATGATAAGGTTTATTTGTTACTGGCATCTATTTCTCAGCGCCACTAAATTTCACTAAAACCTGTCAACGTATACTCAAATTTATTTCCACGCAGCGAGAGTCTCCATTCATTCAAATGCTGTATAATTGCCGTATAAAAACTTGTTCAAAACGAACTAAGATGACGTTATTTTAATCGACACCTACGAAGACGCTTACTAAAAACACAGAGCAAACGAGATGGCATTCAACGGATAGCGGCTCTCACTACGTGGTGTTGAAGTTTATTTAAGCGTATCAGACTTTAGTCGACAAATAAATTGCTTATTTCGATAGCGACATATGTTACCTACTTGTTTCAATTTGAAATAAGACCTTGTTCTGAAGTGTACAAGGTTTACATCTTATATGAAGAAAATTAATGAATTTTAATTTAGCGAGTGAAGTAACAGAATAGGGAACATGCCTGTATTTTTTTTTATCTTATATTGACTTGATCCATCATTCTGCCCTAATAAAAAATATAAATAACATTGGCAATGTTCAAATTAATTTTTAAAATAACATTGAAAACATCGATAAAATTTGATCTGTTTGAACGCCGCCATATTTCGCGGGCCTTGGATGATGTCACGTTCCACGCTCAGTGTTTGTTTCATAAACTTACTTAAAGTGTTACAGTAATTTTATACCGATTTCCAGTTGTAATTACTATTTATTGTAGTTAATAGACGATGGATAAAATTAAAAAACCATTTTATAGGTATTGCTTTGTCCCTAAGTGTAAAAACACTATAAGTACACCCAATACAGTATTTTTTCCTGTACAAAATAATAATGTAAAATACGAAAACAATGATGTACATTAATGAGAAGAGATGAAGTATCTTCAATATCGTGTTTATATTGTTGTGAAGATCACTTTAATGTAATCATATTACAATTTAATTGCTAGTATACTGTGAATTAGTCAGCAGTAATTTATGTTTGTTTTAAATATCAAGCAGAAGGCAACTTGCTTGTCTACTTAAACTAGGTAACAAAAGTCCAATAAAACTTCATGAATATAACTAACTATACATATCTTACCTATCCTTTAGATTATAATATAACAAGTATTATAATAATTACCTTGCGGCTTTCACTCCTTTAACCTCAGCGGACGTAAAATCTGGATTTGATGCAATATATATATATATATATATATATATATATATATATATATATATATATATATAAATATATATATATTTATTTTTTTATTTTAATATATATATATATATTTATATATATATATATATAGTCATCATGAATGCACCTATTTTCGGTAGATTGTCCGATTGTGCTTTGACAAAACTACATTCAGTCATTGTCCTAGATGATTTCTAATATCACTAGAATGCTTAAATTGCACTAGCTAAGAGCAAAAACCACAGGAACACATATCTTTCTCCGTAACACTACGAATATAGGCGCCGATAAATGACAGAACTTGGAATGTCACGTCATGTTTTGTTTCGACCAATGATGAAGCGTTTTGCAAAGTTGAATTTCGCGCCCTTATTTTGCATTTTTTAATTCATATTTTTTGCAATTAAACACGAACTAAATAAGAAAATAATTGTTTAGGCATAATATCTAGACAATAAAGATTCAAGGGAAAATTTATCAAGTAAATTTAAACAACATGCATATTCCCTATTGGGACCATTCTTAATTTAAAATTTTAATTAAGAGACGTACTTAAAAACGTGGACTATTCCATTGTGAAACTAGAATTGGAGCGTTACTAGATTGAATGTGTCCGGTCCTACAATCGTTCATTCATTCATTCGCTTCGCTATTAAAGTAGGATTATTTCTGTGGATTTTGCAATAGGAAAGCTAGACTCGGCTACTGTTGTTGCTACAAAGGTTTCGGATTTATCCAATATTGGCACGGTTTTACAAGTCGCTTTCAGTTACTTTTTTTGAGGGTGAAGCAGGTAGTTTTAAAAGTTTTTTTTAATCTATCTGTTCAATGGCGATTCTGGCTTGTCGGCCTAAGAACCTGTACAAGCTCTGCTTAGTTGAATTATTCCGGTCTGATCCCCTAAAACGAATCCTGAGCTGGTGGATCAGTGTTGTTTTATTTTCTATTCTGATTGGATCTCCCGAGGAAGAGATCAGACATTCATTAAAATATTTTGTTCCTTGTACTTAGTCATTTGAAAACATAATTTTAATTCAATCAGCAGCAGATTTTTTGTAGGTTTTACTTTATTTATAATACTCATTACCACGTATATACTAGTACCCATTTTATTGTTATATATCTACACATTAGTTTAAGAATACCACTCACGAAATGATTTGTTCTAATCTAAAGCAATCGCTAATAATAGCAATTATTTATTTATGTAAACAATTTAAAAAAGGAATAGAGAGTTTGTATTTTCTCGCCAGCGATTATCTAAAAAGTTTCACTAACAGATTACAAAAAGGCTATTAATATATAGATGTTACGATGTATAAAGGTACTCAAAAATCTTTTAAATTTACATTTTAAAGATAAATAACGCCATGGTTTGGGTAAAACGTACATTTTCAAAACATCGAAAATATGAGGGTAGTTGAAATAATTATTTTCCAAAAGACAAAGTTAACCTTGCAGTTCTAAAAATAAAATTCAACTTTCCAACCGCAAAATATAAGTTTCTATTATATATTTTGTATTATATATATTTGATGTTAATTTCAACTTGATGCCTCCACGGGCTTTACAACAAAGATTTACTAATGTATGAACAAAAAACTTTTCCACAAATTATCACATCGCAAACAATTTTTCGTTTTTACCTTGCTTCTTACCTAATTTCATGATTCTCACTCAATGGGAAGAACTCTATAGGTTTTGATTAACTTTCGAAATGTGCAAATTTGGTCAAATGTAAGTCGGTATCTTTTGATTGCGTTAATTTAGAAGCTACGTTTTCCTACAACTTCAAGGGACTTCAGACATAAGTATTTGGTATTAATTTCTACTTGATGCGTCCACGGGTTCCTGAGAAAAGGGGTCTTGACAGACAGCCAGAAAGTGAACCTATAAGGGTTCCTTTTGATGAACGAAACCCTAAAAAACATTATATAATGGCGAACCGCATTTAAAAATATAAAAAAGAGTTTCACTATCCTCCTGGCTACCAGGACTAACGTCCTGGCTTTATCATCGAACCCGTTACCAAACCCAATCTGATGGCTCGTCAAAACGAATCATAAGCCCAAACTAGAGGGGTTTACTAGTAGCCACTGAAGAGTTCAATTATTCACCTCCACAGCTCCATCATCAGATCAGCTCCAATATGCTAAATTATAGTATTATTCATAAAAAAATATTTATATGCAATAAAAACAAATTTCATTTCGATACGATGTTTTGATGGGTTATAATGTGTTTATATAGTTGCCAGTGAAATAGAAACGTGTTAAAAGCGTCCACTTCACGGACTCGACGATGAATCCCAATAATATTATGAATTTAAAAGTTTGGATTAATGGATGGATGTTTGTTACTCTTTCACGCAAAAACCACTGAACCAATTGCTATGAAACTTGGTATGTAGATAGTTGGAGACCTGGATTAATGCATAGGCTACTTTTTATCCCGATACTCCCACGGGATCGGGACTTACGCGGGTGAAACCGCGCTACTAGTAAAAACTTGGCGCTGCTAGTAAAAAATATTACTAACACCATTTTACTAGCAGCGCCAAGTTTTTACTAATAGCGCGGTTTCACCCGCGTAAGTCCCGATCCCGTGGGAGTATCGGGATACCCCGCACCTAGATTTAAGTCTATAAACTGGTGTCATGTCAAACATTGCCTATAAAAATAGACCCTTTTAAGGTGTAAATATTGTACACTTTATTCTGGGGTTCTGTTGTTCAATAAACGATTACTTTTTAGAAAACAATAACCAAAACAAGAGCCTGAAAGTTGTTGCAGCAAATTCATTTGAGTTTGGTTTTGTTTTAATAGAAAAGGTCTTTGCAAAACTAATAATACCATTAGTATAATCTGAATTATGAAAATGTATTGTATTACAATGATTTCCAAGCGTACAAGGGTAAGGACATTAAATTTTCTTTTTCCAATGCGAGTTTGTTGAATTGTTTTGTTTTGTAACATTACTAAGTGTAATTCATTATAAACTTAAAATTATGTCTCATTTATTCACAAAACTAATTTGGAAGTTTTAATGTTTAGGTCCACAATTACCAGATTTACCACTGTTTTTTTTTGTTAAGGTTTTAATTACTTTTGACATTAATCAACCTGTAGCAACAATTGTTTTAATATTATAAGCGTCATTATATTTTTGTATAAAGCGTCTTATTGCAGGCATAGGCCTCTGAGAGCAGTCTAGACCTGTCTTAATTGTGTACCTAAAATGTCTATTAATTAAAATTATTTCAATATATGATGTATTACTGGTAGGTAAGTTATCAGAATAAAAGCAATAATTACATATTTTTAACCGACGAAAAAAAGGAGGTTCTCAATTCGACCGTATAATAATTTTTTTTAACATTAATTCGAAAAATATGGAATAGAATTATTTGATTTAAAATATTGAATTTATACTTGTTTAGTAAAAAACGACCATAAAATATAGTAGATTGAGCACTATTTTGAGAATGTACTTTTATGTAAGAACGTTTATAATAGCTGCAACATTATTCTTTTCGATTTCAACGAATCTAGAATTCTCGAGAGGATTTATAAAAACAAGTAGACGCTGTTATTCGTATTTAAATAAGAAAAGTTGACCCCTAGACAGAATGACGAAACGAGTTACGAAACATACACTTGAAACCGTCCATAGAGATATACCTACGTTACTGAGTTTCCTCATCCTTTGGGATCAAACCGATATGGCTTTATTTATTTAAAACAATTTGTGCAAAGGCGGACTTAATGCCCAGGGCATTCTCTACTATTTAACCTTGGGGTGATGTAGAAATATTATACACTAGCTGTGCCCGCGATTTCGTTCGCGTTTTTTTCGGAAAACAGCAATTTGTCGCTTATTGCATAGTACCTCCAGGCAGGATTTTTTATACTGTATTGGTGGTGAAGGTGAAACAACCTGGAGCGTACAAAAAAGTTGTTTTGGTTGCTTACACGTGAAATAACCACATAATTTGGCCATGGTAACATTACTTATTTGTTTTTCGTGTGGAAGCTCACCTCGCCGGGCTATTGGTGAGGCTATTTATCAGCAGTCTGGTTACTATAGTACAGGCTCTGCCTAGCTTAGGATCAGACGGCCGTGTATGAGGTGTGTGAAGTTGTTATTATTATTAATGCCCTGAAACATATTTATGAATTTAATAGCTGGGAGAGGCCAAATAGATCGTTGGCATAGTCAAGAACCAGCTATCGATTACTCTGGGATCACCAAACAAAGAAAAAAAAACTCCTGCTGTTTCAGCAATCACCACAGAAAAGCATATTCTCCTATGGTATCCTACGATTGAAAATATACATTCACTCGAAATCCTTCAAACAGACATGACTATTTGCAGGTGAAATCTAATGTAACTAATAATATTTCTTTAAATCACAGGTAAAAATCGATTCTTTGTAGATACTCTTAATATTTATTAGTTAATCATAAATAATAACCTTTTTAACAAAAAGTTCAACCGATGAAAAGAACTAAAACGCAAAAAATAAATAAACCTTTTAAATAAGCCTAATACTTAAGACATAAAAGGTTTATTTATTTTTTTATGATTTTTTTTCATCATCAGCTCGGCTACATGATGTGATGATTTCTAATAAAGTAATATATATATATACATACATACCTGATAAAGTAATGAAAAGTAAACAGGAACACTAATTGTTTCTACAATTTTCAAGGGTTTCTCTCAATTTTATCAGAATTCCATCATCAGATCCTGACTTCCTTGACATGGGATCACCTTTGAGGTATGGGAACAACCATTTGGAGGTGACAGGTGTCCCCTCGAGCATTCTCCCATTTACAGCACAATACTCCGTCCTGGACGACCAAGCTATTCCACTGCGCCCAATACCCCTTTGTCATTGTGCTCATAGCTGCAACGTCGCTCCACTTTGGCCTCGGAGCATTAGCTTTGACCCACTCGAGGAGCAACTTGACATCTGTGTCCTCTTCTTGAGCCTTCCGTAAGGTTTCCTTCCACTCGTCACTTAGGTCCGTTTTTAACATGCGGACGGGCACCCTGGTCTCTTGCCTAACGCAGTGTTTACAGTTCTCTGTGCAAGTAGTAGTCTGTAGTAAGTAAGTACTCCTGCTATTGGGCGGCAGCATCAACCACCCTTCTCTCCTATGGTCGTCCATCCCTTTGCCTTGGGCAATTCGCCCGAAGGTGGCCCTTCTTTCCGCAGGTGTAGCATCGGGGGCTGTATTGTAGACGGCCTCGGGCGGTGGGTGTAGTTACTTCCTTATCGCGGTGGGCTCGGTGGTCTTGCCTCACCGCTTCCACCTCCAATGCTTGGGAAAGGGCAGCCTTAAGCGTGTCGTGGTGCCCCAGCCTAACAGCAGCCCTGACCTCCAGGTCACGGATGCCGTCGACGAAGGCTTGTACCAGATAACCCTCGATCAGTGTAGGCGCTGACTGATATGCCTTCCGGACAAGCTTCTCAATTTCCAAGGCCCACTGCTGTAAATTCTCACTTCCACGCTGCACGCGCTCCTTTAACTGGGCACGGAATACGTGCTCCAGGTGCGCGTCACCGTACCTCGACTCCAACGCCTCAACGAGATGGTCGTAGGTGAAATTCTTGCCGAGAGCCTCCAGCACAGTCAACGCCTGGTCGCGGAGACCTAGGGTGAGCGCTATCATGGCCTGCGCCTCAGTCCACCCGTTCGCTTTCATAACGGCCTCAAACTGGATCTTATAAGCAGACCATGAGAACGTTCCATCGAATGGAGGCACCTTAAACCCGCGCGCCGCAGGAGTGCTCCCCACAGGAGCAGTTCCAAACTTCAGGTTTCCTAGGGCCTTCTGCATATCCGCAATCTTGTGCTCTATGTCCGTGATGCGGGCCTCGTGCTGGTGGAACGTCTCCGTCATCACCTTGAGGTCTTTACCTAGCGCAACCTGGAGCTCCTTCATAAGGAACATCTGCTCCTCCTTGTCTCGCCGCAACTGGTCCTGCAGCTGACGAGCCTGCTCCTCCTGGCGACGGCTCTACTCTTGCAGCATCATCATTAATGCGGCGAGGTCCGGAGCCGCCGAGGTCGAGGGAGCCGCGAATGAACCGTCAACAGGTTCTGCCGTCGGCTGCCGACCGTCCGTTGGTTGATGCGGAGCATCCCCAAACCGTCTCTGGTCCATTTCCTACTGTCGCTGTCCCCTAGTACGAACGCCTTCCATGTCTTCCTTCGGTAAAACCGGCATCATCTAATCACACTTCTGACACTAATTTGTTACGAGCTGAGGTTCGGGATTAGGAAATTATACCAAGTCGTTACCAAAATAGACACAATTGATTTTAATAGCTCACAAAATACACAAGGAAACTAGCAACAACACAATTACAATAATTTATTATCACTATTACACTTAATTCACTTCTACTTTACACTTAACTCGCTGTTAATTCCCTTGACAATCAATTGAAACTAACTCACTTGATAACTAACTAACTACTCCGCAATGCCACGCTTTATATAGCAAAACTGTATTTCTAGAAACATTGCGACACCTCTGGTTAATTCTACAAAACAATAGAACAGTCTAATACATACTAGCACAACTTCCATTAATGGATAACTACTTAGTTCCGTGTGGTCTCAACAGATGGCGTGTTCTGATGATCTTTATTTTGTAGCTCTCTACACCTTCCCACAGTCGCCAATAGATGGCGCGTTATTCGTAACAATACTGTCACTTACATAAATAAAATTTATGTTCAGAGATTAAATGTTAGAAACTTATTTCACGTTACGCCTTTTATTATTGGTAAGCCCTTATAATCACACTACTATCGGAAAACAGAACGGTTTCAAAGTAATATACATTATAAGACGTCGCACAAAAGGCTGACATGGGTTGGCTTTATTGACACTGATATAAAAGGGTTTTAGTAATCTTTATGTGATATTGGAAGTGTTGAAAGCTATCAAACATTGTAACAAACGAAGCAATATTAATAAAAAATAATACAGAAAGTAAAGAGCTAAAGAATATATAAGGTAAAATGTGAATGTAAATTGAAATTGTAAATGCATAATTTCAGCGATTCTCGCTTTTGATGTGCGATTTCTTGAAAACGAAAAGTAATAACACAGCTAAATAAAGTATGTCTAGAAAATATTTAGATGCATTGAAATTGGAAATACATTTTTTTATTTAGCATTTGGAGACGTGTACGTCTGTCAGACTGCTTGGTCCGAAAATGTTAAAAAGATTTAATTAAATAATCCTTTTGTACACTAAACTTCTTTGTACTGGCTACAATTAGAAAAATCCGAAACCTAGTGGTTAAAATTAGATGTAGAATAACGCGTGGGTGTAAGTAACTGATGCTTACCTCGTCCTCGGGTAATCACTTTGGCACTAATCTTGAATTGTTTTCTATTTTAACTTAATATTGTATTCGTAGTTTATTATCGATTCATTAAAGAAGTAGTTAGAACGTGGTGTCCAGGATAACGTGATAACAAATTAATTGTATTTTTTCTAAAACAAATAGTAAGCAGAAATGTGTTATATTCCCCTACTAAACCATCAGCTGTAAATTACAAGAGGAGTCTGTTAACTCACTGCATATTTCATACAAATAAATTATGTACGAACGTGAACGCGATCCTGATTGTGAATGAGTTATTACCTTAACGAATTCAGAGTGTATTCGTGTTACATTCACCATAGCCGTGTTTAAGGCTACAAGATTATGACGGTAGTACTCAATTTTCCTCTTAGGAATTATTATCTTGTGTATTCTGTATGGTATCACTTTTCTTTTGTTTTAGAATTATTTTTACGACACGAGGTTATAATAAAGTAGAATATAAACTTTCTAAGGAAGGTAATGGTTTTCTAGGGCCGGTGAGGTGATGGGAACCCGTGGGGGTTTCCACACAATAAAAAAAAAGGGTCTACTAAATTATTATTCTAACTCTTTGACAGCTCTACAGCCTAAATCATTTGAAGGATTATCTCATCCTCTCAGTTGTAGGAGTGATATAAACAATATTATTAGGTTTTTTAGTCTTTGCTTTTTACTCAGTCGGGTTATTTGTTTCATTCAATATTATTATAATTTTGTTTATTGAGTCTCAATTGAGTCTTGTTTGTACGAAATTATATTTTGATACTGACTTTGTTCTGATACTCTGTTCTGTTTGTTCTGATACGAATACAATATCAAATCGATTATAATCAATCACAGTATTGTAACTCAAAGAACTTTAAACCACATTTGTGTTTGGTTATGAAATAGTTTTAATTATAAAATATAAATAGAAAATTTACATTGCTTTAAATATACCCCAGTGTTACATTATTTGTACATTTTAACTCCTCATGTTATCCTTAATCATTATCTCCATCCAATGCTTGCTTCGCAACTCGCAATAAAAAAAACTACCAAGTTTTTTTTTCTTTTGACGCTTAATTGCTAATAATGTTAAAATGTGTATTAATTTCCTCTTTCCTGTACAATAAACAGTTTATCTACACCCTGCCAAAACTCTAACTCCGAAACCATTTGAACCAGATTCCTGTTTAAATTAATCTTTTTAAGAAACTAAAACTTTATTTAATAATGGATTATCAATAGTATTTTGTTGTTACAATTTTTATGTATTAAGTAAATATTTTAGGTGATTTACAGAGTAGTTGCAACGATATATAAGTATGTTTATCAGCAGTCTGGTTATCATGGTACAGGGTCTGCCTAGTATGGGATCAGACGTCCGTGTGAGGTGTCTCAAGTTATTGTTATTATAATTAATACCGTGTGTGTTAGGAAATGTAGGGATACTAAGGACACTAGGATACTAAGTTACAATAGCAAGCATTGAATGTTTTCAAAAACATTTAATGTAAGAAAAAAAACCTCTCTAATAATCTAACCTTAAACATAAAGTGGTACAATAAGAGAATAAATTAATACGTAATAAAATACTGTGTTTTCATTCCTATATACCAACGGGTTAAACAAACTTCACAAAATACAAAGTGAAATAGTACAATAGGGAATATGCATGAATTTTTTTTTTATCTTTTATTGACTTGTTCCATCATTCTACTCTAAAAAAAATATATACTCTAATATAAATAACCTTGGCAATGTTCAAATTAATTTTTAAAATGACATTGAAAACATCGATAAAATTTGATCTGTTTGAACGCCGCCATATTTCGCGGGCCTTGGATGACGTCAGATACCACGCTCAGTGTTTGTTTCATAAACTTAGTATACTTACTTGAAGTGTTACAGTAATTTTATACCGATTTTCAGTTGTAATTACTATGTATTGTAATTAATAGACGATGGATAAAGTTAAAAAAACTCTTTATAAGTATTGCCTTATCCCTAAGTGTAAAAACACTACAAGAAGTACACCCAATACAGTATTTTTTCCTGTACAAAATAATAATGTAAAATACGAAAACAATGGTGTAAATTAATGAGAAGAGATGAAGTATCTTCAATATCGTGTTTATATTGTTGTGAAGATCACTTTAATGTAAGCATATTACAATTTAATTGCTAGAATAGTGTGAATTAGTCAGCAGTAGGTTATTTATGTTTGTTTTAAATATCAAGCACAAGGCAGCTTGCTTGTCTACTTAAACTAGGTAACAAAAGTCCAATAAAACTTCATGAATATAACTAACTATACATATCTTACCTATCCTTTAGATTATAATATTACAAGTATTATAATAAGTACCTTGCGGCTTTCACTCTTTTGACCTTAGCGGACGTAAAATCGGGATTTGATGCAAAATATATATTCATCATGAATGCATCTATTTTCGGTAGATTGTCCGATTGTTCTTTGACAAAACTACATTCAGTCATCGTCCTAGATAATTTCTAATATCACTAGAATGCTTAAATTGCACTAGCTAAGGGCAAAAACCACAGAAACACCTATCTTTCTCCGTAACACTACGAATATAGGCGCCAATAAATGACAGGACGGGGAATTTGACGTCATGTTTTGTTTCGACCAATAGTGAAGCGTTTTGCAAAGTTGAATTTCGCTCCCTTATTTTGCATATTTTAATTAATATTTTTTGCAATTAAAGACGAACTAAATAAGAAAATAATTGTTTAGGAATAATATTTGGACAATAAAGATTCAAGGGAAAATTAATCAAGTAAATTTAAACAACATGCATATTCCCTATTAAGTGAAGTACAACCGCCCACCGACTTCTTTCGAAAACGTCGTCCGAAATAATCGGGAAACTTTTCCAATTTTCAATCGATTTCTGCTATCTGAGTTTGGCAGTGAACTCATTTAAATCGTTGGACAGAAAGACGAAACTGTTTTTGAGCTTATGAAAAAACGACATACAGGGTTTAAACAGACCACAAATTTGGATTCAGCGACGCCAAAAACATAAGAAATACATGGTCTAGTCTGGTGAACAAATTTTTTTTTGTGGAGCTGTGTTATCTTGGGGACACGTATTTGTTATAATTAGAAAAAGATAGTATTTATCTTACTATCTTAGGGGTCTGATAGTCAGGCATCTTCAAAATACACACGTGAATACAACCATGTTATTACGTATTGCACGTACCGTTGATAAATAGTTAAGTATTTACCTTCCAATTATAGAAGCGCACCATTAATAATTGCTTGTAACCGATAACCATCTCTCGTGAGCTCATACGTTATTGTTCGAAAAAAATTGAATGAATTTTAAAATTATAATCGGTTGTCATTTATTATTGACTCATAACAAATTGGCGGCAATTTGCAAAGTTTAGCGCGGAAATTAAATGCAAGAAAATGTTGTCTCAATGACTCATTATATGTTTCATTTTCCGGTAACCTCACTCACGTGGCGAAAAGCAATGCAAGCATTGTTTCACTGCCGGTTTTCTGTGAGGCCGTGGTCGAGCCGGCCCATACGTGCCGAAGCATGGCTCTCCCACGGATTTATGAGAAAGTCAACTTTCCAACCGCAAAATATGAGTTTGTAATAAAAAAAATATATATATTATGTGATATTACAACATCTTTCTTTCTTTCTTTCTTCCGTGGGTTTTGATTTACCTGCAAAATGTTAAAATTTGTTAAAATCTTTTGTCTAATCTTTCAATAAATACTTACGTATTTGATGGCTTCCTAAGGAAAGGGTCTTGATAGAGACACAGACAGATTGATATAACCAAAAAAATAACGATTTTAATTTTTTTTTCGTTACTTGTGCTGTGAGACCTTACTTCTTCCTAAAATGTCATGATTCTAGGCCGCTGGAAAATAACCTATAGGCTTTTTTTATATTATAGGGGGCAAACAAGCAGAGGTAACTTAATGGTAAGTGACTACCGTCGCCCATGGACACCTGCAACTCAAGAGTCACAAGTGCGTTGCCGGCCTTTGAGATGAGAGTACAATCTTTTCTTGAAGGTTTGATTTACCTGCGAAATGTTTACATTTGGTCATATCTAGGGCTTAAATGGCCATATACTTTGATTGCTTTGACTTGAAAGCTTGATTTTTTACAGCTTCAAGGTACTCAGCTTTAAGCTAAAAAAGCGTAGGGTGCATATAGTGTCAATATAATGTTTATAACTATTGACACTATGCATGCACCCCACGCTTTTTTCCAATAATATACATTTATTTCTTATTAACACTATTCTTAATCCAAATTTATTTAAATTTATTTTCTATTTTTTAGTTGGAATTTCCATAAAAGCGTGTTTTTTTAGTTTTTTAAAACTATTACATATTTAGGTCTAGATAGCGCTGTGTAATATGCCCCACAAATTCTTTTTTTTAGTTATATTACAATAACTAGAACTAGAACAAAATTAATACCATGCTTACTTTTCGACATGTCAAGCAGTGATCGAACAATATTTACTATGGCACCCTCAAATGATCCTTCCTAAACGTACAAAGAAACATTTTAACGAAAAACACGTGTAAATCTGTAGATAATTTATAAGGCTCTCAAGAGAGCAATGATCTCATTTTCTCGGAGCATAAAAACGCAATATTTGTAAATTTCGTCTTATTTGAAATATGACTCATGATATTTCTAGAGCCGTGATAAGTAAAACAGACTTAATAAACAACGTAATATAGCCCTTTAACCAGTTGATCCATGAGTTTTAATTCTGTAAAGTTATTTGATATATTGCAAGAAAATAATTCTCCCGCCATGTTGAATAATAAAGGACGGATAATGGTATGGATTAGAAATGTGTTCGTTACGTTTTAACTTAATAATTAATTGAGTATGTATACAATATATATGAGTTTGTTATGTACTCGTAACACTCTTCTTTCTTTAAACCAAACATGAATAATAATTGGCACGATCATAAGTTAATTGTTGAAATTCGTATGAATTTTAAATAGGCATTCGATACTTCGGAAGACAATGTATAGCTACTTTAATAATCACATATGGTATCAGATGCCTAGTCAATCAATGTCAATTAATTAAGCTACCTACAAATAAGATTCCGCCGTATATTGAATATAAACAGAGCCGCAAGAAGTATTTATAGATCTCGGCATACCCAAGGGCTCAGTATTGGGTCGGTGGTTACAAAATGCAAAAAAACGTTGATGACGTACAACGATGCGAAAGTTGCATTAAGTAATAAAACAAATAATAACAAATACATAATGCATTTAAAGAAACACCTCAAAAGTAACATATTAAGAATAAAATGAAGTAAATATTGATACCTCCATCGTCTGTTGCTTTTTAATATCTAGGAAGCTGAGCTGAACTGAGCAGAGCTATTACATCCGATATCAAAACAAAGGAGTACTTAGTAGTATGTAACTCATCATAGCGCCTTAGCGAACCAATAATAATTAATATCAAGTTAATATCTAGATTAAAAAATACGTTTAAAAGTCAATTTTATTCTAGAGAATTTTTTTTTTTCATATTAACTCTCAGCTGTCTTCGTTTATATTTCTTCTATGTGTCTACAATTAGAGGGATCGAGTAGGGATTGGGGGGTAGAGGGGGGATTCACGGCACCAGCGAGTTCAAGATAAAGATATGCGACCCTGACCTGCGCGAGCTATTGCTTCCAGCCCCTCATCCATCCGTTTAAACAAAATCTTTTTCCTTACCCTCATTATATGAGTAAATTATATGATGATGTTGACTTTTGTGACACAAGTGGTAGTGAAATTATGGAGGAAGATATAGGAATTGAAAGTGGGCAACGTGTTGTTTTTAATTTGAACGAAGAGATGAGTAAAAATGAAAAAGAAAAGGGCGATCAGCGTCAGCTAGAAAAGAGATACCGGCAAGACGATAAGGAAGTTATTGAGGATGAAGGCTTTGAGAATGTAGTGCGAGGGCATAAGAGGGCTGCCAGAAGAAGTTCAAAAGAATATAATGTGAATAATCAGGCGATGGAATCTGACAAAAGTGCTGTTGTTTTGACGAGTAAAGAAAAATTACCCAAGCAATTTGGTATGGCAAAGGCCTTACGCTCAGCAGGTGTACAAAACATAAGTAAAAGTAGAGAAAGCGCACTTAAATTATTGAAGACTGAAAAGTTACTAAGTTTTGAGTACAGAGTTCAACTTACGGATGAATTCAATTTGTCTTACGGCATACTCAGACATGTTGATTTAGAGATGGAGGAAAAAGAGGTTACTGAAAATTTAAATTGTGAGAACTACCAAATTGAAGGTGTAAGAATTAAAAGATTGAACGGTGACGGGGAATGGGTGAATTCGGAGACCATAAGAATTTGTCTCAAGGGATCAACCTTGCCACCATACATATATATATGGGTATGGTTGTCGGTTTAAGGTGGAGCCCTTTACATTCCCGGTGTCCAAGTGTTCCCTTTGTTGGAAATACGGCCACCTTGCCCGTTCATGCCCAAACAAAAATCCTATTTGTCCAAAATGTGAAAATAATCACGCCAATTGTGACATCATCATCTACATCTTTTGTTTGTGTAAACTGCAAGGGGCCACATATGGCTTTATTTAAAATATGCCCACTATTTCTAAAAGAGAAAGAGATAAGGATTATTATGACGAAAGACCACTGTACTTATCGAAAGGCGTTAGAAACTTATAATAAGAAAGTGGAGCTGCAGAAAAATACTATTAGCCACAGTAGCACGAAGGAAAATAATATGACTAAAAGGGATATGTATGACATTCAACAAGCCAGTAGAGAAGACTCGAATAAAACTCTTATTAGGACTGAGGCCACAATTCACAATAATATATCTGGTGTGGATAGTTTTTCGGAAACTGAAGAATCAGTCAGACTAGTTAATCGACCAATAAGTGGTAAAAAGAAAAAAGAACTAAGCAACATATTGAAGAAAATAGACCTCAAGAAAAACCGTTATATAGCCAGGTTGCTAGTGGTAGTACTTCTAAGGAAAAAAATATGAATCACACAAGTAAGAAATTTAGTTCAAGCTTTAAAATGAATGTGTCTAATACTTTCAATCCTTACCAATGACCTTTACAACAAAATTATATCTTTGTTTTTAAATGGCTAAAGATAGTAATAAGAGAACTGTGTTAAATATATTGCAGTGGAATGCACAGAGTTTACGACCCAAGCTTGCTGAGTTTGAACTCCTAGTTTCTCGAGAAAATATAGATATTGCGATCGTATCAGAAAACATGGATAGAACCAGAATCACATTTAAATATTAGTGGATATAAAATTTTTAGAAATGATAGGCAAGACGGATATGGCGGCACAGCTCTTATAATACATAAATCATTAATAGTACAAGAGTGTCCTGTTAAGATAAACAACTTGGGTATAGAAATAGTTTGCATTAAATTAATGAATTGTAAGGATAACTCTCATATATTATCAATATACTAAAATTAAATCGGTCAATAATGTTGTTCAAAAAACTTCGCCTGATGTAACTTTTCCATCATCTGAGTTATCTTATATGCTCATCTTGGGGTGTCATCAATGAGAATCTAGGCAGTGATTATCTTTGTATTAAAGTACCTTTTAGCTTTGTTCGTTCCGTTAACATGATTTATAAACGTAATTTTAAGGTAGCAAATTGGAAAAAATGTAATAGCTCCTTGAACGAATGTAATGTAGAATATTTTGAAACAGACAATATACAAGTATTATATAATAATTTAACAGAACACATAAATAAGGCGGCAGATGAGCATATTCCCATGATAAACATAAACCCCAAAAAGAATTTTCGACCTAAGCCCTACTGGAACCCTTTTCTATCCAAGCTAGTAGCACAACTTGAGTCAGTTTAATGAAGTAGGTGCATTGGAAAGCATACGGATGAGTGTAATATCAGAAGAAATAAATATATATATACGAAAAAGAAATAAATAAATATTTACATAGATACATACATGAATATATAAATATAGTTATATAAATAATAGATACATAAACATATTTTTTTTTCTACTGTTCTGATGATTCTGCTAGTTTACTGAAGAGGAGAGCACGAACCTTTGTTTTAAATAATAGGCGACTAGGTGCCATCCTGATTTCCTGCGGTAGAGCGTTCCAGAGGAGGACAGACTGAATAATGAAAGAAGAGTTGACACACGCTGAAGAATGCCTGGGACATAATAGGAGAAGATTGTTTGAAGAGCGGAGATTTCTGTGATGATTAGAGCAAAGATACTGGAGAATGGAGGTAAGATATGTAGGAGAGGTGGGAGAGTTGAGAATTGAATACAGAGTGGTGAGGGCGCGCAGATGACGGCACTGACGAATAGGAAGCCACTTCAATTCAGAACGAAAAGAAGAAACGTGATCATACTTACGAAGATTAAAAATGAATCGAATGCAGTTATTCAGAAGACGGTCGTATTTGTTGAGAAGATCTGCATTCAGGTCATAGTAGCATACATCACCATAATCAATAATGGGGATAATTAGATATAATATTATGACAATAAAATGTTTTCAGTACCTTAAAAATGTTATCATGTGTCAATATGCAGATGACTTTGTGGTAATGTCATCTGCATATAAAGTAAATATTGTGTTCAAGCAGCTGCTTGAAAATTAGTTAGTTATTAATAAAGATTTAGATCAAATTTGTAATGTTTTAAGTAATATTGGTTTAGAACTATCTGCAGTTAAATAAAAAGTATGTTTATATATCTTCACTAGAGGGTTTCAAAAGTTAGAGGTTGATTTAAAATTAAAAAAATTGTACATTGGATGTCTTGGATAATTATAAATATTTAAGTGTTTGGTTGGATCGACGTTTGTGTTGGACTAAACAAATAAATGTTATTGTAGAAAAGTCACAAAGAAATCTTAATTTACTAAGAGTTTTGGCTGGTACTTCCTGGGGCTTACATCCCAAACATTTAAGACACATTTATATTGATTTGATCAGAAGTCGTGTAGACTATGGTAGTATTTTCTATGATAGCTGTGCCAAAATTAATTTAGATAAAATAAATAAAATTCAAAATCAGGCATTAAGAATAATAGGGGGATTTATTAAAACCACTCCTATTCATGTGATGGAGAGTGAACTCTGAGTTCCTCCGCTGCAATTTCGGAGAAAATACTTGATATACAAATATTGTCTAAAATCTAAGTCTACAGGGAATAATGTGATACATAAGCTACTATGTGATCTTTACACCTTGCGTACTAGTAATTATTGGAAAAATAAAATGTTTCCTTTGCTTGGATCAGTTTATAATGAAGTTAAAGAAGAACAGATTGCATCAAGTAATCCCTTGCAAATGTTTAATTTAGATATATGCCTAACTAACTTTAATACTAGTGAACTGGATAGTATAAGAAAATCAAAAAAATCCTATGATAGAAATTTATTACATCATTCAATAATTCAAGATTTGTATAGTATGTATAAAGATTTTTATTTTTACTGATGGGTCAAAGAATGTAAATGGCCAGGGACCAGACTTTTATATACCAAATACATCCATTTCAAACCAAGATAATTGTTTTAGAATTAGTAAAGAAGTATGTATCATGACTTTGGAACTCATTGCAATTTCTGAAGCATTATCCTATTTCATAAATAATTATGTACAGCATACGAAGGCGGTCGTGTTGACGGATAGCAAAAGTTGTTTACAACATATAGCTCGATGCGCCTCTGGTTTCAGAGGTACATCGCTAACATATGTTATCATATCTAAAATTGACCAACTTCGCCAAAGTGGTGTGCATCTGAGTTTGCAGTGGGTTCCATCACATGAAGGGGTTATGAGGTAATGAAGAGGCTGCTATAATTGCAAAAAATGCTTCTGCAAACGGCAAAGATGTTAGCTTTATACCGGACTATTCGAAATTTTTACCTAAATATAAACAAATTAGTTATGATAACTGGATGGAATACTTTAATCAATGTTCTTTTGAGAAAGGTATATGGTATAAAACCATTCAGTGTCAGCCTCTCCGTATACCCTGGTGTGCCTATACTAACTTGAACAGAAAGTTAGTTATTACAGCTCATAAACTTAGATCAGGACACATTCCATGTAATAAATTTTACTTCATGATGAGAAAGACTGCTTCACCTAGTTGTGAGGATTGCGGTGTATATGAGGACATATATCATGAATTGATAGAGTGTGTTCGGTATGAGTCCATGAGAGTACAGATGAGTGGCTATGGCTTGAACAGAGTAGTTTTAACAGTATTCTAGCTCAATCTAACTCTGAGGCAGTTGAAAGCTTGTTTAGGCTAATGACACTCAAATAAGCTTAATTAATATTTTATGCATACATAATTTAAGTACAAATATGTAATTAGAGTATGATGGGACAGATGTGCACAAAGTGTAAAAGTCCCTTAAAAATTAAAAAAAAAAAAATCTCTGAATATAAAAGTTGAAAATAAACCAGTTTTATCAAATGAAATTGCGGTCAACGTTGTGACGTTTATATTATGTTATGTGTACGGTATATTTATTCAATTTAGAAGGTCTATTATTCCCTAATCGATATTGGTTGGTTATATATGATTTAATTAATATCTATAGATATAAATATCTATTAAAAGAGAATTCATATTTATTTAGAAAAACAGAAAATAGATTTCTCAAACTTTTCTGAGGGCCGCAAACTAAGGAATCACTTATTATTTTATTGAAACGTTGGCAAACATTGCGTAGTTGGGGAATATTTCAACAACAAAGTAAAATTTGCTGTAATCTGCGTCCTATTAAAACTGTTCCTATATGTAGAGAACACAACAAATAAATTTGTTCAAAAAGAAAAAAAATAGTTTCCTAGTCTCCTAGTTTATTTTTTTTATTTGAGCGCCATATGTCGGTGCACATTAATTTTGTGAGAAGTTTGTATTCTAACATCACTCCTGATTCACCTACATTGAACATCAAATTTAAATTATATTTAGACAAGGATAAAGCTGCGAATAACTTACATGTGAGTCGCGCGAGATTCATATTATTATTATTTCCCACAGTTTCGCTCAAGACACAATTTAGTTCTTATATTGACATGCCACAGTGTTTCGATTTATCTTTTTGTAATATTTGTGCTCGATTCGTACTACAGCACCATTAAGACATGTAGAATAATAAACAGCGTGATTTAAAACTGGGAAAATAGTTCTTGTGGCTTAGCTTGCAATAAAGTGATTAACTAAGAACTTTTCGTTTTTCATAACAGTTAATTGCAGAACTGAGTCTACTTTAAAAGTGAACAATATCTGGGTTACGCTGAAGTGTGTTCACGTTTATTCTCCTTCCTCTTTTTCGCTAGAACAGTGCGAAGTTTATAAGAAGGGGTTATTTCCACGTTGTACCTCCCCTAAAGACGTTTATTATGTTTACCACGACTTATCATCACGTCAATGCTTATACAGCGTGTAAGTTTGAACTACGCGAAAAACTTACAATAACCTCTTTCTGTTTATACGTAACACAATAAAAAAGTAAGTTCATCATAAAAATGTGAAATTAAGTATTTATTGTCATTAGTTTCATTTGGCGCTACGCAATGTACATGAAACATGCGTAGGTAATAAAACAAATAATAATAAATACATAATGCATTTAAAGAAACACCTCAAAAGTAAAAAGTTAAGAATAAAATATAGTATATGAAACCTCCATCGTCTGTTGCTTTTTAATATCTAGGAAGCTGAGCAGAGCTATTGCATACGATATCAGAACAAGGGAGTACTTAGTAATATGTAACTCATCATAGCGCCTTTTGCGAAAAGAATAATTTTAATTGTAGGTATTCTTTTTGTGCGGTACGGTCAATGACCTTAAACTTTCGGAGCTGTCAAGACCAGTGATTGCATAAAATGTTTAAATGTTGTTTTGATTGATTACATTGCAGTTTTCGGCAATATGCGGTATTTATTCCATTTTTTTCCGTAAAATGTTCTGTTTACTCGTTGTGATCTCACTTTTAAGCAAAAAATTAAAAAAAAATTATGATACAATGATTTTCGACTCAAAATGATGGTCTGAATACACTATTTCAGGATTCGGTACGGTATATCTTACACCTTGTATTTGCAGTCATGACTATACGAACACGACGTAATTAAGTATCCTACGATTTTTTATCAAATCATATGAAAATATAGATAATGTTCTTTAAGCCCATCATGAAAGAAATGGTATACATCAGTTAAACTTGAGCCTTCCAATAGCCTTACAGAAAGTTGCTGTTAAACAACAAAACCATAGTGATATGTTTTTGTTTAGTACGGATATTATTGCTCCTTGTCAATAAATACCTGTGAAGATGCAGTCTTGTCAATTTGTTTTGTTTCTGGTAACACAAATAAAAATATAACTAAAACAATCGTAACATACTTGAATAAAAATCAGGGTAAATACGGTAGGACGGTCTAAGCTTTTTCATAAACATGATAAGCTGTGATCATAAATCGTACTCACTCAAATTGATTTGTTGTTTAAGAGAGAACTTCAGAGGAAGGCTTTTAAGCTGTTGCGTTAAGTTTTTGTGATAGAAATGTTGGTGGAAAAATATTTTCTGCTAAATTATGGACAATAAACTGATGACAGAAGTAGTTTTTAAAATATAATCACAGTTTTCAAATTATTTCTTTATTAATGAATCGATAGTCAAGGTTTCAGTATCGGTAATCAAGGCCTGTTTACTGTGGACACATCTGTACCCAAAGAAGAGATCACTTTAATAGCAGTATTAGCAAATACTTGACTAAATATTAGCATAGTCAAGAACCGCAGCTGGCAGATTGCCAAAACTATAAGAGTCTCCTTAGATTGGTTGCGCGACTATTTATATTTTAGAACAATACGTTAATTGTTTTTTTTTTTAAACTTTATGCACAATGTGTACAGAGGCGGACTTAATGCTAAAAGCATTCTCAGCCAGTTTACCTTAGGGTGATGTAGAAATGAATGAAGTAGGTGCATTAAAAGGTGAGATAAGAATGAGTGAAAAAGGAAAAAAAAGAGGCAAATAAATTAATATATACTTAGATACATACATACAAGAATATTTAAATATAAGTATGAATATTATAAATACAAAATTACCTTTATATTTCTACTGTTCTGATGACTCCTCCAATTTACGGAAGAGGAGAGCACGATTGTTCTCACATTTCATTTGCGCTTGTAAGCTATGTAACCAGAGTGCCTGTTTTTCTCCACAGGATCTACGTATTGAACAGGCAACTAGCTTCACGACTGATTTAGTCTGATTGACTACTACTCCTGACAATCCAAAAATACCTATACTAGTTTCAATTGAAATATTTTTTGTTGTTTGTAATATAACCTAAAAAAAAATAAAAGCGAGATCTATATTAAAAATAATTCTAATAAAATTAGATCAACAAATATGTAAACCATTCAAATATAAAAAAAAAGTTATGTTAAAAGAAATCTCTTAACTCTTTTTAAGTCTCAACTGTCTGAATGGAGATTTTTATAACAAAGAATACAAATAAAACTAACTATACTATGAAACAGTCAAAGATAAAGCTTATAAATTGACGAAGTATTTAAGATAAATATTGTACTTTCAAACTTGGATAAAGTTGATCCTAAAATAAACCTTATAAAAAAAAAACTTTCACCACTAATACTTATAATTTTTTTATATTTAAGATCAAACCTGTAGCTAGTTAGAATGAGGAACGACTTACACTCTCTAAACCGATTCAAGGCAAGGCTCCTCACACATTGGTTGTGGCCGCCTGTTATTTAAAAGGTGGCTAAGGCCTGCCGGGGTTCTTCCCCGGTTGTACATGAGCCCTTGCAATACAGAAAAGCAAAATGTATGAAATCAATAATGAAAGTTCATACATGAAAATCCTGCATGCAGCATGCAGACGTGGGGCTAGTGCAGGGATCACCAAATAATTACATTTGGGATCCGTTTGTTTTAAAATAATATGACCGTCGCAATCCATTCCTCTTTTTTGTACAAATGAGGTTCTAAGATTCCTCCCTCCAATCTCCCCATTTTATCGTTCGTAGGACGTCCATTGTTTTACATAGACCTCTTTTAATGACTTCATAGAAGACCGGCTGGTAGTGGCCTGCATCCACCGACGGCCTGTGATCGATTAAGGGGCGTACGAAAATAATACACTTGAAAATTATAATTAATATTAGGTACCTGGGAGACCGAGCTTCACTCGTTAGCTTTTTGTAAAAATCGTAATTCTTTTGGTTTTTAATGCTGAAGGTCAAATTTTGACCATAATTCATTTTAAATATTTTTAGGTCCACAACATAAAATAAAATATTAAAAAAAATTGTATGGACTTTCCTTTTGGACAGGTACCCTGTAGCAATTTATAGCCGTTTTCGAATATTTATAACTAGCTGACCCGCGCAACTTCGTTTGCGTTTGTAAATTTTCCCCGTTTTTGCAACATTTTTCATTGATGCCCTCTCCTATTGGTTGTAGCGTGATGTTATATAGCCTATAGCCTTCCTCGATAAATGGGCTATCCAACACTAAAAGAATTTCAAAAATCAGATCAGCAGTACTGGAGATTACCCCGAACATCCAAACTCACAAACTTTACCTCTTTATAATATTAGTATAGATTTTATAGAACATTGATTAAAATGTTTAGCTTTCTGTACTTCTACAATTTATATGTAATCATAAAATTTGCTTACAAAGAATTCTCTTTATTATAATATTAATGTGAAAAATAAAATTTTCTGGCTTGGACTAACTGTTTGAAGATTGGAGTAAAGTTAGTGCAAGCTCAATAGCTTCCACTAACTTTACTCCAATCGCAAATGGCAATCCATTACATCTTAAAGATGTTCATGGGTAAGCAGAAATCAAAAATGTTTCATCAAATTTATCTTGGACAATGCTGATTCCCAAATATAATAGGTCTTTACCTATGAAATTGCCGTTCTGCAGTACTGATTATTTTAAATCAAAATATTTATTTTTGCCTAGGAATTCTTATTTCAAATTAATATTATTTTAAAAACGTGGATTTCTTTTTTTTTAAAGTAGTCGTTTGTTTATTGATTAGTGTTATGTTTTCATCATATTTGAATCTTTTTCGTCATCATGGATACGTAAAAAGTTTAGTAATTATGGAATATGAGCACCGTCGTGGCAGCAACAACGTTTACGGAGCTAACACTACAAACCAACGCACCGCCTGTTATTGGCCTGTTGGATATAATATGACTATACATATACAGATATTATAATCTGTTATGACTTTTCGTATAACTCAATGCACTGTTACTTAATATAAACAAGGAGTTGCAATAAATTTTATGAAGAATAATAAACCAATAACAAATGTAAAACAATTTAATTGGGTTTTTAAAAAATGCCATAAAGTATTTTAAAGATTTTCAGTTGCTAGAAGTTTTTTTCAATGTACAAGTACGAAATTATGTACTAGGAGATTTATTAAACCATGGTGATGGTTATGGTCCAGCACGAGAGCGCATGGGATTCCGCCGCCTCGTTTTGCGAAGAAGTAATGAGTGCCAAGGAGGCGGCGGAAAGGGAACGGGAGCGATCTAGCACTCTCCCGTCCCGAAGAAGACGCAACAGGCGCCGGAGAGAGTGAGACGATCTCCGGCCTCCATGAGCGCTTGCCTGAGGGTGATGGGATGGGTTACCCGTCGCCCTAGCAGAAGAAGGCCCGAGACGGCGGCGCGACGTGCTCCACGCGCACCTCTCTAAATCGGAGGGGGCAAGGCAACCGCACGAAATTGTGAGGTCGCCTGTTGTCGAGCAGGCGGCCAAGTCTGCCGGGGCTCACAGGGACTTCCTTTCTAGGGTACACCTGAGTCCCCGGCAATAGGACCCCGTGGCGGAACACCGTGTGGTTTTAGTCGGTTCGAGTCCGACATACCACCTTACTGTTAGCCCCGGTGAGGTGATGACCCGTGGGGGTTTCCACACGTAAAAAAAAAAGGAGATTTATTAAAATAATAATAACTGGAGCAGTATACTATAATTATGAAGACACAAAAGGCATACTTACAATAAAAATATAAGTAGTCGGTAAAAAAAATAAAACTTATTGAGGCAAATTGAAATTCAAGTACTTGTATGCTCGAAAGATTACACTTCTAAGAAGGCCCTGAGGGCTCTCAGGAAAATCAACCTTTAACTTGAGTAGGTTCTTTCCATAATTTAAACTAAAGTATTCTTAATATATATTTAAGAAGGTAAAGCTTACCTATATATTTGAAAGCAGAACCTTTTTTTTCATAATTATATGAGATTCTAATCCTTTATAAAACATTTACTAACGTACGTAGAGGTTTTAATTAAACTTTATTTTTATAAGACTAAGTATGAAAATTCAATATTCCGCTCCATGTGTTTATTATCTTATGTAGAATGGAAGTGTTTATTTAGTCGACTTGCTCCTATTAGAGTAGAAATATTCGGTGTGGGGGTAAGGCTGGTAAAGCACAGCTGATGGTGCGGTTTTATGAACGGGTAATCGCACTACGTCAGTTGAACCGTGTGCAGTTATTTGCCATTGTTAAACAATGTATTTCTAACATAAATCAGTTTAGAAATGACGTTAATGCTTTATGCTTCTTTGACAGAAGAACCATTAAACTCCATATTAGTATTTTTATTGCTTCTGCCACGTGCTGACTATTACTTTATGGAGTTTCTTATTGGCGTTTTATGGAGCTTTACTATGTCTTTGACTTTATGGGTCTTCAGATTGATTTAATTTTATTAATAAGCTACATTCACATATTAGAACATATATTTTTCTAGGAGATTTTTGTATTTATAACAAGCAGCATATAGATAGCAAAAACAAGCAGATAAGTAAATACTTGGAACGTACACTGACTACACAACCGCAGATAAGTTTTTATCTCTTATAAAGATTAAGAAGGCCCTAGTAAAAGATTATGTTATCAAGTATCAGTCGCCTTTCCAGTAAATAAGTATGATATGTCCTCAATTTTTTGTATTTACCAACACATGAGTATGTAATCAACATTTATTTATAAAACAAGTTGGAACAGACTTATGGTCAATTATCCTTCTATTTATTTTCACAGTTAGTCAATTCTAGCCCCGATGTAGGCGCGGCCCCGTGGGAGTTTCAACACACAAAAAAAAAAAGAAATGCTTATGCTCAATACCTTAACAACCGGGTTTTAAAAAGTCATGTTTTGTGTTTTTGGAGTTTACTCCTTAAGAATCGATTTGCATATAAGGCGCCCGGTATGAAAAAAATATGAAGAGTAAAATTTTGTGATCGGAGGGCAGCGTAAGTAAGAGAGAGAGAGAGACTCCAGTACATTGTAAACTCTAGTCGTTTGAGTATTTTCGGGATTAATACATTTTTTAAATAAGTCAATAAAAGTCCTGCTTCTCGTCGTGTAAGTATTGATTTTTTTTTGTTAGTTGGTGATAATCAATGTAATTATTAAAAAGGAACAATGCATTAATGAAAAACAACACGAGTTATTTTCTAGTCTAAAGAAGTTGATTTTTTGAAGTTTATTGTTAGTTTCATAAATTATTTACAGAAGTGTCTAGTTTGTTTATTTTATATGAAGAAAGTATAATTTTGTTTAACCGCCTTTTTGAAGATTTAAAACTTTAATATTCCGTGTCCTCACAAAACTAAAAGATAAATAAAAAATTGATTTTGATATGTTTTACTGTCTTTTGTTACCACTTTCCATTACCAATACAATCCCGGGACTATCCCGGGATCCCGAGATTAACTGTAGATAATCCCGAAATCCCGGGATTAAAAAATTCGACGGCGATCGAATCCTCGAGTTACAGCGTATCGACGCGTTGAATCGATCGAATGGTCTCTGCAATACATTTCGACATAATGCCGAACTATCTCCGCATCAATGTCCTTCGCATAAAATTCACCTTTCAAATGAATGGGTCATCCAGCGTACTACAATATCGTTAAAATTGTTCTCTCGTAGCTTTAATATCCTTGGTAAAAATATGACGTCCAATATTGGAGAGGAACGACCGAATACTCAAAAGCTACTCAATCATATGATGTCGTTAACTGTCGTTGTATCAAAAATATTTCATTGCAACTGACTTTATTGATAGTTGATTTACTGGCACTATAGGTACCCTTATAAATGGTATAAGCTACCTTATTGATGATTTTTTATTATTTTGTTTACTCATATTTTTCATGATAAATCCCGTTTGAAGGGCGCAGATACATGACCAGACAACTATATGTATATCATAGAAACAATGAAATGTAGGTTTATTCGGTTTAAATGGCCCGAAGTGAATTTAGGTCATACAAAAATGAATTTAGCTAAGGGTGGAAAGTGTAACTGCTCCGATCGCTACGACCGCTCACGATCAAATAGCTCCCAATGTTGAATTTCACTTCCTTTTAAATAGAATTTGAAGGTAGATCGACGACTCTAAAGGGTGGTTTGCTTATAGTACACATTAATGCGTTTCTGGTACGGAACAATGTTGCTTGTGAGAAACTCAAGTAATTAAGATGAAAATCTAATTTAGATATACTTATTCTCATCTTTTGACTGCCGCATGCCGCTAGTAGTCCATACGAACATTAACGGCCGATATCTTAACTGATTGAGTCCGCATAATAATAATATGTCATAAGTTATACACTTACATATTGATAGATAGATTACACTTTATTTGTACACTAGGTTTTTAAAAAGAGTTTGAAACAGGAGATATACCGCATCAATTATGTACAAAGACCAGCGTTATCGCTCAAAGCAATCTCTTTCAATCAAGCAACCCTAGGATGGACTGGAGTAATTTTAGCAAACTGGTGGTAAACTTCATACATTGGGTAGAAAATAAGCGATATCTTAAAGTGGTACTTCAACGACCCTTATTCCAAATTTATTCTCTCAAGATGGCTGAGAGGCAACCACCAATTTTGTGCAAGAATAACAAATGTTACCACTCGAATTCGAACCAAAATGTATAGTGTTACCTTAATATCACGTCGTTATGTTATCACATTGGCGACCGTATAAACAAGACAAGCCAGATGTTTATCTTCATCTTTACTCAATTTGTAGAACGTTCACAAGATAATATAAGGCTCTATGAGACGTCCGAATGACGACAATTGAATTTCTATCACTAGACCAAATTCTATAAGAGATATTGAATTTCAACCAAATCCACACAAGGTACGTTTGGTGCTCTCATTATTTTCATTGTAGCATGGAACCCTAGCATCATGCAGATTGCGACAGCAATATCCGCCAAATTGCTGTAGATCTCAGCTCAGACATCGACAAGTGTAACCTGGTCAAATGTCAGACAATAATTGTTTTTAAACTTTCGCGATTTTGATACATACATACATTTGAGACTTAATCGCGATAATATTTAAAAGGTACAATACATCTTGGTTACCCGACGTTTTGATCGAATTGCACCGATCGTAGTCACGAGTGGTCAGTCGTAAACGTACATTTTCATACCATCACGTCAATTCAACGTAAAAGTTTAAATTTTATTACAAAACAGTTGATAAACGAACCTATTGTCTGCCTAATGGCAGGCGGTTAGTTTCCAGAACATTTAGACAATGTTGGCAATGAACGAATGAAGACAAACGAATGAAAATCTACCGAAGCGTTAGTAAATTGACTGATGTAATAAGACTGAGGAGTTACTTTTTGGTAAACGAGTTATTCTCTGAATCTACCAGTTGCCGAATTCTGTTTTCATTTGATAGCCTAATTCCCGAGGCTATTAAACTTCCAGCTAAGACCCTTATGAGCAGAGAATTGTTTGTTTTTTTTTTTCATATTATAGTTATTTCAAACGAGCAGACGGGTTACCTGATGGTAAGTGACTACCGTCGCCCATGGACACCTGCAACTCAAGAGTCACAAGTGCGTTGCCAGCCCTTGAGATAGAGTACGCTCTTTTCTTGAAGGTTTGAAGGTCGTATCGGTCCGGAAATACCGCAAGCGACAATTTGTTATTACCCTAATGCGAGTAAAACTGCACGGGATGACTAGTTTAGTATAAGTTTAATCAACAACACATGTACTATCACTACTACACTACTAATATTATTCGTGTATTATATTATCTGATTAAATGTCGTAATAGCGTATACCTTCGTCATCAGGAATGTATGTTTATGACATCGTCAGTTCAGTTCTTCGATATAATATGGTTGGAAATGAAGGAAACAATGTCTAAAATAAAAGAAACTATCTGAAATAAAAATATATTCAATATTATATTTCCCACAACATTGTTTTCGTAAACAAAATGTATATAAATTAACATCTAATATATAAAAATCTCATGTTACGGTGTTTGTTTTCGAACTCCTCCGAAACGGCACGACAGATTGTAATGATTTTTGTTGTATATTTGGTAGGTATGAGAATAGGTCCTAAAGTATTTTTTACCCTCCTGCCCCCACCCCCATTTTTATAAAAATGCCGGATGCAGCTTGTTCATCATAAAAATGCGAGATAAAGGATGTAAGAAACAATATCAAAACCACTGATATAAACTATAAAAATCACTAACTAACACCAACTGCCAAGTTGTTCGTACCTCTGCTCTGTTTGCACTTAAGTCAATCAATCTAAACATATTCCTACCCTTTTATAAACCCACAATATCTTAATATTTATCAATCGACCAATAGTATGGCGTTACCGGTATAACCAGTCAAAATAATATCTATTAACTTATTTTTATTAAATAGTGAACTGTGTTATCATCTGTTATAGTTTGGCCCTATATTTAATAAAATAAATAAGAGTTTTTGATGTGGATTTATAGTAATTAGTTTCTAGAATTCACTATTTCAATATTCGGTACGGTATTTCTTACAGCCTGTATACGTATAATCCCCCATATTTTTTTCAGCTGATTTTTATTTGAAGTATTGTCATTAAACAAACAACTTCTGTGCAAGTTTTCAAACGACTTTTATTGATTCTATCACAGTAATAATTTGAATTCAACGACGGTAATGTAAGGGGTCATCCATAAATTACATTAGCATTTTTACATCTAATTTAGGCCCTTCCTCTTTATTTCCTCTCTGCCCACTTATGTAAATTTTAAGCTATAGTTAGTAAAGTAAAGGATTACATTTATTTTAATCAAGCTAGAAATATATATAGGTACAACGTGCAAAGTTGACGTGAGATTTTAATTTGTGGCCTCTGAAATTTTATTAAGCCCCTCCTCCCCTTTTGGGCTCCCGTATTTAATGGACGTTCCCTAAGTTGAACGAGGACACTCACTAGAAATATTCGATTCAATGGATTTTGATTGGCAATTTCTAATATCCTAGATTTTTCTAATGCGATATCAAATTCGAGTTCTCAAGAAAAAAATATATTGAAATTGAATTTTGTGTTCTGTATTTTCAAAGAAAAATGTAAAATATCTTATGCCTTTGAGATGTTAATACAATATTTGAAACTGAAAATCGTTAAAGTACTTTAGATATCTCGATATGTAATTGTCGAGTTCATATCAAATGTGTGCAATGAGATTGTGAGTCATTATTACTTCAGAACAAAATCAGTCATCAATATGTTTGGTGTTTTTTTAATAGATTTTACTTGTAGCCATTGTTTGTGTGTTTTCTTTAAACCACTGTTTGGTGGTAGGAATCAAAATAAGTGGACTGTATAAATAGTTGTATTATAGATTTATTTCTTCTTATGTATGCGCTTTGGTAGCCGTGTGTCCGATCTGTGTATCATCTGAACGCGCAGTGGTGTGCTCCGGGGTCGATGACCTTCCGTCGCTAGCCCCCGTCCGCCGCACCGCAGGCCCCGCCAGCGTCCGCGCGTCACTCACGCGCCTATACCGGTTTCGGTACTAAGCGCGCGAACAGCAATGTTTTAGGTTTTTTATAAATTAATAAATAAAATTAATTACCACCAGAAGATTCTGACAGTAGTAAGTTTATAATGAATACTGAATAAGATTATTATGAAAAAATTTGCACGACTTTTTTTTTTTACTAGCATTTCACCCGTGTTTGAGGTGCGCTCCTAAAGATCGCAGCGTGATATTACGTGGCCTATACCATCCTCAATGAATACTCTATCCAAGACAAAAAGATTTTTTTTATTTCGACTGATAGACTGACTGACTGACCAAAATTTCTCAGAATCAGAAATTGATTCCGTTTCAATTCCAATTCAAAGTTTGAATGCATTGAATACAATATATATTGTTAGCTTATATTTTACCGTGTCGCATAGTTCTAAGAATTCCAAGGAATTTGTGTAATGAAGTTAATGACCTTTGTAAAAATTTTCATTCACCCTTAACTTTTCTGTACTTTCTTTAAAGCCCCTCTGAAATTTTATACAAGTTAAATACAAGTTACCTAAGTAAAATTGGGAAGGTTTGTTTTCAAAGTAAAAATATATTTATCGAACAAGAATCCTTTTTTTTTTGTGCTTGTGGAAACCCCCTCGGGCCGTCACCCCTTCGGGGTTTTCGGTGGGGCGGTGTGTCGGAATCGAACCGACTAAAACCACACGGTATGCCGTACTGCGCCTTAAGTAGGAGGGATCCGGGAGTAGCTTTTATTAAGATATCCGGAACCCTCCTAGCGCCTGCCCGCAAAGCGCGGGCACCACCTCCGGGTAAAAGACCTCTTTATTAGGCGACGTCGAGGCACACGCGGACGCCGCCTCCTCGCGGGGGGCCACTATAGCGGGTGGAGGGGAAAACCCGTCCCGTCCACCCGCGGCCACACTCAGGCCGGCATGAGGCGCTGTTAAGCGCGCCTCCGCCGCCCGGTTCGCCGGCGGCGAATTAGGTCCGAGTGGAGATCGTCCTCCCGGACCCTTTCCGCCGCCTCCTTTTGCGAGATGACGTCCTCACAGAAGGTCGCGACCGCGGTAAAATTCCTGTCGCTACCGGCCATGGAGCGTATGACGGCCGGTAGCGAGAGATCCTCTTCGATGATCGAACACAAATCCTAGTCCAAAGGATTGGGAGTTTAAGTTATTTCCTGTTAAATTACACTGCCTTTTTAACTTCACTACATAGTATAAAACAAAGTCGCTTTCTCTGTCCCTATATCCCTATGTATGCTTAAATCTTTAAAAGTAGCCAACGGATTTTGATGTGGTTTCTTTTAATAGATAGAGTGATTAAAGAGGAAGGTTTATATGTATAATAACATCCATTAAATAGTGGAGAAATACTGTTACGTTTAAGTGCCGTACCGCTAGTGTATGAATAAAGTAGGTATTACATTTCATGCATATACTTTTAAACTTTCGCGTAACATGATAGGTAATATAATTATGTTGACGTTGTGTTGATGTGTTGTATGATGAGTTGTGTTACATTCCTTTGATTTGGTTGCATTGGCCGTGTCACAGGCAGACTGGCTCAGTGGTGCACGCCCTCTGTCGACGAATCCGTGAGGTAGATAGCTCTTCATCGACCCGCACATTTTCGATATTGTTGTTTCACCATGTACCGCCACATACTATAGTAACAGTGTCCCTATTCTGTAAGCAATCCGATGTGTCGCTATTCCGGTGATTATCCGACTTCTTTTAAATACGTGATCGCGTTAGTTACCGTCAACATAATTATATTGTCATGTATGTAATTTCAAGTTATATTAACACTTCTATTTATTGATTTCGCTTTTCTACTACATCTCCATTCATAACCCCCTTTTTACCCGATTGCGACGAAGCCCAAAAGGAGGGTTATAAGTTTGACCTGTATGGATATACAGGTTTACATAGGTATATCCTATGTTCCCCGTAACTGCTTAACGGCTCAACTGATTTTGATGAATGATATGCGGTTAGATTAATATTTATCGTGCAAGTGTCATCGGTTATCAGGCTGCTAGAGAAACGTTTTCGAAAAGGAAGATAGACGTCAGATGAAACCCAGCAGTAATGCAGCATGACTGGCCTGTTGGACCAGTGGGTGGTGACCCTGACTGCTATGCCATAGGTCGTGGGTTCGATTCCCACCCTAGTCTGGGTGTTCTTTGAGTCCGTTGTTTGTATGTTTGTAAAGTCTCCCGCGACACAGGAGTAATTCCTAATGCGGGAGTTGTATTTTATAACAAAAAAAAAAAATCAATATCAAAAACAGCTGACGCTGGGATCAAAGGACGCGCGGGCACTGAATTGAAAACATACAACAAATGATCGTGCTCATCACACCATGCTTATCCTGGGTGGGAATCGAACTCACGACTTCTAGCTTAGCAGTTAGGATCACTAATCACTAGATCAATAGGCCAGTCATGAACATGAATTTACATTACTATTTAACGGGAATCAACGTGATCCGTAGGTATTATGTATCTTAGAATTGCCTGACGTTTCGACTAGGTAGCACTGGTTATGGTTGGTAAATTGTACCAATAATCCAAGTGTGTAAATCTTTGTTAGTTGGTCTTCATAACTATTTAAGCGAACAAATCTCTCTCGTTAGGGGGTTGCTTTGAAGTACTTGAAAAATGTGTCAATTTTTATGGTGACCAGTTCCCGTAGTATTATAGACTAGCTGTTGCCCGCGACTGCTTTCGCGTGGAAATTTTCGTGAAATCTATCTTCTGTGTTGGCTAACAAAGAGAACTACTGAGATACGCCTTCATGTACCTGAAATGTGAATGTTAAGATATGTGGATATGTGGTGTGACTAGGATGACCAAGGTGAGGAATTAATACATTAGAGGAAGCTTAATAGTAGCATCAGTGGATGAAAAGTTGAAGACCAACCGATGGACTTGTGATGCAAAGGGATGAGCAAAGTATGGGGAAAAGAGTTTTGTGTATGGATATTGATGAATACAAGAAGGGAGTGTTACCAAAGAAAGATTGGATGGACTGCGTGAAAGAAGATATGGCTAGAAGGGGAGTAAGCAGTGAACTGGCATAGGACAGAGGGGAATGGAAGAAGAAGATATATTACACTGACGCCAAATAAATTTGGGAAAGTTGTCTTTGTAGGCTTACACTTTTAATCACGGAAACCGTACATTTACCGATATAAAAAGTAGCTTTTGTGTTATTCCAGACTATAATATATATCTCTGTGCCAAATTTCATTACACAACACTCACAAATTCACCTTTATAATATTAGTAAAATAACTAGCAGTTTTGGCAATAATCCCATCCTAAAGAGAGGATCCTGAGGATCTCTTTGTTGTTTAAAAATCCTTAACTTGTTAAGTGCTCAGAAGTCACGCTTTTTAATTTATTGATCAAGACTTTGGACTTTGACTAGAAACCTGAGAGTATTCTGCAAGAATGAAATCGCATTTATTTCTGAGGTATCAATATTTAATATCTTATGTAATGGGGTTTCGTACGCGCCTGTTTGTGATGGTCGGTGATAGCATCTAAGGCTTGATCGCTAAAACTAGTGGTAAATACCATCGGAAAATAAAACGATGCGATACGACGAGTACATATTTCTTCCTCTATGCTAGTGTATTGGGTGTGATCCAACAGAAATCCTTTATTATTGAACGACGGCAGACAGGTGGTGTATACATGATTGGAATTTTCACAAACCGTTGTTGTAATTTTTCATATAGAAAAACGACCGTTTCCGTGGGATAAAAAACTAAATTTAACGCGGACGAAAGGGTTAACAAAAGCTGGTGTAAAATAATATTTTAAACTATTAACGAAGCATTAATATTTGTGTTTTTTGCCGCTGTTGGTGCCAATTCTATGAAAGGTCTCAGACCTTTTGGCCTTTTGAATATAATGTTTGTTTTAGGGGAGTTTTAGAAACAGTTTACAATATATTAATTATTGTCAAAAGCTCGTGTAAACACTAGATTAATAGCCTCTCAAACATGACCTTTAGAAATAGAGTGCCGTATTAATTGTTATGTTTTCCGATATTTGTGTTTGCTACCAGATAAGCATAATTTTAGGATAAAGTAGTGTTTTCATTAATGTTACTTTTTTGATTACCTTAACGATTAAAGATAACATATTTTTTATGGTCCCTGGTGGTGCGACCTACCGCCACGTGAAGCTTCATGCTATTCCACAAGTAGCTACATTTATCGGGACTTTTGGAATTTCTGACGCAGGTTACATCTCAACAATTCGTCTTATGATATATGTATAAATATATATATATATATATGGCAACGTGTATTGTGCAATCTGAATACTAAATTTAAAAGTAAAATAAAAAACACAAGATCTCTGTCCGGTTAATCTGTTGACAATCTCTGCTATATGCCACTACCAATTCATTTGGTGGATTTATTCCAGAGGTTGAGAACGTCAGTCGATTTTCAGAGATTTGGATTTCAGACAGGGTATAGACCTCGCTAACGATTACATACAGTCTGATCCGGATTAGAAAGTACTTAATGTAATTTAATCTGATGGAATATAATTTGTGTAAATGATTAAGCGGTATGTTTCATCAGTAAGTACCCCGAAATTATCCTTTCAAAGAAGGACATCCGATCTCGGATCTTTATACCCAAATTACGCCTTGAAACCTTTTCTTCATAAGCTTTTTTTTTGTATCCTCTAAAATATTATATATCCCGAAAATCCTGAAAAAGCAGTCGTGCAGATGCCTTAGCAAATTTAAGAATAGGATGATTTTCTTATGGATTACAAATCATCAATAAAATTGAAGTGTTTGATAGCAGAATTTTACTAAATGCATCTGAATTTTTACAATGTACATTTATCGAAAAATCAATTTTTATTTTTTTGGCTGTCTGTCTGTTTCTGCCGGTTAATCTCCGGAATGGGTAAACTGATTTATACGGGACTTTCACTGGTATATACCTTATAACACCAGGTATATACCTGGTGTTATAAGGAGTAACTTAAGCAACTTTATTTTGAAAAAAGAATTATGAATCCGCTCAATATATATAAATACTAGCAACCCGCCCCGGCTTTGCATGGGTACAAATTATACACCTAAACCTTCCTCATGAATCACTCTGTCTATTACTGAAAACCGCATAAAAATATTTTCAGTAGTTTTTCAGTTTATCGGCAACAGACAGACAGAAAGACGCGGCGGGGGACTTTGTTTTATAATATGTAGTGATGTACACATTGTACACGCATGTAACAGCTGGTCAGATCAAAAAATATTTTCATAGGTAAGATTCATACAATAAAACACAAAAAGTATGTATGTAATATTATTCTGCAAGAAATAATTTAGTAAAGTAATTAAGAGCTTTGAATATATTCATATCAGTGCATTTCATTCATTAACACACTCTAGAATACACTAATAGAGAATTGTTGTCTTGTCGTGTTTGCAGCCACTTACCAAGTACCATGTTACATACATGTGGCTATCGACCGCTAGAGTATCGCTTGTCTATATCAATGCGATTACTCATTAAACTGTAGAATGTATTCTACAGTTTAATGAGTAATCGCATGTATGTATACTTAAAGTGTTAAGACAATAATCCTAACTTAATATTATAAATGCCTATGTAAGTTGGTTGGTTGGTTGGTTTGATACGCTTTACGCTTTAACTACTCAATCGATAATCATGAAATTTTGGGTACACGTTGTCAAGGGTATCCTACTAATATTATAAACGTGAAAGTTTGTAAGGATGTATGGATGTGTGGATGTGTGGATGTATTTTCACGCCAAAACTACTGAACCGATTGCGATGAAACTTTGTATGTAGATAACTAGAGACCTAGATTAACATAAAGACTACTTTTTATCCTGATATTGCAATGGGATCGGGACTTACGCGGGTGAAACCGCGGGGCACTGCTAGTAAAAAATAACAGAAGTTACCATTTATTTCAAAAACTGTTTCTGAGGTTACCTGAATTAATAGACTATGTTGATGTGAGCGAAGCCGTGGTAAAAGCTATTCTAAAATATATTACCTAGTTAAATAACTCCCGTGTGTCGTTTTTATATTATTAAAGACTAGCTGCGCCCCGCGGTTTCACCCGCGTAAGTCCCGATCCCGTAGGAATATCGGAATAAAAAGTAGGCTATATGTTAATCCAGGTCTCCAGCTATGCACATACCAAATTTCATTGCAATCGGGTTAGTAGTTTTTGCGTGAAAGAGTAACAAACATCCATACGTCCTCACAAACTTTCGCAGTTATAATATTAGTAAGATTAGTAGGACTAGCTGACCCGCTCAACTTCATCTACGTCACATAAGAGAGAGAGAGAGTGAGATAAATTTTCCTCGTTTTGAAACATTTTTCATTGATGCTGCGCTCCTATTGGTCGTAGCGTAATGTTATATAGCCTACAGCTGTCCTCATAAATGGACTATCCAACACTAAAAGATTTTTTCAAGTCGAACCATTGGTTCCTAAGAGATTACAGGAATTACAAAATAAAAAATGTGTGTGTCAGCTCCGACGCACGACTGGAGTTTACAATTTACTGGAGTCTCTCTCTCTCTCTCTCTCTCTCTCTCTCTCTCTATATATATATATAACATAAAGGTATACACATATCTACTTACATGCGTCGAGAATAAGGCGTAAACTCCAATGAAGCGTTACGTTGCCCTCCGATCACTAAATTTGACTCTTCATATTTCTTTCATACCGGGCGCCTTATATGCAAATCGATTCTTAAGGAGTAAACTCCAAAAAAGAGAAACGAACTTTATTAACTGTTAAATATATATAATATTCGGGTATGAAGAGAAACTGACATTTCAGCTTCTATCATAGGAGTTGAAGAATAATTTATTCTTTCTATGTTTACCTATCCTTGTGGTTTTGGCTCATCCTTAACTTCTCGTCAACACTATTTCTACACTTTTTATTTTATTTAAGCTCAAGATGTTTACCAATATCGAACATTGCTGAAAGACCTCAATAGAGTGTAAGAATAATTTTGTATTTTGTTACTTTTACTCTTATCCTTTTTACCATCATTATCATTTGTAAAAATAACTTGATATCTCTTTCATTAGCTGTGAGTGAATGCTTTCATTATACTCGTATAACTAACAAAATAATCGATACAAATAAATACAATTGAAGTGTCTGTTTGTTACGTCAAAATAATAATTTATTTTTAAGCTCATACAGTTATGTTATTTGCACGAAACATATGCCTAAAAATCAGTTTTAAATGTTTTGTCTGTCCGTCTGTCTGTTTGTAAAATTAATGATTAGGGTTCCGATCAAAATATATAAATATGTACAAGCGAGCGAAGCCGTGCGGGAACTGCTAGTATATTATAAATGTAACGATTCAGAGTTTTGCAGCATTTAGCTAGTGTATTTTCTTTTTAAAAAGACAACTCCGGCATTATTAATTAATCCTGTGTCGCGGGAGGCTTTACAAACATACAAAGAACGGACACAAAGAACACCCAGACTTGGGTAGCAATCGAACCCACGACCTATCTATGGCATAGCAGTCAAGGTCACTAACATATGTTTCATTGTCTTTATTCTTTATGTCTTTATTCTTATGTCTTTATGTTTCATCTTGCATAACTATGCACTTTTATAGCTTTTTAAAGGGTTTTTTTTCCTAACAGGGAATGTTGCAATTTAGGCCACGTGGCAAAGAAACAGAACGAGTTTACAGTTTCTGGATTTTGAAATAAAAAACGTAATTTGCCTAGACAACGAAAGGCCTTTAAGTATCCGGAGTAATGCGGAAGAAAACGTTAAAAACCTATTTTCTTGTTCTCTGAGTGAATTCTCAAGTGTGTCACTGTATATAATAAGTTATAGATTATAAGTTGGCTAATTCTAAGCCTGTAATAATAGATGTAAGCGTTGGATGTAAATAAATAAATAAATAAATAAAAAACAAAAAAAATCAACTAGGCGGCCGAGTGTGGTGGTATCTGCAGTTACGACCTAAAGGCGACATTTGCGTGAGTAGCGTGCACATCTCCAAAGGGCAGGAAGGTGCGCCGGCCCTTCAAGTGTCACCAGGATGGTGACAAGAAAACTGGTGCTATATGTCTATAGATCTAGATAGTCTTTAATATGTATTAGACATTTAGTCGGTTCAAATCCGACATGGTCTTGATCTGGTTTTAGTGGTTAGTCTTAGTTAGTGGTTCATAATAAAATAACATACTATATGTTACTTTGATGAAATAATGTTCGCCTAAAATAACGCACTAAGGATAATGTTGTTCATGTTGTCATTCACGTATTAGTGTTATAATTATGTATTTAAACGGGATTAACGCGATCACGAAAAGGTATTACATACCTCTGAATTGCCTGACGTTTCGACCAGGTTGCACTGGCCGTGGTCACTGGCTGAATAAAAAAAGTACGTGTTAGTGTTGCAACCTTTTTTTACAAAATTATAGCAACATTTCAAAAGTTTCATACAGGCATTTTGTTTTCACGCTCAAAATTCAGACTCATTCTATAAAAAAGGGGAATTAAAAATATGAGTTAAAGTAATTTTTTGCTTGTGAAAAATAGGACTGGTGATAATTAAATAACTAATTATATAAAAGGAAATATACTTAGTTAAGATAAACAATATCATGAATATAAATCTATGTAAGGTTAAACCTTAGGTATGAATGTCATACAGCCCTTATCCTTACTAATATTATTAATGCGAAAGTAACTCTGTCTGTCTGTCTGTCGCCTTTTCACGCCATAACGAATTTCAGTACACAGATAGTCTAGAGCCAGAAAACGAACATAGTCTTCTTTTTAATGTGAAAAAAGAGGTGTAAGGGGTTGAAAGATGGGAAATGAAAAGTTGTATGGAAGTATCGTAAAATTTGGAGCTAGAAGCTTGAAACTTATTTTTCAGGCTGTTGATTCAATATAAATAAATATGACATTAAAAGTTTGTAAAAGTTTTACCCTCAAGGGTGTAAAATAACAATAGGGAATAGGGGATGAAAGTTTGAATGGAAATATGTAAGGTTTATGTGAATGTTTAGTTTACGAAAAGAGACAAAATATTAGAGCTATTCTGATGTAACATTTACGGAGGCATTACAAAATGTGGAACTGAAATTAGCACGAGTAAGAAATTTGCCAAGCGCCTCGCCGGGAGAAGTGCGGCGTGGTGTAGGTGGGGAAAAGTACCAAGTGTGCTTACCCGAACGGGCAGACATGTAAGGGCAGACAACTGTGAGACACGCATGTGAATACTGATATTTTCATAACTATGCTGTTCTTTTTTTAAGGCAATATAAATTTGATTTCATATTATATCTCAAACTGGTTCTTGCTCATTGCCAAATGAATGAAGTTTATAGCAAATGTCCATAATTAATATCCATACTAAAACTATAGTAGGGGAGGTCATCAAGGGATTTATTGGATTTACTCCTGCGCGGCAGATTATTATAAGGGGGGTTAATTACATGCTGACAAGTGTCCACTTTGATAATCTGACGATTTGAGCGTGACGCAAGGCAATGGGAAGGTTACAAACTTGCAAAAAAATTCGATTATTTGACATTGTCGAGCGCGTCAGATTAAGATACGGTGGGTTAATTACATGCTGAAAAGTGTACATTTTGATAATCTGACGATTTGAGCGTGACGCAAGGCAGTGGGAAGGTTACAAAGTTGCAAAAAAAAATCGTCGATTTTTTTTATTTTGAAGGAAATAATTCAAGGATAACAGAAAACATATAATTTGCCCATTTCCACAAGCCGAAGTTACAAAAATCATAAAGAAAGTTTAGTAGATACAGCTGCAGTGAAGCATATATTTCCCACTCCACGCCTCTATTTCCCTTTTACATTCTCTCTATCTCTCACTCTCTCATACCATCCCCACACTATTGAACCACGATATTGAAACAGTCAGATTAGTCTATTTAGTTATTTTCATAGTATAATGTCGCATAAAACTATATTCGTGCTGCAGAAGAAGATTATCTGAGCAATTTATATAACTCAGGTAGTTGTGATTCACTAGGACAGAAATATGAAGAAATAAACATCCTGACTGTGGCTTATATATGAAAACCTACTTTACCTTCATAAAAACACAGATCATTTCTGTAAAAAAAACGGTATACATTCTTTCACACACGTAATAAAAACAACTTGTACCTGCTACTATACGACTATTATTTTTTTTTGCCCGCGATTTTATACGCTTAATATATTGATTTATCTAAACAATTCACTTTGGAATATGTTTTTCAAGAAATGTGTAATTTAAATGGTATTCGCAAATTAACAAAATTGTTTTTAGCTTAGAATCATTCCTTAGCTGACTTCTCTTACTCATAAACTACCTCCCTGCCAAGTTTTATTTTCATAGGTCAAGTAGTTTTCCAGATTTCGTGATTAGTCAGTAGATGAGTGAGTGAGTGAGTGAGTGAGTACCTTTTCGCTTTTATGTATGTATATAAATAGTTAAGTCTATTTGTATTTGCATGCTATTTCCCGTGCACATTTGACACATTTGATGATAAAAATACATGTATTTTTTTTTTCAAATTGGCAGATTAAGAGAAACCCTCCAAATAATCGTCAGATTATTGGTTAGCTTGTCTAGGACATTAAGCTGAACCATCTGTATGAAAATCTGACACGCTCAACTTGGTCAAAACGGCGATTTTTTTTTGCATTTTCAAAAAGCCGCTGCGAGCTTTCGTCACTTCCGAATCGTCAGATTATTGAATGGGGGTTTTTGTCTTTTCCCATTTTCTACCCTTCCATACGGCCACCCCCACCATGCAAATGGGCAGATTAACCTACCCCCATTATCAGAGACATGTGGGGTATCTACACTATTAATATCTGACACGCTAGAGTAAGTTCATTTCACTATTTTTTTTTACATCTTTGAAAGCCTGTAGAAGCTCCCCCCACCAATGAAACGGATACATCGCCTGAACTCTTTTTCTTTCTACCATTTAATCTTCAAAATCCAATAGGTTCCAACGGCGATGGAGTAAATACACATTTAGCATCGTGGGCTCCCCTTCTACTATGAATGCGAAAGTAACTCTGTTTATCACCTTTTTGGCTAAACGGATCATAATGAAATTTTTGATCATAAGGAGATAAATTATATCCTGGGGAAGGACAGGGTTTTTTGCAGTAAAAATAAACCTCAAAGGTGGCCAAATAGGCGATCTAAGTTTGAGAGACGTGAGAGAGACCATTAATTGGTCAATTTTATTTTGGTTGATATTTAGTACAGAGACATCCAAACCTTGGAGAAAGACATAGGCGACTTATAGTATCGCGCAAATAGACCTTGAGTGTGGCAAAATAGGGGATCAAAACTTGAAAGTATAGAAGACCCATCATTTAAGTTATTTTTCAAGTTATTTGGATGAATTTAGGTACTTATAGAGATAAAACAAAGCCTTGGAAAAGGCCATATGTACTTATTAACCGACGAAAAAAAAGGAGGTTCTCAATTCGACCGTATATTTTTTTTTTTGTCTATGTCTGTTCAGCCCTCACTCCGTAATTTATGAACCGATTTTGATTATTCTTTTTTTGTTAGATAGGGTATACCTCAAGGGTGGTCCCATGTCAAGGAAGTCAGGATCTGATCATGGGATCCTGAAAAAAATTTGAGAAACCCTCGAAAATTGTAGGAACGAATAGTGTTTCTGTTTACTTTTCATTAGTTTATCAGGTATTGCGTTTAGCAATCATCATCATTTTTCATAACCATCATCATGATGATGAAAAAAACCATAAAATAAAATCTTTTTAACAAACAAATAAACCGACGAAAAGAACTAAAAAGCAAAAAATAAATAAACCTTAAGTCTTAAGTATTGAGCTTATTTACATAAACTATCTAATTTTATATAAACTTATTTTGAGTCGGCGCCAAATAAAATTTTGATAAATAATCAGTTTGTTGTTTGGCGCCGACTCAAAATAAGTTTTTGCACGCTCGATACCACGGCCTCATAGAAAACCAGCAGTGAAACAATGCTTGCATTGCTTTTCGCCGCGTGAATGAGGTTTCCGGAGGCCTTAACCCTCCCCTCTCCCCTATTCCCGTGCTTCCCCTCTCCTCTCCTCTAATCCCCCTCTCCCGTCTTTTCGCTCTTCCACTCTTTCCCTACTCCCACCTTAAAGGCCGGCAATGCACTTGTGACTCTTGAGTTACAGATGCCCATGGGCGGCGGTAGTCATTTACCATCAGGTGACCCATCTACTCGTTTGCCCCCTCTGCCATAAAAAAAAATGCATATTTGCACAGAACGGGTTTCTAACCCGCGATTCCTGACGTTGCAGTCAGAATGTTCTACCACTGCGCCACATGTAAGTAGGTCATCAATATAGTGAGAAGAAACATAGTAGCACAGATTACTAAGTAGTTACTATGGTAGTAGTCCTACTTTTTTAATGACGCTTTGAAAGTATAAAAGAGTAACAAAATACTTCGTGCAGGGATACTCAAATTGGCGTTTAGTGCGTTTAGAGAGTAATTTAAGAGAAATCTCGTGGTGGTGTTAGTGAATACAATATAACACAAGGTAGCGTGTAGCGTGACCATCGCACGGGGATAATATGTGCTTCCTGCTATGTCACAAATAGTCGATATTGTAACTAACAATAAAATTATTTTTAAGCAGAGCTAGCGCAATGGACAACGCGTCGAACCCGTGATCTAGTCATGATGATGGAATATGGATTTCGTCATCATGACTGCTGATGGCAGTATGGTGCTCTTTACGTACATTTCTGTGTTAGTGGTGAGCTCCTTCTAAAGAGCTGGACTGGGTTTGATGAAGTTCTTTGTGTGTATTTGAAATAGTCCCTGGAAAGTTTAGATTTACTATTGGACCCGGTAGGTGGCGCTGCAACCGCGGTCTAAGACTCTTTTTAAAAGATTTTTTTGTGTGTCCGTGGATGATTTAGATTCAAGATAAGAACCGGTAGGTATCTAACATTGCAACCGGGTTCTAGAATATATATTTTTTATTTTTTGACCAAAGAATACTGTGTTTTTTTTATTTTACTTAATTTGTTTTATGGATGAAAATAATTATGACAACAAACGGGCAGGACTACGTCTGGCGGGTTCGCTAGTATGTATATATTTACAAAACAATTTCTATAACTATGTTTGTAGACTCGTGTACTACAACTCATAGTTAAAGCCTACTTAGTTTGGGTCTATATAACGTTATTTATACACGTATATAACTATATTATATAGATTGAAATGGGTAGTATTTGTTTAAAAATAGAAAATAATCCAATGATAATCTTCGTAATTTATAGATAGTTAAATTTTATAAATCTCTCTTACAACATTTTTAACTTGAAAACCTTAAATATATTTTCCTTTTAAAAAAAAATTTTAGACTTAACTTCTCTGAAATTCGGAACGTAAATTCCAAGTCAGAAAACAAGCCAAAACTTTCTCTCCTCTCTAAAACCTAAGAAGACCTACATCGCTTGAGAGTACAGATTATGGATAACCTTTAAGGATCGTCCTCAACTCCACGAGTCTTTATAGACCTATCTTTATTCCTAAGGATAGGATTAAGGGTGTTGTGTAAAATACGAGTTACCTAAGGTTTTTTCCACGGAACGATTTTAGACAATTTTTTTTACTTATTATCTTTATTACTTTTTAGCTGCAGCCCGCGGTTTCACTCGGGAATATTGGGATAAAAAGTAGCCTATATGTTAATCCAGGTCTTCAGCTATCTACATACCAAGTTTCATCGCAATTGGTTTAGTAGTTTTGGCGTGAAAGAGTAACAAAAATCCATACATCCATACTCACAAACTTTCACGTTTATAATATTAGTAGGATAACTGTGTACATTTCACATGGAAATAATATAATGGTTATTAGAAAAGTATGAATGTAGACGTATCGCAGACCTGGTATGTCTTTCTAAAATAGCAAATAGTATTATAGACTATCCGGAGTTGCTAAGTACATGACTGAAAACAAGGCACACCTTGTTCCGGAAGCACGATTTCGTTCATATGCCGCGTGTAAGAACAACTTATAAACAAAACAGTTATGTTATTATCATTCGTGCATGTAGAACCTTCAATAAGCTTGCAGAGGAAATAGACGTCGATTTGTTTCCTACCTTTTTTTGTTTGTGGTTCTCATCTAAAAAGTATCATTACGAAACAATTTTTTGGTCGTATTTGATTTATCCTTAAATAGTTACTAATTATAAAAACTTGTAATTGGCCTTCATATATTTAGTTCTAGTGTATTTCAATGCTTAGCTATAAGTATTCCGAATAAAATTGAACTTGGCCCCTATTTTCACATTTATGTTTTTGATGGGATTAATACATCTAGAAAGGCAAGCCGAAAGGATTCCTGTTAGGAATTTATCGTCGAGCTTTTTCTAGTACCTTTTTACGAATATTACGAACTAGAGTTATGCGAATCACTGAAGTGTATTGAAATGGAAGGTGAATAGCAACGTCAATAAACCTTATGAAATTGATGTGTAATTAGTCGGATATATTGGTTGATGTGGAACAGGAATAGATAAACTGTAAGTTTTGAAATTTCTCTTGAGTTGTTTTACTTTGTGGCTGATCCGGAAAGTTTCTGCGAAGTGGTAAGAGTGTGTCAAGTTAAAATATCATATACGTATATATAATAATATATAGACATACATTTATGTATTTATAGAAATACATATGTTAAAAAATATATAAGAGCGGACGGTTAAATTATTATGCCAATGTACATAGCAGGCACCATTATTAAAAATACTGGGTTTTTAAAGAAAATAAAAGCAATAAACTTAAAACTCGCCCACTTATTAACTCTTCATAGTCGAGAAGATCGAGCAAAAAAAGAAGGATTAACTTTTTCTTTTCTTTTTATTTCTCTTCTCTTTTAAAAGAGAACTCCCGCATTAGGAATTACTCCTGTGTCGCGGGGGACTTTACAAATATAGAAACGACGGACAGAAAGAACACCCAGACTCACACAGAATACACAGACGGGAATCGAACCCACGACCTGTATCATAGCAGTCAGGGTCACTAACCACTAGGCCAACAAGCCAGTCGTTTAACTTTTGTACAGATGGAAAAGATTTTAAATCGAATATATATTTTTATTTTGCAACTTTTCACACTGTTCTTGGAATAATCCAAAAAAAAAATCTTTAACTTTACACATTCAACTTTTAGACAGATGTTTTTTTTTTTACTTCTTTTTGTAACTACATGCTAGATTTATGCCTTTTCGGTGATTTAGGTAAGTATTCCATTGTCAAATATATCCTGTATTCCTGAAATAATTACCTGTGATTATATTACATATCCAAACCAATTTCCAGTGAATGCAAATGACCCAGGATAGAGAAAATTGGGACTCTTTGGAAGAGGCCTTTACTTGCGGAGGGGTTCTTGCAGATTAATTAATTATAACAATAGGATTAAGCCTAGTTTACTTATTTTGTTATTGCATTTATTTTGCATGAAATAAAACCCACAATTACAGTACGGCACTATTGGAGATTCACATCTTAATAACTTTTTACCGACACGTTCTGTAAAGCCGAGAGCTCAAAGCTAATCGAAGTTTGGAATTGGATTTAACTAGAAAAGTAAAAATAAAATCCGATAACTCTCCTCCACGTGTATAAGGAGAAGGTAGATAAAAAACCGAGACGACTGATTTTTATAATTTGATCTACATTTATTCTTGGAATACAACTATCCACGCTTACTTATAATAACACTAAAATAGATTTCGTCTGATAATAGTTTTGTCAGGGTATGTAGTGCGTGTCGGATTTTACAGGTAGGCAAGTGCCGATTTATTTCTAAAACTTGGATCCAATAATTTTTTTGCTTTAACAGTGAAGAGTTTAAAAATGGAATTCAATTCCAATTCAAATTTCGAATCATGTGTCGCAGTGTTACGAGATTAAATAAGAACCGTTAAACGTTTATCACCAGGCGTTATACTGTCTATGATTAAAGCAGAAAGGAGGGACTTACCAATTCAGCTCCCCCCCTCCCCCCCAGTAAGTACCGGAGATTATTACTACTAGTAAATTCGTTATTCTGTGGGGTATTTATAGGTACCTAATGGCCTCGTATCTTTTTTAGCGGTCGGCTTGACAATAAACGAACACAGTAATGGGCGATTAGGAACTCGTTTTGGAATGACGAGGGTAGACTATACAGATACGAAGTGAAGTCAACTTGAATGACCCCCAGCGCCTGTGTGCAAAACCTATGAAGCGCCTCTTTTCGTACTTTCGTATTATCCAGTATTATTGAAAAATATTTATTAATTTGACATAAATTTAAAATAAAATGTTGAATTTGGTTACCGAGTATGTATATTATTTCATTTTGGATCTTATCTCAATAAATCCGAATCATTCGTTACGCGTCGTATATGTTCAGTAATTGAAAGATCGAATTTTCCTAACATTTAAAAAAATTACCACTGTTACGGTCGTATAATTTTTGGCTTTGGCCACGAAAAGCCATACTTTTGTGTACTTAGAAATTGGACTACATATATTATTCTCTTGATGACATCGTACCAGCGCTGCTTTTCAACTTCTAAAAGTTTTTGTTGAATACTATCAATAGTGTTTTTATTTTTAAGAGCGTGACACAAATCTGTCCATTTTTTAGAATTATTGAAATGAGCAGAAATTTTCTCATGTCTGCTGCAATCCAAAGCTAGATGTTGCCAATCACTAATTCAATCGCAGAATTTATTTTTATGTTTTGATTCAAATAGCTTGCAGAAGCAATGAACGACATTTTTGGACACTGAATACAGCAGCCACTCTCTGTGATACTTTTCATCGTTTTCTAAATGCCTTTCATAATAAAACTCGGAAAATTTTCGCCCCGAAGAGTCACGCGGAAAATTATACTGTTTAATTTGTTTAATCGGATATTTTATTAAATACTGGATGAAAGTAGCATTTAAAACCTCTGGCCAGAGTCCAGGGTCATCTTTGGCAAAAGTTGGTATTAGTGACGATAATTGTCTTGGCGGTGACAATGCCGTATCAGGCAGAGGCACGGACGTAACTTCAGCGGCATCATCTTAAATTAAAGACAGACAACAAAGACATAATATTCCTCGCATGAGTACCTATATACCTGTCTGAATAAACTGATTTATCTATTTATGAATAAATATAAATAAAATAAATAAATATTTCTCGACAATCAAACTCCGCCGTCTATTCCAAACTAAGCAGGGCTTGTATTATGGGTACGAGACAACTGACGTGCAAAAATGATGTATAGCATTTTAAATTTGAATTTGATATACTACTAATATACTTTTTTCTGCAAATGAATACATATTACATATACATAAACACAAAGGTTCTTTTTTTTCAAAGCACCTTGTGGGAATCGAACCCATGACCTCCGGCCAACACATCAAAATCGGTGCAGGCGTTTCGAAGCTTAAGAAAAAGACAGACAGAAATTAAAATAGATTTTTTTTTTATTTAGACATTACAAACAGACTAAAGTTATATTTTTTTGTTGTATAGAAAATTACATAAAAAGCCCATACCACTACATGGAGCGTTTTTCGAATCAGATTTTATAACAATATTCATCGATAAAATGTCTGCTTTATTGTTAAATATAATTTATTCTTATGTCGAGAATCGATTAAACTCTCGACATCGGCCGCCAGCGCAAATCTACTAAAGTCGCGTCGCATCCCTACTGCTGTAAGTGGGAGGGGGGCGCAGGAGTACATCTGCAACAGCAGGACCACAGCCGGCACTCATCTACGCACCGGTCCACCGCTCAACATTGTATCCTTGTTCCTGCTTTCAAATACACCAGCGCCTATATACAGTCCACAGTCTTTTCTTTCTCGACCAACGGAGAACCCAACACTTAAAAAAATTATAAAAAGACTAAGTATTTAAAATTACTGTCCTGTAAAATGAAGATATTTATTCAATAACTATCTTTTTGGAACTATTTCAATGCCATTTTTTGCGTAATAATTACAAAATAAAATTAAAAAATGTGTAGGTTTTTCCAGATTTTTCTAAAAGTACTATATTTTTTGCAAGTTTAATAAAAATACTATATTTATTTAAAAAAAAAGGTGGCTGAAAGCTGAACTTACTCCATTGAACAGTTTCCATGTGTTAAATGTAGGTACTGCAGTTTTAAACAGACTACGTAGTTTAAATGATTTATTGAAGTCATCTTCCGTAAAATGAATAGAATAAATCCGACTATAAGTTGTAGGGAATAATTTTTTTTTCCGTGGATATATCTTCTTATCTTTCGTATCTGCATTCTGCGAGAATACAATAATATATTCCCATAAGCAAACAATTTTCATAATGTTTGATTTTTATCTTTTAGTGTAAAATGTACAGTTTGTGAGTACTACCGTACTGTAGGTTCCATAATGTCGTTTAGCACATCACTAGCTCTCGACGATTCTCTGTGACCGTACCACTTGAAATGCTAAAGTAAACACTATTATTCATTGCGTAATACATATCTTTTTGTAATACATAACTGTCAGGTAACATCCAACACAAGAGGCAATGTAGTAGTAAGCAGCAATAAAGCCGCAAATTACGCCAGTCGTACTATTTATTGGTAGAGTTATGTTTTGAAATGTACTTTTATCAAAAACATCAATAAAACCAAACGAAAACGCTTATCGATGAAACGTTATCCCTTGATTAGTGTAAATACACGTAGTAGACGAATTGCCACAGTGGAGAAGGCTGCAAAACACCATTTTTTAACCGCACTTGCCGAGACAAAGTTTCACGAGTAAGTTACTCTTGAGACTTTGTCTCGGCAGTAGCGGCAGTAGCGTAAGTGTAAATGTAGTAGCGGACCTAGCTACATTTTTAATTGGTGCAAGATCCCAAAGTGGCGCCGCTATAAATTCAAAACCTCATTTTTTCTGTGAGGCCTGTTGCGGTTAAAAATGTGAATCAAACTGTTGTTCACCGAAAAAAGAATTGGATGACCATTTTTTTTTAGATAAAATGTAAATAAAAATGTAATTAAAATGTTGTTTTGTTGTGCCCCTTATCGGCCGGCATGTAGGGGGCATATAGGGCGCACCGCCCTAGGCGAATCGGCGAACTGAGCGTAACACCGCGCACTGGTGGCGTCTGAGTGACCAGCGCAGCGACAAGTTTACGCGTTCATAGCACTTCTATTACATACGCTGCACTAAAAGTATCGGGAATGGAATATTTAGACTGTTTCTGTCATATTCAAATCTTTTTAATTGAAAACTCCTTGGTTTTAAAAATCGAATACCATTTTTTTATTTAAAAAAAGATTCTGGGTCTTATCACAACGTTTTGTCAAACTTGTTTAGTCGTTGAGAAAATGGAATTGACTCGAGAAAATTCAAGAGCGATGATTTATTATGACTTTCGAAGTGGTTTAACACAAAAACAATGTGTTGACCGGATGATTTCTGCATTTGGTGATGAAGCCCCATCCAAAACCACAATTTATCACTGGTTTGCTGAATTTCAACGTGGACGTGTCAAGCTCAGTGATGATTCCCGTCAAGGTCGTCCAAAAACTGCAGTCACCCAAGAAAACGTTGATGCTGTGCGTAAGCTGATTGAGGAAGATCGACATGTGACATACCGCGAAATTCGGGCAACTTTTGACATTGGCATGAGTCAAATACAAATAATCTTGCATGAACAATGGATACCGCATTCGCTCTGTGAAGAGCAAAAAGCGGCTCGCGTTACTTGGTGTGTCAGAACTCTCGAAAGATTTCACGCAGGATCCTCAAATGCTGTATACAACATCGTATCAGTATATAATATATCGTAACTGATGTTATTGTTTATTCCCCGGCAACGTCAAGTGTCTCTGTACTTATATGTCATCAGTCAGTCTTATTACTCACACAATACTCGAATGGGGGTAAATGCTCTTGAACAAAGAAGTAGACTACAATCAGGTTGTCGTAGAAGATGTCGAATGGTTCACGAAACAAATATCAAGTTAAAATAAATTCAAATTAAGAATTTTGAAATTATAACGAATATTTCGACAGCTTAAAAACCCTTGCGTAATTGCGGTTTACTGAAAAGCCAATTTGTTGCCAAAATTATTAAGGGAGTAATAATTTTAATTTTCCGGGACTTTTCGTTCAGTCCTCACTTGGGGGTTTTACGATTCAGGTTTAACTAAAATTTAAGTCCTCATATAAGTCCTCAATTTGTTTTCTTAGATTCTAAGCCTCTTGAGGATTCTTGAATGAAGTTGAATCCAGGTAAAATATTGGTGCCGATTCTAGTGTACACCTGACTAAACTAAAACCTGACTTAATTTCTTCATATGAAATCAACCTAGTATTCTTCGTAATAAGGTCTATTTGTTACTAGCATCTATTTCTCAGCCCCGCTAAATTTCACTAAAACCTGTCAACGTATACTCAACTTTATTTCCACGCAGCGAGAGTCTTCATTTATTCAAACGCTGTATAATTGCCGTATAAAAACTTGTTCAAAACGAACAAGGATGACGTGTTTTTAATCTACACCTACGAAGACGCTTACTAAAAACACAGAACAAAAGAGATGGCATTCAACGGATAGCGGCTCTCGCTACGTTGTATTAAAGTTTATTTAAGCGTATCAGACTGTAGTCGAAAAATAAATTGCTTATTTCGATAGCGACATATGTTACCTACTTGTTTCAATTTGAAATAAGACCTTCTTTCTAAGTATACAAGGTTTAGTTCTTATATAAAGAAAATTTTGTGAATTTTAATTTAGCGAGTGAAGTAACAGAATTGGGGCCATTATCTTAATATTTAATTTTTCGGTTTTAGTGACGAAACAAATTAAGCAGGCTTTTTATGTATGTCTAGTTTAGTTTTTTGATACGCGCTACTGTTTAAATCGTTTGGCGTATTTCCACATTTGAAGTGTCATTAGATTTGTCACAATCAGTCGTCAGAATTGGGAGTGACATAGGGTGTATTAATTTGCTTTATAGTTAGTACTTTTAACTCACCTGGGTTTTAGTTTCATTCAATAAACTATGTTATAGTTTTCCCGCATTGCTACTCTACTAAACCGGCCCCAAGGGATGGTTCAATAATTATATTGACACGTGTATTCAATAAAATCATTATTATATACAGACAATCCTCTCAGGAATGGTGAGTAAGGAGTAATTAATAGTTACAATACTTTCATATAGTATTATTTGATCTAACGGTCACTTAGGAAAGATCCCTTACGAAGCTTATTTTAAGGTCGAAGACACGATGATCGGGAGGTTGTGTGTACTTGGAAAGGAATTGGTTCAGATCTTGTTTACCATTAATCCACTACAACTGGAATTACTATTGTTAATATACTACTAGTATTAAAAATGTTATATCTTTAATCTAAAAATTATAAATATTCTTAATATTGGTTTTTAATTATTTTTTCGGAGTTCAATGACATTTATTACGTTTCATAAACAACAAACAAAAATCTTCCCACTATCGTACTGACACTTGATCGCTTGACCTTTTTATTTTAATGAAATAAAAGTCAAAAGCACACTTAGGGTAAACGAATTTGTATTCGGGGAAATTTATGCCGAGACTTGCCAGAACCTGTAAGAGCGGTCATTAATAATGTATTAGATTTTACCAGTAACAACGTGAGTTTCCATTATTTGATAATTTTTAGAAACTACACTACGGAGGGTTGTGATGATTATCCTAGAATAAGAGAGGATCCTGCGACCAGGGTAGATAATCATGTCTGGCGGGCCACGACCTCAACGTTTGATATTAGGAAGTTGTGTATTGACTGTTTAGCAAGAGAACCCTCGTTACGCGATGCAGGATCAGTAGTTACTACGTAGGTCGACTTGAATTCTATAGATGGATATGACGGTGTTTTTCTTATGTATGCGGATGTCAATACAGCAAAATACTATGGTTAAAGTGGTTGCTTTAGAACTCAACTCAATATCTGAGTTAGAACATAACAAAATTTAAAATATAGTAACAACTATATTTAGAATTTAGTAGAAGTTTTCAATTGCTCGACGATCGAAGAATTTCTGGAGACCTTAGACAGAATAGAGAGACACTCCTAACTTTTGACTCTGAGTTTTTGAACGAACGAACGAATGAGTTTGTGAACGTCTGGCACCGGATGGGGTCACCGCCTTAGAAGAAAAAGGTCTGATGAGAGGGCATGATCATTCCAGAAACCACGACGGAGACGCCTGTTATTCAATAGGTTATCAAGTCTATCGGGGGTATAGGAACTTCTTTCTAATGTTATACCTAGAACTTGGACAAGAGACATCTGTGAGGGAACTCCTTACTGTATTACAACTTTACTGAGCCTTCGGCTACCAGCCAGAGTGCCGCACGCAAAAAAAGGTAAAAAAACTTCTTATAATAATATTTATATTCTCTTTATTTACTTAATATACATATAAATTACATTTTTAAATACATTCACTATAAAAAAAATAAAAACAAATATATTTAAAAATATAAAAAATAGTGTCCCACCGGTATCGGGTACAGGGACCAAGCTACCGGTGGTTGGGGTTCCAGAGATAGAAACCTCCTCACAATGCGTGCCGTATCAAGGAGGACTGCCTTCTGCATCAGGCTCTTAATCCAGCTGCCTAACGTGAGCCTCTGAAGGTGTTGGTCGAGGCTCTTAGCAATTAACCCATGGGCCGAAATGACTATCGGCACAATGATTGCTGAATCCACATCCCACATGTCAACAATCTCGTGAGCTAGGTCCAAATATTTTATTTCTTTATCTTCTTCGGCTTTTAAGAGATTGTCGTCATGGGGAATGGTGATGTCAATAATCATTGCTCGACCGATTAGAGCGTAATCGGTCTATCACCACTATAATATTTATATTATTATTAATAACGATCAAATTGTGTGGGTGTCTTTTCAGACTTACCACATAAAAGTCATGTTTGCGATAGACAAACTAATATCAAGTTGTTATGATTTCATTAAGTTGTGTACACATTTGGTAAACATTTGCGATCGAGTGGTCGTGGGTTTGAACCCCACCCAGTGCACTACCGACGTGAACCCACTCCTAACACCAGCATTTAGCTTAGCTGGAGGGGTTAACAAAAATACTAGTAATGTGTGACCCACGTTACTAGTAGTCTTAAAAATATGTATATATACTAGCAGCGCCCCGCGGTTTCACCCGCGTAAGTCCCGATCCCGTGGGAATATCGAGATAAAAAGTAGCCTATGTCTCCAGCTATCTAGATACCAAGTTTCATCGCAATTGATCTAGTAGTTTTTTTGTGAAAATGTTACAAACATACATACGAAAACACAAATGTTTCCTCTTTATAATATTAGTTTAGAAGTTAAGATGACGTATCAAGAAAAATATTAAACGCATTCTAGAAAATTGCAAATTTCCTAAATTTTGAGATTTAGAGAACCAATTTGTCGGAGCTTATCATAACGCAACGCCTCTTTAGTAAAAAGCTAATAAATTCGTGAGGAAATACAAAAAGTAAGTTTTTATCTATTAATAGGCATAATTTATTTCTTCTTTGGCCCTTTTAAGGTAATTTTCAAAATTTAACAAAATTAACCTAATTGTATTAAATACAGCCACTTGCCACTGTTTATACCTTGATATCGCTAAGTACTTGGGTTGTGGAGGTCTGATAGCAGTCTTTTTTTTTTATAATGGTATAGGAGGCAAACGAGCAGACGGGTCACCTGATGTTAAATGACTACCGCGGGTGTAGGAGAAGAGGGAGAGGGGAGAAGAGCGGGAAGAAGGGAGAGGGGAAGGACGGGAATAGGGGAGAGGGAAGGGTTAGGGCCTCCGGTAACCTCAATCACGCGGCGTTTTCTGTGAGGTCGTGGTATGGAGTGTTTCGCGTAAAATATCGAAGTTTGACCGTATCGTAGAAACAGTCTGCTAGAACAGAAAGCCAACCCGACCGAAATGATGATGATATCAATCAATCAATCAATATTCTTTATTGTGAAACATAGGTATACAGAAGATGTTTACAAGAGTGGTAACGATCAACTATGTTCTGCCAATTAGGCTTACAATAATTTAAAATTAAACATGCAAAATAATAGTATTAAATCGTTAAAAAGTTAAATATTTCATAACATTAGAATTAAATACATGCAAAATTTAAAATTACTCAACTTTACTCACTAATTACCAAATAACGTTAAAAATTGTCAAAGCAGCTAATTACCGAATAAAAGTTAAGAACTAAGATTGCCAATGCAGCGATTACAATGTCAAATAAAATTCAAAATAAAAAATTCACAAATAAAACATCATTAAAAGTATTGACAAAATATATCGATTCATGTCATAATAACATTCTTCAATGAGAAATTCCTGTAGATGTTTTTTAAATAGGATTATGTCTAGATTCCTAATGTTATCGTTTATATTATGATAGATGACAGGTGCCATACAAAATATACTTTTGTGCATTAGTGCTGTATTTGCTTTACGTATTCGTATTCTTTTACTGGTGTGCGTCCTCCTATTGCGAATAACAGTATCAGCTAACGTTTCGAAAAGTTCCGGGTTCGACTTTACAAAAACTGCTGTTTCAAAAATGTATAAGGCTGGTAATGTCATAATTTTATACTTTTTAAAATATGGTATACAACTATCTGTAGATTTTAATTTAAACATTGCTCTAATGCATTGTTTTTGAGATTTAAAAACACTATCTTTATTTGTCGAGTTTCGCCAGAATATTATACCGTATCTAAGGTAGGATGCGGTCATTCCATGATATGCTTTAAGTATACCTTCATCATTAAGAAGAGGTGCAAGTTTAAAAAGAGCATAGCCTGTACTGCTAATTTTTTTGCATAATACATTATTATACAATAATACATGTATTTTCCAATTAAGCTTACTATCAATATTTAGTCCTAGGAATTTCGTAGCGTCTATCTCATTTATTTTAATGTCATTATATGTTATATTCATATTTGTAATCACATTATGTCTTTGTGAAAATTGTATTAAATTTGTTTTACTTAAATTAATTATTAAATTATTTTTATTTAGCCATTTTGTAAGCGTATTTTTAATGTCCGTTTCGTAGCAAGCGCGATTTTTACATTCTATAACTATCGTGCTGTCATCCGCAAATAAAGTAACTGGATGGTCAGTTACTTTGGGTAAATCATTAATATATATAATGAACAGTAACGGTCCGAGTACACTACCCTGCCCCACTCCATAATGATTTGTCCGTAGATGAGACGTGTACATTTCTTCTTTTTTGTTTACAAAGTTAATTTTTTTGAGCTCTGTATATTGTCTTCTATTTGTCAGGTAAGATTTTGTTAAGCTATTTATATTACCACGTACTCCGTAACTGTCTAGCTTTTCTAATAGGATTTTATGGTCCACGTAATCAAAGGCTTGCGTCATATCGCAAAATATGGCGGATACTGGTATTCTATTATCTACCTTAGGTACAATTACGTGTAAGAATTGGTAAACGGCTCTATTTATGCTCTTATTATGTCGAAACCCCTTTTGCTCTACTGCGAAGATATTATATTTTTCAAAATAGGAATAAAGTTGCTCAGAGACAAATTTCTCGAAAACTTTTGAGAATACGGGAATAAGTGTGATTGGTCTATAACATTCCATACGCTCTTTGTTTCCTTTTTTGAACAGAGGTTTGACCAGCGACGTTTTTAATCTATCTGGATAAATCCCAGTGCCTATACTTAGATTAATAATGTGACTAATAGGTTTCGAAATAATTGGCCCAACTGATTTAATTACTCTAGTGTGAATACCGTCATACCCGACACTATTTGTGTTTTTAAGAGTCTTTATTTTGCGATAATATGCGAAATTGCGATAGATGCATAAACTTGTGATTTACATCCCCTCCAAAGTTATGACAAAAGTTATCAATACATGTGTTACTCTGTAGTCTAGTAGCTTGTCTAAATTCTAATTTTAAATTAAAGTTAAGCAATAGACATTCAAAATCCAACACAATCTCATTTTTACTTAAAATATCGATGTAGAAATCGCCTGCCAAAACAATTTTTTTGTTACGCTTCGTACATACTATTTTTAAAATTGATTCTAATTTATTAAAAAATAAGTTTATAGTATTAATTTTTGGGACCCTGAATATGCATACAATGATTATTCTACTCTTTACATGACACGCACAGTCAACTCGCGTCCAATGCTTAATGCAACCGACGTTACCACAAATGGTTATAATCATTTCATTATTAATTTATTTAAACACCGTATGAGTTTAAATTATTATTTAATATTACGCGGTTACATTACCGTTAACCATTAGCTCGGCAAGTAAAATTTGTCAGTTTTCTAAAAGACAAATTACATCAGCAGCAGCAGAAAAAAAAAGATACCAATTTTCGAATTATTATATAATTATTAAATTTACCCATGTACACTAAATTTTGAGGTTTCTAACCGGTAGTATGATGTAGGTAATCGCGAATAGGATGTATTTTGTATTCGAGAGCTAAATCCAACTTAAGCGAAATACGCTTTAATATATTGTGTACTTAGTATCGTGACTGTTAAGGGTCGTCGTCAAGGTTACGCACCATAAGCTCTGTACGTAAAGAAGATCGAACACAGCAAATTTCAACGGAATCCTTATACTCGTAAACTCGTTAAAAAAAAATGGAGTATGAAAAAAAACGTTTTTTGAAATATATATTTTTTCGGAAAATGCTTTTCCTAAGGTTAATAAAAAGTTATTATATTAAATGTTGTTACTAAACTATTTATTATGTTATATTACGTTATTACTAGATGTATGTTACTACAGCTCGGTGCGGTGAAAAAAAAAAATAATCTGTTAAATCATTTTAAAAGTTAGCTCAGTGCAAATATTTGTATCCATGCAAAAGTCATGTCAGTGCATTGGTTTTTGTATTTCTATATTTAATATGTAGGAATTTACATACAATGTATCCGTATGAGATTAAGATACTTACTAACAACTTTAAGATATTTGAGAGATAAATAAATGGTGGACGTAAAAACATACTGTTAGTTTATGAAAATTTAAAAATATATATTTAAAAGTTTGTATGTTACATACCAAGCATAAAAATCCGGTGCCGCAACAGGCCCGCAGAGGTAGATTTTGTGTTTTTTTTTAATTTTTATCTCCAAAAATATCAGTCGCATTAAAAACTTTTATATTACCCATTCACGAACTTAACCTTCATTTTTGCCCTGTTGATTTGTCGTCCAAGTTTGAAAGCAATCGGTGCATAATTGCGACTTCTATCGTGCCGGTAAAATTGAGGTACATACATATATTCATATATATATATATATATATATATGTATATATATATATATAAATGTATTTATGTATGAATATATGTATATATAAAATATATAAAAATGTATTTGTTTGCCCCTTATAATATAAAAATATATATATATATATATAAATACTTTTTAACTGGTGGTTGTTTTGGGGTTTTGGGATCATAACTAGACCTCCTGTGAAGAAATTTTTGGAAAACTCGACAACTGGTACAAAACCAATAGATAGACTTTTATTCGAAAAATCTAACCTAATACAATACTTCAGAGAATAAAAAAATGTAGCGTCGCATAAAATTTTGTTTGAGAGTCATTCCTTTATGGTGTACACAAAGGAATGCATTCAGCTTTAAGTTGATTTGGTTACATTAAAAATTGGTTAGGATTTATGAAATCAAAGTCAATGTTGGCTTTGTAGTTTTTTCTTTTCTTTACATAACACGGCTTTTAAAATAGTGTATAAAGAAAAAAAAGTGTATTACTAGCTTTAATAAAATTTCTAGAAATATTTTTTTTATTATTAAATTTCTTTTAATACAATGGCAACAAGCCATAACCAAAGAAACTGAGACCAACAAAATTAATAACTACTAGGCCTCGTGCACATCAGCTATTCAGCATTCACTGAGACTGCAGTAGCTCGCGGAGGCCGGGGTCGTGTATCCGAATGTCCTATATTTTCTGTGACTGGAGAGGCCTTTAGGATAGGATATTCAGCAAGAATTCAATTAACTCATGCCTTCACAGAGATACTTATTATTAGGGCTCTATTTTTAACCGACGAAAAAAAAGGAAGTTCTCAATTCGACCGTATATATCTATTTTTTTATGTATTTTCAGCCCTCACTCCGTTATTTATGAATTGATATCGATGATTCTTTTTGTTAGATAAAGGTATACCTCACGGGTGGTCCCGTGTCAAGGAAATCAGGATCTGATTCCCTGCCTTAAAACCCTCGGAAATTGTAGGAACGAAGTGCTTTTGTTTATTTTTCATAACTTAATCAGGTGTTTGCGTTTAGGAATCATCACATCATGAAGCTGACCTGATGATAGAAAAAAAATCATTACATAAAAATCTTTTTAACAAAAAAATAAACCGACGAAAAGAACTACAAAGTAAAAAATAATTAAAAAATGAAAAGCCTCGAGTATTGAGCTTATTTATTTAGATAAACTATAAAAAATTTATAAACTTATTTTGAGTCGGCGTAAAACAACAAACTGATTAATTATCAAAATTTTATATGTACCTACGTAGAAATGGAGAAGGCTCTACGTAGGTAATTAATCATTTTATTATTTGGCACAGACTCAAAATCTTATATATAAAATTCTCGTGTTACAATGTTAGTTAACATACTCCTCCGAAACGGCTTGACCGATTCTCATGAAATTTTGTGTGCATATTGGGTAGGTCTGAGAATCGGCTCTTATCTGTTTTTCAACCCCCTAAATGTTAAGAGTAGTCCACCCCTAATTTTTTTTTTAATTGTTAGATAAATACTTTTTTTTAATGATACCGCATTAGAAAATACATACAACCCTGAATTTTCAACCCTCTACGATCAACCCCTGTTTTTAATAGCGATATTAGTATTTTTACTTTCATTGGTACAATTTTTTCAAAGTATTACCCAGTGAAAATAGAAAGTGAGATTGTTATAATCGATTGTAATAATCGATTGCAGTCAAGTCGATGTCAATCTTTTTTTTTTATGGAATAGGTAGTTAACGAGCAGACGGGTCAACTGATGGTAATTGACTACCGCCGCCCATGGGCACCTGCAACTCGAGAGTCACAAGTGCCTTGCCGGCCTTTAAGGTGTGAGTAGGAGAGGAGGGGAGATGAAGTGATGGGGGGAAGATGGAGAGAGGGAAGGGTTAGGGCCACCGATAACCTCACTCGCTCGGCGAAATACAATGTAAGCATTGCTTTATCGATATGCCGATCGAGCCAGCCCATACGTGTCGAAGCATTGCTCTCCCACTGTTAAACTTTAAATATGTCAGTTTAGTTAATGAAGTACTTTGAATTAAGAAAATGAATGGTTGGTGTTTTGTTATTTTTATAGTCATAGACCCCATCCCACAATAAGTTAGTTATTTTTTGACTACCAAAATATTCATTATAAATAATTAATATGGCAAAACAACGTGCCAGCTAGTAAGTTTATAAAATTATTTTAACTACTATTTTATATATAATTTTTTTTATATAGGATAGACTAGCCTGCCCGCCGTGACTTTATTCGTATGTACATACTTATGTTTTTTGCGCGGTACCCTAATTCATTTTCCAAAATAAAGGTATTCTAAATTACTCCTTATAATACCAGCTATCTCCTTGTGAAAGTCTTGTGAAAATCGGTCTTAATTATAACCAACATACATAACGCGTGGAGTACTTCTTCTAAAACAACTGCGGCGTACTCCAACACGTGTAAAGCTTGGGGCTTTACGGTAACCAGTCACGATAGGTTCTATCTAGAGGAGGAAAATTATAAGAGCACGCAAACGCACTATGCGATATAATCAGGTTCAGATTATTCATGTAACATTTATAACTTCACACAAATTAATTATAAATAATACTTCTTGAATTATTCTGTGCACATTGCCCGACAGTCGTCAAGCCCGTCCTCTGTCCTCTGGGCTACTGTCCTCTGTTCTACATTTATTCTTTATAAAATATTTCGAACATGTTCTAAATTCGAATTTGGTGCCACCAGTCCAGGCCTCTCGCATTTCAAAAAGTTATTATTCCAATCGAAGGAGTATGCAAACTGTGGCGAGAGGTCTCATCACTACAATATATATATACGTCGTAAATTTGATAGAAAATTAAAAAGCTACCTTTCCTCTCATGTCGCAAAAAGTTACCTAACCTCTTAGTTTAAATCGTGGTTAGGCAAATATGACGTCACTTCTGTACCCGGAGGCACATGAATATTATTGACTACATTTCCTAAAGGGAATTCCTAATCTCTGTCATTTACTAAGTCCAAGGACGTTACATAACCTCATGTCATTTAAACAAAAAGGTCAGAAAATTTTGAACAAAAGGGTCTTAGTAATAATTACATTTAATTCTTTTGTCGGCTATACTTTTCCAATGGAGAAAAAATTAAATACAGACATAATGTTTATGTTCGGAGACATTATAAAAACGGCAGAAATCTCTAAAAATCAAGTTAAAATTCACCCTTAACTCCATCAGAGTTCAATTACTCGAATAAAACTATTATATTCGAATGTTATGAATGGCAAATGACATAATCGAAAATTTCTAGAATTATATTTTAAAAGGATTAGTAATTTACTTTAGTTGTAATGTTGTTTAGTTGTATTGTAATATTTAGTTAGTGAAATTAGATAATTATATCTGAAACCTAATTTACTCAAAATTGTCTATTCCTATTATTTTGTATTCTTAGGTGGCATTTTTATTTATCCCATCGATGACTAACAACAGCTTTTTAACACTTTATTTCAAACTATTTTAAATAAGCATTTTGTGTTTATAGACCAGGGTCGATAATTTTTGAAACCAAAAAACATATCAGTAGGATGAAACCCATTGGAAAAGGAGGAGAATATTATAAAAATAAAAGGAAAAATAATTTACGGGCGATCTGAGGTCGGGAAGGGGAAGGGGGTGAGTTTTAAGGGTAAAAAACGGTTAAAACTCACCCCCTTCCCCTTCCCGACCTCAGATCGCCCGTAAATTATTTTTCCTTTCATTTTTATAATATTCTCCTCCTTTTCCAATGAGTTTAATCCTACTGTTATTTTTTTCACTTTTTATTATTTTTAAAGGCTTCTACCCTGGTCTATTAAAGGTAGTTAGATCAACTTTTTTCGCCCATTTTTTCGTAATTTGTTTCTTATTACCATAAATTGTGTCGTATTAAAAAAACCTGAAAAATATAAATATCTTGTCGTACATAGACAGGATATTACCTCAACAAACAAATAAAATTGGAGTGTCTGTTTGTAATGTCATAATAATAGCTTTTAACTAAATGCATTCGAATGTTAACACAAAATTATACTAAAAAACAATTTTTAAATTTTTTGTCTATCCGTTTATTTCAGCTAGTTTCCGGAACGGGTGGACTGATTTTCGCCGGCTTAAGTGAATAAAGATACTATTTTTATAACTCATAGAAAGATATATCGAAGCATATAACTTGCCACTTGATAAATTAAGAAGATAAATATTGAAACTCATATGGCTAAGGCGTCGAACTTGCGATCAAGTGGTTGCGGGTTCGAACCCCACCCAGTGCACTACTGGCGTGAACTAACTCCTAACACAAGCACTTAGCTTAGCTGGAGAGGTTAACAAAAATACTAGTAATGTGTGACCCACGTTACTAGTATTCGTTATAAAAAAAAAAATTTTTTTAGTATAATAGAGAGGAGGGTATTAATTGTTTTCTTTATACAAGTAAGTTGCCAAAAAAGCACAAGTCAAAGTCAAATATCTTTAATTATTTTTGTTTTTTATTTTATGATATATTTATATAGCTTATAGGTATATATAAATACCTTCGCATTCCACAAATTTCCTTCACATATCTTTTACAGTACATGCAGCTCACCTGTGAAATGCCTTGCATGAACCTATTAGAAGTGCTCAGTCGCTAAACATAAAAAAAAAAAAGGTCACTCAATACTATTTGTCACAGTAATATTTCAATTGCTTATAATACTGGATATGTGTATATATTTATTTTAATATGTATGTATGTGTATGTATATATACATATATATATATTCGTATATAGGTAAGGAGATGATGGCTAGTCCATGTCATACTCGTGAACGGGAGCTGCTTGGGGTGACTGGTCGGCCTAGTCAGCGATGCTTTAGCCTATACTATTATTTTGGTTCGATCAACTGCAACTCTAGCCTCTTAATCCAGTCACGAATTATTTTTAACAGTAGATTTTGTAACTGAATGAAGGTAGATGTGCACCTTGAATGATTTTTATGTTTAATAGGTTCAAACCTTCAACGGTATGACTGAGTGATTTTTATTTTTTAGTACGTTAGCTTTTGGAGCATTTCAATAAAATGAAATTCAGGTGGCATCAGCTTGCATCCTGTTTATTTTTCGTGTAACACTAACACTATTGTACCTATAGATCTGACTTTTAAAAAGAGTGGCCATGAGTTTTCATGAGAAACTGGAAGTTATAGATCGACACAAGCAGGCAGTAGATTTTGGTGTTTTCACCTAATTTACCTCGACAATCCAGTACATGCTGTGGCGTCTGTTTGCGCCGATCTATGATTTTAACTCTAGCTTCAATTTAACGTTCATAAATGTCACTTAGTGTCTAAATTGAATAAATGATTTTGAATTTGAATTTGAATTTGGTATATAAATAATTATTTATTTATTTTCTCTTAAATTCATGTAAGTTGCTACTCTATCTACTTTATATCACTCCTAAAACTGAGAACTGAGACAAATCTAATGACACAATAGATTACGTAATCCTTTAAATGACTTAGAGAGTGTCAAAGAATTAGACATATAATAATATAGACGCTAGAAAAACATTACCCCTGTTCGACAGTTTATATTCTACTTCATTCCTGCCACGTGATGTAAAAATAATGCAAAAAAAAAAGAAAAAGTGCTATCATACAGAATACACAAGATACTCAAGATGAAATTTGAGTACTCAATAATCCTGTAGCCGTGTTCAATATTCGGGATGTAACAGGAATACACGCTTAGAAATCGTTAAAGTAATAACTCATTTACAATTGGGATCACGTTCACTCAAAGCAACATGCTTAATTTATTTATATCAAAATTGCAGTGATTTAACAGGAGCTTCTTGTAATTTACTGCTAATGGCTTGGTATATAGCACATATCCGCTTCCTATTTCTTTTGGAGAATCTACTAGTAATGTCCGACATTACTAATTTTCATCCCAACCTCTTCAGCTAATATATACATACATACTAATATACTCGCGCCTCTATGTCAGAGGGTAGAAGAGGAACACCTCTGCCTACCCTTTCAGACACATATATGGGTAATAAATTTAACAGCCACATTTTTGAAAACTATAATTTAGTCCGACTCATGTAACTGGGGCCAAAGTCTATTGCCGTTAATCGGGCAGTTTGGGAATTAAAGATGGCAAAATTGGGAGTTAGAAGGAAAGGTTAGACATTTTGCTTATCGAGATGGATTCGGGCGTGTAAGCAACAGCTCTATCAAATGAGGGTCGCATGCCTTCAACTCGAAATGACTGCTGCCAGGAAGTCCAAGCTCTCTAATATTTTCAGCTAATATATGTTGCTAATAACGTTTTTATTATGAATAGGTTCATGTCAGTAGCATCAAAGCCTCAGCTATTATGTTACCGCCACGTTACAAGAACTATGTGATAATTGACATCTTTTTGTGAACGTTGTTCTGTACTTCTTTATCGTTTTTGTTATTTTATCTTACTGTTGCTTAGTTTATAACTTTCAACATTAGACAAAGATGAATAAAACCCTTTAATCCCAGTCAGTGTCAATAAACTAACTCATTTCAGCCTTTGTGTGCGGCCCTTTAATCTATATTACTTTGAAACAGTTCTGTGTTCCGATAATAGTGTGATTATAAGGGTTAACCAATAATAAAAGACGTAATGTGAAATAGGTTTCGAACATTTAATCTCTGAACATAAAGTCACATCGGTTTGCTCCCAAAGGATAAGGAAAACTCAGT